>OZ059856.1:1168622-2426222 GCA_964057195.1 Orthosia cruda
AAGTTTTGGGGCACCAGGTCTATATTCTATTTAGCAGACGTCTATCATAATCGCAATAATAATAATATATAGCAACAACTAATAGTAAGTCTAAAACTATTTTAAGCTATAATGCCTTTCTGTACTGTTTGTAATACCTCTGTTGAGCGCAGTCACTGGACAGGTCACCTACGTAGTACTAATCATAAAAACAAAAGTATTTTGCCTTTTTGCGAAGGTGTTGAAATAATACATTCTGCATTTCGTAATCGTATAACTTCTTATAGAATTGTCGATCCGTCTGAGAATTGTTCGCTAGAACCATTTCTCAATAATATTTGCGACAAAATTAAAACGCTTATTGACATGTCTCTTAAAGAACACACTTGTCTAAAAGTTAATTTTGAATATTTTGCTTTGTTTTTAATGATTAAAAATGATTCTCAGGAGATTAAATCATTTGCCACAAAAAACTTTACTCTGCATCAGAATTATGAATTTGATTCATTATTGTCTCAAGTCAAAAACACTTTAACAAAAAAGATAGAAGAAATTCAGGATCGAGATAGTGGATGGACGTTCTTGAGCAGTTCTCATTTGGAAGTCAATGTTAACAAATATCAACCTTTGCGCGGTTCAGGCTTTATCGAATTGCCTTCTTCAATAAAATCGAAAAAAGCATGCATTAATATCCACAATAATGATGAGTATTGTTTTTTTTGGTCTGTTGTTGCTGCTTTATATCCAGCCAAAACTCATCCCGATAGAGTATCTTCGTACCCGGATTTTCGTAACGTGTTAAATGTTAAGAACATATCATTTCCAATGAATTTCACAGATATTGCGCGGTTCGAAGTAAATAACCCTGAAATTTGCATTTACATTTATGGTTTAAAAAATAATACCATCATAGGACCGCTTTACAAACCAAAAGCCTTGAACGGAAAGGTGATTCATTTACTTTATTTAGAAAGAGATGATTTCTCACATTACTGTCTCATTAAAGACTTGCCGCGACTTGTTAAGAATCAATTAACAAAACATCACAGTAAACTGTACTTTTGTGACGTTTGTTTAATGTTTTTTAATTCATGCGACAATCTTAGTTCGCATAGTTGTGGAGGTGTCGCCACTGAACTACCTCCAAAAGGTTCGTTCATACAATTTGAAAATTATATTAGAAAGCAAATTGTACCATTTGTCATATACGCAGATTTTGAAACAATGCTAGAGCGGTATGAATCTTGTGATCTTGACCCCTCTAAGGCAGGTACTGTTACACGACAGCGACACGTGCCTGTAGCTTTCGCTTATCATATTACGTGTACGCTAGATGAAAGCCATAATCGTTTCGTTTCTTATCGCGGTTCGGATTGTGTATTAAATTTTGTGAAGTCTATTTATAAAGATGCACAACAAATTCATGATATGTTAAAAAATAATGTTCCTATGATTTACTCAAATGATAATGCTCGCGACTTTGAAAACGCGATAAAATGTCATATTTGTGAACACTTCTTGTTCGGCGATAGGGTTCGCGATCATTGTCACTTGACTGGTAAATATCGTGGTGCAGCTCATAGTTATTGTAATATGCAATACAAACAACCGACATTTTTGCCAGTATTTTTTCATAATTTGTCCGGATATGATTGTCACCTTTTCATAAAAGAATTAGGCGAAGCGCCTGGATCTATAAAAGTGATACCTAAAACAAAAGAAAACTATATTTCATTCACGAAGTATATTCCGATTTCCGATAGTGAAAGTATACAGATACGGTTTGTAGATTCTTTCAAGTTTTTAGGAACAAGCTTAGAAAAGTTGGTTAGTTCAATGAAAAAACAAGAGTTTAAACAATTACAATCCTATTTTTCTAATAAAAAACAATTTAATCTACTCACCCGTAAAGGAGTGTATCCATATGACTATATGTCTCAATGGGAACGTTATGAAGATACGTGTTTACCCTCTAAAAAATATTTTTTTAACTCCTTATCTAATGAAACAATTACCGACGAAGATTATGAACACGCTCGGTCTGTTTGGTCAGTATTTAATATTCAAAACATGGGTATGTACACAGATTTATATCTCAAAACAGATGTTCTGTTGTTAACAGATGTTTTTGAAAATTTTCGAAAAACTTGTAAATTACATTACAATCTCGATCCCGCGTTCTATCTTACAGCACCAAGTCTATCTTTTGATGCAATGCTTTTAAAAACAGGAGTTAAATTAGAATTAATTAGTGATGTTGAAATTTTTAGAATGATACAAAAAGGTATTCGAGGTGGTGTTTGTATGTGTTCCAAAAGACATGTCAAAGCCAATCATAAATATTTAGATACTTACGATCCAACTCGTCCAAATTCATTTATCATTTATTTAGATTGTAACAATTTATATGGTTATAGCATGTGTCAATCCCTACCCTATTCCGATTTTAGATTTATGAATAGACATGAAATTGATTTTTTACAATTGAACTTAGCAGATATCAGTGATACCGCGGAAAACGGATACATTCTTGAAGTCGATTTAATATATCCAACGAATTTGCACATGGAACACAATGACTTTCCTTTTTGTCCAGAAAAATGCCTACCACCTGGTGGTAAGAATAAAAAGTTAATACCAAACTTGTACGATAAATATCACTATGTTATTCATTACGTACATTTAAAAAAATGTTTACAGTACGGTTTAGTATTGAGAAGGATCCATCGCGCTATTATATTTAAGCAAAGTTGTTATTTAAAACAATATATTGATATTAACACTCAGTTACGTCAAAAAGCAGAGTCAACGTTTGAACAAGACTTTTTCAAATTATTGAACAATAGTATTTTCGGAAAGACCTTGGAAAATAATGAAAATCGAATAGAAGTAAAATTAGTTAACAAATGGTGTGATTCAAACAATAAAACGAAAAAGACCACTTGTGCTGAGAAATTGATAGCTAGTCCATATTTTCATAGCGCTTCTGTTTTTTCTGATGATCTAGTGGCAATCCAAATGAAACCTGTGCGTATAATACTTAATAAACCAATATACATAGGTTTCGCAGTATTAGAATTATCTAAGACTCATATGTACGACTTTCATTACTCTATCATAAAACCTTTTTATGGTAACCGAATTGAATTGTGCTATACTGACACAGATAGTCTTGTGTATGATGTACAGAGTGATGACGTTTATAAAGACCTCAAGCTCCATTTTCTAAAATATTTTGATACCAGCAATTATGACTGTAACAATGACTATAACTTACCAATTATTAATAAGAAGGTTCCAGGACTGTTTAAAGATGAAATGGGTGGCAACATTATCAAAGAATTCGTAGGACTGCGCTCAAAACTTTATTGTATTAAAATGTTAAATAAAACAATTAAAAAGGCAAAAGGTACAAAAAAATGTATTACTAAAAAATTTAATATGTTAGATTATAAAAATGTTTTGTACAATTGCAATGTTATTCGCAAAAAAAATGTATTGTTTAGGTCAATAAAACATGAAATATTCACACATGACGTAAATAAAATAGCACTTTCAAGCAATGACGATAAACGATTGCTATCGTTTGATAAAGTTTCTACTTTAGCCTGGGGTAACGCAACTATATTTATGTAATGCATTACTACAATTGAAACGTAATTACATTAGATACATTTTAACATGTTTCTTATTGATTGTAAATGGTAAATAAAACTTGTGAAGTTTAAATGCAGAGTTTGATAATATTACGCAAGTACTAGACAGACACCTATTAATTTTACAGTACATTCACATTACATGTGTCTGGACCTCGCTTAATAATCATGTAAAAATATATATTCCCTTGGTGTCCCAAATATTTGTTGCAAACTTACATTTAATTAGTAAATAGTTTAAGTAATATCAATATTATAAATTAGGATAATTATCGAAGGTCAGAATAGGTAGAGTATGTTTATTATTCTGGAATTTCAGAAAGAGACATCATACAGTCTAGAAGTTTAGGAAAATATTCTCTGCCAATTCAGACCTGATAATTACTTACAGGTTACTATGGTTACTATAATTTTCTTTTATTTGTATTAATTAAATACATACTTTAATAAATCGTATTTTACTATCATAATTATATTTGTTTAATTTCCATTCCTGATGACAATGCGCATCGCGCTGCCTGGTATGAAATATAACACTAATCAGGTGCTCGCTCACGTCGCTTCATGCTGCACACGACATAACTGTTCGTACTTGTTGAAACATGAAATTGATTAAATACCATAGGTACTTGTATTATTTAAAACATTAGTTTCATGTCCATTCCTGATTGGTGACAAAGAAACAGGTTCCAACTTGATAAAACATGTAAGGTCCATTTTTGATGACAAAGCACTCATAGCTCGAAGTTTGCACGCGCGGTGTAGAATTTGACGTTGACCAGGTGCGCCTGCACGAGCTTGAACATGTTGAAACATGAAATTGAATCACAGCGTAAGGCTTTATGGAGTCTAATTACATATTAACCGCGTTCCACAGTAATATTATTGTGTAGAACATACATCAGTAAGCAGTCTGCCGGAGCGGTCATATCTCGTCAAATAAAAACGAAACGAATTGTAAGTATTGTACAAGTACCAATCTACGTATAACTTTATTTCATCATTTTGTTTTATGAAATTATAATTAATTATTATTTCGATTGTTTCAGATCATTGATAATGGATGATTCACCAGATGTTATCGACTTCTCACAATACGCTCAAGGTTTTCCGACTCCCAGTTTAAGCTGGCATATACCAGATTTCCCAGAACAACAAATACCTGTCAACAAGGAGCCTAGAGCAAGACAAAATTGCGAACCTATCAACAAGAAGCCTAGAACAAGACGAGAGGGACTAAAGCAGAAATCATCTCTGTCTACATGTCAATCATTCGTCATAAACAATGAGAAGAAAAAAGGTTTAAGACTTATCCAGGTACAAGTGTTGGATATCAGTGAACAACCAGAACCTGCAAGTGACAATCAGGACGTGGTAGTGTTAAGTGCGCAGTATGTAGTAACTGAATCGGTGGACCATGTTATGGAGGAGACGCAATCGTTAATTAATAAAATATCAAAAAAACTTGGTGGGGACAGTTGTTATTATTAACTGGTGCCATTATTCTGTAAGTACCTACTTTATAAGTTAATGTGTAAGATTTTTTGTAATAAACAATAATAAATTATGTAAGTAATATTGTAGTTATTAAGGTATATTTATTTGTTTTCTTATTCTTTAGTCTTTAAGCATCTTAGGTTTTTAAGTTGTATAACTTTTGAATGTATAAATATCAAATAATGTAGTTACGTTTTATTTTAATTAACTTTTTACATTTTATCCTGTACATAGTCTAAAAATATTGTAATGTAGTTAATATTAATTTCTTTATTTAATCTAGTTAGGATAATATTCATACATCACAAGTTTGTAATTAGGTAGGTACGAATAGTAAACATTAAATAAACTATGTAGGACGGTTATCATTAGTTTGTAATAATTGGAAATAATGTAAATAAATCTATTTTGTTTATAATTTAAACTGTGTTTTATTTTGTATACTCGAACTCTAAATTAGCTCTAGTGTAATGACACAATAATAGGTTATTCGTAGTTAGTTTTTTATTAGATTAATTAATTTAACATGTATTTGAAATTTTATAATAAAATTTATAAGAAATATCATTTTGCTATAGCTAATTTATAACTAGTTATGTGGGTTACCTTGATTATTAAATAAAACACTGTAAGGTAGATAAATATTTTTTATTAACTCTTCAACACAATTCTATTTAAAATAAATTAAATACAGACATATTATTATCAACATACCATTTTTTAATACACACTGCATTATTTAATGCACAATTAGCTTTATGGTTCACACAATTAAAATCAGTTTTATTTATACAAAACTTTTTTTTTAATGTCGCGAAATTAGGACACCCTTTCTCGCCTATGTCAATCACTTCACAGTTTACGCATAAATCTTTAATCCACTTAATCTTTTCCAAACCCTTTGTAATAATTCTTTTATTTTTTAAATATGGTAAGATAACGTGTTGAAACTCTCTGTAGTCTATGAAGCCCTCACGCCAGAAAATTCCTCGATTTTTTTCTAACCATCGTACTTGTTTCTTTTCTTCTTTTGTTAAGTAATAAAAGGAACACGGTGGTTTAACCAAGAACGTTTGAGTATGATTCTGACTTACGATGGCCACTTCTTTCACAATGAAATTATTAAATAAATCTTTAAATCCTTGGAGTTCGACAATGATGATGTCTGCGTTCATGATATCTTCTTCACAATGTTGCTTAATGGTTTGTATTCAACAATACAATCGTTGAGTATGAGACAGTATGCTGAAGTTTGATCTGGTATTTCCGAATCACTCTCAATTTCTACCCGCACATCCACAACAGGTCCAGTCTTTAGATTATCAGCTTGTCTAGAGCAATCGATTACAAACAGCGGTGCTAAATCTCTAAATTGTTTCTCGTTTAGTATGGGCTCCGAGCGACGTCCATAATACGACTGTTGAAATCTGGTGTATTGCTCGTATAATAAAGCGATTCTGTTATTAGCAAAATTCACATTTAAGTTTTCATATGGAAAATAGGTTGAATTGAGATACACTCTAACGTCTCGAATATGGCAGTGATCGAATTGAGACATGTCAGAATGTGCATTGTTTTTTCTCTTTGTCTGTAGACCAATAATAATATATCTTGGTTTTTCTATTTGAGATGAAGTTTTGATAGACCAGGTATGTTTTGTAGTTTTAGGCAAAGCTGGATATTCGTACAGATCCCAATTTCTGTATATCATTTGAAGTGGGCGATCTTTTTCTAATACTTTTAACAAACCAATTTTTTCTTTGTCCGATACTTTAACATGCGGTACGCGCCATATGATTTTGTTGATCTGAACATCATCTACTACTTCGCCAGTATTAAGTTTTACAGCGTTCAAATTAGTGTTACTTCGTAACAATATCAGTTCATGTCTACTATTTATTACAACTTTTTTAAAATCTTCTGCGAAACCGAGGATATTCCGAAGTGGTATAGAGGCAGAAAATCTTCCTCCATCGATATTTTTTATGCCATCAATATTCCACCCCCAGGCATTAGACATTTTTGATTCACTTTCGTTCATCGAAATGAGTGATTTTATAGTTGTTGTTATACCTGCATTTTTTATTTTATCAATCTCCACTCCATTTAGCTCATACCTAATGTCTTGGAACAAGTAGAGTAGAGCATTGTTCGTGAAATTGACACTAGTAGCTTTGTCCTTCGTATCTTTTTTGCTAACGATAATAGTTCCTTCCAAATATAGGGTGCTAGCTGATGGTAATATGTATAAGTTCTGTTGGTTGATAGGTATGCGAATTTCATCGTTCCTGTTGAAACTTGTTACATAGGGCTTGTAGGAATGAAATTCGATTCCTTCTATAGTGTTATCATAAGTCGGAGCGGATAAAACGTCTAAGATGTTCATTTTAACAATCCGATCGCTCTAAGGAATGCTTTATTGTCTTTAGTTAATTTTATTTTCTTCTTAGAGATAGGTCTTATTTGATAGGTAGCTCGAGCAGAACTGATATTTTTTACATGTTGAGACACATTTTTATTGTAGTCAATCATTTTTTTCTTCTAAGATGCAGATATACCTGCACTTCTTCACCGCGTAAATTGATTAATCGTTTGTTTATATCTAACAGTCTAATATGTATGCAGCTTATGTTGTTTTGATTGATTGGAAAGTATATTGCGTTCTTCGGGATTTCTATGATCCTGTATCCAGGTGGCACATTAAGGGCAAATTCGTGAATAATATGACTTGGTTCACCGTTTACATATGAACCGCTTACAATATCACATTCAATCCTGACAACGGTCGTAGGTAGAATGTTGACTGGAGACTGTGACACATGCCATTTATTTGCTTTCAAGATTTGTTTGTTAAATCCTAATAGTTTTCCAAAAGAGTCTTCTTTGATAAAATTAATGTCTTTTGTACAGAATATTGTAGTTTTTAAAGTATTATTATTGCACCGTAGTTTGATTGCTGCATCTTTTATTTCAGATTTTAAATAATCGCCGATATCTTGCAATTCATAAGTGCCATCCGGTATTTCAATAACTTCATTAAAGCCATAATAGAACTTATTATTACTTTTATCGATGTTTGGAATAGAATTAAATGTTGAAAAGTGTAATAAAGCACACTCATACTCTCCATCTAGTTGCAATGTATTAGGATAGTTTGTAGTTAACACTGACGAGTCTCCAGTTATCGACAAAGTGAGTGACATCTTGCAAATGATTGAAATGAAAGAAAAGCATATATTTTATAATACATTTTTATTCCAAAAAGTCCATAAATAATTTAGACACAAATGACCACAATTGACTGCGTTAAATTTTTGATATCTTGTATAATTATAAAACACATTACAATTTTTTAAATATTGCATCAATTCCATTGGAGGTTTTAAATTTCCATAGCTATCAAAGTATTCGCAGTGATTGTATACTTTAGCATAAGCTACCCAATGCGTTCCTTCGTTCTTAGAATCATCTAAATTAACGATACCACATTCAATGCGTTTCGGTTTCCGAGGTAGTCGATCCTTCATGTAGACCCCACGAAAATATGGGATGTCTCTTGAATACTTTTGAATGTCTACATTAGTTAGAGGGCGATTGGGTAGCATATTTTTCAGTTTTTTGAAGATGTTATAAACAATCCTTTACCGCTTTTATACGGCTTAATGTATAAACCCTTACCCAACACTAAAGCCTCCATAGCTTTATTATGTCGTTCTGTTTCTTGCAAATTTTTTTTGTTCGCTTTGTAATCATTGACGGTTTTTGCAATGCCAGCTGCACCACCAGCTAAAGTTCCTAAAGCCGATAAACCAGCGAAAATTGGAATTAAAGGTAGAACTCCTCCAGTCTTTGGTATGGGTATTACTCGGGGTACTCGAATTCGATGATGAATGTTTGGAAATAACTTTTTTGCGGCTAAGTAAGCTGCTTTTATTAAAGTCTTATTATCTTTGCGTTTGAGTTTCTTAATTTTTGATTTTATTTTTGAAACTAAGCTTTTAAATGTTTTAATGCCAGATCCAGACTTTAGTTTCGTTTTCATAACTTTGCTCACTAGCCAAGAGCTTAGCTTTTCACCTTTCCCTGCATCTTTGGATTCAAGTCTTTGTTTAGCCATGTTAAGTAGTTGTAAATCGGCTTTGTGACGATTTGATAAGTCTGTATGGTTTGTATACGCAATGTCGTGTTGCATGCAAGCTTCGTCTAGCTTATTTACACCTGGGTCACCTCGCGCTAAGCGTTTGCGAAGTTTGGTTCCTGGTCCGCAATAATTGTATCCTGGCAAATGAACTTCGAATGGTAGATTATTAATTATCCTGTTAACTAGTCCACCTCCTTGCATTACTCAAATTATAATGATAGGATTTCAAATGAAAAATGGTTATATAATATATTAGTTCATTATTGCAGTTTTTTCAATCCAACTGTTTTCTGCACTATTTAGACCTAACCATTTGACATACAATTTATTTCCTTTCTTTTTCAAAACCTTTTCTATCAAATAAACATCAGGATAATTCGATCTTTGCAGTTCTTGTTCGTAAAACGCTCCTAATATGTTTTGCTTTCGTTGATCTTCTATGTGATATGTAACTGGTATGGTTTTATTTACCTTTTTTATAATAAATAATTCAGTTGACCAATTAGGAGTGTAACCTTTCTCAAAATTATGTTTGTATTTACTTATACGAACACAATCACCAACTTTGAATTTAGGCTTCCACTGAACTAAATCATGTTTGTAATTTTTTTTAATATTTTCTTTGATTACTTGTTCGTTACCTTTATTAACATCTACCGGTTTAAATTGAATAGTGCGATGTTTTGTGTTGTTATATCTCTTCAATGTATCTTCCAATGGTAGTCCTATCCACTTATAGTTTCCATTGAGACTAAAATATTTATATAAATTATTTTTTACAGTTCTAATCAGTCTCTCCACAATTGATGCTTTTTTAGTAGAAAACGATGAGTAGTGGTTAATGTTGTGCTTTTTCATAAGCGATTGAAAGGTGATGTTATAAAATTCTGTTCCCATATCAGTTTGTAAATTAACAGGTTTACGATGACTGTTAATCAATATTCTTTTAAATGCATGAGAAACATCAAGTTTATTTTTTGATTTTAACGGCTCTGTCCAAGCATACTTTGAGAAGCAGTCAATTACAACTAATATGTAATTATGACCTTTATTATATTTTCTCAGTTTCTGCATGTCCATTAGATCAGCTTGCCACAAGTCATCGATCCCCTTTAGAATGACAGTACGTCTAAGGAAATTTCTTCGTGCAGCTTTATGTATTTCATTTACTATTTGTTGTTTTGTCATTACTGAGATTTTCAAGTAATTTATCTACCTCTGCTTTAGTATAAAACTTATCTTGCAACTGAGTTGAAACCTCAAGTACCCTTGCTTTTAAAGTACCTTGAACTATACCCTTTGCATCTTTTATCATTTGAGAACGCAATGTATCAATCAGATTATTAAATTCTTTATGCATATTAGCATTCAATAGATCTACATAATCCTTGTTCACAGCCAGATTATTTAATTCTTTTAACGTGTTAGCATTCAATCGATCTACATAATCCTTGTTCACAGCATCGTCTGCTTCTACTGGATTTCTAATTCCTCTCAGTTTTGATGTTTTTAAATCAAAGTCTCCGTTTTCTGATTTTAATAATGCATTTTCATTAAACTCAAATAATTCTGATAAACGCATTCTTTTGTGAATGAAGTGCCCGAATTTGTCTACGTTCATGTTTAAGGTGTATTGTATCGAGAGGTTGATAGTAAAATAAACACATTTTAAAATATTTATTTATTTATAACTTTACATTCACGCAATTCTTCAATGATAGAAATAATTTCATTATCTAATCCTGTGTTGCCAGCATCTCTAGATGCAATTAACAATTTCAACCTGTCCACTAATTCATTAGGGTTATCCCAGTACACTAAATCTACGTTTTTTCGCCACTTTTTTAGTAACGGTAGACCCTTTCCCTGAACTGTATTCTTTAGTTGAAAAAGAGGTTTAATAACTTGCAAATATTTTTGTCCTTTATTACTTTTTATTGGCTTACTTGGCTCATAGTCTCGACGATGTGCATTTGTGTCAAGTAACATCAACTTATAATTTTGCATATCACTATCTGTAACCAAGCTTAAGTCCACATCTTTCTTAAGCAACAACTGTTTTAAACCAGGTGTATTTCGGTATTTACGTTCAGCCACGGTGATGTATTGATCGTTGATCGTTATGCAAGCAGAACCTAACATCAATTGCCCGCGGTCTTTTCTTACTCCAAATGGAATATCTGCCAACGCCTCTGAAGATACTGACCAGGATGACGTATCACAAGCTTGATTACTTTCAACTACTGATTCATAAGAAGAGTCACTGTTGATATCGGATTCATATTTGTCTTCATCATCATTATTTTCATTTCTTTCTGAGCTACCAGTTCCTTCTTTCTGCAAAGTTTCGTTAGTAAACGGAACATCAGCAAAATCATCACTGACACGCAGGAGAGGAGCTTGCTTAGCAGCATTAGCAATTAAGTTAAGTGGTTCTGTTACAGGTTTGAAAACAGATTCCAGTGCTTGTTTATTGTTAATCTCGGTATCTCTCATTTTTCGTACTTTTATCTTTACAGCTTCTGCCGCATCAACAATTTGTTGTTTTAATGATTTTTCCATATTGGTAAATAGGTCGTAATTGATTTAGCGTCGTAAGGTGAATAATATTGTTAGAAAGGTAATAGCCTTATATACTATATGTATTCGTGTTCTTAGTCAAAGACTACAAACGTGTCAAATTTACTTCTATAACATCCTTTGTTTTTTGAACAATCTTTATTAATTACAACATAATTGAAAGGTATACTCCATATTTTTGAACACATTTCACGAAATTCAATCCATGTCATGTCAGTGTTGACGTGTTCTTCATAAACATGTTTCATATTTCTTTCATCTTGTTTAAAAAGCACGATTAGGTTTGCGTTGTCTCTTACTAACTGTTTAGGGATTTTACTATACGTCTGATTTAGATAAAAACAATCGATGAACTTGTGTCTCCCCATAGCAAAATAATCACGTATATTACTTTGGTTTTCACAAGCAACATCGTCAAATACAATTACAGAATTCGGTTTTGCGGTCTGAACACTTAGTACTTGTTCATTTTCATGATATTTCTGAAATGAAATGTCTGGTACTCGTTGCAAGACTTTTTCTAAAAAAAGATACTTAGGTTGTTGCAAGGTTTTCGAATAAACATAAACATTTTGAAATCTTAAACCATTTTCGTGTATAAGAAGACCAATTATTAAATTAGTTTTTCCACAATTTGACGGGCCGCAAATAATGCATCGTACTGATTTAGGTAATAATTCTCCATGGCGAAAACCAGTCTCCTGAGAATGAACACAAAGATTGTTTACTTGTAATGATTGTGGTTGTTTTACAAATTTCATGGCAACTGGTTAAACGGTTATATTAATAATGAGTCAATTATTTTATTACACTGACATTTATAACTCATTGTCGCTAACTCGAACAAATGTACGAACAACATCACCATGGCTATCCTTCATTATAAGATAGTGAACGTTTTCTAAATGAGATTTCACCAAATCTTGCATCTGTCGCTGAAAGAAATCTTCTGTGTGGTTTGTATAGTTGTCCTGGTGTTTTGATGAATCGTTATCTGTATTTTTCTGATCATTTTGCAAAGCTCGAATAAATATAATCTTGCCGCTTGAATTCTTGATTATAAGTTTACAAATGTCTTTTAAATCAGATTTCACTGAGGTATGCATTGTAGTTAACTTAGTTATTTGTATTATGTTTCGTGATACAAAATCAACCTTCTCACTACAATAGTAAGAATCGAATGTAGCGCTAAATTACTGCAAACAATTATTTATACGTTCTCCACCCACAAACTTTATAGATAAATTTATGTTATTGGAACATTCTAGAAAACTTTTTGTTTCAATCGTAACCAAACGAGTTTTAAAAAGTGGAGCAGCGTCCAAACCACAAACGTTGTGGAATAGGCGTCGAACCATTATTTTACTGCATTACTGCCCTATGTAAGATTTCATTTATATTATTGGGAATTCTATTCCACCGAAAGCGACGAAGGCGATGAGGTAAGCCATCGATAAACTTTTCGTATTATTGGGCGTTCTATTCCACCGAAAGCGACGAAGGCGAACAAAGTGAGCCGTAGGAAGCGATAGGTGGTCTAGAATGCCCAATAATACACTACTTGAGCTTTTCATTATCATTATCGACACCGGAAATCCAACGAAATCTGGAAAAAATATTTTTTATGGCATATTGAGCTGTAAGACTGTATATAGTAAAAGTTGGCCGAGACATTGGAAATGTTTTGTTTCATTGGTAAGTAAATTTGTTTTTAAATTGTGTATGAAAAAGTGGCACGCTTGGTTTTCATACAGATATGGAGGGATTTGCGTTATCTATATGTATGTGTTACCAACACTAAAGATAAAGTAAATAAATAAATGATAAAGTTTACATGACCGTGTTTTTTGCGCCCATTAAAAATCGCGTCTATTAAAAAAAAAAACTATTATACAGAAAAAACGGCACCACGTGACCTAACCACGGGACTGCTGTATATCAAAACCCGGTAAGTGCCTCGAAACTATTACCTCGAAACTCATTCAAACATTATAAATAAAATTATCTGGGTATAAAAATATTATCGAAAAATTTCACCTACTGCGTTCTTATATGGGGCAGTCTCATATAACCAGACATAATTTTAATATTTATTGAATTCGCATGGCGATGGCTCATATGAAATATCATACCAGATTACCTATTTTAGTGACCTTTTTTTCGTAGTTAAAAGGTTGCATTCATAGGCAAAATAACAGTGAACGGTCTGTTGTCAAATGCCAGCCACCAGTTTGAATTAAGAACTTGCGTGGCCTTCGAAAACACGTATGTTATTTGCATTTTCAGAAAATGATGCTGCAGCTAGCACCTATGATCATCACAGAGATAATAAAGTCGGCCATCTTGGGCGCTTATGATGTTAGCTCAGTAAAGTACATCGTGACCTCCGGTACTTACATCCGGGAGGAGGAAATCAATGCTATCAGACAGAGGTAAGGTTCAAAATAGTTTGCCATAAGCTGGGACTTACGTGCGAGACGTTTGTTCTTCACGTGTGTAGTGTAAAGTAATGTAGCGAGTAAGCAAGTTCATTTGCACGACTCAACGCAGCACAGAAACCCACGATAGTATAAATACCTGTGCAGTTTGTATGCACTTTCATTTCTGTTTCCTACCTTGTAAGTGTAATATAACTCTGTCGCTCTCGCACAGAATTTTATTTCATTGCTTATCGCCAAAATTACCTCAGTGGCTACACGGCTATATTTTATATAATATTGTAAGTAGTATATGTAAGACGGAGTACTAAACTGCTTTACCTTCAAAAGGCGCCTGGAGTTTTGGGGAAAAGACCAGGGAGTGTGGGGTTTTACCTGACTAAAACTACCCTGGTAATCCCCTTCACCTCTTAAAAGACCACCCCGGTACTCCCTCTGTGCAACGCCTGTTAGGGCATATCCCTGGGAGGCTTAAAAAGCACCTCCCCTGAACCTCGCTGTGCACGTCAGCACGTGATTACTTTTCTGCCGTCTTTCCTGAAGTCACTTGGTGGGCGGACAGAGTCCGCAATCTGAACATCCGCTACCTCGCGGTTCCACCTGCTTGTGACGAAGGCGGGTTTTTCGGCGTTTTAGGCATCGAGGCGATTGCCAACCGACGCCTTCTTCTTCGAGTGGGATCGGCCCTCTCACGATCCCGCTCGGCGGCCTCCGTCTGGGCCACCACAGTCTCATAGAAGGAGACCATTTCTCCTAATTTTCAATCTCTGCCAGCATAGCGCTAACAGCTACTGGCAGAGACAGGTTTCACCCGAGCCTGGCGACCAAGACCTGCCACTCAGAGGCCCACGCCAGACACTGCTCGAGCATGTGCTGTGCAGATTCAAGGTCGCCTACACAATGGTGACAATTTGCCGTAGTCTCTCGGCCAATACTATTCAGGTACTCACCGAAGCAACCGTGTCCGCTCAGTACCTGAGTGAGCCTGTAGGAGACGCGCATCTCTCTTTTCAGCCAGGCTTTGAAGCGCGGCAGGAAGGCTTCAACAACGCGATTGCGCGAAAATTGCGGCTGCTGTAGCCGCTCACGCCACCGTTTGAGCGAGTATCGCCGTTCCTGCCTCCTCAGCATTACTGCTGTGATTCCCGGTACGCTGTCACCATTCCGGCGGATGGCGTGAATCCGGTTATAAATCCTCGCATCCATAAACGCCAAATGCAGGCTATTAATTTTAGTCCTGCAGCGTCGGACAGTCTGCTTGATCAAACAGACGCTGCATAAAGGGCCAACGATTGCACGACACCCGCGTATTGGCAGCGAACTTCTTCCCGAGGTCCCCCCCAGTTTGGGCAGCAGTTTAGTATCAGGATTACCTACTTCAAGAGTATAAAAAATGTGTTCCTTTTTTCGCAGTTCAAAAGAAACAATTCGAAAGCAAAGAGTCATATCTCCATTAACAAAATGCTGAAAAACAGTCTCTATAGATATGGGAACGAACACGGCAGAGTCCCTGCTCACCTCAATTTTGCCAAAGAAGTCTATGATAACATGGTCAAACATAAGGATGTAACAGCCTTGGTAAGTCTTCTATGTATTTGGTTTGTGTGTACAGTTAAATAATCATGAGTTCTACAAGTTCAACTCTTACAATCCTTCGGGGAACACAGATGTGATCTTAAGTTGTTAACTTAATTAAGTAAATTATTTTATTCCACAATCAACTGATTTTACATAAATGTTGTCGAGGTATTCTTTTAAGTGAAGTAAGAAGTAAATGCAAGTACTCTCTTCCCTATATAATTATACATTACATACAAAACCTGTTAATAGCAAAACCACAATTAAATTAAAATTGAAAGTAAAGTTAAAATTGAAATAAAAATATTAAATTTAATTACACAGAATTAGAAATTAAATCAACAACAGTCAAAATCAAAATAAAATTTAAATTTCGAAAAAAAAAAATAAACAAAAAAAAAATTACTAAATGTCAAAAGAAAAAAAACCTCAATAAAAAAATTAAAACAGGTTAATTACGAAAAAAACTAAATAATACAAAAATGTCACGTGCAATGTTAAAAAAAGAAAGAAATTAGCCTATTCATAATAACATAACAGATCAATGATTACAATTTTGCTTGATCATCTGTTAAACTTTGGCATACTCGTAAGAATAGGTTTTGTCGCGTTCGTACATAAACTTCAGAAACCGGCCCGTAATCCACATTCATTTTCAAAACAACATATCTACAAATCTACAAAGTATCTACAAATAAAACATTGTGTCAAGGTTATTTGTGGAATTGCCAATACTAACTGCAATTCTATAATCTGAGATTGATACTGATAAATTGATATCGCGACCCAGTATCAATCTGTCAAATACCCTCAAATATCCACAGCTGACTGATTTTTCTTGCACTTGATCAACTCAATAAAGTACGGTTGATTGATGTATGATCCATACTTCACACTGTTCACGGAAACATGACTTTAACTAGTTCAGTTTTTTAGCCGTTGCACTGGACCGGTCGAAGTGGCTTCACACTGATATTATAAAGGCGAAAGTTTTTGAGTGTGTGTTTGTGTTTGTTACTTCTTGACGCTCAAACGGCTGGACGGATCTGGATGAATTTTGGCACAGAGATAGATTATAGTCAGATATAGCACACATGATACTTTTTATCTCGGTATAATGTTCCCTTGGAATGTTAAAAACTATTCACGAGGGCGAAGCCGCTGGCAGGAGCTAGTTAGCATACTGTATACCGTTATATAATTATGTATAGATTAGGTTTACTGTAGTTATAAATTCGTCACAATCTAAGAAGTCCGTTGATCGCTATAGTGTCGAGGAAGAACTCTCCTCCCCTCACCCCATACGAGCCGGAGTCCCTCAAGGCTGCGTACTATCCCCTTTATCTTTCACGCTGTACACCAACGATATCCCAAAAAATAAAGAGGGCAAGTTGGCATTATCCGCTGACGACACGGCCCTCTATTGCACATGCACAGTACCCAATGCCATAGCCCTAAAACTCCAGAGAGCCGCCAACGCTTTGGCTAAATGGTTCCGCCTCTGGAGAATAGAAGTCAATCCCGATAAGAGCCAGGCTGTCCTCTTCTCGAGGCCTGACCGAAAGTACAATTATAGATTTAAAGACCCCCGCCCCCCCAAACCCATCACAATGTACGGCAAGCCGATCCCTTGGGAGAAGCAAGCCAAGTACCTAGGTGTCACCCGTGATAACCACCTCACTTTCGCCAAGCACATTAAGGCGGCGCGCTCGCGAGCCCCCTTCGCTATGGGCAGACTTCATGGGATGGTGAACGCAAGCAGCAGCTTGTCACTTAGGTGCAAGATGCGCATTTTCACTGCGGTCATCCGTCCCATCATGACCTATGCTTGCGCTGTCTTCGCACACGCAAAGCCCCACCACATTCATAAGCTTCAGGTTATACAAAACCGATTCCTCCGTAAGATCACGGGAGCCCCCTGGTTCGCTCGTAATCAGGAACTCCACGTCGATCTGAGAATCCCCACAATCCCACAATTCATGAAACGCATTACCAAGCGTTTCTTCGACTCTGCTGTCAATAACAGCAACCCTCTAATTCAAGCGGTCTCCCGCTATGAACCCTCCCAAATCTCTAGAATTCGCCGACCAAGGCTCACCCTCTCTATCCCCGATGACGCCACAACCCTGCTCCAAGAGAGCAAAAAAGAGACAAGCACAATTCGCAGACAAAGACCGCCTTCGTTTCGTCCTCGCCGCCGAGGCCCGCCGCGACGTCCCCGACAGAATACGCAAGCCAGCCCGCGAAATGCTGTGCCTTAGTTAAATTCTAGTTAGTTAATTGGAGTTTCTTATTCGTTCTTCTCCACGTAGGCTTTTCCGAACGAATGATAGAATCACTTTTAATAAGATCCAGCCCTAGTGTGGTCCCCCCAGCGACGCCCTGAGCCGAGGTTCGACCCCACCTGGGGTAGCCCTTAGCGTAGTCGCTTAGGTTTACAAATTTGTGCCTGGCTGGAGGCTATATAGCTTAGTCTCCACAGGCTAGCCCGGTTAAGCAATGGACGGTCACTTTGACCGAACTGAGAGTCGCAAAGTAGAAAAAAAAATATGTAAAAAAAAGAAGTCCGTTGACGTTTCTTATTTTACGTGTCATTCCCAAAGTACTCCATTCTTTTGTTCTAAAAATATAAGAATCTCATACGTTAATTCCCAAGTTACTGCAAGTAATTATTATTATTTAAAAATACTTATTATTCTGCTCCATAGGTATCTGGAATTATTCTCAAAGTACTCCACCGATTATTCGTTAACAATTCTCAAACTGCTCCATCTACGTAATTACCTAAAAAATACATATATTTCATTACAGTCAACCTAAGCTCAGCATTTTGTTATAACGTCAATGCATAATTATTTCTGTACGTCAGCCACCCTTTTATATTAATAAAATATTTAAAATAGCTTTTTGATTAAAATAGGGTGGAGTACTTTGACAACATTTTAATATTATCATGGAGTAGAATGAAACCTAATTAAAAATACACACATCAACACGGTCTAGGGATATTTCATACTCAATTAAATAACTCGAAAAGTACTGGCCGCATTGGAATCTTTTATACACCGATTTGTTTGTAATTTATCTCAGACTAATTCCAAATTCAAATTTTTGAAAACTCTTTTGTTTCGGTGGCATAAAAATGTCTTGATGTGTAGGAGAGGGAATTTTCATTTGTGCGAAATTTAGAAAACAATACGAATTACGTTTAGTTACAGTTTATTTTCATTTTTAAACGAAAGATAAAGTTAAAATTGAGGTATTGTAGCCATGCAACGCCAACATTTGACGAGGGCGGAGATGTTACGAGCTGTGGGAATGCTGAAAGCTGGGTCTGTTCAGCGTAATGTTGCTGAGGCCATAGGGACCCACCAAAATGTAATTTCAAGATTGTGGACACGCTATCGTGCCACAGGTGAAGTAGCGGAGAGGCACCGAGGGCCAAGTCACATCACTACCCCCAGACAAGACCGATTTTTGCTCCACAGGTCAATTGGTCCACAGGCTGCGAGTGGAACACCAAGTGCTTGTGAGTGACCAAACTGTAAGAAGGCGACTGCATGAAAGCAATCTACGCTCTCGTAGACCACTCCGGGTCCCACCTTTACGGAGAGGCAATCGTGGACGACGATTAAAATGGGTTCGGAACCACGTGGACTGGGGCCGTGAGCAATGGTCCAATGTGCTGTTCACGAATGAATCCAGGTTCGGCTTCCATCCAGATTCACGAAGGACGCGTGTTAGGCGAGTTCCTGGACGATGAAGCCGTCTTCAGAACCCTCAGGATGTTCACACATACCAAGGAGGAACAATTATGGTTTGGGCAGGAATTCGTCTTGGAGGACGGACGGATCTCGTTTGGGTGCGGGGCAATATGACGGCAGAACGATACGTCCAACAGGTGCTGGGGCCCGTAATCTTGCCCCACAGAACACAAATGGGGCAAAATTTCCTGCTCATACACGACAATGCCCGGGCACACACGGCGAGAACGGTAGCAGCTTGGTTACATACACACAATGTTAGGGCCTTAGACTGGCCTGCTCAATCGCCAGATCTAAATCCCATTGAGCATGCGTGGGATATGCTGCAAAGAAGAGCTCTGAAGGAAGTTCCTAAAAATCTGGCTACAGAAGATCAACTTTTTGCGCACCTCAGAAGGACATGGGACAATATTCCGCAGCAAGACATTGACAACCTTGTTCTGAGCATGCCGAATCGTTGGCGATGTGTTATGAACATCATGGGCGCTTTCTCAGACTACTAACTTCAAGTTTATAAACACAAATTAAATGATTTTTCTATTTTTTTACTCATAAATTAAAAGTTAATTCATATACGGTTTCCGTCTATGCTTCATTTTTTTTCATAAAATCCTGAAATTTTAATCGAAGTACCTTACCATTATTAAAAAATGGTAGAATATTAAATAACGTATCTTTTAAATATATACATGTCTTATAAATAATTAACACATTGATAGTAATTCGCTTTTTTTTAAATATCCCTAGACCGTGTTGATGTGTTTATTATATTTTTCATGGAGTAGTTTGGGAACTCTTTTTGGAGTACTTTGGGAATAACCCAAATTTACATGCCGCGATAACTTCCTACGTCATAAATTGAAAAATCAAATTCATAATCCTAATGTACGACAATGTTACCCATACACTATAACAACGAGTATCATTCGCAAGCAACAAGTTTAATTATTATTAAGTATTTTTATAGCTGTCAAAACGGGCCTTTTATTTTTTGTCAATTTTAATGTGAAGTAACTTAGTACTTATCGCATTGGGTGAAATCCGGTAAAAATGATAATAACTAAATAACTAATGATTGATTAAAATATTTGATTAAAGTAAAACAATAATTAATTTTTGTTAATTTGATCTTATTCTAGATCAAATGAACAGGCCGGTGTTTCCTGGCTGATTATTCTGAGGAAAAAAAAACCGACCCAAATTAAGTTTTCTAAATTCTCATCATTAATGGTCATATCATATAGAATAGAATAGAACACATTTATTCGACACTAGAGGACGCCTCGCGGTTTCACCCGCGTAGTTCCCGTTCCCGTGGGAATACAGGGATAAAAAGAAGCCTATGTCACCCGGGGATAGAATAGCTTCCCAACGGTGAAAGAATTTTTGAAATCGGTCCAGTAGATTTGGAGCCTATTCGGTACAAACAAACAAACAATCAAACAAACAAAAAAATCTTTCCTCTTTATAATATTGGTATAGATAGATACAACACAATAGCAATACTGATTTTCACTACGCACCCCGCTAGAACGGGGTCCCTACACTAAGGATGAAAATTTGGTTCAAATAAATTTCACTAGATGGCGCGATATGCATCTATCTGTTATTGATTTTTGTGATCAGTTTAGTCAGTTTAAGATCATAAAGATTATATTTTCTCAATTGGTTTAATCAACTCTCCTTTAAGGAATATTGCGCACTCAATTCACATTTCAAAGATTATTTGAACGGATCATTTAAACTCCATTCCAATATATGGCGCGGTTTTAAATTTCTGAGCAATTTCATGAAATTTTTTAAATTTGTATTGTTACACATTTTGGTACAATGAAACAGTAAAATCGTCTCAGTTTTTTTTTGTTGTAAATAAATATTCACGAACCGAGTAAACCCTTTTACTTGCAAGGATCGCTTGGGACAGAACCGACCGCGTTCGATGTACTTTTAGTAAAAGAGTCGTGGTGCGTATAACCTCTAGAAGATTACTAGTAAAATCACACGCGCTTGAACCTAAATTATTAGAGTAATCTAGGCTATAATTGCTGATTCAGCAGTGCTAATTTGAAGCAGAAAAGTACGCAATGGATAAAGTTTAATTTACTAATTATGCCACATACCTTTGAAACAGCGATTCCCATGCAGATGCAGATGGATGTCACGTTCGGGAAGTTCAGCTCACAGACTAGGTACACTATGCTGGCCAGCGGTACACAACACAGTAGGTCTAGGTAATACAGATAACACTTTCCATGTAGGTTCAATTAAGAGGTTTGGGCGAGATGATGCGTGATGATGGAAGTGCGCGCACCCCAGCCGTTGTTGTCAAGAGACTCTCAACGATCGATGGACGTGGCGGCGGCGTAATGACCGTAGCGCCACGGCGCGGGATATCACCAAACCAACGATATGTGACACTTATTTAATAAATTGGAACTATTAAACCAATGGCTCACAATCGCCCTATGGTGAGGTAATAAAATATGAACTATAAATTAGGAAGCGTAAACATTTTCCCCGGCTTGAAAGTTCCCACTTTCGAAACACAAAGGAGAAGTAAATAAAGTTGCAGATCATCACAACTCTACCAAAGGTTATGAGAACTCTAAAGTTGCGACTCTCTATTATAAATAAGAATATTTAACTAACTATTCTACGCGGTAATTAAATCTAATACTGCACATTCGTGCACGGTAAAATTAATTATTAATGTAACGAAACTTATTGCGTTGGCAAAGGGCACAACTTTACTACTCTACTCTCTGACGCTGAAGGATCCCGCTTTTAGTCTTTACCGTTGCGACTCTACCAACTCCGTTTTTATCTGGAAATATTTCTGTGATTACTCCTAACGGCCAATGCAGCGGCATCACATTGTCCTGCATGGAGACGACAACCATACCGACCCGTATTGGATTGGCAGGGGTGTTCCATTTCTGTTTGGATTGTACGGTGTGGAGGTACTCTTGGCGCCACCGCTTCTTCCAAAAAGACATAACGCAAAATAAGATGTAACCGCGTTTCATTGACTTCGCGGGCGGGGAGAAATAAAAGAGGTTTCGTATGCAAGAAGTGCGCCGGCGATAATGAAGTGGGCTCTGACGGATCCGAGCTGATCGCATACAGAGGCCTCGAGTTTAATAAAGCTTCTATTTGAGTTAGTATAGTGTTAAGCTCATCAAAACTAAGAATTTGCTGACCGATGACTTTGCAGAGATGCGTTTTGACACTCTTTACTTCACTTTCCCAACAACCACCAAAATGTGGAGCTCTACAGGGGATGCTTTTAAGTGTTATTCGATGCTCTGCAAGTTCTCTTTCCCATAAAGGGCGATACTCTTTAGCCAAGAATTCGTAGAGATCTCGTAGATAAGATTTGGCTCCAATAAAATTGGTAGCGTTATCTGTGTAAAGACACTGAACCGGTCCTCTACGCGCCAGGAAGCGTTTAAAAGCGGACAGAAAGCTCGCAGTGCTAAGATCTGAGGCAATCTCAAGATGCAGAGCACGAGTTGTCAGGCGTGTAAAAAGGCAGATATACGCTTTCCTCGATTATTGACCTCTAGCACGTATCGACGTGATCAAGAAAGGTCCCGCGTAGTCGCAACCTGTTTGAGAAAAAGTCTTAGGAGCCGACTCAACGCGAAAACGTGGCAAATCCGCCATTATAGGAAAGGTAGGTCGCGGCTGTGCTCGAAAGCAAAGGCTACAATTAAAGGTAATGTGTCGTGCAATACGTCGCGCGGACAGGATCCAATACTTCTGTCGTAAGATAGATATGAGCAAGGTTGGTTATGTGTGGAATTTTTTCACATGATAGTGGGAAACTAATAGTTCCACTAAATGATCTTGACGCGGAAGAAGGATCTGAAGACGTGAGTCAAAATCTAGCTCAGAGTTTGCTAGGCGACCTCCAACGTTGATAAGTCCTTCGTGGAGGAAGGGACTTAGCCGTTGTACTGACTTAGAGCACAACTCATTGCGGGCTAAGCGATCGAGATCAACTTCAAAATGAATCCTCTGCACAGATCGCCACACAACAAATTCAGCGAACTCTAGATCAGACGCGGTAACGGGATTAATCTAGGGAGTCGTTTGAATCCGGCCTATTAGGAGACAGTATAAAAACTTGCTAATTGTTAGTGGTTCCGATACCGCCCTATTAAAGAAAAGTATTATATGTATGGGTCCCATATTTTTTAATAAAATACCCGATGTAATCAAAAATGAGACATTTCTACTTTTCAAAAAGAAATTGACAGATCTATTAATTAATAAATGTTATTACTCAATTAGCGAATTTTTGACCGATAAGAATTTAAATTGATAACATGACATCTCTGTTTTCCTGACTTGTACTTAATATTTTTTTTTGTTTGACTGGAACTTGACTAATTTGTAATCCCATTTTATTAAAATTGACACTGTGTATTGTATTGCCTATTTCAAATTATTTACTGAATTTGATCTTGACATGGTAAATTTGTATGATTTAATTGAATGTTTTTAATAATTTATATTAAATGGGTCTTTATTATTATAGTAAAAACTGTTTGCATGCCTTAGTTAAGGTAGTTAGTATAAGGATCATTACATTTAAACTTAACATCTGTTACCTGTACCTACTTTCTGTGCAAATAAAGATTTATTCTATTCTATTCTAAACTTATAAACGAAGCAAATGGTTTTTAAATAGTTCAACCAGGACGAGAATCTAGTAGAGCGAGCGTATAGAATGTTGTCGGAAGGAGGACTTCTGTCCGAGCATTCTTGCGAGAGCACATGTAAAGCCACGGGCTTCATTTCGCAAAGCTCTTGCGACTCGCCTGAAATGAATGGTTTTATCGGCCATTCAGCGCGCGGAAGTTTAAGCCACGGCGGTCCATTTAGCCACAACGGATGATGAACTAATTGAACAGGCGTTAAACCGCGAGAGAGGCAATCACTAGGATTTTTAGAACCTTGGAACCACATGGAAGAAGTGATCTGCCGAAAGATTCTCACGAATCTTAGCGATACGATTGGCTACGAAGGTGTGCCATCGATGCGGTGCGGAATGAATCCAACTCAAGGTTAAAGTTGAATCCGAGAAAGCTACGACTGCCTCAATGGCGTGCCGAGCTGCGAAAAGATTATATACTCGCTTTATCACAGTTGATAAGAGGAATGCGGCGCATAACTCGAGACGAGCTAGCGAAACTACTTTCAGTGGCGGGACTTTAGATTTCGCACACACCAGCGAAACGACGATACAACCGTCGGATCTGACAACGTGGGCGTAAACCGAACCACCGTAAGCTTTCTCACTGGCGTCGGCAAAACCGACGAGGGAGAGCCTACGGCGTTCTACGACGCCGACATGTCGCAAAAATCTCAGTTCAGAGATAATTCGCAATTCAGCTTGAAATTGTTCCCACAGACGAACAATGCGAGGTGGTGGGACGTCATCCCATCCAAGTTTGACAAGCCAAAGCTTTTTGATAAGAAACTTGGCGTATAAAATTATCGGTGCCACTAGGCCTAAAACGTCGAAAAGACGTGCAATGGAAGAAAGAATATTCCGTTTCGTGCAAGGGCGAACATTAGGGTTAACCTGGAATACGAAACAATCCTCATCAGGGAACCAATGAAGTCCCAGTATTTTCTGTGTCGGATCTTTACTTAGGTCCACGCTATGTGAAAGTCGTAATGACTCTGGAATATTCCGAAGAACATCGACACTATTCCTAGACCACTTCGTTAGCTGAAAATCACCGAGAGAGAATATTTTTATTAGTTCATGAGCCGAGTCTATAGCCAGCGCAGTGCTAGGTATAGAACTATGTATGTCATCCATGCAAATATCTCGATGCAAAATGTCCCTGGCGAGAGGTAACTGCGTTTCTTCATCCTGACATAACTGTTGGATAGTGCGAATCGCTATAAAAGGACTACACTTTAATCCAAAGGGAAGCACTGAAAACTGATAAATATGAAGTTCTTCTTCCTCATTAAACCGATATAAGATACGTTGAAGCGAACGATCTTGTGGGCGTATACCTATACGTAGGTACATAGATTTTCATCTGCGGAAACAGCGACACTAAAAAGCCTAAAATTTAACAAGATGTTAAAAAGGTCAGCCTGAAGGACCGGACCTGCGTACAGGATATCATTAAGGGAGGTACCGTTATCTTTACTTGCACTGGCATCTAGGACCACGCATAGCTTAGTGGTCACTTTATCCTCTCGAATAACAGCATGGTGAGGAATATAGTAGTCCATTTCTCGCTCCTTACAATTTCGTTTGGGCAACCCACATTCAGGTACGATATTCTGCACTAAAGAAATATAATTATTCTGTAGATAATCCCGTATGACGTCATCATAAAGAAGCTTGACGTTAGGAAGCGATTTAAGTTTACGTTTGAGGCTATGGAATCTCTTGCGAGCTATATCAAAAGAATTTCCTAACGCTGACGCGTCTGTTTTCAGTGGTAAAGCTGCAACATACTTGCCATTTGGAGCGCGGGTAATTGTGCTACAATAAAACTCTTCACAGTGTTTATCATCCACACTCCCAATGGACGAAGCAGTAACATCTTCAATCTCCCAAAACTTACGAAGATCGAAGTTATCGAAATAACTCGCAAAGAAAGACAGAGTGTCAGTTGAAGGTTCGATAATAGGTGCTTCTCCTAGAAGTATGTAGCCGAGCATAGTCTCCAATGCATCGGTGCAACCGGGTGCGCTGATCACGGGACCGGGTCGCAATAACTTAGCGAACAACGTGACTCCAAGTAACATGTCAACATTAACTGGCACACTCCAGCTGTCATCAGCGAGTAGTTTAGGATCAATATGCTTCAATTCGGCAGTATCTATAGCACCCAGAGGAAGCTGCCCGGTTTTCTGACCCAAGATTAGAGCGTCAATTCTATACCTAGGCTGCGAGCAAAACCGTGAGCTGAACGTAAGATTCACTGAGCCGCGAACGGGCTGCGATGTGCCACCAATACCATGAACGGTAGTTATTGGGTCTGTATGTATAGTTAGACAGAGCATACGGAAGCAACGCGATGTCATATAATTCTTTTGCGACCCAGGGTCCAAAAGACATCTAACCACCATACCCTTACCCTTCCTACCCGCCACTAACATCTTGGCAGTAACCAGAACTTCAGTACTACGTGTGGCCTGGACTTGAGCAGCCGTACACAACGCCACACGATCAGAAGTAGCTGGGTCGGCCGCAGAGACGGAGGCTGGGTCGCTAGCGGGCGCCAGCGCAGGGGCTTGCGTCGAGTGCTCAAAATGCAGTAAGGAATGATGCTTACCGTTGCATTTCCTACATGTAGACTTAGATAGGCACTTAGAGACGGTATGTTGGCTACTTAGGCAGTTAACGCATCTGTGATTGTCTTTTACAAACTTAAATCTATTATCCGCGCTCAACTTTTGAAACGCCTTGCACGTATACAAGTTTTTATGCGTGGATTGACAAAGCTAACATTTAGATTCAGTAGCCACAAACACCTGCGAGACCTTAGATGAGGTGCTGGATCTACCTGCGGGGCGGGCTTAGTTGCCGCAGAAGAGATACGATATAAGATTTTTACTTGTTCACGAACAAACTTTACGAAATAATCATAATCCAACTCCTGTTGATTACGAAGCGACATTTCAAAATGTTTTGCTGTATCTGAGTCTATTAACTTAAGACCCCAATGAATAAATATAAAATCATCCAAGTTATGTATTTTAAATTGTTTGAGTCCCGCAACCGTAGAAGATAATTTATCGAAACCTTGTTCAATATTAGCGGGTGTCGGTCCGAACGACTTCAATGAGAACAGTTGATTTAGATAATTAATGGGGGGCGCGCGAGTATCCAGGTACTTTGCGATAAGCGCATCCCAGATAACGCGGTAATTATTGCCAGAAGGTACAATACCTATTGCCACATTCCTAGCCTTTCCCTTTAGACAACTCAACAGATAATGAATGCGATCAGAATCTGATAAATCTGCGTTCGTATGTATAATACGTTTGAAAGTCTCATAAAAGAATGGAAAGCTCTGAATATCACCGTCAAAGGCAGGCAGCTCAATTTTAGGTACCTTTATATGATGAGCATTAGGGCTCGCTGTCGGGCTAGGTTCCTTGGAAACATATGATTCAGTTAATGAAGCTAAAGTAATTTTTATCTCGTCGACCAACTCATCAAATTAATGTAAGGCACTATAGCTTACTCGTACTTCGCACTTTGGATCCAATGTCAATTTTAAAATATATATCTCGTCCATTATCTCATTGAATTCGCTACGTTGGCCGTCAATTTTAGCCTGAGCAATAAAAGAATTACGTAATCTTTCTTTTGTTAAAGATTTTGTTGAATCCAAAATCCTTTAAACCCGCGCGAAATACGAGTCGCGTTTACTTTCCAACAATCTAAGTTTAACCTTGTCCGTCATGGTGAACAGAAGTTAAAATACGGAAACAAAAAAAACAACAAATCTTTATCTTTTACGGAACCCGCGTAAGTGAAATTAGTGGTCCAACCAAACTGATAACTCAACGAAAAATTAATTAAGGCATTGCAATTTAAATGGTTATATTGAGTATAACCATTTAAATTGCAATGCCACATGCAACTAAGTTCTAAGAACCTACCTTATGTTAACATCTTCAAAATTCTGTACACTTAGTTCGCAATAAAGAATTTGAATTTGAAAGATTTTACAACTTACGTAAACAATAGTACGGAACGATCCGCACACGCGAATCCCAACAATAATACATTTTAAGGTGATAAAAAATACAAAGCGTACAAAGTTTGAACCACGTGCAAGTAACAAAGTCTAATACAAATAAAATAGTAAGCACGCGTAATACCTTATGAACGTACCCATCTACCTATATTTATGATTGGCTTAGAGATACCTACAACCCGATAATTAACACATTATGTCGGATTCGATGCGATAACATTTTTTTCTTTTGTACTACTTCTATTTACGAGTATATGAGAGTAACTTACTCAATACATAGAATATGTACAGATTCTTAAACAACAATAAGTTAAGTTTGAAACTTAGAAACAAGTATGGTACTTATTTCCGTAAGCCATGCGATTGAATTCGTAACGAAATACCTTCGTAAAACACAATAAAATTCCTAACAAGTAAATACGCAGATGACCGTTCGAAGTAAGTTATCTAGTAAGTACTACGTTTTCAGTCTCGTATCGGCATTCGTACGAGGTGATCGCGTTCAGTAGCTAATTAGTTTGTTTACGTCGAATTGTTTACCGCGCTGCGCTCGACACGACGCGGCGCGCGGCGGCTGCCGTGTGTACCAATAGGTTTTACCTGCGGTCACCGGTCGGCGCGACAACAACAATGGATGAAATTACTATCGAACGGGAGATAACAAATACAGTCGACTTGATGAGTGATCCGAGTGTATTCTATGAGCAAGAAATGAAGGAAGAAGAACAATATTTACAGCAGAATTCACAGGAAGTGTGCGAAAATTACGAAGAGCAGAGACCAAGTAAGAGAGACAGAGAAGACGAAGATGCGGATGGGTGGACGGAGGTTGGCGGAAACAAAGGCAAGAGATATAAAGGGGAAAAATTTGAAATTTACATTTCATCCAATGATAAAATGCCGACACAGTTTGCACTGGCCAAAATATTTAAAAATGAGGGAATACTAAATATCGACAAGATTAAATATATTAATCCTTACAAGATCCGAGTCGAAGTGAGAAATGAGGACAGTATGGAGTTACTGGAAAAGTGTAAGGAGATTACTGACAGAGGTTGGAGAATTCAAAACGCTATGGAAGTTAATCTGTCCTATGGTGTAATAAGAGACGTAGACATCGATCTGACCGAGAAAGAAATGTTGGAGCGTATTGAGTGCGCGGAACCCGCGGAACTTGTGTCCGTCCATAGACTCATGCGCAGGAACTCTGAGGGTGAAGGTTGGAAGCCCAGTGAGTCTGCACGCCTTTGCTTTAAGGGCTCATTCCGTCCAGCATATATTACCGTTGATGGATTGCGTATACGTGTCGAGCAGTACATTTTTCCAGTGACCCAATGCTCGCGCTGCTGGAAGCTTGGACATACGGCACAGAGATGCTCGTCAGCTAAAGTTATATGCCCAAAATGTACCGAGAATCACGATAATTGTGATACCACTTCATTTAAATGCAGCAACTGTAATGGTCAACATATGTCTTTAGTGCGATCTTGTCCAGCATACTTAAAGGAAAAGAGGTTGAGGGAGATAATGGCTGAATTTAATTGTACATACCGACGTGCTTTGACAATATATGTCCCAGTTAAGGAAATCAAGCCAGTTGAACGTGTCACAACAGTGACAGAATCGAATGAGTTGGCGGCTACACAGGCTGAGAATGTTTTAGCTTTTTCGACCTATCTACGACAACCTCGTACAGAAGTAGCAACACAGTCACCTAGGGTTGACAGTCATCAAGCAAGTACTAAGAAAGATACGCCAAAGACTTTTAAACAGAAACAGTATAAGAAACAAATTGAATTTGAGATGTCGGTACAAGATGATGCGATGGATAGACAAGAAGATTCAAAAGAAGAGAGGAATAAGACGAGAGAAGTACAATTCAGTGAGCTTATAAATAGGCTGAAGGAGATTTTGTTTTTAAAAGGAGAAACAGTTCAGCAAAAGGTGCAAAGTTGTTTAAAGTACTGTGTTCAATGGGTAATATTAGTAGTAGTAGAAAATATTTCGGACTGGCCAATATTGAAGCTAATATTAGATTATTTCGGTTACAATGAATAATAATCTCATAAAACTTAATATTATTCAATGGAATGCACAAAGTTTTCGCCCTAAGTCATTAGCGTTAGAACAAATACTATGCCAAGAAAACATTCACATTGCGGCTTTGAGCGAAACATGGCTGGAACCTGATAGTGGTTTTAAGATAAATGGCTATAGCATTTTTCGTAAAGATAGGCATGATTCGTATGGTGGTGTAGCATTACTGATACATAGATCTGTAGAAGCTTCTTTACATATTTTTAGGAGTAGTAATTCAGATATTGAAGTATTAATGGTCAAAATTCACAACTGTGAATTTATTGAATATGTATTCTCCGTGTATTGTGCACCTTCAGTTCGCACCAATCAATCAGACTGGGAGAATCTATTTAACAGCGTAGATAAAAAATCTGTTATTTTAGGTGATTTTAACGCTCACCATACGAACTGGTCTTACAAAACAGACTCGCGAGGTTCCCAAATGTACGACGCTCTCTTAGAAAGTAATTTTGTAATTTTAAATGATAACAAAAGTTCCACACGCATCAAATTAGTAAACAATCAACTCCAAACATCTTCACCTGATGTGACATTAGCTACTTTTGATATCTCAATAAGGCTGAACTGGTCCACTACAAATGAAAACTTGGGCAGCGATCATCTTATTATTAAGGTGGTTACGCATTTGGAAGGGAATCGGGACTTCATAAATTCGCGACGTAACTATAGGAAGGCAGACTGGATATCTTATCGAGATTTATTAGATGTCCTGTTTAAAGAATTTATATTTAGTGAGGATGACCTTCAAAAATCATATGACTCATTTGTTAATTGTTTGAACACAGCAGCAGATCGCTTCATACCACATTATAAAATAAACCGTAATCCAAGCAATAAGTTTTCACCTAAACCGTATTGGAACGCTTCCCTATCCAAATGTGTGGCTGAAAGGCGTCTAGCACTTTCGAAATTTCGACGCAACCCTAATCCTGATAACTTTATAAAATTGCAAGACAAAATAAGAGTCTCTCAAAAGTTAATCCGACAATCTCGAGATAAATCTTGGCATGAGTTTTGTACTTCATTGGATGGTAAGATCACGCAAAGAGAAATGTGGCGCAAACTGAAGTGGCTAAAGGGTTATAATGTGCCCCGCCCCTACGTAGACAAGAAAAAAGCCAGTGACCTATTGAGTAGTTTAACACCTGACTATGTACTCCCTAATGACCCGGACTTTAATTCCGATAAAACAAGGTTGGATATTTATATTACAAGACAGGAATTAGATACTTGTTTACGCCATAAAGACACGTCGCCAGGTAGTGACAAAATATCTTATTCAATGCTATACAATTTACCTGACAACGGAAAAAGCATTTTGTTAAAGTTATATAACTTATTCTACGCAGTAAGTTTTGTTCCTTCGCAGTGGTGAGATATCACTATTATTCCGATCCCGAAACCAGGTCGTGATCCTCAGTCATCCGGATCTCTGCGACCTATAGCCATGATATTGTGTATTTGCAAAACATTTCATAGTATTTTAATTAAACGTTTGGAGTGGCACATAGAGAGAAATAACTTTTTATCTTCACATACATCAGGTTTTAGAAAACATCATTCAACTTTAGATAATCTGGCAAACTTGGTGTTATCAGTTCAAACCGGTTTCTCTCATAAACAGATGACGATAGCCGCCTTTATGGATATCGAAAATGCATACAGTAACGTAGATATAAAAAGTTTAGTATGTATTTTGCAACAATTAGGAGTTAGTTTTTTGTTGTGTAGGTATTTGTGGAATTTTTTAAAAGAAAGATATTTAAAAATGCAGGTAGACTCAGTTTCATTTTGTAGATATACATGCCGCGGTTTGGCGCAAGGCGACCCTTTTTCGCCTCTGCTTTTTAATTTAGCTACTATAAAGATTTGCAATAATATCAATAATGTTTGTATTTCCCAATACGCTGACGATTTTGCGTTATACATAAATTGTGACAATGTACGGGAAGGAAGCAAACAGATACAGTTAGGGCTAAATAAATTCGTTGAGCTGCTTTCCGAAATTGGTTTAGAGATTTCACCTTCGAAAAGCAAAATATGTGTTTTTAAAAGAGGTTTTCGGAGTGAATTGGTTGATATAGCTATAAACGGAACGGCGGCGTTGGAAGTGGTAGATGATGTGAAATATTTGGGATTATGGTTGGATAGATCATTGCGCTGGGCGAAGCACATAAATGAATTGAGAGGTAAAAGTCTGAGATTATTAAATATTTTTAAAGCTGTGACAGGGGCGGGCTGGGGAGTACATCCGATTGTTTTGAGACGGGTCTATATAGCTATGTTTCGGAGCAGGTTGGATTACGCTAGCGCGCTATATGACAGTAGTTGTAAAACACACTTGTGCAAGCTGGACAAAATACAAAACCAATGCATGCGCATTATCGGAGGATTCATTAAAAGTACCGCAATTCACGTGATGGAATGCGAGCTTCATCTTCAGCCACTGAGTTCTCGGAGGTATTATCTTGCTGGCAAGTTCTGGTTTCGATGCAAGTCCTTTTCAAGTAATGAAATTATCAAAATCTTAGATAAGCTAAGTAACGATTGTGGTAATGTTTATTGGAGGTACAAGAAAAAACCCCTTCTAATCTCAATCCATGAACATTTAAAAAATACTTCAGTTTATTCAACAACACAGTTAGAAATGTTTTCGTTGGACATATGGGTTAGTGGTATAGATCTTTCTGTGGTACTGGAACCAGATATTAATACCATATGTAAGCCAAAACACCAGTATAAACCTTACGAATTACAACAGATTTGCAATGAATTTTTGATGAACACTTATTCACAGTTTTATAAATTATACACGGACGGTTCGAGAGGCAAGGATGGCAGTAGTGGTTTGGCACTTTATGATCCTCAAACAAATAGTTCCATCCAATTGATGATTAACGCTAAAATTTCAATTATGTACACGGAGTTGATAGCCATAGCAGAGGCAATTACTTATATTGATTCCTTTATGAGCGGGCGATATGTTATTTTAACAGATTCCAAAAGTGCTATTCAACATCTGGCTCGATGCACCTCGAATTTTCGAGGCACACCGATAGCCTATATAATTTTGGAAACGCTTCGTAAACTTAGTCTTAGAAATAAAATAGTTAAAATTCAATGGGTACCTTCACATGTGGGCATAACAGGAAATGAAGAAGCCGATCGTCTGGCCAGAGAAGCCAGTATTAATGGAATACCATTCACCTGCTTACCCCTATTTACGGATTGCTTACATTTAGTTAAGGAAAAGTGCACAGAGATTTGGAGTGAGTATTTTGACGAGAAGTCTTTATCAAAAGGTATCTGGTATAAGACCATACAGCCTTGCCTTACGCGTTCACCGTGGTTCGCAGAGTCTGGTTTGTCTAGAACAGATGTTGTAATTGCCCTAAGACTTCGGTCCGGGCACATACCGCTAAACAACTTTGCTTTCCTGATGGGGAAATCCAATTCACCAAATTGTGCTGAGTGTGATGTAGTTGAGGATGTTTACCATGTGCTGGCCGAGTGTGCCCGGAACGAGGTTGAGAGGGTCAGCTTAATGCTCGAATATGATGTGGATCTACGGCAAATGGGCATGTGTAACTTGTTTCTGGCACGTCCTCTGTCAGAGGAGGCAAAATCAATTTATAAATTAGTTAAATTAGCTATTAAGCGTAGATAAGTTAATTTTTTGTGAGGCCTATGAGGGTGGCATGATCATGTCTGATCAAACCCTCTATAAAAATTAAATAAAGATTATAAAAAAAAAAAAAGTACTACGTTTACAAAGTTAGGTGCGGGGGCGATATGTATAAATATACGGCTGTTTCCTATGACGAGAACTAAACGCGTAAAGTTTATACAAATCTGTTATTTTACCTGAAGGTTCCTATCAAAAAATCAAGTTACCTTACAAAATAAAATAACAAGCGACGCAATGATAATCTGGTTAATTGCAATAATTAATCAAATGCGGTTGAGTCTAGAATTATAAAAAATACCTACTCGTGCAATACGAGTGTAGTAGGCATTTACTTAACGAACCAACAGTAGTAGTGTATTGTAAAATAATAATCAATGTCATTCATTCAGCAAATCTCGATTAGAAAAAATATATAAAAGTTTCCAATGCGTAAATAAAAATTAACCGTATGTTAGAAACTCTATTTTCAATAGTGTATTTCCACAATTGGTAAATTGTTTTTAGGCATTAAGTTTCATTAATCATGCATTACAGATGTATTTCTATTCTAGATCAAAGAATTATATTATCTGTAATTAAATTTATTGTCTATGATTTATACTATTTGTAGAAATTGAAAAGTAAAAGTATAAAAGCGCGCACCACTTCCGGATGTGCCCCACCACGTTACGTCACGTGTTGAAAACATGTGGTAGGAAGTGTTGCGAGTGTTTAAAAGGCAGTTGTCGTCGAACAGTTGTAATGGACAGATGTAAAAAGTGATTTTGTGAGAACGTAATAAATATCGTGAAATTGTGAAAGTTTGTTTTAATTTTCTGAATCGTTAATAGTTCAGAAGTGGGATATAATCGAGATAGCGATTGATGTTCGCCCTCGGTGAAGGACTGAACGCCCATAAAAGGAACGTACGTTAAATTTGTTAGTTATTTTTTTTCTATTTAAAAATAACTTAAGAGAGAAACGTTTAAACGCTGGTATCAGAATTTGGTCGATAATATTCAAACTGCACTGGTGAGGTATTTAATTTCCTTCTTTACCTCTAATGTGATTTCTTATGGTTCTTCTATTGTCTTATCTTCAAAGACATTTTATAGATGCTTTACATATAGTGTCCCTTAGGTAAACAAAGAAAGAACATCCACTTTTTGTAGATTATTTATTTTCAGTAATCATGACTCTCAAAAGAAAGTCTCGACAAAGTACGAGGGAGTTGTGTGACTTGCCATCAAGCAACTCGGAGCCTCCTGTGCGTAGACGTCGCAAAACTCGTTGCAATCATCGTGACGAGTCTAGCGATTCGAGAGACCACAGCGAGTCAAGTGATCACGACGCGACTCAGAGCAGTCGTGATTCGTCATTAATGATCATAATAGTAGAAATGATGTTTACAAAATGTTATAATTGTTATGAGACAGGCCAAACATTAAAAAAAAATGCCAACTACTTAGCAAACGTTGTTATAAATGTCATAAAGTACTTCAATTAGCCGATATTTGTTTAGATATCACAGAAACTATTAGCAATAAAACAGTTTAGAGAATTACAGAAGAACTTGATAGTGATATTGCAAAGAAATTGTCGTGAGTCGTCATAGTTTGGATTATTTCATAGATTTCAGCTAGTAAGCGGGCAGCTATGAAATTAGTAAATTCATGCTCGGTTTCGGAGTCGCCTGTGCTAAGGCTTTCAGGGTAGCGTTTGTCAATAAAATTGCTAAGGCATATGGAGTGTCGAGATATAATAGACGCCACCAATGCTAAAGTAGAACTTCTTTTGATTTTAAATTGCTTTAAGACAATTTACTACTTCGGGCACTTCCTTTAAGTGAAGTACAGGCATTAAATAATTGCGGCATAGACCATTGCGCAGATAATACAGTAACACCAGATGGAACCGCTCGTAGAACCAAATTAATTGAGTTAGGTAGTAAATAAGTTGAGCTTTTACAATTTCCGGCCTCACACTAAATTAGTCAAAAGGTAATTCTTTAGGTAATTCCTAGGTTTTGAATTTAGAGTCCGGAGTAAAACCTGGTAAAAGAAAATTGGAGCTGTGGATCAATTACTCAGACCAACATAAGATTAGGCAGTTTGTAGGATTAGTAAATTATTTTAAAAATAAAAAAGGACGTTTTCAATAACCGCGAAACCATCAAAGCAAAAGAAAGTGACACTTAATGTCGTTAGGGTGAAGAATCCAAAATTACATCCTAAAACAGCGTGTTGAAGAGGAGACACAATACTCGAGTGTTCCAGCGAAGGTAGATTGGGAGCCACTTGAGATCCTTGCGGAACTGAAAGATGTGGTCGTATTTCTTCAGACCAAAAACAAAACGGATGCACAGGTTTTGCAAGCGCTCAAGCTTATTTAAGAGTTCCTTCGTGGCATCCAGACATTAGGCATCAGCTAGACAGATTTTAGTTTCAAAGGCCAAGAGGCTTTGAAGGGATTTTAACTAGTGAAAGGTGCTCATTTACTTGAGCTCGCCATGAGAGATTACTTATTAAGACACCAAGGTTCTTGGCAGTTTCGGTGTAAGCGATGGTCGAGCCGTCAAAGTGGATATGTCAAGATCAGTGCGATGGTATCAACTGCCTATGATCATAGGTTGGGATTTGGATGGGTTGACTTGTAATCCGTAGGATTTAGCCCAGGCCCACGATTCACGATTCATATATTGTCCAGATTAGCCAGATGGTAGAAGAAATAAATAAAAAGTATTTAATAGTCACAAACTGACATTAAGCGCCTCACATTAGTGGATTTTGCTTAAACTAAACCTATAGTATTAGTAGTTCTTATATTATGTTAGTAAAGACAAGAAAGAAAATAATAATAAAATAACAAATGTGAGTATAAATTATATAGCAGATGCATGCCATGGTTGTGGCAAGAAGGTTATACAAAAATTCAACTTAAATAAACCGGGTACAGTAGAAAGCCTCGTTCAGGCAAAATTTGGTCTTTATCTGAGTGAACAACTTATATGAATTATTACAGCTTAACGTGACAGTTGATATAAAAAAACATAGCCCTCTAAAGAAAATTTACAAAATAACGTTTTGATTAAGCTAGGAAAGAAGTCCATTATAATAAATAAATAAAATCAATAAATTAATTAATAACCTCAATAAATAAATTAAATAGTAATATGGGATACCTCGTAAGGGTAGAAAGAGATGTTCTGTCAATAGGTAAATGTAGGAAATTAGTTTCTAAACGTATGGGGTTTTAACGTATTGTAGAAAATTTATATCAAATAAACTGTAATACAAACACTTAAGCAACTAAATTAATAAGCAATAATAATTCATAATTTATCATGAACATAAAAAGGCACACATATATTAGTAAATTGAACCAAATAAAAGCAGATAGATTGGAAATGAATAGTTAAAATTGTAATAGATAAGCTATTCCTCTCTCATGGACACTGACTGTATCTAGAATGTTGCTAAACCCGACAGCGTCCATAATTGTTTCTGTAACTTATATTTACCACCTGTATGTACATTATGGATGTAATACATTTAATTTGAAGTTCTTGATAACGACTGATACGTTATTGCCATCACTATCTAGAAAGGGAAGTGGACAATTTAGTGGTATCTACTCAATAAACATTATTCTTCCCTGGGTACTGTTTAATAGATCGGACTATGAGTCTGATGTGTTGAAAAAGGACAACACAGACTAATACAAGTATGATTGGTATGGTTCAATAGGCTAACATTAATTCTAATGTTCTAACGGAATATATGTCTAGAGATCTCAGTTCATAGATGTTAGGGTTATATCTGAGGTCTTAATATCTTCAATTAAGTATACAAGTGACTTGACTGAGATAGGACAGAGATCTCAGTTGGGACAGGTGTTAAGGATATGTATGAGGCCTTAACATCTTAAGTTAGTAAGTGGCTTGACTGAGATAGGACAGAGATCTCAGTTGGGACAGGTGTTAAGGATATGACTGAGGCCTTAACATCTTAAGTTAGTAAGTGGCTTGACTGAGATAGGACAGAGATCTCAGTTGGGATAGGTGTTAAGGATATGACTGAGGCCTTAACATCTTAAGTTAGTAAGTGGCTTGACTGAGATAGGACAGAGATCTCAGTTGGGACAGGTGTTAAGGATATGACTGAGGCCTTAACATCTTAAGTTAGTAAGTGGCTTGACTGAGATATGACAGAGATCTCAGTTGGGACAGGTGTTAAGGATATGACTGAGGCCTTAACATCTTAAGATAGTAAGTGGCCTGACTGAGATAGGACAGAGATCTCAGTTGGGACAGGTGTTAAGGATATGACGGAGGCCTTAACATCTTAAGTTAGTAAGTGGCTTGACTGAGATAGGACAGAGATCTCAGTTGGGACAGGTGTTAAGGATATGACTGAGGCCTTAATATCTTAATTAATAATAGTATAACTAGAATGAAGAAGATCGAAGGTTAAAGAAAATAATACTTTCTAATTAATTGTTTTTTTTTTTTTTTGTTTTTTTTTTATATATATATATGTTATTTCAGTTTATTTTCCCGGGACGGGAAATGTATCAGGAATGGCCGACTGTTAGAAACTCTATTTTCAATAGTGTATTTCCACAATTGGTAAATTGTTTTTAGGCATTAAGTTTCATTAATCATGCATTACAGATGTATTTCTATTCTAGATCAAAGAATTATATTATCTGTAATTAAATTTATTGTCTATGATTTATACTATTTGTAGAAATTGTAAAGTCAAAGTATAATCGCGCGCACCACTTCCGGATGTGCCCCACCACGTTACGTCACGTGTTGAAAACATGTGGTAGGAAGTGTTGCGAGTGTTTAAAAGGCAGTTGTCGTCGAACAGTTGTAATGGACAGATGTAAAAAGTGATTTTGTGAGAACGTAATAAATATCGTGAAATTGTGAAAGTTTGTTTTAATTTTCTGAATCGTTAATACGTACGATAACAAGAACTGGAATATTCCACAGTCACGTAGGCCAACTTGACGAATGTTTTAACAGACTACCCACAATTTTCATACACGAACAAAAAAATATGTAATTACGCCGAAAATTAACTGATTTATTAAATAAACTTATTTAGAGATATGAATCAACGTTGATATTCAATTAAATGTATTTCTCGGAGTTTCAATTAGTGAAATTAAAGATTTACGTTAGCAATTAATTTGCCGGTAGAAACTACTACATGCAAGGCGGCCAGCCTTATTCCCAACGCAATAGAGGCGAGAATTGTGTGATGATCTGCAATTAATATGGAAATTCCCAAACTTTTTGCTTAAGTTTAGACTTTTAGGACTTAAAATTAGGCTGTAAATAGGCCCAAATTTAATTTATCCAGTTCGAAGGACCAAAATGGTGCGAATAACCTATAGAAGATTACTAGTAAAATCATACGCGCTTGAACCTAAATTATTAGAGTAATCTAGGCTATAATTGCTGATTCAGTAGTGCTAAATTGAAGCAGAAAAGTACGCAGATGAGACGAAAGGCAATGGATAAAGTTCAATTTACTAATTATGCCAAATACCTTTGAAACAGCGATTCCCATGCAGATGCAGATGGATGTCACGTTCGGGAAGTTCAGCTCACAGACTAGGTACACTATGCTGGCCAGCGGTACACAACACAGTAGTTCTAGGTAATGCAGATAACACTTTCCATGTAGGTTCAATTAAGAGGTTTGGGCGAGATGATGCGTGATGATGGAAGTGCGTGCACCCCAGCCGTTGCTGGCAAGAGACTCTCAACGATCGCCTGCGGCCGACGGACGTGGCGGCGGCGTAAGACCGTAGCGCCACGGAGCGGGATATCACCAAACCAACGATATGTGAAACTTATTTAATAAATTGGAACTATTAAACCAATGCCTCACAATCGCCCTATGGTGAGGTAATAAAATATGAACTATAAATTAGGAAGCGTAACCAAGTCCGACGAAAAACGCTAGTTACGTCGTTAGGCTTTTTGGTCTCGCACGGGGTTATTTATTTTATTTTTTTATTAATGTTTGTATTTGGCTTATCTCGTGTCTCCTGTGCGGGTCACAAATAAATAGTTTTTCTTTCTTTTATTTATGTATTTTTTGTATAGGATGAGGCATCTGTACGCTATAGTTTATATTATCTGTGCCGCTAGTGACCATGTTGTAGAACCAAAACTTCAAAGGCATGTGACATCCACCGTACCGTGCTAGCGTGGATCCACCACAGTACGGTCCAATCCCTCTCACAGAGAGGAGGCATGTGTCCCAGCAGTGTAACTAATTAAACATCGTGGTGATTTTTTTCAGATAAACGCAGATACAGAAGAACAATTGTCATACGGGGAGTTAGCACAAATGACAGCTGATATCGCTCTCTCGCTCACTCGTATGGGCGTCAGAAAGGGAGAAGTGGTGTGCATTTGCAGTGAGAAGAATTTCGAGTATATGCCTACCGTGCTGGGGATCATGTGCGCAGGCGCAACGTTTTCTCCAACGGATCCAACTTACGGCAGCTGTCAGTGGTTTTTGACTAATTTATCAGTAATATGATGTTATATTGACCATCAGATTCACCAGATTAATCAGGCTTTCTGAACCAGCTAAACGCTCTCAATATTCATCATCATCATTGTACCCAAAATACCATCCAAAATGCCGCGCTGAGTGTATGTGTGAATAGGTTACGTATCATCATCATCATCACATCGGCCGAAACGTCCACTGCTGAACATACACCTCTCCCAAATGTCACCACATTGACCAGTCCCGTGCATCTCGCATCCAGCGGACTCCCGCAACCCACACCAGGTCATCGATCCACCTATTTTGAGGCCGTTCAACGCAACGTCTTGCAGTTTGCGGTCGCCACTCCAGACGCCCTAGACAAGTGACTTTGTATCATCGAAAACGTGGCGATAGCGATTGGAAAAATGTCAAAAAGTGTATGGGATATGATCAATCCCATTTTGGTCTTTCACACACCCCTCACATCAGCCACACACACACATCACTTTTTTGTATAAGCTTAAGACCGAACGTTCAAAACAACTTCATTTTTCTCCACAGACCCTCTCCTTCATCGAGTGAAGATAGTTCGTCCAAAAATCATGTTCTGTTCACTCTCTGCTTACAAAACCCACAAAGCCACGTTTGACGAAGTCGGGAGCATCAAACACTACATTATATACGGGAAAGATACCCAAAATGGTGCCATCCTCTTCAAGGACTTTCTGAAGGAGACAGCGAAGCTTGAGGACTTCCAGCCAGTGCCTGTAAATGGGTGGGAAGACGTGGCCTTCATAGTCTACTCATCAGGGACTACTGGTCCACCGAAAGGTGTTCCTGTAACGCATTTGGGGTTTCTATTGAATGCGCAGACTACGGCGACAGATGAGTGAGTATTCTAGATTATTATTTATATATTATTTAGCTTTTCCCACAGTTTCACCCCCGAACCTTTTACTCACAGAACGCGGCGTGTGTTTTTACAAGGTTTATAGCAAAAATTATAAATCAGAACAGCAGCAGCACGCCCTCCCACACAAAGTGCACCTCAGTAATATAAGAGGTATGCACTCCAACCTCAATGCAAACCATCACCACCTGGAGACTGATAAGCCAGCTCTCTTCTTCATTTCGGAGACGTAGATAGCATGCCCATCAGACGTGTCTTACCTTACATACTCAAGGTTTATCCTGAGGCACCATTTTAAACCACGTGCGGGTGTATGCATGTACGCCCGCGACGACATCTGCTATCGGCGCGGCGTCGCCGTAACCTAGAAGACTCTAGGTTTTCAAGGCTGTGGGATCTGGTGGACACGGGTCTGGATAGTATTATCACAAAATAGAGAGTATACAGAAGGGCCACTCCCGCCGTTTCGAAATTTGACAGCCAAACTTGACAGATTCACTAAGGTTGCTACTATATTGAAACCGAATTTAAAAAAGAGTAGGTTGTTTAAGTTACAAACATAAATACCTCTATTCGTCTAAACAAACATCATATCATGCTTACATGGTTTAGAGGATAGACAGAGACTCCACATACGACGATGATTAGGTTCGTAACAATGGTGTAATAATGATCCCACCAAAAACATAAAAATGTGAAAAGCACCAAGCTCGACAAAAATATAAAAGTGTTTTTTTTTAAATAAAATCAAATAACCCGACTGCTTAAGAAGCTAACTAAAAACATGTATGTACTTAAAAAGAAAATTATGCTTTGCAAATGAAGGAAACATATTTGTTAGCTGGATGACTTAAACCATATTAATATGACAAGTTTCATACCCTTTCCAATTTCGTCTACGGACTTAAAATAATTTATTATTTTCCTAGATATTGAATTTCTAACTTCTTCTCTAAATCTTGAAAAATTTAATGACCTTTATAACTTAAAATGAATGTAAGAACGAATTTAAATTATATAGAACTAATTTAAAGTATATTCGGACTGTAACAATTAATATAGATAACCCAGCCAATGCAACCTCTTTACAGTACCTACCTACTTTATATATGAATGACGTGACAAACTCCCGCACAAAGCATTCGTGACAGCCGCGACTGTTCTTGGTCCAATATTGCCCATTATTCCCTGTAAAATCGTAATGTCAAAGTGTGAGTTCAAAATGGCGCTTTGTTCGAAGTGGACTCTCTGTCTGCGGCGCGCCGCCGCATATGTACTTTGTGGTATTATCTACGCCTGTGTCTACCGTTTGCACATCGGAGATCAGGAGACAACCAGGCTCACGGAGTACCTCAGTGAGGTGGCTGATGCGGCACAGCAGCGGTACGCATCCACCCAATTAGTGTTCCTTAGGGACTGGGGGACTTTAATACCCTCCACCAGAAGTGGCTCTTCCCATACCAGTGCACTGATCGTGCTGGGCAAGAGACACGAAAGCTTGCGCTTGCGTTAAATCTGACCCAGCTGGTCCAGGGGGCAACGAGGGTGACGGATGTTTATTCGCACACAGCTAATTACTTGGACCTTCTGCTGACAGCAGATACAGACCGCTACTCGGCGTCGGTATCTTCACCTTTGGATAGTTCCGACCATTGTCTGGTGAAGTCTTTATCGGTCAACTCCTCCCCCAATCCTAGTCCAAAAGGCATCTTGCAAAGTTGGCGATACAAGTCAGCAGATTGGTATGGCATGCGTTCTTTCTTCGCATGTTGTCTTTGGCAGCCTACCTGCTTCACTTCAGCTGATCTTTAATCATGTATGGGCGCTGTGAGGAATGTGTTTCGTTGGGGAATGGAGTACTACATTCCGTTCTCTGACGTAGCAATGGCCAGCGATGACCGGCCATGGTTTGGTGCTGCATGTAACCGCGCCGAAGCGCTTAAACACCTGGCATGGGTCGACGCTCAAATGCACAAGGCGAGTTAAGTCGATCAAAAGAAGAGAGCTTTCAACAGGGCTGCCAAATCCTGCAAGAAGGTGATGCGAAAGGATCGCTTTGACCACATTAGCTGGATAGGGAACCAGCTTGCTTCATACCCGGCAGGTAGTAAAGCGTTTGGTCCCTGGCTTAATCAGTTGAATCGAACTTCTGACCCTCACTACCACCAACCACCACTGCTAAAATCTGAAGGGTTACTTGCCCACTCTGCTGAGGACAAAAACAACTAGTTTTTCTCTCTTTTTGCGGGATCCCCCTGCCTAACCTGATGGATGTGACACGAACATGTCGAAAATTCACACGCAAAACGGACGTCCGTAGGGTACTGCTAAACCTTGACCTGAACAAGGCCAGTGGCTCTGATGCCGCTACAATATTAAAGCTTGTTCGGGTTAAAACAAACCTTAGGTCAAGAGGCAAAATTGTTTGTTTGTAGGAAATAATTTCTGGAAGCGCTGTCTGATTACGGAAATTTGTGAACTAGAATAAAGCTATACTATCGATGAGTGTCATACTATAGTTTTTATCCACGAAAAATGCTTTATTTCTGTAGGATAGCTTTCGGGAACGTAGCCGCGGAAAGCTCACATTGCATAAAATTAAGAATTAAAAAATTAAGAAACTAAGGTACTTTTTCTTCAGATTCAATTTGACAAACATGTGTAGATCATATACAATTATACATGGTATAAAAGGTGTTCCAAAGTATTTTAGTGCCTCAACATGTTTGACCACGGCTGGTGTCTTGACACAGAATATTATTTTCTAAATTTTCAGTTACACAGGCATGGGTATTTATAACGCCAGAGAATTTTACTACACATACGGCCTAATGTATGGGCTTGCCTGTCTAAGAGCGGCTGCAACAATAGTTTACAATCCCAGCGGTGGGGAAAAGGCAATGCTGGAAGCTATTCAGAAGTATAAGGTAAATCTTTCATTTGTTTATTTAGTTTGACACTTTTCAAACTCAAAATAAATAACCAGCCAAGTGCGTGTCGGACTTTGCACATTAAGGGTTCTGTACCAAACGGCAAAATTAAGTTGGTTGTAATAGGAAAAATTAGAAAATTTCAAGTTTATAGATCGATGGGAAGTTAAAAAATTATACGGAACAAAATTTTGTAAAAAGCTGACTTTGATGGCTTCTCATTCCTCTACATCCAATATTTTTTTGTCTTTATTTTCATTTTCAGATAAAAGTCCTGCAACTAGCGCCGATGATCATCATAGAGATGATAAAGTCAGCCATCTTGGGTAGCTATGACGTCAGTAGCGTAGAGTTTATCGTGACCTCCAGTACTTACATTAGAGAGGAAAGTGTTAATGCTATTAGACAGAGGTAAGGTTCAAAATATTTGGCCATAAGTGTCAACTAGTCGTGGTGATGGCCTGGTGGCTAAGACCTCGCCTCTTGTGTTTGGTTTTAAATTCGGTCAAGTAGTAGTGTAAATTTTTCGTTAATGTACTTTCAAAATTTATCTTGGGCATCACTGACATCGGTGATGGAAAAAATCGTGTGTAACCTGGACTTATAGCAAGTTCACCTTAAGGGGCTGAATACTCAAAATAGGCTTTCTTTTAAACATTTTTTAGCCAAATCTATTGAAGATGTGGCAGCAGAAAAAAAATATGTTAATCTTGATCATATTTCCGAAAACTTTGTTGTGGCCGAAACACGTTTACGCACAAAAACCTCGATACAATTGAATGGCAAAGTAACCTCTTACCGTGATCTTCAAAAGATTTTTCCGGTAATACTGACCAGCGTACATTTGTACAATTAACAACAATAACGTATCATAAAAGGACGCAGAACTTCATTGTCTTATATATTGAAGTTTCATTCATTATTTTTAAGTAATTCATATTATTATGTTTTGTAAAAAAGTCTATATAAATTCCCTGGTGCTTCTCTTTCCATCCAGTGCAATTCGACAGTGACCGCTTTGCGGCGTTGCTAGGTGGACGTATGTCGCTTTTTTCCGCAAAAAGCAAAAATAATATTCAATTTATTTCTCGTCAATTCAATCTGTCAAAAAAATATCAGGTATAATGCAGCCAGATCATGTAGCCTGGTGTCTTTAATTGGAACTAACGAAATCACAAGTAATATTGTCAAAGTCTGTATTATTTTTATTTTTTGGCACTACCGCTGTCACTGGCATCTATATTTTTGTTGTTTTATAAACGACTCACGTCGTTTAGTTTACTTACTAAGTCCATAACTAAAAAGTATTTGAACCTCTTTGAAAATACAACAAATGTTATCTCAATTTGAATTAAACAATATTTAAAATATAGGTAAGGTCGAATACTATTTTAACCTTCTTCGTTCATGTGAAAACAATAGAAGCAAAAACACAGAACATGGAATGGTCATACCAACCACGCTGGCAGTGTCTCGAAATGACAGAACTAATAAAATTCTTCGTATCCATTTGTTCCAATCTTTGTTTCTTTCTAACATACGGCACCTAGAACTGACCAAAAAATGTCAAATTCGTGAGAAATGATAATCTATTTCTCATGAATTTGACATTTTTCGTCGTTTCAACCAAAAATCGTCCACATGTGGACATAAAGCTCACCAAGAATCACCACATTGATCAGTCCTGTATTTCTCGCAATTAACTATCCCAATTGCAATAACGGGCTACAATAATAGTTTGTTAGTCTATTAATATTGTTAAGCTAATTATTAATTGATCTTATCATTTTGCCAAATCGGCACTGACAATTCTTATTTATTAACAAAAAATCCACCGATCGCCCTGGAGAGTAAACGCAAAGACTTACACTTGGGGATTGCCAGAGATTTACGCAGCATTCTGGATGTAAAAAGAACAGACCGAATACGGAACACGCTGTGTTCCCAAACGGGCATAATAGACGTGGGTAAAAAGGCTGTTCGGCTCAAATGGGCCAATGCCATTACGGCTCACGTTAGTAGCATGCAAATTGAGCGCTGGGCAAGCCTCCACAATCTTGAAGATGGAACGCACCGTTGAGGCCGGTCCAGAAATAGGTGCCGCGATGATTTGGACGCGTACCGTGAGGGCTGGTTCTAGACGGTGCGGGAAAAGAATGTCTGGAATGACTTAGGTGTACTCTTATGAATTTAATTGGGGATGGATGAAGAGGGAGGGGACAACCAAAGAAAAGATAGATGGACTGTGTGAGGAGTGATATGAAAGGAAAGGGAGTCAATTATAGCGTGGTGCGGAACAGAACGATATGGAAGAAGAAAACGTGTTGCGCCGACCCCAAGTAACATGGAACAAGGGCAGGTAGATGATGATGATGATGATTTTAGACTTTTACCGGTAAGACTTAGTAAATCTGTTTTACCGATAAATAATAAGTTTCATAATAGTTTTTTTTTTTAAACTGAAACAACAGTTCGGCTTTTACAGTAACATATACGTGGTTGTGAGGCATACACAGTTTTTAGTATTTACGGTTCCCTAGCCAAAAGGCAAAAAACGGAACCCTTATGGATTCGTCATGTCTGTCTGTCTGTCCGTCCGTATGTCACAGCCACTTTTTTCCGAAACTATAAGAACTATGCTGTTGAAACTTGGTAAGTAGGTGTATTCTGTGAACCGCATTAAGATTTTCAAACAAAAATAGAAAAAAACAAACTCAATTTTTTTTTTCATCCTACCTGTACGTGTATCGATACGTACCTATGGATAGGTCTTCAAAAATGATATTGAGGTTTCTAATATATTTTTTTTAAACTGAATAGTTTGCGTGAGAGACACTTCCAAAGTGGTAAAATAAATGTGTGTCCCCCCTGACACTTCTAAAATAAGAGAATGATAAAACTAAAAAAAAAATATGATGTACATTACCATGTAAACTTCCACCGAAAATTGGTTTGTACGAGATCAAGTAAGTAGTTTTTTTTAAAATACGTCATAAATCGTAAACCACAATTTAACAAGTACGGAACCCTTCGTGCGCGAGTCCGACTCGCATTTAGCCGGTTTTTTTATGGCATGCGTTGTGCCTGGCGCATATAAACATTTTCTTTCTTTCTATATTATCTTTAAACACCTACACTGTACCAATACTTATAGCAAATAAATGATTGATTGATATATAACAAACAATAGCAACAAATAGTTTCAGCCGTTCTCTAGTGAGACGCTTACAATCACATACATCATTTTTAGGGTTCCGTCTATCTCCCTGTCTGTCTGTCCGTCTGTCACGAGGCTGTATCTCATGAACCGTGATAGCAAGGCAATTATTTTTTTTACAGATGGTGTATTTCTGTTGCCGCTATAACAACAAATACTAAAAACAGAACAAAATCAATATTTAAGTGGGGCTCCCATACAACATATGTGTTCTTTTCCGTTTTTTTGCGATAATGGTACGGAACCTTTGTGCGCGAGTGCAACTCGCACTTGGCCGGTTTTTTTTATTTATATAGATAGATAAAGTTTACATGACCGTGTTTTTTGCGCTCTGTCTATTTGTTTTTTAACTCTAATATACAGAAAAGCGGCACCACGTGACCTCACCACAGAGGGCTGATGTATATCAAAACCCAGTAAGTGCTTTGTAATTATTATATTCCAGGAGAGCGGAAAGTCATCTTGTATTAGTAACTAAATGATATATTAAGATTTCAAGAGAATACTAAACAAGGAATAAGAACCTACTAATTGTACAAATGATATTAATAGCGTCAATTGTGGGCAAGCCCAGCGCTCAATTTGCATGCTACTAACGTCGTACTCGGTCTGTTCTTTTTACATCCAGAATGCTGAGTAAATCTCTGGCAATCCCCAAATGTAAGTCTTTTTGTTTACTCTCCACGACGATCGGCGGATTTTTTGTTAATAAATAAGAATTGTCAGTGCCGATTTGGCAAAATGATAAGATCAATTAATAATTAGCTTAACAATATTAATAGACTAACAAACTATTATTGTAGGTCGTTATTGCAATTGGGATAGTTAATTGCGAGAAATACAGGACTGATCAATGTGGTGATTCTTGGTGAGCTTTATGTCCACATGTGGACGATTTTTGGTTGAAACGACGAAAAATGCCAAATTCGTGAGAAATAGATTATTATTTCTCTCGAATTTGAAATTTTTTGGTCAGTTCTAGGTGCCGTATGTTAGAAAGAAACAAAGATTGAAACAAATGGATACGAAGAATTTTATTAGTTCTGTCATTTCGAGACACTGCCAGCGTGGTTGGTACGACCATTCCATGTTCTGTGTTTTTTGCTTCTATTGTTTTCACATGAACGAAGAAGGTTAAAATAGTATTCGACCTCACCTATATTTTAAATATTGTTTAATTCAAATTGAGATAACATTTGTTGTATTTTCAAAGAGGTTCAAATACTTTTTAGTTATGGACTTAGTAAATAAACTAAACGACGTGAGTCGTTTATAATACAACAAAAATATAGATGCCAGTGACAGCGGTAGTGCCAAAAAATAAAAATAATACAGACTTTGACAATATTACTTGTGATTTCGTTAGTTCCAATTAAAACCACCAGGCTACATGATCTGGCTGCATTATACCTGATATTTTTTTGACAGATTGAATTGACGAGAAATAAATTGAATATTATTTTTGCTTTTTGCGGAAAAACGCGACATACGTCCACCTGGCAACGCCGCGAAGCGGTCACTGTCGAATTGCACTGGATGGAAAGAGAAGCACGATGGAATTTGTATAGACTTTTTTACAAAACATAATAATATGAATTACTTAAAAATAATGAATGAAACTTCAATATATAAGACAATGAAGTTTTGCGTCCTTTTATGTTACGTTATTGTTGTTAATTGTACAAATGTACGCTGGTCAGTATTACCGGAAAAATCTTTTGAAGATCACGGTAAGAGGTTACTTTGCCATTCAATTGTATCGAGGTTTTTGTGCGTAAACGTGTTTCGGCCACAACAAAGTTTTCGGAAATATGATCAAGATTAACATATCTTTTTTCCGCTGCCACATCTTCAATAGGTTTGGCTAAAAAATGTTTAAAAGAAAGCCTATTTTGAGTATTCAGCCCCTTAAGTATGCGTGGCGATTGATGCTTGTACCTTATCTATAGAAGAAAACGTCTTTGCCAGTAGCACAGTAACAGGCTTTTTTTTGGGATTATCCCTCCGCACTACTTTCAAACCATTGCAACTACTGAAAGCCAGAATCAACTGTGGCGACAGGCTGGTATATTACTTATTGTTAATCCTCGCGGCCAAATCGTTCACAGTGGTCAATCTTAAGATTAGCCAAGTTTGCAAGAAAAATTTTAGTGTACAAGAGTATGCGCAAACAGGTCCGTTCTCTGTCCTTTTAGTTTCATGGTCTGATGTGACAGCAAACTACACGGCCGGAGATAGATTTGGCGCAGGAATAACATCTTTAAGTGCTCTCTGAGTTATAGGAGTGTCACACCACGCAGTGAAAATTATGCGCTGAGACTCAATACAGTTGAATAGCTTCTTCGGGACTCGTCTATCTTCAGTGCCTCGACAATATCAATCAATCTGCCTAGCCATTTCTGGTTGAAATGTTGGGGTCGGCTTCCAGTCTAGCCGGATACAGCTGAGTATCAGTGTTTTACATGGGGCGACTGCCTATCTGACCTCCACAACCCAGTAAATGGGTGACACGATACCTCTTGGCAAGACTGGTGTCAGATTTCAGGCTTCTGACTACCTGTAACGACTATCAAAGATCTTCAAATGACAATGCCTCGACAATGATGCAACCAATAAAAATTACCCTCGATACTCATTTGCATTTATTCTCTTCTTCCAGGGTACCTAATCTAGTGTCAGTACTTCAGCTGTACGGTATGTCTGAAGGCGGCAGCATTTGCAATGAGCTGAAGTCTTCCAAGGGTTCCAGGCCTGGCAGCTGCGGTATGCCTTGCAAAGGATTTGTCATTAAAGTAAGTTATTTCTCAATTAGGGCTACCGGCTAGGGGCACTGGTGTAGAGTGAGGTCTTCAAAATGTCAAATTTCATAGTTTTATTGCTTTTAGTGCGAGTTTTTTGCCATATTTTTTATTGTTGTGATTATTTCTCAAATTTGGCAGGATATGATAGGTTCGGTTTTTACCAACCACAGCTTTAATAGAGTTTTATGTTTTGGAAAATGTTATCAGTCCTCCTTTTTTTCGAAAAAAGGGCCTGCGCAAATATCTCAATGTTTTATTTAATCGCACTTCTACGACATTAGAAATGATTTTAATTCAATAACTTTGCTTCCGTGCGCGTAATAAAATAGAATAGAATATCTGTAATAACAACGTTTAACAGCTATATTTCTGAACCTTATTCAACAGTGGTGCCAACTGGTGTCCAATAAAATGGTAGCCCTCAGTCGGAAAAAGTATTATTGTGTTAGTCCATATCAAATTTCTCAATAAACGCCCAGGGTCTGGGTTTGTATTGATGGCACAATATGTTCGCCCATATTACATGGGAAATTAACCACCCTGGTGTTAAAGGCACTAAGCGCTGAAAGAAAAACACTCTGTTAATGCCGACAATGTGGCGCTGTATATATGTTCCCCCAAAGTCGGCTAAACAGTGCCGTAGCTATAGGAAAGATTATAAAAAAATATACTAGATGGAGCTGCATTAAATTTCTCGTCTAAGCAACAGACTTTGCCACCGAAAAAAAAATGCAAAACTGCTGACGTTGAGTGTCACTTTGAACTGCGTAACTGGCGAAATGTGGGTGAACAGGTGGTGAACAGTAATTATAAGTGCACCTCTGAACAATCTTTATATCATTATCATCACTCCTGTTGTCCACGTAGAGGTTAGAGGAAGTAGGAGACGTGTGTGTGCCACGTATTGCTGCCATATATTCGTAATAGAATAAAGAATGAGTCTTACCATTAGGCCAACCTAGAGTCTTATGGGGCCTCCCATACCCATACGATATCGCAGCTGAGGGTTGGTGTCCGCGGTAGGAGAAGAGTGCCAGTATTGCAGTGCGCCTCTCTCCCTCTCTTCCACGGCCTGGATGGGGTCACCACCGTCTGATGGTGGACACGGTGGGCTGCAGGGGAGGAGGTGTGTCGGTATAGCGTTGGCCGCTCTCCCTATCCCCGCGGCCAAAAAATGGTAGGTGGCGGGGCCATTGACCTTAACCCGTCATAGGGGGTGCCATACACGGGGACGTCTGGCACCCATGTGCTGGTTTGGTCCCTGGGGTGGTCAAGGCGTATAGTGTGTCCTGGTGCGCCGGTTATGGGGGATATTCCCCAGAAGAGGGTTCGCGGTGAATGCTAATGCGTACCCGTGTTTCCAGTTCCACCATAAGTGGCACAGTAGGACACCGTGGAGTTTTAGTGGGTTGGAGACCCACATAACTGCACTATCTCCCTGTGGTAGTACATTATGCATGAGCATTTCTCACGTAAAAAAAAAAGGTCAACCTAAAGTCTTAGAATATTGCCGGGATCTGAGGTACATAAACTTGAGGTCCCTTTTTTAGGGCTCCGTAGTTAACAACGAACCTTTATAGTTTCGCCATGTTCGTCCGCAGCTTAGCTCAGAGGCTCTTAGTACTAGAAAACTATAATTTGGCATGAATATACATATTAATCACGCCGACAAAGTAGTAAAATAATGAATTTTACGGTTAGTGATGAAAAAGTAAAGAAATTTAGTGTACCTCCTTTACACATAAAGTGGGAATGTTTTTTTTTCTTGTATGTCCCATGGTGTGGGGTATTGTTAGATAGGCCATTCAAAAGTATTACGGGTCTGTGAAAACCATTTTTCGCTATATGGGTCTTTTTGCGTAAAGTTGTTGACTCAAGTGTCCCCCCATGCCAGCTAAATGGTTGCTTTTGGATATGTGAAAAAAATACGGCAGTAGTATATATAACGAAATTAAAAGGAAAACTATCACAGCTAAGTAGTATTTACAAGTTTACGAGTAACAGTCGAACAACTTGTAAAATGTATCATCATCATCATTTCAGCCGAAAGACGTCCATTGCTGGACATGGCCTCTCCCAAGCGTCGCCACACTGATCGGTCCTGTGCGTTTTGCATCCACCTTCTTCCGGTACGCGGTCGCCATTCTAGAACTTTTCGGCCCCAACGGCCATCTGTTCTGCGAGCAATATGCCCTGCCCACTGCCACTTAAGTTTGGAAATTCTTCGGGCTATATCGGTAACCTTGGTTCTCTTGCGGATGTCTTCATTTCTGATTCGATCACGCAAGGAAACTCCGAGCATAGCCCTCTCCAATGCCCTTTGGGTGACTTTAAGCTTTCTGATGAGGCCCATTGTGGGCGACCACGTCTCTGTCCCGTTAGTAATCACCGGCAACACACACTGGTCAAAGACTTTCGTCTTGAGACACTGTGGTAAGTTGGACGAGAAGACACCGCGGAACTTCCCAAACTCTTCCCAACCGAGTCGGATTCGACGGTTTGACCTCTTTCTCGAAGTTTGACCTATCCAACTGGACCGTTTGTCCCAGGTAAACATAATCGTCCACAACTTCGAGTGTAGAGTCTCCGTCTTTGATAGGAGTGGACACCTTGGATTTTTTCATTTTTTTTTGCATGATTATAATGACGGTGACTATGTCAGCGACTTAAACGAATAATTAAATGCACTTAAGATGGAACTTATGAGTGCTCATCAGGAAATAGACCACCTCAACAGTGAAAACTTTCGATTGAAATCCGATTTAGATAAAGCCCTAAAGACTGTCGAGACATGTAAAAAGATCTGTTTGACTCCTGGCAGAAAAACTAATACACCTTCATCATCGAGCAAACAAAAATCAAAGCCGTACAGGATCCGACCAATTGCATTAAATAATGACTCCAACACGACTTCGATCCATTATTGCATGGAAAATAAAGTCGACACTCTCGACAAAGAAACTCAGACTACAGAGATGACCGATACATTGACGCAAAATAAAAACCTGACATCATCTTCACACCGGGGCAATGTTGCTCTAAAAAAACCATTAGGCGTATCTCAAGTGAAACATAAAAATAAACTCGCCATAATGAGTACTAGGTGTACCAAAGGAACACTGCCGTTAATTGAAGAAGTTTTCTGTAATCAATTTGACTACTGTCATTATTTGCTACATAACGCCACTATAGAAGAATTATTAAGCATCGTCGAGGCCAACCTAAAATACTTCACAATGCAAGACTATTGCCTGATCTTCATTGGAGAAAACGATTTAAAAAATAAGGAGTATCTAGATATCCTCGAAAAATTTAAAAGCTCACTGAAATCCATTAAACACACAAATATTGTAATATGCGCTCCGACGTATATAAGAGGGGCTTTGATTCACAATTATAAAGTCGAGCTTTTCAACAACCTTCTAAGTTTGGACATAAAAAACCATGAATATGCATATTTTTTTGACAGTAATTACACCCTGACTCTTGACATGTTTTCCTATAATACAGGCAACATTAACAAACACGGATGGAGAGATATTTTTGACCAGATCAGATCTAAAATATTAATTGACTACGATCAAGATTGTTCTAAAGTTGAAGGAGAACATAGTGGAACTGAAAATACATCGAACTTAATGGTAAATGATAAATCTAATGATAACTCTGAGTTTTTTCTTTGATAATCATATGTACATCTTGCACCAAAACATAGCTGGCCTCCTTAATAAAACGGACCTGCTAACATTACATATCCAAGATCTATTGCAAAAACAAATCAGTATTGAAATGATATGCCTAACGGAACACTTCGTCATATCTGGTCAAGAAAATTTAATAAATGTGCCAAACTTTAAGCTAGCAGCTTGTTACTCGAGAAGAGAGCATAAGCGAGGAGGTTCGTGTATTTTACTTAAGATCCACCACGATTACAAGGAACTAACTGATGTAAAGAGTTCTTCTATCACAGGCGTTATTGAATGCTGTGCTATAGAAATAATTAATCATAAATTAATAGTAGTATGTATTTATAGACCACCGAATATGTCTAATATTAGTCTTTTTTATGACACTTTGGACACTGTCTTAAAAAAATTGTGCAATAAATCAAATGTAAAGGTAGTATTATGTGGAGACTTCAACATAGATATTTTAAAACGTAACAGATGCACCTTAGACTTTGAATCTCTGCTTCTAAATTACAACCTTATCTTAAAAATAAACCAACCTACGCGGCCAAGGAGCCTTACCTGCTTAGATAATTTTGCTCTGAGCCCAAATTTAAAATGTATTGCTGAAGTAATGGATTTTGCAATATCTGATCACTCAGCTCAAATACTCAAAATTCAAGTCAGTAGAACTTGTAAATTAAAGTATTGGCGCACTCAGATAAGAGACTACTCAAAGGAAAATTTGATTAAGTTTAAAAATCATTTAAAGTGTTTGTCCTTTTCAGACGTTTACAGCGAGAGTAACCCTAGTGAGTCTTATTATATTTTTAATGAAATTTTTATGCTTCTTTACAATCAGTGTTTTCCAATTGGTAGCGCCATCTCTTGTAAATGTCATAAATCAATGACCGAAAACACATAGACAAACGCATTTGAGATTTCGCGGGCGATCGATATCTTAATTATCTCGTTCCTTCCTCATTCCTTTTCTCTTTATGTACGCCTTAATGACAGGTCGCCAGAACGAACCGAAACTTCAACGTGAACGGGCCTCGTATCTCAACCGCCAGCTTTCCAAGCCACCTGGCTGGAGACTGATGCATCTAATTAGTTAGATTGCAGAGAACCTTGTGAACCGTGTCTATTAACCCGCCTCGCGGATATAAAACAATTGTGTGAAGTGTGTGGATCCTGAAGGAGCCATTTTGGAGTAGAAGAACACCAGCTCGCTGCCACACGTGGGCTGGCATCGACCACTACAAGGTAAGGCGTACTACTTCCCTCATTTCCATACTAGATCGCCCGAATTGATCCGTGAATATTTTCCCGCTTATTTTCAACGCACTATTGCCAGAACCCTTCAAATACAGTCCACTTTTCATGATAGACACAAGGATGAAGAGGTTTCTCAAACCGCTATAACATTTTTGGTCCTTCGAGCCGGATATATTACTATAATATATCCATTTTCCTTTATTTCTTACGTAGGAATCAATCATAAATTCCTACTAGGGTCGTGGCACCTAGCCGCCTACCCACATAATCAAGTTGTAAACCCAATACGTGGTTCCATCAACGCCGCTATAGCAGGTTCATAATTACGTATCTGCTATTATTAAAAATAATTATTATTAAAAAACTAACTTGTCGTATTGTAAATTTCCATATTTCAAACGTCTTTTAGTTTAACCGCCCTTATAGGAATCACCTACCTCCAATTATAAATTGTTAGGAATAAGTTACTTTCCGAATACCGCGGGGTAGACATTCATTCTATAAGAGAAAAATAAAATAGGTGTACTACTTGTAGGTACCTACGCAGTATAAATATCATAACTTTACCGAATACGTTTAGACGATTGCGGGCTATAAGTTGCATATTTATACCTATTCATTTATCTTAAACAATATTCAAACTTAACAATAAAACTGGTTGGGATAGTAATGCTATTAACATTTTGTACTATATAATTACTTTGGTTAGTGGGTACTACGAAAAAACTTATTTCGTTACTACGCAAATATTGCGAAACCCGTTGTCACAGTACAGTCACAATCAGTAGTATTACTTTTCTACATATAGTTGTTCGTTTAAATAATTACCGTACATTGTTTTGTTTGTGTGGTTATTTGTAACTACATAACATAACAATGCCGCGTGATGCGAAAGCAATCGCTTCTTCGGAAGATCAACAGTTAGTGATTTTAGAAGCTAAGCGTAATATACTTTTCGAGCGTATTCAGTCAATTTATGATCGTTCTAAAGTCGCTAATACTTCCGAATCGGTGAGAGAAGGCTTTCTCAGTTCTTGTGTAACAATAGATGATATTCGAACGGACTTTCATAAATTATTGGATGATTATAATGCTAGGTTACTGGCTATATATCCCGATGCGAAGCCTAGCTATCAAGCCTACGCCTCGTTCGAGGATATGTATTGTTCCGTGAAACGTGTGATGTCTCAATTGGAAGATAAGCCGTCCGGGAGGCACAGTATGAGTGATTCCGCAACATGTAGACCAAGGTTGCCGCCAATCGAACTCATGTCGTTCGACGGTGATATACGAAACTGGCCATTATTTTATGCAAGTTTTAAATCTACAGTTCATGACAATAAGTCGCTGACGGATGCAGACAGGTTGTACTATTTAATAGGTAAGCTGTCGCCGAAGGCACAGTCTGTGTTCGCGGGAGTCACACCGTGTGCTGAGAATTACCAAGTCATGTTCCAGGCACTCCTCGATAGGTACCAGGATATTCGTGTCCTCGCGTCTACCTATTTGGATCAAGCTTTAAATCTTAAATTATCCGGTCCCGCGTCTGTTTCGAATTACCAGCTATTTGTGGACAAGTTCGTCACCGCAATTAATTCCCTAAAGAATCTAAAATTAGTTGACCTTCTGGATTTCATTTTATTGCACCTCGCAATAAAAAAGTTTGACACTGAAACTATTCGCGCTTTCGAGATGACAGAACGTAATCGTAAGATTCCCACTCTAGATAGTTTTGTCACCTTCATCAATGATCAGTGTCGGATATTCCGTAATACCCAACCACCCTTAGCTAACAATAATAAGCCTAATAGTTCAGACAATTCACATAAGTCTAATAAATCGCGTAGTTTTAATAATAAAATGACCGCTCCTAATCCACAATCCTATGTAGCTTGCTCTGAGTTAAATAATTCAAACAAGTGTCTGTGCGAAGCATATATCCATAAACACTTATATAAATGTCCCGCTTTTTATAATTTGACTCCGACAGCTCGTTTCAAATGTGTGAAAGACAACAATGCTTGTGTCAATTGTTTGAGTATTAAACATAAAACGGTTAACTGTTCTTCTAAATTAAAGTGTCGCACATGTAATCAACGTCATCATACATTGTTACATTTTAATAAAAACCCGCAATTATCAACTGTAGTGACGTCACAGCCGAATCCGGTCCCAACGCTTATGCCGACAGTACCTTCTATTACCTCACAGTCTGAGGTATCGTTGTGTACGACCTCTGTCGCTGGCGCCGCTCGATCGCGTTCGATTGACGCTCGGTGCGTTGCGGCGTCGCCGTCGGCGAGAGATAGCCCGCAATGTACGGCGTATACAACCGTTCTGCTCGCTACTGCTCAAGTCGTAATTTACGATGTAAATGATAAGCCGCACATAATACGTTGTTTACTAGATAGCGCATCTCAAAGTAATTTTATTACTTCTGAATGTTTTAAGCGTCTAGGACTTTGGAAGAACTTTCATACTTCTAATTTAATAGTTAAAGGAATCGGTGGGTCGGAAAAACCAGTTAAAGGTTCCGTAGATATTAAATTATATTCTCGTTTTAGTAATGATATTAATTTTAACGTTTCTTCGTTTATTGTTGAACGTATAACGGAGACATTGCCGACCGCTCTCGTCGATGTCTTTAAACTTACACATCTCAAAACATTACCGCTCGCAGATTCGAAGTTTGCGGAGCCGAGCGGTATCGATGTTTTTATTGGTGCTGCTATATTCCCGCGCTTGCTTTTGCCTAACATAGTGCATAGCGAGCAATATAATATACCTCCCGCTATTGAAACTGTGTTGGGGTATGTGGTTATGGGTTCCGTACCTACGGCACATACTTCACACTGTACGAGTACAACTTCATGTTGTTCTGTTCTTCAAGATCCCAGTTTAGATTCGCTTCTCAAGCGATTCTGGGAGCTTGAAGAAATTTCCGCCTCGCCCTCGCAGAGCCGTAAGGATCTCGAGTACGAAGAACATTTTCGCGCTACCACTGTTCGCGATGACAGTGGTAGATATAATTGTGTCGCTGCCATTTTGCGACGACCCTTATTCGCTAGGCGACTCATACGCTGCCGCACTTAGGCGTTTTCATTGTTTGGAGCGCAAACTTGATGCGTCCTTAGGGTTACGCAGCGCTTACAATGACGTCATGCGGGACTACATTAACAAGGGATATTTGAGTCCGGTTTTAAAAGATGACAACGTTTCTAATCTGACATATTACATTCCGCATCACGGTGTCGTTCGCGAAGATAAGACTTCCGCTAAACTTCGCGTAGTTTTAGACGCTAGTAGTCAAACTACATCGGGACAGTCGATCAATGACATTCTACATGCAGGCCCTAATCTACAGGGTGATTTATTTAATATTATAATTCGTTTTCGACTCTTTCAAATAGCCCTGTCTGCTGATTGCCGCCAAATGTTTCTCAATGTCGGCGTTCGTGAATCGGACCGTAGGTTTCAACGCATCTTTTATAGATTCAGCAAACATGAGCCTATAACGGTCTACCAATTTAATCGTGTTTGCTTCGGATTTAAGTCTAGTCCATATCACGCATTACGTGTAGTCCGCCAGTTAGTCGCTGATGAAGGCGATAATTTCCCTGCAGCGTCTGCTGCTGCTTCTTCCGCCCTATATATGGATGACATTGCCTGTAGTGTCATGTCCATACCGCAAGCAATTTCGCTTTGTGATGAGCTTATTCAGCTCTTCAAGCGAGGCCAGTTCGACCTTGTCAAATGGACAAGTAACTCGAAAGAGGTTCTCGCACACATACCTGATACTCATAAGGCTTCGCCCGATATCGAGTATGAGAAGTCTATACCGCATAAGGTCCTGGGTTTAGTCTATACCGCATAAGGTCAGTTTTCAGTCCGGTCCCGACCGTGAACGCGAGCGCAAGCTAGATCGCGCATCTCGATTGCAAAAATGGATAACGTATCTAAGAGGCTTAAATGTGCTAGTTGTAACATTGTGATATGTGAGGTGTTAGCTTTTATTCAAAATAAACTGGATGTTATGGACGAGCAAAGTCTCGTGCAAATATGTGAGAGTGCTTTTGGTACGGCGGACATTAAATCAGCGAAGTCGTTACTGTTTGAATCATTGAGCAGGCGGGCGACGACGCGGAAGCGGCAAGGAAGAACCTTACGAGACCTGGAGGACATCATCTGCTTACTTAAGGAGACAGATCCTGAAGAGATTCCGATATTTGTAGCCAGAAGATTAGAAAAATTGCCGCCCGTAACATTCGATCATATCGATGTTACAGTGTTACTCAAGAAGATAGTTCTACTTGAGAAGAACATACAAGATTTTCAACATCAGTATGCTACCAAAAGTGAATTAAATGATCGGATTAGCGAATATTATAAAACTTCGTCTTTTATAAATCAAGAGACAAATGTTAATATGATGAGAGGAGGAGGTAGATTTAGAATGTTCGGCAGTGGGCCGATGGCATTACCTACATTATGCGGTGATGAATCAGAGGTCGAGCGCAATGCGAACTACCCATCTCTTTCCCCCGTGCAGCAACCGCCTGCGTCGTCGCCGGCCCCGGCGAGCGAGCCTCAGGCGGGTGTGACTGAGACAGATGGATGCGTATTATCAACTGATGAGGAAGAGCCGTCCCGTACTTACTGTGTGCCGCGAACGCTAGCGCCGATTAACGAGACAGCTAATGTTTGTAAACAAACGGATGTTACAATTGAGAAGCGTCCCTCGTTTTCTGAGGTTATTCAGAAGGACGGTGAATGGAAGGTATTGAATAATGTTGAAGAGTGGACCGTGGTGCAGAAGCGGAGACATAAAAATCGGTTTATTAGTCAGAGAGGGAGTGCGGTTGTTGATTTTGAGGAGAAAAGTGTTCAGTTTAGAGCGGCGGACACGAAAGTGCCACTATTTATATCTAATGTGCATAAGGCGGTGTCAGAGCAAACTATTGTAAACTACGTATATGAAAAAACTCGAGAGCGAGTTACACTAATTAAATTAAAAATGAAACAAGAAAGAGACTATAATGCTTACAAGCTTTTTGTAACAAAGCATAAAATTGATACATTTTTGGATGATAAGTTGTGGCCATCTGGAGTATCTTTTAGGCGTTTTGTGCACTTTCCTATGAGGCGAGTAAACAAAGATGTAGATGAAAATATAGATAACAAAAAATGCACAGTTTAAGTAAGATAGTAAGCTTTAATTGCAAATCACTCAAGAGGTCTATGGAAGGAATAAGAGCGTTATGTCAGTCCGCGGACGTGATAGCCCTTCAAGAGACGTGGTTGCTGCCACACGATCTGCCGTTGCTCAGCACGGTTGATAACAACTTCGGGTGCACCGGGACGTCGGCTGTGGACACTTCAGCGGGCCTTTTGAGCGGGAGGCCATACGGTGGTGTCGCGTTATTGTGGCGTAAAAGTGCGTTCGAGACAGTGTTGCCGATTGAGTGTAATAATGTGCGAGTGTGCGCGGTCAGAATAACCGTAAGTACTAGATCTGTAGTAGTGTTCAGTGTATACATGCCAACAAACTCGAATGATAATCTTCCTGAGTTTACAACCTGGCTTAGTACTATTCGCTCAATAATAGAAGTAGAGGAGAATAAAGGAGTTGAGGCTTTTTATATCATAGGAGATTATAACGCGCACCCGAATGGGTTGTTTTATAACGAAATGATAAATTTTTGTTCAGATCAAAGCTGGGTCTGTATAGATGTGGAGATGTGTGACAGTGATACCTACACTTTTACAAGTGAATCACATGGCTGTAATAGATGGTTGGATCACTGCATCGTCACTGAGTCTGCGCGGCAATCAGTCGTTAGTGTCACAGTAATGTATGACGTGTATTGGTCCGACCATTTCCCGATTGTGATTGAATGTGACTTGCTTAAAATAAATTGTAAAATTGTAGACAGCATACTTAATGATAATCTTGTTAATCGTATTGTGTGGGGCGAGAGAACGTCTGAGCAGATTGATGAGTACCACGACCTCTGTCACTCTAGCCTAAGACTTATAGATATTCCTCAGGAGCTGAGTGATTGTTGTGATAAGTTCTGTGATCGCAGAGATCATTGTTCGGCTCTTGATAAAATGTATGCTAATGTTGTGGATATACTGGTACAGGCCGCCATAAAGACTTATAAGATAAAGTGTCGGAGGAAGGGTGGCTATGTCACGGGGTGGAACAAACATGTCGCAGACGCTCACCGCGAGGCGCGGCTTAAATTCCAGGTGTGGACAATGGCTGGTCGCCCGGCCAGCGGTCGGGTATTTTATGATATGGCGGAGGCGAGGAGACATTTTAAGGCTAAACTCAAATGGTGTCAGAACAGGCAGGATCAGCTTAAAATGAATCTCCTTGCTTTCAACCACACTAACAAAGACTTTAAGAATTTTTGGAAAAACACAAATAAAATGAATGTGAGGCCGAGTCTCCCGGTGAGTGTCGGTGGTATTACTGACCACAAGAGTATTGCTGATGCTTTTAGGGGCCACTTTTCAGTGCGGTCACTCTTGAGCTCGGCGTCCCATGGAGCAAACGGTGCTGAGACTATTGAGACTGAGCGGAACGCGAAAGTACCAGCCAAGGATGTGGCTAAAATAATTTCGAGAATGCAGCGTGGGAAGTCGCCGGGTCACGATGGTCTCAGCATCGAACATTTTAAACATGCGGGTGTCCATCTGCCTAGAGTTTTGTCGCTATTTTTCACACTGTGTCTTGGTCATTCATATTTACCGGAACCACTTTTGCGGACGATAGTGGTCCCCATAGTTAAAAATAAAACTGGTGACACATCCGACATGAACAACTATCGACCCATCTCGCTGGCCACCACCACGGTCAAGGTGCTTGACGGTCTGATGAAAGGCTGCCTCTCAGATTATGTTAAAGTGCATGACGCCCAGTTTGGATTCAAGGCGGGCGTGTCCACAGAAAGTGCCATACTCAGCCTGAAGCACACCGTCAAGTACTACACCGCGAGGAGGACGCCGGTATACGCGTGTTTCCTTGATTTGTCGAAAGCTTTCGATCTTGTCTGTTATGATGTGCTATGGGACAAGTTGAGGGAAACGGGTGTGCCGGCGGAGTACACAGCCCTTCTCCGATACTGGTATGCTCACCAGACAAACCGGGTGAGGTGGGTCGGTACTCTGTCGGATGAGTATCTAATGGAATGTGGTGTAAGACAGGGAGGATTAAGCTCGCCCCTGCTATTTAATTTATATGTTAATCAGCTTATCGAGCGGCTGAGCAGCACGCATGTCGGCTGTCATATAGACGGTATATGTGTCAATAACATAAGTTACGCGGACGACATGGTGTTGCTCAGCCCATCGATGAGCGGACTGAGGCAGCTGCTTAGGATCTGCGAGACGTATGCGGAGGTCCACGGCCTTAAATACAACTCAAAAAAGAGTGAGGTGTTAGTGTTTACGGCACCTAAACAAAAGCCCCGTCGTGTACCTCCAGTATATCTCAACGGCGTAGTACTTAATGTGGTGAATAAATTTAAATACCTGGGTCATATTGTCACCAATGACCTACGAGATGATGGCGACATAGAGCGCGAGCGCAGGGCGTTGGCGGTGAGGAGCAATATGCTCGCCCGTAGGTTTGCTCGCTGCACGGCAGACGTCAAAGTGAGTTTATTTAAGGCGTTCTGTCAGTCCTTTTACACGAGCGGCCTGTGGGTGTCATATACGCGCCGAGCCTACAACGTCCTGCGCGTACAATACAACAACGCTTTCAGGATGCTATTGCGGTTGCCGCGACGTTGCAGTGCATCGGGAATGTTTGCTGCAGCTCGTACGGACGGCTTTCATGCTATCATGCGTAAGAAAGCGGCTTCCTTACTGCAACGCTTGCGTGGCACTCGGAACGGCATCCTGAAAATGATTGTTGGCAGAGTAGACTGTCCCATCCAAAGACACTGGGTGGAAATAGGTATAGGTTTATTTTAAATAGAATTAAGTACTAATAACACTAACATAGCATTTAAGCACAATCTGTTACTAACCACTAACAACTTATGGACTGATATAGGTCTGAAATAAAGATATTTTATTTTATTTTTATTTTATTTATTTACGCTGGGACAAGTCTTGTGATAGTTTCCGCTTTGACGTCACCACACCAGATGATAAATGTACTAAGCGAACCATGCTTTCCACAGTGGCTCGGCTATGGGACTTAATGGGTTTTGTCGCCCCCACTATTCTGTACGCTAAGCTCTTAATTAAGGAACTTTGGCTAGCAAAGTGTGACTGGGACGACATACCACCTGAACATATAGTCACCGCTTGGAAGCAGTTTTGTACTGAGCTTTCTACGCTTAATGAAATTATTATCCCGCGTCATCTGGGGTTGGTCGACGGATGCACCATGAATTTAGTAGGTTTCGCTGACGCCAGCGAGCGTGCTTACGGTGGAGTCGTATACATGCAAATATACAATGGTTCTAACTACTCCGTGCAGTTAGTTAGTGCGAAGTCTAAAGTCTCACCTGTGAAAACCATTTCGGTGGCTAGACTAGAGTTGTGCGCGGCCCTACTGTTGTCTAAGTTGCTTCGCAAGGTACAAGACACAATATCGCCCCACTACCGCATCCATAAGGTATACGCGTTTACTGACTCTAAAGTAGTGCTCGCCTGGATAAATTCCTCACCGCACCGCTGGCAAACTTTTGTTGCCAATCGGGTTACTAAGCTGATAGAGCTTATACCCGCTAATTGTTTCAACCATGTCGCAGGTACTGAGAACCCCGCTGATTGTCTGTCTCGTGGTGTCACGCCAGCTAAGCTCTTGCAGCATCCATTGTGGTATCGTGGACCATCGTGGGTTTCTCATGACCCAGCTGAGTGGCCCATACATACTTTCGAACACAATGCACTGCATGAGGGCGTACCCGAACAGAAATCAGTCGCTCATGCCGTGGTTTCTGAGGTTACGGAATCACCAATTTACGCGCTAGCACTACGTGTTTCGTCGTGGTCTAAGTTGCTACGCGCTATTGTTTACGTCTATAAGTTTTTAAGACAACTGCCTAGTGCACGTACTGTATCAAGCTCTGATCTGAAATATGCAGAAATTAAATTGCTGCGAGCTGTACAGGATGTTCATTTCCGTAACGATATTTTAAATTTAAAAAACAATAAACCAGATACAACCCGTGTTGTTACTGTGAAAACCGCAAAGGGTAGCTATGTGCGCCCTGTTGTGCGTCTGTGTCCATTACCGACTCAATAAGGCCTGGCTTGATAGTTAGGTCTCTTAGTTTTAGTTAGTTAGCGACGCAACATAATTTTCTATTAAAATTTAACTATAGGTATGCAACTTAATGTATTATGCAACTCGCAGTATTTATCTTAAATCTTAATAATTGAAATATAAAAATCCGCATCTTAGTCCGTATTGCTGAATAGGTATACGGTTGTACACCTCATAGGGCTAAGTTTAATTTTCATTAAAGGTGACCCTTTAAGGCCGGGAAAATGGTAGCGCCATCTCTTGTAAATGTCATAAATCAATGACCGAAAACACATAGACAAACGCATTTGAGATTTCGCGGGCGATCGATATCTTAATTATCTCGTTCCTTCCTCATTCCTTTTCCCTTTATGTACGCCTTAATGACAGGTCGCCAGAACGAACCGAAACTTCAACGTGAACGGGCCTCGTATCTCAACCGCCAGCTTTCCAAGCCACCTGGCTGGAGACTGATGCATCTAATTAGTTAGATTGCAGAGAACCTTGTGAACCGTGTCTATTAACCCGCCTCGCGGATATAAAACAATTGTGTGAAGTGTGTGGATCCTGAAGGAGCCATTTTGGAGTAGAAGAACACCAGCTCGCTGCCACACGTGGGCTGGCATCGACCACTACAAGGTAAGGCGTACTACTTCCCTCATTTCCATACTAGATCGCCCGAATTGATCCGTGAATATTTGCCCGCTTATTTTCAACGCACTATTGCCAGAACCCTTCAAATACAGTCCACTTTTCATGATAGACACAAGGATGAAGAGGTTTCTCAAACCGCTATAACACCAATGAAATGGATTACAATTCGATCGGAAACAAAAATTAAATGGATTTCGAAAGGCATTAAACTCTGTAGTAGGAAAAAAAGAAACCTGCTATGGAAATATAGATTGAATCCGTCAAGCAAAAATCAAAAAACATTTAAGACATACTCGCAAAGATTAAAAAAGATCATTAAACTTACTCAAAGGGCACAGAATAATGACATTATTAATAAGGCCCACAATAAATCCAAGGCAGCCTGGCAAATTATCAACAATAATAAGTATATTAAAGAACCTATTTTAAAAATTGACAATCATAATGTGACAATAAAGGATCCGAGGAAAATAGCAACATCGTTTAATGACTTCTTTATTGACCAAGTACAAAGTGTATCTTATGACACATCTGACGGAATTAATGACCTAGTAAATGGCTCGAATTCAATGTTTATGTCACCGACAATCCCATATGACATAATAAGAGCAATTAAATCGCTTAAAAATACAAAAAGTTATGGGTACGATGGTATTACTACTAGTGTTGTTAAATTTGTTAGTGATGTTGTTGCTGGGCCTCTAAGTCATATTCTGAACAGTAGTATTGAATCTGGTGTATTCCCTAATAGCCTAAAAACCGTAGTAATAAAACCTCTACATAAAAAAAATAATAGAGAAGATATGTCCAATTACAGACCAGTAGCATTGATCCCAATATTCTCTAAGGTATTTGAAAAGATTATTTATCAAGCAATGGATAGATTTTTGAGTAAATATAATATATTAAGCGAGGAACAAATGGGGTTTAGGAAAAATAAAAATATTAATATGGCAATATATAATCTCTTAACTAATATTATGACAAATGTTGACAATAAAAATCCTGTATGTGCAATTTTGACGGATATGACTAAGGCATTCGACTACGTAAACCATGATGTCCTTTTAAAAAAACTTTACGCCTATGGTATAAGAGGCAATATCCTAGATCTAATAAAATCATATCTTCGTGGCCGATTGCAATACACAGAAATCACGCGAGTATGCCTAAAAACTAAACGTGCACTTAAATATACTTCGGATTGTAGAGAGGTCAAACATGGCGTACCGCAAGGTAGCGTTCTGGGACCACCGTTTTTCTCTTATACATTAATGATTTACCCCGTCAAACACATCACCCTATGGTGTTGTTTGCGGACGATAGTACTGTGATAGTAAAATGTTCGGACTTAAAAAAATATGAAAGTGAGATTAATAACACATTAGAGAGTATTATTCATTGGCTTAACATGAATAACTTGATAATAAATTTACAAAAAACGAAGGTAATGCATTTTTACCAACGGATTAGTCCCGCTAATTTAACTGTCGGCTATAATGGGCAAACAGTTGATTCAACAAATATAGCAAGATTCCTGGGAATCTTAATTGACAGCAATCTGACTTGGAAACCTCATTCTGAGGACGTGTGTAAAAAATTGAGTAAATTAGCTTACGTTCTGTACAACTTATCGCATAAAGTAAGCCATACTACACTACTAACAGCGTACCATGGTTTGGTTGCGTCGATATTGAGGTTCGGAGTAATTTTCTGGGGCAACTGTAGCGAGAGGGAGCAGATTTTCAAGGCTCAAAAGCGCTGCATAAGATCAATGTCAAGTTTAAAAACTACTGAAAGCTGTGAGCCTGTGTTTAGGTCGATGAAAATACTAACCTTCCCGTCTCTATACATATTGGAAGTGTCCATTTTTGTTAGATCAAATTTAAATTTATTTCCGACACTAGCCAGCATTAGATTACGCTCAGGTCCTTTAAGACAACAATATAATAAGTTATTACATACAGGTAAATATAAAACAACACTATTAAGAAAGAATATTATGTCAATGGGGCCTATCATATATAATAAAGTTCCGCATAATTTAAAAGAACACCCTATTCGTATATTTAAAACTAAATTGACTACATTACTATTAGCAAAATGTTATTATTCTATTAATGACTTCCTGAATGATAAAGATTTATAACTGTATTTTAAATTTTCATGTAATTGACATTTTTAAATTATATATTTTTTATTATAATTCCTAGACAAGCTTATTGATTTGTAATCGACTATGTGTGTGATATTTTAAATGATAACAATATATATATATACTTTTTTTAATTCCTGGATGAGCTTATTGATTTGTAATCGACTATGTATGTGACATTTTAAATGATAACATTTTTTTTTTAAATTCCTGTATGAGCTTATTGATTTGTAATCGACTATGTATGTGACATTTTAAATGATAAAAATTTTTTTCTTTTTAATTCCTGGATGAGTTTATTGATTCGTAATCGACTGTGTATGTGACAATTAGTTATTTGTGATTTTTATTTTATTTTCTGATGCCTTTTTAGATAACTACTCAATGACATTTTTTGTATTGTAACTTCAAAAAATAATGTTTTTGCATGCCGTAAGGCAGCATGTAGCGGAAACACCCAATTCTGTACCATCTCAAACTTGTACCTACATTGCTGGCAAATAAATAATTCTGATTCTGATTCTGATTCTGATTCATGTTCATGTTTGGACCCACTCTTACGGAAGCTCTACTGAGGTCATCGAGCATTGTACTGAGGTCCTCCATAGTCTCAGCCATGACCACTATAACGTCGGCAAACTGAGGTTGATTGATGTACTCACCATTGACGTTGATGCCTAGCTCTGTCCAGTCCAGAACCTTGAAGACATCGTCTGAGATCTGCATTTGGTCGTACCTTCGGCAGGTACGGTGTCCCGAGCTAACTCGCCTCTAGTTCGGGCGCTCAGGATACTAAATGCCCATCTGACATCACCACCGGAGTGTGACCTCTTTGCTGGGAGATGGACAGATGTGTGTAGTGAGACATGTGAATGTTTAAGGTTTTGTGAGAAGATGGATGAAAGATAGGTTAGTACATAAATAATTGTATATTCTTTGTACATTTTTGCTTCTGTAAAGTTATTTTTTGTAATATTTTGTTTTTTTTTGTATTTTTCCTCCTATGTTTTGTTGTCTCGTGTGTTTTTTTTATAAATTAGTTGTTAGTTATATTTGTCGGCACTTCTGAAGAGAGCTATGGTTTCGAATGACTCTGACAGATGTCAACTTGAAATAACACTAAGCACTAGTTTTAGGCGTGAACAAGGGGAATCAGACAAGAGGTCGAGGGAGAAAATGGCGGGTTTGATTGAGTTGTGAATTTGTTATAAAACCTATGAAGTAATACAGTGAGAGTTAACGATTGTTCGTGTAGATCAAACTACGTGCTTGGAGGAACGTCGTTTACGTTATTCTCCAAGGCATGACGTGATTAGTTACATTGTGGCCTTAAAATAAATAAATAAAAATAAAATAAAAAAAGCCTTTTTTTCCTGTAACCTGTTTACAATACTTTTTCTCTTTTAAATTAAATCTTACATCTAGCTTATGATAACTATGCATTACTAGCTAATCTATATAACATATTATCTTAACTAACTATCAGCTACCAGGTCAGGTTGTTGGAAGGAAGGCCTATGTTTGACATAGGCCTCCTTTAAATTCCTGCACTTGTTTCGGTCCTTTGCTGTTTTTCTCTACTCCTTTGGTAAATCCTCCCATCTCTTTATCTGTCTTCCTCTTTGTCTCTTTCCATTTCTTGGGTACCATTCTGTAACTTTTTCTGTCCATTTGTCCGTTTTTGTTCTCCACATATGTCCCGTCCACCTATATTTCAGTGTTCTTGTCTTTACTCTCACATCTGCCACCTTGGTTATGTTTCTGATTTTTATAGCTTTCCATTTTTCCCTTAGCCTTAGGTTCAGCATGCTTCTTTCCATGCCTCTTTGGCACACCCTTAATTTGTGCTCGAAATTTTGTGAGAATGGCCAGGTCTGACAATCGTATATGAGGCATGGAAGAATACAAGTGTTGTAGACTTTTCTTTTTTCTTATACAGGTATTTTCATATTTTTCATAACCTCTTTGAGAGACCAGTATCTTTGCCAGCTGTTATTTATTCTTCTGTCCACTTCTTTATTAGATTGATCCTCCACTGCTATGATCTGTCCCAAGTATATTTATTCATCAACATATTCGATCTCTTCTCGTCCCACTTCTATTTTAATTTTAGCCTTGTTTGTCAACAATTTCGTCTTACTTGTATTCATTGACAATCCTGCTTTATTGCTTTCTGTTAACATTGTGGCCTTAAAAATACAAGCAAAGAAGTTCGTTAACTCCTAGCCCGAAAAGGACCCATGCAATAATGGCTTTTCCTGACAATTACACAGTCTTCCCTACATATTTAATTCTGCCTTATTCTTGAAGTACGATTTTACTTTTTTTCTTATTTTATTTGCACTGTATAATGCCTTAGGTGTGACCTGTAAAGTTATAAATATATACTTAAAATCTATCTCTGTGCCGTGAAATTCGGCACAGAGATAGATTCGGATCCGTCCCACCGTTCTGGCGTGATTGATTAACAAACATCAAACCATCCATCCATCCTTTTAATAAAGTAGAAAAGGATGCGTCTTTTTGCAAAGTCCTTTGCTTAGTGATCAAGCTCACCGCACAAGCTCAGCGCAAGAATATCAACAGCGTCTATAGCTTCGTGTATAATATCTTCTTCTTCTATCGATGATTCCATGTTAAAATTATTTTACCACTACTATGGGGCCCCAGCGCTAAGAAAGAAAATTTAGTTGAAATAAATATCACTAAATGGAGCGATATGCATCGATTTGTTATTGAATTTTGTGTAAAATTAACATTTTCTAGAATTACAAAAATTATGTGTTCTGGCCACTTAATTAAAATTTCAAAGATTATTTGAACGGATCATTGAAAATATGTTCTAGTAGATGGCGCGGTTTTATATTTCTGAGGCATTCCACTCGAGTTTTTAAATTTGTATTGTGACACATTTTGGTACAATGCAACTGTAATAACTACAAAAAATACTATAAAACAAATCGTCACTGTATTTAAAGAAAATAAATAAAAGATTAAAAAACACGCTTTAACATAAAACCAAAATAAAAAGTAGAATATAATTTTCAATAAATTTAAATCTAGAATAGTGAGATAAACAAAAAAATATATTGTAGAAAAGCGTGGGGTACTTTGTAAGATATTTTCAAAATGACTCTTACTTCTTATTTCTTCTTTTTTACCAATAACTGTTGACAAAATATAACAATTGACATCATGCATGGGGTGCATGCTTTTATAACATGTAAATAATTATCATTATGCGTTTATAACATTATGCTTCATTATAACTATGCCAACAGTATTTATGGCAATAAATATTATGGCAAAACATTTATTTTCTAATGATCATTATGCTGAATCAAGCTATGCCAGTGTAAATTATGACATATTTTATGCTTATCATTCATAAACCACTGAGGATTTCCTCCTTAAATAACACTTCCTCTCCTAACTGTGTATTGAAAACATAAATCCAACACTGGTGTCACTATAATCCTAGAGATACCTAATCATTTGTTTTCTTCTTCAGGTGGTGGACTTGAACACCAGAGAACCTTTGGGTCCTAATCAAAGAGGGGAGATCTGTGTCAAGGGTCCCAGTGTCATGAAAGGTATGTTTTTATTCTTTCTTCTTTTTTGTACTTCTCTCTCTGCCGAGCCTTTTCCCAACTATATTGGGGTCGGCTTCTAGTCTAACATACAGCTGAGTACCCGTGTTTTACATGGAGCGACTGCCCATCTGAACTTCGCCCCTAAGACGACCCACTGACCCCTATCTGACCTACACAACCCAGTAACTGGGTAACAAGGTACCCCTTGGCTAGGCTGGTGGTGGAACAGCTTAACGTGCTTTCCGAGGCACAGAGGAATCTCGGTATTTTGAAATGGTCACCCATTCACGAATGGACCTCGTCAAGCGTTGTTCACCTCTTTGCCCAATCAAAAAGCAGTGTTGATGAAATAAGAGACCCAAAGTCGTACCGGCTCATAACATTACTTCCATCTTCGGGAAAACTCCTGGAGCGCCTTATCGTTCCACGTTTGCTACCGGACGGACAATATTTTTTTTTTCCCCCCTATGGGAAATTCTACCGTAGACGCGGCCCTTACTGTTAGGAAAATAGTTAATACATTTGAACATAAGTACGTAATTAGGATTTTTCTAGATATTTCTGGGGGTTTTGATAACGTATGGTGGCCAGTTAATAACATTCCCGTAAAAAGGAACCAGTCCGTGTGCTATCTTGCCTTTAGCTTTGATAATTCTTTTGCAAAACATACAGGACGGTTAGTACCTACTGAGGACAAGCTTCAATGTCTCTCTATTCCAAACGCGAGACCAAGGACACGGACTTTTTAACGCGGAGTGACCGTGAGAAAATCTCCAGATTGTGTTGTCTGGGAGAAACTTTTATCCGAATGGCAATGTAGGTGGGATAATGCCATCCAGGGCCGACTCCTCCACCAATTCTTTCCATCCGTTCACGTGTGGCTGGTCAGGACGTGGCTGGAGGTGGATCACTGTGTTGCCTAATTTCTCACTAACTTTAAACGTAAATTATTTTTCTACAAGCTCGTTGCCTCGCCTTTATGTCAGTGTTCTACATCTGACTGCGAATATGTACAATCTGCACATCATATTCTAAGGGAGTGTACTTTCTGGCAGTATGAACGCACTAATATGTTGAATAATGTACAGGCTGCATGAGGAGTTGTTTACTATACGGAACCTGTGGAAACTAGAACAAATTTCCGTGCGTTCAACCTTTTTGCCATAACTATTATTGGAATCAAATATAACAGCTTACCCATATTAATGCTATTTTTTTTATCCGTGGTGCTAGGCAACTGGGCTTATCGCAGTTGTAAACGACCCTATGTGGCTCTTGGTCTTGTTTGTTCTGCCTCCTGCTTGATATGGAGGGAAGTCGAAATTTGTGTTTTTTCCTACTCCTCCGTTATTATTTTCTGATTAATTTCGTAGCGGGATCCAAGACAGTTAAATTCATTCTCCGGGACTTTGTCGAGCTTCATTGCCTCGGCGCTTTTCTGTTGGTCGCAACTGTTAATTTTGGCGTTCAGGAGTAGCAGTGGTTTGGGAATAGTGCGGTGGGATAGAACCAAAACAAAACAAAAAGTAAGGAGCCAGCTTGGGTTTTAACCCGTGACCTACAACTTCTAAGTTGCGGTTCTTGCCACTGCTCACAGTGTCAGCTGTCATTTGTGTATAATTTGATGTTTGATGACTAAGTTTTTATTCACTTTCAACTTTGATGCGGAGTCTACATGTCCCGGTGTCTGTAATCAAAACAAGTAAAATTTTAACCAGTTCCCAGTATCCAATTGAGCTGAAAACCTGCACACACATTTTTGTCTCGTGGCAATGCTATTCTATTACAGCCAAGAATTTGGCTAAACAACTTGCTTCTATTGAGCAATGCCAAGGAATGTTATTTAATTCAGCCAATGATTTGGTATCAGAAATTGATATTGATAATAATTTAAATTAGAAATTAGGACAATAGGGACAACCTCTTGCAAAGTTATACAGGATAAAAATTGCAAAATAAAATCAAATAAAAGTTTAAATTCGGTAAATAGTATTAACCTGGTGCATCAAAATATTCAAGGATTTATGAACAAAGATTTAGAAGTAGAATTATTTATGAACTTTAACAGTATTGATATTCTTTGTATAACAGAACATTGGCTTAAAAGCCACCAGTTATTGTTCAATTTAAATAATCACCAGGTTGGTAGTTCATTCAGAAGAGTTAATGCTATACATGGTGGCTCATTGATTTTAGTAAGTAACCTGCTTAAATTTAAAGACCGTAAGGATATTGTGAGCCTATCTGTTGAGCGGACAGTTGAAATAGCTTGTATATAATTGGAGCAGTTTATTGTATTAAGCGTATACAGACCGCCTTCAGGATTGTATGACTGCTTTGAAAAGGTAATGGATGAAGTGTTACACAAGATTTGTAACTCGAATAAATCCATTATCACTTGTGGTGATTTTAACGTTAATTTATTAGAAAACTCAGCTTCTTGTAGTAAAATAATAAGTCTGTTTCAGTCCTACAATCTTGTAAACCTATTTTTGGAGCCCACAAGAATAACCCCAACTAGTGCTACATGCTTAGATAATATTTATACTAATGTTATACCAGTCCACAAAGAAATTATAAATTTACTAGATTCTGATCATTGCGGGCAGAGGATTACTATACCAAACCAAAACAACAAAGTGGCTAAAAAGGATATCACTGTTAACCCCAAAACTGCAAGTCGCTTGGCAGCTTTTAAAGTTAAACTCATTAATAAATTACCAATTTTGTCAATTGATGCTGATCCTAATCATCTATATGATGATTTTTTTAGTATATACTGTAAACAATTTAATTCGACCTTTATTCCCAAGACTATCACCGTTAATAGTAACGCATCATTCAGTGATTGGGCTACCATTGGTATTCATAAAAGTAGAACACGGCTTTATGAGCTGTACAGTGAAAGGACTTATGTAAACACTGCTGAATTTAATTTATATGTCAGAAATTATTAAAAATTATTTAAAAAAGTTTGTTGTTTGGCCAAGTCGCGTTATTTGAGCTCGACGATTAAAAACAGTAGTAATGTTATTAAAACGACTTGGAATATTATTAATAGTGAAACGGGAAGATCTGGTAACCGAAATATTGACTACGGCCTGTCTATTAATGGCAACATCATAAAATCAGACTCACAAGTCGCAGTGGCCTTTGAAAATTTCTTTTCAGATATTCCCATTTCAACTACTAAATACTTAAACTCATCACCTTCTGTTGCTGAGTCTTTGCTAAAAGAAAATGTTAATGTTTGCAATTCGGAATTTCGTTTTGAACATATTACTTGTAAAGACATAATTAAAACCTTTCACACTTTAAATGTTAAAAAGACTGCAGATCTGTGGGGTCATTCTGTAGAAGTTGCTAAGTCTATTATTGACATTGTCGCACCTAGTTTAGCTATTATCTTTAATAATTGTATCGACTGTGGGGAGTTTCCTGACCTTATGAAAAATAGTAAAATAATACCTTTGTTTAAATCAGGTAGTACATCAGACCCTACAAATTATAGACCTATTTCAGTACTACCTACGTTTAGCAAAATATTTGAGAAATTAATTTTAGAGCAATTGCAAAGATTTTTTAATAAACATAAATTATTACATAGCAAACAGTTCGGTTTTACAAGGGGTCGTTCAACTACTGATGCCGGTGTTGAGCTTTTAGGACATATTTATAATGCATGGGAAGATAAGTGCGATGCCTTGGGAATCTTTTGTGATTTGTCCAAGGCATTTGATTGTGTTTTTCATGAAACGCTAATCAGGAAACTCCGCCACTACGGGATCCGGAACAGCGCTCTGGATCTTCTTACTTCATATTTGAGTAATAGGATTCAGACCGTTGACGTTAATGGAAAAAGATCTCCTGGATCTATGGTAACAATGGGAGTCCCGCAGGGCTCGATTCTTGGTCCTTTCTTGTTTCTTATTTATATTAATGACTTGCCTTACCTCATAAAGGATAACCATGATATAGTGTTGTTTGCGGATGATACTTCACTTTTGTTTAAACTTAAACGTCAGCAGCTGGTTACTGACGATGTAAATAGCGCGATCTCAAAAGTAGTTCACTGGTTCAATGTTAATAATTTACTTCTTAATGAAAAAAAAACCAAATGCATTAAGTTTACCCTACCTCACGTTAGGCAGGTGAAAACCGATGTGTTGATAAAGGGCGAAGAATTGAATCCTGAAAATAGCACAGTATTCTTAGGCTTAACTTTGGATGCTAAGCTTCAGTGGGGCCCACATATAGATAAATTGTCAAAGAAGCTAAGCTCCGCAGCATATGCTGTTAGAAAAATTCGTAATTTAACTGACATAGAGACAGCCCGTTTAGTATACTTTAGTTATTTTCATAGTGTAATGTCATACGGTATTCTGTTGTGGGGAAATGCCGCCGACATCCAGACTATCTTTGTTTTGCAGAAAAGAGCTGTTCGATCAATTTATAAATTAAGCCCGAGACACTCTCTCAGAGAGAAATTTAAGGAGATTAATGTAATGACTGTGCCTTCTCAGTATATTTATGAAAATCTTTTATATGCCCATAAAAATATAAAATTGTTTAAAAAATACAGTGATATCCATAACATAAATACTAGGAACAAACACAAATTTGTAGTACCAACAACAAGGCTCAAGAAAATAGGTGGCTCGTTTAGATTTCAATGTGTACGCTTTTATAATAAGCTTCCAAGCCACGTGCAAGATCTAAGTCTTAATAAATTCAAGTCTTTCATTAAACGTAAGTTGTGCCAGAAAGCGTTTTGTACAATAAAAGATTACATTGAGGACAAAAAGGCTTGGGATTGAGCTGCTCCAATTAATTTTGGTTTTTTATTATATTTTGCACTATGCATTTTGTTATTATAAATATTTTTTTTATTTTTTTGGTTTTCTTGCAATGACAAGAATATTTACTTTTTAAAGTATTATATTATTTTATTTTAATTATTGTGAATGTGAAGACTATGTGGATATTTTTTTTTGTTTTTATTTAAATTTATCTTAGTTTTTAATCATGGTCTGGAAGTTTGAGTAGTTTATGCGGCCTACCCGAATGTCCTTTCTTTGGTATTGTTCGTCGAATCGTTGAGCTCCTTAAATTCTGAGTTGAGCTGCTCGGTTATTGACAAATGCGTGCACTGACTGGACAGGTCCACTCAATCTGGCTGGTTCTTTCCTCAAAAGACCATTTCAGACATCAGTCTACATGGTCTTCACATGATCTAATCAAGATTTTGTCAGGACTTTAAAAGAGACTGTGACCTCTGAGTTTGTTTCGGCCTTTCTTCTCAGAGTAGTCAGATAGGAAACGCCGACCTCATCTAGTTTTAAAAATATGTTCGACATGTAAAAGTGTTTGTACAAACCAACTTACAGAAATAAAATCATTTATCATTTATCATATTTTCTATTTAAAAGCTTGTAAAAAAGAAAACTTTTTTAAAAACATAATATCTTGTTTTTTTAGCATATTTGCACAACGTGTATCCCGACTGTAAGGATGAGGAAGGGTTCCTCATGACCGGAGACATCGGTTACTATGATGAAGATGGATACTTCTACATCGTTAACAGAATTAAGGAGTTGATCAAGTTCAATGACATGTCAGTGAGTATACAATCTACTCAATTACGGGTCTTCTTCTTTCTGGTCGATTAACTCAGTAATAGTCTCAACCATTCACCACACAACAAACACACCAAACCAGCATTCAGATTCTGTTCGACCAGTATGTAGCTACTTAGACAGGTCTGTCTTTCGCTACGTTCAAATCCTGAAAGGTGCAGGTGGTCGGGCATGAAGGGCCGGCAATAATGTAAGCCCTATCATGCGAAGGGGCCCACACTGGCACTGAGTTTTGGATAGGTCTATGATGCCCCATTGAGCCAGGTTGTTTCTCCAGCGGTACTGGTGAACAATTTTAATAACCCCTATAACAGAGGGGGTAGTAGCAGGGTTTTTGAGCAAGCATTTTCAGGCTAAATAGTTGTTCCTGAAACCTACAACCTGGGGGTCATCAAGTAAATACTGAATAAGCTAGTTCGAGGCAAGGTTTCTTCATCGTCGACCACATCATCGCTTACCAGCAGGTGAGATAGTGGTCAAACGCGAGCCATTGCCTCTTCAAAGGCCAATGGGCATTCCTGCCTGTTAAGATATATATCGTTGGATAGATCTCTTCAAGGCGAGTACTATTTATTGAGGCGACTCCTCTGGATTCTGGATAGGGCAGCAGCTAGAGAGCTCTAAATGTGAGACAGTAAATCTCATTTAAATTCTGGTATTCCGTCAAATAATTGCTTTTGTTAGTACTGTGCCTTTCAATCGTCGTTTTATAACCCTGTAAGCTACGACTTTTAAATTTGCTCTGGACACAAAGGATCTAGATAGATCTTTCCAAGAAGATTCGTGTACTTTTTGGCTATAGGGTACCAAACAAAAACTTTAACTGCCAATTTGACTTTAACCAGTTTGACTTCGGTGATATATCACAGAACTCTTCAATGGCGTCATTTCCAAATCTTTCAAAAAACGAAGAAATGAAAACAGGAACACCGACTTGTTTACTTATTTTCCACTTCGTAGTGTTTTTATTTGGAAGTAGGTTGTTTTGTTGAGTGCTGACTCGTAGTCACACCAGGTTATCACACCAGTGTGACAAACAGGAATTTTTTTTCTCGTTTGTCACACCACTGATTTTTCCACACCATTTATTCCTAACTAGTGTTGTCCTAGTTATACTAAAGGGTTTTGAGTGCTGACTCGTAGTCACACCAGATTATCACACAGTATGACAAACAGGATCTTTTTCTCTCATTTTTTTTTTCAATAAGGGCGGTTAGATGTTGAAATGAAATAAAAGAAGCTGTGGTATTAACAAAATTCTTTTTTTATTTGGAAAGCACACTTGTGCCATTAAGTGTGGAATACGAGTATGATATGACATCGTTCAAATGCCCGCCTCGGCTGTTTACAATGGCACGGATCCGAGTGGTCCAATTATCAATGACTCGTCTGCATAGATCCGGCTGAATTTGGGCAATGGCCTGTGTGTGTTCATCTTTAGGGCATCGGTCGATTGTGGTTTATTTGCATAGACCTGCGACTTCAAAAAACCCTACAAGAAAAGGTCCAGCGGTGTCAAATCGCATGACCTTTGTGGCCAATTCACATCACCCCTGCGAGAGAAACCCAAACGCTCGAATCTCTCATTCAGATTTTTTATCATTTGCTGTTCAATCGTGTAACTTGCCATGGTGATTCGGCATAAGTAACTGAATAATAAATTTTTAACAGTATTATTCAATCAAAAGAATATTGACATCGAAAAAAAAAAGAAGGGTCGAGCACTTCCTTGAAACATTGCGGTAAAAACGGAATAAAAAACTAAAATCATCATCACCAGCAGATCGACTTTATTAGAATATACAGGTACTGCACTAGCAATTATTGTATACATGGTGTGAAAAAATCAGTAGTGTGACAAACAAGAAAAAAAATCCTGTTTGTCACACTGGTGTGATAACCTGGTGTGACTACGAGTCAGCAACGCTAAAAATATACTAAACTAAAATATGCCGCTAAAAACTAACTCCTCCACATCGTTGCCCACTGGTAATGTACCCAAAAGGCTGGCAGCTTTAACCAATTTGACTTAAACCTTTGAGTTTGACTTCGGTGATATATCACAGAACTCTTCAATAAATGACGCCAAATCTTTCAAAAAACGAAGAAATGAAAACAGGAACACCGACTTGTTTACTTATTTTCCACTTCGTAGTGTTTTTATTTGGAAGCCGGTTGTTTTTTTTTGTAAAAAAGATTTTGTAGCAAAGATTCTTCTTAAAAAGTTATCTCTAACGGTGTATATCTCATAGATATTTGGTGCTATGACAACCTTAACTTCGGTGTTCAAAATTAGTTACCCGTTTATGTAATTAACTCTAGACGAACTAACAATTGACAAAATTCGCGTATGAAGCAAATGACCTTCTTGAAAAGCCTTTTCCAATGACGTATTTCTTATGGCTATTGAACTTTGGGGCAGATTTCTATGGTTGGATGCCCAATCTCCTTTTTAGAGAACCTTTTTAATAGACTCCAAATGGTGTAAGAAACCTTTGAAGAAGCATTAATTGATTCTACTCCATATCGTTTGCAGATAGCTCCAGCAGAATTCGAAGCATTTCTTCTCCAGCACCCTTCGGTTCGCGAAGCAGGCGTCGTCGGGAAGCCACACCCGAAGCATGGAGAAGTTCCTGTGGCCTTCATTGTGTTGCAGCCAGGATGTACTGCTACTGAAGAGGAACTAGTGCAGCATGTGGGGGTAAATTAATAAATAAGTGTTTTTTACTGTCCCATCATCATCATTTCAGCCGAAAGATGTCCACTGCTGAACATAGGCCTTCCCCAAGTATCGACCGGTCCCGTGCGACTCGCATCACTTGGTTATTAAAGCTGTTTGTCACCAGCCTTTTCTTTACATGGTCATATAACATGTTGGCTGAGTAATATTTTTTTGCAAACCTCTTAGGATAGGATAGTTGGACCCCTTTTCCACATTTAGACTCTCATTTGGTCCGTTGTGTGTGCAAGCCTCCTCTCTATGAGAGGGAATGGGTGGTAACTCACAAAGCGGGCGCGGGCCCAATGCGGGTTGGTGGATGTGTCTTCGAATTTCTGGTTCTAAAACATTTCCTCAAAATGTTTCCTTCGCCGTATTGAGAGCAGTGGTGATGAAATAACGTATAAAAAGTAAACCGCCTGCCTGGGTTCGAACCCACGACCTACAACTTGTTAGTTGCGGCTGGTACCACTGGGCCACCCACTGCTCTCACATTAAAAATCAAAGATGAAGAAAAGAACATTATCTTTTTCTTACAGTTAACGATCAGAGCGCCTCTAGCAGGTGGTGTGCGCTTCATCGAGCGTCTACCGCGAGGAGCTACAGACAAACTAGACAGGAAAGACTTGCTGCAGAGGTTACTAGATGAAGATGCCAACTGAGATGAATGTACGAAGAATATTGTTAGGGACCTGTCTGATGACGCGTCGAACGTTTAAAGTTCAAAATTAAACTGAAGTGCAATTTAAAAATAATAAATCATGTGAGCATCAAATGAAAATCTGATTCTGATTGAAATCGTTTTTTTTTTTTCAATTTTAATGTTGGGCTTTTGGGCCAACTAAGGCAGATTTTCTTTATTGTTTACAATCGGTCTGCTTTGACCTTGATTACGAATCTCGCTTGATGGTAAGCGATGGCAATGGTCAAAATGCCAAAATTTAAGGGATTGGTTATATGATGTGTAGATAGCGCTTGGGATTCCCAAACAGTTTTGAATTCGTTTCAATCACTATTGTGACATTTTCGTTATTATAATGTACCTTGTCTGGAACCTCTGGTTATTTCTAGTTACCTTTATTTATTCTATTCATGTTCACACAAAACACTTAACTAACAGGGAAAAGAAATAATACAGATAGAAGAGCACAAAAGTACTGCTTATTTTAATAAAACATTCTTCCAGCAGACCAGCGACAGTTAAGTTGGATGATAGACGATGGCACAGTGTGTAGAAAGCAATAGGAAACTTAAAATACTTTTTAACAAAAAAATCAAACCGACTTCCAAAACAAAACACTATAAAACGAAAAATTCCGTTTTTTGACACCGACTTCGGTAAAGAAAGTTATTTTTCGCTTTTTGTTTTGGAAGTCGGTTTGATTTTTTGTTAATTTTTTTTTATTTAATTCTTTTTTTTTTGGTAGGTACCTCCAAATACCATAAAATCATTTATAGCCAAAGTAAATACCATACACGACTAGGACCCATTGTTTTATTTCGGATTTCCAGTGCCTACCTTCCGGCTTCACCACTAGATTAGTTCGATGTTACCGTCAGTACCATTTGTTCAGGCCTTAACGCCTTCTACAAAAGTAACGGCAATCACACGATGTGTCCTATGATGAGCTCTTAATACTCAAGCAGGCGTAAATTTGTTCTTCTAATAAATGTATTTGCGACGCTTGGGACTTTAATTGGCACCAGTAAATCCCCCAAAGATATTACACCATTTATTTATAAGTATTTGCTTCTTTACAGTCGGTTAACTATTCGATATATGTTATACCCGTGACATACTTAGCATTAAGGATTTCCAGTGCCCATCTGTGATCTTTTTCATCAGTTCCATTTCACTAAATGACATTTTCTGAGTGTAAATTATTGCATTTTGTCGGAATGTTTAAATCGTGCCGAAAACTTTTCTTGCGCGATGCAGGATTTGTGTGACGTCATGTCATTAGTTCGGCGGCGTTGGTGCCGCTACATAGTAATAAAGTCAGTGAGGCTTGATTGGTCATCATCTTCCTGCCCTTATCCCATGTTACTTGGGGTCGGCGCAACACGTTTTCTTCTTCCATACCGTTCTGTCCCCTGTCACGCTATTACTGACTCCCTTTTCCTTCATATCACTCCTCACACAGTCCATCCAGCTTTTCTTTGGCCTTCCTCTTCCTCTCCATCCATCCACATTTATATTCATAACTCTTTTAGTAACATGTGTTTCATCCCTCCTCATCACAGGACACACGGTTTCCCTTCAACTTTTCTGTCACTGGCGCCACTTTCAAACTGCCTCTAATATACTCATTTCTTACTTTATCCAATCTCGTCACGCCGCACATCCATCTCAACATTCTCATCTCTGCTACATGCAATCTCCTATCATCCTGATTGGTATCAATATCAAATTAAACTTATTAGATAGTGATACTGACCAAGGTGCATTGGAAGGCTTCCCACTAGGTGAACCAATGAACCGGTTAGGTGTTGTGGGAATCCGCTGGATACGAGACACACGGGATCGGTCAATGTGGCAAGGCTTTGGTGAGGCCTATGTCCAGCAGTGGACGTCTTTCGGCTGAAATGATAACAATCTATACTAATAATTTCGTCAAGGGGTACGGTAGACTCGAATGAAACCTTACCTGAATAATAAAACATAAAAAAATAAGATTTCGAGTCGACATCATAAATAGCCGCTAAATTCGGATTGTCGAATATATTAATATTTTGTTAAATTCTAATGGTGCTGACCTTAGTGCTGACAGACAAATCACAGTCGCCATATTGGCCACTCTAGCGAAACTTAACTGTCACCGGATGACAACTTGAGTTCGGTTCAGAGTTGCCAGAATGTAACTTTCGACTCAAAATGTAACTTTTACGTAACTTTTAGGACTTAATAAAAAATATTCAAATATTTTCCAGCAACAAAAAATTACTCACTCACTCACGTGTATTTCTAAGGCCTAACATGCATTGCGTTTTTTAGCCACGTGGATTTTATTTGCGCGATTTTTTGTCCACGTACTGAATCTGGCTAACAAGCACTGCAGATAAAATTCAGCGCAATTTTTCTCTCTTTCTGTCTGTTCACAGAGCTCAAAATATTCGCGTGAATTTAATCCGCACCGCAGTTCGGAGGATTCAGTGGCAAAACTAGGATTTGTTGCGGTATTACTTCCGCGACATTTTTTTACTGCAATGTGTGCAGCTTCATACAGTTCCAGGTCGCAGAATGGTCGAAAAAAAATCGCGCGTATAAAATCCGCAGTGCGTGTTACTTAGATTCAGTGAGCGATTGAGCGTTTTAGTGTCGTTTTCCACATAAAATAAATTAAGTAACTTTTCTCATGAAAATGCAACTTATTGAGACGTCTCATTTAATATTTGACTATCTACCACTGGCAGCACTGGTTCCGTTTCTCTATAGTAATTTCGTCAAGGAGTACGTAGACTCGATCGAACCCTCACCTGAATAATTGTATTTACCATAGAAAAAAGAATACTGGGCATAATAAAAGTTGAAGTTGAAATTCTTTTCGTAACAAAATGTAATGTTTTCTTCATCTATACTTTCTGTAACTTCTATGGTGTACATAATAAAGAGTATTCTATTCTATTCCATAAAATTATATTGTAAATTTTTCAGTATTCATTCAGTTTTTCCGCAAAATTTCAAGTATAAGCCTACCGGCGTTCTTGTTTTCGGTCCACAGCACTGAAACATTAACCACTAAAATTTTATCCCTGTCAGTGGTTAACTGTGAAGTGCCGTGCTCGACCGACGCAGAATGCGCCTGGAAAGTGGCTTGCCCGAATACGGCGTTGCCCGAAAACCCATCTTCCCAAAGACAGTGGGATGAGCTGGTCTGCAGATTGGTACGGAATAAACTCATAAATACGTCCACCAATACTGCTGAGTGTGCTCGCCTACTGGCTGTAGGTGAGTGGGAGTCGGGCCTCTGGCTACAGGCATTACTGCCACCCAAATTAGGTACAATGTTGAGTGACACTACCTTCCGGATAGCTACATGTCTGCGCCTAGGTACTCCCAGCGAAGCTCCACATCGTTGTCAATGTGGTGAAGCAGTCGACCGCCTCGGACACCATGGCCTATCCTGCAGTAGGAGCGCTGGTCAGATAGCGCGGCACGCCAGCATTAATGACATTATACGTCGAGCTCTAGCTCTTGTCACCACCGGGGTGCCAGCTGTTTTAGAACCCAATGGCTTGGCACGCGACGGTGAGAAGAGACCGGACGGGATGACTATAATGCCTTGGAACTTGGGTAGGCCTTTGGTGTGGGATGCAACATCTGTCGATACCCTTGCGCCATCCCATCTTCTTAGCACGGGATGGCGCAAGCTGGGGCGGCTGCAGCTGGTGCAGAAAACCTCAAACGGCGCAAATATAACCTTATTGGCAGTTATATGTTTGAGCCGTTTGGGGTTGAGACATTAGGTCCATGGGGTCCGAGTGCTCACCGAGTGTTTCGAGACATAAGTAAACGTTGGTTGACTGTTCGCGTGATCAGAGGGCTGGCCCTTTCTTCAGCCAGAGAATCAGCATAACTATTCAACGAGGTAATCCTGCCAGCGTTCTGGGCACGTTGCCCATTGACATCGATGTGGACGAATTTTTTCATGCGCAATGAGCCCTTTTCCCTCTCCCCTTTGTTTGTAAGTTTGTTTTGTTATCTATACTTCTATATCTATACTAATATTATAAAGAGGAAAGATTTGTATTTTTGTATGTAACGAATAAACATTTACACTACTGGACCGATTTAAAAAATATTTCACCGTTGGGAAGCTACACTATCCCCGGGTGACATAGGCTACTTTTTATCCCTGTATTCCCACGGGAACGGGAACTACGCGGGTGAAACCGCGAGGCGTCCGCTAGTTAGTCATAAGATTAGAAATATTCAATTGTATATATTATTTGAAGTATTAATTAAATGGTTTTATATAGTGATTTACCTGCTTTTTTTGATTTTTGAATTAACTTTTAATATTTATAACTTAATACTTTCCTTTATTTTTTACTTTGTTTGGTTTACACACATCATGCCGAAAATCGTAAGTATTTCATAAAATAAATGTCTTTCTTTGGTCTTTCATCATTGTTTTGTTTGGTGATACCTACATAATTTTACAACAGCCGAATCCTCTTGCATTTGATAAACATTGTCACAATTGTGAAAAATAGATGCAGCGAAGGGCTCTTCGTAAAGATGGTGAGTAACAGCAAAATTATTTTACCTATCCGCGCCGCAGTCATCGCATTTTCTTAAGGCTCCGCCGCAAGTTTCAAACGCGCCGAATCTGATGACGTCATTCGCACGCGTGTGGAATCCGCATACCTACAGCATTTTGCTGAAATGCGGGTCGTGCAGCGCGAATAGGTGTGTGAGGCTGCATACGATTTTATATAAAGATTTATAAAATGCAATGACTGCGGCGAGTGCGGCTCCTGCGGTTCGTCTAGGTGTGCCCTTAGACCTTTGTACCTTTACCTTTAGACTTTCTGCATTCAAATAAAATAAGTACTTATCAACTTCCAGTGGCATGCAATTTTTGAAATGGCTTTGAATTTGCAAGAAACTGCAAGCAAATGCAATTGTGCAGTCGATGTGTTTGAACCGCTTACCGAGTATAATGTTGTCGCATTCCACACATCGACTGCACAATTGCATTTGCTTGGCAAGTTATATATCTGTTCTGTTTCTGGGTGTTATTTGTATCTAATACAAATAACACCCAGAAACAGAGCAGATATATAACTTGATCATTAAAATACCTGCCTTGCCGGAAATTGAACCTGGGATGCCTGCGTCAAAGTACCAATAACTTTTTATGTGGTTCATTTTTGTGTTAATATTATATAATTACACACTACATTGTGTATTTAACGCAGTCCATGATTATTAATTGCATAATATATTCTTGCTGATAGTTTAAATTATTGTGAATGCTGCGGCCTGGAAACAAATAGGCAGTTAAGAATAACCAAGGCTCGGGCACTTTCAAACCTATTTCCAAAAAATCAAGGTGCTCCTGATTCATCTGTTAAATCATTAGCTGCCTCAACAATACAACCTGTCAAATCCCAAGATTTATTTGATGACTTTCAGGTAAGTTAATGGTGCAGGTCACCGAGTACAGTAAAATGAAAAATAATACTTATTACTATAGTCAGAATTTTAATTCGATTCCAGATTTGACATTAGCTACTGTCATTTTGTGAAATAATGATACCACATATAATAGTGTAGTGGTGAACACAAAAATCGATAAACAATCAGTGTGTGTGCCATCAGTGTGCCAATTAAAGACTAAATTGTGGATTTTTATTTAAATAAATACATAATTATTCATAATAATTATTTATTAATTAGTAATCGCTGCTCTATTTTATAAAAAGTTAATATTTTTGTTTTTATATTAAAAACAAAACTTATACTACAAGAGCCTCGATAGTTTTCAGTATTGGCAACCCGTGCGCGCTCGTGCAGCTATCGCCATTTTGTTTATCGTGTCATTCGGCTTCATTCTCCCAGTGTGACTGCACGAATATCTTATTTCATTGCGAATCGATATTTTGTTGGGTTTTTGTTAGAGTGTTGTTACGTTGTGTTTGTTGTTACGTTTATAGTTTTTTGTGAACTTTGAGTAAATCTATTTGTTTTGGTTTTCCATCAAAATGGATCCTCAGCCAAGTACATCACAAAAAGACGTGGATGTTTTCTTGTCCCCAAGAAAAAAACGTCCACGAAAAGCTTTCACTGTTACTGAAAAAGTAATGATCCGCAACGCCTACAAATACGTGAAAAATGAAAGGTGAATGACCAAAAGTGGTACCAAAAAGTCTCACGCATCAAGACCAAAATTTTATAGTAATTAGTTTCATAATTTTTAACGACATTATGCGTCGGGGATTTGATTTTTGAATAGGGTATTTATATCTGAGTTTAAAAGTATGGATATTGTTTACTCCCTATAAATGACGTTCCGTTTCACTTCACATGATATTATGATTAAAGTAACCTTGATTTTTGAAAGTACCATGATCACTGTAAAAAAAAGTACTTTGCCGATTCTACATTAATTTAAAAAAACTAAAATAGAATAGAATCTTTTCTAAAAAGATTATCATTATTTTATCTATGCTTAAATATCTGTTCACAGCCGGTAAAAAGATGTAGAATGCAATAGAATCAATTAGTTATCTGTGCATCTGACATTTGTACTGAACTGACAACTGACGTATGTACTCTGTGATTAGCGCCTCTGAGCGCCGGTAACGTGCATAGAAGTGTATAGTCTATGCACGTTACCGGCTTACAGTACCTACCTATTGGCAATATAATATAGGTCGGGACAATCGCCGTTTCACATGTACCTGGCTGGAGGCTATAGTTTGGTCTCGACAGGGAAGACTGGTTAAGCAGATAGTAAATCGTATGATCTAATTAACTGTAAGATGACAAATATAACAAAAAAAAAAACAAGTTTCAGTCACGCATCCTGTTGCACGGCTAGACGTTGCTATAACTCGTACTTAATTCTTCCCTATTAATATAAGTGGCTTACGCTCTTTTTAGGGCCATAATGTTCGTCCGTGTATGACGTGTCTAAGTAGGTATATAAAATACGTCCTTGGTAGCGTCGAACAAAATAGACCTAGTTTTTAGGTTATGTTAGATTTTTTTAAATAACTCCGAAAACCGGGTTTTTTTTTCAAAAATGTTTTTTGTAGGACTAAACAAGATCAGTGTAGTATATAAAAAACAAAGTTAGATTTTGATGCAGCATGGTACGGGATTCCATACATCCATGAGCATTCTCCTTTCTGCGCAATTGGAGGCCTTCGAAGTTGTGGAAGAAAATGAATGTATGAGCAAAGTTGCTGACATATTGGGAATAACCTCACGCTCTGTTTGTAACGTTTTGAAGAAAGTAAATAAAGGTGCGCCGCCAAATCCTCCTAAAAAAACTGGACCAAAGCGAAGTTTCAAAGATAAAATTGATGAATTTACATTCTCTGCAATACGAAGAATTGTTCATCAGTTCTTTTACCAAAATGAACCTCCAACCATTGCAAAGGTTAGTCAATCAGTCAGACAGTATTATTTTATACCTACATCTTTTATATATAAGTAATGATTCCAAGCTATTATAAAACTTACTATTTTAGATTTTACAAGTGATGAACGATGATTCAGAAATGCCCAAGATTTCCAAAGACACCCTCAGAAAAAATTTGAAGCATCTTAATTTTAAATTTGTTGCACGGTCACGCAAGAGCACACTTATTGATCGAAATGATATAATAACATGGCGCCAGCGTTACTTGCGATCTATATGTCAGTTTCGACGAGAAGGGAGACATATATATTATCAAGATGAAACTTGGGTTAACGCAGGTAAGGATAACATTTATACACAAAATGAATTTATATACATTTTACATTAAATTTAATAGTAATATTGAATAATAATAATAATAAATAAATTTATTCAAATCATTAATAGCATGTTAACATAAATCAATGAAGTCATTTGAGGGTTACAATTAGTTAACAAAACAGATAGGTGTTGCAACCAGCACCCTTGCTAAGTTATAAAATAACTCGTATTAAGGGCAGTGATACAACTCCATATACAACCATTTTAAGTTTTAACAAATTGCAGGTAGAGCAAGCGTTATTTTAGGTTAACTTAACAAGCATAATTCACAAATAAAATTAGAAATTAAATTAAATCAAAATAATAAATTAAATTAAATAAAAATAAGAAATAAAATTAAATCAAAATAAGAAATAAAATTATATCAAAATAAGAAATAAAATTAAATCAAAATAAGAAATAAAATTAAATCAAAATAAGAAATTAAATTAAATCAAATTAAAAAAATTAAATAAAACAAATTAAAAATAAATTAAATCAAATCAAAATAACAATTAAATACATACATTGTTTAATTTAGCATCAGAGTCAAAAGAGTGTGTGGTTAGCGTGTGTGTGTGTGTTTGCGAGTGTGTGTGTGTGTGTTTGCGAGTGTGTGTGGGTGTGTGTATTGGGATTATGTGCAAGATGTGATGTGTTATGTTTTCGGTGACAAGGTTTAGTAGGGATTATTCTCGGATATAAGCAGGCGTTCTGTATCGGTATAATTAGTTGCTAGGAGAAAGCTTGTTAAGGCTTTCTTTAAAGACGAGGCAGAAAGAGAGTAAAATTTTAATTTCTTATTAAGGCTATTATATAATTGTGGACCCTGGAAGCAAAAGAATCGTTTGGTAAAAGAGTACTTACATCTGTAGTGCTGACAAACATTATCCCTACGTCTTTTGGTGATTATAACGTAAGGTGTATTCTTATGTTGTATTTGGACTGTACTAAGGATAAAGAGCTGTCTGACAGAAAGTACCCTGCAACACTTATACAATTCTTCCGTTGGGAAAAGTATCGGACGAAAAGTACTGACCCTTTAACACGGCTCTTTGAGCTCTCTCCAATCTCAACATAAATAGTCTTAGGGGCACCACCCCAAGCTGAAACACAATATGATAAGAGCGACTGGCAAAGGGCCAGGTAGACCCTTTTGACAATCGCTGCTTCCGCCACATGTCAAAGAGTCTTAAATACGAATATCAGTTTTCTAATCCTTGCAGTCAGTAGATCTATGTGGGCTGAGAAGCTCAAATTGCCATCAAGAGTGACCCCGAGGTATTTAATTGTGGAGGTACGTGTGAGTTTGGGGCAAGAGCAGGTGACGGTGTTTGGACAGTAGTTTGAGTGAGCGATTAGGGAGCATGAATTTGGTGGTTGTGCAGACTGGCGTAGGGTAAAGCAGATGATTTTTGTTTTATCCGTGTTGAGGGTAAGCTGATTACCATGAAGCCATCTTAAGACCCGATCTAGTCCCCTCTGCGCCGCATCAAAAACTTCGTGCCAGGTATCACCAGTAAATGTGAGTGCTGTGTCATCAGCAAAGGCCGTGATTTTTCCATTTTGGAGAAGAAGATTACACAGCTGATTGACATATACTAGGAAGACCAACCACACTTCCCTGAGGAACGCCAAAATTGACAGGTAGCTCCCCACTTAGGAAATTGTCAATTTTTACGCATTGACTTCTATCACTTAGGTAATCCGCAAGAGTTTTTAGTGGTATGCCTCGGATTCCCAGTTCCTCCAGCTTCAACAGTAAGTTGGGAACAGAAACTGTGTCGAAAGCTTTTTTTAGATCCAGGAAAACTGTCACCACTTTCTTTTTTGCATCAATGTTCTTGGCAATATGACCCGTTAGCTCCAGAACAGCATCACTTGTCGATTTATTTCGTCGGAAGCCAAATTGGTTGGGAGATAAAAGCATTTTTCCCTCAAGATATTGAATAAGCCTCTTGTTTATAATGCGTTCCAGGATTTTAGAGATTGAAGGTAGGATAGCAATGGGTCGGTAGTTGTTAACACAATTTCTATTGCCTGCCTTGTGTATAGGATGTACAATAGCTTTTTTCAAGTACAGGGGGAATACACCGGTGCTGAGGCAAAGGTTAAACAATTATGTCAATGGGGGGACAAGCTGCGTCTTATAACGCTTAAGAAAACCGGTGGAAATGGTGTCCCATCCAATTGCAGCATCAGTTTTTAGAGACATGAGCAGCGATTCAACCTCGTTCTCGTCAGTTTCAACCAATACAAACGAGTGTAATGGCGCAGCTGTGTGTTAACACAATTTCTATTGCCTGCCTTGTGTATAGGATGTACAATAGCTTTTTTCAAGTACAGGGGGAATACACCGGTGCTGAGGCAAAGGTTAAACAAGTATGTCAATGGGGGGACAAGCTGCGTCTTATAACGCTTAAGAAAACCGGTGGAAATGGTGTCCCATCCAATTGCAGCATCAGTTTTTAGAGACATGAGCAGCGATTCAACCTCGTTCTCGTCAGTTTCAACCAATACAAACGAGTGTAATGGCGCAGCTGTGTGTTAACACAATTTCTATTGCCTGCCTTGTGTATAGGATGTACAATAGCTTTTTTCAAGTACAGGGGGAATACACCGGTGCTGAGGCAAAGGTTAAACAAGTATGTCAATGGGGGGACAAGCTGCGTCTTATAACGCTTAAGAAAACCGGTGGAAATGGTGTCCCATCCAATTGCAGCATCAGTTTTTAGAGACATGAGCAGCGATTCAACCTCGTTCTCGTCAGTTTCAACCAATACAAACGAGTGTAATGGCGCAGCTGTGGAATTAGTGACAGGTGGTGGACCACCAATATCACTGGAGTGAGTAAAAGCGTTCGCAAGATTTTTGCCTATACCAACAAAAAACTCGTTAACAATGTCTACCGAGTGAATGTTCATGTACTATATTTATTTTAAGGTCATACTGTAAAAAAAATTTGGGTGGACAAGAAAGTCACATCATCTCGACAAGCGTTTTTGGAGGGACTGACCACTGGATTAAAAAATCCATCTGGAAAAGGCAAACGTCTCATAATTAGCCATATAGGTAGTGAAGAAGGCTTCCTAGAAGAGGGGCTCATGATTTTTGAAGCAAAGAAAAATTGTGAAGATTACCATGATGAGATGAATGCAGTTTGTTTTGAGGAGTGGTTCGCTGGAGTCTTACCAAAATTAAGACCAAACTCAATTGTGGTGATGGATAATGCACCTTACCACTCCCGAAAATTGGAAACGGCACCAAAAATGAGCTGGAAAAAAGCTGCCATTCAAGATTGGCTTTTAAATAAAAATATTCATTACGAACCAGATATGGTTAAAGCTACGCTTTTAGAACTGATTCCACATAACGAGTCTTTTAATAAGTACGCTGTAGGCGAAATGGCAGCACAACATGGGATCACGGTTTTAAGACTGCCCCCTTACCATTGCGAGCTAAACCCTATCGAATTGATATGGGCGCAGGTAAAGGGGCATGTAGCTCAAAATAATAAAACTTTCAAATTGACAGACGTGAGAAATTTATTTCAGGAAGGCATTCAAAAAATTACGGCTACCGAATGGTCTAAATGCGTATCCCATGTTGTCAAAGAAGAGGAAAACATGAGTAGGCTAGATATGTTAATTGACAATATCACAGACACATTTATAATAAATGTTACAGAAAGTGACAGCGATAGCGATAGCGATGACGGCGACAATATATAAAATAAATTATTACCATAATACATCTATCTGTTTTATTTGTCATGTTCCTTCATGATCACATTTTTTTATTTATTTCACACACAATTATAAAAGAAAAGTCTCAGATCGTTAATTAATCGTCAAAACTAAATTATCGGTTCAGAAATATTTAATTTCCTGATATACTTAGTTTACGAGAGTAAAATTATAAACGAGAAGAATCGATCCGGAAATATTCCATTTCCATATCGAATAATTTTGCACCGTCACTATTTAGTACTTGTCATAACGTTGCAACACTGAAATTGTCAAATCTGGAATCGAATTAAAATTCCGAGTATAGGTAGAGGCGTGAGGATATACTGTGGTATTCATTCCAAATCTTTTACTCTACTTACGTTTTATAACACTATACAAACCACACATACATATAATTTGATATTGTATCAACTCATGTGACATTTTTTTTATGTATTCTTTGATACTGTAACACCTGAAAAGCATATTTTTAGTTATCTCTGATTGATTTAAAATCTACAACTTAAATTATATCGCTAATTTGTAAATCTTGGAATATTTTATACTCTGACATCTGTCTGTTTATTTTATTTTCTTAAACCATAGATATAACATACCATGGACTACCTAGACCTTCCTTAAGCTAGTTGTACATTATTATAAGGGCAGCGGCAGATTGCCCCCTTCTGTAAACCGTTTTTCATTCGTTCTGGTCTTGATATCTTAATTGAGGTTTGAAATTTAGAAGAGATGACAGAACAAAGAAAAACACGGGCGTCAGCTTTTTGAGTTTAATTCGGGCAGGGAACGCCGAAAGTCGGTTGACTACTTAGTACTAGTTATTAGTAAAACTCTCTAAACCATATTATCCAGTTTGGATAATATGGTTTAGAGAATATCTGAAGTGCACTAGTTTAAATACATATATATATTGAATGTTATACTATGTATAATTTACCTGACTTTCTGCCTACCGTTTATACTCCATGCTGCCTACCTACGTGGTGTATTACTGCGGCAGACAGGTACTCAGCAGCGCGGCGGTATCCTCGCTGACGCGCGCGCCCTCCAGCAGTGTGCGCACGCTGAACACGAGGGTCAACATCTCGCGGTAACGCACCACAAGCCGTCCCAACGCACCATGCCACGCCACCCTGGGAAAACTGAAAAGATCCTGTCCATCCTGCTGCCTGCCTAGCTGACGACCACAAGCAACTAATGACGTGTGAAGCCAGCCTTTAGAATTTCTATTCTCAATATCCTTTTTCTTAGTTTATTTTTATCTTTAATATTAAGGTGGCTTACGTTTAGCTCGCCTGAGCTAAACGTAACGTTACAATACATACATACATAAAACTTATTATTATTTGAATATTTATTTAATAAACTGCCGAGCAATAAAAAGTTCCACCCAAAAAAGGCCGACAAACACCTTAATATCTCCTAAGACATAGAACCTAACTTCATAAATTAAAAAGTATAATGAAATCTATTTTATTATGCAAACTTAAAATCTTTTAAATACATGTCTTTTTAAAGCCATAGGTAAAAAAAGTTGAAAAACAAAATTTTAAGGTTTGAAAATTTCGGAATACATTTGTTTCGTTTTTTGTTTTGCTTTTGATTTCATCCTTGTTTTCGCCGTTGTGAAAGAATTATTAAATTATAAAGTCTTACGGCTCTCGTACCCATAAATCATGCCTCTATCACCCGAGGATTGTACAAGAATCATCACTATGGTGGAATTGGGGACCAGCCAAAGAAATATGGCAAGAATAATTGGCGTGACACATACTACTGTCCGACGAGTGATCCAAAGGTTTAGGGAGACTGGATTAAACCTGAGAAGACCAGGTACTGGCAAGCCAAGGTGCACAACAGTACGAGAAGATCGTTTCATTGTGGCAGCCATGTTAAGAAATCAACATCAGACGGGAGTTGCGGTTCAACAACAACTTCTGCAAATTCGAAGGGAGCCAATAAGCGAGTGGACAGTCAGGAGACGTCTTGCCGAAAGAGGATTGAAACCTTACAGGCCAGCAAATGGCCCAAAACTGGACGGAATCATAAAGTTGCCCGATTGCGATACGCCCGCGAGCATACAGAATGGGGTGAGGACGAATGGGGCAGAGTGATGTTCTCTGATGAGTCAAGATTTATGCTGTACCATTATGATAGGAGGAAAAGAGTATACCGACGGACCAGGAGAACGTTTTCCACAAGCATTTTTTGAAGAAAAATGTCACACGGCGGAGGTACCGTTCACGTGTGGGCTGGTATCTCAGCAGAGGGTCGAACAGCGTTAGTTCCAATCGAGAACGGGAACCTAACTGCTGTGAGATACATCAATGAGATTCTCAATGAACATGCTGGTCCGTTTTTGGCCAATATGAGCGACAATGCAGTATTCATGCACGATAATGCACGGGCCCACACTGCTCAAGTTGTAAATGAGTATCTTCAGGACATAGGAATCCACAAAATGGAGTGGCCAGCAAGGAGCCCCGATTTTAATCCTGTTGAGCATACTTGGGACGAGCTTGACAGACGTGTGAGAAAACAAGTTCCACCTCCAATTACTTTTCGTGACTTGAATTACGCGCTCATCGAATAATGTCATAAGTCATAAGTCATTTATTTCTTAACAATATACATTGTGTAGAAAGTAATAAGTAAAATAGAGACAACACCATAAAAAAGTCCAGACGAAAAATACGTGTAAATAACAATAGTAATTGAAAACAGTTATCCAACATCAAAAGAAAAAAAAAAAACATTTAAATAATAACAATAATCCAAATTCTGATTTAAAATCGTTCCAGCAAAGTAAAATTTAAAATGTCGAAAATAATAATTAATATAAAAATATCAATAAATTCACATGGGAGAACACAATGGGACACACAATGGGAGAACATTCCTCGGCATATGCTGAGGAATCTGGTATTCAGCATGCCCAATCGCGTAGAAGCTGTATTCAGAGCACATGGAGGAAACACCAAGTACTGAGTTATCAAAACCTACGTTTACACCTAATAAAACCCCTACTTAGATATTTGGTTCTATTTGCCAAATGGCCCCAATTTTTTAAAACATTTAATTTAAAATTTGAACACAATGTTTACGTTTTTAGTTGGTAATATTCTGATACGCTGTTAAATGTACTTCAATATTGCAGACGGCGTCATTAAGTTAGCCTTTCCCGTTTAGGAGTAATTTGGTGCTGTCACTGGAACTTTTTCATTGCTCGCGAGTGTATTTTTCTCCTTTAAGGTGGAAAACGAAGAGTTGAAGCTAATCGAAGAATCACTGCTGACTGATGTTTCTTTAGAAGAAGAGGAGAAAGAGAACATATAAAATGGCTGGCAGACCACAGAAGAAGCGTAAATATTCAAGTAGATTTAGTTCATCAACCCCCTAGGACTAACTATATATATTTAGCGCATTCAAATAACACCATTCAAGTTTCAGTACATTCAGTTGGTTCTATGATTTATGAATGGGTTCAATGTCAAGCACTTCATTTTTTAGGTGAAAAAATTAAAATAATTTAAAAAATTGTTGTCATAATGGAAAAGTGTATATAGACGCAGATAGAGCATTAAACCCAATTCATACATATATACGAAAATATAATTCAGCATTTGCAATGTCATCCATAAATTCTAACTTGACCACACTCCCTCCAGGAGTTTTCACGTATAGGGTATAAGGGCAAACTTCTATAAAAACTGGATCTTTGTTTACGTTGCAAGGTCATAAACCACAATACAACCAATTGTAAATAATTGAAAATGAAAATTTACCTTTTGGAGGCAAAATTTTATTATTCGCAGGAGATTTTCGTCAGATTATACCAGTTGTAGTTAATGGGTCACGTAATGATATTATAGAATCTTTTCATAATATATCATCAGCAATTAAGCACTTTTCATTGTGGCCAAACTTTACTCAACTCCAATTGGCTCATAATATGGGAGCTCACGATGATTTAGAGTTTGCTAAATGGGTATTAAAAGTAGGCGATGGATCAGCTAATGAGGTTGGTGACGACCATAATGAACAGCCTCTGCGATGCATTGTAGATAATTTAATTGTAGACCATATTTTTGGTGTGTCCCTTGACACAAATGATTTTAAAAGTTATTCAATGAAAACTATACTTACCCCTAAAAACGATGATTGTTTTCAATTAAACGACCAAGTTTTTGAGAAAATCCCTGTTTGAAAAATGTTTCAAATTTACGAGAGTTCTGACGCTGTGGTTGAGGACGATCATAATGATGTTTTCAACTATCCTGTAGTATTCCTAAATTCTATAACGCCTGCAGGACTACCACCACACCACATCCTAAAATTAAAAGTTGGTTGTATAGTAATGCTTTTAAGAAATTTAAACTGTTGGGTTGTGCAACCGAACAGCCGCAATACATTTGAACTTACTATAATATAATTGTTAACACATTAAAGATACATTGAATGCCACATACAAATAGGAGATAATTTAAAGTTTTGACTCATAATTTTATATTGTTGTGACGGATGAACATTATCAGTGCCACAAGGATTTCTGGTGAGGAATAAGTGAGAAGAGAGGAGAAATTTATTGGGAGAGGGATCTTAAATTTAGGAAGACGGCGGTACAAATCAAGCGAGGGGACGTTGTTAGAACATTCAAAAAAAATGTGATCCAGGGGGTACCCTGGATCACATTTTTTCGTCTAATCCATACTCGCAGAGAGAGGAATCGCGTACATGGATTTTATGGAGGAATACGGGGGTGCAGCAAAAACCTATTCAGATTCTGCAAAGGACAGAAATAGAAGTTTTGGAAACCTTTCTGAAACCAAAGAACCATGGTTTTCGATTTATGGCCGGTTGGACAGCATGGAAAAATTTGCCTTTCTTTCTGCTAGAGATATTCCAATGCTCCTGCCATGAACTCTGAAGATTCAATTTAGGAAGGGACAACAGATCATAACTCAGATGCGAATTATGTGAGAGATCGGCCGTTACAGATGAACACGCATCTTTAGCCAGTACATCAACACATTCGTTACCCTTGCTGCCACAATGACTAGGTATCCAAACTAACTGAACTTCTCTTTGACTGCTAGCACATGCGAATAAAGATTTTTTAATTTTTAAGATTAAAGGGCTATGTATTCTACTTTTAAACGGACTTTGTGCTAAGGCCTGCAAACAACTACGTGAGTCTGTAAAAATGACGGCTTTATCAATATTAGTGTGTGATTCAATAAAAACGCAGGCTTCCAATATAGCCACACACTCACCGGTGAACACAGAAGACTCTTTCGGACATTTAAATTGTACGATTGTTCTGGAGTTTTGGTAGCAAACAGAGGCACCAGTGTTTTCAATCAATTTTGATGCATCAGTAAAAAATAATTGAAACCCATCCCATCGCTCGCCTACCACCGCATTGAAGGCCGAATTCGCCGATGGAGATGTTTTTGATATACCAATATCATAGAATATTTTAGGGGAAAAACAAATAACTTCATAAGCGAAGCTAAAAAGGGGGAGTCTGGGATACTGGAAAATCGGACACGCTAAATTTTGAATAGTTCGGAAAGCTCTAAGGATTAAAGGTATTTCTTTTTTCTCCAAAAACTTGAGCTTCTGCATATGGCATTAAGCTCATTTAATCTCGCTAAAAGGGGGTGGGACGATCTGGAAATTATCTTAGACAGAAAACGGAAGGCTAGATATTGCCGCCTCAGGGCAAGGGGAGGGTCAGCGCATTTGACCTGCAAGGCGTTAATAGGAGAAGACTTCATACAACCTGAGATGATCCGATGGCACTTGGACTGAACCCTATCCAGCCCCGCCAGAGCGCCCTTGTTACAAGGAATCAAGTGAAATGTTCCATAATCTAAAACGCTGCGAACTAAAGCATTGTATACTAATTTCATGCTGTAAGGGTGAGCACCCCACCAAACACCAGCTAGAACTTTTAAAATTGAAATTTTCCGTTCGCATTTTTGGATAAGAGAATTTACGTGATACTTACCTGTCAATTTTGGGTCCAAAATGACGCCTAAGAATTTAGCTTTGGCTACTACAGGGATATTATGACCAGAATATTAATTATAGAGACCTGAGGAAGCTGTCTTTTTGCCGAACTTTTAGGTGCGGAAAGGGAGAGGCCATGGCTTAAAAGCTACTGGTTCAAAGAATCCAAAAAGAGGCATAGAGATAAAGCAGCGTCGACGATCGAAGAATCTGTCACGTACAAAACAATGACATCGGCGTATTGTAGAATTTGACAATCATTGTTTAAACAGGACCCAATGTCGGCCGTATACAAATTGTATAGAAGCGGACTGAGGACAGAGCCCTGTGGGAGCCCCTTCCACGTCTGCCTCTCCTCAAACTCCTCCCCCTGGACCCTCAAAACCAGTGACAGGGACATAAGGAGACTGCAAATGCATTGGATCATCTTAGCCGGAAGACTCAGCTGTTGCAATTTTTGCCTGAGTACGGGAAGGAGAACGTTATCATATGCGGAGATGATGTCGAGGAATGCGGCAACAAGGGATTGGTTTTTCGAGAAGGCTAGGCGAATATCCGTAACTAGGACACCGATACTGTCCATTGTACCAAGCCCTTTTCTGAAACCAAATTGGAAATTCGGCAGTAAATCTCTCGACTCGACTATCCACTCGAGACGATTTTTAATTAAGTGTTCCAGTAGTTTGACCAGGACTGAGGACAAAGCAATAGGCTGAAGACCATACGGATCATCTGCATGTTTGCCAGGTTTCAATAAGGGAATTATAATTTGGAGCTTCCATTGGTCTGGTACCCAGCCTTGACTATAAAAAAAGTTAATTATATTTAGAAAGTAGGTTTTTGCCTTGTCACCAGCATGACAAATGAAAGAATATGGCTCCCCATCAATACCAGGAGCTGAGTCCCGGACATGATGGAGTACCAAATTCAGTTCTTCCAAAGTAAAAGGTGCAGCGAAGGGATCCTCTGCTAAATTAGAAACATTACCTATATATATTCACACATTCGGATAAGAGGGGCACATATGGTGGAGCTATTTTGTCAAAGAAAAGTTCAGCTGTTTCCCTAGTTATTGGTGAAGAAGTAGAGGGAGAACATCCACGTCTAAACCTTTTAATTGTTTGCCAGACTACTGAGACTGGAGTAGAAGGAGACAAGGAGGTGCAGAATTTCACCCAACCAGCACGTTTCTTCTTGCGAAGAAGACGTTTGGCTCTAGCGTTAGTCTGGAGGTATGCCAGAAGGTTATTGGTACATATCTGTATTATAGCGTCTCTCAGCCTCATTCCTTGCTTTAACCGCGGAGGTGCATTCTGAATCCCACCATGGGGGTGAAGGGATTTTATTTCTGGCACTGTTTCTTAGCGGAAAAGAAGAATCTGCACTCGAGGTAACAGCTGTCACAAAACTCTCATAACAACTTTTGGCATGGTGGTGACCAGAGGGGTTTGATAAACATGAATTTAAATTAGGAAGAGAATCAATTTTATCCTCCAATAATGAGACAAACCTAGTGCAATCTGGTTTGGATAGGTTGTATTTCAAAAGTGGAGGCGAGTTTTTTTCTAAATATGTTCTATTAATTAAAGAAATGACAATGGGGTAATGATCACTACCATGCGTCAAGGTCGTACATTCCCAGTGAGTAGATGCAGCCAATTCCACTGAACAAAATGTTAGGTCTACACAACTCTTTTGTTGACCAGGAGGAGATCTACGAGTTGGACAGCCATTATTTAAAATGCAGAGATTTAGATCATCCAAAATTTCAACCAGCGCTACACCGAAGGCATCACAGCGTTCAGATCCCCATCTATAGTGGTGGCAATTAAAGTCACCCATGACCATCAATGGGCCTTGCACATTGGTAAAAAGGTTTCTTAAAACAGCTAGAAAATCAGGATGAGGGTGTGCAATATAAATTGAAAACACTGTGATGCCCTCGACCCTTCCCGCTACAAAACTCAAATTGCCATCGAATGGAGGCAAAGAAAAGGGAAAAAGTGGTACCCGATTATTAACGAAGAGAGCCGACTCTCCGTACCCATCGGATCTATCACGACTCAGAATGTTAAAATGTGGCATACGGAAGCTAAGACTTGGGGTAAGCCAAGTCTCAGCTATGGAACAAGCCAATGGCTTGTATTTGTTCAAGAGGAATATGAGGTCGAGCTTTATATGCCACACGCTCCTCACATTCCACTGCAGAAATATTTGGTGGGACTCCATTTTTAATGTTTAATAAGAGAGAAATAAGTTGATCGGCAACGTTGGACGGTAATTGAGAGTTATTTGAAGTAGAGGAAATAAGTGATGGTAAAATTTTAAGTAAAAGTTCAATGACTGAAAAGGTATTATACTGGGGTATTATTATTAAGATCACAGCCATTAGACTGTGAAGATTGAGGAGTGTTTACTAATTGCTGATGAGCAGCTTTATTATAGGATTGAGAAAGTGGGTCATGGGTCCTGGGCTTGAGAGTGACGGTTTTACGGTAAGACTGTGACTTAGTGACATTGGCGTAGTTGCAGGACACTGCTGGAATCGCTTTGCTAGCCTCAATATACGAGATCGATTTCTCAGCCATGACAGTCTTAATGGCTTTCTGCCTACCATGCTCGGGGCAAGACTTGCTATTAGCGAAGTGGTTTCCCGAGCAAAACACACAGAAGGCCTCGCCCTCAGAAATGTTGCAACCATCACCAGGGTGATCATGGCCACGCTTACTGCAGCGTGGGTTTGACCTACAGACATTTGCAACATGACCAAATCTACAGCACTTACGGCATTGGATGGTGGGATAAATGTATTGCTCAACAGGAAGGGAAGTGTAACAGCAAAATACCCGCTTCGGTAAGGCCTGTCCATCAAAGGTAAGCACACAGGTCTCTGTAGGCTTCCACTCCACTCTCCCTTCAGCCTGGACCTTCCGGTTTATTCTACGCACTTTTAAAATTTGCCCCCAACCTGAGGGCACAGACAATTAGGTTAATGCCTCCTCTTCATTAAGGTCCGACGGAACCCCCGTTACAACACCCATCCTGGTTATGTTGAACGTCGGGATAGCAGCCGTATATCCATGTTTGGACAACAAGGTGTTGACTATAAAAGTATTTGCATCTTGAGGGGATGTAAACTCAACTGAAACCCTATTTCTTCCAACCTTGTTGACTCCATCGCGGATAATATTTGCAATTTTATTAATAATTAAAAATTTCCCAAAATTAACGGGATGCAGAGTGGTGCCAGAATTAACCTGCGCCTCCACATGAGAAACGTGAACAATGAATAGTCCTTTATCCAAAGTGGAGTATCTTACACGGCTGATTTGGCTCTTAGGTTGTTTGTTTGGAGATGTTGGTGTAGGTAGTTCTGCATTACTGGGACGTTTGCGCGTACTATGAAGGACTTCCATGTCAGACACACTGCAGACCACATCTGCAAACTGCGATAGGGGGTTCGGCGAGGGAGGAAAAGAAGTTAAGGAGGTTGGGATATCAGGAGAGTCAGGATCAGGTGGTTTGTTTCTATCCATTATGGATGAAACAGGAGCAAGGGGTGGACAAACACGGTACAAACCTGTTTCTACAGTCTAGGACAATACACTTAAAAATTAAAACGAGTCACAACAGTAGTAAAATAAAATAAAAACTGACTTTTAACCACAAGAAACTAGAAACAACGTGCGCACCAAGAAACCCAGTCCTTGTCCAGCTGTTTTCTTTGTATCTATCTACTAACCTACAATTTAGCGGCCTGCGCCGGCTACCCAGCGCAGCTCCTAGCCGTTACAGTGCCAGGAAGCACCATAGGGTGCGCATGTTAGATGCGGTGCAATTAGCAGCAAGCCGCATGCGATGCACTAGCCTCTTCCCTCTTTAAGCCAAGGAACGGTGTGGGAAACATTGTAGGTGAAAGCTCAGCACATCGCAGCGGTTTACAGGCAAGAACTTGCAAACATAGCAAGCACATTGACAGATGCAAAATTAGGTTAAGTATGAACACGCTAGCATTTATTAACATAAGTAAACGTGATCACTTACAATAAAACACGGAGGCACACCCCGATGCAGTAGAAAGCACATACTCATTGCAAATTCCTTTGTACCGGACGATACTTAGCCACGCGTCCAACATGACAGCGCTAAACTAATATTAAATAGGTGATGGAGTCGATATTGGTCGTCCGGCACAGAGAATCAGGCACAATCATTAAACTAATGTGAAACTCACCCTAATTCGGGGATGATGAACATGATGAACGTAATGCGCAGCCCACCGACTACGCCCAAAACACAGTTTAGTTCTATGGGTAGTACTGAAACAGTATCTGAACCGGATATCACCACGGCCGTAACTGAGTGTGGCTGTGTAAACACTACCAGGTTTAAGCGTCCACGCAACGATATCATGCCACAAGGGGAATCGGCTGAGAAAAGCCCAAAGAAATGGAAGAAGGAGCAAGACAGCATCATTGCAAAACAGCTGGCGGACCAAACTAAGCTAATTGCTAAGCTGTCATCGGATATAGGCGACATCAAGAAGCAAAACAACCAGATACAGGTGTCCAATGCAGAAATCCGCAAGTCAAACGCCGAAATCGTTCAACCTATCGTCGTATCGTTGTTAAGAACGGAGGTTGATAGTTTGAGAAAAGAGTGACGCGACCAACATATATATATTCAAAATCTGGCGCAGAAAATAACTGACCTTCAGTATAAATCGAGATCCTCTGGCTTTGAATTGCGTAACATATCACAGAAGACTGCTGAATCTAGCGCCAGTCTCATTAAAACAGTGTGTAACATTGGTACAACTGTTGGCGTACGCATCGCTGAAACAGAACTGCGCGATATCTATCGTATACCACGAAAATCGAACCCCTCATCCACCCCATCTCCAATAGTTGCCGAGTTCACTACCGTGCAAACTAGGCAGACCCTCATTTCGGCTGTGTGTACATACAACAGAAGACGAGGAAGAGATGAAATATTAAACACCACAGCTATGGGTATGCCTGGCGATCGTCGACCGGTTTACGTGGCTGAACATCTACCACCCAGCACCAAAAAGCTGTTCTACCTAGCCAAAGAGTTTGCCACGAAAAATGGCTTTAATTTCTGCTGGATCTCCAACGGTAACATATTTATTAGCAAGAAAGAAGGTGACAAACAAGTTCTCGTTAGATCCGAGAAATGTCTTAGTCTCTCGGCGAATCATAGTGGGGAAATGTGACTAACTCTGAATGTTCTTATCCACTTGCCAGTTTTCTTGTTCTGTTTGTTGTTAATTAGAGTCCTAGTTGTAGTAGTAGCATGTATACCTTATCACCCATTCTTACATTACTCATACCACAATACCCATCATTCAATAAAATATCGCATACAAACACAAGCCGACACACGCAAATACAAAATAAACACAAATACAAAAGGTTTCCATAAAATGACTACTTCTGGTCATATAAACACCAATGCATTCACCACTGTCACTTCTCACACTAGAACAATAATTCTGTACTTACAACACTACTCACCTTCTAAAATAAAGAAAGAGTTGAACCAATTATCGTGTAGTGGTGCTGTGCTTAAATTGTTTACTGAACATAACTGAATTAACCTCACTCTTTACAAAAACAGGGGGGTGACCACAAGTTCTTAGAGTGAGGTTATTTTGAGATCGAGTAAGTGACAGATGTATACACGTCATATACATCTGTCCCTTACTCGATCTAAAAAAAAAGAGCTTGTGGTCATCTCCCTGAACTGAAAAAACACATTATAACACTTTTGATAGCTATCGTAATTTCTAACACTAATTTTTCGTTTTTAACTATCACTTCAATAAAAATAAATATTCATGGCCCCAACATAAATAAAAAAAACAGATAAACACGTAATTGGCACGACTGGAGGAGTCTATGCGGTCACGTCACACATTGTTATGTTTACCTGCGCAATTTCTAATATTTCTATTTATACCGCCTACCTAGTTATGAATACACCTCGCCCGTCTGCTTTAGATTAAGCTTAGTACATTATATGGCTCCATTCTAGCAACTAGATATCTTTTGCAAGCTCAGTAGTCTATATCCACCGGATGAGCCATGTACGTGTTATAATTAGAATAAAAGTCGCCTCCGAATCGGCAGTACGTCTTTTTATTTTCATCCTCAGTAAAAATCCTGAGTAACTAAGTTTAGTAGCTAGTAGAAAGGTTTCTCACGCTCCGAAATCACAAGTGGCGCAGCCGGTAGGATTTCCTCCTAGAAATCCGTAGTTTTCGCGTTTTTCCATCGTCCAAATTCGATTAGAAAAATTAGGCGTAAATCTACGAAAGCAGAGGAAATCCTTCGAACCAAAGGAATATTCTTTTGAATCGCGTGTGTGCAGAAATCATCGAATATGGGAGTTGCGGTAAATTAGTCAGTAAATCTTTTCGCCATTCCTATGTTCCCCTAATCCTCCTATATTTTTCATAAGTTTTAATTGTTATTTTTGAGATCGAAACTTGCTCATTATAACAGTGTTTAGTGATTATTTAGTCTGTAGGCAACTCATTCTGCATTATCTGTGCCTTTTTAGTCTTTGTATATTATTGTATTGTGTTAGCTGTAGTTTATTGTTATCTGTGGCATGCGAGCTGGCAGCCTCGCAGGCGCCGTATGTTGCTGTCCTTGTCGTCCTTGTGCGGGCGTGCCCTATTGTCCTTGTCGCTCTTTAGCCAGCGTTGCTGTTCTTGGCAACGCCATGACCTGTGCGGGCGCAGAGCTCAAGGCAGTCGCCAAATATTCTACCTGGGAGTAGGACGCGCGCGGCCCTTTATTGCTCCATTGACGTTATGGAAGCCTCTTTCACTTCTGCTCTTCTCCGCGTACTATGTAAGTAGCTGTATTTTGTTTTGTAGTATACTAGTATTATTATGTGTGTAAAATAAATGCTACAAGTTTGCCAGTAATTTGGTATTGAGTTTCCATTGTGTTTAAAATAATCCGGTCCTAATCGCAAAATTGGTCCTTCGAGCCGGATCACAATGGAAAACCAAATGACTGGTGTTGTCACACGGAGCAAAACCGCTAGTGCCTAGCACCGATCTGGATCGGATATCGCGTCTGTAACGCGTGGTTCGATTAATGCCACGTGTGCGACATTCAGGTCGAGAGCGAGCAGCCGTAGCCACGAAGCCCTGAAACATGACAACACGTGTGTTCCCACAGTACCACGTGGGAAGGAAAGTGCCACGTGCTTGTCCATTCGGGTGAGATCCAGCCGTCTGAGCCGCGAAGCCCGCCGTGCTGCTGCCGTGTACAAAGCCGAAGAAGAACTCGCTAAGCTAAAGGAACAGCTGATAAGGAAGAAGCTGGCTTTAGAGATCGCCGAGATCGAGGCATTCTTCCCGCCTGCTGCTGAAGTTTCCTGCGAGGAAATGGACAAATCGCCCGCGCCCCCCGTGCCGGCTGACACGTGTTCGACCGAAGGCATGCATCGAGAATGCGCACGTGATTGAATGCCCCGATTGCTGATCAGGCCGCCTGCGAACGCGCAGCTTTGCCGCTGGCGCCCCCCGCGCTGTCTGGCGCGTGCTTTACCGAAGACCTGCATCGAGAACGTGCACGTGGGCTCGTACATACCCCACGTCTTGTCACATTCTCCCAGCCTGCTGAAGTCCTCTGCGAACACGAGGACATAACGCCCGCGCCCCCCGCGCTGGCTGGTGCGTGTTTGACCGAAGTCCTAGATCGCCCGCCTGCTACAATCCCCTGCGATCACGTGGACAAACCGCCCACGCCGTTTGGCACGTGTATCTTTGAAGGCATAACACGATACGCGCGCGTGGTTCCACGCATGTGCCGCTTACCGCCGTCCGACCGGCGGCCGACCGGCCAACCAGCGCAACATTTGCGCCCGTGGCGATCTTCGCCGGGCCCGCTGTTCAGGCCCCTTGCAAACGCATGGATGCGCCGCCACCATTCGGCTTGCCGCTGGCTGGCCCCACGCCGCCTGCGTCCTGCTCGCCGCTGGCTGGCACCGCGCCGCCTGCGTCCTGCTCGCCGCTGGCTGGCACCGCGCCGCCTGAGTCATGCTCGTCACTGGCTGGCCCCACGCCGCTTGCCGCTGGCGCCCCGCGCGCTGTCTGTCGCGTGCTTGGCCGAAGGCCTACACCGAGAGCGCACACGTGGGCTCGCGCTTGCCCCACACGTGGACAAACCACCCGCGCCGTCTGGCTCTTGTATCATCGAAGGCACAACACGATGCGCGCGCGCGGTACCACGCATGTGCCGCTTACCGTCGTCCGACCGGCGGCCGACCGGCCAACCAGCGCATCATTTGCGCCCGTGGTGATATTCTCCGGGCCCGCTGTTCAGGCCCAGTCGCCAGTGTTCCACGCACCGCCGCCGTCCACCCCCGCGCCACCGATGTTCAACGCGCCGCCGCCCCCCCCCGCGCATAAGTAGCGCCCCACGCCGACGCCGCCCGCCGCTCCGAAGGCGCCCCCCGCACTTAAGTTGCGCCCTACGCCGACGCCGTCCGCCGCGTCGACGCCGCTCGTTGCTACGACGGCGCCCGCAACGCCGACGCCGCCCGCCACTCCGAAAGCGCCCTCCGCGTATGAGTTGCACCCCACACCGAAGCCGTCCGCCGCACCGATGCCGCTCGTTGCCACGAAGGCGCCCGCGACGCCGACGCCGCCCGCCGCTCCGAAGGCGCCCCCCGCGCAGTTGTTGCGCCCCACGCCGACGCCGTCCGCCGCGTCGATGCCGATCGTTGCCACGACGCCGCTCGTTGCTACGACGGCGCCCGCAACGCCGACGCCGCCCGCTGCTCCGAAGGCGCCCCCCGCGCCGTCTGTCACGGGACCGACCGCGCGCCAGCGGAAATCCGTTCACCGTGCACACATCACCAGCGAGCAAGCTACGTATCGAGTGCGTCTTCGCGTTGTGTGTATGCGTTTTGTAACATTGCAGGTCACCGGTTACCCAAGTGTGTTAATGACAATAAGTGTGACTTTAATAAGGACACTAAGTTAAGAGTAATGTAGATAATATGGTTTAGTTTTGTTGCCTACTGACGTGAGTGTTCAGGAACAAGGGGGTGGAATGTAGGCAACTCATTCTGCATTATCCGTGCCTTTTTAGTCTTTGTATATTATTGTATTGTGTTAGCTGTAGTTTATTGTTATCTGTGGCATGCGAGCTGGCAGCCTCGCAGGCGCCGTATGTTGCTGTCCTTGTCGTCCGTGTGCGGGCGTGCCCTATTGTCCTTGTCGCTCTGTAGCCAGCGTTGCTGTTATTGGCAACGCCATGACCTGTGCGGGCGCAGAGCTCAAGGCAGTCGCCAAATATTCTACCTGGGAGTAGGACGCGCGCGGCCCTTTATTGCTCCATTGACGTTATGGAAGCCTCTTTCACTTCTGCTCTTCTCCGCGTACTATGTAAGTAGCTGTATTTTGTTTTGTGTGTCCGTAGTATACTAGTATTATTATGTGTGTAAAATAAATGCTACAAGTTTGCCAGTAATTTGGTATTGAGTTTCCATTGTGTTTAAAATAATCCGGTCCTAATCGCAAAATAGTCATTAATTGATATCTCTTTATGAAATTATATGGTCTTATCTCTGTTCAATTCTCAGAACATAAAACATATAGTAGTGTTAATGTTAGAGAGTACACATTTATTTCGGTTAAGTATAATTTTCTAATCTTGATTGATTGAATTCAGTAAAATAAACTATATTAGCTGTGAATTCAATGAAAAGTAGTAGCTTTTAAGGAAAAACTATTTTTACAAAATCTTTTTTTTATAGGTAATAGAAATTTTCCAAATGTTATTTTCCAAATTTAGCCAGTATTTCGATTATCATAGTGATTTATAATTGTGTGGTTGTTGTATTTTAAGTGTGTGTAAATTTTAATAGAATTGTTTTAAAGCGAGCTGCAGCCTCTGAACAGTTCATTACTCTGTACTATAATCATGACGACGCCCACATCAGTTGCAGTTGAGCCAATACCAAATGAAATTGTTCAATTAATTCCACTGTATAATGGTGATAAACGACAGTCAATTCTTTATTTGAGAAAATGTCAGTACGTGGTTGATCGTTTTAAGGGCAGTGTGGAACAGAATCTATATGTTTATAATGTTTTAACGAGTAGATTGAAAGAGGATGCAGCTGCTCTCTTATCGGAACGTGAAGATATTGTTACATGGTCCGCATTAAGAGAATTGCTGATTCAACATTTTGGAGACCCCCGTAGTGAAGCGTGTATTAATATTGAATTAGAATTTTTAAAAGTTAATTCAGGTGAAAGCTTTTTAGACTTTTGTAATAGAATCCAAAATGTTCGCTCGTTATTAATGTCGAAGGTTAATTACAATTTTGATACAGTACAATTGATGATATGGAATTAAGACGTGCTAAGTCAGTTATCTACAACAATACGGCTCTAAATGTATTTTTGTACAACTTTCCTGAAAATAATGGTGCGTATCGTTAGGCTTAAATCGCCTACAACTTAGAAGCTGCCTTGAGCATCGTACTTGAAGAAGTCAATTTCATGGACCAATATAAAATGCGTAACCGCATTCATGGTAATAGTCAAAATTAGGAATCAAGTTCAAGGTCATCGGCCCAACCAGTAGGGAACAAACCCGCCTTACCTTTTCAGGCTAAATTTAATGAAAATAATCCTCCAAATACACAAAGTAAGATACCTCAAACTATGGGTCAAGGTCAAGCATTCAAACCAGTATTCGAGTATCGTCCTCAATCGGGTTTGCAACTGCAATAGTTCGGTTATAGACCACCACAACAATTTGGATATAGGCCACCTCAACCGTTTGGCTACAGACCACCCCTACAGTTAGGATATAAACCACCACAACAATTCGGTTACAAACCACCGCAACAGGCTGGATCGAATCTTTCCCAGGTATTAAAACCCCAAAATCAAAACAGTGACGTCGACGTGTCTCTGAGAACAGCCCAACCTCAGCAGCAACACATATTTAATTTGAATGAACTTACTATGAATTATTACGGATATGAATACGATCCCTATTGTGACGAATTTTACTATTATAATCTAACAAATGAATAAGACTACGCAAATGACCTCAACTATTACTATGGTAATGAGAGTAACACGAACGATTCTAACGTACCTAATGACAAATTAGAACCAACGAATGAGAGTCAAAATGTGAATTTTCAGGCAAAAGCCTCGTTGAAGGACAAGAAGTCTTAGCACTAAATTGCGATCCTAATTTAAAGCTTCCCTACATTTACTTAGAAGAAATAGACGCAAGAATGATGATTGACACTGGTAGCATGAGATCATTCATAAGTCCTCAAAAGGCTTATCAATTTTTCAGTGAATATATTAAGAAAGAACATTTTCAAGTGGTAAGCGCCCATGCTTCTAGTAGACTCGATGAAGAAATAGAAATTCCTCCTTTCACCTTTGTAACTAACGCTTGGCATAAATTTTATTTGTATGACGTTGACGCGCGATATGACGGGCTGATTGGTAATGACCTTTTATTACAATTAAACGCAGTAATTGATTTAAAGAACCAAGTGTTAACAACGAACACTACTCGTATTTCAATAATTAATAATAACTTGAATTATATAGTTGATATACCGTCACGAACAGAACAACGAGTTAAGTTACCTGTAAATCAATATGCAGGCGATGCTATTCTTGATTTTCAAGGATTCGAGGATGGTCTGCGTATGCCTAGCGCTATAGTAAATTGCGTTAATGGATACGCATATACAGTAATCCAAAATACTTCAGATAGTCCAAAACAACTTAATATTAAACAACCCTTTACAGTGACTAAATTTGAAAATAATGAATGTAATATAAATTGTACTAAAAACAATACTGACACAGAGATAGATGAGTTATTTGAAGACAATTTAAGGCAACTCAGACTCGATCATACCAATGATGAAGAACATGAAAACATTTTTAGACTTTGCAAGGAGTTCAAAGACATATTTTACAGTGACCAAATTCCCTTGTCGTTCACTAATTCGGTAAAACATAACATAAGGACTAAAAACGAAGACCCTATATATGTGAAACCGTATAGACAGGCTCCGCTTGTTCAAAACGAAATCAACAGACAAGTTGATCAATTAATAAAAGACAATGTGTAAGGTATCTTTTTCTCCTTACTCACCAGCCAGCTCAAGGGTAGATGTTCAGGATGAGACAATTGCAGGGATGATTTCGCATGAGGGACGACAGAAGTAAAAGTCTTTCTATTTGGTCAACTAGTTTAATATCCACATTAGCAGCACTACAGCATCATAATTTATACATATTACACTTACTTATGTATGGGCTATAATATACCCTTAAAACATAGTACCAGATGTATGATATCTCAATCAGCACCGTTCCTCTGTGCAGCTTGCATCAAATTTCTCACCGGTCGAAATATCATGGGTATTCGGAGCCTGTTGTTGAACGCTGTAGCTGTCGCTCTTATTCGTAGATGACCATATTTATTTTATATTTATTTAGTTAAATAAAATTAATCCTAATGAGCCCTGTTAATGGAAAAAAATGCAAGATGAGCGTCGTACAAGCACATGTCTCACAAGCATGAAAATATAGTTTAATTCAACTAATACTCACAGCGCTTGCTGGCACTTTATAGTTTTGTATTTAGGGCTGTTTCACTGCCGCATCCGAGTCATTCAGATTGTTTTATCTTAACTTTTTCTTAACTGGATTTTTCCGTGACCTCCTCAGTAAGAATTAGCAATGGAAAGGAAATGTCACTCTTGTCAGCCATAGACACTGAGCATTACCATTCTAGTACCAAAGTACAACTCAATCACCTAGTGACACACTCAGATGAAAGAATGCCTGACACCAGATGTCGCTGATAGCCGTTGCGGATATTTATTCGTTACAAATTTAATACAAGAGTCCCATTCTCCTTGGAATGCTCCTGTTCACCTGGTGCCTAAGAAGATAGACGCATCTGGTGAAATTAAATACAGGATGGTGATTGACTTCAGAAGACTTAACGAAATTACTATTGATGACAGATACCCCCTACCGAACATTCATGACCTTTTTGACAAGTTAAGAATGAGCACTTACTACACTACGCTTGATTTAGCCAGTGGATATCATCAGATAGAATTAGACGAGAAGGACAGACAAAAGACAGCTTTTTCCACTCAAAATGGACATTTCGAATTCCTCAGAATGCCGTTTGGTCTAAAAACGGCCCCAGCCACATTCCAAAGGACAATAGACAACGTTTTACGTGGGTTACAAGGACTACACTGTATGGTTTACTTAGATGATATTATCGTTTATGGAAATAGCCAGAATTTACGGACTGTTTTTGACCGAATCAGGGCCACTAACATGAAAATACACCTAGATAAATCAGGGTTTTTACGTAAAGAAGTACTTTATCTTGGACACACAATTACCAAAGAAGGACTAAAACCTAATGACGACAAAATTACTGCTGCACTTCACTATCCCCTACCAAAAACCACGACTGAGATTAAAAGTTTTCTTGGACTAGTAGAATACTACCGACGTTTCATTAAAGACTTTGCAAAAATTACTCAACCATTGACGTCTTGTTTGAAAAAGCATAATAAAATTATAATCGACCAGAAATACATTGACGCATTTAACAAATGTAAAGAATTCTTGCCACACGCTCCTCTATTACAATACCCTGACTACGACAAACCTTTCATTCTTACGACTGATGCGTCAAACGTAGCTCTGGGCGCAGTTTTGTCAAAAGGACAAATTGGCAGTAACAAACCTATTGCTTACGCTAGTCGCACTCTTAGCGATACTGAATCACGCTATAGTACAATCGAACGGGAATTGCTTGCTATAATTTGGGCAGTCAAACATTTCAGCCCATACTTATATGGTCGAAAGTTTTACATATACACTGACCACCGTCCTTTAGTATGGCTCCGATCTCTGAAAGATCCCAGTAGTAAACTTACACGTTGGGGACTCCGTTCGCAAGACTATGACTTTGAATTAATTTACAAAAATGGCAAACAAAATACCAATGCCGATGCCTTTTCTAGGATTAAAATAAATGCTTTAGACTCTGATGATGAATCACTTCAAGTTAACGTTGATGAAAAATATACAGAATTCCTAGATAGTGTAGTTACGGCAAAGTCCACAGTTAAAAATACAAGAGAACGCAGCGATTCATCAACTATAACAATATCAGATACAAGTCGAACAGCGACTGCTAGATGTATAGAGTTTACCGACGAAAACATTAATGAATACCCTGTTCCATTTGAAACTAGTAAATCAGATACAATTCATTCAGCTTTAAACGAGTCCACTGGAATACCAATTTTACCCGAAGCTATAGACACTAAGCCAAATCAAATTTTAGTGTTCTCATGGCTCAAAAATGAAATGCAAGTGAAGGACCTCTCGAGGGACAAACAGAAAGTATTAGAAGTTTTCTTACCAATAGATAATACAGAATTGATAAAAGATTTTTTGAAACAATTCATTAAACCAAAATTGAAGTATTTCATTTATTTTGAAGAGGATGAACATCGCAAATTATTCTGTAATATAATCATTCAACTTTTTAGGAAAGATTTGATAAATTTTTATGAATGCACAGAACGAGTAATTTATGTAAATGATGAAGGAGAACAGAGAACTATAATAGCTAAGCACCATGAAGGAAACACATGCCATCGCGGCATCAAAGAGACGTTAGTTAGGCTTCGTAGGAATTATTATTGGGATAGAATGCAGGAGACAGTAGCGGCAATTATAAATACATGCGAGGCATGCCAGAAAATGAAATATGACAGAAAGCCCATTAAACCTATCTTACTTACCATGAATATTTATTTTTATTGAAGTCATAGTTAAAAACGAAAAATGAGTGTTAGAAATTACGACAGCTATCAAAAGTGTTATAATGTGTTTTTTCAGTTCAGGGGGGTGACCACAAGCTCTTTTATTGAGATCGAGTAAGGGACAGATGTATATGACGTGTATAAATCTGTCACTTACTCGATCTCAAAATAACCTTACTCTAAGAACTTGTGGTCACCCCCCTGTTTTTGTAAAGAATGAGGTTCATTCAGTTATGTTCAGTAAACAATTTAAGTTGAACCAATTATCGTGTAGTGGTGCTGTGTTTATTTTAGAAGGTGAGTAGTGTTGTAAGTACAGAATCATTGTTCTAGTGTGAGAAGTGACAGTGGTGAATGCATTGGTGTTTATATTACCAGAAGTAGTCATTTTATGGAAACCTTTTGTATTTGTGTTTATTTTGTATTTGCGTGTGTCGGCTTGTGTTTGTATGCGATATTTTATTGAATGATGGGTATTGTGGTATGAGTAATGTAAGAATGGGTGATAAGGTATATATGCTACTACTACAACTAGGACTCTAATTAACAACAAACAGAACAAGAAAACTGGCAAGTGGATAAGAACATTCAGAGTTAGTCACATTTCCCCACTATGATTCGCCGAGAGACTGAGACATTTCTCGGATCTAACGAGAACTTGTTTGTCACCTTCTTTCTTGCTAATAAATATGTTAGCGTTGGAGATCCAGCAGAACTTAAAGCCATTTTTCGTGGCAAACTCTTTGGCTAGGTAGAACAGCTATTTGGTGCTGGGTGGTAGATGTTCAGCCACGTAAACCGGTCGACGATCGCCAGGCATACCCATAGCTGTGGTGTTTAATATTTCATCTCTTCCTCGTCTTCTGTTGTATGTACACACAGCCGAAATGAGGGTCTGCCTAGTTTGCACGGTAGTGAACTCGGCAACTATTGGAGATGGGGTGGATGAGGGGTTCGATTTTCGTGGTATACGATAGATATCGCGCAGTTCTGTTTCAGCGATGCGTACGCCAACAGTTGTACCAATGTTACACACTGTTTTAATGAGACTGGCGCTAGATTCAGCAGTCTTCTGTGATATGTTACGCAATTCAAAGCCAGAGGATCTCGATTTATACTGAAGGTCAGTTATTTTCTGCGCCAGATTTTGAATATATATTTGTTGGTCGCGTCACTCTTTTCTCAAACTATCAACCTCCGTTCTTAACAACGATACGACGATAGGTTGAACGATTTCGGCGTTTGACTTGCGGATTTCTGCATTGGACACCTGTATCTGGTTGTTTTGCTTCTTGATGTCGCCTATATCCGATGACAGCTTAGCAATTAGCTTAGTTTGGTCCGCCAGCTGTTTTGCAATGATGCTGTCTTGCTCCTTCTTCCATTTCTTTGGGCTTTTCTCAGCCGATTCCCCTTGTGGCATGATATCGTTGCGTGGACGCTTAAACCTGGTAGTGTTTACACAGCCACACTCAGTTACGGCCGTGGTGATATCCGGTTCAGATACTGTTTCAGTACTACACATAGAACTAAACTGTGTTTTGGGCGTAGTCGGTGGGCTGCGCATTACGTTCATCATGTTAACGGATAATAGAACTCGTTAATATCGTAAGCAAGTAGTTTACTAAAACAGCAGGTAGTCCCAAGCGCCAGTGACTATTTCACGCTGAAGTAAATGAATGGAATTAGAGTTTTTGGAATTCACAAAAAGCTACAATCTATCTGGGGCTCGAACTTGCGATCTTGAAGAATTGTGGAGTGATGTCGACTGCTGCGCCACCGAACCAAACCAACCAAACAACAGTCAACTGTGGTAAAATTGAGCATAGTATTGTAGCGTTGTGAGGATCGCAACTGAAAATAGTCGAATGATACTAAATATCAAAATTAGTAAGTTGACACGGTTGGTGGCAGCATCCCTAAAAACACGGCACAACTCTAATTTGCCGGAATGCCATCGCTGCTGTCATTTGGATTGCGCTGGCTACGCTGAAATAACCATCCTTCAATCCTCACGACTGTGTTGCCCCGAATTAGGGTGAGTTTCACATTAGTTTAATGATTGTGCCTGATTCTCTGTGCCGGACGACCAATATCGACTCCATCACCTATTTAATATTAGTTTAGCGCTGTCATGTTGGACGCGTGGCTAAGTGTCGTCCGGTACAAAGGAATTTGCAATGAGTATGTGCTTTCTACTGCATCGGGGTGTGCCTCCGTATTTTATTGTAAGTGATCACGTTTACTTATGTTAATAAATGCTAGCGTGTTCATACTTAACCTAATTTTGCATCTGTCAATGTGCTTGCTATGTTTGCAAGTTCTTGCCTGTAAACCGCTGCGATGTGCTGAGCTTTCACCTACAATGTTTCCCACACCGTTCCTTGGCTTAAAGAGGGAAGAGGCTAGTGCATCGCATGCGGCTTGCTGCTAATTGCACCGCATCTAACATGCGCACCCTATGGTGCTTCCTGGCACTGTAACGGCTAGGAGCTGCGCTGGGTAGCCGGCGCAGGCCGCTAACTTGTAGGTAAGTAGGTAGATACAAAGAAAACAGCTGGACAAGGACTGGGTTTCTTGGTGCGCACGTTGTTTCTAGTTTCTTGTGGTTAAAATTCAGTTTTTATTTTATTTTACTACTGTTGTGACTTGTTTTAATTTTTAAGTGTGTTGTCCTAGACTGTAGAAACAGGTTTGTACCGTGTTTGTCCACCCCTTGCTCCTGTTTCATCCATAATGGATAGAAACAAACCACCTGATCCTGACCCTCCTGATATCCCAACCTCCTTAACTTCTTTTCCTCCCTCGCCGAACCCCCTATCGCAGTTTGCAGATGTGGTCTGCAGTGTGTCTGACATGGAAGTCCTTCATAGTACGCGCAAACGTCCCAGTAATGCAGAACTACCTACACCAACATCTCCAAACAAACAACCTAAGAGCCAAATCGGCCGTGTAAGATACTCCACTTTGGATAAAGGACTATTCATTGTTCACGTTTCTCGTGTGGAGGCGCAGGTTAATTCTGGCACCACTCTGCATCCCGTTAATTTTGGGAAATTTTTAATTATTAATAAAATTGCAAATATTATCCGCGATGGAGTCAACAAGGTTGGAAGAAATAGGGTTTCAGTTGAGTTTACATCCCCTCAAGATGCAAATACTTTTATAGTCAACACCTTGTTGTCCAAACATGGATATACGGCTGCTATCCCGACGTTCAACATAACCAGGATGGGTGTTGTAACGGGGGTTCCGTCGGACCTTAATGAAGAGAAGGCATTAACCTAATTGTCTGTGCCCTCAGGTTGGGGGCAAATTTTAAAAGTGCGTAGAATAAACCGGAAGGTCCAGGCTGAAGGGAGAGTGGAGTGGAAGCCTACAGAGACCTGTGTGCTTACCTTTGATGGACAGGCCATACCGAAGCGGGTATTTTGCTGTTACACTTCCCTTCCTGTTGAGCAATACATTTATCCCACCATCCAATGCCGTAAGTGCTGTAGATTTGGTAATGTTGCAAATGTCTGTAGGTCAAACCCACGCTGCAGTAAGCGTGGCCATGATCACCCTGGTGATGGTTGCAACATTTCTGAGGGCGAGGCCTTCTGTGTGTTTTGCTCGGGAAACCACTTCGCTAATAGCAAGTCTTGCCCCGAGCATGGTAGACAGAAAGCCATTAAGACTGTCATGGCTGAGAAATCGATCTCGTATATTGAGGCTAGCAAAGCGATTCCAGCAGTGTCCTGCAACTACGCCAATGTCACTAAGTCACAGTCTTACCGTAAAACCGTCACTCTCAAGCCCAGGACCCATGACCCACTTTCTCAATCCTATAATAAAGCTGCTCATCAGCAATTAGTAAACACTCCTCAATCTTCACAGTCTAATGGCTGTGATCTTAATAATAATACCCCAGTATAATACCTTTTCAGTCATTGAACTTTTACTTAAAAGTTTACCATCACTTATTTCCTCTACTTCAAATAACTCTCAATTACCGTCCAACGTTGCCGATCAACTTATTTCTCTCTTATTAAACATTAAAAATGGAGTCCCACCAAATATTTCTGCAGTGGAATGTGAGGAGCGTGTGGCATATAAAGCTCGACCTCATATTCCTCTTGAACAAATACAAGCCATTGGCTTGTTCCATAGCTGAGACTTGGCTCACCCCAAGTCTTAGCTTCCGTATGCCACATTTTAACATTCTGAGTCGTGATAGATCCGATGGGTACGGAGAGTCGGCTCTCTTCGTTAATAATCGGGTACCACTTTCTCCCTTTTCTTTGCCTCCATTCGATGGCAATTTGAGTTTTGTAGCGGGAAGGGTCGAGGGCATCACAGTGTTTTCAATTTATATTGCACACCCTCATCCTGATTTTCTAGCTGTTTTAAGAAACCTTTTTACCAATGTGCAAGGCCCATTGATGGTCATGGGTGACTTTAATTGCCACCACTATAGATGGGGATCTGAACGCTGTGATGCCTTCGGTGTAGCGCTGGTTGAAATTTTGGATGATCTAAATCTCTGCATTTTAAATAATGGCTGTAATGTAATTTAAATTCATGTTTATCAAACCCCTCTGGTCACCACCATGCCAAAAGTTGTTATGAGAGTTTTGTGACAGCTGTTACCTCGAGTGCAGATTCTTCTTTTCCGCTAAGAAACAGTGCCAGAAATAAAATCCCTTCACCCCCATGGTGGGATTCAGAATGCACCTCCGCGGTTAAAGCAAGGAATGAGGCTGAGAGACGCTATAATACAGATATGTGTACCAATAACCTTCTGGCATACCTCCAGACTAACGCTAGAGCCAAACGTCTTCTTCGCAAGAAGAAACGTGCTGGTTGGGTGAAATTCTGCACCTCCTTGTCTCCTTCTACTCCAGTCTCAGTAGTCTGGCAAACAATTAAAAGGTTTAGACGTGGATGTTCTCCCTCTACTTCTTCACCAATAACTAGGGAAACAGCTGAACTTTTCTTTGACAAAATAGCTCCACCATATGTGCCCCTCTTATCCGAATGTGTGAATATAGGTAATGTTTCTAATTTAGCAGAGGATCCCTTCGCTGCACCTTTTACTTTGGAAGAACTGAATGTGGTACTCCATCATGTCCGGGACTCAGCTCCTGGTATTGATGGGGTGCCATATTCTTTCATTTGTCATGCTGGTGACAAGGCAAAAACCTACTTTCTAAATATAATTAACTTTTTTTATAGTCAAGGCTGGGTACCAGACCAATGGAAGCTCCAAATTATAATTCCCTTATTGAAACCTGGCAAACATGCAGATGATCCGTATGGTCTTCAGCCTATTGCTTTGTCCTCAGTCCTGGCCAAACTACTGGAACACTTAATTAAAAATCGTCTCGAGTGGATAGTCGAGTCGAGAGATTTACTGCCGAATTTCCAATTTGGTTTCAGAAAAGGGCTTGGTACAATGGACAGTATCGGTGTCCTAGTTACGGATATTCGCCTAGCCTTCTCGAAAAACCAATCCCTTGTTGCCGCATTCCTCGACATCATCTCCGCATATGATAACGTTCTCCTTCCCGTACTCAGGCAAAAATTGCAACAGCTGAGTCTTCCGGCTAAGATGATCCAATGCATTTGCAGTCTCCTTATGTCCCTGTCACTGGTTTTGAGGGTCCAGGGGGAGGAGTTTGAGGAGAGGCAGACGTGGAAGGGGCTCCCACAGGGCTCTGTCCTCAGTCCGCTTCTATACAATTTGTATACGGCCGACATTGGGTCCTGTTTAAACAATGATTGTCAAATTCTACAATACGCCGATGTCATTGTTTTGTACGTGACAGATTCTTCGATCGTCGACGCTGCTTTATCTCTATGCCTCTTTTTGGATTCTTTGAACCAGTAGCTTTTAAGCCATGGCCTCTCCCTTTCCGCACCTAAAAGTTCGGCAAAAAGACAGCTTCCTCAGGTCTCTATAATTAATATTTCTGGTCATAATATCCCTGTAGTAGCCAAAGCTAAATTCTTAGGCGTCATTTTGGACCCAAAATTGACAGGTAAGTATCACGTAAATTCTCTTATCCAAAAATGCGAACGGAAAATTTCAATTTTAAAAGTTCTAGCTGGTGTTTGGTGGGGTGCTCACCCTTATAGCATGAAATTAGTATACAATGCTTTAGTTCGCAGCGTTTTAGATTATGGAACATTTCACCTGATTCCTTGTAACAAGGGCGCTCTGGCGGGGCTGGATAGGGTTCAGTCCAAGTGCCATCGGATCATCTCAGGTTGTATGAAGTCTTCTCCTATTAACGCCTTGCAGGTCAAATGCGCTGACCCTCCCCTTGCCCTGAGGCGGCAATATCTAGCCTCCCGTTTTCTGTCTAAGATAATTTCCAGATCGTCCCACCCCCTTTTAGCGAGATTAAATGAGCTTAATGCCATATGCAGAAGCTCAAGTTTTTGGAGAAAAAAGAAATACCTTTAATCCTTAAAGCTTTCCGAACTATTCAAAATTTAGCGTGTCCGATTTTCCAGTATCCCAGACTCCCCCTTTTTAGCTTCGCTTATGAAGTTATTTGTTTTTCCCCTAAAATATTCTATGATATTGGTATATCAAAAACATCTCCATCGGCGAATTCGGCCTTCAATGCGGTGGTAGGCGAGCGATGGGATGGGTTTCAATTATTTTTTACTGATGCATCAAAATTGATTGAAAACACTGGTGCCTCTGTTTGCTACCAAAACTCCAGAACAATCGTACAATTTAAATGTCCGAAAGAGTCTTCTGTGTTCACCGGTGAGAGTGTGGCTATATTGGAAGCCTGCGTTTTTATTGAATCACACACTAATATTGATAAAGCCGTCATTTTTACAGACTCACGTAGTTGTTTGCAGGCCTTAGCACAAAGTCCGTTTAAAAGTAGAATACATAGCCCTTTAATCTTAAAAATTAAAAAATCTTTATTCGCATGTGCTAGCAGTCAAAGAGAAGTTCAGTTAGTTTGGATACCTAGTCATTGTGGCAGCAAGGGTAACGAATGTGTTGATGTACTGGCTAAAGATGCGTGTTCATCTGTAACGGCCGATCTCTCACATAATTCGCATCTGAGTTATGATCTGTTGTCCCTTCCTAAATTGAATCTTCAGAGTTCATGGCAGGAGCATTGGAATATCTCTAGCAGAAAGAAAGGCAAATTTTTCCATGCTGTCCAACCGGCCATAAATCGAAAACCATGGTTCTTTGGTTTCAGAAAGGTTTCCAAAACTGCTATTTCTGTCCTTTGCAGAATCTGAATAGGTTTTTGCTGCACCCCCGTATTCCTCCATAAAATCCATGTACGCGATTCCTCTCTCTGCGAGTATGGATTAGACGAAAAAATGTGATCCAGGGTACCCCTTGGATCACATTTTTTTTGAATGTTCTAACAACGTCCCCGCGCTTGATTTGTACCGCCGTCTTCCTAAATTTAAGATCCCTCTCCCAATAAATTTCTCCTCTCTTCTCACTTATTCCTCACCAGAAATCCTTGTGGCACTGATAATGTTCATCCGTCACAACAATATAAAATTATGAGTCAAAACTTTAAATTATCTCCTTTTTGTATGTGGCATTCAATGTATCTTTAATGTGTTAACAATTATATTATAGTAAGTTCAAATGTATTGCGGCTGTTCGGTTGCACAACCCAACAGTTTAAATTTCTTAAAAGCATTACTATACAACCAACTTTTAATTTTAGGATGTGGTGTGGTGGTAGTCCTGCAGGCGTTATAGAATTTAGGAATTCTACAGGATAGTTGAAAACATCATTATGATCGTCCTCAACCACAGCGTCAGAACTCTCGTAAATTTGAAACATTTTTCAAACAGGGATTTTCTCAAAAACTTGGTCGTTTAATTGAAAACAATCATCGTTTTTAGGGGTAAGTATAGTTTTCATTGAATAACTTTTAAAATCATTTGTGTCAAGGGACACACCAAAAATATGGTCTACAATTAAATTATCTACAATGCATCGCAGAGGCTGTTCATTATGGTCGTCACCAACCTCATTAGCTGATCCATCGCCTACTTTTAATACCCATTTAGCAAACTCTAAATCATCGTGAGCTCCCATATTATGAGCCAATTGGAGTTGAGTAAAGTTTGGCCACAATGAAAAGTGCTTAATTGCTGATGATATATTATGAAAAGATTCTATAATATCATTACGTGACCCATTAACTACAACTGGTATAATCTGACGAAAATCTCCTGCGAATAATAAAATTTTGCCTCCAAAAGGTAAATTTTCATTTTCAATTATTTACAATTGGTTGTATTGTGGTTTATGACCTTGCAACGTAAACAAAGATCCAGTTTTTATAGAAGTTTGCCCTTATACCCTATACGTGAAAACTCCTGGAGGGAGTGTGGTCAAGTTAGAATTTATGGATGACATTGCAAATGCTGAATTATATTTTCGTATATATGTATGAATTGGGTTTAATGCTCTATCTGCGTCTATATACACTTTTCCATTATGACAACAATTTTTTAAATTATTTTAATTTTTTCACCTAAAAAATGAAGTGCTTGACATTGAACCCATTCATAAATCATAGAACCAACTGAATGTACTGAAACTTGAATGGTGTTATTTGAATGCGCTAAATATATATAGTTAGTCCTAGGGGGTTGATGAACTAAATCTACTTGAATATTTACGCTTCTTCTGTGGTCTGCCAGCCATTTTATATGTTCTCTTTCTCCTCTTCTTCTAAAGAAACATCAGTCAGCAGTGATTCTTCGATTAGCTTCAACTCTTCGTTTTCCACCTTAAAGGAGAAAAATACACTCGCGAGCAATGAAAAAGTTCCAGTGACAGCACCAAATTACTCCTAAACGGGAAAGGCTAACTTAATGACGCCGTCTGCAATATTGAAGTACATTTAACAGCGTATCAGAATATTACCAACTAAAAACGTAAACATTGTGTTCAAATTTTAAATTAAATGTTTTAAAAAATTGGGGCCATTTGGCAAATAGAACCAAATATCTAAGTAGGGGTTTTATTAGGTGTAAACGTAGGTTTTGATAACTCAGTACTTGGTGTTTCCTCCATGTGCTCTGAATACAGCTTCTACGCGATTGGGCATGCTGAATACCAGATTCCTCAGCATATGCCGAGGAATGTTCTCCCATTATTCGATGAGCGCGTAATTCAAGTCACGAAGAGTAATTGGAGGTGGAACTTGTTTTCTCACACGTCTGTCAAGCTCGTCCCAAGTATGCTCAACAGGATTAAAATCGGGGCTCCTTGCTGGCCACTCCATTTTGTGGATTCCTATGTCCTGAAGATACTCATTTACAACTTGAGCAGTGTGGGCCCGTGCATTATCGTGCATGAATACTGCATTGTCGCTCATATTGGCCAAAAACGGACCAGCATGTTCATTGAGAATCTCATTGATGTATCTCACAGCAGTTAGGTTCCCGTTCTCGATTGGAACTAACGCTGTTCGACCCTCTGCTGAGATACCAGCCCACACGTGAACGGTACCTCCGCCGTGTGACATTTTTTCTTCAAAAAATGCTTGTGGAAAACGTTCTCCTGGTCCGTCGGTATACTCTTTTCCTCCTATCATGATGGTACAGCATAAATCTTGACTCATCAGAGAACATCACTCTGCCCCATTCGTCCTCACCCCATTCTGTATGCTCGCGGGCGTATCGCAATCTGGCAACTTAATGATGCCGTCCAGTTTTGGGCCATTTGCTGGCCTGTAAGGTTTCAATCCTCTTTCGGCAAGACGTCTCCTGACTGTCCACTCGCTTATTGGCTCCCTTCGAATTTGCAGAAGTTGTTGTTGAACCGCAACTCCCGTCTGATGTTGATTTCTTAACATGGCTGCCACAATGAAACGATCTTCTCGTACTGTTGTGCACCTTGGCTTGCCAGTACCTGGTCTTCTCAGGTTTAATCCAGTCTCCCTAAACCTTTGGATCACTCGTCGGACAGTAGTATGTGTCACGCAAATTATTCTTGCCATATTTCTTTGGCTGGTCCCCAATTCCACCATAGTGATGATTCTTGTACAATCCTCGGGTGATAGAGTCATGATTTATGGGTACGAGAGCCGTAAGACTTTATTATTTAATAATTCTTTCACAACGGCGAAAACAAGGATGAAATCAAAAGCAAAACAAAAAACGAAACAAATGTATTCCGAAATTTTCAAACCTCAAAATTTTGTTTTCCTACTTTTTTTATCCATGGCTTTAAAAAGACATGTATTTAAAAGAGTTTAAGTTTGCATAATAAAATAGATTTCATGATACTTTTTAATTTATGAAGCTAGGTTCTATGTCTTAGGAGATATTAAGGTGTTTGTCGGCCTTTTTTGGGTGGAACTTTTTCATTGCTCGGCAGTTTATTAAATAAATATTCAAATAATAATAAGTTTTATGTATGTATGTATTGTAACGTTACGTTTAGCGTTTAGCTCAGGCGAGCTAAACGTAAGCTACGTTAATATTAAAGATAAAAATAAACTAAGAAAAAGGATATTGAGAATATAAATTCTAAAGGCTGGCTTCACACGTCGTTAGTTGCTTGTGGTCGTCAGCTAGGCAGGCAGCAGGATGGACAGGATCTTTTTAGTTTTCCCAGGGTGGCGTGGCATGGTGCGTTGGGACGGCTTGTGGTGCGTTACCGCGAGATGTGGACCCTCGTGTTCAGCGTGCGCACCCTGCGCGTACTGCTGGAGGGCGCGCGCGTCAGCGAGGATACCGCCGCGCTGCTGAGTACCTATCTGCCGCAGTAATACACCACGTAGGTAGGCAGCATGGAGTATAAACGGTAGGCAGGAAGGCAGGCAAATTATACATAGTATAACATTCAATATATACATGTATTTAAACTAGTGCACTTCAAATATTATTACCCAAACTGGATAATATGGTTTAGAGAGTTTTACTAATAACTAGTACTAAGTAGTCAACCGACTTTCGGCGTCCCCTGCCCGAATTCAACTCAAAAAGCTGACGCCCGTGTTTTTCTTTGTTCTGTCATCTCTTCTAAATTTCAAATCTCAATTAAGATATCAAGACCAGAACGAATGAAAAACGGTTTACAGAAGGGGGCAATCTGCCGCTGCCCTTATAATAATGTACAACTAGCTTAAGGAAGGTCTAGGTAGTCCATGGTATGTTATATCTATGGTTTAAGAAAATAAAATAGACAGACAGATGTCAGAGTATAAAATATTCCAAGATTTACAAATTAGCGATATAGATTAAGTTGTAGATTTTAAATCAATCAGAGATAACTAAAAATATGCTTTTCAGGTGTTACAGTATCAAAGAATACATAAAAAAATTGTCACATGAGTTGATACAATATCAAATTATATGTAGGTGTGGTTTGTATAGTGTTATAAAACGTAAGTAGAGTAAAAGATTTGGAATGAATACCACAGTATATCCTCACGCCTCTACCTAGTAATAAGTATTATTTTTCATTTTACTGTACTCGGTGACCTGCACCATTAACTTACCTGAAAGTCATCAAATAAATCTTGGGATTTGACAGGTTGTATTGTTGAGGCAGCTAATGATTTAACAGATAAATCAGAAATAGGTTTGAAAGTGCCCGAGCCTTGGTTATTCTTAACTGCCTATTTGTTTCCAGGCCGCAGCATTCACAATAATTTAAACTATCTTCAAGAATATATTATGCAATTAATAATCATGGACTGCGTTAAATACACACTGTAGTGTGTAATTATATAATATTAACACAAAAATTAACCACATAAAAAGTCATTGGTACTTTGACGCAGGCATCCCAGGTTCAATTTCCGGCAAGGCAGGTATTTTAATGATCAAGTTATATATCTGCTCTGTTTCTGGGTGTTATTTGTATCAGATACAAATAACACCCAGAAACAGAACAGATATATAACTTGCCAAGCAAATGCAATTGTGCAGTCGATGTGTGGAATACGACAACATTATACTCGGTAAGCGGTTCAAAAACATCGACTGCACAATTGCATTTGCTTGCAGTTTCTTGCAAATATTTAGCCATTTCAAAAATTGCATGCCGCTGGAAGTTGATAAGCACTTATTTTATTTGAATGCAGAAAGTCTAAAGGTGCACCCCTAGACGAACCGCAGGAGCCGCACTCGCCGCAGTTATTGCATTTTATAAATCTTTATATTAAATCGTATGCAGCCTCACGCACCTATCCGCGCTGCATGACCCGCATTTCAGCAAAATGCTGTAGGTATGCGGATTCCACACGCGTGCGAATGACGTCATCAGATTCGGCGCGTTTGAAACTTGCGGCGGAGCCTTAAGAAAATGCGATGACTGCGGCGCGGATAGGTAAAATAATTTTGCTGTTACTCACCCTATCTTTACGAAGAGCCCTTCGCTGTATCTATTTTTCACAATTGTGACAATGTTTATCAAATGCAAGAGGATTCGGCTGTTGTAAAATTATGTAGGTATCACCAAACAAAACAATGATGAAAGACCAAAGAAAGACATTCATTTTATGAAATACTTACGATTTTCGGCATGATGTGTGTAATCCAAACAAAGTAAAAAATAAAGGAAAGTATTAAGTTATAAATATTAAAAGTTAATTCAAAAATCAAATAAAGCAGGTAAATCACTATATAATTAATACTTCAAATAATATATACAATTTAATATTTCTAATCTTATGACTAACTAGCGGACGCCTCGCGGTTTCACCCGCGTAGTTCCCGTTCCCGTGGGAATACAGGGATAAAAAGTAGCCTATGTCACCCGGGGATAGTGTAGCTTCCCAACGGTGAAATATTTTTTAAATCGGTCCAGTAGTGTAAATGTTTATTCGTTACATACAAAAATACAAATCTTTCCTCTTTATAATATTAGTATAGATGTAGAAGTATAGATAACAAAACAAACTTACAAACAAAGGGGAGAGGGAAAAGGGCTCATTGCGCATGAAAAAATTCGTCCACATCGATGTCAATGGGCAACGTGCCCAGAACGCTGGCAGGATTACCTCGTTGAATAGTAATGCTGATTCTCTGGCTGAAGAAAGGGCCAGCCCTCTGATCACGCGAACAGTCAACCAACGTTTACTTATGTCTCGAAACACTCGGTGAGCACTCGGACCCCATGGACCTAATGTCTCAACCCCAAACGGCTCAAACATATAACTGCCAATAAGGTTGTTATATTTGCGCCGTTTGAGGTTTTCTGCACCAGCTGCAGCCGCCCCAGCTTGCGCCATCCCGTGCTAAGAAGATGGGATGGCGCAAGGGTATCGACAGATGTTGCATCCCACACCAAAGGCCTACCCAAGTTCCAAGGCATTATAGTCATCCCGTCCGGTCTCTTCCCACTGTCGCGTGCCAAGCCATTGGGTTCTAAAACAGCTGGCACCCCGGTGGTGACAAGAGCTAGAGCTCGACGTATGATGTCATTAATGCTGGCGTGCCGCGCTATCTGACCAGCGCTCCTACTGCAGGATAGGCCATGGTGTCCGAGGCGGTCGACTGCTTCACCACATTGACAACGATGTGGAGCTTCGGTGGGAGTACCTAGGCGCAGACATGTAGCTATCCAGAGGGTAGTGTCACTCAACATTGTACCTATTTTGGGTGGCAGTAATGCCTGTAGCCAGAGGCCCGACTCCCACTCACCTACAGCCAGTAGGCGAGCACACTCAGCAGTTATTGGTGAACGTATTTATGAGTTTATTCCGTACCAATCTGCAGACCAGCTCATCCCACTGTCTTTGGGAAGATGGGTTTTCAGGCAACGCCGTACTGCGGCGCGGATTAAATTCGCACGAAAAATTTTGAGCTCTATGAACAGATAGAAAGAGAGAAAAATTGCGCTGAATTTTATCTGCAGTGCTTGTTAGCCAGATTCAGTACGTGGACAAAAAATCGCGCAAATAAAATCCATGTGGCTAAAAAACGCAATGCATGTTAGGCCTTAGAAATAGTAATTTTTAGTATTTTTTTATTGCTGGAAAATATTTGAATAGTTTTTATTAAGTCCTAAAAGTTACGTAAAAGTTACATTTTGAGTCGAAAGTTACATTCTGGCAACTCTGAACCGAACTCAAGTTGTCATCCGGTGACAGTGAAGTTTCACTAGAGTGGCCAATATGGCGACTGCAATTTTTCTGTCAGCACTAAGGTCAGCACCATTAGAATTTAACAAAATATGAATATACTCGACAATTCGAATTTAGCGGCTATTTATGATGTCGAGTCGAATCGAAATCTTAATTTTTTATGTTTTAATATTCAGGTAAGGTTTCATTCGAGTCTACCGTACCCCTTGACGAAATTATTAGTATAGATTGTTATCATTTCAGCCGAAAGACGTCCACTGCTGGACATAGGCCTCACCAAAGCCTTGCCACATTGACCGATCCCGTGTGTCTCGTATCCAGCGGATTCCCAAAACACCTAACCGGTTCATTGGTTCACCTAGTGGGAGGCCTTCCAATGCACCTTGGTCGGTTTCACTATCTAATAAGTTTAATTTGATATTGATACCAATCAGGATGATAGGAGATTGCATGTAGCAGAGATGAGAATGTTAAGATGGATGTGCGGCGTGACGAGATTGGATAAAGTAAGAAATGAGTATATTAGAGGCAGTTTGAAAGTGGCGCCAGTGACAGAAATGTTGAAGGGAAACCGTGTGTTCTGTGATGAGGAGGGATGAAACACATGTTACTAAAAGAGTTATGAATATAAATGTGGATGGATGGAGAGGAAGAGGAAGGCCAAAGAAAAGCTGGATGTACTGTGTGAGGAGTGATATGAAGGAAAAGGGAGTCAGTAATAGCGTGACAGGGGACAGAACGGTATGGAAGAAGAAAACGTGTTGCGCCGACCCCAAGTAACATGGGATAAGGGCAGGAAGATGATGACCAATCAAGCCTCACCGACTTTATTACTATGTAGCGGCACCAACGCCGCCGAACTAATGACATGACGTCACACAAATCCTGCATCGCGCAAGCAAAGTTTTCGGCACGATTTAAATACATTGTAACGCCAGCCACAGCCATCGCGTGCCTAGCCCTGCCAGCCAATCACAGCGTGCCAACAACTCAAGCCAAAGCCAAGCCAATGCCTATTCGCCTAGCCTTCCCAAAAAAAGTCCCTGCCAACGACCCTATAAATAGCGGTGGGCGCCCCTGAGTCGGGGACTAACCCATACGCGATAATATCGAAGGGACGTTATTTTGTAAACCGAGAGACATAATTGTTGTGAGTGTTTGAGTGAACTAGTGTAAATAGACTTTTATAATTAAACGAAAATATTGTGTGAAAAACGGCTTTGATTATTCCCTTCTGTTTCATTCAGAAGTGAGATTACGCGAGAAAATGAAACGCAGTTACGCTGAGAACGATCAGTCATCCCGACGACGCCTAGTCCGCCCACCTGGATGGGACGACGAAGATAACGACGGTACTTCGTCGAGCGAAGAAGAACGTAATGTATCACCACGACCAGCAAGAAAAATCCTAATGAAGTTACTCAAGAGCGAAGTGCAGAAAGCTGTCAGTGAGCTGAATGCGCACACAATTACAGCAAAGACAAAGGAACATCGCGCAGCGTCCCTTATACCTGAATTCGACCCAGACAATGAAGAATGCTTTTCAGTAACGGCGTGGTTAAAAAAAATTGACCAACTCGGCGAGATCCACGGTTGGTGTGAAACCACAAAAGCATTTTATTTGCAAGACAGACTGAGTGGACAAGCCAGGAAATGGTATAACCGACTTGACGAATACAACTATACATGGGAAGAATGGAAGCACCTACTAAAGCGCGCTTTTCCTAGAAATCGCGATTACGGGAATATGTTGGAGGAAATGATGAATCGAAGGAAATTACCCACCGAAACCATGACAAAATATTATCATGATAAAATCGCGATGTGTTTCCGATGCAAACTGTCAGACAACGCGACTATTTCTTGCATCGTTCGTGGCCTGCCGACATCACTTCAAGCAAATGCTAGAGCGTATCAATGCGAGCGCCCGGAGGAATTATATGAAGGATTTTTATGCACTTTTGACGATTATCAACCGCCGTCCGTTACTACACGTGCGCCACTTAAGGACAGCGCGCCGAGCAACCGACCGTTTGAAAGAAAAAATGCGTCGATCAACCCAGATGTGGATCCCTGTCCGCGCTGTAAAAAAACAGGTCACATTTTACGCAATTGTTCACAACCAGACACGCGGACATGCTTCAAATGTGGCAAGCAAGGTCATATTGCTACACGCTGCACCAACACAACGAAAGCCATGACGGATGAAAAAGTGAAAGAAATCAAACTTTTACAGAATTTCAACAAGATTTATGAGAAAGTAAGCAAAATTAATGGCACATACGTCAAATCCTACATTGATACTGGAAGCCAAATCAACGTACTCTCCATACACGTATCTAAATTGCTGAACCTTGAGGCGACCCCTACTAACATCAAGCTCAAGGGATTTTCCGGCGACCACTTTAACAGTTGCGGAGAAGTCTCATTCCATTTAGAAGTCGAGAGTGTGTCCATTCATTGCAAAGCTCACCTGACCGACGTGGACATGGGGACCATCAATCTAATCATCGGCCAACTGATCATAAACAGTGAGGGCATGTCGCTAGTTGTCAACAATGGCACGGCTACCCTTGTACAGGACTCAGATTTTACAAAGAAGATAGACATGATAGAGGAACGCACCCGATTCAAAGTGATCACTGCTTGCAAAGAATGCCTACAGCCAGGAACTTCAATCGTCAAGGTCAATGTACTGGGTAACCAGGCGAACAATGATGTTGTTACAACTCCGCAAAACTTCGAGCTACAAGGCATCGCTTATTCAATTCCTGCCACTCTCCTACGCGGTACTACGGGATACCTCAAGGTCGTCAACAACGGCTGCCAGGATGTCACCTGGGACGAGGGACATGTGCTGACCAGAGCAGACAGCTGCGCTGCCTCACCGCCGACTAATGTTCAGGTTAGTAAACGAGCCAATCATGCCTTTCAACCAACGACTACAGCCAAAGCCAATGCTCATTCCAGCCGGCCTATATCATCGGTGCTGTTTACTAGTTTAGCCAAGATTAGCGTTATTGGTGGAGTAAAGGTAAATGAAATCAATACGGGGCCTTTAAATAAGGAAGAACGTGGTAGTTTATTAAGCTTGTTGTCTGATTACAATGATTGTTTCGCGAGTACCACCAAAGAACTAGGATGTGCAAAATCATTGGAAATGAAAATTAAATTAACGAATGAACAGCCAGTATACCGTCGACCCTACCGTCTATCACATAGTGAGCAGGAGATAGTTAGGTCAAAAATTTCTGAATTGTTAGACGCAGGCATTATCCGAGAGTCAGAGTCATGTTTCGCATCCCCAATAAACTCGTAAAAAAAAAGAACGGCGAGTATAGGCTCTGCGTCGATTACCGAGCACTTAACGCTATCACTGTTAAGGACAGGTATCCGTTGCCTAACATAGACGATCAAGTTTCAAAGTTAGCCGGCAAGGAATTTTTCACGAGCCTCGATTTAGCACAAGGCTATCACCAAGTCAAGATTTGTTCAGAGGATATACATAAAACCGCTTTTATTACACCACAGGGGCACTTTGAATATACCCGCGTTCCCTTTGGTCTTGCCAATGCGCCATCAGTTTTTATGCGGCTAATGAACAAAATAGTGCACTCCTTGGGAAATATAGCTAGCAGTCAAGCTACTCAAGTCAGTAATAAAATTGACAGTGACAGTTTAAAAACCGGAACCACCGAGCTTCCGAACGAGTGTGAAGTGCTAGCATTTTTAGACGATTTATTATTGCCGTCAACAAACGTACATACAGGCTTAGAAATTTTAGAAAAGGTTCTCTGTAAATTCAGGTCCGAAAATTTAAAACTAAACATGAATAAATGCTCATTTTTACAAGACAAAATTACTTATTTAGGACACGAAATATCATCGAACGGTATTCAACCGGGTGAGTCCAAGTTGACAGCAGTATCGAAGTTTCCCATCCCTAGTAACGTTCATGAGATACGTCAATTTCTTGGTTTGTGTAGTTATTTTCGGAAATTTATTAAGAATTTCGCAGTAATAGCTCGCCCATTATCAGATCTAACTAAGAAAAACTCAGTTTGGACCTGGGGCAGCGACCAGTCTAAGAGTTTTGAAGAATTAAAAAAGTGTTTATGTTCGAAACCCATATTGGCTCTATACGATCCAGACTTGCCAATTGAGGTTCACACGGATGCCTGCAAATTAGGCATTGCAGGTATATTATTACAACTACAAATAGATATCACATTGCGGCCAGTCATGTACTTTAGCAGAGTCACTAGCAAGGAAGAGAGTATGTATCACAGCTACGAACTGGAAACACTCGCAGTTGTTGAATCGTTACGACGATTTAGGGTATACGTAGTAGGGAAACACATTAAAGTTGTGACTGATTGCACTGCTGTTCGGGCTACCTTAACAAAGCGCGATATTATACCACGTATTGCTAGGTGGTGGATGACAATTCAAGACTATGATATGAGCATAGAGTACCGGCCTGGGGACCGTATGAAACATGTAGACGCATTAAGCAGGAACCCAGTTGACACCATGAATATCAATCGGCTTGAAGTAAGTGATTGGTTTTATACTGTACAGTGCCAAGACGACAAGCTGAAGTACATCATCAACCAACTTAGGGATCGTTCGGCATCGAGTAACATAACAAACGATTATGTATACTCAAATGACAGGCTGTATAGAAAGACTTTGCAGGGAAACCGCCTTGTAGTACCGGCATCTGCTAGATGGAAGATAGTTCAAATGCATCATGATGACATAGGACATGTAGGCCTACAGAAATGTATAGACTTGATAAAAGCGGAATATTGGTTTCCCAAGATGACTCGTTTTATCGGTAAATATGTCAGAGCATGCCTACACTGTGCTTATGGTAAGAGTAACTACGGAAAAAAGGAAGGCATGCTATTTCCCATTCCTAAGCCCACTGAGCCAATGAACACAGTCCATATAGACCACTTGGGCCCATTTTGCAAAACGAAGAAAGGTTATCAGTATATGCTAGTTTTAACTGACGCTTTTACAAAATTTGTTATTGCTGAACCTACCCGTACGGTCAACTCTGCAGAAAGTATTAGAGTCCTCAAAAAGATATTTAGTTTATTTGGGTATCCCAATAGGGTTGTAAGTGATCATGGTAAAGCTTTCACTAGTAGGTATTTTAAACAGTTTTCCAGTGATAAGCAGTTTAAACACATCTTAACGGCTATTGCATATCCACGAGATAATGGTCAGGTAGAACGCACAAACCGTACTATACTAGATGCACTACGTACAATTGATCCTAGTGAGGCTGCAAATAATTGGCCCAACTGCTTACCTGATGTCCTATGGGGAATTAATAACACCTCTAATGAAAGCACAACATACAAACCATATGATTTAATGTTTGCCAACACATCTAGATCACGCTGTGATGTCTCTACTAATGACATCAATAATGAGACAGTGGTAGTTAGACGCAAGAATGCCAGTGCAAAATTAAAGAAAGCCAGTGATAAAATGAAGCACCACTTTGACAAAAAGCGAAAACCTAGCCTGATCTATAAAAAGGGGGACTTGGTCCTGTGGCGGCAAGCACCCACTAGTAGTGCAGCTAAAGTTAATACCAAACTCGATGATATTTACTCAGGTCCATATGTAATAACTAAAGTAGTAGGCAACGATAGGTACCGAATCCGGAGTATCAAAGGTTTAAGAGGGTATAAAGCCTTTGCAGGTCTTGTCTCAGCTGACTCGATAAGACCCTATAGAAGTACGGCCCCCTTATCTGACAGTGCCAGCAGTTCTGATGAACAACTTGAGACAGAAGATCTAATTGACCTATTAGAGAGTTAATGACTTCTCCCATTGCGGGAGCAATTGTTTCAGGACGGCCGAGTGTAACGCCAGCCACAGCCATCGCGTGCCTAGCCCTGCCAGCAAATCACAGCGTGCCAACAACCCAAGCCAAAGCCAAGCCAATGCCTATTCGCCTAGCCTTCCCAAAAAAAGTCCCTGCCAACGACCCTATAAATAGCGGTGGGCGCCCCTGAGTCGGGGACTAACCCATACGCGATAATATCGAAGGGACGTTATTTTGTAAACCGAGAGACATAATTGTTGTGAGTGTTTGAGTGAACTAGTGTAAATAGACTTTTATAATTAAACGAAAATATTGTGTGAAAAACGGCTTTGATTATTCCCTTCTGTTTCAACATACAACATTCCGACAAAATGCAATAATTTACACTCAGAAAATTTCATTTAGTGAAATGGAACTGATGAAAAAGATCACAGATGGCCACTGGAAATCCTTAATGCTAAGTATGTCACGGGTGCTTTCAGAACAACACCTACGCCAGCGATTGAGAGATACCTCAATATCCCTCCTCTGCATATGATGGTTAAATTCGAGGCAAGGAAGACATTACATCGACTTGCTGGACTATGGGATGCCTCTAAGCCAAGAACCAACCATACAAAGTTTGACGGGAATGAATGCCTGGATCGGGTAACAAGCATGTTAACCGATAAAATGCAAACTATGTTTGTGTTTGAAAGGTCTTTCAAGGTCCAAATCCCTACAATAGAGGACTGGACGAAGGGAATCGATCCACCAGAACAAGACAGTCTGGTGTGGTACACTGATGGATCCAAAATGGAATCAGGTACAGGGGCGGGAATATACGCAAAAGGTTACAAATGTAGCAAAAGCCTAGGGAAAATGGCAACTGTATTCCAAGCGGCAACTTATGCCATAATAACCTGTGCTCAAGAGAATATAGATAGAGGAACCAGAGGTAAATCCATACATATTCTTAGTGACAGTCAGGCTGCAATCAAAGCCATGGCATCCTACAAAGTGGACTCCGGACTTATTCTGGATGCTGTCCAAACCCTAAACAGGCTTGGGAAGCACAACAGGGTAAGACTGATGTGGGTCCCTGGGCACAAAGGAATCCATGGTAACGAAATGGCAGATGAACTGGCAAGAGAGGGCTCAGCAAATGACTTTGTGGGTCCAGAACCATGTGTAGGCGTCTCAACGTGCCTCGTAAAAGCCGCATTTAGGGAGTTTGCAGATCACAGACAGCGAACTCATTGGCAATCTAGCACCGGTCTACAACACTCCAAGAAATTCCTAGGCTCTACGTTCAAAGCCCAGGAATGCATTTTGAACATGAGCAGGGGGCAAATCCGCTACCTGCTTGGGGCCTTTACTGGGCACTTTGGAACCAACGACATGCTCATGAAGATGGGTCTAACCGCGACACCCATGTGCAGGTTGTGTGGGGCACATACGGAACGCATGGAGCACCTTCTTTGCACATGCGATGCACTGGCTGGTAAGCAAATGAGTCTCTTAGGAGTTGGATATCCAAGACCAGAAGACTATAGGCTCATATCTCCCAGTCTCGTTGTAAAATTCATGAAAAGAGTTTTCAACGAGATTGGGGAGGAGTAAGGTATCTAGGGGACTACAATAGATCCCAATGGGTCGAAGTGTCCGAGTTATTTCTCGGCCTCTCCACAAGATAAGATAAGATAAGTATGTCACGGGTATAAGATATATCGAATAGTTAACCGACTGTAAAGAAGCAAATACTTATAAATAAATGGTGTAATATCTTTGGGGGATTTACTGGTACCAATTAAAGTCCCAAGAGTCGCAAATACATTTATTAGAAGAACAAATTTACGCCTGCTTGAGTATTAAGAGCTCATCATAGGACACATCGTGTTATTGCCGTTACTTTTGTAGAAGGCGTTAAGGCCTGAACAAATGGTACTGACGAAAATGGTAACATCGAACTAATCTAGTGGTGAAGCCGGAAGGTAGGCACTGGAAATCCGAAATAAAACAATGGGTCCTAGTCGTGTATGGTATTTACTTTGGCTATAAATGATTTTATGGTATTTGGAGGTACCTACCAAAACTAAAAAGAATTAAATAAAAAAAAAATTACAAAAAATCAAACCGACTTCCAAAACAAAAAGCGAAAAATAACTTTCTTTACCGAAGTCGGTGTCAAAAAACGGAATTTTTCGTTTTATAGTGTTTTGTTTTGGAAGTCGGTTTGATTTTTTTGTTAAAAAGTTTTTTAAGTTTCCTATTGCTTTCTACACACTGTGCCATCGTCTATCATCCAACTTAACTGTCGCTGGTCTGCTGGAAGAATGTTTTATTAAAATAAGCAGTACTTTTGTGCTCTTCTATCTGTATTATTTCTTTTCCCTGTTAGTTAAGTGTTTTGTGTGAACATGAATAGAATAAATAAAGGTAACTAGAAATAACGGTTTTTTTATTACCTGCGGCACAGGTGTGCGCGGACGCGCTAGCTGTACCCAACGTGTATATACATCTATACCGTCGGGTAACTAGCTGCGCGAAGTATGTATGATTTGCTGTTTTACGCCAATGTCCGATAACGATGAGAAACATGTGTATGCAAGTGATAGGCTGAGTTCATGGAGTGATCTGGTAGAATTAGATCAAGAAGGGACACACGGCCAAGAGGAAGATATTATACAAATGGAGGGAGATACTATACAAATGGAGATGGATTCTATACAAACGGAGAAATTAACTGTTCAAAGATCGGAAAAGAGGAAAGGAGACGAGAATATTTCTGAATGGATCGAGGTGAAAGCAAAAGAGAAGAAACAAAAGTGGGATATAGATAAAATAGAAGTATATATATCATGTAGTGAACAATTGCCTAAACAATTTGGTCTGGCCAGATTATTTAAAGATAACGACATTACTGATATTTTGAGGGTGAAATATGTAAACCCATATAAGGTACGACTCGATATGCAAACTGAAGTTAGCGCAGATAGATTAGAGAAATGTTTACCATTGCTTGACAAGGGCTGGCGTATACAACGAGCGATGGAAAAAAATATTTCCTATGGGGTTATAAGGAATGTGGATTTAGACTTATCCGACGAGGAAATACGAAATTTAATAGTGTGCCCAATACCAGCCGAATTGGTGTCAATATTTCGACTCAACCGACGTAACTCGAGTGAAGGATGGGCACGAAGTGAAGCAGTGCGTTTATGTTTTAGGGGCTCTTATCTACCACCATATATTTCTGTAGATGGTTTAAGGATTAAAGTGGATCCATACATATTTCCTGTATCTCAGTGCACGAAGTGTTGGCAGTTAGGTCATCCTACTAAGAAGTGTCCATCAAACAAAGTTTTCTGTCCAAAGTGCGGCAAAAACCATGACAATTGCGATACCATGACATTTAAATGTATAAATTGTAATGGTGCACACATGGCTTTGTACAAAGGGTGTCCTGCATTTTTAAAAGAAAAGAGATTAAGAGACATTATGGCGGAGTTCAATTGCACATACAGAAAGGCCCTCACTATTTATGTTCCCCCAAGTTCACCCACAAATGCTGAACAGGAAAAGTCGCGTCGACGACGTTACGATTACATCACGTTACGTCAAGATCGTTCGCCAGTAGAAGTTATGACTCCATCGCAACCTGAGTCAACATCATATGCTAACATACTGAAGACTAAAGCACAAATTCACAACGGGGAACAGATCTCGAAAAACTCACAATCATTGTCGAAAAAGCAAGTGAGACATAGGGAATCCGTGTCTAATCGTGACGGAAATGATTGTGATTTAAACCCAGAAGCTCATGATACCAACAAACGAGGTATGGTCACTGAGAAAGTTGAAGAAAAAAGAGAAAGGGAAGTGTCGTTTGGTGAATTAATAAAAAGATTGAAGGAGATATTGTTTTTGAAAAATGCGTCTATCTTAGGAAAACTTTCTAGTATGTTTAAGTGTTGCATTGAATGGTTAGTTTTAGTTGTGTGTGAAAATATTTCAGACTGGCCCATCATAAAAAAGACATTAGATTTTTTCTGTTTCGTAAATGAATAATAACAATAATTATATAAACTTGAATATTATACAATGGAATTGCCAAAGTATAAGACCCAAATCACGTTCACTTGAATTACACCTAAGTCAAGAAAAAGTCCACATTGCCGTTTTAAGTGAAACTTGGTTGGAACCCGAGAGTTTTTTTAAAATTAGTGAATATAATACACATAGATTGGACAGAGAAGATGGTTATGGTGGTGTTGCGATTATGACTCATCGCTCTGTCAAGTCTGTTGTTTGTACAACGACAAGTCGTAACCCTGGTATTGAATTGTTACATATTAGAATTTTAAATTGTCAGCATATTGAGAATATTATTTCCATATATTGCCCTTCGACTGTACACACCACTCAAAGTGATTGGGACGCTGTATTTTCTATAGGAAACAGTAAAACCCTTATCTTGGGCGATTTTAACGCCCATCACTCAAATTGGTCTCTCAAAACTGATAGACGTGGCTCCGAAATATTTGATTCCATGTTAGACTATAATTTCATTCATTTGAATGATGGTAGCTTCACAAGAATCAGAATGGTTGATGGAGTACTCCAGCAATCTAGCCCTGATATCTCATTTGTGTCCTCAGATTTATTTTTATTATTTATGTGGAAACCAACTAACGAATCACTAGGTAGTGATCATTTAATAATTAATCTAAACGTAGTAGTTGCTGTTATCCGTAAATACCAAAACAAAAGAAATTTTAAACATTCTGACTGGAATTCATATACCACATACATAGACGAGTTCTTGCAACATTGCGTGGCTCCCCAAGATCCTCAGGATTTATATAACCTTCTCTACAATATTATGCAAAAAGCTGCAGACAAATATATTCCCTACATTAAAATTCCTCAAAATATTAGCAATACATTTAAGCCAAAACCATACTGGTCTCCAGAGCTATCCAGGGCTGTTGAGAGGTTGCTGAGATTCTGCCCTTCTCCAAGAAACTTAGATATTCTTAAAGAAAAGATTAGCACCGCACAAAGGCTTATTCGTCTTGCTAAGTGTAAATCTTTTCAGCAGTTTTGTTCATCTGTAGATGAAACCTCTTCAGCTTCGGAAGTATGGCGTAAGATGAGGTGGTTAAAGGGTCGGCAAATCTCTAACTCTTGTGTGGATAAAGAAAAGGCCGAGCGTCTGCTTAGCGACCTTACTCCAGATTTTGTTTGTCCCTCGCAGCCTACTTTTAATTCCAATAATGCTACGATGGAGTCACCAATAACAATGCCAGAATTAGTAAACTGTATTAAAAATACTGACACAGCTCCCGGGTCAGACCAAATTTCTTTTTCAATGATAAAGCACCTTCCATTTTCCGGTAAACTTATGTTACTTTCAATATATAATCAATGTTTTTCTTTCGGTTTTGTGCCCGCACAATGGCGCCAAATTAAAATAATTCCAATCCCCAAGCATAATAGTAGTCCATCTTCATCGCTACGTCCTATTTCCCTAATATCATGTGTTTGTAAAATTTTCCATGCCATTCTGACCAAACGTTTAGAGTGGTTCTTTGAAAAACAATGTCTTTTTCCTGAGGATATGGTGGGTTTCCGTAAGGCACGATCTTGTTTGGATAACCTAACACGGCTAGTTTCTGAAATTCAACATGGACTTTCTAAGAACTTAGTTACAGCGGCATGTTTTATAGATATAGACAGCGCTTATAACAATGTTGATATTCCTTGCCTGTTACGTGTCTTAGATCAGTTTGAGGTTGGATCACAAATTTGTAATTATTTGTGGTCTTTTTTATCAAATAGACATCTGCAAGTGGTAACATATGATTCTGAGATGATTAGATGTACTGGCCGTGGGTTAGCTCAGGGAGATCCATTGTCCCCACTCTTATTTAATATTTTAACACTACATATATGTAAGAATGTTGGCCAGGTGAATATATCTCAATATGCTGATGATTTTGTCTTGTATTCTTCAAAGAGTAATTTAGATCTAGCGTTTGAAGAACTTCGGTCTGCCTTACGATATACCAAAGTGTTAATTGATAAGCTAGGTTTAACTATGTCACCAAGTAAAACTAAGATTTGTGTTTTTAAAAAGGGTTGTTTTAGGAGGTCTATTAATTTTGATTGTGACGACATTTCAATTGAAGTAGTTAACAATGTTAAGTATTTAGGTATGTGGTTGGATAGCTCATTAAGATGGGGTAAACATATCAACGAAACCTCACAGAAGGTAATGAAATTCATCAATTTACTTAAAGTTTTATCTGGTCCGGGATGGGGTCTCCACCAAAAACATTTAAGACGTCTATATATCTCTATAATTAGAAGCAGAATTGATTATGCCAGTTTCTTGTTTGACAATGCTTGTAATTCTAAACTAATTAAATTGGATAGGGCTCAAAACCAGGCATTACGTGTAGTCGGCGGATTTATAAGGAGTACCCCGATACATGTTATGGAAAGTGAGCTATGCCTTCCTCCACTTCATATTCGTAGGAGATATTTAGCTATTAAATTTATAATAAAATCAAAATCTTTTTCGTACAGTAAAACTACTAAGTCACTAGAAAATCTCTCACTAGTTACAGGTTCTAATTACTGGCTTAATAGGAAACTGCCATTACTTATTGATATTCTTTCAGAATATAATTCAGTTCCAATACACTCATGCGACCGACTTGAAATGTTTTCACTTGACACATGGGTAAGTAGTATCAATATGTCTAATGTGGTTTTTGACCAAATACCTGGTATTGCCCAAGCTAAACGCCGCTACAGTACTGTACAATTAAAACACCTTGGTGAGTCATATATCCGAGAACAATATGCAGGTTATCATACAATCTTTACTGACGGTTCCAAAGACAAACAATTCGGAGGCGCTGCCTTTTTAGACCCCATTCTTTTGAACCAGATGAAGATTAAAATTGATTCAGATATTTCTATTATGCACATTGAATTGATCGCAATATTGGAAGCTTTATCCTATATTCTATCAATTGATGGCGATAAATTTGTGATTCTGACAGATTCCAAAAGTTCGCTGCAACACTTGGCTCGGCACACTTCTCATGTGCGAGGTATTCCGACAGCCTATGTTATATATGAATTGATTTTAAAACTTCAATCCAATTCAAAAACTGTATGTCTTCAATGGATTCCGTCGCATGCTCAGTTAAAGGAAAATGATATGGTTGATCTGCTCGCCAAGCAAGCATGTGTTGATGGAGTCCCCATGAATATTACTCCACTGTATTTAAACTACGTTGGAAAGGCAAAAAATAAATGCTTAGAACTTTGGCAGGAATATTTTAACGAAAGGTCAAAAGAAAAGGGTATATGGTACCGAACTATCCAGCCAGGGATTTCTCGTGTTCCATGGATTGACTGTAACCTTAATAGAAACTTAATTACCATAGCTTTAAGACTTCGTTCTGGACATATTCCATCAAACAAATTTTATTATATAATGAAAAAAGTTCTGTCTCCGAATTGTGAAGATTGTGGAGTAGTTGATGATGTTTTTCATATCCTGATGGAGTGTGTCCGGAATGAAAATAGAAGAATCAATGTCTTTGGATACTGTAAAAATTACGATATGGGCATTTGTAATACAATCCTCGCATCTCCAATGTCTGATAAAGCCAAGCAACTGTATGAGTTAGTTTTAAGGTAGTCAGTAATTTTTTTGTATCTTTCTATTTTGGGTGATATGGTCGCTAAGCGACAAAGCCCTTTAAATAAAAAAAAAAAAAAAAAAAAAAAAAAAACTAGAAATAACCAGAGGTTCCAGACAAGGTACATTATAATAACGAAAATGTCACAATAGTGATTGAAACGAATTCAAAACTGTTTGGGAATCCCAAGCGCTATCTACACATCATATAACCAATCCCTTAAATTTTGGCATTTTGACCATTGCCATCGCTTACCATCAAGCGAGATTCGTAATCAAGGTCAAAGCAGACCGATTGTAAACAATAAAGAAAATCTGCCTTAGTTGGCCCAAAAGCCCAACATAAAAATTGAAAAAAAAAAACGATTTCAATCAGAATCAGATTTTCATTTGATGCTCACATGATTTATTATTTTTAAATTGCACTTCAGTTTAATTTAAACTTTAAACATTCATTTATCGCCTATCGCCGCGTCATCAGACAGGTCCCTAACACTATTCTTCGTACATTCTTCTCAGTTGGCATCTTCATCCAGTAACCTCTGCAGCAAGTCTTTCCTGTCTAGTTTGTCTGTAGCTCCTCGCGGTAGACGCTCGATGAAGCGCACACCACCTGCTAGAGGCGCTCTGATCGTTAACTGTAAGAAAAAGATAATGTTCTTTTCTTCACCTTTGATTTTTAATGTGAGTGCGATGCCCCAGTTCAGAGCATAACCCACTTGTTGTAGTGCTAAGGGTTAAAACCAAAACACCATCGACTCAAAAAGAAAAAGATTAATCATTGAATTTTAAAAGGTTTGTTAGAGCAGTGGGTGGCCCAGTGGTACCGGCCGCAACTAACAAGTTGTAGGTCGTGGGTTCGAACCCAGACAGGCGGTTTACTTTTTATACATTATTTCATCACCACTGCTCTCAATACGGCGAAGGAAACATTTTGAGGAAATGTTTTAGTACCAGAAATTCGAAGACACATCCACCAACCCGCATTCGGCCCGCGCCCGCTTTGTGAATTACGGCCCATTCCCTCTCACAGAGAGGAGGCTTGCACACACAACGGACCAAATGAGAGTCTAAAAGTGGAAAAGGGGTCCAACTATCCTATCCTAAGAGGTTTGCAAAAAAATATTACTCAGCCAACATGTTATATGACCATGTAAAGAAAAGGCTGGTGACAAACAGCTTTAATAACCAAGTGATGCGAGTCGCACGGGACCGGTCGATACTTGGGGAAGGCCTATGTTCAGCAGTGGACATCTTTCGGCTGAAATGATGATGATGGGACAGTAAAAAACACGTATTTATTAATTTACCCCCACATGCTGCACTAGTTCCTCTTCAGTAGCAGTACATCCTGGCTGCAACACAATGAAGGCCACAGGAACTTCTCCATGCTTCGGGTGTGGCTTCCCGACGACGCCTGCTTCGCGAACCGAAGGGTGCTGGAGAAGAAGTGCTTCGAATTCTGCTGGAGCTATCTGCAAACGATATGGAGTAGAATCAATTAATGCTTCTTCAAAGGTTTCTTACACCATTTGGAGTCTATTAAAAAGATTCACTAAAAAGGAGATTGGGCATCCAACCATAGAAATTTGCCCCAAAGTTCAATAGCCATAAGAAATAGGTCATTGGAAAGGGCTTTTCAAGAAGATCATTTGCTTCATACGCGAATTTTGTCAATTGTTAGTTCGTCTTGAGTTAATTACATAAACGGGTAACTAATTTTGAACACCGAAGTTAAGGTTGTCATAGCACCAAATATCTATGAGATATACACCGTTAGATACAACTTTTCAAGAAGAAACTTTGTTACAAAATCTTTTTTACAAAACACTCCAAAAACCGTTGCTGACTCGTGGTCACACCAGGTTATCACACCAGTGTGACAAACAGGATTTTTATTTCTCGTTTGTCACACCACTGATTTTTCCACACCATGTATACGATAATTGCTAGTGCAGTACCTATATATTCTAAAAAAGCCGATCTGCTGATGATGATGATTTTAGTTTTTTATGCCGTTTTAACGCAGTATTTCAAGGAAATGGTCGACCCTTCTTTTTTTTTCGATATCAATTTTCTTTTGATTGAATAATACTGTTAAAAATTTATTATTCAGTTACTTATGCCGAATCACCATGGCAAGTTACACGATTGAACAGCACGTTCAAATAATAAAAAATTTGCATGAGCGATTTGAGCGTATTTCTCTCGCAGGGGTGATGTGAATTGGTCACAAAGATCATGCGATTTGACACCGCTAGACCTTTTCTTGTAGGGTTTTTTGAAATCTCAGGTCTATGCAAATAAACCACAATCGACCGATGCCCTAAAGGTAAACAGACACAGGCCATTGCTTAAATTCAGCCGGATCTATGCAGAAGAGTCATTGAAAATTGGACCATTCGGATCCGTGCCACTGTAAACAGCCGAGGCGGGCATTTGAACGATGTCGTACCATATTCCACACTTAATGGCACAAGCCTTTCAAATAAAAAAAGAATTTTGTTAATACCTTACACACAGCTACTTTTATTTCATTTCAACATCTACCCGCCCTTATTGAAAAAAAATCGAGAGGTAAAAATCCTGTTTGTCATACTGTGTGATAATCTGGTGTGACTACGAGTCGGCAAGGTTGAAAAACCCTTTAGTATAACTAGGACAGCACTAGTTAGGAATAAATGGTGTGGAAAAATATGTGGTGTGACAAACAAGAAAAAAAATCCTGTTTGTCACACTGGTGTGATAACCTGGTGTGACTACGAGTCAGCACTCATTTTTATTTCTCGTTTGTCACACCACTGATTTTTCCACACCATTTATTCCTAACTAGTGCTGTCCTAGTTATACTAAAGGGTTTTTCAACCTTGCTGACTCGTGGTCACACCAGGTTATCACACCAGTGTGACAAACAGGATTTTTATTTCTCGTCTTCCAAATAAAAACACTACGAAGTGGAAAATAAGTAAACAAGTCGGTGTTCCTGTTTTCATTTCTTCGTTTTTTGAAAGATTTGGCGTCATTTATTGAAGAGTTCTGTGATATATCACCGAAGTCAAACTCAAAGGTTAAAGTCAAATTGGTTAAAGCTGCCAGCCTTTTGGGTACATTACCAGTGGGCAACGATGTGGAGGAGTTAGTTTTTAGCGGCATATTTTAGTTTAGTATATTTTTAGTTTTAGTTAGTGAGTAGTTTTTGGTTAAGGTGTATATGTTTGTAGTCTTAGTTATTTAAGTATTTTATACACTGTATATACTTTTAACTATGTAAATAATTTTCATTCATATGAAGAAAAAAAATGGTTAATGTCAAATTGGTCAAAGTCAAATTGGTTAAAGACAAATTGGTTAAAGTCAAATTGGCAGTTAAAGTTTTTGTTTGGTACCCCATAGCCAAAAAGTACACGAATCTTCTTGGAAAGATCTATCTAGATCCTATGTGTCCAGAGCAAATTTAAAAGTCGAAGCTTACAGGGTTATAAAACGACGATTGAAAGGCACAGTACTAACAAAAGCAATTATTTGACGAAATACCAGAATTTAAATGAGACTCCTACTGTCTCACATTTAGAGCTCTCTAGCTGCTGCCCTATCCAGAATCCAGAGGAGTCGCCTCAATAAATAGTCGCCTTGATGAGATCTATCCAACGATATATATCTTAACAGACAGGAATGCCCATTGGCCTTTGAAGAGGCAATGGCTCGCGTTTGACCACTATCTCTCCTGCTGGTAAGCGATGATGTGGTCGACGATGAAGCAACCTTGCCTAGAACTAGCTTATTCAGTATTTACTTGATGACCCCCAGGTTGTAGGTTTCAGGAACAACTATTTAGCCTGAAAATGCTTGCTCAAAAACCCTGCCACTACCCCCTCTGTTATAGGGGTTATTAAAATACACCAGTACCGCTGGAGAAACAACCTGGCTCAATGGGGCATCATAGACCTATCCAAAACTCAGTGCCAGTGTGGGCCCCTTCGCATGATAGGGCTTACATTATTGCCGGCCCTTCATGCCCGACCACCTGCACCTTTCAGGAATTGAACGTAGCGAAAGACAGACCTGTCTAAGTAGCTACATACTGGTCGAACAGAATCTGAATGCTGGTTTGGTGTGTTTGTTGCGTGGTGAATGGTTGAGACTATTACTGAGTTAATCGACCAGAAAGAAGAAGACCCGTAATTGAGTAGATTGTATACTCACTGACATGTCATTGAACTTGATCAACTCCTTAATTCTGTTAACGATGTAGAAGTATCCATCTTCATCATAGTAACCGATGTCTCCGGTCTTGAGGAACCCTTCCTCATCCTTACAGTCGGGATTCACGTTGTGCAAATATGCTAAAAAAACAAGATATTATGTTTTAAAAAAAAAAATCTTTTTTACAAGCTTTTAAATAGAAAATAGCATTGCCACGAGAAAAAAATGTGTGTGCAGGTTTTCAGCTCAATTGGATACTGGGAACTGGTTAAAATTTTACTTGTTTTGATTACAGACACCGGGACATGTGGACTCCGCATCAAAGTTGAAAGTGAATAAAGACTTAGTCATCAAACATCAAACTTATACACAAATGACAGCTGACACTGTGAGCAGTGGCAAGAACCGCAACTTAGAAGTTGTAGGTCACGGGTTAAAACCCAAGCTGGCTCCTTACTTTTTGTTTTGTGTTGGTTCTATCCCACCGCACTATTCCCAAACCACTGCAACTCCTGAACGCCAAAATTAACAGTTGCGACCAACAGAAAAGCGCCGAGGCAATGAAACTCGACAAAGTCCCGGAGAATGAATTTAACTGTCTTGGATCCCGCTACGAAATTAATCAGAAAAGAATAACGGAGGAGTAGGAAAAAACACAAATTTCGACTTCCCTCCATATCAAGCAGAAGGCAGAACAAACAAGACCAAGAGCCACATAGGGTCGTTTACAACTGCGATAAGCCCAGTTGCCTAGCACCACGGATAAAAAAAATAGCATTAATATGGGTAAGCTGTTATATTTGATTCCAATAATAGTTATGGCAAAAAGGTTGAACGCACGGAAATTTGTTCTAGTTTCCACAGGGTCCGTATAGTAAACAACTCCTCATGCAGCCTGTACATTATTCAACATAATAGTGCGTTCATACTGCCAGAAAGTACACTCCCTTAGAATATGATGTGCAGATTGTACATATTCACAGTCAGATGTAGAACACTGACATAAAGGCGAGGCAACGAGCTTGTAGAAAAATTATTTACTTTTAAAGTTAGTGAGAAATTAGGCCACACAGTGATCCACCTCCAGCCACGTCCTGACCAGCCACACGTGAACGGATGGAAAGAATTGGTGGAGGTGTCGGCCCTTGATGGCATTATCCCACCTACATTGCCATTCGGATAAAAGTTCCTCCCAGACAACACAATCTAGAGATTTTCTCACGGTCACTCCGCGTTAAAAAGTCCGTGTCCTTGGAATAGAGTGACATTGAGGCTTGTCCTCGGTAGGTACTAACCGTCCTGTATGTTTTGCAAAAGAATATCAAAGCTAAAGGCAAGATAGAACACGGACTGCTTCCTTTTTACGGGAATGTTATTAACTGGCCACCATACGTTATCAAAACCCCCAGAAATGTCTAGAAAAATCCTAATTACGTACTTATGTTCAAATGTATTAACTATTTTCCTAACAGTAAGTACCGCGTCTACGGTAGAATTTCCCATAGGAGGGAAAAAAAAAAATTGTCCGTCCGGTAGCAAACGTGGAACGATAAGGCGCTCCAGGAGTTTTCCCGAAGATGGAAGTAATGTTATGAGCCGGTACGACTTTGGGTCTCTTATTTCATCACCACTGCTTTTTAATTGGGCAAAGAGGTGAACAACGCTTGACGAGGTCCATTCGTGAATGGGTGACCGTTTCAAAATACCGAGATTCCTCCGTGCCTCGGAAAGCACGTTAAGCCGTTCCACCACCAGCCTAGCCAAGGGGTACCTTGTTACTCAGTTACTGGGTTGTGTAGGTCAGATAGGGGTCAGTGGGTCGTCTTAGGGGCGGAGTTCAGATGGGCAGTCGCTCCATGTAAAACACGGGTACTCAGCTGTATGTTACACTAGAAGCCGACCCCAATATAGTTGGGAAAAGGCTCGGCAGAGAGAGAAGTACAAAAAAGAAGAAAGAATAAAAACATACCTTTCATGACACTGGGACCCTTGACACAGATCTCCCCTCTTTGATTAGGACCCAAAGGTTCTCTGGTGTTCAAGTCCACCACCTGAAGAAGAAAACAAATGATTAGGTATTTCTAGGATTATAGTGACACCAGTGTTGGATTTATGTTTTCAATACACAGTTAGGAGAGGAAGTGTTATTTAAGGAGGAAATCCTCAGTGGTTTATGAATGATAAGCATAAAATATGTCATAATTTACACTGGCATAGCTTGATTCAGCATAATGATCATTAGAAAATAAATGTTTTGCCATAATATTTATTGCCATAAATACTGTTGGCATAGTTATAATGAAGCATAATGTTATAAACGCATAATGATAATTATTTACATGTTATAAAAGCATGCACCCCATGCATGATGTCAATTGTTATATTTTGTCAACAGTTATTGGTAAAAAAGAAGAAATAAGAAGTAAGAGTCATTTTGAAAATATCTTACAAAGTACCCCACGCTTTTCTACAATATATTTTTTTGTTTATCTCACTATTCTTGATTTAAATTTATTGAAAATTATATTCTACTTTTTATTTTGGTTTTATGTTAAAGCGTGTTTTTTAATCTTTTATTCATTTTCTTTAAATACAGTGACGATTTGTTTTATAGTATTTTTTGTAGTTATTACAGTTGCATTGTACCAAAATGTGTCACAATACAAATTTAAAAACTCGAGTGGAATGCCTCAGAAATATAAAACCGCGCCATCTACTAGAACATATTTTCAATGATCCGTTCAAATAATCTTTGAAATTTTAATTAAGTGGCCAATATTCCATAATGTTGTGCTTGGAGAAGTTGATTAAACAAGAACACATAATTTTTGTAATTCTAGAAAATGTTAATTTTACACAAAATTCAATAACAAATCGATGCATATCGCGCCATTTAGTGATATTTATTTCAACTAAATTTTCTTTCTTAGCGCTGGGGCCCCGTAGTAGTGGTAAAATAATTTTAACATGGAATCATCGATAGAAGAAGAAGATATTATACACGAAGCTATAGACGCTGTTGATATTCTTGCGCTGAGCTTGTGCGGTGAGCTTGATCACTAAGCAAAGGACTTTGCAAAAAGACGCATCCTTTTCTACTTTATTAAAAGGATGGATGGATGGTTTGATGTTTGTTAATCAATCACGCCAGAACGGTGGGACGGATCCGAATCTATCTCTGTGCCGAATTTCACGGCACAGAGATAGATTTTAAGTATATATATTTATAACTTTACAGGTCACACCTAAGGCATTATACAGTGCAAATAAAATAAGAAAAAAAAGTAAAATCGTACTTCAAGAATAAGGCAGAATTAAATATGTAGGGAAGACTGTGTAATTGTCAGGAAAAGCCATTATTGCATGGGTCCTTATCGGGCTAGGAGTTAACGAACTTCTTTGCTTGTATTTAAGGCCACAATGTTAACAGAAAGCAATAAAGCAGGATTGTCAATGAATACAAGTAAGACGAAATTGTTGACAAACAAGGCTAAAATTAAAATAGAAGTGGGACGAGAAGAGATCGAATATGTTGATGAATAAATATACTTGGGACAGATCATAGCAGTAGAGGATCAATCTAATAAAGAAGTGGACAGAAGAATAAATAACAGCTGGCAAAGATACTGGTCTCTCAAAGAGGTTATGAAAAATAAGAAAATACCTGTATACGAAAAAAGAAAAGTCTACAACACATGTATTCTTCCATGCCTCATATACGATTGTCAGACCTGGCCATTCTCACAAAATTTCGAGCACAAATTAAGGGTGTGCCAAAGAGGCATGGAAAGAAGCATGCTGAACCTAAGGCTAAGGGAAAAATGGAAAGCTACAAAAATCAGAAACATAACCAAGGTGGCAGATGTGAGAGTAAAGACAAGAACACTGAAATATAGGTGGACGGGACATATGTGGAGAACAAAAACGGACAAATGGACAGAAAAAGTTACAGAATGGTACCCAAGAAATGGAAAGAGACAAAGAGGAAGACAGATAAAGAGATGGGAGGATGATTTACCAAAGGAGTAGAGAAAAACAGTAAAGGACCGAAACAAGTGGAGGAATTTAAAGGAGGCCTATGTCAAACATAGGCCTTCCTTCCAACAACCTGACCTGGTAACTGATAGTTAGTTAAGATAATATGTTATATAGATTAGCTAGTAATGCATAGTTATCATAAGCTAGATGTAAGATTTAATTTAAAAGAGAAAAGTATTGTAAACAGGTTACAGGAAATAAAGGCTTTTTTTATTTTATTTTTATTTATTTATTTTAAGGCCACAATGTAACTAATCACGTCATGCCTTGGAGAATAACGTAAACGACGTTCCTCCAAGCACGTAGTTTGATCTACACGAACAATCGTTAACTCTCACTGTATTTCTTCATAGGTTTTATAACAAATTCACAACTCAATCAAACCCGCCATTTTCTCCCTCGACCTCTTGTCTAATTCCCCTTGTTCACGCCAAAAACTAGTGCTTGGTGTTATGTCAAGTTGACATCTGTCAGAGTCATTCAAAACCATAGCTCTCTTCAGAAGTGCCGACAAATATAACAAACAACTAATTTATAAAAAAAACACACGAGACAACAAAACATAGGAGGAAAAATACAAAAAAAAACAAAATATTACAAATATAATTTTACAGAAGCAACAATGTACAAAGAATATACAATTATTTATGTACTAACCTATCTTTCATTCATCTTCTCACAAAACCTTAAACATTCACATGTCTCACTACACACATCTGTCCATCTCCCAGCAAAGAGGTCACACTCCGGTGGTGATGTCAGATGGGCATTTAGCATCCTGAGCGCCCGAACTAGAGGCGAGTTAGCTCGGGACACCGTACGTGCCGAAGGTACGACCAAATGCAGATGATTTCACAGTCTAAGCTGTTGTTTGGGCACTTCAGGAAAAAACAGACCCAACAACTGCGCCACGAGCTCCTCGCAATCGGACTCACCCCGCATAATACGGCAGGCAGCAAGAAGTACTTATGCCTTACATCGAGAGAATTAAAATTTAAAACACGAAGTAGGAATTTGGTAGGTTATAGGAAGAGGTAATATCCAAACAGTTTTATAATAAGAAAACGAAGATAGGCTTTCTGGATTTTAATCTTTTTTGAATACTTTTTTGCCAGTAGTATGTTCCCGTGGAATAATTTCCGACTACCACGCGAGCGAAACCGCTGGCAGAAGCTATTATAGTATACATACCAAAGTTTCTGAAAAGAGTGGCACGAAGAGTTGAAAAGAGGAAAGAAGATAAAACCACTTACTTTAATCACAAAACCGTTGCAAGGCATGCCGGAGCTGCCAGGCCTGGAACCCTTGGCAGATCTCATCTCACTGCAAATAGAGCCAGTTTCGGACATCCCGTACGCCTGTATCACTGATACTAGGTTTGGTACCCTGGAAGATAAAATAGGGATGGTGACAATAAAAATCTATTTATTCCGTCAGTTAGATAACCTAAATATATTGGACAAGTATTTTTCTCTTGCCTCGTAAACAAAAAAATACGACGTTACAGTGCGTTGAAATATCGTGTGACGTCACGGTGTGCTACACTTTATTCTGACAAAGTGACGTCACAAGGCCCCACTCTTGAACTATGATGCGTTTTATCTTTGTATTTTTTTATTTATTTGATAAAGCAAAAAATACGGATATTATCAAATAATATTGCTAACGGATTAAATGTAATAATTTTTCTACCCAGGAAACATCCCTATAAGTGCAAAAATAACTGTTCAAGGTGGCAATGAAATACTGCCCGAGTTTTAGAAACTGTTGCCATTGACAACGATGTGAACGAGTTTTTGGAAGCTTAATGATTTCTTCTAGTCGGTACCAGATGTTTTAGCAATGAAGACAGGAGGCAGGCTGGGTTTCTTCAATAAGGCTCGATGAATATGGTTTAAAATGATATGTATTACTTTTTATTACAATATTGAAAGAAGAAAAGAAAAACTATTTATTTGTGACCCGCACAGGAGACACGAGAAATAAGCATAAAATTAAACAATAATAAAAAATAAAAATCCCGTGCGAAACCAAAACGGTCCTATCTCAGCATATGCAGCATATCCAAAAAGAAATAACGATGCGCTGATTTTCTGATAGGGCCCACAATTGATCCCATCCCAGGGCCATAATAATTATATAATAAAATAGAATAGAATAAACACAGAAGGTGGGTCAAAGTATGTATAATTATATGTAAGCATAATACAAATATATAAATAAAACATATTAAATGTGTGTGTAAGACCTATAAAGACCGACGGTCACGATGCTCAATGATCATTTGTCGAAACCATAGATAAACGACAGAGCGCGCGGACCGAAGAATAATATATAAAATACGGAGGAAATCTATTATAGTCGGCTGTCAAACTCAAAAGAAATATGTTATGAAATTGTGTAAATAAATATGTGTAAATAAACCAGGCAAAAAGAATGCATAGAATATTGTTTTGCTAGTATTAAATAAAACAGAGTGGTGTGATATTATAGTTTTGAGAGAATATTGTATATATGTATGTACGGTCTTGGTTTGTAATACACGCTGGTCGGTCGCGCGGGCTGTCGGAGGATTTTTCTCCCGTTTGTCGCGAGCGAGCCGTCCTCTCCCATTGAACAGCAGATGTCGCTCCGAACTGTCTATTGATTGTAAATCTAAGGAGAACCGGTAGATGGCGCTGCTTGACCCAACATACCGGCCGCCTTGGAAGATCCGTCTTCCAATTAGACAGAAGTCACGCTGGCTTCGCTTGTGGAAACCGGCAGCGGACAGATTTTTGAGGAAGCACGCTTGTTGATGTTCGGATTGCCGCAACTCTTGAGAACATTTTCCTGGAAACAGATTAATAATCCTACCAAATCTCCACTTGAATAGTGGCGGGTTGTCTTCTTTGATGACGACCAGACTATCAATAGCGATGTCATCTTTATTGTGCGTCCACTTCGTTCTGCGTTGTAGCTCAGACATGTTATTCTTTTGACCAGCGCTCCCAAAAGTGTTGTCGCAACTGCTCGAGCCGAGAGTAGCGACAGGCAGGTGTAGATGTCGTCGTCAAGTCCTCACTGGCAGGCGCAGTCAACGGCCGGTCGATTAGAAAATGATCAGGTGTGAGGGGAAGGTAATCATGTGGATCTGCGGACATAGGTGACATAGGGCGGGAGTTTAGGACGGCCTCGACCTGTGTCAATACCGTACTAAACTCCTCATAAGTTAGCTTAGCATTACCTACGACACGTTTCAAGTGATACTTACACGACTACATACCCGCTTCCCATAAACCACCAAAGTGAGGTGCATAAGGCGGGATGAAACTAAATTTAATATCACTACTACAAAAGTGCAAGTGAAAATCAATTATTTCATTAGATTTTTCAAATATAGCTGAATGTAGCCCCCTTCAGCTCTAACGAAATTCCTACCGTTATCGGGAAAAACTTGACATGGCTTACCGCGTCGTGATATGAATCGTTTGAATGCCAATATATAATCCTGAGTCGACAATGAACCAACTAATTCTATGTGCACAGCTCTGGTAGCAAAACAGACAAATAAACAAATATATCCTTTTATTAGTTGTGAACCTCTGCTTTTGCGATTCAATATAGATATTGGTCCGGCATAATCAACTCCACATCGCATGAATGGAAATCCAGCTTCTAAACGTTCGGCAGCGAGATCACCCATAAGTGGAGTTAAAGTGTTTCCTTTCATGCGAGTGCAGGTTACACATTTATGGACCACTTGCCTCGCCAAATTACGTTTTCCTAACACCATCTATCACACATGGCAGCTACTAGAAGCTGAGGTCCAGCATGAAGTAAACGTTTGTTTTCGTACGAACACAATAACCATGTAAAACGATGCTTAAGATACAATACCACCGGATGTTTCTTATCATAATCAAATTTTGAATTACTAAGTCTACCACCAAAACGAATTAAATTATCTTCATCTAAAACTAAACTTAAACCTAATGTTTTATACTAGATTTATTGTAAATTTTTTAATGTACCTTTTCTTTAAGGTTATGACATTGCTTGCTGAACGATTGTGATTGAATTAAACATGTCAAAACACCTAATGAACTATTAATCTCACTCACGGTCAATGAACCGGTTTTGCGACCTTGGCCTATACGCGATGCACGTAAGTTAAAAATGTACCGCAAACATACGCGACTGTTCTTTGCAAACGATTAAAACAGGAAAATCTTTCGAAATCGATTATTATATTATTAGTTTCTACGTTTAATGATTTTGTAGTTTTGGAACATTTTAATACCGGTAACTTAAACTTATTAAATTCAATTTCTTCAGTACTTTTTGTCAACCAACTTGAAGTCGATTCACGAAGAAAAGCCGGTCCAGACCACCAAAAACTAGAAAAAAAAAGGTTGTCTGCCCTTAGCGATGCGAAAAGAGATTGCCCTGTGCGATAAGACCGCCCATTGTACACTTGTTTTTGTAAATGTTTGTCCTGTATGTTTTTTGGTGTAAAATAAAGTATATAATAATAAATAAATAAACTGGTATTCATCAGCCTATAGCAGTACACTGCTAGACATAGGCCTCTCAAATTGCACGCCATTTGGTTCGATTTTCGGCAACTGTCATCCAGCTGCTACCAGCCACCCTGGTAGCAGGGTGGCAGGTCGTCGCTCCACCTAGCCTGAGGGCGTCCTACCTTACGTTTACCAGTTCGCGGTCTCCACTCAAGAACACGTTTACCCCAACGGTAATCGGTTCTACGACTTCTATGGCTGGCCCATTGCCACTTCAGCTTACTTATTCTGTGAGCTATGTCGACAACTTTGGTTTTCTGCCAGATCACCTCGTTTTGGATCCCTTGGAGAGACTCCGAGCATAGCCCTTTCCATAGATCGCTGAACAACTTTAGACTGATGAACCAGCCGTATTGTGAGTGTCCACGTCTCGGCACCGTAGGTCATAACAGGTAGGACGCACTGGTTGGAGATTTTAGTCTTCAAGCTTTGTGGGATATGTGACGAGAAGACTCGACGAAGTTTTCCAAACGCCGCCCAGCCCAGCTGTATTCTTTTGCTAGCCTCCTTCTCAAAGTTGTTCTTACCAAGCTGCAGAGTTTGCCCGAGGTAAACGTATTCTCGAACAACTTTGAGAGCACCACCATTGACCACAATCGATCCCGGAGTGACGTCTGAATTGAACATAACCTGGGCTTTGTCCATGTTCACCCGGAGACCAATGCGTGCCGAAGAATCAGCTAGGCTATCCAGCATCTGCTGCAAATCGTGCACCGACTCTGCCATTATGACGATGTCATCCGCAAATCTCAAGTGTGAGATGTATTTGCCGTTTATATTTATGCCGCGTCCTTCCCAGTCCAGCGTCTTAAACATATCCTCCACCGCGTTACTAAACAATTTCGGGGAAATTACGTCCCCTTGCCTTAACCCCTCGACGCAGTGAGATATGTCTATTTTGCCGGTCCTGACTTTGGACGGTCATTGTTGCGTTTTCATAAAGACATCTCAGCACCTGGATGTATCGCCAGTCAACTTGGCATCGCTGCATAGATTCCAAAACAGACCAGGTTTCGATGGAGTCAAAAGCCTTCTCATAGTCCACAAAAGCAAAACACAGGAGCCGATTGTACTCTTCGGACTTTTGTATAATTTGTCGCACTGTGTGGATGTGGTCTATGGTGCTGTATCCTCCTCGGAACCCGGCCTGCTCCGGTGGGTAAAACTCGTTGATTCTCGCGACGACTCTCGAAAACAACTTATAAACGTGACTAAGAAGCGTAATGGATCTGTAATTCTTCAAAAGGGTCTTGTCGCCCTTTTTTAAGAAAATAACGACCACACTCCTTTGCCACGCCATTGGAGTTCTCCCAGAGAACAGGACAGAGTTAAAGAGCTCCTTCAATACCGGGCGTCCTCCCGCTTTCAGGAGCTCGGTTGTAATCCCGTCCTTGTCAGGGGCTTTTCCATTTTTAAGCTGTTTGAGAGCCGCCTCGATTTCATCTTGGCTTACTTCCGGCAGGTCTTCTGTAAAATGGCGGGTTGAGGTGGCTCTAGAATCCTCATTTTCGGGGTCAGGTCGAGATTCATGCGATGCGTACAGTTGGCTGTAGAAGTCTTCTACTTCCGAAAGAATCTCGGGCCTCGAAACGATGATATCCCCACTCGATTTAGCCAGCTTCGTCAGATTGCTCCTCCCAAGTGGCTGGAAGAACACTTTGGACCCCCGGTTTTGCTCAATCACTTTCTCTATAGAGAGCGTCAAACTAGTATTGTTTCCCTTTATTGAATCAAATAAAACGCCTCTTGATAGGGTGTCAGCAGGATTCTCCTTGCCTTTAAAATGCAGCCAAGTAGTGTTGCTTGTTAATTCTTGATTTGCACAACGCTATTCTGAACAAATGTTTTTAACAAATGTGGTGTTGTCTGAAGCCAGCCTTAAACTATAGTGGAGTCAGTCCAGAAATAGATCTTATCAAGTTTTAGTCTAAGAGAATTTATAATTTTATTATAAAGTTTAGCTCCAACTAAAGCTCCACATAGTTCAAGTCGTTGAATACTTAACGCTTTAATTGGTGCGAGTTTACTCTTAGCACATAATAATCGTCTAGTAACTTGCGACTCATCAATATGTGAACGTATGTACGCACATGCACCGTATGCACAAATTATGTAACTCTATATTTACAGCATTAGTACACATGACATAACGCGGCACTAATATTACGGACAGTATATATATATATATACAATATAATTCGGCTTATTTATATTACTAAATTCCTCTTCACGCGTCTTATGACCTAATTGGTCGTTCTCATGCATAAACTCACAATACATTTGTTTATACTGTGGTGAACGATCTAGTTTCCTCTCTAAAGATTAGAAACGCTGATTAGCAGAATTGTATGAGTCACCCAAAAAAACAGGTGATTGTTTAAATGGCATGCGTACAGAAAACCTACCATGCTGATCGCGTTTGGTAGTCTGCAAGAACAAGTCTTCACAAAAACGATCTTCCTCAGTAATACCGGGAGTGATATGTACTGCTTCGATTTCCCAGAACTTTCGTAATTGAGAATCAACTAACGTCAAACATTGAACATCTGTCGCGCTAGTCGCTAATAAACGATTATTATTAACTGAACCATCCGGTCCAGTGTATAATAATAATCGTACAGTTTATAATAATAATCCACCCTACCATAGAATCTTGTAGGTACGGACCGGTGGGAAGTTGTTTATTTTTTTCTTTTAGTAAATCCCAAAAGACATCTCTGTCAAGCAGAGCGTGAACTGTGTGATAATTATTATCAACATCAGCAATCTCAACTACCGCCGTAGACAGCAGAACAGTCTGAAACGATTTAGCACTATCCTTCAATGCGTTACAACTCTGATTATCAATATTATCAGCTGTTTTACTAACGCAGTGTAATACAGAAGACTGTGGCAACGTATTATTGATAACGGAACTTTGTGGTAACGTATTTGGAATAACGATGTAATTGTCAACAATATTTAACACATTATGTTTTTGTTGACATAATTAACAAGGACCGTAATTACATTTTTCAATTGCGTTAGTGTGTGTACGTAAACAGTTTTGACAAACGCATTTTGTGCCGTATGGTGCCGGACGTAAAGAATTTCACCATCCCATGTCTTCCCGTGGGTGTCGTAAGAGGCGACTAAGGGACAAACCAGAGAATGGGCAGCAGCGTTCTCTGTACTTTTATAACAACCATACTGCGATCGCCAACCCGCCTGCCAAGCGTGGCGATTATGGCAAAACCCCCCAATGAATAGCACAAATAAAAAATGGCCCCTAGTACCCGGCAGCTTGCCTACCCTCGACTACGGTAGCGGTCGAGGCTACGGCATGGCAAGGGGTGCTAAGAATCTCCGGACGAGATCCGGCTACCCCAACAATCACCGACGACTGGACCTGGCAACGTACAACACGCGCACACTTCGGACCGACGAGAAGGTCACCGAACTCGAGGAAGAATTGAGCAGGTTGCGATGGAGTATTATAGGGTTATCTGAGGTCCGAAGAGATTCTATAATCCTCAAATCCGGTAACCTGCTCTATTTCCGAGAGGGTGACCGGCAGTCCCAGGGTGGTGTCGGGTTTATCGTCCACAAGTCCCTTGTGAACAACGTGGTGAAGATCGAGAGTGTGTCGACCAGGGTGGCGTACCTTATACTCAGAATATCCTCAAGATATTCGCTGAAGGTCATACAGGTCTACGCCCCAACCTCGGCACACCCCGACGATGAGGTAGAGACCATGTATGAGGATATCTCCAGAGCCATGCATGGTTTCAAAACTCACTTCACCGTTGTCATGGGGGACTTCAACGCGAAACTGGGCAAACGAGACGAGGATGAGCTGCAAGTGGGGCAATTTGGAGTTGGACAACGGAACCACCGGGGTCACCTACTGGCCAGTTTTATGGAGAAGGAGGGCCTCTATATGATGAACTCCTTCTTCAAAAAGCGTGAACACAGGAAGTGGACCTGGCAGAGCCCCGATGGTGCAACAAAAAATGAGATCGACTTCATCATGTCAACCAAGAAGCAAATGTTCAATGATGTCTCTGTGATCAATTCGGTAAAAACCGGGAGCGATCACCGCATGGTAAGAGGCACATTGAACATTAATATTAAGCTTGAACGGTCTCGACTGATGAAGTCCACGCTCCGGCCAGCGCAGATCCAGGTCCAAAACCCCGAGAGCTTTCAGCTCGAACTCCAGAATCGTTTCGAATGCCTAGGGAGCTCCGTGGATGAATACAGCAACGGGTTCGTGGAAGCTGTCCATACGGTCGGGTCTAAGTTTTTCAAGACCCGTCGTACAGATAGGAACAAAAAGCTCTCTGATCATACCCTCAAGCTTATGAAGGAGAGGCGTGAGATGATCCTGCAGTCTTCAGATGAGGCGTGCAAATACCGGCAGCTCAATAGACAGATCTCTAAATCCTTGAAAAGAGACCTCCGCCGATTCAATACCGAGCGCATTAAAGACGCGATCGAGCGAAATAAAGGCTCCAAGGTGTTTGCAAGGGATCTGGCTATTGGGCAGAGCCAACTCACGAAACTGAAGACCGACGATGGCAGGATCGTATCCGCCAAACCGGAGCTTCTAAGGGAGATCGAGACATTCTATGGGCAGTTGTACACATCGATCAGCAAGCCCGTTGCGAGTCTAGCAAACGACCCAAGAGCTAGATTGACCCGACACTATACCGAAGATATCCCGGACGTCAGCCTGTACGAGATTAGGATGGCTCTGAAACAGCTCAAAAACAACAAGGCGCCGGGTGATGACGGAATTACGGCCGAACTCCTGAAGGCGGGTGGCAAACCGGTCCTTAGGGCCCTTCAGAAGCTGTTTGATTCCGTCATACTCGAGGGCAAAACGCCACAGGCATGGTGCAGGGGTGTGGTGGTACTCTTCTTCAAGAAGGGCGACAATGCCCGGCTGAAGAACTATAGGCCCATCTCACTTCTTAGCCATGTCTACAAGTTGTTTTCAAGAGTCATCACGAATCGTCTCGCGCGCAGGTTTGACGATTTCCAGCCCCCCGAACAAGCCGGATTCCGAAAAGGCTTTAGCACCGTAGACCACATACATACGCTGAGGCAGGTTATACAGAAGACCGAAGAGTACAACCTGCCTCTTTGTTTAGCGTTTGTGGACTACGAGAAAGCCTTCGATTCGATCGAGACTTGGGCTGCAGTCTCTCCAACGGTGCCAGATCGACTACCGGTACATTGAGGTGTTGAAGTGTTTGTACAAAAACGCCACCATGTCAGTCCGTCTTCAGGATCAGACCTCAAAACCAATCCTTCTCCAGCGCGGCGTGAGACAGGGAGACGTAATTTCTCCGAAACTGTTCACTGCTGCGCTGGAGGATGTCTTCAAGGTTCTGGACTGGAGAGGGCTGGGCATCAACGTTAATGGCGAGTACATTACTCACCTTCGGTTTGCCGACGACATAGTGGTCATGGCTGAGACCATGGAGAGCCTCAGTAAAATGCTCGATGACCTCAGTAGAGCTTCCGAAAGAGTGGGTCTTAAAATGAACATGGACAAAACCAAGATCATGGTGAATGCCCATGTAACACCCACTCCCATTAAGGTCGGAGACTCTACACTCGAAGTTGTAGACCATTATGTCTACCTGGGACAAACGGTCCAGTTGGGTAGGTCCAATTTCGAGAAAGAGATCAACCGTCGAATCCGACTCGGCTGGGCGGCGTTCGGGAAGTTGCGTGGTATCTTCTCGTCCAATTTACCGCAGTGTCTCAAGACAAAAGTCTATGACCAGTGTGTGTTGCCAGTGATCACCTATGGAACCGAGACGTGGTCGCTCACAATGGGCCTTATCAGAAAGCTCAAAGTCACCCAAAGGGCAATGGAGAGGGCTATGCTCGGAATTTCCTTGCGTGATCGCATCAGAAATGATGATATCCGCAGGAGAACCAAAGTTACCGACATAGCCCGAAGAATTGCCAAACTTAAGTGGCAGTGGGCAGGGCACATTGCTCGCAGAACGGATGGCCGATGGGGCCGAAAAGTTCTGGAATGGCGACCGCGAACCGGAAGACGATACGCTGGAAGGCCTCCCACTAGGTGGACTGATGATCTGGTTAAGGTTGCGGGAAGGCGCTGGATGCGAGACGCACGGGATCGGTCAATGTGGCGACGCCTGGGGGAGGCCTATGTCCAGCAGTGGACGTCTTTCGGCTGAAATGATGATGATGATGATGATGATGATCTTCAAGCAGCTCCCAAGCGTGAAACATATGAATTCCTAAATTCTAACCACTTATCGAAGGAGCCGTCAAACTTTATTACCGGAAATGCACTGAGAACTATTTAATCCATTTTGCTCACCGTCGCCTATCATGTGCTTTGCTATAGCTACAATTGAATAATATTGGAACTCAAACGAATCTCTGTAATCTAAATGTATCAGTTATTCTTTTTCATACACAATTCTTTCTAGTTTAGATTGTACTCGTTAAACTCGGCAAATAAAATGGCTACCATTTGAATACGCATTTGTACATTACATCATCATAACATAAATACTAGGAACAAACACAAATTTGTAGTACCTACAACAAGGCTCAAGAAAATAGGTGGCTCGTTTAGATATCAATGTGTACGCTTTTATAATAAGCTTCCAAGCCACGTACAAGATCTAAGTCTTAATAAATTCGAATCTTTCATTAAACGTAAGTTGTGCCAGAAAGGTTTTTATACAATTAACGTTGAGGACAAAAAGGCTTGGGATTGAGCTGCTCCAATGAAAATTAATTTTGTATTTTTTTGTATTTTGCACCGTGAATTTTGTTATTTCTTATATATTTTTTTGTTTTCTTGCAATAACAAAAATATTTACTTTTATTTATATTATTTTATTTGATTTATTGTGGATGTGAAGACTATCTGGATCATTCTTTTTTTGTTTTTAATTTATCTTAGTTTTTAATCATGGTCTGGCAGTTTGCGTAGTTTATGCGGCCTACCCAAATGTCCTTTCTTTGGTATTATTCGTGGAATCGTTGAGCTCCTTAAATTCTGAGTTGAGCTGCTCGGTTATTGAGAAATGCGTGCACTGACTGGACAGGTCCACTCAATCTGGCTGGTTCTTTCCTCAAAAGACCATTTCAGATATCAGTCTACCTGGTCTTCTCATGATCTAACCAAGATTTTGTCTGGACTTTAAAAGAGACTGTGACCTCTGAGTTTGTTTCGGCCTTTCTTCTCAGAGTAGTCAGATAGGAAACGCCGAACTCATCTAATTTTTAAAAAAATGATCGACATGTAAAGGTGTTTGTACAAACCAACTTACAGAAATAAAATCATTTATTATCATTTATCAGCCTATTAATGTTCCCACTGCTGGGACACAGGCCTCCCCTCTGTGAAAGGGGATGGGCTATAATCCACCACGCGGGCCCCGTGCGGGTTGATGGGTCATGGTCACATGTCTTCGAATTTTTGGTTCTAAGACATGCCGGTTTCCTCACGATGTTTTCCTTCACCGTTTTTGAGAGCAGTGATGATGAAATAATTTACACAAAAAAAAGCGCCTGCCTGGGTTCGAACCCACGAGCTACAACTTGTAAGTCGCGGCCGATACCACTGGGCCACCACTGCTCGCATTTGCACTTGAGTTTTAATCACGGAATCTAAACACGATTTATCTAACTTATTCATAAAATTTGCGAAAAAATTTAATCTACCTTTAATTACACCACATTGTTTGTTAAGATCAGATATCTGACTATCTAAACGAGAAATAGTTTCATCCTCACTCATATTGGTAATTTACGAAAGCAGGTACTTATAGTTTTGCGTGTTCAGTCGTGTTTTCTCACCTGAAGACGGCCTCAGCACTGCTAGTAGATCTGATTTCGATCAGTTCTGAAAAACGTTTAGGTACGATATTAACACAAGACGAAGACAAAGGGAAAGGAGGGAAAAAGGAAACTGGATAACCTGACCGTTGCAGGCTGCTGCATCAATGGCTTCTGCTCAGTAAACTGTGGCTTCCAGATCTCCGCAACGTACTTCTAATTCGAAGTTCCACTCGCTTCCATCATTCTTCAACCCGGCTCGTCACGCGGCTGATATCTTCAATGTGGCTCGAAGGTCCAATGTTTTGGCAATGAAGACAGAAGGCAGGCTGGGCTTCTTCAATAAGGCTCGATGAATATGATTTACAATGATATTTATTACTTTTTATTACAATTATAGTTTTGAGAGAATTTTGTGTATATGTATAAACGGTCCTGGTTGGTAATACAAACTGGTCGGGCGCGCGGGCGTTCGAAGGATTTTTCTACCGTTTGTCGCGAGTGAGCCGGCCTCTCCTGTTGAACAGCAGATGCCGCTCCGAACTGTCTATTGAGCATAAATCTAGGGAGAACCGGTAGATGGCGCTGCTTGACCCAACACCAGCTATTGATGAATACCAGAGCTGTGGCTCCGTCTAGCACGCAAGTCCCAGCTTATGGCAAACTATTTTGAACCTTACCTCTGTCTGATAGCATTGACTTCCTCCTTCCGGATGTAAGTACCGGAGGTCATGATGTACTTTACTGAGCTAATATCATAAGCGCCCAAGATGGCCGACTTTATCATCCCTGTGATGATCATAGGTACTAGCTGCAGCATTATTATCTGAAAATGCAAATAACACTCGTGTAAGTTTTCGAATAATTGCGAAACTTAAGGTGATGAGGTGAAACAGTTGACAATCGACATCTGAGGTTTTAAGCCACGCACATTGTCATCGATAGCTTTCGTCCAAACTTAAATTGGAGCGAAAATTAATTACACAGGGCCGAAAACAGAGGCCACATCATTAGCGTACTCTTCCAAAGGTTTTTACAAATCGTTCAAATTCAAAATATTTTTTAATTCAACTAAATCAAATAATTGTTTGAATTGTCAAACAAAATTTGAATTGATTGCACATTCGCAAGCGTCAGTATGTATCTATGGAGAAGAACGTGCAACAATTTCCACGGAAACTTTTTACCATCAGTTTTAATTACAATTATTTGGTTACATCATTCTTGTTGGAAAAATACATATATGAGAACGATGTAAAAAGACGTGCACGTAAAAGCGCATAGAGTAAAAAAAACAATTCAATAATATAATAAGTACGTAATTAAAAGCAGGCCGAAGCAGTTAGTTATGACCAACACCAACTGATGGCACCCGTTCACGAACATGACGCATGAATTGGCACCACTTAGCTTAACCATCATGAAGGGAACCGAATGATCCAATGGGTACGTATTGCAATATCTAAAATTAAAAGAACTAACGTAAAATAACCTACGTTCAAAATCCCTAAAATGTAAAAACCTAATGTTTTAAATACCTAAGCAACTAACACCTACCCACGAATTACCTAAGTTTAAAATACTGATTGGACTAAATATTGAATGTTTAAAATATCAACAGTTTTTACACCTAAGTTTAATACACTAACATTTGAAATACCAAATGGTCTAAATACCTAAAATGATGCATCACTTGCGAGCTATTTATATGAAGTAGTAGATCAGGTCATAGACTAATATATAATAGATTGAGGATCAGTCGACTGCGAACAGGACGCGCTGTGGTTCCACGGGGCGATGACGCAAATCAGCGACGCGTCCATGCCCCGGGTCCACGCACAGTCAGCGAGGCGCCAGGTGTACTGTTGGTCCGCCGAGATCGCACAGTTGCGTGTCGTGTGCTTAGCGGCCAGACGCCAGTACACTAGATACCGGAGGAGACGTCGCCGGGTCCCTGACGAAGAAGCCGCGCGGTATTAGGTGTACCGCGCAGCGACGGAGACCCTGCGGCTGGCCATCGGCGAGGCGAAGAAGCGAGCCAGGGAGGAGATGTTGGAGACTCTAGACGGTGATCCGTGGGGGCGCCCTTATCGAGCGGTTCGAGGGAAACTTCGATAAGATAAGATAAGATAAGATCATTTATTTGTCCAAAACATGAGTATACACACACATGGCATGCAAGATGTTACAATAAAATTTATCACTGTCATGTTTTGCCTTAACGGCGTACAAATATAACAAGTAAACATCAAATAATTACAAATTTATCCATTATACAAAACAATCCAAATTTAAACTTAAAAATTAAAAATATGCAACTGCATAGTGGTGTCACCAACTCGTCAAATAAATGTATATAAAATTAGTCAATTGAATGTCAAAATAATTAGGAAAATTTGGATATTTCACACTAGTCAGATTAATTTATCAGTGAAAAATTCGTCAGTGCTGTAATAGACTTTCTCTAACAAAAGACGTTTTAAACTAATTCTTAATTTTTCTGTTGTATATTCCCTCCAATATTTTGGTAATGTATTATAAATAATTGGCGCCATACAGAATATACTTTTTCGCAATAGTGCTGTCCTAGATCTAGGCACGAAAAGTTTGCTATTGTCGCGTCTATTTCGAATTACTTTATCTGACAATAGGGGAAATAAGTGTGGGTTCGATCTGACAAACATAATGGTCTCTAAAATGTACAAGGATGGTAGGGTCAAGATTTTATATTTTTTGAAATATGATTTGCAACTTTCGGTAACATGAAGTCCAAACATAGTTCTAAGGCACCTCTTTTGGGTTTTAAAAATTATATGTTTATTTGTTGAGTTGCCCCAAAAAATTACTCCGTATCTTAACTTAGAGGATACTAAGCCATGATAAGCAGTTAGCAGCGCATCAACATTTAGCATCGGTGCTAATTTATACAGAGCATATGTGGAATTACTAATTGTTTTGCTTAAGGCGGAAGCCTTTCGCGCGCTTTCCAATCTAATTTACTGTCAATAGTAACTCCAAGAAATTTCGTAGTGTCAACTTTGTCTATGTTACTATTACAATAGTGTACATTAACATTTGGAATGGTTAATCTTTGGGCAAAATGCATGATATTCGTTTTTCCAAGATTTATCTTAAGATTGTTGTTTTCCAACCATTTTATCATTGAACCTATAGAATTGTTAATGTCAGCTTCGTAAGTGTCTCTATTTTTACAAGCGATTGTAATGGTACTATCATCAGCAAAAAGTGTCATAGGGTGGTCAATACTTTTGGGTAAGTCATTAATATAAAGTATAAAAAATAGTGGGCCTACGACAGTGCCTTGCGGTACGCCAAATTTGACTACACGCTCTTCTGATTTATGAATTACTTCATGCTTATTGTCTCCATTTACTGCCGAAATTTCTGTAAATTGTCTTCTATTGCTCAAATAAGATTTAATAAGGCTGGAGACATTACCTCTAATGCCGTATGCTTCTAACTTCTCAATTAGTATATCGTGACGGACATGGTCGAAAGCCTGTGTCATGTCACAGAATATCGTACATACAGGTATATTCGTATCTACTTTTGGCATGACATTATGTAAAAAATCATATAGTGCCAAGTTTATGGTTTTCCCATTTCTGAACCCTTTCTGTTCATGAGCGAGTATATTTTCTTTTTCGATATAGGCATATAACTGTTTATATAAATACTTTTCAAATATTTTTGATATTATACTTATAAGGGATATGGGTCTATAAAATTGCATTAGCTCTTTATTTTCCTTTTTAAATAATGGCTTAACAGTAGATATTTTGAGTGCCTCAGGAAAAACACCAGTCTCTTTGCAAAGATTAATTATATGGCTAAGATGCGTTGATATTTCTCCCGCTACTGCTTTTATAACTTTTGTTGATAGACCATCGTATCCTACACTATTTGTGTTTTTTAATGTTTTTATAATTTTAAACACCTCGATTGGCAGACATGGGACCAGAAAAAAAGAATCTTTTCTTTTATGTATCAATGCTGTGGGGTTTTGCCCAGATCCCGCTATAGGATTGATTTTGTCAACGAAGTAATTATTAAAGGCATCTGCAATGTCTTTTGGGTCAGTGATAAACTCATTGTTCATACGAATTTTGTCAATGTAGTTTTTCGGAATATTGAATTTTGAGTTATTTATTATTTTCCAAGTAGCTTTAGATTTATTATCTGAAATATTTATTGTGTAGTTATTTTGAGCTCTTTGAGTGAGTTTTACAATTCTTTTAAATAGCCTAGAATAATTAGTACGTTTTCCTTTATTAATCTGATTTGGTTTAAGTCTGTATTGCTATAAGAGTTGTCTTTTCTTTTTACTACATAGTTTAATACCACGTGACACCCATTTCGGTTTTCTCATAGTATTAATTCTAACATTCATTTCGGGAAAACACAATTTATAAAATAATGAAAATATGTCAAGAAAAGAATTATACGCTACATTAGGATTATTGCTTTTGTAAATGTCAGAAAATGATAAATTATGTAAGCAATTTTTAAATTTTGTCATGTTTTCATTGCAGTAGTCACGTCTTTTTACCTGCCACCTTCGAGCAACCGCGCCTCCACTTACGGAGAGTCTCCAACCCGAGCTGCCGGAGGCGGTAGTCGCAGCCCTCTTCACGGCGAGAGCAGAGCATATACCGCCGCCGATGGCTTTGCCCACGGCCGCAGATTCTACAGAGGAGGACGCCATCAGCGTCTTAAAGGTGACACAGGCAGAGATGGGTGCGGCCGTGATGCGGCTCCGGGCCACGAACGTGGCTCCGGGGCTCAACGAAATCCACGGCCACGGGCTAGCCCTCGTTTTGAAAGAACTAGAGCCCTGGCTGAGAGGACTCTTCACAGCGTGCCTTGAACGGGGCCAGTTGCCCACTATGTGGAAAGCTGGTCGTCTGGTCCTGCTCAGAAAGGCGGGGCGCCCTGCGGACTCGCCGCCCGCCTACCGGCCCATAGTGCTGCTAGACGAGGTGGGCAAGCTGTTCGAGCGGATTATCGCTGCCCGCCCCGTCAACCACTTGTAAAGAGAGGGGCCGGACCAGGACGAAAGCTAGTTCGGCTTTCGGCATGGGCGCTCCACCATCCACGCAATATCGCAGGTGAGAGTCCTGGCGGAGGAAGCAGTGTCCCGGGGTGGGGTAATGTTGGATGTGTACTTGGACATTTCCAACGCCTTCAACACCCTGCCCTGGAGTTGTGTTCGGGAGGCACTGCGGTATCATCGAGTGCCTCCCTACCTCCCCCGCATCATCGGGGTTTATTTAGCGGAGAGGTGTGTTACCTACGTGGGTTGTGATGGCGTCGGAAATCAGCACCGCATGTCGTGCGGTGTTCCACAGAGCTCGGTCTTGGGCCCGCCTCTGTGGAACATTGGGTACGACTGGGTGCTGAGGGGCGAACTCCAACCGGGCGTGGACCTGACGTGTTACGCGGACGATACGCTGGTCACCGCCCGCGGGAGTTCGTACAGGGAGGCAGCGTTGCTGGCGACGGCTGCGGTCTCACAGGTGGTGAGCCGCATACGGCGCCTTGGCCTGGAGGTGGCCCTCAACAATTTGGAGTCCATGGTCTTTCATGGCCCCCGGCGGGCGCCGCCACCCGATGCCCACATCGTGGTCGGGGGGCTCTAATCGCTGTCGAGTCTACCATGAAATACCTAGGATTGGTGCTCGAAAACCGGTGAGATTTCGGTCCCCACTTCCGGCGGCTGGCGCCCAAGTTGTTGGTTGCCGCGCTGTCAACGATGCTTCCCAATCTGGCGTGCCCGAGCGCCACCGGTAGGCGGCTCTACGTGGGGATCGTGCGATCGATGGCCCTGTATGGGGCCCCGATTTCAGTAACTGACCTGACGGCTGGCAGTATCGCTGTTTTGCGGAAGCCGCAGAGAGCGATGGCCGTCAGAGTGATCAGGGGGTATCGCACGATCTCCTACGAGGCGGCTTGTGTACTGGCTGGATCCCTGCCCTAGGACCTGGAGGCGAAGGTACTCACGTCACTGTATCAGTGGCGCGAGGAAGCGCGGGCGCGGGGCGAAGGGCCAAAGCAACGACATATGGAGTTGCGTCGGTCTCAGCTCCGCAAAGTCCTGGTGACGGAATGGCGGGACAGACTTTTACGCCCTATCACCGGCCTCGTTAACATCGAGGCGGTCCGGCCAGAGCTTGAGCGCTGGCTCGGGAAGAGGCACGGCTCCCTGACGTTTCGGGTTACGCAGGTGCTCTCGGGACATGGTTGCTTCGGGAAGTACCTGTGTCGCATTAACAGGTAGCCGGACGCCCGATGTCACCACTGCGTCGACTGCCGGGAGGACATGGCGTGGCATACGCTGGCAGAGTGTGCCGCTTGGGATGAGCCACGCCGTGCCCTCATATCATAAGTAGGCAGTGACCTGTCGCTGCCGGCCGTAGTCGAGTCTATGGACGGCAGCGAGGAGTCCTGGGACGCGGTGGTATCCTTCTGCGAAACAGTCATCTCGCAGAAGGAGGCTGCGGAGAGGTAGAAGGAGATTTCATCCGCTCACCCGATCCGCAGCAGACGCGCCGGGCTTCGGCAGAGGGCGGACTACGACCTCTTCCAGCCTCCCTAAATCGGTCCAGGGGCGACGGACTCGGGGACGTCCGTCGGCCCCCACACATCAGGACCCGAGGTGGCGCGCAAAGTGTTTTACGCACGCCCCTCTTAGACATCGCGGGGGGAGTCTAACACCTCAATCCCCCCCCAACCCGAGACCCTCGGTGGGTGCCTCGGTAGCGGCCGGCGAGCGCTTGAAAACTCCTAATCCGTGTTCCGACATGATCATTTTCGCTGAAAAATACTATATGATATTGGTTTTTGAAGTTTACATAGGTACTTAGATCGGTATTTTTCATTTTGGTCAATTAACGGTAAACCAATTTAAGGAACTTTGTACATAGGAATTTCAAGTTTTAGCTTTATGAACTTCAGTAACATATCCATTTGACATTTTAAGCTTTCAGTATATTGAATATAAATGAATCAATCAGTATAATATATCCCTCTAAGGGGCACGAAGGCAAATACAAAAAAATAAAATTCTCTCTATCCTATCACGTGGTGGTATCTTTTAACAGGGATTTTAAAATGAAGGTAGGGTTTGGTACATCATATCTTTGTCAAGCGTACCGTTTGCGAGGTATATCCCGTCAAAGTCATAACTATTATAAAAGAAAGTCCACTATCATATCTTATGCATTATCTAGATAAATATAAAACAACAAACCCTAAACAGAAAAATATGCGATTAGGCTGTGCAAAAACCCCAAGATACTTTAAATAAAAAATAAGTTCGTAAAATAAGTTCAAAAACTAAAATCCGATTACTGAAATATCACGCTCTAATAAGTATGAAACAAGAAAATATTCTCATCTGAAATTGATATGTACAAATTATTCCGTAGAGGATAACCGTGGTCGTAAGCCACTTTGACAGTGGGCTAGGGCACATTGCTTGCAGAACGGATGGGGCCGAAGACCGCGACCGCGAACCAGAAGACGTTACGTTGGAAGGCCTGCCACTAGATGACGCACGGGTACTGCCAATGTGGTGACACTTTGCGGAGGCCTATATTCAGCATTGGACGTCTTTCGGCTGAAATGTTAATGATGATTTTTTGAGTCCAATCTGCGGCTACTTTTGCCAAATTCTGTAGCGACACGCAGCAGATGTGACAAGCTCAGTTACATTTTAGATTAGAATAGGTATCGGTGAAGCGGTAAGCCCAGAAGAAGATGGTGTGACGAGATATAATTTATAATCCTTTAGGATTCAAATTAAATCAAATATCAAATATATTTATTGGAACAAGAAACAGTTAAAAAAAGTTTGAGTTCGTTAACAGCCGCATTAGTATTGAGAACTATTTCGCGGCCATTAGCACCCACCACCCAGAAGGGAGACGACAGCGTTCCAAGGTTTACATATTAACAAGAAAAAAAAAAACAACAAAATAAAAAATATGCAAACTATTTGGCATATACCAACAAAACTTTTGCATATGAGTGTGTGTACATGAGCGTGAGTGTAAGTGTAGTGTGTATGTGCGTGAATGAATGTGTGAGTATGTGTAGGCATATGTATGTTTGTCTGTTTTTGTGATTTGGAAGGCAGTGGGAATGAAATGTTTTTTTTTTTTAGATTTTTACAAGATGTTCAAGCTCTTCATAAGTCAGGGAACTGAGCCATTTATGTGTAATTGATTTACACTCACGTGAAGTAAGTGGGATTGGGTAGATGTAGCAAATATAGAGAGAAATGGAAAGACGGAAGGGACACTTTTGCCCTGCAGTGGGATACCACAGGCTCTTAATAAATAATAGAAAGTTCTTTGTGAAAATGAAAGCTACAATTTGGGGGGGTCTCTAAGTCAAGACTAGATATGTTAATTCTACTTCTTGGAAAGCGTGCTTCACCGTCGACCACAATCATCATCTCTTACCATCAGGTGAGAAAGAGTTAAAAAATAAAATATTTTATTGTAAAAAAGCGTGCGGTGCTTGATGTCGATTGTATAATATTTTATCGACAAATATTGTTAAAAAAAGAGTCATTTTGAAATTTTTTTAAATGTCATTCCCATACAGTGATTCGTTTTCTACTAGTATTATCGATTGTAGATTGTCAACTTAGCTACATGTGCTGGTAAGACTAATGGGACAAACTATTTAAATTAATTACATTAATATTAATAAAAATTAATTACATTAATATTAATAAAAATTAATTTATATTAAATTAATTAATTTGTTGTTAATAATGAAAAAAAAAATGATAATTTTTCTAATTAATCCGAAGTTTTGAAGGGGGTGAAAATAACGTTACATAGATCCATAGATATATACATACCATGCTAATAAAAGCGTATTAAAAAATTACAGAAAACGGCTATTCCAACATAAACCTTTCCTTGGCTGTCTCTCAGTTTTTCCTCAATTAATTATTACTTTGAGTTTTTTATTTTTTATTTATGATGGGTTTGCTCTTGACTCTAGTCTAGGTCAGAGGTAACAGAGACAAAGTCGACGATGGAGTGAGCTTACCCAGAAGATGCTTGTTTACTCTAAATTTGAAGAGATTCGGGTTGTATGCGTTCGGAAACACAGACGCAGGCAGTGAGTTCCACTCTTTTGCCGTGCGCATTTTGAAGGATGTTTGGAAGCGCATGGTGCGAATTGGTGGAATGGCAACTATGTGAGGATGGTAACTTGCAGTGCGTCTAGATGTCCGATGGTAGAAGGGGGCCGGTGGGATGAGGTCGTGGAGTTCATGAACACACTCGCCAAAATACAGTCTGTAGAAGACCGACAAGCAGGCAACCTTACGGCGATGAGCCAAGCTGTGAAGCTTGGCATCTATCAGTTTGATGTCGCCAATTAGTCTCATAGCTCTACGTTCCACCGAGTCAAGCGCGGCAAGCTGATATTTAGCTGAGCCATCCCAGAGGTGGCTGAAATACTCCATGCAGGATCCGACTTGCGCCTTGTAAAGAGTTAATAGCTGTCCAGGCATAAAGTATCGCTTCACTCTGTTTAGGACGCCAAGTTTCTTTGCCGCAATTTGGGCTTTGTACTCGATGGAGGCGCCGAAGTTGAGACTGGATGTCAACTCCATGCCAAGGAGCTCGAGCCGATCAGTCACAGGAACAGATGCACCCCGAAAAGTAGGCGTTTGGGTGAAATGAGTCCTTTTCGAGGTAAAAGGACATGTCTGTGTTTTGGTGGCGTTAAAAGAGACCAGATTGTCATCACCCCAACGGGAGACAAGACTTAAGGTCAAATCTGTACGCTCCACCATAGCCTCTCTCAAGGAATATACTTCATCCCCGCCGGTTTTTGCGCTGGACAAGTATCTCTCTGAAACAGTACTGTCATCTGCGTACCCAACAATACCAGGCAGAAGTAGGTCATTGATGTGCAGCAGGAAAAGAGTTGCAGAGAGAACAGACCCCTGAGGAACTCCGACATTAATAGCCTTAAGGTCAGAGGAGCAGCCGTCAACGGCTACTCGGATCGACCGTTCGCTGAGGAAGTCTGATATCCAGCTACAAAAACTGGCTGGGATGCCATAAGCAGGAAGCTTGCTGAGTAGACTAGCGTGCCAGACCCTGTCAAAGGCCTTCGAGGTATCGAGCGATACGGCAAGAGCTTCGCCGTTTCTCGATGGCTTCGCCCCAGCAGTGCGTGACAAACACAAGAAGATCGCCAGTTGACCGTCCCCGGCGAAAGCCATATTGACGGTCACTGAGGAGATCATTGTCTTCAAGGTAGGTCAGCAACTTACTGTTCAGTACCTTTTCCATAACCTTACATAGTATGGAGGTAATGGCTATCGGACGGTAGTGTCTGCACGGTCGCCCTTTTTGGGTACTGGTTGTACATTTGCAAGCTTCCAGCATTTCGGCACCGTTCTTTTTTCAAGAGAGAGGCGAAACAAGCGTGTCAACACAGGAGACAATTCAGGCGCACACTGCCTCAATACTCTCGCTGGAATGCCGTCAGGCCCGCTGGCCTTGTTCACGTCTAGGCTACACGTACTCTCCGAACCTCTTTAGTGTGAATTGCGATCTCCGGCATCGAAGATTCACAATGAGGTATAATAGGTGGTTACTTAGAGCCAGCATCCAGACGTGAATTGCTTGCAAAGAGAGATGCAAATAAATTTGCTTTCTCACTTGCAGAGTGAGCCAGCGACCCGTCAGGCTTCAGCAATGGAGGTAAAGTGGGACGACAGAAATTAGTTTCAACCGCTTTTGACAGGGACCAAAACTATTTACTACCCGGAGGGTGCTATGCCAGCTTGGCCACGATACGTCCAATATGATCAAAACGTGCCCGACGCAGAACCCGCTTGCAGAGCTTGGCGGCAGAATTAAATGCCCTTTTCCTCGCGCGGGCCTTGACCCAGGCTTGGTAGGCAGATTCTTTTCGGGCCTCAGCGTGGGCGCAATCAGCATTATACTAAGGCCGGGATTTGTGACCGAGCGGGATGTCGGAGATTGGAATAAAATATAAGTTTTTAAGCTGACATGGTCACAATCATTAGAATTAATATTTGTTTGTTTTTTTTTTTTTTTTTTTTGTATATCGAGCTCTCAACAAAAAACAAAATATACATGGTAAATATCCCGAAACAAATATTAATTTGGAATAAAATACTCCATTCCCAGCCGAATCACATCCGCAACCACGTCAGCACAGCACGAGGGTTCACCCGAGGAGAAGCACACATAAGGACGGACGGAGGATAGGACGCAAAAAAGTGTCGTATCTCATCCCAATCTGCTGACTCGTATCGCCATACTCGCCTCGTGCCTCTAAAACTCTTATCTGGAGGAGAGCAGGTCGAAACGGATTTCACCAGACATTGGTCAGACGTTCCCAGCGGGGCTGAGACCGATACTGAATGACTGTCCGGATCGGTTGTCAGCAGAAGGTCCAAGCAATTGGGTGTATGGCCGTCTACATCTGGTATCCGCATTGCCACATTCACCAGCTGGGTAAGATCTAGCGTTTAAGCAAACTTACGCGCCTCCAACCCAGCATGGTCGGTTTTCTGGTACGGGAACAGCCACTCCTTATGATGGGCGTTGATGTCCCTCACAAAAACAAGCTTTGCTGTTGGGTATCGTTGCTGGGCTACATCAGTCGACTTTACAAGGTTATTAAAGAGCGCTGTTGACTCCTGGTCACCGCTATGTGATCGGTATACGCCGATGTAGATAGATTTTGCCACACCTGTGTCCACAAGTAGCCATATGGCAGAAAAACCCGATTTCTCAAAGCAATGGAGACGACGACAACAAATGTCATCGCGGACGTACACACAGACCCCAGCTTGCTTCTTGAACTTGTGCTCAAGAGAGTAACCCGGGTAGTTGAGGTACGCCACGTCCGACCGGGTTGTTATTTTCGTCTCCGTTAGGAAAAACAGGTGCGGCTTCTCGGTTTCAAGGTGGTGGTGGACCGGATCAAGGTTGGAGTGCAACCCCCTGATGTTAATGAGGTGCACTTTAAGTGGGAGGAAGTGCAGCCATTGTTTAACCTTATTTCTCTTCTTAGCTTTGGTCATAAATTTTGTTAGAGTTGCTGGGGAAAAAGTTAAACTATCGAGGCGCTGCTCAGTTAGCCAAGTGGACCACTAAAACTAATTTAACCTATGGGGAACTCATTTGGAGACTGCGGGGACGCCCGAACTCCCCCGGATATGGCCACCGAGTCCTCCCATCCAGTCGCCAGCAGGCACGGTGGAGCATACCGGGATTTTTCGCAAGTTGGTGGGGCAGCCTTTGGCACGTGGGCCCCCTACTGACTGCGGTCGGCCAACGGCTGGCACCATGCTTCGGATCCCGCTACCATCCAGAATGAGCTACCTGGCAAGTTATTCTCAGATACCAAGACCGGTTCTAAACAGCGCAACTGACAACCTCCTTCTCCCCCAAAGGCACTGGCACTCCTACACACTCCTGTGGGATGGTGGACTGGACTCCGGTGGGATGGTGGTCGCGAGCCAGGCGGCCCCTTGCGGAGCCTACCACCGCTTAAGTGGGATCATTCAGCCGTACCACAGGCCGTTGCCCGGGGTGGACCGCTAGGAGGTAGATCCCATACCACCCAAAATAGTGTCAAACCAATGAATGATTTACCTTATACTTCTGAATAGCCTCCAACGTTGCCTTTTCCCCACCGCAGGGATGGTACACTACTGTAGCAGTGGCTCTTAGACAGGCCATTCCATACAACAAACCATATGTGTGGTAAAACTGACTGGAGATGTACATCACTCCTGTGAACCTGAAAGGGCAGAAAATAATATTCAAAAATATAGTAGTATAATAATTATAAAATATATAATAACAATATATTATAATATGTTTATTATCAACACTTCTATACTAATCTATACCAATATTATAAAGAGGAAAGATTTTTTTGTTTGTTTGCACCGTATAGGTTCCGAAACTGCTGGACCGATTTTAAAATTCTTTCACCTATGGAAAGCTATATTATTCCCGAGTAACATAGGCTATAATTTTGAAGGGAGCAAAGCCGCGGGGGTCAGCTAGTAATATTATAAAGAGGAAAGACTTGTATTTTTGTATGTAACGAATAAACTTAAAAATTACTCGACCGATTTCAAAAAATCTTTCACCGTTGGGAAGGTACACTATCTTCGGGTGATATAGGCTACTTTTTATCACGGTCCCACGGGAACGGGAACCTCGAGGCGTCCGCTAGTCTATACTAATATTATAAAGAGGTAAAGTTTGTGAGTTTGTGACGTTGTAAGGGGTAATCTCTGGATCTACTGAACCGATTTTGAAAATTATTGCACCGGTAGAAAGCTACATTATTCCTGAGTGTCATAGGCTATAAAATATTTTCAAATAAAATAGAGATCCTTATGAAAATTGCAATAATGTAACCCAAGGTAGCAAAATGTTGTCTGTAAAATACATTATTTGGCGTGCGCTGAGAAAACTATTGATGATAGATACAAATTAGTAGGTAGGGTAGGTAGGATAGGCAGGTTAGGCAGGGTAGGCAGAATAGGCAGGGTAGGCAGAGTAGCCAGGATAGGCAGGGTAAGCAGAGTAGGCAGAGTAAGCAGAGTAGGCAGGGTAGGCATGGTAGGCATGGTAAGCAGAGTAGGCAAGGTAGGCAGGGTAGGCAGGGTAGGCAGGGTAGGCAGGGCAGGCAGGGTAGGCAGGGTAGGCAGGGTAGGCAGGGTAGGCAGGGTAGGCAGGGTAGGCAGGGTAGGCAGGGTAGGCAGGATAGGCAGGGTAGGCAGGATAGGCAGGGTAGGCAGGATAGGCAGGTTAGGCAGGGCAGGCAGGGTAAGCAGAGTAGGCAGGGTAGGCAGGAAAGGCAGGGTAGGCAGGGTAGGCCGGATAGGCAGGGTAGGCAGGATAGGCAGGGTAGGCAGGAAAGGCAGGGTAGGCCGGGTAGGCAGGGTAAGCAGAGTAGGCAGGGTAGGCAGGGTAGGCAGGGTAGGCAGGACAGGCAGGAAAGGCAGGGTAGGCAGGAATGGCCGGGTAGGTAGGGTAGGCAGGAAAGGCAGGGTAGGCAGGATAGGTAGGGTAGGCATGGTAAGCAGAGTAGGCAGGGTATGCAGGATAGGCAGGATAGGCAGGGTAGGTAGGGTAGGCAGGAAAGGCAGGGTAGGCAGGAAAGGCAGGAAAGGCAGGAAAGTCAGGGTAGGCAGGGGTAGGCAGGATAGACAGGAAAGGCAGGGTAGGCAGGAAAGGCAGGGTAGGCAGTAAAGTCAGGGTAGGCAGGGGTAGGCAGGATAGACAGGGTAGGAAGGGTAGGCAGGGTAGGCAGGGTAGGCAGGGTAGGCAGGGTAGGCAGGGTAGGCAGGGTAGGCAGGTTAGGCAGGGTAGGCAGGGCAGGCAGGGTTGGCAGGGTAGCCAGGGTAGGTAGGGTAGGCAGGGTAGGCTGGGTAGGCAGGATATGCAGGATAGGCAGGATAGGCAGGGTAGGTAGGGTAGGCAGGAAAGGCAGGGTAGGCAGGAAAGGCAGGGTAGGCAGGGTAGGCAGGAAAGTCAGGGTAGGCAGGATATGCAGGATAGGCAGGATAGGCAGGGTAGGTAAGGTAGGCAGGAAAGGCAGGGTAGGCAGGCAAGGCAGGGTAGGCAGGGTAGGCAGGAAAGTCAGGGTAGGCAGGGGTAGGCAGGATAGACAGGAAAGGCAGGGTAGGCAGGAAAGGCAGGGTAGGCAGGGTAGGCAGGAAAGTCAGGGTAGGCAGGGGTAGGCAGGATAGACAGGGTAGGAAGGGTAGGAAGGGTAGGCAGGGTAGGCAGGGTAGGCAGGTTAGGCAGGGTAGGCAGGGTAGTCAGGGCAGGCAGGGTTGGCAGGGTAGCCAGGGTAGGCAGGGAAGGCAGGGTAGGGGCAGGGCAGGCAGGGTAGGCATGGTAGGCAGGATAGACAAGGTAAGCAGGGTAGGCAGGGTAGCCAGGGTAGGTAGGCAGTTGACGGGAGCGAAGCCCCGAGGGTCAGCTAGTATATTATAAAGAGGGAATATTTGTTTGTAAGTTTATTTGTAATGGAAAAACATAAAAAACTACTTAAAAGATTTTGAAAAATCTTTCACAAGTAGAAAGCTACATTATTCCTTAGTAACTTGGTCTATTTTGTTATCCCGAAAACAAAGGAAAAAGCTAGTAATATATAATATATATATTCCTATCCAGGTCATGGTTTACCTGATTGCCAAGTTTGTTCAGCCAATGAGGCGTGATGAGCACTAAGAAATACCTCACTATAACTAATATGTTCTCATGTGTAAAAAAGCACAAGTCGCACGGCGCATTTCTTCTATCGTAAAAGGTAGTGAAATCAAATGTAAAACCAAGTGTTTAGTCGAATAATTTATTCAGTAGGTACCTTATTAATTAGGTTACAAGCAAACACATTAACCGACTTGGTTTTACTTTTACATAAGGGGTAGACATTATTGTGTTCTTCTAATGTAAAACCAAGTCGGTTTGTTTGTAACCTAATTAATAAGGTGCCTACTGAATAAATTATCCAACTTGGTTTAACATTCAATGTCACTACTTTTTCCGGTAGAAGAACTGCGCCGCGATACTTGTGTTTTTACATGTTATGTTTTTGATGTGATCTCATTTCTTTTTGTACGCAGTCCTCCTTTATTTCTTAACGGGTACTATTTCTGGTGCGTCAGCTACGGTTAATTTTCCATTCGGTTGGTACCTACACTACATACCTAGTCCATCTGTACTGTAAATGTAAGTAGCGCAGGTGAAACATAAAACAACAGTCTTTTTATGTAATTCACTATTTACCTTCCTACCTAGTTAAGCAGTGTAAGTAAGTCAGTGCAAAAATAAGCTTGTAATCCAATATATTGGATTACTATTTATATAGGATTACAAAGTTACTTATGCAGTTTGTATATCAAGAAAACGGGACGAATATAACGGAATGTATTATAATTATAGTTAATGGTTTAAAGATAATGTTGACCCCGTTGGTTCATGGAACAATCGATTGTTGATAAACCGTTGCAGTATCGATAAGTTGGTCGACTATTACTAGTAAATTTGTAAACCCTGTTTACCTGTCATAGTTTTCCTTTTAATTTCGTTATATATACTACTGCCGTGAATTTTTTCACATATCCAAAAGCAACCATTTGGCTGGCGGGGGGGGCACACTTAACTCTAACAAAAAATTACCATCTCTGAATCAAAAAATGGTTTTCCCAGACCAGTAATATTTTTGAATGGCCTATCCAGCAATACAATGGGACAGATGAGAAAAAACCCACTTAATATGTACAGGAGGTACTCTGAAAAAAATGTTTTTCATGGTTTTATTTTATCACTTTGTCAGCGTGATTAATATATTTATATCCATGCCAAATTATAGCTTACTAGTACTAAGAGTCTCTGAGGTAAGCTGTGGACGTCCGTCCGGACATGGCGAAACTGTAAGGATTCCTTGTTGACTACGGAACCCTAAAAACATCCGTACTGGCCATACTAAGATAAAAAATTCGAAGGTTAACTATCTGTCTGTTCTTTTTTCAAACCACAGAACTAATTTTGATAATTTTTGTAATAGAGAAAGATTATATCTTGGAAAATGACATTAATGACACTTTTGATCCCATGAGAAAGATCCCTTGGGTTAATTTCTGATTTTTTCATGGGCGAAGCCGCTGGCAAAAGCTAATAATATAAAAACACTCACTTATTCGTATATTCCGAATTCAACAAAATCGCCAAATGGGTTACAGGTATTCCTTTCGGTAAACCCGTAGTGCCTGAAGAGTAAACTATGAAGGCCACGTCTTCCCATCCGTTGACTGGCACTGGCTGGAAGTCCTCAATCTTCGCTGTCTCCTTCAGAAAGTCCTTGAAGAGGACAGTACCATCTACTGCCTCGTTCCCGTATAGAATGTAGTGTTCGATGCTCCCGACTTCGTCAAACGTGTCTGTGTGGGTTTTGTACGTAGAGATGGAACAGAACATGATTTTTGGACGAACTATCTTCAATCGGTGGAGGAGAGGAACTGTGGAGGCAGAAATGGTAGGGAATGGTTAGAACGTTCAGCTGGTCCAGAAAGCCTGTCTAATACGGTGAATCTGCTGTTGAAAGTCATTTTAATCTAATTTGTTCCACAATCACACGTATTCGAAGATAAAGTTACAAAAGTAGCCCTCAATAATGCCCTACCCTAAGCACTTCCTTTAATCCAAATGGAACTACTAAATCTCATATTATATCTGCCTAGCCTTTTCCCAACTGTATTGGGGTCGGCTTCCAGTCTAACCGGATTTAGCTGAGTACCAGTGTTTTACTCGATACCTCTTGGCTAAACTGGTGTCAGATATCAGGCTTCGGACTAACCGTAACGACTGTCAAAGATCATAAAATGACAGCCGGGACCAGCGGCTTAACTTGCTTTCCGAGGCACGGAAGAAACTCGTTTTGTAAAGATGTTCACCCATCCAAGGACCGATCTCGGCAAGCGCTGCATCATCCCATGCGGCTATTATTATTTAGCCACGAGCTGTCACTATTTAATGTCATATACGGGGTACAATAAAAATTAATTAGCGAAACTCAGCAGACAGAGATCTCAAGTAAGTTCAGCTTATACAAGTTGTCTTTGACAGTTGTGTAACGTTTGAAATAATAACAAAAGTTCTAATGATCATATGACCTATCATTTAATTCTTTAGTATAATAATCAAATGGTATAATGATTTTTTATAATTTCATTGAATCAATTGATATAATTTCATTTAACCTAATTTTATATGGTATAATGAACACTTTATATAATGTACATTTGAAATAAAATTCAATTAGTATAATATTCAGTTACAATTCAATAATAGTCAATATAAGTAACGTCTAATATAATTTAGTAACGACTATTTCTTTTGTATATTTTTGCAAAAACTGATTAGATTTTAAACGCCAGCCATTTTCGCAATTGCAAATTTGCAAATAAATTTAATTGAAATTTAAAACTGTTTCTTTCTTATTTAATTTCTTGGATCACTGTAATTAATATAAATTCTTTAAATGGTTTTCGTGTCATGAAGTACTGATTACTAATATTTATTATAAGATTGTGTACTAACAAAAAATGGCCTCCAAAATTGTCTGAATTTGAAATAAATTTAAATCAATTTAAAATACTGGTATATATATACGGGGCCTCAACATAGTTGAGAAAGGTAATGATAATGTTGATAAGGGGGCACTTCTGACCCTGAAATATATCATTTATACAGAAGATTGAATTAACAAACACTTACAGTTGCCATAAATTGGATCCGTCGGACAAAACGTTGCGCCAGCGCTCATGATCCCCATCACAGTCGGCATATACTCAAAATTCTTCTCACTGCAAATGCACACCACTTCTCCCTTTCTGACGCCCATGCGAGTGAGCGAGAGAGCGACATCAGCTGTTATTTGTGCTAACTCTCCGTATGTCATTGTTTCTTCTGTGTCTGCGTTTATCTGAAACAAAAAGAAATCACGATTTTCATATTGGGAACAACAGATTGAAAATCTATCAGATACTATTAGAGTAAGAGCCTGTGATGATCTGGCCTTCATCATTTTATAAAAGCTGGAAGTTTCTCTGTGTATGTATACCTAGGTGTATATGTGTGCCATGCCTGCGATCGGTTGGAGGTGCGCGGTGGAGGAGCGTGCGCGAGCGGCGCAGGTAGCGATGCAATATTTTTCTCGTGTTATCTATTACATTATAATTTATTTATGTATTATAATATTTATAAATTATATTATAATATATCATATTATAAAACAGAAAGAAAGTAGAAAACAGATTTATAATGTAATGTTGGACTTTCGAGCCGGATCTTCGCATTGCATCGTGGATAGAATAGAATAGAATAAATTTATTTGATATGATTACATTCAAGTGGGTTGAATTCCTAGATCTCACACTAGGATTCCCTGTGTCGTGAGATCCTTCGTTCCGTTAACAATTTTTATAAAAGGCACAATTTTAAATCTTAAAAATAGGTAAAGAAGAGTTTATGCATGGTGCTGTGATTTTTATCAGTTGCTCATTTGCAAATTAACTAATCTGTGTTTTGTAAAAGGTATATTTTGTAGTGCGTTGAAACGATCTATCGTCTCGCCTGTGCACAAGGATGGGGACAAGAGCGATGTTAATAATAATCGACCGATTTTCGTCTTGCCCTCACTTTCAAAAATAATAGAAAAAATAATAAATAAAAGGTTAACAAATTACTTGAACAATTATAACATTCTTTCCGACTCAAAATATGGTTTTAGACAGGGACGGTCAACTCAGGACGCGGTTACAGCGTTAACGTCTGAAATTACAGATAAAGTAGACAACGGATATAAATGCGTTACGGTGTTTCTAGACTTGAAAAAGCATTTATCACCGTGTCCATTCCCATCCTTGTGCAGAGACTTGAGGCTATAGGGATTAGAGGCAAGGCCCTTTCTCTTTTTGACAGTTATCGCCGGGGTAGAAAACAACAGATTTAGATAGGTAATTCGTATAGCAATGAGGAAAATGTTGTTTTTGGCGTACCGCAGGGCTCCGTGCTCGGCCCGCCACTGTTTCTTGTGTATATTAACGAACTATGTAACCTACGGAACAGTGGCGGGAAAATCTCCACATATTATGCGGATGATACGGCTATTGTATACTTTGGTGACACTTGGGAGCGGTACGTAATAAGGCCGAACAGGGGCTAAACGTTATAGGTAGATGGCTCAAAGGAAATCTGTTAACCCTTAATATTTCTAAAACCAATTTAATTTGTTTCTCTCCAAGTGCAAGGTCTAAACCGAGTACTAATTTCGATATTCGTCTCCATGTGTGTACAAATAGCTTGGACCAAGATTGTGACTGTAAATCCGTCAAACAAGTACCATCTACAAGATACTTTTTTTCTCTGTTTATTTATTAAGGACTTGTAACCAACAACAGGTTATGTCAGCCCCATCTAATCACTAACCTAGTTACACACACTTCTTAACACTATTTAGGATAAACATATAAATAAACTTAGATTTAATACTCGCAGGCACAGCTAACACAGATTGAAATTTGCCTAAATCTAGTGAGTTTAATTTTAATCGCCTACATAAAAGTTTTCTAGTGCAATCCAAAAGAAAGTGTTGTACATCTTCTGGTTTATTGCAGGCATCACAATTAGGGGAAAGGGATTTTTTCATTAAAAAGGCAAACTTCTTTAATGGCATATGTCCCGAACGTATCCTAAATGCCATTTTAAGTAATTGCCTACCTAATTTAATGTCAGAAAACCACGGAATTTGAGGATTTGAGGCTCACATTGCATAGTTTTGTACCATATTCCTTTTTCACGAGATCTGATGTCAAAATATGCAATCCACTTCTGTTGCCATATTTTTGTGTAACGTGTAAATTTTCTGAATAATCAGGTGCTAAGAATACTTCGCTTCCGTCTGTACAAGATCTTTTAGCCAAAACGTCAGCCTCTGCGTTTCCTCTCAAACCAACATTTGATGGGATCCACTGCAATTTCAGAGTTACATCATTAGGCATGGTATAAATTTTATTAAGGATTACATAAGCTAACGCTGTTCCTCTGCAACCAGAGGTGGAGCGAGCTATGTGTTCTAAAGCACTTTTGCTGTCTGAAAAAATAACTACATTTTTACCCGACTGCCTAAGGAGGGTAATGTGTTTATCAGTCTATATAAGTATGTATGCATGTATGTTTGTTCCTATGTGGCGTTCTAGAGACCAAATGCGTTGGCCGATTTTGATGATTCTTACGTCAATCGATTCTTCTTAATCCTGCAAGTGTCACTGGCTACTTTAAAATTGGAAAATAAAAAAATGGCGGCTTTTGGGTGCCATATTGTGGGGCACCAAATTTCTTTTTACTTCCAAACCCATCGTGTGGGGTATCAAAATAAAGGGTTTTAAGAGGTGATTTCAAAAATATATAACACTCTATGTTAAAAAATACCTAATATTAATAGTTAAAAAAAAACACAAAAGTTATAAATAAAAAAATGTTAATAAAAAATAAAAAAACACGACTGCTTAAAAAGTGAACTAAAAAGACGAAAACAAGAAGAAAATCATGCTGTGCAGTCGGAGGATTCTTGTTTTATTTAATTAACTTTTTTTATCAGATTAAATTACTTTTTACAAAGGATAGGCCTCTGAGATTGCAAATAGCTCGGCACACATAATGTTGACATCAGAAACAATTTTATAACCCGCATTTACTCTAAAACTATTACTAACATAGGCAGCACCAATACCATCCTTTGTCTTAGATCCGTCCGCAAACATTTTTTGCCAACCTGTATATTTAATATTAAGTTAATCTAGAACAATATTTAACTGAAAATTAAAATTATACGAATGTTTAGACGCTTTAACGCAATCCAGACTAGTTACCTCACTTATTTATATTTTAGAAGGCCATATATCTAAATAATACATTAATAGAGGAGAAGAGGTAAATAACTTCTCTTGTTTAACCTTTGTATTTACAATAGGTAACAATGGTTTCTTTTTCTTTTGCCAGTATCTATGATCACATTAGGCTGCAAGTTCTTCTAACAAAATTATGGTGGGATTGTTCGAAAAAGAGTGATCTTTCAGACAATATTTATAGGCAATATATTGCCTTCTCAAAAACAATGGTAGTATAAAGATCTCAGACTCCATGACGTGTATAGGAGTTGTTTTTATAAATCCTCCAATAATTCTCAGAGCTTGGTTTTGTAGCAAGTTTAACTTTGAAATTTGGCTTTGGGCGCTATTGTCGTATAAATAACATGCATAATCTATCCTGCTACGAATCAAGGCTATGTATAATCTACGTAAATGTTTTGGATGTACTCCCCAAGTGGGTCCGGCTAATATCTTTAATAAATTAAAAAAATATAACGCTTTTGCATGTAGTTAATTTAAGTGTTTATGGAAAAGTAATTTAGTGTCCAACCATATACCTAGATATTTGTAATTTTTAACTAACCCTAAGGAAGAATTCTCTGCTTTAATGTTAAAGTCTTTATCTTTTCTGCCTCTAGTGAATAAACAAATTTTAGTTTTATTTACAGACATATTCAAGCCTGATTTTTCCAATAAATTAACAATAAGATTAACCGACTCTTGCAGTTCAATAACACTATCGTTTAGTTTTTCATTTTTACAATACAATACAAAATCGTCACATTGTGAAATAGTTACATTGCATTGTTAACTTTACAAATGTTATGTGTTATAATATTAAACAGTAATGGTGACATAGGATCACTTTGTGCTAGGCCTCTGTTTGTATACCTTTCAATAAAAGTATTATCATTTTCACATTTAATTTTAATTCTCCTTTCATTGAGAAATTCCCATAAATACTTACAAACCCGAGTTCCCACCGACAAATTATCCAGAATTGTGACAACTTTATCTACCTTTATGTGCCACATGTTAAATTTAGTCTTGTTAGTTATATATATATTTTTTTTCTTAACTTTGTTTAGATTCTTTTACTGATTATTTTGTGAATGTGTGAACATTGTAGGCCTTCTAGATGTTAGTTAACATTTGTTAACTTTGTTATATATTATATAAACTTTTTTTTTTTAGTTCCTTACGACTTATTGTTGGGCCTACGTTATCCCCCCATAGTACTAATGCTGTAACATGGAAATATTGTAAAACCAAACCAGTTTTAAAAGAGTAACCATGAAGTTTCTTGCCGGTTCATCTCCATTGGAAACGACCAACCCGAACCGTGCACCTTTTGTCGACGTTTTATAAGTGCCCATGTAGGCCTATGTAAAAAAAAATAAAAAAAAAATTGAAAACATTATTGCAGGCACTTTCTATGTCTAAAAATTGTGACACGCTGGCCGCGTGTCACAATTTTTTGAAAAACCAAACTAATCTAGTGAGAGCATCTAAAGAGGAGTGACTTGTCCGTGTGTCACTAGCGGGGTGCCAACTGAAAATCAGCGCTTGGTGTCTGACGCCCAGCAAATGCTGAGTTGGTAACCCTTTCGGTATGGGCACGTCCGGCGCAATTATTCTTAAACCTTGTTTGTACTTTTTTTACTGTTCTTCTCTGTTACTGTGTGATTTTTGTTGTCGTGTTGTGCCTATGTCGAATAATTGTTTTCTATTCTGTTCTATTCTAATTTCTATTGTCTCAGTTAGGCTATCTAATCTGCGTTTTTCAGCACGGGAAACCTCGGTATCGTGTTCCATATTTATCTCCTAAGCATCACTAGTATTCTCCTCTTCATCACTTAGTACTTGGTTATTCGCCATTCCTCCTCCTTCGTCTTCAATACTTTGTCAACGGAATTATTTACGTTCATGATAACTTTATATTATGAATGTAGGGTAGACCGAAAAAAAAAATTTTTTGTGCGATCGAGTACAATACGTGCGTCAACTGTGCTGTACCGCGCGCGATTACACAAGATACCTGGGCGTTATAGTCGACAAGCGTCTAACATGGCACTCGCATATCGAGGTTCTTATGTTGCGTGTTCGAAAATTTATATGGCTTTTTAAAATATACGACACTCAATAACATTTATATAGCACTCGCGCAGTCAGTAATCACATTCTGCTTATCAGTTTGGGGAGGGGCCACTAAAACTAAATTTCTAGAGTTAAAAAGAGCCCAAAGATCATTTTTAAAATTAATATATTCTAAGCCATATAGATATCCCACAAACGATCTATATATAATTGGTGGCCTATCATCAGTAAGAAAACTATACCTTTTAAACATCTTTCTTTATTTGCACAAATACATTCCAGTTAACCCAGAATGCTAGGCTAGGAGGCGGAAAGATATTGTGGCTTACTCTCCACGGGTACGTACGGTTTTTGCAAGGCGTCAGTATGTATGCCAATCAGCCTACATATACAATAAAATTAAAGCTAAACTGAACTTCCATCACGAGGTCTCGCATCATTGCAAAAAAAATATAACTGAGTGAATAAAAACGATATACATAACATATGAAGAAACAGAGCATATTCTAGCCAGAGTTACATGAATACTTGTCTTCATTATCATGTATTAAACCATGTAATTACATAATTGTTATTTTCCAAATTCGATTAAAATGGCACTATGAGCAAAAACGTAAACATACACACAAAACCACACTAAAACACTTGCCCACACAAACACACACACATCAACCTACACGCACACTACTATAGACACACATACGCATTATCAAAAGCACACACTACTCAGAGCTGATAATTACTTTCTAAGTCATTGTTCCTCTGTGTTTTTAAAAATGCATTTCTGAATTTATGTCTCATTTTTGTGAACTGTCTATTATGGGACGGAGCGAGTCAATCCCAACTCAAGTATTAATGATGACTTACTGGGGCTGTCTCATTCACATTTGTATAATATACAGGGTGTCCCAGAAATCGACGTCAAGCCGTAAATGGGTGATAGACCAAGTTATAACAGTTCTCAGAAAAATAGGAAAAAAAATCTATCTCATGTTTTTAAAAAATTATGTTCGCTTTAAAAATTTACTAAAAAAATCAATCCCTGTAATGGTTCTTTAACTCCAATTGCTACAAATCCCATAATTTATCAAATGTTTTTATTATTATGTAATCTTGAATAATGCTTGTGTAGATTTTTGCCTAAAATTTAAAGCCAACTCCTCCTACTTAGAAGAAAATTAAACTTTTTCAAAACCAAATTATTCAAATTTACTGTTTCGCCCAACTTTAACTGACTGTACTGAAAAAAAAATGTACTACGCTAGTTTGGCAAGTAACATGAAAAATTGGCGATGGTGTAACACTTGCTAGATTACGTTTTCAATAATTGGTCAATTTTTTTTTTGTAAATAGTATCGGTTTTTACCCAAAATGTCCATACTTCCTAAAAATGACTTTAGCTTACCTAAAGCTTTGCTAAACTCCGTTTCTAATTCGATAGAGACGGAGAGAGTCATTTTACGAAGTGTGAGCGAGATAAGAAATCGAAATTTTACGTAATTTAAGAGCAAAGTTATGATAGTGATTCAACCTTTTTACTTTAAGCATGGGGTATCAACTCATACAAATTATAATTAGTATTAAAAAAAGATCATAGATGGCAGCATATGTAACAAATGTGAAAGTAACAATCAATTAAAAATGTTTAACAGCAGATTCAGGCTGAAATAAGTTTAGTAAAAATCAAAACTTGCTTCTTTAATGTTAATTTATCCATTTACACTCATTAATCAGGTTTTTTGATCAAAAAAGATAAGTGAAGACTTTGTATGTTAAATTAGTTGAAAGTAGCTATCGACTTTTCGTTTTGTTTTGAGTTCTTTGCAATAGATGGCGTGTTTCACAATTTGTCCTAAACTATATATCCATCGTAAGATTCATTTTGTAGGATAGTTATTATTTATTATAGGCGTAATTTAAAAGATATTATTTATTATAGGCGTAATTTCAAATATTAAAGTTTTGGTCTATTATTTAAAATCACTTTTTTGTGAAGCTTGTTTACACGTCGAATTAACTAGATACCTCGCTGGAACAGGACTCGTATCGCGCTAGGGCCTACACAAATCGCACGGGTACTAAAATAAGAGATAACGCGACGCGTGTGCCGCTTGCCGTCCGAGTTTACGCGTCGCATAGTAGGTACAGTTTGATTAAAACTTAATAACGGCTCGAAACACTTCGTGAGCCACTACGCGCTAGCAATTTCATGTGACAGCGGGGGTGAGGGGTAGGGTAGGTACTGCCATGCTGCGTACCTAACTAAAGTATTAATAGTAATCATTTTTGTAAAAACATCTTATTCTTTATATATCTAAGTACCAACCTAAAATAAAAAAGCTAATTTAAAAATCAAACACCCGACTGCTTAAAAAGCGAACTAAAAAGCTGTAAACAAGAAAATAACTAGCTGTGCAGTCGGAGGATACATATTCGCGAACTGCCTGATCCTCCGACGGCACATCACGATTTTTACTTGTTTACAGCTTTTTAGTTCGCTTCCTTTTTGATTTTTAAATTAGCTTTTTTATTTACAACTTTTAAGTATTTTTTTTTTATAAATTGTTTTAAACATATACGTGGTATGTATTTTTGTAATCACCACTAAAAGCCCTTCATTTTGATACCCCACTCGACGGGTTACGAAGATAAAAAATTGCAACCTCTACAATATGGAGCTCAAAATCCGCCATTTCTTTTTAATGGCACTTATCTAAGAATATTTGGGTGGCCAAGACCTATCTAACGATGTCTTAATTATAAAAATCCGTCATGTGGTTTGACAGATACGAGGTAATAAAGAATATTACACACATACTTACATACAAGATACGCGCGAAAAACATAACCCTTTCCTTGCAGCCGGGTAAAAAAGGATAACCCTTATAGTGAATAATAAAATGACATAAAGTAGGTACCTAATTCGTGTCATTCCGTTGCCGCGGAAGCAAGCTAACTACCTACATTTAATTCTACAACGAGTTCTATAGTTTTGATTAATTTGGAATATTCGTGAATATTGTGAAATTCGCTACACAATGCGACCACTTAGATTTGAGAAGTTACCGCGGTCTGAGCGGAGTCTGTCCCGAACCGAACATACCTAATGTTATTATTACGAATACGAAGTAAGCGTTCAAGGACAAGACAACTGGCAAATAACGTCTCTGAGTACCTAATGATACGATTCCTCGCTCAAATTGTCATATGATTTAGTATCTAGGCAAACTACTAGATGGCGTTAGAAAACCACAGTCTCGGGCTATTAAAGAGTCACTGGTGCTGCCGCCTGTTAAAAATATGGAGAAAGAAAAAATAGCCAGACCAATAGCCCGACTTAAGGAGGTGACATTTCTTTGTATGGGATTGGGTATCTGTCCTGTAGTATTATATTATCTTTGCTTTAAGTCAGGACCAGTTTTCTCATCTTAGAAAAAAAAAACAAATTATCAGTTTTTTTTATTTTTTATTACAATAAATGTTCAAACTGCCTTCCTTCGACGGCAATGCAAGCACGACATCTTCTTAAAAAAGATCTGGTTATTTTGCGGGCAAATCTTCCCCTATTTACAAAGACAACGGCTTCCGTTATTCTTTCCCGCAGCTCGGCTAAATTCTCTATTGTTTTTGAGTACACTTTCTCTTTTACCGCTCCCCAGTAAAAAAAATCTAGGGGATTTAAATCAGGCGAACGGGGTGGCCACAAGATTGTCCCACCGCGCCCTATCCACCTGAGCGGGTATTCTTCATCAAGATGTTCTCTTACTAAACGGGCATAATGCGCTGGGCAGCCATCTTGCTGGAACCACATTTCCCTGTAAACGTTCAGTGGCACGTCTTCTAATAAATCTGGTAAAGTATTTTGAAGAAAATCAAAATAAATTGCCCGTGTAGTAATGATTGTACTCGCTGTACATGATACGGGTGGAACTCGTTCTTTTTTAAGATTCGGTGGGCGGTACTCTTAGATACACCTGTGCTTGTTTCGATTCCACGTACAGAATCACTTGGGTCTTCTTGGACTGCTTGTAGTACGACGTCTTCGTACGGATTACGATGTCTTCCTTCACCATGTACTTGGTTAGGGAATCGTCCCTCTGATAGTGAACGGTGCACATTAATAAAAACTCGATGATCTGGGTGACGATTGTTCGGGTACCTCTCACGATAAAGTCTAGCGGCTGCATTGGCATTGCATCTGCATTCCCCATAAACGAGGTGCATGTTCGCATATTCCAATGCAGTGTACACAGCCATGGTAGTACTACACAATCACAGGATCAGCAACAGTCCAGAGTAAAGCACAGGTCGTCAGAAAGAGGAATTAAACAGTCCAAATCACAAGCAATTAAGTCCAGAAAACTTTACAGACTATTTACAAAAAAAAACTTGACCAATTATTGAAAACGTAATCTAGCAAGTGTTACACCATTTTTGAATCCTTATTAAATGCGCCAATTTTTCATGTTACTTGCTAAACTAGCGTAGTACATTTTTTTTTCAGTACAGTCAGTTAAAGTTGGGCGAAATAGTAAATTTGAATAATTTGGTTTTGAAAAAGTTTAATTTTCTTCCAAGTAGGAGGAGTTGGCTTTGAATTTTAGGCAAAAATCTACACAAGCATTATTCAAGATTACATAATAATAAAAAAAATAGATAAATTATGGGATTTGTAGCAATTGGAGTTAAAGAACCATTACAGGGATTGATTTTTTTAGTAAATTTTTAAAGTGACCATAAATTTTTAAAAACATGAGATAGATTTTTTTTCGTATTTTTCTGAGAACTGTTACAACTTGGTCTATCACCCATTTACGGCTTGACGTCGATTTCTGGGACACCCTGTATGTAACCGTTTGAGACACAATAAACAAGTTTTTTTTTTTTTACTATGTACCCAACTGTAAATCTACCTTATACTGTACCTATGTGTCGTTCGTTGAGTTGTGCGTGCCCTGGCAGTTGAGAGTGTGACATGCTCTCTCAAATGTCTTTCTAATGGTGGCACGTGTGTTGGATCATTTAGTTCCCTTCATGATGGTTGAGCTGGGTGGTGTCGATTCATGCGTCATGTTCGTGAACGGGCGCCCGCGCCGTCAGTTGGGATTGGTCATAACTTAACTGCTTCGGATGTTAATGTTTTTCTAGTACCTATTGTATAACTGCACAGTACATGTGTAATACTTACTTTTTTAAAACATAAAATACAAACCAAAGGAATATTTTTACAAAATATAAATACCTAAGATATTAATGTTTTTTTATTCATTTTATTTACATATTTTTACATTTTAATATTATTGTATAAAATATAAAATTAAAAATCATTTATAAATACAAAAATAGTAGCCCACTGGTATCTGGAACAGGGTCCAAGCTACCGGTGGTCAGGGCTCCTAAGAGAGGAACCTCCTGAATATACGGGCCGTGTCCAAGGGTGCCGCTTTCTGGATCAAGCCCTTGATCCAGCTGCCCAACGAGAGCCTCCTCAGATGTTCGTCGAGGCTCTTGGCTATTATGCCATTGGCCGTCACGACTATCGGCATAATGACTGCTGTATTCACATCCCACATGTCAACAACCTCGCAAGCCAGATCAAGATACTTGCTTTTCTTATCTCTCTCAGCCTTCACGAGGTTCTCGTGATGGGGATCCGCTATACCAACAATCATTGCGCGACGCTCTAGTCGGTCTATCACCACTATTTCAGGCTTATTGGCAACAATAGTCCTGTGAGTGATGATATACCGATCCCCAATACAACGTGACATTGCCATTTTCGAGAACTGGGTCGGGCACATACTTATAGTAAGGCACTTCCGATTCCTCAAGATTGTATTTAAGAGCAAGTTGCTGATGGATAATCTTGGCTACAAGGTTGTGTCTATGCAAATAGTCTCCATTAGCCAGACTAGAACAACCAGAGATAATGTGACGGATGGATTACCCCGGCCGGTGACATGCCCGACAGACGTCAACTGTGCCGTCTTTCAAAATGTATTTCCGGTAGTTGTTTGTCATCATAACTTCGTCCATAATAGCAAAGACAAAACCTTAGGTTTTTCTGAAAAGGTCACCCAATCGCAGCTAGGCCACGGACGCTAAAAGATCTACATCGGGCCCATGTAGGACCCGGTAGAAGCGTCCGTGAAGCTTCTTGCTCTGATATACCTCCCTGCGGTCATTAGTATCTAATACTATAGGTTTGCGCCAGTTCTCGTTAGCCAAGGAGAGCGGGGTGAGGCCCTTGTCCACTGCTACCACATCTCGATGCATACCCTAGTTGGCGGCCTGGAAGTATTCCTCAAGATTGCATACCTCGCGGTTGTGCAGTCAGTCGCGGGTCTTAGCATTTAAAAAGCCACGACCTCCGCACTTCTGCGGGATATACAGTCTCATAACTGATGATTGTGGATGATGCATACGATTTGCGGTAAGCAATGCGTGGACTCTCCTATCCAGGGCGTCAAGTTAAGTCTGAGTCCAGTCGAGTATGCTGAAAGAATACATCAAGACCGATGTGAGATACAGAGAAAGAATACGGCAAGACCCAGCCATTGCTGGCGCGCACCTCTTTCCTGCCTAACAAAAGACAATTTATTACTATTTTCAGGCGGCCAAAGAAGCTTTCCCTCAACGACTGTTTCACGTCAGTAGCATTGATGCCTAGTGCTTTCGACTTACCCAAATACTTGTTAGTTTCGATTGAGGAAAGGGATCGAAGGTGTATGGAATCCGAGAGTTGTATTCCCACGGATTCCATAATCTCCCCTCGTTTCACATGCATGTCTGCATTTGTCCACACTAAATTCCATCCTGATGGCGTCACTCAAGGTTTCTGTAACCTTCAGTAGCTTCATCAGTTGCAAGTTGTTGGGGGCAGAGAGCTTAACATCATCTGTGTAAAGGAGGTGAGATATGACCTCCTCTTCTCAACCGATAGCCCAGGCCTGAACCCTCCAGCAGTGTACCGAGAGGGTTCAGGGCTAAAGAAAACCACAGTGGACTCAGACTATCGCCCTGAAATATTCCACGCTCGATCCTTATAGGTTTGCTGACCTCTTGAATATGTTGACATCCTGGATAGCGAAGGACCGTCCTCCACTGCCCCATACACGAGATCAGGAAGGTGCGCAGAGTTGTATCAATTTTATACAACTCCAGCACCCTTATGAGCCATGTATGTGGTACTGAGTCATAGGCCTTCTTGTAGTCTATCCAACATGTCACCAGATCCCTTCGAGAACGGTGAACCTGCTGGCTAATGGCAATGTCTTTAAGGAGCAGCTGCTTAGTACCATGGGACCCGTTCCTACATCCATTCTGAGAAGCAGACATGATGGCAGATGAATTCGTATCAATATGTTGATTAATTTTAGCTCTCAGAATGGATGTAAAAACTTTATAGACCGTCGGTAAACATGTTATCGGTCTATAATTTTTAGGCTCCGCAGTACTACCTGATTTGTGGAGCAGGTGGGTTATTCCTGTCGTTAGGAACTGGGGCAGCGATCCTGACTCTAAGGCAGACTGGAACTGAGTTGCTAAACGAGCGTGCGACCTTTGGAACCATTTAATCCAAAAGTTATGCAGCCTGTCTGGCCCTGGAGATTTCCAGGAACGGACGGAATGTATGAGCTACGTTTTGGGGGCTGATGGTAATTGCCCCCATTTGTGGTATCGGATTCATGGTGCTTATTCGACCTCCCGAGTCCAGTCACCCTTGCGCCTCGTTGTGACTGGCAGGCACCGACCAGATATTGCGCCAGAACAAATACATCGTGCCATCATCTGTTAGGCGCGTATCAGTCGCAGTCACCTCGGTCGGGTCGCTCCCAAGCCCTATAAACCCACCCTTCGTTGTTCTGGAATGTACGATTCTGTGTGTATCGCTCCACTCGCCGCTTGTACCGACGAATACGGTTTGCCCATGCATAGATCTTCTGCTTCAGGAAGTCAATACGCTCCGTGACGCGGAACAGATAATCTCGAGAACTGGCATCAGTCCCTAAGAACACCCGCGTCACAAACCGCATCACACTAGGGCGAAATTGCTCTCCCTGAAGCAGATAGGTTTGCTGATGAGTGCTCTAGACTCACCGATACGACGCTCAATCCTGGACTGCCAAGCTGGTACAACTGGTCGTGTAGCTCTGTCACATTTTGGGAATATGACATTAGCTACACGAAATGCCGCAGCAGCCGCACAGTACAGTATTGAGTGGGTATCGGCGAGGTCTTTGCTGCTATCAAAACAATCTAATAGCTGCGGATCTAGAGCACACACCAGCGCCCTATTTTTCTTATGCATGGGCAGACGAGGTAGTCGAAGTCTAAGCTCAGGCGGTGTGGAGCGATACTCGCTGAATGCACACTCCAAAGCGCTCCTTAAACGTGCATTGCATTGGGTATTCACAGATATAGTCCCGTCGTCGTCAACCTCACCAACATGATCGGATCGCGGTGAAACACACCCAGTGTTTCAGTTGCATATTATTTATTATTACATTTGATTTTGACAATCTCGGGACCAAGGTCCCGGTCCTTTGAAACGCGTGCGATTAGGCATGTAACAGGAAATGTGACATCAACCGACGATTATCCATGTATGCACTGTGCAAGTGCACCCGAGGGCAATCCCCAGTTGGTGCAGGACTATTGCAAAATATGGAGACAAAAAGCATTGGGCTATAAATTTGGTAGGTTTAGTGGATTGATTGCCTAAAACTGTAGGACTACTGGCCCCTGCCTGACCACTGTTGAACTACACGGCTATAAAATGGCAGGGGGTGACTGGCACACTCCCTATAAAGGGTCGCTTGCACTTTAGTGACGAAGCGCCAATAGGGCAACATATCTGGAGGTGCTTGAGGAGTGGAGAGTGGTATACCCACGGCTATCAGGACAATCTCGGCAGTACGGTCAAGATCCCTACCAGCATCTTACTGGCTTAACTTCCTTCCTCCGAGCACGATTGCTGCAATCGCATGTCTGTTTATTGTTTACATCTTTTCATAACATAACATCACACTGGTACGATCTATAAAGGTACGCAGGTATACAGTTCAATTTTGTATACTCTCATTCCACCAGTTTTGTTCAAGTTTCATGTTATTGGTTTTATCTATTCTGGCATCACTTTGAGCAGTACCTAACTATGGAACTGGTCCATTAATACCACAAAAAAAAGAGAAAAATGAAAAATCTTTTTCAAAAAAATACTACTGACTTCCGAATAAAAACAAGTACAAAGTTAAAAATAACAGTTTCGGTAGTCGGTTTCAAAAAAGGATGAAACAAAAACAGGAACACCGACTGCCGAAATTGAAGTTATTTTTCACTTTGTAGTGTTTTACCAACCGTTATCGATACGCTTTCGTTGATAGACTGGCACTTGTCTAAAACTTAAGAGCAGAAAGATTATAACTTACCAAAGCTGTTACATCCCTATGTTTGACCATGTTATCATACACTTCTTTGGCAAAATTGATATGAGCAGGAACTTTGGCGTTTTCGTTCCCGTATCTATAAAGATGGTTTTTGAGCATTTTGTTATTGGAGATAGGACTCTTTGCTTCAAAGCTGTTTATTTCGATCTGTGAAAACATACATAAGTTTTTAATAGTTTGGAAGTAGAAATAATTTAAAATTCACTAATAACATAATAGTGATAGAGGTCAACGCCACCGGCAAGTACCTACACGCGCCGTGCCACCCACACTTTTTCTCTGTGTCAGCGAGCCAACAAAGGAGGGTAATTAAAAAGCTTATTGAGCTAGATAGGAATAACGACTATGAACTGATTACAGGAAAAAAAAATTAAGATAAAAAGAAAAGAAATTTCAGTCGAAAATTTCCAGTTTTTTTTTTATTTTCTTTAGGTTCGCGTTTGACCACTATCACGCCTGATGTTATGCGTAGAACACATCATGTGTTCGTTCTACGGTGAAGCACGCTTGCCTAGAAGAAACCTATTCACTCTTGACTTAAAAACCCCAAGGTTGTAGCTATCAGGAAACAAAAACCCCGGAATCATGTACTGAATCCATGGTATCTTTTTTCGCGTCGGTGTCAGAAACATTCTGTATATCTAAAATACATATTATGTATTTTAAAGCAGGTTGAAAGGTTGGTAATGACGTTATGCAAGAAGAACTCGACCCCAAGTTACATGGGACAAGGAAGTTGATGAGGTAAAATATGAGTAAACTATAAATATGAATAATACATAAAATATATATTTTTTTTAATTAAAAAGAACTTTTCAACAGAACTTGTTTGGTTTCGCATGCATTTTTATTCAAAACAAACATGATTAATTTCAGCTCAGTCGATTAGGGATAATTATTGTCAAAAAAATCCGTTCTAAGCATAACTGAAAAAGCAATTTTAATAAAAGCTTGTAAAAAGCAACAGAGTTCTAAAAGAACTACAAAACAGTCCTATTCTTTATTGCACAGGAAAACATAAATAAAAAAATTATAAAAAAAAGAAACTGACTTTAAAAAAAACCCTACAAGTTAAAAATTACTTTGTTTTCAGAAGTCGGGTGTCATTGGTACCGTATATTACTATGAGAATACAAATCATTAAGGTTATCTCAAGAACTACTCGTCAGATCTTGTTCAAATCTGCTGATGCTTCTCATTTCTCATGTGATCCCATCACATGAGAAATGAGAAGCATCAGCTTTCAAATAAAAAAAGAATCATCAAATCTGTTTATCTAGAAAAAGTTATAAGGTAGATACGCATAAAAAATACAGTTGTATTGAGAACCTCCTCCTTTTTGAAGTCGGCTAAAAAACAAATGCAAAGGACAGCTTATGTGCAAAGGCGACTTGTACCCAGTCACAGAAGTTATTTTAGTCATAAGTATTGTTTTAGTTTTAACCACGGCCTAAAAACCGAAACTAGTTCCTGGTCCTTGTGGTGAAAAAAAAAACATGTTCGCGACGAGGCGTCACAAAAATGTTAGAATAGTTTTGTAGATATAAATAGTATAAACAAAACATACGTCTGCTTACCCCAGCGCGCGAGCTCGTACTAAAAAGTTTTAGACGAGAATTTTTCTTTTATAGTTTTTTCAAACATAAAATTTCCCCCATTTTTGGAGGCACTAAACATTATGTTTTAGTGTATATGAGTATGTATTGAGTAAATATGGGGTCTAAAGAGTAAATTAGAATCGTTACATACATACTAAATGCGGTAGTTACGGAAAGAAAGCAAAATCAAAACAAGTCAAATTCCGTAAAAACGACCGGTCGCCACGACCGTTTAGTTCCAAATGAGCAGTCAGATGGCGACTCGTGATATATATAGTCTGGCGCGTAAGCAGGCAAATTTGGTATTTTAGAATAGCGTTTTGAGGGCTTTATAATAGCCTATAGTACCTAAAATGCGATTATCTAGTATAATTAGAATTAATATACTTTAGATAAAATGTGTAAGTAGTATTTTAAGCAAATAAAAAATATTTGTTTACTTATTTTGGACCCCCCGAAAATGGCCGGGTCGCAAGTATCGATAGGTGCGCTCTGCCCACCTATCAATCGTATTATTTACCTTACACATTTGTTTTGTTAGGAAACACCATCTAGGTGTTCTAGATAGTATACCTTGGTGCTATGACTGAAAAACTGTACATAATAACAGTACATAGCCAGGTTTAAAACAGTTTCACTCTGAGATGGTAAATACATGCATTTTTGCTCAAGTAAGTAAATAGAATTTTGGTTATAAGCGTTTTAGCGCTTCTAGGTGACCTGGAACTGTGTCCAGGCCCTATATATAGATGGCATCTATGTAATTCTAGTACATGGATCTTACTTACTTGAAATAATGTGTCTGTATGTGCCAGCATGGACGTTTCTACGCGTCTGCCAGAGGGCCCACTACCTTCAGACACACTTGGTGCCTGAAGGATTATTGATATGCTATCTGAAGCATTACCTTTGGGGACCCTCGGGCACACGCCTGGACTCAGTCACAACACATAGCTAATATATAGCTACACATACACACACAGAGGCGTTAAAGCCGCAGAACAACACGACATTTTCTATTTCGGCCGCTTCCCGGCAACAGAAGTCCCAGAAGGGCTGGTGGTACACCCATCAGGGTACCACCATTCGATAGCCCAATTCTCCAGCTTCCCAACCACATTTTTGGAAGGAGCCTAGCTCTGGTGGTTAGGGAACTAACCGACTTAATATAGTAAGAGGTTCCATGGTTTTCTCGCATCGTCGACCACATCAGAGTGAATACTGGATCGAGGGTTGGAGCTGTATCCACCGGACTTCCACCATGGGGTAGCCCATTGCGAGGGCTATCCGATGATGGTTGGTCAATGCGGATCCGCCCACCAGCTCGAGTACAAAATCGCTAAATATGCCGAAAACAGGCACTGAAGCTATGTTTTCGCACTTTCACGTGGCTGTGCCCGTGAAGGTGACAGATGAAGCTGTGGAACTGTCACAGATCGATGGTCCAGGAGTAGGGCTACAAGTCCCTCGCTGGTACCCTGGCACTAAAGTGCACCATTGTATTAGAAAGTAGCGTGTAAAGCTATAAATTGACAGAACTTCCCCTTATTAGGCGTTCTCCACGCAAGAGCTCCCTGAAGGTAGCAGTTATGGACCTGGACCTGGACTGAAAGGTCTTCTCGAGACCTATCCAGAGACACAAGTCTCATCGAAATCGGTTCAGTAGAAGGGGAGTTTCTGTCGGTTTTCAACGACTAGTCATAATAATTAATTTGTTAATTAAAGTTTATGCGCGGTCGTTGTTTTGGGGTCCTCGCTACGGTCAAGTATGGTAGTAGGATAGTGCGCTGAGACACCGTCCTAATTGTAGCCATTATTTCTAAATATTAAATCCACGTCACTTTGCGTAACGAAGACCATGAAGAAACGTCGTTTTTGGACATGAAAACTTGAGTCTTTTTCTGAACTGGACATCACGCCTTCCCCTCAACATCCTTGGCAGCCTTCCAACCACTGCAGGGTCGGTATTTGCTCGAAGACAACGAACTATAGGTGCAAGGGGCGTCAACGCGTTCGAGCTGGAGCCTTACAACCTCCAGTCAGCCTGGGGCCTTGAACGATCACGTCCGTCCCGCACATTTGCTGGTCCTGTCGAGCCGAATTTTTGAGCAAACGACCTATGCAGCGTTCCAGTGAAGATACAGGCCAACATTGAAGAGCCTAGTTCCTGAGAACAAAGAAAACCGTTGTCCCGTTCCTGAGAACAGAGAAGCCTGGCGTCCTGGGTTCCAGTGAAAATACAGGCCAACATTGAAGAGCCTAGTTCCTGAGAACAAAGAAAACCGTTGTCCCGTTCCTGAGAACAAAGAAAACCGTTGTCCCGTTCCTGAGAACAAAGAAGATTGACGTCCCGTAACCTTGTTAAGTGGGGTTACATTCCTATTTCTTTATCGAAAGTCAAACGTATCGTTCCTGTGAAGCTTGTGCCTGAGAACAAAGAAAACCGAGGCACAAGCCAGTGAAAATTCCTGAGAACAAAGAAGCCTGACGACCATTGCTGAGAACGTATGTACCCTCAATATAAATCTGGTAAGAGTACACACCCACACAAAGTACCGACCGGGGTACGTAACGTTACGTTCGTGAGAAAAGTTCCAGTGAATAAAGAAACCTGACGTCCCTCTCGTAAACCTTACAAGTGTCGAGGTTAAGATCATATTTCTTTAACAGTCAAAAACAGTGTAGAAACCCAGTAACTGGGAGATTAGCGTCGTCAAAAGGCGCGCGTACGTTTGACCTTGGTTAGTAGAAGCTTCTAGAGCGACTACCAGAGTGAAAAGTGCACGTGTGGTTTGGGACCCACGCGTGGACTAGCTCTAGAACACAACCATTTTGCTGGGACGCAACTGCCCTTCCTGAGCCGTTTCCTGTGGTGCCTAGCTGCTTCCAGAGAAGCATTTCGTTCCGATTAGATTACCGTCGCAAAAAGACGGAATTTTGAGTTGTCTCTGTTGTGTAACCTGCATACTGAGAAACAGTAGTATCTGAGAATACATAGAAACTGTATCCTGAAGGAACAAGTAGATTGCCTGAAGAGTTATCGCTGAAATTTCATAAGCGGAAATTTCATATACAGCGTGTTGAAAGCTCGTTTAGGAAATAGAACGAACATACAAACGTTCATAGAATTCCTGAAGGATTACAGCTGAAGGATTATCGCTGAAGCGCTATCCTAGAGGAGGCTTACACACAGAGGCATATCGTATAGTCGTGTGGGCGACTTGTTCTATAAAAAATAGAACGAAAAATAGTTCCTGTAAATTTCCTGTAATTGAAGCGTTATAGCTGAAGACTTATTATTGACTTAGAATTTGTTTGAAACAAATAGTCATATAAGAGATAGAAGTTCTCGATCGAAGCTTGGACCTTCGATAGCTGGAGTCTGGACTGACTACTAACGTCAAGTGTTAGACAGAAGGTTCTGCGATTGGTATCAGACCAGCTGGTCATCCTTGGAGGCTGCTGGACAGGTTGACACGTATAAAACAGTAAGTAGAGTGAAAACTTACTCAAGTGCTTACCCCTTGTGGGTCGATAGTAATATAGTGAACCTGTGTCGTGTCAACATAGCAGTTTTTGAAGCTGATTTGGGACTTATAGTTTTGAAGACTGAATAAAAACTTATAGTCTGAAGGATAACCCGGAGTCAAGAGGGCCAGAGTTAACCCGGAGTTAAAAGTTAACCCGGAGTTTAAAAATATTTTTCAATTTTGAAAAAGGAAGCGAACCCTCTTCGAGTCAACGATTTAAATTGGACTTAACCCGGAGTTACGACTTAGGTTTTTCAAGAAAAAACTTGAAGTTTGGACTTAGCTGTTTCGAATCGACGTCTTGAAGTGAAGACTGGACTTGGACATAGCCGTTTGGAAGCTCGAAAATAGACTTAACCCAATCGTACTGAAGTCTAGAGTTGGACTTAACCCGTACGAGTTGACGTTTTGAACTGAAGTCTAGAGTTGGACTTAACCGTTTCGAGCTGACATTTTGGACCAGTCAGAATGCCGATAACCAGATCGCAGGACAAGAGACCTGAGGCGTGGACAGTCGCCATGGAGCGACCGGGTGCAGGCATACACCATCCATTGCCCCCACGCTCGCCAACAACGACTGATGGGACTGAACAGTCCGTACCGAACAGGAGCCCAACCGTGTCACAGATAGGTGACAATACGCCCACACACCAAGAGGAGGAACCACGGGAACCGAGCACATGCAGGAAGGCATCAAGAGAAGAAGGATCTTCAGAAGGAACACTGAAGCCTTCTGATGGAAAACAAAGGATCCAAGACAAGACCTTTGTACATGGAGAAATAATGGCTACCCGGGGTGACGCCCGTAATGAACATAAGAGACCGCCGTCTACAAGCAAGACGACCCGATCACAGAGAAAAATCTCTAAAGCACGCGAAGACTTACTGAAGATTAAGTTGGAGCTTGCACAGTTAGCCCTTCAGAGAGCAGAAGAAGAACCTTCTGAAGCGGAATATATGGATGACAGAGACTCGAATGAAGAGTACGTGCGTTCCTGGCTCGAAGAGGCGCCAGAGCCCACGCCGTTGAGGGAGGACGACGTCGCCAATGGGAAGCAAGATAGGCCTCCACCTGCGAGCGGCGACGCTGTAGCGGACTCCCAGACCCATATAGACCAACCAGAGACGAGGGCTAACATCGAACCGCCTAGGACAGAGCCGTCCAAGGCGGAGCCACCAGGGCAAACAGAAGCGAAAGAGTCGCTCCGTCCGTTTCTAACGGAGTTGACAACCGCTATAGCGACGCTAGCCGACAGGAAAATCGAACCATGGACGCCTAACCGAACGGCGTCGCAGGTTATGTTGACTCTGCCGAACTTCGGTGGAGCTCACACAGAATGGCTGACTTTTCGAGCCATTTACGAGGCAACTCATGCCTACTTCAGCGACATTGAAAACACGGCAAGACTCAGAAGGAGCTTGCGTGGTCGCGCACTGGAGACAGTGAGCTCAGAACTCATCGGGAACGCGAAACCGGATGAAATCATGAGAGAATTGGAGCTACAATTTGGACGTCCCGACTCAATAGCTCAGGCTGAAACCGAACGACTCAGAGGGCTGCCACGCTGCAGCGAACAGCCCAAAGACATATGCACCTTTGCAAGTCGGATCAGAAGCGGAGTCGTCACCTTGCGGGCCCTCAAGAAGGGGCACTACCTACTCAATGCTGAGCTGATGCGCCAGTTAACTGAGAAGCTGCCCAATTCTCTACGTGTACTATGGTACAGGACGTACACAGAAAAGTACCAGTCGCTGCCAGACTTGTCACTCTTCAGCGACTTTATAACAGAGCAAGCTCACTTCTGCAGTGCATTCGCACCGCCCGAGAACATTAAAGAAACGGACTCGGTGGCGGGAAAACGCGTCATACACAGGACGCACGTAGCTACCGCCAAGCCGGTAGGCCACTGTCGAATCTGCGACAAGGAGGGTCACTACTCGTCTGATTGCATAAAGTTCACAGACGCAGCATGTGACAAGAAATGGGAGCTAGCCAAGCAATACGACTTGTGCTTTCGCTGCCTAAGGAACCGCCGTAAGGGCCACACCTGCGGTAAGAAGCAGTGTGGCTTCAAGGGGTGCACAGCTACTCATCACCGACTTCTTCATAGGACAAGGAAGCCTCAGACAGACAGGACAAGGAAGCCTGCTGTTCCAGAAGCGAAGAAGGAGTCTCAGGAGACGGTAGCCAGTTCGCGAACTGCATCAAGTAAAGCCTTCCTGAAGATGATACCGGTCTGGGTTATTGGACCGGCGGGAGAGGCAGACACATACGCACTCCTTGACGACGGGTCTACCGTCTCGCTGATCGACGAAGCAATCGCTCAGCGAGTAGGAGCAGTGGGCCCAATTGAGCCACTGAAGATCGATGCCATAGGAAACTACAGGATCGATACTCCACTATCGAGACGAATAACAGTCGTTCTCACAAGCCAGTTGAAGAATCGGGTGCCCTTCAAGGCGCGCACCATTTCGAAGCTCAACCTGTCTCCACAGGCAGTCAATCATAAGGACCTGGCACGATGCAGGCACCTTCAAGACTTGACGTCTGAGTTTATGTATCCGGCGGGAGTACCGAAGATACTCGTCGGACAAGACAACTGGCATTTGCTGCTGGCCACTGAGGTCCGTAGGGGACCAAGAGACCAACCCATCGCGTCAAGGACCATGATGGGCTGGACATTGCATGGTGCACACACCAGAACACTGGGCCAGCGGGTGCATTACGTCAACGGCACTCAGTCCGTTGCAAGGCAAGATGCGGAGCTGAACGAACAGCCCCGTGAATTCTTCGCCAGTGAGACTTCTGGCCCTCAGAAGAGGGTAGAAGACGCAGCGAACCGCGACAAAAGGCGGTTAAACTAAGTCAACGGCACTCAGACCGTTGACGCAAGGCAAGATGCGGAGCTGAACGATCAGCTCCGTAAATTCTTCGCCAGCGAGACTTCTGACCCTCAGAAGAGGGTAGAAGACGCAGCAAACCGCGACAGAAGGCGGTTAAACTATGTCAACAGCACTCAGTCCGTTGTAGGGCGAGACACGGAACCAAACCGGCAGTCCCGTGAAATCTTTGCCATAGCTGTACAGCCGATTTCTGACCCTCAGAAGAGGGCAGAAGGCATCCTGAACCGCGACATAAGGCGGTTGGATCGTGTCAACGGGACTCGGACCGTTGACGCAAGGCAAGATGCGGAACTGAACGAGCAGCTCCGTGAATTCTTCGCCAGCGAATCGATAGCTGTACAGCCGGTTTCTGACCCTCAGAAGAGGGCAGAATCCAACCGCGACATAAGGCGGTTGGATCATATCAACGGGACGCAGTCTGTTGAAGGGCGAGACACGGAACCGAACCGGCGGCTCCGTGAAATCTTTGCCATAGAATCGTTGGCTATCAATCCAAAGAAGCCAGCTTCTGACACTCAGGAGAGGGCAGAAGACATCCTGAACCGCGACATAAGGCGGCCCCTATGCTATGGCGGGAAGAAGCCATAGAAGTGCCCGACAGTAACGAGACAGCTCTTACAAAGCTAGTCTCCATCGAGAAGAAGCCGGGTAGGAAACCGGATCTTCGGAGAAATATAGAGGGCGTGAATGACGCCATCACACGGCGCTTTCATCGACCAAGAAATAGAATATAGAGGGCGTGAATGACGCCATCACACGGCGCTTTCACCGACCAAGAAATAGAATATAGAGGGCGTGAATGACGCCATCACACGGCGCTTTCACCGACCAAGAAATAGAATATAGAGGGCGTGAATGACGCCATCACACGGCGCTTTCACCGACCAAGAAATGGAATATAGAGGGCGTGAATGACGCCATCACACGGCGCTTTCACCGACCAAGAAATAGAATATAGAGGGCGTGAATGACGCCATCACACGGCGCTTTCACCGACCAAGAAATAGACCGATAGAGGGCGTGAATGACGCCATCACACGGCGCTTTCACCGACCAAGAGATAGACCAATAGAGGTCGTGAATATCGCCATCACACGGCGTTTTCACCACGAACGAGACACAGACAGAGCTCCGAGAGGCCTTCCGAGAGGAGGCCAGTCGCCGAGGCATGCCTGCCGGTGCTCCAAAACCGGCGGGAGCCCATAGCTGCGGGCCTGGCCTGCAGGAGGCGACCCCGCCCTCGTCGCCGACGGCCAGCCGCCACGCAACCCGTGGCCGCGAGGCCGCATCCAGGCCATATACTCTGGGCCTGATGGAGAAGTCCGGACCGCTGAGGTGCGCACCACTGGCGGCACTCTAAAGCGTCCGGTGAAGAAGCTCATTCCACTACCGAAATGAGCGTAGCAGAGTTCCCGCGGCGAGAGCTGAGCGACGTGTCGCTGAGCGTCGTGGCACGCGCGCTGCCGACGTGCGTCGCTCACTATGCGTGATGCAGCGCCGCGTCAACACATCGGGTCGACACGACACTGCACGGCGGGAGAGATGTTCGCGACGAGGCATCACAAACAATAGTAGTATAGTTTGTTGTAGATATAAAATGTTATGAACAAACATACGTCTGCTTTCCCCAGCGCGCTAGCTCGTACTAAACAGTTTTAGACGAGAATTTTTCTTTTATAGTTTTTTCAAACATAAAATTTCGACCACTTTTTGAGGCACTAAACATTATGTTTTAGTGTATATGAGTATGTATTGAGTAAATATGGGGTCTAAAGAGTAAATTAGAATGGTTACATACATACTAAATGCGGTAGTTACGGAAAGAAAGCAAAATCAAAACAAGTCAAATTCCGTAAAAACGACCGGTCGCCACGACCGTTTAGTTCCAAATGAGCAGTCAGATGGCGACTCGTGATATATATAGTCTGGCGCGTAAGCAGGCAAATTTGGTATTTTAGAATAGCGTTTTGAGGGCTTTATAATAGCCTATAGTACCTAAAATACGGTTATCTAGTATTATTAGAATTAATATACTTTAGATAAAATGTGTAAGTAGTAATTTAAGCAAATAAAAAATATTTGTTTACTTATTTTGGACCCCCCGAAAATGGCCGGGTCGCAAGTATCGATAGGTGCGCTCTGCCCACCTACCAATCGTATTATTTACCTTACACATTTGTTTTGTTAGGAAACACCATCTAGGTGTTCTAGATAGTATACCTTGGTGCTATGACTGAAAAACTGTACATAATAACATTACATAACCAGGTTTAAAACAGTTTCACTCTGAGATGGTAAATACATGCATTTTTGCTCAAGTAAGTAAATAGAATTTTGGTTATAAGCGTTTTAGCGCTTCTAGGTGACCTGGAACTGTGTCCAGGCCCTATATATAGATGGCATCTATGTAATTCTAATACATAGATCTTACTTACTTGAAATAATGTGTCTGTATGTGCCAGCATGGACGTTTCTACGCGTCTGCCAGAGGGCCCACTACCTTCAGACACACTTGGTGCCTGAAGGATTATTGATGCTATCTGAAGCATTACCTTTGGGGACCCTCGGGCACACGCCTGGACTCAGTCACAACACATAGCTAATATATAGCTACACATACACACACAGAGGCGTTAAAGCCGCGGAACAACACGACATTTTCTATTTCGGCCGCTTCCCGGCAACAGAAGTCTCAGAAGGGCTGGTGGTACACCCATCAGGGTACCACCATTCGATAGCCCAATTCTCCAGCTTCCCAACCACATTTTTGGAAGGAGCCTAGCTCTGGTGGTTAGGGAACTAACCGACTTAATATAGTAAAAGGTTCCATGGTTTTCTCGCATCGTCGACCACATCAGAGTGAATACTGGATCGAGGGTTGGAGCTGTATCCACCGGACTTCCACCATGGGGTAGCCCATCGCGAGGGCTATCCGATGACGGTTGATGAATGCGGATCCGCCCACCAGCTCGAGTACAAACTCGCTAAGTATGCCGAAAACAGGCACTGAAGCTACGTTTTCGCACTTTCACGTGGCTGTGCCCGTGAAGGTGACAGATGAAGCTGTGGAACTGTCACAGATCGATGGTCCAGGAGTAGGGCTACAAGTCCCTCGCTGGTACCCTGGCACTAAAGTGCACCATTGTCTTGTAAAATAGCATATAAAGCTATAAACTGACAGAACTTCCCCTTATTAGGCGTTCTCCACGCAAGAGCTCCGTGAAGGTAGCAGATATGGACCTGGACCAAGGTCCGGAGGGAAGGTCTTCTCGAGACCTATCCAGAGACACAAGTCTCATCAAAATCGGTTCAGTAGAAGGGGGGTTTCTGTTGGTTTTCAGCGACTAGTCATAAGTTATTAATTTTGTAATTAAAGTTTATGCGCGGTCGTTGTTTTGAGGTCCTCGTTACGGTCAAGTGTGGTAGTAGGATAGTGCGCTGAGACACCGTCCTAATTGTAGCCATTATTTCTAAATCCACGTCACTTTGCGTAACGAAGACCATAAAGAAACGTCGTTTTTGGACATGAAAACCTGAGTCTTTTTCTGAACTGGACATCACGCCTTCCCCTCAACATCCTTGGCAGCCTTCCAACCACTGCAGGGTCGGTATTTTCTCGAAGACAACGAACTATAGGTGCAAGGGGCGTCAACGCGTTCGAGCTGGAGCCTTACAACCTCCAGTCAGCCTGGGGCCTTGAACGATCACGTCCGTCCCGCACATAATGAATTTTGTAGGCAAGGTTTTGCTACTTTGGGTTTCATTATTGCAATTTTCATAAAGATCTCTATTTTTTTGTGAAAATAAATTATAACCTATGTTACTCGGGAATAATTTACCTAGCTTTCCATAGGTGAAAGATTTTTTTTAAATCGTTCCAGTAGTTTCGGAGCCTATTCGGTACAAAAAAACAAACAAAAAATCTTTCCTTTTTATAATATTGGTATAGATAGGCTCGATATCTAGCCTGATGGTAAGCGATGATGTAGTCTACAGTAAAGCACGCTTGCCAAGAAATAACATATTTACACTGTATATAGAGAACCAATAAAAGATTAACAAAGAAAAAGGTGTACAGGGTATCTATAACAGAAGAAGCGAAGACCTGCTAAAGGCAGCTTCTGCTTTTCGCTATATTTTTTATAAATTTTTAAGAATAAGCATTGCCACGTTGTATGGCAATGCTTATTCTCTGACCAAGGTATAAGCCAGCCCTTGGGTCACACGAAGTGTCAACTGGGCGTTTGGATTAGTACATTATGGTACAAGTGTGTAATGTTGGTGATTACCGCTGAGGCGCCATTGAGACCCGAGCCGTTAGGTGAGGGTCTTAAGAGAGCCGAGGACGGTAATCATCAATACACGCGTATATCATACGACGTATTTCAAGACACTTGTGAAGAAAATAATACAAAAAAATCATTTCCAAAAGTGGAAACGAGTTGTGAATTTTTTTCGCAATGGTGGGCAAAATTAATCAGTTTTCCTATGCGCGCGCATTTAAAAATGGCGATCGGCCATAGACTAAAAAGAATGAGTTTTTTTTGGGTTTTCGCGGATGGCGTATTAGCCACGTCCAAAATGGGGAATTTCAAGTTTTCTATATTAAAGACCAAAACAAAAGTTATGTTTGAGTGAAAGTCTTATTTATTTTTCAACACACTTGCTCATAAAGTGGCTCTAATTTCACCGCAATTAGGCACATAATGACACCTGTTATCAAACTGTGACTTTTTCATTACTATTATTCACAAGTGAGATAAAGAGATTTTTTTTAATTTATTGGTTGAGTTGCTTTGTTCTTAAAAAAGTTTCGATACAAAATAGATCGTGCTCAATAGTACAAATGCAACACATTTCATGCAACTTCGTATTTAAATAGATAATTTCAACTTGTACGTGTTTAATAAATAAAACTTTCACATAAATATAACTTTTGTTTTTGTCTGTAATAAAGAAAACTTGAAATTCCCCATTTTGTACGTGGCTAAAACACTATCCGCGAAAAGCCAAAATAAAAAACATCCTTTTGAGTCTATGTCCGATCGCCATTGTTAGATGCGCGCGCATAAATGATAAATGATTTTATTTCTGTAAGTTGGTTTGAACAAACACTTTTACATGTCGAACATATTTTTAAAACTAGATGAGGTCGGCGTTTCCTATCTGACTACTCTGAGAAGAAAGGCCGAAACAAACTCAGAGGTCACAGTCTCTTTTAAAGTCCTGACAAAATCTTGATTAGATCATGTGAAGACCATGTAGACTATATCTGAAATGGTCTTTTGAGGAAAGAACCAGCCAGATTGAGTGGACCTCTCCAGTCAGTGCACGCATTTGTCAATAACCGAGCAGCTCAACTCAGAATTTAAGGAGCTCAACGATTCGACGAACAATACCAAAGAAAGGACATTCGGGTAGGCCGCATAAACTACTCAAACTGCCAGACCATGATTAAAAACTAAGATAAATTTAAATAAAAACAAAAATAAAAAAAATTATCCACATAGTCTTCACATTCACAATAATTAAAATAAAATAATATAATACTTTAAAAAGTAAATATTCTTGTCATTGCAAGAAAACCAAAAGAAAAAAAAATATAATTTTTATAATAACAAAATGCATAGTGCAAAATATAATAAAAAACAAAATTAATTGGAGCAGCTCAATCCCAAGCCTTTTTGTCCTCAATGTAATCTTTTGTTGTATAAAACGCTTTCTGGCACAACTTACGTTTAATGAAAGACTTGAATTTATTAAGACTTAGATCTTGTACGTGGCTTGGAAGCTTATTATAAAAGCGTACACATTGACATCTAAACGAGCCACCTATTTTCTTGAGCCTTGTTGTAGGTACTACAAATTTGTGTTTGTTCCTAGTATTTATGTTATGGATATCACTGTATTTTTTAAACAATTTTATATTTTTATGGGCATATAAAAGATTTTCATAAATATACTGAGAAGGCACAGTCATTACATTAATCTCCTTAAATTTCTCTCTGAGAGAGTGTCTCGGGCTTAATTTATAAATAGTAGGAAATCTAATTAATTTTGCCCGCCATTGTGAAAAAAATTTCATAACTCGTTTTCACTGTTGAAAATGATTTTAGTATTATTTTCTTCACAAGTGTGTTGAAAAACGTCGTATGATACACGTGAGTATTGATGATTACCGTTCTCGGCTCTCTTAAGACCCTCACCTAACGGCTCGGGTCTCAATGGCGCCTCAGCGGTAATCACCAACCTTACACACTTGTACCATAATATACTAAAACACGTACAAGTTGAAATTATCTATTTAAATACGAAGTTGCATGAAATGTGTTGCATTTGTACTATTGAGCACGATCTTTTTTGTATGGATACTTTTTTAAGAACAAAGCAACTCAACCAATAAATTAAAAAAAAAACTATAACTCACTTGTGAATAATAGCAATGAAAAAGTCACAGTTTGATAACAGTTATCATTATGTGCCTAATTGCGGTGTAATTAGAGCCACTTTATGAGCAAGAGTGTTGTAAAGATCTTTAAACGAAGCGTGAGCACTCGGACCACACGGACCAAGAGTTCCAACCCCAAACGGCTCCAAATACCGATGAGATTATGATATTTCCACCGCTTGAGATTCTCTGCAGCCGAAAATATAATATAATATTTTTTTCTCGATTGAAATAGAAGAGAATACCCTTGACTTCAGAAGTTGAACTCTTGATCTCATTATGCGGTTATCACTGCACGGTATGTCTATATCAAACTGTTGTTTACAATACAATATTGGGAACCAACTAATCAGAGCAATTTTTTATTGCGGAATGCAAAAAAAAGACCTAAGTTCCAAGAAATTATCGAAATCGGTTGGGCATCCAAATTACATACAGGCTGTATCTCATGAACCGTGATAGCTAGGCAGATGATGTATTCCTGTTGCCGCTATGATATCAAATACAAAAAAAAGAATAAAATAAATATTTAAGTGGGGCTCCCAAACAACAAACGTGTTTTTATTTGCCGTTTTTTGCGATAATGGTACGGAACCTTTTTCCTGCGCGAGTCCGACTCGCACCTAGCCGGTTTTTATTTTAGATTGTCCTTTGGCTTTAGTCTGCAAGCAGAGCCGTGAACACCGCTAGTTAAACAATCAAACTAAAACCAAACAATTACCCAAAACATGCGGAAACTGTACTTTTTATAAGCAGGTCACAGTCAATGCCCTCAAAAATGACAAACAAAAGACGAGACATACCTTCGAACTGTGCTTCACTGACCAACACGTACGCAAATAAGAAAAAAACTTTTAAAAACATGTTTTTTTTAAAGTGGATTACACATAAATACTAGAATTTGTTTGATAAACAAAGCTGGGAGGTAAAACGTTGTTGAATTTATGTGAAATGGTCGAGATACGTCCGTCTGATGGCAAGGACATACGGGCACTAGAGGAAAAATAATAAACAATGCATACAATTTGTAAAGGCGAGTGTATAAGGCAGTGTGCGGTTTTTGTTTGTTTATAATTTAACCTGAACTTAACTTTTTAAACGAGTTCCCTTAAAAGGAGGAGGTTATCAATTCGACTGTAGTTTATTTTTATGTGTGTCACTTCTGGAGCTCGTGGCTAAAGCGTCGATGACACTGGGCTAGTTTTCAAGCTGCTAGTCGGCGAGTTCGCGAGTAGCTTGTAAACTTGCTCCGTGTCATTGAGCTTTTTACAATCTGCACGGAGCAAGTTTACAAGCTACTCGCGAACTCGCCGACTAGCAGCTTGAAAACTAGCCCAGTGTCATCGAGGCTCTAATAATAACTGCCGCACGGGTCGATTCAACGCTTGACGAGGTCGGTCCGTGGATGGGTGACCATTTCAACATACCGTGCCTCGGAAAGCACGTTAAGCCGTTGCTCCCGGCTGTCATTTGAAGAACTTTGACAGTCGTTACGAGTAGTCAGAAGCTTGAGATCTGACACCAGTCTAGCCAAGGGGTACCGTGTTATCCAGTTACTGGGTTGTGGAGGTCAGATAGGCAGCTCCATGTAAAACACTGGTACTCATCTGAATCCGGTTAGACTAGAAGCCGACCCCAACATACTTGGAAAAAGGCTAAGCAGATTGATTGTCACATCTAAACTTTTTACTATGAGTACCCATTTTGGTGCTTCTAATGTGGTCCCATTTAAATCTGATCAAGCTCTGATGAGGAACTTCGGAGATATACAACAGAACTCTTCAATAGACAACGGCAGATCTCTCAGGATTGTTGCAACCGCACGTCTGCTTATTGCTTACACCATTTCATAACATAACATCACGCCGGTACGCTTTAAAGTGGAACGCAGATGTGTACAGTTCACCCTGGTACATTCTCTTGTCACCGGTTATATATATTGTATATTAGTTTTATGTTAATCTATTCAGGCATCACTTTGGGTATTACATGTACCTTACTACTGAACTTGCTCATTACCTATGTACCACAACTAAAAAGTGAAAATAATAACTATTTAAAAAAAAACAACCGACTTCCAAATAAAATCACTACAATGTGAAAAATGACTTCAATTTCGGCAGTCATTGTCAAAAAACGAAGAAACAAAAAATACAGTAATGAAAATAAAATTCAAAAGCGCTACATATCAGATGTTTTCCTAAGGTTCACGATAGAGGTCAAAGGCACCGGCTAGTACCTAAACGCACCGCGAGTACAAAAATCGCAAGCATACACACGCCTTTACAAAATGAGGAAGAAACAAGTTTTTTGCTTCTTCACGCGTCTTATCTACGTAACTACTGACTCACTATATTTAATAACTCACTAATAGCTAAATTATAATAATAATTAACTCTGATGACTTTGTATCACAGTCTTTGTAAAGTAACATTTCTGTGTCCATAATTTATGATGGTATTTTTGCTACCGGGAAATCCCCATACCTACTAAGTCGAGGTATAATAATCACAACGAATCTTTGTGTCTCTGAATGGGGATGTGAACGCAAAGCTTAGCGCAGATGTCGCTGGCGGCGCAATGGCTTAGTGCTGTGCCGATTCGATTATTTATCGAATCGATTAATCGATCATTGGAATATATGGTATCGATTAATAATTCATTAATAATCGATTAATAATCGATTTTTAAACGTTTTGGTTCAATGATTAGTTAGAAATAAAAACTGTTTCAAATTATATTAGAAAGGTTATAAAAATGATATAAAAACAACAGAATTTAATAACACATTTTATTTAAAAAGAAAACTATTATAAATATATTAAAAATCAAACGAATATGGGCTGATTTTTCAATAGACTGTTATCTTTTAACTGTGGAATAAAAATGGCCGTTTGACATATATTTTTTTTCTTTTAATAATCTATATGCCGTAGCAGTGGTGGTCCAGTGGTTACGCTCCCGACTTACGAGTTGTAGGTCGTGGGTTCGAACCCGAGCAGGCGCTTTACTTTGTAATTCATTTCATCACCACTGCTCTCAAAACGGTGAAGGAAAACATCGTGAGGAAACCGGCGTGTCCTAGAACCAAAAATTCAAAGACATGTGACATCTACCAATCCGCACTGGGCCCGCGTGGTGGATTATAGGCCACTCCCTCTATGAGAGGAGGCCTGTCTCCCAGCAGTGGGAACTTTAAAAAGGCTGATGATGAATCTATATGCTCGCGTTGGATTTTCTATACAAAAGCTATAAAACCACAATTTGTATGCCTCAGATAAAAGTCATAAGACTATTGAAAAATCGGGCCTAAATCGAATATCGCGTATGTCTCATGTACTAGAACCTAAAAAATGCTAAAAAATTAATTGGGGTTTACTTAAATTATTTAATAAAGCACTTAAATACTTTAGTATTAAACTGCTCCAATATAGGGGAAATCGCGACCCATCACTAGACTTTTCACTAAAAAGAAGCAGGGTTACCATAATTTAAATAGCTTTCTTCCAATAATCGATTGTAAACGATAATCTTGATAATCGATTAATTGATTATTGTTAATCGAGTCCGCACAGCACTACATGGCTGCTGTCAAATAGTTTTTGCTTTGTTTACATCACGTTATTTGTTATTTTTTTGTGTTTAAACTGGTCTACCGTCGTTATTAATAATATGAATTGTCCCTGGAAGCTTAAGGAATTGAAAGACAAACTAAAAAAAAGAGGAGCAAGGATAACTGGAAAGAAAACAAATCTTATTGAGAGTTAGATTTTTCTATTATAAAATATTTTTCATCGGTGATATGTTCCATAATTGGATTATTTTGTTGTTGTAACGAGTTAATTCTTACTTGACTCATGTTAGGAATTTTAACAACAAATGAGAGAGCAGTACTTTAATGTGTTGGTATTCTTTACGTTTAAGGTTAGAAGTTTTATTTTATTTTCGGCAATCAAAGCTTTCAAACTTCTGAAGGCCAAGCAAATGACATTCCTGCTGTAGAACTTTATCAATACCAGTGCTGCCAACTCGTTTAAGCAAAAACGCGCTGTTAGCTCTTTAAAAAGCGCTAGAACGCGCTAAATGGTCGCTGTCAAACAATCGCTCCAAAAATCAGTGAAATTCGGAGCCAAATTCAAACAAACGCCCAATAATTTGAGACTAGAAATGTAGAATCGCATTTTTTTTATTTAATCAAAATATGTTATATAAAAGAGTTATATACATTATAGTACTTGTTTAGTAATAATAAAATAAATTAGTAACGTGTTAAGGTAATTAATTTATAAAATACTAGAGGACGCCTCGCGGTTTCACCCGCGTAATTTACCGTTCCCGTGGGAATACAGGGATAAAAAGTAGCCTATGTCACCCGGGGATAGAGTAGCTTCCTAATGGTGAAAGAATTTTTGAAATCGGTCTAGTAGTTTTGGAGCCTATTCGGTACAAACAAACAAAAAAATCTTTCCTCTTTATAATATTGGTATAGAAAGGGTATTAAATTAATTCATCATCGTCTGATTCCACTACAATTGCTTCTGCCGCCGAAATAAGTTTGGTTTTGATCGGTTTTGGACTTCAATTTATATTTATCTGTGGATAAAATATTCCTCAACATGTCATCGTTGTGAACTTGATAGTTTGCGCCTCAGATCAAATAAAAAGTCAAGATGGAACGTTGCAAACAACAAAGTGAAGCCGGTTCAAACTAAGCCTTGCCGTACAAATACACAATTACACGCACTCATGGACAACGAAATTACGCCTAAGCTTGTCATTCGAGCTCATAGATCAAATAATAAAGCTCAACTGACAAGCTAAGGGGTAATTTCGTTGTCCGTGAGTGCCTGTAATTGTGTATTTGTACAGCAAGCCTTAGTTTGAACCAGCTTCACTTTGTTGTTTGCAACGTTCCATCTTGACTTTTTATTTGATCTGAGGTTTGCGCAGTTAATTTTTTTTAAAGAAAGTACAGAGTTCCAAAAAGCGCTAGATTTAGCGCTAGGCGCTAGAACGCGCTATTGAACAAAAAAAGCGCTAGATCTGGCGCTGAAAGCGCTAAGTTGGCAGCACTGATCAATACGTTAATAGCTCCACTATATCGCCGAAGATTACCAAGTAATGATAATAAAACTTCGCACTGCTAATGATTCGAGCTTCTACTTATTCGAGATTTTGATGCATCGAGATGGTGAACTTTCGCTCTCATAATTTATCGATTTTAAGCAACGATTTCGAGCAAGTGTTACTCGATCTCACGTCATTCAATTTCAAGTAGGGAACCCGGTTTTTTTTTTGCGATGATAAAACACTCTTACGCGGGCAGTAGCTAGTGTCATATAAATCGGTTCAGCGGTTTAAGCGTGAAAAGGTAGCAGACGTACAGACAAAGTTACTTTCACTTTTATAATAATTATTAGTAAACTTTGGATTACTTCGGACACAGATATTATAATACCAGCTTTCGGATTCGTTTGGATTTAAACGCATGGTTTGTCTTAGCAAACAGCTCTGTAGTTGAATAGCTGTTCAACGTGATGTTCATTTTTATTAACCGACTTCCCAAAAAGGAGGTGGTTCTATGTTTGACAATATGATTGTTTTTTTTTTCGTTTGTGTTTGTTCACCGATATCTCCGTCAATTGTGGACCGATTTTGAAAATTCTTTTCATGTTTGAAAAAGTAGGTTCCGAAATTGGTCCCATTTTAATTTGGTGAAGATCTGATGAAGAACTTCGGAGATATACAACAGAACTCTTCAATAAATAACGGCAAATCTCTCGGGATTGCTGCAACCGCATGTCTGTTTATTGTTTATACCATTTCATAACATAACATCACGCCAGTAGGAGTAAGCAGATCTCTCATTTCAACGGTTATGTTCAAGTTTCATGAAATCTATTCTGGCGTTATGGTTACCTTACTAACTTCCCTACTAGTTAGGTACAACTAAAAAGTGAAAAATAAATAAAATCTTTTTGGAAGTTTTTTTTATATACTTACCTCTTAAGCTTCTTAACTGACTTTCCAAAAAGGAGGAGGTTAAAAACATTAGGTACTTATGTTTCATTTCCTGAATTTGAATTTGGTAAAGATCTGATGAAGAACTTCGGAGTTATTCAGTGAAACTCTTCAATAAATGACGGCAAATCTCTCGGGATTGCTACAACGCAACGGCACGGCTGTTTATTGTATACACCATTTTATTTCATTTCACTAAGGTAAGTAAGTCGTACGTACTCCATAAGTTTTTTGAATCATAGTTTCCTTACTATTATATAACTTAGTACTCACAAAAAAAATTAAAATAAAATCGTTTTACAAAACACGGTTTTACATATCACGGTTATGTTGCATCAACACTTAGGTATGGCATAATGTATTGGGGTAACTCAGTCGATAGAGAACCTGTATTTAGAGCTCAAAAAAAATGTATCAGATGTATGTGTGGCCTAAATAGCACGGACAGTTGTAAACCATTCTTTAAAAGCCTAAACATTATTACCCTACCATCATTGTACATCTATGAAACTAATGTATTTGTCAAAACACACATCCTGCAATACAAAATAGCTTCCAAAAGCTACTATAGAAAATTGCGTGACAAAAATAAGTTAGAGCTCGAAATAACACATGGCAGAACAGCGCTAATGAATAAAAGCACTTTTTGTATGGCCACAAAAATATTTAACAAGCTGCCTGAGACAATAAAATCATTAAATCTGGACAAATTCAAAAGTGTACTTAAGAAAATTTTAATCCATAAATGCTACTACTCAATAAAGGACTATTTGGATGACAGTTCTATAATTCCTCCTTCAGACAATAATCATTAGGTCAACATTTATCTTAAGTTATTCTTGTTTCTTACTTTTTTTATTTTATTTTTTTGACTTGCCTGCATTTATTGGGTATTAGGTAAATATTTTTTGAATTGACATTACACTATAAGTTTTCACTGTTGACATTCTGGATATATTTTATTAATTTTGTACTTAATTATGAATTAATTGACATTATCTATATTTTCTTTACAATATTTTTTTTTTGACTTTTATTTTTGTATTTCTTGGATTTTATTGTTGACATTCTTAAAATATTTCATTGATTTAATATTTATTTTGACATTCTTGTATTCATTTGATTAATTAACATTACCCTATTTTTTATTTTTTGCAATTTCTGAAATGTTTTATTTAATTTGGTACTTGTTTTGACATTGTAGTTTTTATTGAAAATTAATTAATTGTCAGGAAAATAGTAATTATATTTAACCATCCAACACTCTTCTAGTTTTTATGTAATATTGTGCAATTAATGATCAAACATTTGTACGCCTAATGGCAAAGCATAGAGAACTTACAAAATTGTAACATCCCACACACCTGTGTATCTGTAACCTATGTTTACAAATAAAGAATCTGAATCTGAAAACATATACAATCGACGTCCAAATAAAAACTACCTAGTTATACAAAGTGAAAAATAACTCCAATTCCGGAGGTCGGTGTCAAAGAATGAAGAAACGAAAATAAAAACACCAACTTCTGAAATTGAAGATTTATTTGCAAGTCGGTTGTTTTTTTTTTGTAAGAAAGTTGTTTTGTTGTTCTCAAGTCCTGTAGACAGCTACCAAAACAAAGGGAACCGAATTAGTTATAGTCTTTGTCTCATAACAAAATAATAATGATTTATTATTCAATATTATTTCTAGTGATGACACACATTTTGAGATCTTTTTCCTTGATCATTTAATAAGGATTTAAACAATAATACTTATATGAAAATACTTGTTTGTTACTATTATATGTTGTCTTATAAATGTTAAGGAAAACGTTAAAGGGCAGCACCCTTTAAGGTCGAATAATAATGATAAATGATAAAAATGATTTTATTTCTGTAAGTTGGTTTGTACAAACACTTTTACATGTCGAACATATTTTTAAAACTAGATGAGGTCGGCGTTTCCTATCTGACTACTCTGAGAAGAAAGGCCGAAACAAACTTAGAGGTCACAGTCTCTTTTAAAGTCCAGACAAAATCTTGATTAGATCATGTGAAGACCATGTAGACTGATGTCTGAAATGGTCTTTTGAGGAAAGAACCAGCCAGATTGAGTGGACCTGTCCAGTCAGTGCACGCATTTGTCAATAACCGAGCAGCTCAACTCAGAATTTAAGGAGCTCAACGATTCGACGAACAATACCAAAGAAAGGACATTCGGGTAGGCCGCATAAACTACTCAAACTGCCAGACCATGATTAAAAACTAAGATAAATTTAAATAAAAACAAAAATAAAAAATGATCCACATAGTCTTCACATTCACAATAATTAAAATAAAATAATATAATACTTTAAAAAAGTAAATATTCTTGTCATTGCAAGAAAACCAAAAAAACAAAAAGAAATATATAATAACAAAATGCATAGTGCAAAATATAATAAAAAACAAAATTAATTGGAGCAGCTCAATCCCAAGCCTTTTTGTCCTCAATGTAATCTTTTGTTGTATAAAACGCTTTCTGGCACAACTTACGTTTAATGAAAGATTTGAATTTATTAAGACTTAGATCTTGTACGTGGCTTGAAAGCTTATTATAAAAGCATACACATTGACATCTAAACGAGCCACCTATTTTCTTGAGCCTTGTTATAGGTACTACAAATTTGTGTTTGTTCCTAGTATTTATGTTATGGATATCACTGTATTTTTTAAACAATTTTATATTTTTATGGGCATAAAAAAAGTTTTTCATAAATATACTGAGAAGGCACAGTCATTACATTAATCTCCTTAAATTTCTCTCTGAGAAAGTGTCTCGGGCTTAATTTATAAATTGATCGAACAGCTCTTTTCTGCAAAACAAAGATTCATTTCCCCACAACAGAATACCGTACGACATTACACTATGAAAATAGCTAAAGTAAACTAAACGGGCTGTCTCTATGTCAGTTAAATTACGAATTTTTCTAACAGCATATGCTGCGGAGCTTAACTTCTTTGACAATTTATCTATGTGTGGGCCCCACTGAAGCTTAGCATCCAAAGTGTGCTATTATATTAAGCAAATGCATTGCTGTGCATAATGCTGTAATATTAAGTAAATGCATTTGAATTACATTGTAAACAGCCCATGTCCCCACTGCTGGAACACAGGCCTTCTCTCAAAGGCATAATTCAGGTTGGTGTATAATTTAACGTTTAATTGCTTATCATGGTCTCTTCCACAGACATAAGTCTAACTAGAAGACGCGATTGTTATGAACTTCGCGTGCCAAAAAGGGTTACGATCAATGATTGTAATTTCAGCTTTTCATTTAGCATTATCGGCACTGGAAATCCACCGAAATCTAGAAAAATGCCTTTTTAAGCCATATTGAGCTGTAAGAGTGTATAGAAAAAGTTTGCCGAGGCATTGGAAATGTTTTCTTTCGTAGGTAAATAAAGTTGATTTTAAATTATTTGTGAATAAGTGGCACGCTTGGTTTTGATACAGATGGAGGGATTTGCGTTATCTAGTTAGATTTATGTCTGCGGTTTCTTCTCATTCAGAGAAGGAACAAGCAATTATCACTAAACTTGCTCTCTGCTTGAAGGGGATTACAGACTATTGAAAGGCAGATATTGGAGCAGTGGTGCCTCAATGGAAACGGCCGCAACTTACTTAATGTAGGTCGTAGTTACGAAGCTTCGAACCCAGACAGAAACCGGCCTTAGACCGGCAAGTCTAAGGATAAAAATTCAAAGCAATATGATATTCACCAGCTCGCCCCCTGTGCCCGCGTGGCTTCTTAAGAGAGAAGGTCTGTGTTCCAGCAATTGGAACGTTATCAGCTGCTAATAAATCTATATGGCAATTGTGAAATACACTAGAAAGAGTTCATAATTATTGAGATGTATGCATTGCTCGCAGAGCGGATGGCCGTTGGGTATGTACTCGTATGTATGTTCAATCTAACAACTGTATTTTAAAGCAGTTATCTTCTACCGATTAAGATGAAATTTTGCATACACGTTTAGTTTGGATGACAATGTATGGTTAGCTAAATGACGTCATTCTAAATCAAATATGACTTACGGCCAAAGATGGCGGACTAGTTATTTTTTGTGTACTGCCATGATATGGGTATCAAATGATAGGGTTTGCTGAGAAGAATACGAAAGAAACTAGTTAAAAAAATAATTATATTTTTTAATCGTTTTTCCAATCGCTATCGAGACGCCTTTGTTGATAGAATGTCAGAGCCAAGGGCAATAATCGCCATTTTGTCATGTTTAAAACGATTATCAAAAATTAAAATCAAAATACAAGGAAAAATATAGATTTTGTATATAGTAACAACTAGCGACCCGCCCCGGCTTCGCCCGTGATAAATTATACACAAAAACCTTTCTAGTTTCTCAATCTTTCTATTGGTCTAAACCTCATGAAATTTTGTTCAGTAGTTTTTGAGTTTAACGCGTGCAGACTCGGCGGGGGACTTTATTTTGAACCTACTTCAAAAAGGAGGAGATTCTCAATTCGACTGAATTTTTTATATTTTTTATGTGTGTTACCTCAGAACTTTTTACTAGGTGAACCGTTTTTGATAATTATTTTTTATTAGTAAGCTGGTGGTTCATGTGGTCTCATTTAAATTTAGTTAAGTTCTGATGAAGAACTTCGGAGAGATACAACAGCCTCGTCATTAATTGATGGCAAATCACTCGGGATAGCTGCAATCGCATATCTGTTTATTGTTTACACAATTTCATAACATAAAATCATGCTGGTACACTTTAAAAGGGTACGCAGATGTGTACAGTTCACCCTGGCACACTCAATTCACCAGTTTTGTTCAATATACAAACAGGAACACCCGATTTTCGAAATTGAAGTTAGTTTGGGATTACCACTGACATTTCGGTGGCCTAGCGCATAACATATGTTAATCCGAAACGTATTGGACTTTTTGGCAATCGTTATTTTTATTTGGGTATTAATATTATTCTTATTATGATGGTTGAAAACCAATTTATCGGTGATAAAAACAAAATTAGTAAAATGCATCACTTTTTCAGGGTTTATATTCGACTTCACCTCGATTCCTCACATCGGCTTATTTATATCTCAAGAACTAATGATCATTAGTGAATGTTATGGTGGACATTTTTGTGCACAATAATAAGAAATAAACTTCAAATCTTTACGAGAATTAAGCAAAAACTAAAACTGATTCTTGATAGATTTTTGAAAAAAGAAAAGTTACTAGGATAACAAAAAAAAAATACCGACTTGGTTTTACATTAGGAGTCCACATTATTGTGTTCTTCAGGTTTCTAGCTATATTGACAACGAAATTACAGGTGTTCGAAAATGTCCTGAATGGCCTTGAAAAAAAAGGATGGTACGGCTGTGCCTTTGTTGCTCGACCTAAGGCAACATCACTTCTATCATCATGAACATTATTCCGGTGTACCTCATTAAGATATATTAGCAGCAAATGGCTTATTTTCCTTGGCTATAACAGGTAAAACTGGACCCGTTCAAAAACCATATTAGGAGGATGATAAAATCAATTTGGCATTTCAAATAAAATAATTTGGAAACAAACTAATACCAGTTTTTATGATTTCTAGGTATTAAAACTGAGAGAGGATGTAGTGAAAAAAAAAAAGAACTCTGTCGGTTTGTTACGTTTTCAAGCCATAAAAGTGAACCAATTTTGCCACAGTGCATTGCACGGCAATGTGTTCTGGTGCGCTGTTGATGGGGAGCACACCCTCTGTCGGCTGTCCGTCACCGGACCCAAAGGAGGGTCTGGTGACGGACAGCCGCGGCGGGTTCACGGTGAGTGCAAACGCGTGCCCGTATTCCCGACATAAGCGGCACTGGAGGACGCCGTTTAGTTGGTTGGAGTTCCACATAACTGCGCTTTCTCCCCGTGGTAGCGCAGTATGCATAAGCATTTCTCCAAGATAAAAGTTCATTTACTCTCATAGTCCAATGTGACGGCAATCCAACACGATCGGGTAGAGAGCAGACCAGGGTTTATGAACTTTTTCTTCTTACGGTGTTGCCACACCATTTACTTCAAAACTCTAGGCTGCTATTGAGAAATTCAATCTTTTTTGGGTGTGTAACTGTGTAATCATCCAATGAGTTCTCCCGCTCTCGGGGAAGGTAGTGTCAGACTTTTACTGACTAAAACCCACCCGTGTTCCTTCAGTTGCTTGTGTCCTGGCCGCGGTAACTCTCTTTCAAATTTATCCGCGACCCAGACAGGCATCGGTCCTAGCGGACCCCGTCAGTTTTTGCTGACTTCCCTTTGAGGCGCGTGTGGAACATTACGCACCGCCGACTCGGGTCTGGTCCTTATCGGATGGCGAGCTGCCCATTTCTCGCCGTCCGGACACCCGTGGAGTCTCCTGCGGTAGCTAGGGCCTTGAGGGCGTCACCGTTGCATCTCCTTCACGCGTACCGCCTCTTCCTTCGCGAGCATTACTGCTTCGCAGAAGGAGGTGACAGCATCCTATGCCATACCATAGGGTACGGAGCGAGAGGATCCTGAACCAGGGCCGGACGCCAACGGAGAGGTCACCACCGCTGATCGCCTCCTCGTGGTCACGGCCTAAGCGGGGCAGACCTCCACCGTTTGCTCCACCGTGTCCTTCGGGCGATCGACACAATAGTGACACCAGGGTGTCTCCTCCCACCTTATCCTGAACAGGAACCTACCGAAACAGACGTGTCCGGTGAGGACATGCGTCAGACGGAAAGTGAGGACGCCGTGGAGCCTCTTAAGCCACTCTCCTCAAAGAGGGGCCTTATCGCCGCAATTTTGGCGTGCCCAACGCTGTCTCTCCATGTCGCCATGAGATCCTGCAATCAATCTGCCTACCTAGCCTTTTCGTCGGTGTTTTTTCATGGAGCGATTGCCTATCTGATCTCCGCAACCCAAGTTTTTTTTTTTATATACTATAAGCTCGCGCTTGACCACTATCTCACCTGATGGTAAGCGATGATGTGGTCGAGGGTGAAATACGAAAAAACTAATAAACTAAACGAAACGAAACGTGAATTGGATAAAACGATACCCCTTTGGCAAGACTGGTGTGATTTCTGTTCCCGGATTCTGACTACCCATAACGACTGTCAAAGATCTTCAAATGACAGCCGGGACCAACGGCTTAACGTGCTTTCCGATGCACGGAGGAATCTTGGTCACCCATCCACGAGCCAAGAATTCCTCTTAAACTACTGAGATATTGTGGACCCTGGAGAAGAACTTTTTCCCCGGGAGAACATTCCCTTGCGATAATTGCTGAGTTTTACGCAGGTGAAGCCGCTGGCAGAATCTAGTGTAATATAATGGCCTTTATATTATTTTAGATCACAATATTATCCTACTTAGTCAGTGTTGGTCAGTTGCAAAAAACGGACGGGTCTCAAAAAATTATTAATTTAATTCCAATGTACGAAAACTTGTTCTAAAGATGGTGTTTTCAAACCAAAATATGATTTTAAAAGTTTTTGTTTTATTTGTAAGTGCTGTGTCTTGCCAATTCCAGTCGGAAGGTGAGTATTTTTTATTATTATTTTTACCCTACTGTGGGAGGGTATTGCTTTTCGAGTTTTTGTATGAATGTTTGTCCATTTCTATAGCACGCTCTACAGGCCAAACTTATTTAAACAAGTGCTAAAAAAAATTAGAAACAAACCTACCAAAACTTCGTTTGTCACCACTGGCAGCACCTCTGATATTAAATGTCTATTTTAATAGGACTTGTTTTTCTCTTTTTAACCGACTTTCAAAAAAGGTTCGATGGGTATAGGTCCGAGGTTCTATGTTCGACTTCTTGTATGTTTTTTTTTGTGTATGTTCACCGATATCTCTGTCAATTGTGGACCGATATTGAAAATTCTTATTTGTTTGATAGAGTATGTTCCGAAATTGGTCCCATTTTAATTTGGTGAAGATCTGATGAAGAACTTCGGAGATATACAACAGAACTCTTCAATAAATAACGGCAAATCTCTCGGGATTGTTGCAATCGCATGTCTGTTTATTGTTTACACCATTTCATAACATAACATCACGGCAGTACACTATAAGAGGTGCGCAGATGTGTACAGTTCACCTTGGTAAACTCTCATTTCGCCGGCTATGTTCATGTTATTCGGGTAATCTATTCTGGCATTATAAGTACCTATCTTACTAAAGGCAAGTTGCTTAATATGTACAACTAAAAAGTGTAAAATAAAACAACATTTTACAAAAACAATCTACCGTCTTCCAACTAAAAACACTACAAAGTAAAAAATAACTTTCTTTTTCGAAGTCGGTGTCCATAACGAAAAAAATTGGTACCTACCAAAGACACCGACTTCGAAAAGAAAGTTATTTTTCACTTTGTAGTGTTTTTAGTTGGAAGTCGGTAGATTTTTTTTGTAAAAAAGTTGTTTTTCAGTTGATATTTTTTTAGGAGTCGGGCTTTTTGTTTTTATAATAATTTGTTTTTTTTACAATATTTTATTCAACTTGCCTCGTTGATTAATTAGTCGTACAAATATTTATTAAAACTAAAACATGTTACAATTTTTGTGTACGTTAATACTGCGTTAGTTTAGTAACTGTACCGCAGTTATTATCGACCACCCCAGGAGCGAAATCCAACTGCGCTCCATTTTTTTTCGTTTGTGGCGTCTCGCAGTTCAATCAAAGTGATTGGCTACTGCTTAACCAGACTTGTCTGTGTAGACTAAGCCTCCAGCCAGGGCATCAAAAGCTAAACCTAAGTGACCACGCTGAGGGCTACCCCCTATGGGTTCGAACCTCGGCTCAGGGCGTCCCAGGGGAGACAACTAGAGCTAGATCATGATTAAGTGATTCTACCATCCGTTCGGAATTTACCTACGTGGAGAAGAACGGACAAGGAGTTCCATAACAACAATTTTGGTTATACGGTAGAAAATAGACATATACATTTAATAATAATAAAACTAGAACGAGACATTTATTAATAATATAGCAGTATATTGTAGCAGTATAAGTGGATGTGTGTGTGTGAGTGTATAGTTAGTAGGTATGTGTGGTTCAAATCTTGCTAATGAATTTTAAAACAGTTATCCCCAACCGATTGAGCTGTGCATACAGGTTTGGTTTATATGAAAATGCAGCATTTTCCACAATAGCAGTTCAGAAAATAGGATTATTTCTGTTCATGCAAAGCTTGCATGTAAGAGATCGCCTTGTGCAATAATAACGCCCATTATACACTTATCAACCGCCTTCAAAACGGAGGAGGTTCTCAATTTGACTGTATGTTTATGTATGTTTGTTTCGCAATTAGTCCGCCAATTATGAACTGATTTTGTTGATTCTTTTTATTTAAGAGCTGGTGCTTCTCATGTGATCAAGATATGACGAGTAGTTTTTAAGTTATCCTTAATAATGGGTATTTTCATGGTTATCTAAGGTACCAAAAAAAAAGAGAATAATAAAAAACACTGCCAAAACAAAACACTAAAAAGTGAAAAAATATTTATTTAAAGGAAGTCGGTGTTAAAACGAAAAAAATACGTCGGTACCAAAGATACCGACTTCCGAAAAGAAAGTTATTTTTCGCTTTGTAGTGTTTTGTTTCTTTAATATTTTTCGTGATTTGACTGTCAAATGTGGTCAAACACCAATTCGGTCTTATTGAGTTTCGCCCTTTGTCTGTCCAATTAGGTCACTCCTAGGATTAGATACAAATTCGTTATTTAAAGGCCGAAACACGCTATAGATTTGGGCTTTAACTAAGACTTCTTGTCAAACCTGAAGTTTGATTAGTCAAAGCCACGAGCGTCCCTAGGTTTGACTATAACATACATATGCGAACCCGGGGTGGGTTGTCAGTAAAGAATATAATAAATATCGCATAGAAAGGAATATGGGTAGAGTATTTAACCAGTATTTTTTGAGTGATAACACCAGGCCCGTTTTCTGCAATATACATACTCTGTAAAATTTTGGTCGTTGCAATTTGCAATCCCGTGGAGGGTCGATCCCGTACCTGAAACAGTATTGATTTGTAAAGATAAAAAACAAATAAAAAAGAAAACAAAAAAATACCGACTACTTACCAAAGCAAACCTCACGGTGACCACTGCCCTGAGAAGAGCCGAAGACAGAGTGGCTTGGAAGCAGCTCCTCAATGACTCCGTGAAAGCTTTCCAAGACGGGCACGACCTTCAGTAATGAAGACAACGAATAGGAAGAAAACAAAGCAAAACACAAAAATAAATTTCGTTTTGGAAGTTGGTGTTGCAATATGATAAATCAAGAGGTACCAAAGATATTACTTTTCGCTTTTACACCGACTTCAGAAATAAAAGTAAATGTGGAAACATACTACTAAATCCCGACGCGACGTGTCGACACCCGATGCGAATCGTGCACATAATAATATACAACACGCTACGTGATGCTACAACACGCTACGTGATGCTACAACACCCTTCGCTAGTATCATAGCTTAGTTTCTAGTATTATTTCTAATACTATGATCACGGTATTGGCCTGAACTGATCATATAATACTGGTTACCGTTATACTAATTCTATGAATTGTTCATCCGACATTTCAAATTAAAACATACAAAATATATCTATATGCCAGTAATGTCCTCGACTCTCTGACTCGTGGCGTCGATCGACACGCTGATCCAGACGGACTGGATGTTACCGCGTGGGAATATGCGTGCGATCACATGGTGTGTTGTCTATCTGTTTCTGACCATACTAAAATATATGGGATTGATTAGTACTGCAATGCGTCGGGTGGCGTCGAGACGCGTCGGGTTTTAATAGTATGTTTCCACCTTTAATTTTTCACTTTTTGTTTTGTTAGTTTTGCTTTGGTTTCTTTCGGTTCAGGTCGGTTGTTTTTTAATATTTTATTATTATTAAGCTATTGCATAGCTTCTATTGCGGGCCTTGAGCGTGGCGACCGAATCCAGAAATTCCGTAACGAAAAATTCCGTAACGAAAATAACCTGTGACAATGGTGATCAATGTGGACCTTATACTATTGAGAATAAAGGTCACTTTTGCTTGTCAAAGAAAAGCGACCTTGTTTCAATGTGAATAAGGGTCGCTTTATCACTTTGAAAAAGCGACCTTATTTTGGTATAAATAGGGGTCACTATTTAAATTTGTTATTTGGGGAAAAGGTAAAAAATATGATAATAAGTTGTTAGAGGTTGTTAGAGGGTGGCGTTAAGGGTTTATTATTGTGGATGGACCGTGATCTGCATTTACTATTTGGGAAAAGAAAGTAGATTTTAAGAACAATAGGTGAAAGAAAATTACTTAAATTCTCAAAATTTAAATGCTATGCAATAGCTTTACCGCGGCAGTCCCCGAGTGCCACACGTCTTTTTTTATCTTTATACTAATCGATACTGTTTCATATACTGGATCGAACCTCCACCGGATTGTAACGACCTAAATTTAACGGAGTATGGGGTATTACAGAATACATATTGCTCGTACCTTCTCTGTGTGAGAAGAGGCCTTTGCCCTGCAGTGGGCCAGTAACAGGCTGATAATTTTACAAGCTTTTATTTAACTTGCAATATATGTATGTAAGTGTGTTCGGGTCAAACCTTGCAACAGAATTTTAAAGCAGTTATCCTACACCGATTAAGTTGAAATTTTGCATAAACGTTTAGTTTGAATCACAATGCATGGTCAGCTAAGTGACGTTATTCTAAATCCAATATGGCGGACGGCCCAAGATAGCGGACTAGTTATTTTTTGTGCACTGCCATGATATGGGTATCAAATAAATGGGTTTGCTGAGAAGAATACGAAAAACCTAGCTATTTTTTTTTAATTTAATCATTTATTTTTATATAAGATTATTACAGGATAAAAGCTATGAAGTTATGATCCTTTCAATTGTTTGCTCATTGAATAATGAATTTATTCATATTATTGTGTTGCAGGTGATCTTTGCTACAAAGATGGACAAGAAGGCGTGTGTCGCAGCTTAAGTAAATGCAAACCTGCCCTGGAAGACATTCAAAATTTTAGGCATCCTCAGGTAACGTTCCCCTCTTCCATTGATGATGATAATGATTTGCAATCGGTGATGGAGCCCGAGGCATGTCGGATGAATGCCGGTCGGGGTTGTGCCTGAAATTTTGTTTCATTTCATTTCATTTATTCATTAACAATTTTACACTGTGTCTGAATGTTTACAAAAAATAATTAAAAAACAAGCCTAAACAAATTCTCAACTGCGGACCAAAAATATAACCATTACATTTATAATATTAATCAAATTCAAGTACATCCATTGTCACAATTAAAAACATTTTCATCCAAAATAATAAAAATCGAGAACAACAATAATAATAGTCTAGACATGTCATATACAAAAATTGATTACTTAATTCAATATAATAAAATCTAATACATGTCAACAAAATTCAATAAATACTCTAAAAATGTCATAGCAAATTTCAAATAATAATCTAAAACATGTCAAAACCACAATAAATCAAACCAATCCGATACATCAAAAACAAACACACATCCAATATAATGATAATCTAAACCATTTCAATAAACACTCTACAAATGTCAAACAACTCAATCAAAAAAAAAACATAAAAATAAAACGATAACAATCTTAAAATGTCATCACAAAATTTATTTAAATACAATACATGTCGTAAAAATGCCACTTATTATATAATCTAATCTCAAAACCAAACCACAGAAATTAAAACTCATCCGATAATTGCACATAGCTTCAATAAATAGTCCAAAAATGTCACTACCAAAATTAATTAAAATAATCTAATACATGTCATAACCATTCAAATAAATAATGTAAACATGTCCAACAAAATAATTAAATAATCTAATAAAATGTCAATAAATAATCTAAAAATGTCATAGCCAAAATCATTTAAATAATCTAATACATGTCATAAAAATATTCAATTAAAAATTTCAATAGAGAATCTAATAATGTCAAACAAATAAATTTAATAATGTAATACATATCAATAAAAAATTAAATGTCAATAAATAATCTAAAAAGGTCCTAACCAAAATAATTCAAATAGTCTAAAACATGTCATTAGAAATTCACATAATCTACACGGTTACCTAAGTCATATTAATCATTTATCATAAGTTCATTAACGGAATAAAAACATTTTTCCAATAGAAATTCCCTAAGCCTCTTTTTAAACAAGGTTGTTCTATATAATATACATCTTAGATCCTTAGGCAAGCAGTTAAATAGTTTCACCGCTTGATACTTAACACAATGTCTCACAATATTCAGTTTGGAACTAATGCCGAGCTTCAAGTATTGGTTCCGTGTGGTTTCCCTATGGTGTCTTTCTTCCTTCGTTTCATATTCACTTATGTGCTTTGCCAGGCTGGTCAAGACTGTTAATATGTAAAGGCTTGGTACCGTAAGGATGGAAAGCTTTTTGAAATATTCCCGACAGGACTCGACTTGGGGAATGCGGACTATTGTTCTGATCGCCCTCTTTTGCAGTACAAATGCCCTGTAAGAGTTATACCTGTAGCTATTTCCCCATAGTTGAATACTATATCTTAATCTTGACTCCACCAATGCATAGTAAACCGATTTTAAAATATTTACACTAAGTTCATCTCGCAGGCTCCTAAGCGCATAACATGCTGATGAAATTGATCCATCTATGGCTTTTAGTTCATTTGTCCAATTTAATAATGAATCAACATGAACTCCTAAAAATTTTACTGAGTCTACACAATATATTTTGTCTCCATTTAACATTATATCTAAACTATCATTATTGCGTGATGTAGACTTAAACAATATAATGTTTGTTTTTTTAATATTTATGTTTAATTTATTAGCCATAAACCATAATTGAAAAAAATCAAGAGCCTTGTTTACAGTGTTGCTCAATGAGTCCGCAGTATCTTCGCTAACAATAGCATTAGTATCATCAGCGAATGCTATTATTTTCATATTTGATTTTATGTTTGTTGCTAGGTTAAGTAAATCGTTCGTAAATATCAGAAATAGGATTGGACCTAATATCGAACCCTGTGGGACACCTATCAAAACCCTTCGTAAGTTAGAATGGTACACTTCTTGAACATTGTTGTCATTCATGTTTTTAACCTCTACGTACATTTTCCTGTTATTTAAGTACGACCGAAAAAGCTCTAGAACCTGTCCTCTTACACCATAATGTTCCATTTTAGCAAGCAATAAAGTATGATTTACCGTATCAAATGCTGAACTCAAATCCAAGAAGATTCCAGCTACCCTCAATTTTCTATTTAATTTATCAACCACATCGTTAACCAAAGTGGTAATAGCTTCCGCAGTTCCAACACCCTTTTGATAACCGAATTGTCTGCTATTTATAACTTTATTTATACTGAGATGAGTAACTAAACGAATTTTTATCATTTTTTCAAAGTGTTTTGAGAGGGTCGGTAAAACTGAAATAGGCCGATAATTTTTTGTATCCATCTGTGAACCTTTTTTATGTAAGGGAATAACTTTCGCTATCTTTAGTTGTTCAGGAAAAATTCCCGTATCAAAACATTTATTAAAAAAATCTGACAACGGTAATGCAAGAATTTTTAAATGTTGTTATTTTTAACCGACTTCAAAAAGGAGGCGGTTATAAATTCAACTGTATTATATTACGAATTTTCACGTGATAAACATTTACGTCTGGAGTGAGGCCATCGAGAGGCACGGGGAAGCGCTTGCTGTCTCTCTTGACATCTCGAAGGCTTTCGACAGGGTCTGGCATAAGAGCCTTATTGGTAAACTTCCAGCTTCCTTCCTTCGGTCTGCCTAGTGGTCTGTGTGACTGGATTGCTGACTGCCTGAGGGATCGGTCCATCCGAGTGGTTATTGATGGTGGCTTGTCCGGTTAGTTAGGTATTAACGCCGGAGTCCCTCAGGGGTCGGTGGTCTCGGCTACACTGTTTTTGCTGCACTTTAATGATCTGCTAAAACCCGGAACCTTTGGGTACGCACACGAAAGCACGGTTGCTGAGAGATACGTGTCCGGCGCACGGGCATGAGATCCAGTCTCTCCGGGAGGACATGGTTGAGCGCTTGAACCTGTCTTTGGAGGCAGTCTCCGAATGGGGCAATGCCAATCTAGTCAGTTTCAATGCTGCTAAGACCCAGGCCTGTTTTTTCCGCAAAAAAGAGCCTATCCCACCCGGCTCCATCTTTCCGTGGTGTAACCGTGCCGATAACGGACAATCTCGTCCTTCTTGGTGTTATGTTATCACCGACCCTCAAATTGTGTCCATTCATTGAGGCAAAGGCTCAGTTGGCTGCAAAAAAGCTGGGGATCCATGCAAAGGTGAGACGGTACTTCACGCCTGAACAGCTGCTCAACTTGTATAAAGCGCAAGTTTGGTCATGCATGGAGTACTGCTCTCACTTCTGGGACGGATCTGCCAAATATCAACTTGAAGCACTTGAGTCGATTGAAAAACGGGCCAAGAGGCTTATCGGCGACGATGCACTGGTCGCCTCAAAGCTCCAAATCCTTGAACATCGTCGCCGAGTGACCAGTCTTTCGGTTTTTTATCGGTTACATTTCGGGGAGTGTGCGATGGAACTGCACAATTTCATTCCACCTAGCCTTTTCTATCTTCGGAAAACAAGACGTACGGTAATGCGCCACCGGTACATAGTGGACATCCCACCCATACGTACAAAGCGTTATGCGAATACTTTCATTGCGTGCACAGCTAAGGAGTGGAATACCCTGCCGGTCTTTGTTTCCTGATAGCTACAACCTAGGGGTCTTTAAGTGAAGAGTGAAGAGGTTACTTCTAGGCAAGCGTGCTACACCGTCGACCACATCATCGCTTACTATCAGGCGAGATAGTGGTGCGCGAGCGTTTCTGTTTTGGTAGAGTGTGACTGAACTTTTGACCCTTATAGTAAATTACCAACCCAATTAAAAACACTACACGGTGAAAATAACTTCAATCTCTCAAGCACTTGGCTATAGTTCGTTGAGATTGGACACTGTGACCAACATTCGTTCGAGTGACTAATAGGGGCCCCAAACTGCGTTTTAATAAATGCACACTAGCGAATAATACCTTAACTTGCAGTCCGGGTATCCATGTAACCCTCTGCTATCAGAAAGGTCTGAAAAATGTGAGGAATTGTATAAAAAGAAAACAGGGAGTGGCGGTTGACCGGGAAGATGCACCAACCCCAAGTAACGTGGGATATGTAGTACAGAAAGATGATGATGTCTATACGTTTAGGTTAATTCTTCAATAAATAACTTGACGTAATTGATGATTTGTTTTCAAAATAGTTAACTTTTCCTGTTGACGTCTTTGTAGAGAACAAATAAAAGATTACCGTCCCTATGGCTTGTTTATTTTTCCTTTTCTGAGTTGGCATCCATTAATAATTTATAAATAAATATGGTGTATTTAACTTTTATATTTTTCAAGGAAAATGACAATTTAAGGAAGGAAAGTCATAATTTAAGGAAAGTGTTTTAATTGATCATTAAAGTAGTGACCATAGGTAGTGACAATCTGAGAATTCGGATTATACAGCTATAAAAATACGTTATTTAAGTTAAACTTGATGCTTATCAATGATACTCGTTGCTATAGTGTATGGGTAACTTAATATATGTAGGAAATAATTACGATTATTTAGTTATTTATTTGGAAACTCAACAGCTTATTACTAATTTACATGCGTAGAGGTTCACCGCACTGTCAATGAACAGCCCAGTAGATACAGTTGCGTCAAAGTTACTAGCATCTTAGTGACTGCTTACACTGCACAGTAGCGATGTGCGATTGTTGCAAAAAAAAACAATCGACCGAATCGAATAGCTATTTATGCAACTGTTACGTTATGGACGGTCTTTTAATACGAGTGCCATTTTTCGGTACAAGCGTAGCGCGTACCGAAATAGGTGGGCACGAGTTATTAAAAGACCAATAACGTACAGTTGCATACAAGATTTTATCTACGAAGGAAGGAATAAAACACAGATATGGACAAATAAGTATTTTTAACAGAAACTTAACTACACACTGCCTATTGTTTATCCCGCGTCCACTTTTTTTTATTTATTTTGTCTTTATTAGGTATAAGGCACAGATCTTGTAGCCGCAACAGCCAAATAGTATACGATACTTTTTTTCTAAACTTGTTCCATTTTTAAAAACATCATTTACATTGTCTCGATTTCGTAGTAATATTATAGGTACCTGGCTGAATGTCTTTGCTTGTGTTTTAGAATTTATGACGATTCGCATATTGCAACCCGATGTCGTTATGGGTATCATAATGAAACCGCTGTTAATTTTGTAAACCGAAGTAGATAAAATTTATTTAATGCTCATTCGATTGTCGATTTAGTAGTTCCTCACAATTATTATTCAAATAACAATTGACAAACTACTAACTACTTACGCGGGTTGAACTGCGTAAGGCCGCGCGGGGCGGTGCATGCGGGACGGTGAATTGTGTCAATTGCGTTTATAAGTATTAGTACTTCAATTCGCTTACTTTAGTTGGTCTTGTGGAAAAACAATTTTAATAAATAGAACATTTTACCAAATTTTATTTAGGTCTACCCATCTGTTCGTAATTTTGTAATAGATGTTCCCTCAACTGATGGAGAATTGGAGATTACTAGATAGATTGTATAATATATTAGCTACAATCGCATAATAGCTGCAGTCGTACGTCAGTAGTAGCGCACAGACTTTTAATTTTAACTATTGATTTGTAGCGCAGCGCACGCCCGTTGAACCATCTTTTGTAATTACTTATTAGTACGCACGCACTACGCAAATGTATAGTAATGGGTGCGCTGCGCTACAAACTAGTAGTTAAAAGTTGACGCGGTAACCGTATCAGTCATTGTCGCTCGCCGCACGCCGTTGGTATCGACTTTTATCGACTATACTGAACAATCGTCTAATTCGAATACTTTTAGTAGTAAACGCCCATCACTACTGCACAGTGACAGCGATATGATGACAATTATCTCTTAAGGGCCTACAATCGCTTTAGTGCCGTAAAACTAACATAACTTTCTAAAGCATACTGCTCGTCCTTATAATAGTAACGGCTAGGTTAAAAGGTTTGAAATAAATATATATTTATTTTTAATACATTTACATTATTTTTTGAACAAGGTTTTTTCGTGTAAGTAATAGTTTTCTTATAAAAATAATTAACTACAGGATATTTTGCCGCAACTTTTGGATACTCTTCCAAAACGACTTAGATGTTTGAAAATATTTTGCCACAGAAATATTGATGGCTGGAATTTCTTCATTACTGAAATAGCATAAGTAAATAAAATATTATTTTGCAAACAAAATTGTGCGAAGCCGCAGTGTACAGCTATCTATCTATACCAATATTATAAAGAGGAAATATTTTTTTGTTTGTTTGTACCGAATAGGCTCCGAAACTACTGGACCGATATTTTTTTTAATTCTTTCATCTATCGAAAGCTACATTATTCTTGAGTAACAAAGGCTATAATTTATTTTCAAAAAAAATTGAGATCCTTATGAAAATTGAAGCCAAAGTAGCAAAATTTTGCCTATTAAATTTTTGTACTACATGATTAAAGTACTCATTATCACTTACAAAAAAGGCTGCAAGAGAATATATCTCACTATCTTAGTATAGTCACAATATCAGCTTTTATGTGTTGCCAGTGATCACCTATGGCTCTGAGACGTGGTCGCTCACAATGGGCCTCATCAGAAAGCCTACAGTCATCCAAAATTAAAATCAAAATATTTTTTTTTATTCCACATAGGCCTACATGGGCACTTATAAAACGTCGACAAAAGGTGCACGGTTCGGGTTGGTCGTTTCCTATGGAGAAGAACCGGCAACAAACTCCATGGTTACTCTTTTAAAAATGGTTTGGTTTTACAATATTTCCATGTTATAGCATTAGTACTTAGATATGGGGGGACAACGTAGGCCCGACATAAGACAATAAGTCGTAAGAAACCAAAAAAATAAAATAAAAAGATTATACAAAAAAGTTAACAAATGTTAACTAGCATCTAGAAGGCCTACAATGTTTACACATTCACAAAAAAATCGGTAAAAGGATCTATACAAAGGTAAAAAAATAAAAATAAGTATAACAAGACTAAATTTAACATGTAGCACAAATGTTATTATCAGTGCTGTAACTATTCTTAGCAAAGGGCTATAAAGATGATTGAAAACCATTGTAAAAAGTCTAATTAAAAGAAGGAAAGAAAAAATGAAATTGAGAATAGTTAGAGACATCCACATATTTGCTGCATCAGCGCAGAAGGAGCTAAGGCCAAATGTTTTTATCTTCAACGTAGTCCTTGATTTTATAATATGCTTTTTTAATAAGGATACGTTTGATGTAGTTTTTGAACTTTCCATCGGTCAGTTCTATAACTGACTTTGGCAACTTGTTAAAAAAGCGTATACTGTTTATAAGAAAAGACTTGCTAGTTTTCGTTAACCTGAATTTGGGTATTACAATTTCGTGCTTCACGCAGTAAGTATATTAGCAGTATTTAAATTATGTCACATGTTATGAAGTCACTTCTAGTTTTGAAAAGCCCTCGATTTTTACGGACATACAAAATACATTCCAAAATATAAAGTGAAGGTAGAGTCAGTATATCTATCTCTTAAAATTTTTCTCTGAGGGACTCGCGAGGACCCATATAGATTGCGCGGTTTGCCCTCTTTGTAGGATGAAAATTGAGTCAACGTCTGCTGCCGATCCATACAGTAGAATGCCATAAGACATAATATAATACTGTGGAAATAAGTATAGTATACTAACCTAGCTGTAGCTACATCGGTTAGCTGCCTTATTTTCCTTACTGCATATGCAGCCGAACTTAACCCACCCGAAGGAGTTCTAATGTGCGCACCCCACTGCAATTTTGAATCGATAGTAATCCCTAAGAATACAGTTTCCGTTATAACATAAAGATTTTTGCCGTCAAGGTTTAAGTTTAGGTCACGTTGTGGTACATTTGGTAAAGATAACTTTAGACATTTTGTTTTTTTCGCATTCAGTAAAAGATTTTTAGCTGCGAACAATACAATTTCGTGCTTCACGCAGTAAGTATATTAGCAGTATTTAAATTATGGAAGTCACTTCTAGTTTTGAAAAGCCCTCGATTTTTACGGACATACAAAATACATTCCAAAATATAAAGTGAAGGTAGAGTCAGTATATCTATCTCTTAAAATTTTTCTCTGAGGGACTCGCGAGGACCCATATAGATTGCGTGGTTTGACCTCTTTTGTAGGATGAAAATTGAGTCAACGTCTGCTGCCGATCCATACAGCAGAATGCCATAAGACATAATATAATACTGTGGAAATAAGTATAGTATACTAACCTAGCTGTAGCTACATCGGTTAGCTGCCTTATTTTCCTTACTGCATATGCAGCCGAACTTAACCCACCCGAAGGAGTTCTAATGTGCGCACCCCACTGCAATTTTGAATCGATAGTAATCCCTAATACAGTTTCCGTTATAACATAAAGATTTTTGCCGTCAAGGTTTAAGTTTAGGTCACGTTGTGGTACATTTGGTAAAGATAACTTTAGACATTTTGTTTTTTTCGCATTCAGTAAAATATTTTTAGCTGCGTACCATTATGAGAGAATAATTAGACTTTCATTGACATTTAAGACATCCGTATCTTGCCTATCTAATTAAAAAATTAGCGAAGTATCATTAGCAAATAGAATTATATCCGATAATTTGGCCATCGGGAGATCATTAATGTAAACAAGAAAAAGGAAAGGGCCGAGAATTGAACCTTGGGGCACGCCCATCTTGACTAGAGACCCGGAGGACGTCGCCCCATTAACATTTACTTTTTGCTGTCTGTTTGATAAATAGGAAAGCACGAGATCAGCAGATTTTCCACGAATTCCGTAGTGGTGTAATTTACAGAATAGTATGTTGGGGTCGACGCAGTCGAAAGCTTTTGAGAGATCACAGAAAATGCCAATGGCATCCTGGGAATTCACCCAAGATTCCAAGATGTAGCTGATGAGTTTTTTTCATAGATTTTACTCAATGCTGGAAGCACGGATATACTTAAAAACATTGCCCCACACTATTAATTTCTCCTGTATCGTGGGTGCGTTTACAAACATATAAACTCACATACACAAACACCCAGAGCCGGAACAACTATTTGTAGGTCATACAAATATTAGTCCCATGCGGGAATCGAACCCGCGACACGCAGCGCAGCAGTCAATCGCTCAACCACTACGCCAACCGTGCGCCACACATTACCGACATAGTCCGAAGAATTACCAAACTTAAGTGGCTGTGGGCAGGGCACATTGCTCGCAGAATGGATGGCCGATGGGGCAGAAAAGTTCTGAAGTGGCGACCGCGAACTGGAAGACGTTGCGTTGTAAGGCCTCCCACCAGGTACACCGATAACCTGGTGAAGGTTGCGAAGGGATGCGAGACGCACGGGACCGGTCAATGTGGCGACGCTTGGGTGAGGCCTAATGTCCAGCAGTGGACGTCTTTCGGCTGATATGATGATGATGATGAGTGTTTTGTTTTGGAAGTCGGTTTTATTTTGTATTAATGTTTTTGCTTTCCACAGGTATGTGCACACGAAAATAATATTCCTATCGTGTGCTGCGTGGAGGGGACACCTGGAACTCCTGTTAAGCCTGCAAGGTAAGCTTAAGCAACTTACCTACCTACTAAGATTTTTAAGGCATAGTAAAATCAAGTAACGCTTTTTATTCCGTACCCAAAGAGTAAAAACGGGACCCTATTACTAAGACTCCACTGTCCGTCTGTCTGTCTGTCACCAGGCTGTATCTCATGAACCGTGATAGCTAGAGAGTTGAAATCTAAAAACAGAATAAATAATTTGAGTGGGACTCTCATACAACAAACGTGATTTTTTTGCTGTTTTTTGCGATAATGGTACGGATCGCGCTTGGCCGGTTTTTTATTCTATCCTATAATTCTAAGTGGTTGTAGGTTGTCTAGATTAAAATATGTAATTTCGGCCCAAGAAAATGGAACTGCGGCTGTCATATTAATGTAGCTGTTTTTAAGGAACCCTTGGTACGCGACTCCGACTCGTACTTGGCCGTTTTTTTATTTCCTTTTGAGTAACGGAACTACTTAAACAAGGAACTAGTTGCGGGGCACGGATTAAGTTGTATCAAGCGCAAGTTCGATCTTGCATGGAATACTGTTCTCATCTCTGGGACGGATCTGCCAAATACCAGCGTGATGCACTTTTGTCGATCGAAAAACGGGCCAAGAGTCTCATCGGCAATGAGACACTGGTCGAATCAAAGCTCCAGAGCCTTGAACATCGTCGTCGAGTTGTCAGCTTGTCGGTTTTTTATCGGTTACATTTCGGGGAGTGTGCGATGGAATTGCATGATCTGTTTCCGCTTAGCCCGTTTCATCATCGGACTACAAGACGTACGGCGATGCGCCATCGGTACATGGTGGATATCCCACCCATATGCATTAAAAGTTTTGGAAATACTTTCATTATGCGTACGGCTAAGGAGTGGAATTCCCTGCCGGAGTCTATGTTTCCAGATAGCTACAACCTCGGGGTCTTTAAGTCAAGAGTGAATAGGTTACTTCTAGGCAAGCATGTTACATCGTCGACCACATCATCGCATACCATCAGGTGAGATAGTGGTCAAGCGCGAGCCTATCAAAAATTAAAAAAAATTGCTTGATCAAATATTTTTTTTTCTATTTTCAGAACACTAGTTCAACAAAATTTGGAAGGTCAGTGCGAACCGCTGCCTGAGGATTTGTCTCCGAAGAAGACAGGAAGGAAGGCTTTTGATAGTAAGTAAAGTATACTGCCTCGTTTTAATACCTAGGCCAGGACGTAAGAGAAATGTGGTCGCATGAAATCCGACTGAATATCCTAAGTAAAAAGTGGTAATTCGGGGTTTGGCTCTCGCCTATTTTCTCCTCCAATATTAGACCAGTTTAAAAGATATTCCATATACTGAAAAAGAAAGATATATACTATTCAAAAAATTCAAAATTCAAAAAATTCAAAATCATTTATTTGCGAAACCCCCCCAACGTAGGGGTATAACTATACCCCTACGTTTTCCTTTTTGATGATACATTATCTTTAGAAACTCTAGAACCTATCTATCCTGTAATCAATCTCTGTGCTAAATTTTACCCAGATCGATTCAGCCGTTTTAGCGTGATTAGGTAACAAACTTTCGCATTTATAATATTAGTAGGAAGTATGATGTTGGTATGCTTAATTTTTACGTAAATGCGAAAGTAACTCTGTCTGTTTGTAACGTTTTGACGATGAAACCAATTTTGATAAATTTTGGTATAGAGACAGATTGGACCTTGCAGAAGAACATTTTATCTCAGGAGTGCGATCTCTTAAAATAATTGCTGACGGGTGAGCCGCTGGGAAAAGCATTGCTTATTAAATTTGATACCAATCTATTTATCTATTTTCAGAATGCATAGAATACCAACATGAGTACGTGTACCCGTGTAAGGCAGGAACGGACATCCTTGGAAAAGTGAGCCGGCAATACCAATGTCACCACAAAACTGATGAGCTGATCATCGGAGGCACTGATGCTAAACTACACGAGTTCCCTCACATGGTAAGACAAAAGATGACGCATCAATCTGCCTAGGCCTATTCCAACTTAATCAATCTGCCGAGGCTTTACCCAACTATGTAGGGTTTCGGATTTAACTGGATAGTAGTAGTTTATATGCAGTGACTGCCTATAGTGTGTGTTGCCAGTGATTACTTACGGGACAGAGACAGAGACGTGGTCGCTTACAATGGGCCTCATCAGAAGGCTTAAAGTCACCCAAAGGGCAATGGAGAGGGCTCGGAGTTTCCTTGCGTGATCGAATCAGAAATGAAGACATCTGCATGAGAACCAGGGTTACCGACAAAGCTTGAAGAGTTGCCAAACTTAGGTGGCAGTGAGCATTGCTTACAGAACGCATGGCCAATAGGGCCGACAACTTCTGGAGTGGTGACCCCGGATCGGAAGACTTTGCGTTGGAAGGGCTAGGTGGACCGATGACCTGGTGAAGGTTGCGGGAATCTGCTGAATGCGAGACGCACGGGAACGGTCAATATGGCAACACTTGGGGTCAATTTCTGAATTCTGAGTAGCCGTAACGGCTTTAAAAGATCTACAAATCACAGCATAACTTACTTAGCAACTTACTTTTCCAGGCATGGGTGATATAGGTATCAGATGAACTATATCTTCGATTATGGTTTAATGTATTACAGGTATCCCCACAATTTTTTTTCTCCCATCTCTGTCTCCAACATGTCACTGGCAGGACAGTATTAAAAAAAAATCTGACCCAAAATGTTTCTACAAGTTGAGGTCGCTTGACATCTACCAATCTGTAATGCTTTTTTTATTAGCATTTTTGTCTCTCTGCTGGACAAAGGCTACGCCATAGCCTTCCAAAGCTCTTTGAATTTTGTCTTCTCCGGCCAACCGGTCAAAAACGAGACCAGATTTTCATGTCTGCGTTTTTTCTGTTAAAATCTCAGACCAGGTGCGTGGTGGATTATAGCCCACTCCCTCTAACTGACAGGAAACCTGCATCCCAGTCCCAGCAGTAAGAAAATTGTAGGTTCATTTTTCTATGTTATGCTATGAGGTTACTTCACTGAACAGATTTTGAGCCACATAGGGCAGAAGTGGCTTTCCTAATTACCGAGATAAGAGTATTTTTGGTCTCGCACAGAACCGAATGCCCAAAAATGAGGAGTTTCTATGTCGACTGTATGTTTTCTTTTATTTATGTTCACCGATTTCTCCGTCAATTGTAGACCAATTTAGAAAATTATTTTTGTGTTTGAAAGGGTTCTTTCTCTATATATGGGGCCACATATTGAAGATCTTGTAAAGAACTTTGGAGATATTCTATAACTGTAATGCTTTATCTCTGTAATGTCATCATGTAATCTGTAATGATATTATTTAACTCTCGGGATTGCTGCAATCGCATGTCTGTTTATTTTGTATTACATAGATTATAGAGGCTGCCCACTTTTTTGTATCGAACACTGAATATTTTCTTGGTTTTTGCTTTTGCATGGTTATAAGAAAACTACTGGCGATTCAGAGTAAGTTTTTCTTTTATTTTATTGATTTTTATTAATTCGAGTTCTAAACTAATGATTTTGGCCAAAAGCATCGGCACTTGTCGTTTTATATAAGTAACGCCATTTAAAAAAAACATATTGGTTTATTTCTGTTATGAGTTTAAGATGTTCGTTATTTTTTTTGCGTGTAATTCTGCAGAACTATTTCTAAAATGTATCAGGAACTATAGAACTCTGCATGCGACTAGAAATCACATTTTTTATGCTCTGTCTGAAAACTATCTGCTGAGTTCACCAGCATCTTGCCCACTTGGTACCACAAAAAAACAAAGCAACAAAACCATAAAAACCGACTTCCGAAATTGAAGTTATTTTTCACTTTGTACCTAGTGTTTTATTTCGAAGTCGGTTGTATTTCTTCTTCTTTGTCCAAACTTCTTCCCAATTCAGCTGGGATCAGGTCTCTTTGTACGTCTGTGCCAGAGAGCTTTGCTATGGGTTTTCTGAGTGCTCAGGTTCTCTTTTTGGACCTCTTTCTGCATGTTTGATCACCAGGTGGCGGGCAGTCGTCCCCTTCTTCGCGGTCGATAGCGGATATTAAGCGCTCTTTTGATAGGGTTGTCGTCTCCACGTCTCAGGATGTGGCCGTACCAACGCAGTCTGCTTTCTTTGACCTTCACCCTAATCGTGGTGGTGCTACTTTGCACGTACCCCTGACCTCGCTCCCTGGCCTCGTTTCGCACTTCGTCTAGACTGGGTTACACCTCCTGCCCATCGGAGCGTTTTCATTTCACTTGTATGCAGTTGTTGTTCGTCCAGCACTCCGCTCAGTAAGTCATCGGGAAGTCGGTTGTATTTATTAATATGTATTAATTTTTTAAAGGTTTTAACTTTATTTTCATTATTTCTAACTAAAATTATTATTCTCAGGTCATGCTGGGCTTTGAAGAAGAAGGATCAATTGATTGGGCTTGTGGTGGGGCCATCATCAGCGAGCGTTTTATCCTGTCTGCGGGACATTGCATAGCTAAGAGAAGAAAGTGAGTATCTGTTGCAAATTCTATAGAGGTATGCGGAACAGGTTGTAAAACCCAAACCTTTTATGAAAAGGCAGGATTCTTAACATTGAATAAAAGAGTTTATTCAAATTTTATTTATTTTCACATATCCCGGTGTCTGACGCGAAGTGACCGTGAGAAAATTTCTAGATTATTTAAACCACATATTGACGTCTGGGAGGAGCTCGTGGCTAAATAATAACAGCCGCACGGGTCGATCATCAACGTTAAGCATCGCTTGACGATCTCGGTCCGTGGATGGGTGACCATTTTCAACATACCGAGTTTCCTCCGTGCCTCGAAAAGCACGTTAAACCGTGGTCCCGGCTGTCGTTTGAAGATCTTTGACAGTCGTTACGAGTTGTCAGAAGCTTGAGATCTGGCACCAGTCTAGCCAAGGGGCATCGTGTTACCCAGTGATTGTGTTGTGGAGGTCAGATAGGCAGTCGCTCCATGTAAAACACTGGTACTATGCTGAATCCGGATAGACTGGAAGCCGACCCCAACATAGTTGGGAAAAGGCTAGGCAGATTGATTGATTGACGTCTAGGTGGAACTTTTATCCGAATGGCAATGTATGTGGGATAATTCCATCAAAGGCCGACACCTTCACCATTTTTTTTCATCCGTTCACGTGCAGCTGGCCAGGACGAGGCTGTGGGTAGATCACTGTGTTGCCGAATTTCTCACAGGGGATGGTAACCTTAAAAGTAAATGATTTGCCTTCAAGCTCGTTGCCTCGCCTTTATGTCAGTGTTCTATATCTGACTGCATATATATGTACAATCTGCACATCATATCTTATGGGAGTGTATTCTTTGGCAGAATGAACGCATATTATGTTGAATAATGTACAGGCTGCATCAGCAGTTGTATACTATACGGACCTTGTGGAAACTAGAACTTTCCGTGCTTTTAAGAGTTTATGTCATAATATTTATTATATACTTTATTGTACACCATCTATAAACCATTCTTATTATTGGAATCAAATATTTTTTACAAATTTAGCAACTGGGCGTATCCCAATTGTAAACGACCCTTTGTGCCTATTGGCCTTGTTTGTTCTGTCTCCTGCTTGGTATGGAGGGAAGTGGAATTTTTATATTTTTTCCTACTCCTCCTTTATTCTTTTCTGATTAATTTCGTTGCGGGATCCAAGACGGTTAAATTCATTCTCCGGGACTTCGTTGCCTCGGCGCTTTTCTGGTGGTCGCCACTGTTGATTCTGGCCTTCAGGAGTTGTAGTGGTTTGGGAAAAGTGCGGTGTGATTGTTCCATCCCGGTGTCTGTTATCAAAGCTTGGCAGTTCAATTTGACCCACTTCCCAGTGTCCGATTAGGCTGAAATATTGCATACACGTTTGGTTCTCGTGACAATGTAATTCATACTATGGGGTACCCTACGCCATGAAAGAAAATTTGGTTCAAATAAACTGCACTAGATGGCGTGATAAGCTTCGATTTGTTATTGAGTTTTGTGAAATATAAATTTTTCTAGAAACGATCTTTAAAAAAGTATGTTCTTGTTTAATTAACTCTACTAAGCACAAAATGAAGGAATATATATAGGGGGTAGAAATTTGTAATGGTGAACTCATAATTTCTCAAGTTAGGCGGCATAATATTATGTCACGATATAAAAATATAGGCTATCCAAAGTACCAATGCTACGCAGACGAAGTCGCGGGCAACAGGTGGTTTTTAATATGAAATCTTGTTTTAAAATCTTTTTTAAATATTTAAGATTATTTTATTTTCATATTTTCAGTATCCCCGTGACGCATATTGTTATCGGCGCGTTAAGGAGAAGCGATACAAACGACCAGAAGAAGATTTACAAAGTGAAGAAAATAATCCCACATCCACAATATAAGTCACCATCCAGATACAACGACATCACCTTATTAGAGACGGAAAGAGTGTGAGTACATACTTGACAAATGATTATAACTATGTTCGTAAGTAGATACAAAAATGGACACATTGTTTAAAAGACTTAATTAACTAAACTGTATGTATATAAAATACTCGTATTCACAGATCTAAAGCTACCAACTATGGGGTTTGGAAGAAAAAAAACACTGGTACCCCCACAATATGGGTGCCAAAGTTCGCCATGTTTTTTTTACGTCACTTATCAATGAACACTTGAGCGATCAAGATGTATCTAAGGATGTCTTAATTATAAGAAGCCATCTAGAGGGAATGGTTGTTTTTATTTTTGTTTCAATTAGTTTATTTATCTCTTTTTATTATTTTTAGGATGGAACTGGATCAGTTCACCGTGCCAGCGTGTCTTCACACCGGAGACGTTGTCAATGACACTAAAGTCATAGCAGCTGGGTGGGGGCTGACTCATTCCGCACAGTTATCAAAACCAAGTGAAACTCTAAAGAGGGTTGGTATATTTTTTTTTGTTCTGAGGTTAGAAGAAGAGCCGAACGTGTTTTGGAACTCAAATGGAGTTGGGCAGGACACATGGAATGGCTTGATGTTGGCAGATGGAGTAAGGCAGTCACCGAGTGGCGTCCAAGGACTGACAAAATATTTTTTATTTTAGATAGGCTTGCGCTTGACCTCTATGTCACCTGATGGTAAGCAATGATGTTGGCTACGGTGTAGCACTCTTGCCTAGATGTAAACTATTCACTCTTGACTTAATGAACCCGAGGTTTTAGCTATCGGGAAACACAGACAATGGCAGGTAATTCCAAAATGAAAATAAAATAAAGAAAACACATTTATTTGACACAAGCCACTGGAGCACACAACATAAACATGAGAAAAAGAAAACTTAGACTAAACAACAATCATATAAAAGAGAGAAAACAATATAAATGTAACATTGTGTTTCCCACGGCTGCACCAAATAGGACCAGTTCAGCAAAATGTCAGGCAAGTAGTGCCACTCCTTAGCTGTACGCATAATGATCAATCAATCAATCAATCATTTATTTGTCTGAATATGATACATTATGGTCTTAATATTAGTAAATGGTATCATCACATTCTGCCAAGTGTAGCGTGCAAATATAGGTACATACATTATAGGACATAGATTATTAGGCTAGTATTAAACATTATTAATTGCATAATTACGAATACAAAAATACACAATACAATCCAAACACACTAAAATTTGAGGTATGTCAATCAAAAATAACATCGTAAACACACACAATCTATTTAGGATGTCAAGGTATTATTTAACGCCAGAGTATCAAACTAGAGTAAGATGTCAAAGTATAAGATATAACAGAAATTAGAATATATAATAATGATGTCAAAGTATTATTCAAATAGTCACTTATATATTACAATTCAATTCGGATGTCCAAGTATAAAATATTAAAATTCAAGTAATTCAATTAGGATGTCAAAGAATAAAAGATTAAAATTTAATTAGGACGTCAAAGTATGCAAGATTAAAATTCCATAACATGTCAAAGTATAAAAGATTAAAATTCAATTAACATGTCAAAGTATCATTCAAATAGTCGTTTAAATTATAATAGCATTTATTACATAGCAGGTCATTTAGTTTCTTTTTAAATCCATTTAAATGTAATTCTTTTATTGATTTTGGAATTTTGTTATATACTTTCGGGGCTAAACAGAATAAGCTTTTCCACATTAAGGCTGTCTTGGCTCTTCGTCCACGTAAAATATCATTCCGCTTGTTACGTTTAACAGTGTCTGATAGATGGGGAAACATGTGTGAATTCAGCTTGACAAATAAAGCAGTTTTATAAATATACAAAGCCGGCAGTGTCAGAATCTTGTATTTTTTGAAATATGGTACACAATTGTCAGTTATTTGTAGTCCAAACATGGCTCTGATGGATCGCTTTTGTGCTTTAAAAGCGGTTTCTCTGTTTGTGTAATTACCCCAGAAAATAATACCATATCTTAATACAGATGCCACAAGACCATGATATGCTGTGAGTAGTGCATCGGTGTTTACTGTTGGAGCAAGTTTATACAGGGCATAGGATGAACTACTTATTTTATTACAGAGCGCCTCAATGTGATCCTTCCAATTGAGCTGTCTATCAATAATCAAACCTAGAAATTTTGCACTATCTACGTCGTGAATTTTGTTATTTTGGTATAATACTTCCATTTTCGCGCTGGGTTTTCTATGGCCAAAGTGCATTATTTGGGTTTTTCCAAGATTTATTCTTAAATTATTATTATTAAGCCAAGAGATTATTGAATTGACCGCGTTATTGACATCAAGTTCATATGATTCCGGTTTATTGCAAGGTATTGTTACCGTACTATCGTCAGCAAAGAGTGTTATAGGGAAGTCTATGGCTTTGGGCAGGTCATTAATATAAATCAAGAACAGTAAGGGACCTAATACACTGCCCTGTGGTACTCCAAATATACTGTGCATTCTTTGGACAGGTATGTTACTTCTTCTTTAGTCTTTAAATGTAACTCTGTTATAGCAGTAAATTGTTTTCTGTTAGAAAGGTAAGTACATAGTCCAGAATGTTACCTCTAATACCATAGTAGTCAAGTTTGTTTCTAAGAATATTGTGGTCAACACAGTCAAAAGCTTGCGTCATGTCACAGGTGTTTTATTATCAACTAGCGACCCGCCCCGGCTTCGCACGGGTGCAATGCTGATGCTAAATACACTACAGAAAAACTGTGAACGTTGTATATAAAAACATAGCGGCCGGCTCCGGCTTCGCACTGGTATAAAATATATAGCCTATGTGATTAAAATCGATTCAGTAGTTTTGATTTATTCATTACTGCCCGTGGCCCGCACGCGTTAAATTTGGAGTAAAACAATCCCCCTTTCCCTATACCATGAAGATTTCCTGCTATCTTTGGAATATCTAAATTCATACACTACATTTTTACTTATTTACTTTTTACATTTTTAACTATTTATTTTATTTTTACAACATATTACAGAATGTCTTTATAAACAACGTTCACAGCTTTCTTGTCATTAGACAATACAAACATGTTTTCTCTGGAGGTCACTCTTGAAAGAGCGACATACAGTTGTCCACGTGAAAAACAGTCAACGCTCAAATCTAAGCCTGCAACGTTGAAGGTTTGACCCTGCGATTTATTAATGGTCATTGCAAAAGATGTCTTTACCGGAAACTGTAAACGTTTAAATTGGAAGGGTAAATCCGATGGTATCAGAGGGATTCGGGGAATCAATACATCTTCTCCGGTACCACATCCTGTGAGTATTGTGCACTCTATTATGAAAGTTTTCAATGATTTTACCAGCAAACGCGTGCCATTGCAAAGTTTAGGTGGATTCAGGTTTCTTAATAAAATAACAGGACAACCTACTTTCAACACCATTTTGTGAGGAGGGAGTCCAGACGGGTTCAAAGAATTTAGAAATTCTGTAGGAACATGAACAGCTTCTTCCAAATCGAGAACAGTATCGACCGAGTAGTATATTTTCGTCGGCGCATCAATCTTTGAAAGAATCAAGTTATTTACTTTATCTACTTGTTCGTTAGTTGGTGACAGAATCGCTCTTTCTTTAAACCAAGATATTGTCTTATAACTTATGTTATCAATGTCAGGATAGACATTGTTGACTAACTCTTGGATGTTGTCTATCAAAACGCAAAGGCTTCCCTCACTTTGTGTTAACTCTCCATTGCCAACTTTTAGCAGCATCTCTGGAAATAGCCTGTTCTCACGTGAAGATGACGAAACCCTCATATTAGTTTTAAGCTCTAATTTATTGACATGTGGCCAAAGGTTGGATCTTTTTAGGCAAGCATTTATTTCGTCAGCACGTGTTCCTCGAGTCACAACTGGTAGGATTTGACGGAAATCTCCTGAGAACAGAATTGTACATCCACCCATAGGTGAATTTTTGTTGCGCAAATCGCGCATTGTCCTTTCCAGTGCTTCCACAGACGTCTTGTTTGACACGGTAGCTTCGTCCCAGACTATTAATGAGCAGTCACGCATCAATTTTCCTGTATTGCTCTGTTTAGAAACACTACAGACGCTGTTATATTATCATCGGTGGCGATTTTCAGCGGGAGCTTGAATGTGGAGTGTGCGGTTCGGCCTCCTTCCAAAAAAAAAGTTATTGTGGGTTATCCATAAGAGATAGACATATACCATCACGGACTTTTCTGTAGACCTTTTCAATGTGTACATTACTTAGTACATTATTTTGATAAAACTCGTAGGGTTCAGCCTGCGTTTGCAATGTAAGCGGAAAAAATGTAATTATTTACGACATCACATTAGAAACCTCAAAAATAACAGTACTTCTCCACTATTTAATGGATGTTATTATACATATAAACCTTCCTCTTGAATCACTCTATCTATTAAAAACCGCATCAAAATCCGTTGCGTAGTTTCAAAGATTTAAGCATACAAAGGGACATAGGGACAGAGAAAGCGACTTTGTTTTATACTATGTAGTGATATTAGTCATAATTTTATTTAAAAAGTCATAAATAGCCATATTAATTGTCATATTCTTCCGAAAACCATATTTCTCATAAATTTTGGAAAAGATTGGCAAAAGCGCAATAGGTCTATAGTTTTGCATTAGCTGCTTATTACCTTTTTTAAATATAGGTTTAACTATGGAGATCTTGAGACGGTCAGGAAAGACACCCTGGCTGATACACAGGTTAAGAATATGACTCAAGTGTGTAGAAAAATCTTCGATCATAAAACCGATCTTCAAGAGAGATGATAGAAAATATCTAGAAAACTATCGACCCATTGCCCTAGTTTCAGTTATATCTAAAATATTTGAGAAATATATTCATAAAGAAATTAATAACTACATAGAAAAAAACAATATTTTAGTAAAAGATTAAAAAGGTTTAGCCCTAATAAAACCATAAACATGGCCATGATTTTTTAGACATCGTTGTGGATAGTATTGTCAAAATATCACCCGTCTGCTCTATCTTTATGGATATGAAGCAGGCTTTTGATTACGTTGAACATGATGTGCTAGTTGGTAAACTCAATGCAAGTAAGTTGAAATTTACATTTTAATTTCACGGGGGTCAGTTATAGATCTACCATTCGATTTAATGCTAGTTATAGTATCCTTCGGTACATTCTGTTTTGCTTGATTTATAATTTTCCATGCCGTTCTACTTTTATTGTATATACATATATCATATCTTATGGGAGTGTATTCTTTGGCAGAATGAACGCAATATTTTGTTGGATAATATACAGGCTGCATCCAGAGTTATTTACTTCATATAGTAAACCTTGTGTAAACTAGAAAAAACTAGTTTTTGGCATACCTATTATTAGAATCAAATAAAACAGCTCACAACCATTAATATTAATGACAATTTTTATCCGTAACGCTAGGCATCAGGGCTTATCCCAGTTGTAAGCGACTCCTTGTGCCTTATTTGTTCTGTCCCTCACTTGATTTGGAGGGAAGTGGAAATTATGTTCTTTTTCTTCTCCTTGTTTTTCTTTTCTGATTAATTTCGTTGCGGGATTCAAGACAGTCAAATTCATTCTGCAGCACTTCGTCAAGCTTCATTGCTTCGGTGCTTTTCTGGTGGTCGCCACTGTTGATTCTGGCTTTCAGGAGTTGCAGTGGTTTGGGAATAGTGCGGTGGGATTGACACAATAAAATTAATCAATAAATAAAAATATTAATTCCAAAAGAAAAACTCTTCGCTGACTTAGGAATCGAATCCAGTATCTTAGTTTTAGCGCTTGGGAGCACTAGACCAGCGAGGCACTTCCACTAATGTTATTTTTTTATGTTCACAGGTCATATTGACAAAGTTCGCAGAGTCAGAATGTGCTCAAAAATATACGCCATTTCGTCATATGCCCAGAGGTTTCGATGATCTGACGCAGACCTGCTATGGAGACCTGGATGCTCCTATGGTGTACCAGGGTCGCCTTGAAAATAAGGATACCTGTCAGGTAAGAACAATAATGATAATAGTAACGGGAAACAGAGCTCCATTGGCAGGCTTGAGTGGAGATTCGCAAGTGCAAACGTGGTCGGAGGAAGGAAGTTAACCTAGTAAAATGCTAGTAGGGATCTTGACTGTACTTCCGGGATCGTCCTGATAGCCGTGGCATAGCTCACTACTCCTCAAGCACCTCCGTATAATTTGCCCCCTTGGCGCTACGTCACTAAAGCACTAGTGACTGTTTATGGGGAGGGGATTAATTGAGTGTGCAAGTCATCCCCTGTCATTTTATAGTCGTGTAGATCAATAGTGGTCAGGCAGGGGCCAATAATCCTTCTATAGTTTTGGGTAATCGATCCGCGAAACCTCCCAAACCCATAGCCCAATGTGTTTTGTCTCCATAATCTATAATACAGGACTATTGCGAAATATGACTAGGCACCAGCCGGGGATTGTCCTTGGGTACTCTTGCGTAGTGACTAATGCATACAGGGATAATCACCGGTTAGTGTCCATTTTATAAATGGCAAAGCAGGGCTCTGCGTGTTGGATTCGGCCCCTGGTACGCCTTTCAAGGGCCCGGGGCCGTAGGATCTTGAGAATCTCAAAGATAAATTAATAATAATAAAAATCATTCAAAATCATTTTTTTTTATTTCACATAGGCCTACATGGGCACTTATAAAACGTCGACAAAAGGTGCACGGTTCGGGTTGGTTGTTTCCTATGGAGAAGAACCGGCAAGAAACACCATGGTTACTCTTTTAAAAATGGTTTGGTTTTACAATATTTTCATGTTACAGCATTAGTACTTAGATATGGAGGGACAACGCAGGCCCGACTTATGACAATAAGTCGTAAGAAACTAAAAAAATTAAAATAAAAAGATTATATATTAAATAAAAAAGTTAACAAATGTTAACTAGCATCAAGAAGGCCTACAATGTTCACACATTCACAAAACAATCGGTAAAAGAATCTATACAAAGGTAAAAAAAAATTAGTATAACAAGACTAAATTTAACGTGTGGCACAAATGTTGTTATCAGTGCTGTAACTATTCTTAGCAAAGGGCTATAAAAATGATTGAAAACCATTGTAAAAAGTCTAATTAAAAGAAGGAAAGAAAAAATGAGATTGAGAATAGTTAGAGACATCCACTTATTTGTGCCGTTTACAAGTTACCAGGGAAGCTGCATGCGCAGAAGGAGCTAAGGCCAAATGTTTTTATCTTCAACGTAGTTCTTGATTTTATAATATGCTTTGTTAATAAGGATACGTTTGATGTAGTTTTTGAACCTTCCATCGGTCAGTTCTATAACTGACTTTGGCAACTTGTTATAAAAGCGTATACTGTTTATAAGAAAAGACTTGCTAGTTTTCGTTAATCTGAATTTGGGTATTACAATTTCGTGCTTACTGCGTGTATTTAAATTATGGAAGTCGCTTCTAGTTTTGAAAAGCCCCCGATTTTTACGGACATACAAAATACATTCCAAAATATAAAGTGAAGGTAGAGTCAGTATATCGATCTCTTTAAATTTTTCTCTGAGGGACTCGCGAGGACCCATTTTATAGATTGCGCGGATTGCCCTCTTTTGTAGGATGAAAATTGAGTCAACGTCTGCTGCTGATCCCCACAGCAGAATGCCATAAGACATAATACTGTGGAAATAAGCATAGTATACTAACCTAGCTGTAGCTACATCGGTTAGCTGCCTTATTTTCCTTACTGCATATGCAGCCGAACTTAACCTACCCGAAAGAGTTCTAATGTGCGCGCTCCACTGCAATTTTGAATCGATAGTAATCCCTAAGAATACAGTTTCCGTTATAACTTCAAGATTTTTGCCGTCAAGATTTAGGTTTAGGTCATGTTGTGGTACATTTGGTAAAGAGAACTTTAGACATTTTGTTTTTTTCGCATTCAGTAAAAGATTGTTAGCTGCGAACCATTTTGAGAGAACAATCAGACTTTCGTTGACATTTAAGACATCCGTATCTTGCCTATCTATTTTAAAATAGCCTGCAACAGTCCCACTGCAGGGCAAAGACCTCTTCTCATACAGATAAGGCACGAGCATTATCACTACGCTTGCTCAAGGCAGGTTGGCAATTTCAGACTTATATTAACTCTAGGTCCTGGTTTCCTCACGATATTTTCCTTCACCACTTAGAAAGTACATATGCATTGAAAAACTTGCCGATTTCAAACTTGATACTGTTCGCGCCGTCTACGAGCCCTGGCCGATGACGTCACGCGAACCGGACGAGAGGTGCGGCGCGGGCCGGCCGCGGGACACTCGCTCACAATACTCAAGAACGACGCACGCGCATCGCCTTATTATTTTTTCTTAAAACTATTTTATTGTAACGAAATTCATTAAACCAAATCAAATCATAATACTTTGTTTTTAATTGTCTGCTCCGTGGACAATATTGGCGACCGTTAAGGCAAAGAATTTGCAAAATCTCAAAAAGTTTGAAAAGTAACGGAACATCGGTGACGAAACAAAGGAATCGAGATCAAGGAGGTGGCTGCCGGGTGTGCTTCGGCTGCATTACTGAACCAGGGGAGTGCTCTTTCCTTTATTCCTTTGATCCATACTATTCCTTTCTATTTGTGTAAAAGTGTATTTAACATTAAATCTATAAAATTAGTGAATTGTTTCACGCGAGTTCCGTTATCTGCTTGCGCGCTTAGCCGGTGCAGTGAGTGCATTTTACGCTTAATCTTGGTGCTTAGCTATTCTTTATGCTTCCAAAGTGCACATCGCAACGAGTGGTTCCATAATTATAATCACCGTCTTAATTGCTAATGTGCAGAATAAGTACATAATCATATTTTGTGCGTGCTATTTCTTAAATACATAATTACTTACATAATTACAGCTAAGCATTCATTTTAACTGTCGCAAGCGTGATATTCTTTCACATAATTAGCTCAGTCTTATGCTTAAAAATAGCAAATTAATAAATTTTTATTTTACCCACATTCTTAATTAATAATCGGATTTCTTTGTGTGATTAATCTTTTCACAAGCCACTTCTCATGCCCAAACTTATTCAGATTAATTCAATATCATAAACAAAGGCAGTCACCGCAGTTTGGCCGAACATTCCAGGATATCAGCGGATCGCGCGTTGTGCGCGTGACCTACATTAGACCGACCGGCCGGCTGCGCTAGCGCGCAGGTGCAAGGGTCCAAGCGGTTACACCGAAGCGTCCGCCGCTCGGCCGTCTGTGACACCGTGCAGTAACAGCTACGAAGATTGGATCGCCGCATAATTAACATTGTGGTTTGATGCACATTTATTATCTTATCTAATTTGTTTATTTGCCCTTAACAATAATTGTATTTATTAATAATGACTTCTGGAAATGATGAAATTCAAGAAGTCGCGTCGGTGAATGCAGGCTTAAAGGAATTAATAAGTTTAAGAGGCACTAAAAAAGGTCAATTAACTAAGTTTAATAATTTCGTAAGCACTTTATCTGAAATTCCTGTTCAATCTATTACAAATAAACAAAATAAGGAATTAATTGTTCGGTTGAGTAAAATAGAAAATATTATTCATGAATTCGATGAAATTCAAAACAAAATCGAAGTGATGACCGAGGAACCTAAACAGCGTCTCGAGCGAGATTTATTCGAGGACCTTTATTATTCTAGCGTAGCGTTTGCTCAGGAAGTCATTGAGTCGTACTCGAAAGCTAATCCTGATAATAACAACGACGTAAATAGTCAACCTTCTTATAAATCTGCGAACACGGGTTGCAATCACATGAATAATATTAAGCTTCCAACTATTAATTTACCTACCTTCGACGGGAATTATCTTAAATGGCTCGAGTTTAGGGACACCTTCGATGCGTTAATAAATTCAAACGAGTCAATGTCCAATATAAACAAATTTCATTATTTGAGATCGTCTTTGGTAGGCAGCGCGACTGTAGTCATTAAGTCCATTGAATTTACGGCTCAAAATTATATAATAGCATGGGAGCTGTTATGTGCTCGTTACGATAACAAGAAAATTTTGATAAACAATCATTTAAAAGCCTTGTTTGCTTTAGAGCCCATGACCCGTGAGTCGCACAAGGCTATACAATTTCTGATTGATCACATATTAAAAAACTTAAGATCACTTGAGACCTTAGGTCTACCCACTGATAAGTGGGACGTTCTTATTATTTACGTTATGACTACGAAATTGGACCCGGTTACTTTATCAAAATGGGAAGAACATAAAAACAATTTTACAGACTACCCTACCTTAAATGATTTTATTAAATTTATACGTAATCGGGCAGACATTCTTGAGACTATGTGCGTTAGTAAAAGCGACAAACCGAAACAAAATGTTTTTTCTTCACAAAAAGATATAAAAAGATCTGATAGTGATAATAATCATAAAAATTCGTTTCAACAAAAGAGTTCGAAAAGTTTTGTCGCTTCTGCTAATAATAGCAAGTCAAAGCATAATAACACTGACAATCATACATGCCCATTCTGCAATCAAAAGCATAGGATTGTGGAATGTAGCACATTTAAAGACTTGACACCGCAAGCACGATCAAGTGAGGCCATAAAACTTAATCTTTGCTTGAACTGCTTGAGGAGAGGCCATGCCGTAAAAGACTGTCGCTTGGATGGCAGTTGTCGAGTTTGCCGACAAAGACATAATTCTTTGTTACACGTAAATCAAAACAATGATAATAATCAAACAGGCTCAAATTCATTATCAGTTTCGCTGTCAGCACAGTCACAAGGTCAGGTACTTTTAGGTACTGCTGTAGTGCAAGTCATGGATCCTAAAACAAAAAATATTTATACTGCTCGCGCGTTGCTTGATGCAGGCAGTCAATCATCATTCATAACAACAAACTTAAAAAATACAATGAAGTTAAAAACTCAAAACACTAGTTTTTGCGTTACCGGCATTAGCAATAATACGATTAATTTGTCGGACAGCTGTGAGGTGATTATTCAGTCACTAAACAGTCCTTTTATCACTCATCTTAAGTGTTTAGTGATGCCTAAAATAACTGGTCACTTACCTAACATTCCTGTGGATGTTTCGCGTCTTAATCTACCCGCGAACATAAAGTTAGCTGATCCTAATTTTAGTCAGCCATCAGAAGTCGATCTGCTTTTAGGTGCAGAGATATTTTTCGAAGCTATTTCTCCTAACAAACATAATATGGGGCCGGGGATGCCCATCCTCCAAGATTCTCAATTCGGATGGATTGTAGCGGGACCTCTTAATATAACAACAGGTTCACTTAATAAATCAGGGATTAAAAATACAGTTTGTAATTTTACTAAAGAAATTAATAATAACTTAACAAAATTTTGGAATATCGAGGAAGTTTCTACTTCAAAGCTACCTTTATCACCACATGATGAGTTCTGCGAACAACATTTTGTTGAAAATACTACCCGTTTGGAAGATGGTAGATTTTCAGTTAAAATGCCATTTATTGAGAATCCTGAAACAGCGCTTGGCGAATCCTATTACATGGCTGAAAAGCGATTCTTAAACATTGAAAGGAAATTACTGAAAAATTCAAGCCTAAGAGAACAATATCGTAATTTCATCAAAGAATACGAGGAGCTTGGTCACCTTACTAAAATAGATAGACCATCCTTCGGTTACTTTATACCTCACCATGCGGTGATACGGGAGACAAGCGAGACAACAAAACTCCGGGTCGTCTTTGATGCGTCAGCTAAGACTACTTCAAAAAAATCGTTAAATGACATTCAAGCCATAGGTCCGACCATTCAAGATGAATTGTTTGACATTCTAATTCGGTTTCGCCAGCACAAATACGTTCTGGCAGGCGACATCACGAAGTTTTTTAGACAAATAAAAATTGACGAGTCTCAAAGAAATTTACAGCTTATCCTATGGCGCGATGATGATTCAGGGCCCATTAACATTTTACAGCTTAACACTGTCACATACGGTACCGCTGCTGCACCGTTTTTAAGTACAAGATGCCTTAAGCAACTAGCAGATAATTGTACAGATCCTATAATATCAGAGGTCATAAAACATGACTTTTACGTCGATGACCTACTTACTGGCTCATCCAATCAAAATGACTTATTACACATTCATAAAGGTGTGACAGAGACACTAGCTTCAGCTTGTTTTCCCATTCATAAATTCCGTACAAATTGTTCCCAGATATTCACATCCCCAATGGAGACTAAATCTCTTGATCTAGATAAGGATTCTAATGTTTTAGGAGTCCTGTGGGCTCCAAACACTGATTTACTTAAATTTTCTATTAATATAAATACAGACACACAAACACTCACAAAAGGAAACATTCTATCCAATACATGCAGAATATTTGATCCTCTTGGCCTTCTGAGCGCTTGCACAATTACTTTAAAAGTATTGTTGCAAAAGTTGTGGAAACTAAAATTAGAATGGGATGATCCCGTCCCACAGGATATTAAAAAGTCATGGGAAAAAGTAATTAGCAATCTTAACCTTTTTCTTACAGTATCTGTTCCGAGGTACGCGATGGGTTCCTCACCCGTTAAAACGGAACTACACTGCTTCGTGGATGCCTCCCAAGACGCCTACGCAGCGTGTGTGTACTTACGTTCACTTGATGCTGATAACGTCGTAACTATAAAACTTTTGTGTTCTAAAACTCGTGTAGCGCCTTTAAAGCCTGTGACAATTCCGCGACTTGAATTGTGCGCGGCATTGCTGGGTGCTCGCCTCATGCATAAAGTCAGTAACGCACTGCGTTGTGGAATAGACAGTAAATACTTTTGGTCTGATTCAACCATCACGTTAGGTTGGATTAGAACTCAGCCTAAATTATTGAAAGCATTTGTATGCAACCGCGTTAATGAAATACATGAGCTTACCGAACGAAACTCTTGGAGATACGTACCAACCGATCTTAATCCTGCGGATATGGCTTCAAGGGGGGTAGCACCGAGTATTTTAGTTAATTCTTGTTTATGGTGGGAAGGCCCACCCTTCCTCTTAAACTCGGTATCGGAATGGCCTACTCACCCAAACATAAAACTAGATTTACCAGAAATTAAGGTTAATATTACTCAAGAAGTTCATAAATTCATTAATTTTGAAAATTACTCTAGTGCTACAAGGCTTAAAAGAGTCTATGCTTATGTATTTCGATTCATTAGTAATTGTAAAACTTTAACTAAAAACAAGTCGCCGTTGAACGACGTTGAACTTCAACATTCTCTTGATTTTCTTATAAAAATGGCTCAGCGAGAATCTTTCTTAAATGAAATCGAAACTTTATCTAACGGTAAGTGTCTTAAGCCTAAATCACATATTTTAAGTTTATCTCCATTCATTGATAACAGCGGTGTGTTGAGAGTAGGCGGTCGACTCAAAAATGCTGCTATTAAATATGAGAAAAAACATCCAGCTTTGCTAGATTCCAAACATCATTTCACAAATCTCTTAATGACAGCCGATCACCTGCGTCTCGGTCACGCCGGTCCTCAACTTCTCCTATGTTCATTCAGAGAACAGTTCTGGCCTATAGGAGGCAGAAATTTAGCCAGAAGTATAGTTCGTAAATGCATAATATGTAAAAGATTTAAGGCTAAAACTATAAATCCGTATTTTGGTGATCTGCCCTCTAGCAGAGTTACTGAATTTTATCCATTTCAGACCTGCGGAACTGATTTCGCTGGCCCCTTCATGATATCAAGTAAGAAGGGTCGCGGCAATCGAGTGTCTAAAAGTTATTTATGCATATTTATTTGTTTCGCTTCAAAAGCAGTACATCTCGAGACAGTCAGCGATCTCAGTACCGCAGCTTTCATTGCTTGCCTTAAACGATTCATTTCCAGAAGAGGGAAACCTTATAGTATTTATTGCGATAATGCAAAGAATTTTGTAGGGGCGAAAAACGAATTGGGTAGGATGTTGCGATCCAGTCTACGTTCTGTTCATGATTTTTCTAGCAATGAAGGCATTAAATTTGTGTTTAATCCACCATATTCTCCTACTTTCGGTGGGCTATGGGAAGCTGGCGTAAAGAGTGCTAAGCATCACCTTAAGCGTATTGTAGGAAATGCCAGTCTTACTTTTGAGGAGTTGAGTACGCTTTTTACACAAATAGAGGCGATCCTCAACTCCCGACCTCTTACTCCTTTATCACCTGACCCCAACGATCTCTCTCCTTTGACCCCAGGGCACTTCCTGATCGGGCGGCCACTGACGTCACTGCCAGCACCTCCAGGCGAGAACAAGAACCCCAAGAACCGATACATCTTAATTGAAAACTTAAGACAACAGTTTTGGGCACGGTGGACGCAAGAATATTTATCAGAGTTGCAACAGCGTACAAAATATCGCCTACAGCAGCGAAACTTACAAATTGGTGACCTGGTAGTTTTCAAAGAAGAGGGCCTTCCACCTCTCAAGTGGAAGATGGGCCGAGTACAAAAAGTATACCCAGGCGCTGACGGAGTAGTCCGCGTCGCCGACTTCAACACATATCGGGGAACGGAGCGGCGCGCCGTCAACAAAGTATGTCCGCTCCTAACAAACCATGAAGAGGAGGAGGAGGCTGAATAGAGTCTTGAAAGTGATTGCTCCTTTCAAGGAGGGGCAGGATGTTCGCGCCGTCTACGAGTCCTGGCCGATGACGTCACGCGAACCGGACGAGAGGTGCGGCGCGGGCCGGCCGCGGGACACTCGCTCACAATACTCAAGAACGACGCACGCGCATCGCCTTATTATTTTTTCTTAAAACTATTTTATTGTAACGAAATTCATTAAACCAAATCAAATCATAATACTTTGTTTTTAATTGTCTGCTCCGTGGACAATATTGGCGACCGTGACAGGACAGGAGTATGTCCGCTCCTAACAAACCATGAAGAGGAGGAGGAGGCTGAATAGAGTCTTGAAAGTGATTGCTCCTTTCAAGGAGGGGCAGGATGTTCGCGCCGTCTACGAGCCCTGGCCGATGACGTCACGCGAACCGGACGAGAGGTGCGGCGCGGGCCGGCCGCGGGACACTCGCTCACAATACTCAAGAACGACGCACGCGCATCGCCTTATTATTTTTTCTTAAAACTATTTTATTGTAACGAAATTCATTAAACCAAATCAAATCATAATACTTTGTTTTTAATTGTCTGCTCCGTGGACAGATACTATATTTTTTTTCTGTCTTTTAGGGTGACAGCGGTGGTCCCATCCAGATCAAGGATCAGAAGATCCACTGCATGTACACGATAGTGGGAGTGACATCTGTTGGCAAGTCCAGCTGTGGGAACGGCCAGAAGCCAGCCATTTACACCAGAGTGGCCCAGTTTCTGCCATGGATCGAGAGTATTGTGTGGCCTAATTGATTTTAAGAAGTAAATAAATGATTACTCTTTTAAATGAAACTTAGGTGTAATTTAAAATAATAAATCATGTTAGAAGTAAATAAAATTCTGATTTTATTCAAGATCAACTAAGCAGGTTTAGTATTGTATTAATAATATTAACATTATAAGCGGGATATTTACCATGTTTACTGTTTGTAGCGAGTTTCCGATATTTCGGTGCTGTTGCAAGCACCAATACGGATAAACTGAAGTCATTGCGGGTGGGTGTTTATGAGGAGAAAAAACGGTCTACCCTCTTTCTTGTTCGTTTTTTGCACTCGGTACCGCTACCATTGTCACTCACAACTCGATTCAGTTCCCGACACACGAAACTCACTGTGTCCGCTCGCGAACTTTTTACGGCACTTTTTCGGGGTTTACACAGCTGGACCACTGGATTCCAAGCTCTCGACAGTTGAAACCCATCCTCCCGGTTGAAATTTTTATATTTGGTAATTTCGATAGCTTCCCTCACCAGTCTAGGGATATAGTGGCGTTCTGTCGAAATGACCTGAGGGTTATGTAACTCAATCCAGTGGTTCAATCCTGATTCCAAGAGATGTTGAGCTATGGCCGATTTTTGTGTGTCATTGTTCTTTACTGCCCTGTTGTGCTCTGAAATTCGACAAGCAACCGTACGCTTCGTCTGACCGATGTATGACTTGCTACAACTACAATCTACTTTATAAACACCGGGCTTTTCCAGCGGAAAGTTGTCCTTCGGCGAGCGCAGCATCTGTGACACTTTTCTGAAAGGAGTGAAGACAGTCTTTACGGTGTATTTCCGAAGAATGTTAGCAACCTTATCTGTCACTCCCCTCACGTACGACAAAAATGCTGGCTGCCTCTCAACCTCGCACTTCCGTTGTTTACAACCAGTTTTTTGATTAGTGTCAGGGTGGACTGTATGTATGTTGATTTGTTGAGTAAAACTTCGGGCTTCTTGTTTCTTAATTTATTCCCAGGAGTGGCTTGCTGCTGATGGTTGAGTGACGAAATGTTGAATGACAAATTTGCAGCAAGCCACCCATTATTTATACAATTTAGCTTAGTGCCAGTAAAAGGGTGGCGTAGAGCGCAGGTAGTTTCCGCTCGGCCAATCGGAGCGCGCGTCGCGCGCCCCCTCCCGTGCCCCTTCCCGTGCCCCTTCCGTAGTCTGCACATGTGGTCGGGGCAGGTCTCGACTTGTCCGATATTATCCGCGTGGTGATTTTAACCGCGCTCTATGCCACCTTACAATAATGCTTAGGTACTCATATACTTACGTCTAAGGGAGTAATACAAACCTAATCTAATTATTTACATGGAAAAGCCCTACTTAAATCCGTCTTTATTCCATACTTAAATCTAAACCTTAAACAATCATGCAATCCTACTTTATTACAGTTATCTATTTACTTATGTCTATCTAGTTTATTTATTTACATCGGTATCATAATTACACATATCATATCATAGCTACGTCGTCCGTAACATCCTCCCCCCGGCGCAGGGCTACCGTAGCCTAATCTTCAACGCAGAGGACGGCGAGCTTCGTGACTGGACGCCGTAGGATGCCCGCTGTAGTTCTGACGTCTGCCGATCGCACCTTGCCGTCAGGACCATCGTAGACTGCTTTCACGACGCCTCGAGGCCACGTTCCTCTTGGTAGTGAGGAGTCGATGACGATGACCAGGTCGCCAACTTGCAGCGGCCGTCGTTGGTCATCTGACGCTCCGCGGGGCACCAGCGTGGGCAGGTACTCGTCTACCCAGCGCCGCCAGAAGTGGTCGGCGAGCGCCTGGGCAGCTCTCCATTGCTTGCGGCTGGCCTCATCACAAGGCCCAGTGCGGGGAAGGCCTGAGGAGGTTCCGATGAGGAAGTGGTTCGGCGTGAGTGCCTCCGGATCCTTGGGATCGACGGAGACATGGGTCAGAGGCCGAGAATTTATAGAGTGCTCGGCCTCTGTCAGCAGCGTCGACAGCACTTCTTCTTTCAGCGCCCTCTGATGCAGCGTCGCTCCTAGCGCCGCCTTAACGGAGCGCACCAGTCGCTCCCAGGCTCCCCCCATATGCGGCGCTCCTGGTGGGATGAACTTCCACTTCATGGGGTGTTCCAACCCAAGTCGCGCGAAATCCTTCGTCCATTCTTGGTACGCCATTCGTAGTTCGGCGTCCGCTCCTCTGAAGTTGGTTCCGTTGTCCGAGTACATTACTCTGGGCCAACCTCTTCGCGCTGCCATTCTTCTTATGGCCATTAGCGCCGAGTCGGTAGACAGACTCGATACCAACTCCAGGTGTACTGCCCTCGTCGTCAGGCAGGTAAACAGGGCCCCCCATCGCTTTTCGTGTCTTCTGCCTATGACTACTGTCATCGGGCCAAAATAATCGGTCCCGCAGTGAGTGAAGGGTCGCTGTGTCTTCGTAATTCGCTCTACAGGTAAGTCTCCTGTCGTTGGCTTCACTGGCATAGCCTTCCTAATGCGGCAGAGCTGGCATCGCTGGGCAATGGCTCGCACTGTCGGGCGTAGATTGACTACCCAGTATCGCTGTCGTAGTTCGTTGATCACGCGTTCGTTATTAGCGTGACCAGCTTTGCGATGTGCGTCCTCTACCAATAGCCGCGTGAACGGATGTTTGCCGTGCAGAATCACTGGCGTCTTCTTGGTGTCCATGACTGCTGCGTGTCCAATCCTTCCTCTCACCTTGAGGACGTCATCTTCCAGGTAAGGGTCCAGTTTATACAGGCTGCTGGACTTGGGCACCGGCTTCCCTTTCTGTAGTATCCGTATATCTTCGGCGTAGTCTTCGAGCTGTGCTTGTTTTAGCCATAATTTCTCGGCCTTTTCAATTAGGTCGACGGTCATCTGGCTGGTCCTGTCCTTGCACTTTTCTTTGAAAAGGAAGGGCATAGCTGTCGCTCGTAACAACTTCTCGTAAGAAGAGAATCTGCTTATGTCGGGCAGGTAATCTCGTTCGCCTTTCTCTTCCGTTGTTACGTACGTCACCTCTTCTTCGGTTGTGTCGTTCTTGGACTTCTCCTTAGGCCAGGACTCTTCATCTTCGTACAGAAACGCAGGACCAGTAAACCATCTGTCTTCCGGTTTCATGTGCACGGTGTAGTTAGGGCGTGTAGCGTCGTCTGCCACGTTATGATCGGTGGGCACCCATCTCCACTGGCTGGCGTCGGTTAGCTCCGCAATCTCACCCAGGCGATGCGCCACGAATGCAGTGTACTTCACGGCGTCTTTCTCGATCCATCGCAGTACGGTTTGTGAGTCCGTCCAATATGTCACTCTTCTGGGCTTGTCTCGGTGCTCCATGATTATCGTGTCCGCCAGCCGTGCGCCAATCACCGCTGCCTGTAGCTCTAGTCGCGGGATGGTAACTGGCTTCAGGGGAGCTACTCGTGCCTTCGCCGCGACCAGCCTTATGTCTACTCTTCCGTCTGACTTCTGGATCCTCCAGTAGGCTGTCGCTGCGTATGCTTGCTCGCTGGCATCACAGAAAACATGTAGGTCCAGTATGTCGTCCGGGCCCTTGGCGTAGCACCTCGGGATGCGAAGCTTTGTCACCTCGTTCAAACTTCGTAGCCATTCTTCGAAGTGCTGCGCGTCTTCTTCTGGGATTGCCTCATCCCAGCCTATACCATGTCGCCACAGGTTCTGGAGCACGATCTTGCCGGTGACAGTGAAGTGGCTGATGAGACCCAGCGGATCGTAGACCGCCATCACCGCTCCAAGGGCCTCTCGTTTCGTCGGAGCTCTGTCTCTAGTCTTCACTTCGGGGGACAGTCGACTCAGTCCAGTGTTGAAGCCTAGCTTATCTGAGCCTGTCTGCCAAAGTAAGCCCAGTGTTTTGTCCGTGTTCTCTTCGCGTTGTCCGAATCGTACTTCCGTGTCGTGCGCCTGTCTCTCCGGGGTTATGCTCTTCACCACGTCGGATTTATTTGAGCACCAACCTCTCAAATTGAAGTGTGCATTCTGGTGGATCATCATGACCTCACGCGCTGTCTTGATCGCCTCGTCTTCGGTCGCCATGCTGTCTACGTAATCGTCCATGTAGTGGCTCGACGTTATAGCTTGCACGGCGTCGGGGTATTCATGCGTGTACAGCCTCGCGTTAGCGTCTCGTACTGTGTGCGCGATGAAGGATGAACACGAAGCGCCGAAGATCATTGATGTCATCTTATACTTCTTCGGTGGCTCAGAGCGATCTTCACCTCGCCAGAGAAACATCTGCGCAGCTTGGTCTTGTTTCCTTATTTTCACTTGCAGAAACATTTCTTGTATGTCTGCAGTGACGGCTACTGGACGCTCTCTGAATCGAAACAGGATCCCTGGCAGCGATTTCAGGAGATCAGGACCTTCCAGTAGGTAGTCGTTCAGGCACACTCCACTATAACGGTGCGCGGCGTCGAACACTAGGCGCATCTTTCCCGGCTTATTTGGATTCACGACCGGGAAATGCGGCAGGTACCACACTTTCTTACTTGCGTCTTCTGTTCCATTGCACTCCTGGGCGTATCCTTTGTCAAGTAGGTTCTTGACCAGGGTGCTGTACTGTGCTGCGAAGTGTGGCGACGAATCCATCTTCCTTTCTATCGTCTTCAATCGACGTAGTGCACAGTTGTAGTTGTTGGGCATCGAGGCATTCTCATCACGCCACGGTAACCCAACCTCAAAGTGAACACCGACTTTTTTCATGGTGCCCTCAACCACGTCAATCGCCTTCTGGTCGTCTGGTTTGACCTTCCTGGCCAAAGAAACTCCAAGGGCGTCTATCTTGAAGTGCGACTTCATCAGTTCCTCTACACGACGTACGTCATCTGTCTGTCTTGCTGCAGACACGTCGTATAGATGTAGCACGACTTGTCCCTCTTGTTCCTTCAGCGTGGCGCGCGGTGCGGTCCCGTGGATCACCCATCCCAACTGAGTGTAAGAAGCTGCAGGTTCATGCTTCTTGCCCATGCGTAGTTCACGTGTGACTATTAGGTGCCAGTTGTCAGCACCTATTAGTACCATCGGTGTAGCTTCTCCGTAGTACGCGTCATTTTGTATGTCCCGGAGGTGTGGATAGTTAGTTAATGTCGACTTATCCACTGTCTGACCATGAAGTCGCAGGTTTTTCATGGTCCGTGCGCGTAGTGCATGAAATTCACCGCCCGGGCCGCGTATCTGTAGCTTCACCTCTTGGCTGCATTCTTCGCGTTGTTGCGAAGTCACACTTTGAATGCGTAGAGTGGAGACCGGCCCGCTTATGTGTAGACGGCGTGTTATTTCTTCGTCGACGAGCGATATCGTTGAGCCTTCGTCCAATAGAGCGAAGGTCGATATTTGCCCGCCGGGCCCTTTTAATATCACGGGGCACATTTTCAATAACACGCGCTGCGACGCATTGCTTGGCGCGGACACGGTCATTACTGCTTCTTGTGTGTGCGGGTTCTCGACGTCGGTCGCCTTGTCTGACTTTTCATTTGGCGGCGCCTCTCGTTCTTTGTGCAGCAGCGCGTGATGTGGGCGGCTGCATGTCCCTTTGCCGCACCGCTTTGCTCGGCAATGCTCGCGTCGATGGCGGCTCGTCACACACTTGAAGCACATCTTGGCGGTACGTACCCATTCCCATCTTTCATCGAGACTCATCCTCAGGAACTTTGTGCACTTAGGTACTTCATGGTCGCCGCCACAACACAAACACTCTTGTTTTCCGTCTTCATGGTTGCCCGACGTCGTTGTGTAGATTGCATCTCGGCCCGGCTTCTTCCTTGTGTTAAATTGCGACACGCTTCTCGTTTCCTTCCTCGGGGCGGGTGCGGGCGTCGCATTTGTGAAGGCGAACCTCATAGCTCGGTCGGCCTCCCGCATCAGGAACCTGGATAGTACCATCACCTCAGGTTCACGCGACGATTCCGCAGCTTCAGAAGCGTAGTCACACCACCGAGATTTAATGTGCGGGCTCAGCTTCTCTACAACTTCGCGAACCAACATCGGGTTCCATAGGTAACCACGGTTGTCCATCTTGGATAGCACGCACACAATGTTCTGGAATTTCACCGCGAACGAATTCAAGTCATTGGCAGCTCCCGTGAGTCGAGGTAACTTTTTTAAGTCCGTCATCACTCGATCCATTAATATCTCCGGCCTCCCGTAGTACTGTTCCAGTGTCTTCATAATCACTTGCGGGTCGGACGCGGAGTACAGGAGCGCTGACACTGCTTCCCTTGCTTCACCCTTGATGCAGTTGCGCAATCTCGCCAAATTCTCGAACGCGGTGAACTTGCATATACTCGATGAGTCATCGTACGCCGCCTTAAATGGCAACCATTCAGTGGCCGCTCCCGTAAATGCAGGTAGCTCGGTCACTTGTCGAGGCGGCGGGCGTACGCGTATCATTTTCTCCAATGTGTCGGCCAACTGATCGATTCCTCTTCCAAGTCGACGTTCTCCTCTGGTAGGTGAACGCGAGGCGGATCGTTGCCTTCTTCGGTCATTCATGGCAGGTGCGGCGGCATCAATGTACGTGGCGGGTTCGACGTAGGTGGCGTTCTCTGGGGCGGTGTGCGTGGCGGCGGGCTGCGGCGGTTGCTCTGTCTGCAACCGATCCGCGACTGGAGGGCGGCTTCGGTCATTATTTTGAAGCCACTCGTCCACCCTGCCTTCACTCATACACACGGAGCCCTCTTCACGGGCCTCTGCCTCTGCCTCTATCGCCGACACTTCATATTCGAGTCGCTTACTGACGAGCGCCTTTTCAAGTTCAAGTTGCTCGTTCCTTATTTCAGCGATCCTCTTCTGTGCCTCGTATTCTGCCTTCTTCACTCGTGCCACGTCACTACCATACGATCTTCTGGAACGTATCGTACTTGCTGTTGTCCTCACAGAAGTATCGTTTGCAGCTGTCATAGTTCTCGCCGAGTCCTGGGTTCGTAGTGCGGAGAGCGTCAACGGATAACACGACGCGGATGGCGTAGCGAGCGATTCGCTATAGTCGTACGCGGTCGCGGTGGCTCTACTTGCAGGTAAGCGAGGAGCCGGCGCGGCGGATGCGCCATCGGTCGTCGTCAACGCAACCCTCCCCGCCGCGGCGGGTGCGGGGGGTGCGGACGCGAGCGCGGGGGCGGCGGGGTCGGACCCAGCCGCGGGCGCACCGCTCGGGGTGCGCGGGAGCGCGGACGCGACGGTCGACGGCGACCTAGGCGATTCTTCGAATGTGCGGGGGCGTCGACTATCGTAGCCCGATTCCGATTCGGTTTCCTTGGCTGCAACGCTTCTAGTCTTCATGCTTGATCTTGAAGTTTAATATTGATTAAAATCGACGATCTTCTGGCTTAAAGTTGGTCTTGATTCAAACTTCAAGCGGCGATCTTCTGTCTTCGATGTAATCTTGATAAAATCTTCAAACGGTGATCTTCTTTCTTCGATGTTGATATCAAGCACGGATTTTTCTATATATCCGTTGCTCGATGGACTAGATGTAGGCGCAGATTCTTCTTTAATATCCGGCTCGAAGGACCAGCTGTCAGGGTGGACTGTATGTATGTTGATTTGTTGAGTAAAACTTCGGGCTTCTTGTTTCTTAATTTATTCCCAGGAGTGGCTTGCTGCTGATGGTTGAGTGACGAAATGTTGAATGACAAATTTGCAGCAAGCCACCCATTATTTATACAATTTAGCTTAGTGCCAGTAAAAGGGTGGCGTAGAGCGCAGGTAGTTTCCGCTCGGCCAATCGGAGCGCGCGTCGCGCGCCCCCTCCCGTGCCCCTTCCCGTGCCCCTTCCGTAGTCTGCACATGTGGTCGGGGCAGGTCTCGACTTGTCCGATATTATCCGCGTGGTGATTTTAACCGCGCTCTATGCCACCTTACAATAATGCTTAGGTACTCATATACTTACGTCTAAGGGAGTAATACAAACCTAATCTAATTATTTACATGGAAAAGCCCTACTTAAATCCGTCTTTATTCCATACTTAAATCTAAACCTTAAACAATCATGCAATCCTACTTTATTACAGTTATCTATTTACTTATGTCTATCTAGTTTATTTATTTACATCGGTATCATAATTACACATATCATATCATAGCTACGTCGTCCGTAACAATTAGGTTGTGCAGTCTTCCCTGTATATCCGTTTCTCTGTAGGACCCTCTGCACATGTGTTAGCTCAGCACGTAAATGTTCCTCGTCGCATAGATCATATGCGCGGTTGGTAAGTGAAGTCACTACAGAGTTCAGTTGTCGGGGATGGTGGTGAGAATCAGCGTGTAGATATCGATCCGTGTGAGTCAACTTCCTATACACTGTGTGACTCAAAGAACCGTCAGCACGGGCTCCTATTTTCACGTCCAAGAATGGAATTTCCCTCTCTTTTTCCATCTCGTAGGTAAATTTGATTTTACAATGTATGCTATTAAGGTGTGCCAAGCATAATTCTACCTCATGTTGGTCTCCTTCAATGATCCCAAAAACGTCATCAAAATACCTTTTCCATAATTTAATATGTGTGGATGCAGTGGAGACCGCCAACTCTTCAAAATGATCCATCCAAATGTTGGCCACCACTGAAGCCACCGGACTACCCATGCTACACCATCAATCTGCAGGTAGTATTGACCTTGGTATATAAAGTAACTGGTAGATAAACAGTGACGAAGTAATTTCACGTACTCTACAGGGATGTTATTTTCTTGCAATTTCATCTCAATTACCTCCATGCAGTCCGCCACTGGAACATTGGTAAATAAGGACTCAACATCGAAGCTGACCATAACATCATTTGTTTGGAGATCTATGAATCCATAGATGTCAATGAAATGTCGAGAGTCTCTTACATAAGATGTTGAATGTCCAACTAATGGTAGAAGAACAGAAGCTACGTGTTTCGCTAGGTAGTATGTGGGCGAGTCAATCTGACTGACTATGGGTCGTAGCGGAACATTTTGCTTGTGCACTTTTGGTAAGCCATATAGTTTTGGGGGCTGTATATTTCTTGGACGGAGCAAGTACTTAGCCGTATCATCCGTGATAACATGTTGATACTCCTTTATTATTTTGCGTGTACTGCGGTTCAATCGTGCCGTTGGGTTGTAGTTCACTTCCTTGTAGGTGCTCACATCACTCAATAAGTTACGGATCTTATTATCATATTCAGTAACGTTCATAACCACAGTAGCATTACCTTTGTCCGCTTTAAGTACAAGTACGTCCTCATCCTTGCGGAGGTCACGTAGTGCGGCCAACTCTTCAGCAGTGATATTAGATGATGGAGGTTTAGCGTGACGTAACGCTACGGCGGTGTCCTGTCTCAGCACATCGGCATCACTCGCGGGTATCATATTACGTTTTTGATGGATCTTTTTAGGGTTCGGTACCAAAATGGTAAAAAGGAGCCCTTATTGTGTTTTATTTGAAAGCTGGTGTTTCTCATGTGTTCTCATTTAAATTTGATCAAGATCGAAATGGAAGAGTAGTTTTAAGTTATCCTTTATAATGTACCTTTATAATGTGTTTTTTATAAGGTATCAAAACTAAAAAGAAGAAAATAAAAAAAACTATTTAACAAAAAAATCAACCGACTTCCAAAACAAAACAAGCCTGGCTCAGATGTGGTGATAAGGAATCCAACGGTAAAGAGCAAGAGCAGCAAGGTGAACCGCAAAACGTTATAGTGCCAAACGAATTCTAAAGATTGAAGCAATACCTTCTGATCATGACTCAGACTCAGAGTGCTCGCCGTCAGGTATCATTAAGCCACGTGGAAGCACAGGATTTAGGAGAGGATGCAAGCAGTTCTGGTGTGAATGCAGCGTAATATATGATGATAAGGAGAAATCGCTGCACGTTTTTGTTATTTTTGTGTGGAAGTAGCCAATATCTTATTTAATTTAAAAACTTAACTATAAGAGAGAATATATATATATATATATATATATATATTATATACATTCTCTCTTATAATTAAGTTTATATATATATATATATATATTGTTCGAGCCTACGCCTGCTCGTTTAGAATGAGCAAATCAACGTTGCGTGTTAATTAGTAGTAATTAGATGTAAGGATTTTTGTACTTGCTTGTCATTTAGCCCCTTCCAATTTTGTTCGTCATCGAGACAATACATGTTTGACTAAATATCAGCATTTTTGGAGTTTCCTTGAAGAGTCACCTAAAATACCCCAACATTTTGGTCCATACCGAGCCGGATTGGTAATCACATGAAGATTTGCTAAAATCAGTGGATTTGGATAATAATTACCGTGGAGTTTTGCCGAGGAGGTTAAAAGCCGGCAACGTGACTGTGAACAAAGGACTTCAAGCAAATTTACGGTGTTAAGAATATTTTAGTTAAAATATCATCACCCAACACTCGTTCAGGTAGTACTTAGGCATTTAACCATAATTATGGATTTAAAAGGTTAGTGTTTTAAATAACTATATTGTTCAAACATTTTACCTATTTGGATTGTGAATAGTTTTCTAGTACGTATCATATTTGATGATACTTATTTTGCAAATACGATTATATGTTCTTCCTTATTAAGTCCAGTAGATGTTTGCTACATTTATAATTGTATGGCATTATTTTAGTTAACTATTCATTTAAATAATTATTAATAGCTAAGTTGGTGTTAGATGGATATTGCAATTCTTAAAGTCAAGTTATTCAGTTAATCAAACCGTATTAGTCAATTTAATTGATTATTATTTTAAATCTATTTCTCTAAAGTTCAACGTTAGGTAATTTAGTGTTCAAGTTACGATGAATTGTAGTTTAAATAGAAGTTTTAAAAATCTCATTTTGTATTCGCATCATATTTACATCAGGTAGTATTCACACATATTTACAGTATCAACATTGTTGATTAAATTGTTATACCATAGTAGCTAAACGTAGGTAACTTTAATTAAGTTATTTAAGTATTGTACAAAAAGATACCTAAGTTGTTATTATACTAATTCCAGGTTGACTACATTCGATTCCCAGCATGTCCGAAGAAAGAGAACTAGTCAAAAAACGAGGAAGTATCAAGGGACGCTTAACTGCATTCATCAATTACCTTGATGCATCCAGTGACAAGGAGTTAACCAGTTGTGAGGTCAAGGAATTGCAGTTACGAATTGGAAGAATCGAGTCTTTGTATGAGCATTACGATGAGGTACAGTTGCGATTAGAATGTCTGGTAGAAGATGTTAAAGCTCAATTCTCTGAGCGTACTGAATTTGATTCACAATATTATAAAGCACTGTCTAGAGCACAGGAGCTGTTATGTAAATATAACAACGAAAATGAGTCGAGCATTAGTGAAAAATATACCCGTATCAGTCAACGTAAGCCTGTTAAGTTGCCCACATTACAATTGCCTAAATTTAATGGGAGTTTTAGCAATTGGTTGGAGTTCCGTGACACTTATACTAGCCTCATTCACTGTAATGATGAAATCGATCAAATTAACAAATTCCATTATTTACGAGCGTCCCTGGAAGGATCTGCAGCTGTTGTAATCCATGCGATTGTTTTTTCCGCAAGCAATTACGATACAGCTTGGAAGCTTATTTGTGATCGTTTCGATAACAAAAGGATGTTAGTTCAAAATCATGTGTCATCCTTATTTAACTTGAATGCTATTTCAAGGGAGTCCTCTGTTGCGTTGAAGGGATTGATTGACCAACTTAATAAAAATCTCCGTGCGTTGGAATCGTTAGATGAGCCCATCAAGTATTGGGACACTTTATTAATATTCATAATAACTCGAAAGCTGGATCAATTAACTTATCGTGAGTCGGAGGAGCACAAAGGTCGCATAGACAAAGATAGCACAATAACATTCGCTGCACTCATGCAATTCATTCGGTTTCGCACTGACTTATTAGAAACATTGGAAACAGCACGAAATAGTAGTAATCCCAACCCCACTAAGCATAGTTCAAATACTAATAAGATAAAATCTATGGTTGTTTCACAGGATTCTAATAATTCCAGCACTGAAATAAGTAAGTTGTGCCCGCACTGTAAAGCTGATCACGTTTTAAGTAGTTGTTCACAATTCCTTTCACTTAGCATAGACGCCCGACTCAAATTAATACCTAACTATAAAGTGCTATAACTGTTTTCGTGCAGGTCTCTTTGCTAACCGATGCAAAAAGCCGGGATGCAAGATATGTAAGCGCCGACACAACACTTTGATTCATTCGTCGGCAAATAAAGGTACGGCGAATTCTTGCAATAATGACAACAAATCACACGGTAGTTCGTCCCATTCCGTATCAACGTCATCACCCACTGACGCCGTGGCTAGCACTAACACTAATGTGAGTGCAAATAATTTAACTTTGTCTGCGGACCTCAGTTCGTTATGTAGTGAGCGTAAACAACGCGCTGTGTTATTGTCCACCGCTCTTATCAAATTATGTGATCACAATGATCGCGAGCACATAGTGCGAGCCATGCTTGATAGTGGGAGTACATCGTGTTTTATGACGGAACGATTATGTACACGGCTTAACTTAAATACTAGTCAGATAAATGGTTCGGTCTATGGCATTAATAACGTAAGTTCTCGTGTAGGCAAAACATGTCATGTGAAAATGACGTCATTAGACAATAGTTATGTTACAAAGTTTTATTGTTTTATTTTGCCTTCATTAACGACTGTTGTGCCCTGTCGTGAAGTCGACATTTCTGACCTGAATATACCAGATAATATCTGTTTAGCTGACCCCACTTTTTACAAGCCTTCAGAAGTAGATGTCTTAATAGGAGCGGATCTATTCTGGGACTTGGTTGGTTCACAGAGAATTAGACTAGGAGTTGGTAAGCCAGTGTTGTGTGAAACGTTGTTAGGCTGGATTGTTTCTGGCCCGGTTACCTATTATAATGGTAAATTAATGACCAATTATTATTGGTCATTAATTTACCATGTTCATTTCATGCAACTTTACTCAAACAGATTCCCCTAGTAACGGTGATTTAAATAAAATTCGCACCAATTTAGAAAAATTCTGGAATCTGGAAGAGATTAATTCACAATCCTCACATTATTTACCCGAGGAGAAGTTGTGTGAGGAGCATTTCGTCAAGAATACGACACGTTTAGAGAACGGTCATTTTTGTGTTCGTGTTCCTGTTAAGCAAAATCCTTCTATTTTAGGAGAATCTATCCAAAGGGCTTCTAAATGTCTATATTCCCTAGAACGCAGACTGAAGTCCAAGTACGAGTTCAGTAAGTTATATCGTGACTTCATGTCTGAATATGAGACTTTAGGACATATGACCGAAAAAAAGGATAATGACAGTCCCAGTGGATATTTCATACCACACCACGGAGTACTGCGTGAAAGTAGCACAACTACCAAGCTCCGTGTAGTTTTTAATGCAAGCTGTGTTACTTCTTCAGGAGTATCCTTCAATGACTTGCAGATGGTGGGTCCTACAGTGCAGGACGATCTTATATCTATACTTCTACGGTTTCGACAACACAAGTTCGTCTTGTCAGCTGATGTTGCGAAGATGTATAGATGTATATACGCCCACCCCTCTGATAGGTACCTGCAACAGGTTCTGTGGCGTGATAATGCATGCGACCCTGTCAAGATTTATAAATTGAATACCGTCACATATGGTACGGCTAGTGCACCATTTCTTGCTACACGCTGCCTCAAGCAAATAGGGATGGACTATCAAACCAATGACGCTAAGACCACTTCGGTTTCTGTGGGTGAGTCATCGTCATGTAGCAGAAATAGGGTTGCTGATGTCATCAAGCATGATTTTTACGTCGATGACCTGTTGACTGGATCTGATGATTTAAATGAAGTTATGTTTATCCGCACAGAGGTCACCAATGCATTAGCATCTGCTGGCATGCCGCTTAGAAAGTGGAGGTCCAACGTTCCTGAATTAGTCTCAGGAGCTTTTCAGTCGTCATTAGATTTAGATATGGTATCTAATGAGCCCAATAAGTTATTAGGCCTTGACTGGTTTTCTAGTTCCGACGAATTTGGATTTTCAAGTCTAACGTTACCTTCTACGGAATCTGTTACAAAGCGTGATATACTTTCTATCATAGCCCGTATTTTTGACCCCCTAGGACTTTTATCCCCTTGCGTAGTCACAATGAAAATGTTTTTACAACGAATGTGGTTAGACAAGCTATCGTGGGATGAGCCATTAACGCCGGCACTTAATGCTAGTTGGAATGCTATTATCAAAGGATTGCCGCTTATTAATAATTATCGTGTTCCACGACTCGTTATATGTAATGCATTTACTACACTGGAACTACATGTATTCACAGACGCATCTGAGCGTGCGTATGGTGCGTGCGTCTATGTACGTAGTGTCAATGATCAGGGTGAGTACATGGTTCATCTATTAGCCGCTAAAAGTCGAGTGGCACCGATTAAACCAACCACCATTCCCAGACTGGAATTGTGTGGCGCCGTAGTCGGAGCTCGTTTGTGCGAGAAGGTTGTGAATTCACTGCGACTAAAGTTTAGTCATGTTCATGTCGCGATTTCGCACAAATTGCTGAAGTTTTAGATAAGGCAGGACACTGTACTTGGCGACACATCCCAACCGCCAACAACCCTGCAGACCTAATATCTCGTGGCGTGGATATTAGTGTTCTGCAATCTTTGGACTTGTGGTGGAGTGGTCCCAGTTTTTTGAAGCAAGACCAGTCTCATTGGCCGTCTCAACATAAATTGTTAGAGCCAGAAAAGCTGCCTGAAACTCGACCTCATGTTTTACTGAGCGCCAATGTTAGCAATAATAGTAAATGTCATACATTCATCGATTTTAATCGTTTTTCCAGTTATTTAAGGCTGATCCGAAGTGTAGCAACAGTTTTAAGGTTTATAAAATTGTGTAAGAAAATTCCTTCTATTGGTAAATTTCTATCACAAGCCGAGTTGCAGGATGCATTAAATATTATTATAATTAGAAGCCAAATTGAGTCTTTTCCTGAGTATGAATTACTCATTAATAATCAGAAGTTGCCTTATAAAAGCGCCCTTATAAAATTTAATGTATTCTTAGATAATAATAAAACCATGCGTGTCGGAGGACGCTTAGCAAATTCAACTTTTGCTTTTGATAAAAAGCACCCTATTCTTTTACAGTCCACTCACAAATTTACGAAGTTGTTATTCGAATTTGAACATGTAAAGCTGATGCATGCAGGCCCTCAGTTATTGCTGGCTTCGATTAGAGATTCATACTGGCCTATAGGCGGACGAAGCCTAGCTAAGAGTTGTTATCGTAATTGCGTGCGTTGTTGTCGCATGTCGGGTAGAACAGTTACTCCTTTGATGGGTAATTTGCCACAGCAGCGTCTCATTCCAGGCGGTTATCCTTTTGAAAGCACTGGTGTGGACTATGCGGGTCCCATCATGGCTGCTAGTAGGCAAGGTCGAGGATGCAGGCTAGTAAAAGTGTACATATCCATTTTTGTGTGCTTCACCACTAAGGCTATTCATTTAGAGCTGGTGAGTGACTTAACCAGCAATAAGTATTTACTAGCTTTATCTAGATTTATCTCGCGACGGGGAAAACCCAGTGACATCTACTCCGACAACGGTACCTCTTTCGTTGGTGCCTACAACGAACTTTCGAAGTTCCTTAAGTCTAATTGCAATTGCTTGGGCGAGCAACTGGCCAATGACGGAATTAAATTCCATTTTATACCAGCGTATACTCCTCATTTTGGCGGACTCTGGGAAACGGGTGTTAAGTCAACAAAATATCATCTCAGGCGAGTGTTGGGAAATTGTAAACTAACTTTTGAAGAGCTTAACACCACATTAGTCCAAATTGAGGCGATACTCAATTCACGTCCACTGACGCCGTTGTCATTCGATCCAGCTGACTGCACCCCACTGACTCCAGGTCATTTTCTCGTTGGCCGGCCGCTAACGTCACTTCCGCAGAGAGATCTACAGAACCACTCCACTGCTTCATTGTCTCGGTTCCAACGGATTGAGCAGTTACGACAGCACTTTTGGGCTCGTTGGAGTAAGGAGTATGTGTCCGAGCTGCAGCAAAGGACCAAGTGGCATACCTGCAAAGACACGCTAAAAATGGGTTCTTTAGTCATCATAAAGGAGGACCACCTTCCGCCTCTTAAATGGAGGTTGGGAAGAGTCGTCGCCGTCCGGAGGGTCAGATGGAATTGTTCGTGTAGCCGACGTCAAAACATCCGCTGGAGTCATCAGAAGAGCTTTTAACAGGATTTGCCCACTGCCCGTTGATTCTGCGTTTGGTTGAAAGCGCCTCTGCTGCTTCCAACGTTCGGGGGCATGTTCGAGCCTACGCCTGCTCGTTTAGAATGAGCAAATCAAAGTTGCGTGTTAATTAGTAGTAATTAGATGTAAGGATTTTTGTACTTGCTTGTCATTAAGCCCCTTCCAATTTTGTGCGTCATCGAGACAATACTTGATAATGTTTGACTAAATATCAGCATTTTTGGAGTTTCCTTGAAGAGTCACCTAAAATTTCCCAACATATATATTTTTAATTATAAATCTTGTAATATTTGCGTAGCTCGTATCGTTACTGGTGAGGTGAGTCCGAGCGGGTCGTATAGAGACAACGATATTCAGCGCTTCTCTTTTGGTCGGCGCTTCCTTTTCGACTCCCTCCGGCAAGCGTGCGTCATTCTGTATCTTCCGTATCTCCGATATTCACACACAACCTCAGTTTGCGTCTGTGAGGATCTATGTTTTCTATGAATTGCGAACTGTTTGATACCTATTTTCTTCAAAGTTCAAATTTCGACAGTAGGTGTATATTCTTCACCATAGTTACAATGCTCGTCGCATCTTCAACTGTCTTGTTCGAACACCTAATATTTATTAATTTATTAAACTTTATGCACAAATACAAAGGCGGATTTCTACCAGTCGACCTTAGGGTGGTGCAGAGATAAAACAGTGATTACTTATAGAAATCAGGGACTTTTAATATGTATTTCTATTTTTAAAATATAAAATTAGCTTTGAAAATATGTCTATTATTATTTTACACCTACCCGCCTAATAAACACGTCGTAGCAGCTAGCTGCGACTCCGCGTCCGTTCATAGTTTTTAAGTTTTTTTAATGTAAATAGTATATATAATAGCCAGTATCTTTTGTGTCATTGTTCCCAATACACCGCTATTCAAAGTAATCCATATTTTCCTGTTTTATTTTACCTCTAATCCTGGTTGGTCCCGCACATGTTCCATATCGAGCCGTACTGTGGTATATCAAATCGAAGATTGATGAAATCAGCGATATTAACGACGCACGGAAATAAAAAAATAAATAAACATATAATTAAACTTGACTTGAGAGGTTACGTACTCCGGCAGCGTGGTTTATGGATTGAGTACATATTATATTATTCATGGTGTTAAGTTTTATGGATAAGATCGTCACCCAATACTCGTACTGGTTGTATCCAACTTTAATTATAAGTTACCAACGTTTAGAGCAGTTTACAAAAACATTTTTTTATCTTCTATTTCACTTTGGCCTACATGGGAACTTATAAAACGTCGCTCGACAAAAGGTGCACGTTCGGGTTGGTCGTTTCCTATGGAGAAGAACCGGCAAGAAACTCCATGCTTACTCTTTTAAAAACTGGTTTGTTTTTACAATATTTTCATATTACAGCATATTTCCATATTATAAACTATGTTCATTAAGCACCGTTTTGCATTTTGAACGGTTTCGTTATTTCGTATGCTACGCGAGTAGTATATTATTGGGCATTCTATACCACTATCGGCAAGTTGCTCGGCGAGTGCGCCTCGCTGCCGATAGTGGTATAGAATGCCCAATAATTGATAATCTACTCGCCTCTCCACTCGACCGAGACAGTACATTGTACTGAGAACTTGATTTGGAACGATAATTCGAGCAAATCGATACTCGACTCGCCACTCAACTCGACCGATACACTCGAACGAGACAGTTCATTTTGTCGCGTACTGGATGAGCTTTACTCGACCATTGACTAGTAACTTACTCCTTACCACTATATTCCATACGTCTGACCAGTATGCGGCGTTTCGGAGAACGATGAACTGTCAACTATCAACTCGACTCTCCGTTTACTTACTGCACTCGACCGATCACTCGAGTTTGTATTCGCTGTTAACAGAATGTCGAGCGAGAGTGATGGTGGCCGATGATTGTAACAAACCAAAGCTTGTGACTAAAGCGTTAACGGGTTGTTACTGTAAATAATAAACAACTGTAACTTAGGTACTTGGTTTAATTATCATAAAATGTTGGTTTGTCTGGAAACAAAATATCAGCCGCACGCACGAGCTCTTGTAGTTTTCGCCACTGAGGAGAGTCCGCGTCGGTCTGGAACTTGATTCGGACGAGCGCTTTCTTCCACAGCTCGGCGGAGTCGGTGAGGCGAGCGTCGTCAGCCTTGTACACCTTGCAGTCGATGTAGTACTCTCCGTCGGTGCTCGTTGCTCGGCGCTCACAGCCGCTGGCTACGCGGTTCACAAAGAATGAAGTTAGGTGATCCGATGAATGTTCTTTGTGTGGGATGTCGCGGTTTTTACTGATGCCGAATATGTCCATGCCAGTGTTGGTTTTTTTACTGAAATAATAACGAAAACTGTTATTAGTTAATGTTTACAACGAGAGATGCAGGGGCAAACAAAAACGGTGTGTAAGCAGCGCACACAATCGCATAATATTTTATGAACGACACCACGGATATTTCTGTAGAAAATATTACAAGTGACTAATCAGCGAATGGAATACTTATGCAAATTGCACTATTATAATTCAATTAGTGGAAACGTACTACTTTACTATTTTAATTTAATCAGAACTAGGAGATAATAAATTCAAAATATTATTCACCTGCTACGAGTTACGGTTGTTGTTTGTGACTGCATCTTGCGTTTCCCATTGCTGTCTGCAGACGGTTTGCGACTGGCCTTCACTTTGTGTCCAGTGATCGATGCTTGCGAGTAATCACACTCAGAGTCTGACCTGAAATAAAGATAGAGGAAATGTAGTCACACAATTATTATTAATTAATCCAATGGAGTAATGTCCATTGCGCTGGCATACTATAGGACACAAGTGTTCGGGCAAACACTGGTTCTCTAATATTTAAATGGGATAGCACTGAGACTGAGCTAACTATGTACAGATCGGGTGATCTGTGAAGTAACGCGCTCACAAACAAATATATGTAGTTATAAATGACAGGCTAATCACAAGTGTGATCCATGAAAACGAACAGACTATTTTATCAGACTTACATTATTTTCCGATCAGAAGTTCCACTCGGTTTGATGACTTGGCTGGTGATGACAGCAGCGGATGGCTATCGACAATGCCGTCACTGATATTGTAGGCGACACGGAGTGTTTGTAGACCGATTATACAAGAGCACTTCGTTGCACTTGCAGACTGCGAAAACTTTGTACCGAACAGAAAAACTTGTGGCTTATAAGTTAAAATCGAATTATAAGTTAGGAATGTTAAATCCACTACAATCAATCCGGTATTGCTTTGTTAAAGTAACTTTTTCTATAGTCGTATTATACGCGTTGGTAAAATGAAGACGAAGGAAAATTTTATACTGTATCGAATGTCGATGCAGCGAAATAAGCTAGGGCTGACCAAACGATAGCGTGAACGGAATCGCCACAAACCAGATAGATTTTATTATTTTAAAGAAGTAAATAAATGTTTCCAAGGTAATTATTTCATCATCTACATTTAGGTTTCGTGTAGAAAAAATGAACTTACTGCCGTCTACCGCGTACTTCTCTAGATTTCCTAAAATAAATAGATAATATAATTCCTGTAACTACGGTAACGGGCATGACGAAACCATGAACGTTATATGATATCGTCATCGTCATGTCGTCTATCGACATACTATGATATATTTTAATCGATTAAGTGCATTGTGTGAAATTTGTATATTTGAATGCCTACCAAGTTGTTACCAACCCTAACCAAAATAGCTGATTATTGTGATTGCGAAATAAATAATTATGTTTAGCACACGTGTAACAATTAGGCAATAACAACTTTTATGATGAAATATTTTTCTGCTTTGTAGACAAAAAAGAAAACAAAAAAAAAATCCCTAAAATATTATTTATTACCTCAAAGTCTCTCGGAGCGAGCACCTTTCTAAACTGTTACAGTACAATCAAGTTAATTATTATAAATAAATATTTAATTGATCTCACACCAGAAACAACAACAATTTCAGCTACTGGAGCAACTGTGTTCGTTATATCGGGGTGCTGAAATATACATACATATTTGGATCACGCAAATACATAATCTTATGTATGAATCATTTCATATTGTGCAGGTAATTATCAAATATAACACAACAATAATACGATAACTATTTAGAACATTACAATAATTATGACTATTTTTCATTCTAGAATTTACAGCTTTTTACCTAATTCTTCATCGGTACCAATAAACCATTTTTTTTTAGTTTCAGATACATTCTGCCTAAACATAATATTAATTACTGACTTGCCTGTGAAGAATTATTAAATTACTTGAAGTATATCTACATATTTGGACCACGCAGATACACGTACTCTTATGTATACATAGTTTCATATTTTGCAGGTAATTATGAAATATATTTTTCTTCCCAGAATATACCATTATCTTACCTAATCAGATTATGTACCTAATGCATCCATCCATTTTTTTATTATTTCAGATACATCCTGCCTAAACATAATTACCGACTTGCCTGTGAAAAATTACACAAGGATCTTGAAATCAGCGTAAAATTGTCCTGACCAAGTTGTACTAATTATATAAAATATTTTGTCTGGTATACCTAAGACGGTGAATATTAGTTGTAAGTATTATCTAATCCAAATTTATTGAACTAATAATTTCAAGTGTTCTTTGATTTCAAACAATAATATAATGCCTCACTGCTCTGATTGTAAAGTATTTGTAGACAATCGTCGATGGTCTGGTCATTTACGTAGCAATGTACATAAAAACAATAGTTCTACCCCTATGTATGATAATGTTGCAATTATTAATTCTTCTTTTAAAGAACGAATCAAAAGTTACAAAATCATAGCGACAGGTGAACAAATACATAGTTTTCCTGAGGTGTTTCTCAAAAGTATTAGTACACAAGTCAAACATTTAATAGACAATTCAATAGAGAAACACACCTCTGTCAAAATAAATTTTGAACTGTTTGCTTCGTTTCTTATGTATAAAAATGATCAACAAGAAATAAAATCATTCCGTACAAACAACATTATTACACATTTTAATTACGATTTTGATTCTATTTATAAACTAACTATTGATTTACTACTAAAAAAAATTGAAGAATTTGAGGAAAGGGATAGTGGTTGGACTTTTTTATGCAATTCACATTTAGAATTAAATATTAATAAATATCAACCTCTCAGCGGATCTAAATTTTTAACTTTGCCGAAATTCATAAAAAGTAAAAGAGCTTGTTTGAATATTCGGAACAATGATGAGTATTGCTTTTTGTGGTGTGTTGTGGCGGCATTGTACCCCACAAATAGACATCCCGATAGGATTTCGTCTTATCCCCGCTTTCAGGATGTTTTGAATGTTAATAATTTGACATTTCCAATCACATTTTCGGACATAGCTATCTTTGAGAAAAATAATCCTTCTGTTAATATATATGTGTATGGTTTAAAAAACGAGAAGACAATTATTGGACCGCTTTATAAAACGTTGAATAATAAGTCTAATAAAAGTATCCATCTACTGTTTATAGAAAACAATAATAATTCTCATTACTGTCTTATCAAAGATTTATCTCGTTTAGTTAGAAATCAGATGACCAAACATCATGGTAAACTATATTTCTGTGAAACTTGTTTATTGTTTTTTCCAACGCTTAGTCAAATTGAATCCCACTTGTGTGGGGGGATCGTCACAGTTTTATCAGAACAAGGTTCATTTTTAAAATTTAAAAATTATGATAGGAAACAAAACATTCCATTCGTCATATACGCTGATTTCGAAACGTTACTTGAACCCATTTCCGGCGATGATTTCAACACCGCTAATACGTCATACTCTAAACGCCACGTGCCGGCTGCATTCGCTTACAATGTCGTGTCATCAAATAAAAATGATAGCGTTGAAGGCTATAGAAGTTATCGCGGCAATGATTGTGTTTCAAAATTTATAAATTTTCTTACTGAGGATGTAAAACAAATACATCAGATTATATCCAAAAGCGAGCCTATGATATTCACTGATGACAATTCTCTAGAGTTCAAACGTGCCGTTAGGTGTCATATTTGCGACAATTTACTCTTGACCGATAAAGTAAGAGATCATTGTCATATTACAGGCCTGTATCGAGGTGCAGCACATCGACACTGTAATTTGCAACATAAAGTACCAAAATTTATACCAATATTTTTTCACAATTTATCCGGGTACGATTGTCATTTATTTATAAAAAAGTTAGGCGAAATTCCAGGCCCAATTAAAATAATCCCTAAGACTAAAGAAAAATACGTCGCATTTACCAAATTTATGCCTATTGCTGATAATGAGTTTATTTGTATAAGATTTTTAGATTCATTCAACTTTTTAGGGACAAGTTTAGACAAGCTCGCTAAAACATTGCAGGTGGAAGATTTTGTTAATCTTCGATTTCATTTTTCTAAAGACAGACAGTTTAATTTATTGACAAGAAAAGGTATATATCCTTATGATTACATGACCAATTGGAAATGTTACGATCAAAAATCATTGCCGTCTAAGGGTAATTTTTATAATTATTTGACTAACGAAGACATTACAGATGAGGATTATAATCACGCACAGGCTGTTTGGGCTGAATTCAATATTAATAACCTCGGCGAGTATACGGATCTATACTTAAAAACGGATGTGCTTTTGTTAACAGACATATTTCAAAATTTTCGGAAAACCTGTAAACAATATTACAGTCTTGACCCAGCGTTTTACATTACTGCACCTAGTTTATCTTTCGATGCAATGTTGCTAAAAACGGGCGTTCAGTTAGAACTCGTGTCGGACTTAGCTATCATCAGAATGATACAAAGCGGTATACGCGGCGGTTTGTGCATGTGTTCCCATCGGCATGCTAGAGCCAATCACAAATACATGCCTGAATATAATCCATCACAACCTGAGAGTTTCATAGTATATTTAGATTGTAATAATCTTTACGGTTTTAGCATGTGTCAGTATTTACCATACTCTAGTTTCAGATTTTTAAGTGATAACGAATTAGCAAATTTTAATGTTACCACTATAGAGGATAACGCAAACTGGGGCTTCATATTAGAAGTCGATCTATTGTATCCCGAGCATTTACATAATGACCATAATGACTTACCATTTTGTCCCGAAAAATGTGTACCCCCGGGAGGTAAAACAAAGAAATTAATAGCAAATTTGTATAATAAGTACAACTACGTGATTCACTACGTTCATTTAAAAAAATGTTTAGAACATGGTTTAATATTACGTAAAATTCATAGAGCAATTACTTTTAGACAGAGTCCATATTTAAAACAGTACATAGAGTTAAATACTCAATTAAGACAGAAAGCAAAAAGTTCCTTCGAACAAGACTTTTTTAAGTTATTAAATAACAGTGTTTTTGGAAAAACATTAGAAAATACTGAAAATAGAGTAACCGTACATTTAGTTAATCAATGGTGCGATCAGTCCAATCGAACTAAGAAATTTATATCCGCTGAGAAACTTATAGCCAACCCCTATTTCCACAGTGCATCTATTTTATCAGAAAATTTAGTTGCAATACAAATGAAACCTGATCAAATTATTTTAGATAAACCTATATACATAGGTTTCACTGTATTAGAACTTTCAAAAGCACACATGTATTACTTTCATTACAATATTGTAAAGCCTTTTTATAAAGATCGAGTGCAGCTATGTTACACAGATACCGATTCCTTTGTCTATAAAATATACACCAACGATTTTTACAATGATTTGAAATATAATTTTTTACAATATTTTGACAGCAGTAACTATGAAATCACAAATGATTTACAGATACCGCTAAAAAATAAAAAGGTTCCCGGTCTCTTTAAAGGCGCACGGTTGGCGCAGTGGTTGAGCGATTGACTGCTGCGCTTTGTGTCGCGGGTTCGATTCCCGCACGGAACAAATATTTGTATGACCTACAGATAGTTGTTCCGGCTCTGGGTGTTTGTGCATGTGAGTTTATATGTTTGTAAACGCACCCACGATACAGGAGAAATTCCTAGTGTGGGGCAACGTGTTTAAAAAAAAAAAAAAAAAAAAAAAAAAAAAAAAAAAAAAAAAAGATGAAATGGGAGGAAAATATATTACTGATTTTGTTGGTTTGAGATCGAAACTTTACTCTATAAGAACCCCTAATAGTATCATTAAAAAAGCAAAAGGAGTAAAATCATGCGTGGTCAGGGATTTAAACTTATCAGACTATGAAACCATTTTATTTAATGGTGGAGTAATCCGGAGAAAAAATAATATGTTTAAATCAATAAAGCACGAAATATTTACTCGGACTGTCAACAAAGTTGCTTTATCTAGAAATGATGACAAACGATCGATATCTGTGGATCAAATATCAACCCGAGCCTGGGGGCATGCATTTATTTTTAAGAATGAATTACTTTGATCATAATTTTAAGTTAAGTGTTACCTACTCATAGTTTAGTTTTAGGAAATAATAAATGTTAATATTATACAAAAAATGAAATAAAGTGTGAATTATTATAATTATTGACTTGTTTTATTTCTGAAATCCTGTTTATTTCAAAATATCATTACACTTTTTTTTTTTTTTTTTAAATCGGTAAACAAAGTTAACACTGATTGCAGTTATCTCACTATGCACCTAAAATACCATGCATCATAAGGTTGATTTTCGAATAACTAACGTTTTACGATTAAGTAACATGCTTACAAGGCGTTGTTTGTCATTGTATAAGTGTTACCTACGTTGCAGTTCATTGGCCTTAGTCTTGAGACACAAACGCTTAGTTGACAATATTAGTATGACTTGTAATTATTTAGTTATTTTGTCATCATTTACGAAATATTATTCGGCGCGAACACCTGTTTAATATTTTTTTAACTTCCATCAAAAGTTATCATGTCGGTGAGTAAAATATTTTTAATTCGTTTTTTTATGATTGTTTTATAATTAGAGATTGTGTTCGCAGCTGTGTTGTGTTGCATTTTTCCAGAGCCTTTTGTCACTAATCTAAAGTAAATCTAGACTTTCTCGATTGAAAACCCAATTAAAACGCTATACTAGCGGAATAGTGGTATAAATTGTGTTTATATTTTGTTCCAGAATTCTGACACCGAGATTGTATTCAGCCAGTATGCTCAGGATCCTTACGAGGGATTCTCCGAGATGTTTCGCAGTGAACCCGGGCAAAGCAAACAAGTCACGAAAGATAAAAAACCAAAACAACGGTGCAGGGAAAAATCGATAAAGCAAAATCCTACAAAATCCTTCGTTATGAGTCGACTACATCGAAAAGGGATTAAGTTAATAAAAATTTCAGTGGTAGATCTGTGTAACAACAATCCTCAAACCATAGACAGTGATAGTGACAGTGAAAACGTTATTATAAACGCTCAATATATTGTTCAAGATCCCATCGACAGTGTTATGGACGAAACTGAGTCTTTAGTTAAGAAAATATCAAAATCTTTAATAGGTACTGACTTTTATTAACCGTTTTTGTAAAGTAGTTAATATTTGTATTTTCATTATGATGTTTTTATTTAATTTTGTATTAGGTTGTGTTATTTGTGGAGTAGCGTGGGGGTGTTTAACAAAATAAAAGCAAATTTACATTATTTTGATTTTTATTTAAAAACCTTAAAACCAATAATCTAAATACATTACACATATGAGTACATACATTTATACCCATTCTAAATATTTCCTTAAACAAAGCACATTTTTAAGAGCACAATGCTTTAGATGTTTATTACAATTAAAATTAGATCTTCCTTCACAGTATTTTTTATGCAAAACAGAGAAACTAAGACATTGTTCTGTACCAAGGTCTGATACTTTACAATTCACACACAGTTCCTTTATCCAATTCACCTTCTCCAAACCATTTACAATAATTTCCTTATTTTCTAGATATGGAACGATTATACGCCGAAATTCTCTATAGTCAATATATCCTTCATTCCAATAAATACCTCTATTTCTTTCCAACCATTTAACTTGTCTCTTTTCGTCACTTGTTAAGTATTTAAACAAGTATGGCGGTTTTATTAAAAATGTTTGCGTATAATCACGACTTGCAAAAGCTAATTCTTTTATTATAAAATTATTGTTCAGGTCTTTAAACCCTTGAACATCTAAAATAATAGTATTCGGATTCATGATATTTTTCTCACAGTATTACTCAATGGCTTGTACTCAATTATGCAGTTGTTCAATATAAGACAGTATGCAGAAGTTTGATCTGGTATATCGGAATCACTCTCAATTTCCACTCTTACATCCACAATAGGACCTGTCTTTACATTATCAGCTTGTCTAGAGCAATCTATGACAAATAGCGGCGCCAAATCTTTGAATTGTTTCTCACTTAATAAGGGTTCCGAGCGACGTCCGTAATAAGACTGTTGAAATCTGATGTATTGCTCGTATAATAAAGCGATTCTGTTATTCGCGAAGCTGACATTTAGGTTTTCATACGGGAAGTAAGTTGAGTTTAAGTATACTCTAACGTCACGAACATGACAGTGATCGAACTGGGACATATCAGAACTTGAATTGTTTTTTCTATTTGTTTGTAGACCCATAATTATGTATCTTGGTTTCTCTATTTGTGAGGAAGTTTTGATAGACCAGGTATGTTTTGTAGTTTTAGGTAAAGCTGGATATTCGTACAGATCCCAATTTCTGAATATCATCTGGAGTGGTCGATCTTTTTCTAACAGTTTTAGCAAACTTATTTTTTCTTTGTCGGACACTTTAACATGCGGTACACGCCAGATGATTTTATTTATCTGAACGTCGTCTACAAATTCCCTGGTGTTAAGTTTCACAGCATTCAGATTAGTGTTACTTCGTAGCAATATCAGTTCGTGCCTACTATTTATCACGACTTTCTTGAAATCTTCTGCAAAACCGATAATGTTACAGAGGGGTATAGAAGCAGAAAAACTACCCCCATTAATATTTTTTATTCCATCGATATTCCAGCCCCATGCATTGGCTATCTTTGATTCACCTTCACTCATTGATATTAACGATTTCATGGTGGTAGTTATGCCAGCGTTTTTTATTCTATCAATTTCCACTCCATTCAGCTCATATCTTATATCTTGGAATAAGTAGAGTAGAGCATTATTCGTAAAATTAACACTAGTGGCTTTCTCTTTCATATCCTTTTTACTTACGACAACAGTTCCTTCCAAATACAAGGTACTAGCTGAGGGAAGTATATACAAGTCCTGTTGGTTAATAGGTATGCGGATTTCATCGTTTCTATTGAAACTAGTTACGTAGGGCTTGTAAGAATGAAATTCGATTCCTTCAACAGTGTTGTCATAAGTCGGAGCAGATAAAACGTCTAAGATATTCATTTTAGCAAACCGATCGCTTTGAGAAATGCCTTGTTTTCTTTAGTTAATTTAATTTTCTTCTTAGAGCGAGCTCTTATTTGGTTGGAAGCTTGAGCGGAACTGATATTTTTGATTTGCTGATGCATATATTTATTGTAGTCAATCATTTTTTTCTTCTGAGATGCAAATACAGCTGCACTTCTTCACCGCGCAAATTGATTAAGCGGTTATTTATATCTAACAGCCTGATATGTATACAGCTAATGTTGTTTTGGTTAATTGGAAAGTATATCGCGTTTTTCGGGATTTCTATAATTCTATATCCGGGAGGCACGTTGAGAGCAAATTCGTGGATAATGTGACTGGGTTCTCCGTTTGTGTACGAGCCGCTTACAATATCACATTCGATCCTGATCACTGTTGTAGGTAAAATGTTGACTGGAAAGTGCGATACATGCCATTTATTTGCTTTTAAGATCTGCTTATTAAACCCTAACAAATTCCTAAACGTACCTTCTTTATTAAAATTTATGTCTTTTGTACAATATACAGCAGCTTTTAAAGTATTGTTATTGCACTGTAGTTTGATTGATGCATCTTTCATTTCAGATTTTAAATAATCATTAATATCTTGCAATTCATAGGTGCCGTCAGGTATTTCAATAACTTCGTTAGAACCATAATAGAACTTATTATTCGTTTTGTCAATGTTTGGAATAGAATTAAATGTTGCGAAATGCAATAAGGCACACTCATACTGTTCATATAGTTGCAACGTGTTAGGATAGTAAGTAGATAAAGTTGACGAGTTTCCAGTTATCGATAATGTGAGTGACATCTTGCAAATGATTCAAATAAAAGAAAAGCATAAGTTTTATACGTTTTATTTCCAAAAATTCCATAGATATTCTAAACATAAGTGTCCACAATTTACAGTGTTGAATTTCTGATATCTTGTATAATTATAAAAAACATTACAATTCTTAAAATATCGCATTAATTCCGTTGGAGGTTTTAAATCTCCAAAGCTATCAAAATATTCACAATAATTGCATACTTTTACATAAGCTACCCAATGCGTGCCTTCGTTCTTAGAGTCGTCCAAGTTAACGACACCACATTCAACCCGTTTTGGCGTCCTTGGTAACTGATCCTTCATGTATACTCCTCGAAAGTGAGGGATGTTGCGTGCATACCTTTGGATGTCTATATTAGTGAGAGGACGATTAGGTAGCTTATTTTTCAGTTTTTTGAAGACTTAATGAATAAACCATTACCATTTTTATGTGACTTAATGTACAAGCCCTGGCCTAACTTTAAAGACTCCATAGCCTTATTATGTCGTTGTGTTTCTCGCAAATTTTGCTGACCTGCTTTGTAATCGTTAACAGTTTTTGCAATACCAGCCGCACCACCAGCTAAAGTTCCTAAAGCTGATAAACCCGCAAAAATTGGTATTAAAGGTAGAATACCTCCAGTCTTTGGTAAGGGTATCACTCGCGGCACTCGAATTTTCTGAATGCATGGGATTATTTTTTTTGCTGCTGAGTAAGCAGCGTTAATTAAAGCTTTACTGTCCTTTGGATTCAGTTTCTTTATTTTTGCTTTTATTTTTGACACGAAACTTTTAAACGTTTTAATGCCAGAACCAGATTTCAGTTTGGCTTTCATAACTTTGCTCACTAACCATGAACTAAGTTTTTCACCTTTCCCAGCATCGCTCGATTTAAGTCTTTGTTTAGCCATATTTAGTAGTTGCAAATCAGCTTTGTGGCGATTGGGTAAGTCTGTATGGTTTGCATATGCAATGTCGTGATGCATACAAGCTTCGTCTAGCTTATTTACACCTCGGTCACCTCGTAATAAACGTTTCTGCAATTTAGTTCCGGGACCGCAATAATTGTAGCCGGGTAAATGAAGTTCGAACGGTAGATAGATTATTAATTAAGGTATTAACAAGTTCACCTCCTTGCATTGTCTAATGTGTAATGAGAGAAATGATGCAAAAGTAATCGTTATATAATTATTTTAATCCACTATTGCAGTTTTCTCGATCCAACTATTTTCTTCGTTGTTTAGACCCAACCATTTCACAAACATTTTTGATCCTTTTCTTTTTAAAACCCTTTCTATCAAATAAATACCAGGATAGTAAGATTTCTGAAGTTCTTGCTCGTAAAAGGTTCCCATTATGGCTTGCTTTCGCTGATCTTGTATATGATATGTTACTGGTATGGTATGATTAATTTTTTTTATAGTAAATATTTCAGTTGACCAATTAGGTGTATAACCTTTTTCAAAATGGTGTTTGTATTTACTGATACGAACAAAGTCACCTACTTTGAACTTAGGTTTTCTACGGACGGTTACATGATTTAAGGCTTTTTTAATATTTTCTTTTATAACAGACTCGCAAGATTTATTTACTTCAATTGGTTTAAATTTAATGGTACGATGTTTTGTGTTGTTATATATCTTTAACGTAACCTCTAACGGTATACCTAACCACATATAGTTTCCGTTCAGACTAAAATATTTATATATTTTATTTTTAAGAGTTTTAATCAGTCGCTCTACGATCGAAGCTTTTTTGGTAGAAAACGTTGAGTAATGGTTAACATTGTAAGTCTTCATAAGCGTTTGAAATGAGTTGTTATAAAATTCTGTTCCCATATCAGTTTGTAAATTAACCGGTTTGCGATTGCTGTTAATCAGTATTCGTTTAAATGCATGAGTAACATCAAGTTTATTTTTTGATTTTAATGGCTCTGCCCAAGCGTACTTTGAGAAGCAGTCAATCACCACTAAAATGTAATTATGACCTTTATTATATTTTCTTAGATTTTGCATGTCCATCAGATCAGCTTGCCACAAGTCATCGATCCCCTTTAGAATGACAGGACGTCTAACGAAATTTCTTCGTGCTGCTTTATGTATTTCATTAACAATTTGCTGTTTTGCCATTACGGAGTTTTTTGTAGTAATTTATCTACCTCTGCTTTGGTATAAAACTTATCTTCCAAATGAGTTGAAATCTCAGGTATCTTTGCTTTTAAAGTAGCCTGAACTGTGTCCTTTGTGTCTTTTATGATTTGAGAGCGCAATGAACCAATCATGTTATTAAATTCTTTTAACATATTAGCATTCAATCGATCTACATAATCCTTGTTCACGGTCAGGTTATTTAATTCTTTTAACATGTTAGCATTCAATCGATCTACATAATCCTTGTTCACAGCATCGCCTGCTTCTACTGGAGATCGGACTCCTCTTAATCTTGATGTTTTTAAATCAAAATCTCCGTTTTCTAATTTTAACAATGCGTTCTCATTAAACTCAAATAACTCTGATAAACGCATTCTTTTGTGAATGTAGTGTCCGAATTTGTCTACGTTCATATTTAAGGTGTATTGTATCGAGAAGCTGATAATAAAATAAACACATTTTAAAATATTTATTTATTTATAACTTTACTTTCACGCAATTCTTCAATGATAGATATAATTTCATTATCTAATCCTGTGTTACCAGCATCTCGAGATGCAATTAGTAATTTTAACCTATCTACCAATTCATTTGGATCGTCCCAATAAACAAAATCAACATTTTTCTTCCACATTTTTGTAAAGGGTAGTCCTTTTCCTTTCGTTTGGTGGTCCTGAATTGTACTTCGTAGTTGGAATAGAGGCTTAATAATTTGCAAATATTTTTGTCCTTTATTACTTTTGATTGGTTTACCGGGCTCATAGTCCCGTCGATGTGCGTTTGTGTCAAGTAGCATCGACTTATAATGTTTCATATCACTCTCTGTAACCAAGCTTAAATCGGCATTCTTTTTCAACAGCAACTGTTTTAAACCAGGCGTATTTCGGTATTTGCGTCCAGCTACGATGATATACTCATCACTGATCGTTATACGAGCAGAACCTAACTTCAATTTTCCGCCCTCTTTTCTGACACCAAACGGAATATCGGTCAGAGCTTCTGAGGACACTGACCAGGATGACGAATCAATACCTTGGTTGTTTTCAACTAATGATTTGTACGAAGAGTCACTTTCGATATCAGATTCATATTCGTCTTCATTGTCGTTATTATCATTGGTTCCTTTACTAATTGTGGGTTCTTTTTGCAAAGTTTTATCGATAAACGGAACTTCGGTTTCTTCATTTTCTATATTATGCGGAACACAAGCCTGCTTACTGACATTAGCAATTTGGTTGAGTGGTTCTGTTACCGGCTTGAAAACTGATTCCAGTACTTGCTGATTGTTAAGCTCAGCATCTCTCATCTTTCGCACCTTCTTCTTAACAGCATCTGCAGCCTCAACAATTTGTCTTTTCAGTGATTTTTCCATAGTAACAAAAAGTTCGTGATTGATTAAGCGTTGTCTGAAGAATAATAATATCGCGAGGGTAACACTCTTAAATATAAATATTTTTAATCAAAGACAACAAAAGTGTCAAATTTATTTCTATAACATCCTTTATTTTTGGAGCAATCCTTATTAATCACTACATAATTGAAAGGTTCACTCCATATTTTCGAACACATTTCACGAAATTCAATCCATGTCATATCAGTGTTGACATGTTCTTCATAAATATGCCGTAAATTAATTTCATCTTGTTTAAAAAGTATGATTAAGTTCGCATTATCTCTTACTAACTGCTTGGGGATTTTACTATATGTTTGGTTCAGATAAAAACAATCTATGCATTTGTGTCTTCCCATTGCAAAATAATCACGCATGTTATTTTGATTTTCACAAGCAACATCATCAAAAATAATCACGGAGTTGGGTTTTGCGTCCTGAACGCTTAGTACTTCCTCATTTCCCTGATATTTCTGGAGGGAAATACCGGGAACCCGTTGCAAAACTCTTTCTAAGAAAATGTACTTAGGTTGGTGCAGAGTTTTTGAATAAACATAAACATTTTCAAATCTTAATCCATTTTCGTGTATAAGAAGGCCAATTAATAAATTGGTTTTTCCACAATTGGATGGACCACAAATGATACATCGTACTGAGTTAGGTAATAATTCCCCATGACGAAAACTAGTCTTACAAATATCATCGCAGACTGTATCAACATGCAGCGATTGCGGTTGTTTTACAAATTTCATGATTACTGTTGGAAATGAACCGATTAAAAATGAGTGAATGTATATAGTACGTTAACATTTATAAACTTACCACAACCTCTTTTGCGTTACTGGTCATTGATCGAGTGGATTGTTCATTACTAAGCATTCTGTACCACCCTTCAGAGCGATAGCAAACTCGCATGATCATTGGTTGTATACAGTTATACACTAGAGAGTAAGTAAACGGAGAGTTGATGGATGATCATCGTTGCTCATCAAGTACGCAGCAAAATGTACTGTCTCGGTCGAGTTTATCGGTCGAGTGGAAAGGCGAGTCGATTATCAATTATTGGGCATTCTATACCACTATCGGCAGCGAGGCGCACTCGCCGAGCAACTTGCCGATAGTGGTATAGAATGCCCAATAATATACTACTTACGCGTACAATTAGCGACAATTGTTATTATATAATACTCGAAGTATAGCCTGAGTTAGCACTAAATTAATATAATATGTATCAATTGTTGCATTAGAGCGTTAACAATTTAGTTAATTAAGTGTAAATTGATGCGTAGGTTTTCATTAGCCATAGTTTATTCTCGTTAGTGTTAGATATTATTTCCAATTATTGACTAATGTTAGTTAACAAACCCATAATGTTGTAACCCCAAATTTTGTTGTTTATTTCTATCCTAATTCATATAACTTACAGATTAATTATCAAGGAATTTAATTTTTTTTGGGGTGGTATGGATCTATCTCCTAGCGGTCCACCCCGGGCAATGGCACCACGGGCTTGCCTGTGGTACGGCTGAACGATCCCACTTAGGCGGTGGTAGGCTCCGCAAGGGGCCGCCTGGCTCGCGACTACCATCCCACCGGAGTCCGGCACCAAGCAGCTTGCTGTATTCCGTCGGTGTGTGGGAGTGCCAGTGCCTTTGGGGGAGAAGGAGGTTGTCAGTTGCGCTGTTCAGAACCGGTCTTGGTATCTGAGAATAACTTGCCGGGTAGCTCATTCTGGAGGGTATCGGGATCCGAAGCACGGTGCCAGCCGTTGGCCGACCGCAGTCAGTAGGGGGCCCAAGTAGCACGCCAGACACGTGCCAAAGGCTGTCCCGCCAACTCGCGAGAAATCCCGGTATGCTCCACCGTGCCAGCTGGCGACTGAATGGGAGGACCCGGTGGCCATATCCGGGAGGTTTCGGGCATCCCCGCAGTCTCCAAATGAGTTCCCCATAGGTTAAGTTAGTTTTAGTGGTCCACTTGGCTAACTGAGCAGCGCCTGGACAGTTCAACTTTTTCCCCAGCAACTCTAACAAAATTAATGACCAAAGCTCGGAAGAGAAATAAGATTAAACAACGGCTGGACTTCCTCCCACTTAAAGTGCACCTCATTAACATCAGGGGGTTGCACTCCAACCTTGATCCGGTCCACCACCACCTTGAGCCCGAGAAGCCGCACCTGTTTTTCCTAACGGAGACGAAGATAACAATCCCGTCGGACGTGGCGTACCTCAACTACCCGGGTAACTCTCTTGAGCACAAGTTCAAGAAGCAAGCTGGGGTCTGTGTGTACGTCCGCGATGACATTTGTTGTCGTCGTCTCCGTTGCTTTGAGAAATCGGGTTTTTCTGCCATATGGCTACTTGTGGACACAGGCGTGGAAAAATCTATCTACATCGGCGTATACCAATCACATAGCGGTGACCAGGAGTCAACAGCGCTCTTTAATAGCCTTGTAGAGTCGACTGATGTAGCCCAGCAAAGATACCCAACAGTGAAGCTTGTTTTTGTGGGGGACTTCAACGCCCATCATAAGGAGAGGCTGTTTCCGTACCAGAAAACCGACCATGCTAGGTTGGAGGCGCGCAAGTTTGCTTTAACGCTAGATCTTACCCAGCTTGTGAATGTGGCAACGCGGGTACCGGATGTAGACGGCCATACACCCAATTGCTTGGAGTGCTGACTCGTAGTCACACCAGGTTATCACACCAGTGTGACAAACAGGATTTTTTTTCTCGTTTGTCACACCACTGATTTTTCCACACCATTTATTCCTAACTAGTGCTGTCCTAGTTATACTAAAGGGTTTTGAGTGCTGACTCGTAGTCACACCAGATTATCACACAGTATGACAAACAGGATCTTTTTCTCTCGTTTTTTTTTCAATAAGGGCGGTTAGATGTTGAAATGAAATAAAAGAAGCTGTGGTATTAACAAAATTCTTTTTTTATTTGGAAAGCACACTTGTGCCATTAAGTGTGGAATACGAGTATGATATGACATCGTTCAAATGTCCGCCTCGGCTGTTTACAATGGCACGGATCCGAGTGGTCCAATTATCAATGACTCTTCTGCATAGATCCGGCTGAATTTGGGCAATGGCCTGTGTGTGTTCACCTTTAGGGCATCGGTCGATTGTGGTTTGTTTGCATAGACCTGTGACTTCAAAAAACCCTACAAGAAAAGTTCTAGCGGTGACCTTTGTGGCCAATTCACATCACACCTGCGAGAGAAACCCAAACGCTCGAATCGCTCATTCAGATTTTTTATCATTTGAACATGCTGTTCAATCGTGTAACTTGCCATGGTGATTCGGCATAAGTAACTGAATAATAAATTTTTAACAGTATTATTCAATCAAAAGAAAATTGACATCGAAAAAAAAAGAAGGGTCGACCATTTCCTTGAAATATTGCGTTAAAAACGGAATAAAAAACTAAAATCATCATCACCAGCAGATCGACTTTATTAGAATATACAGGTACTGCACTAGCAATTATTGTATACATGGTGTGGAAAAATCAGTGGTGTGACAAACGAGAAAAAAAATCCTGTTTTTCACACTGGTGTGATAACCTGGTGTGACTACGAGTCAGCAACGATTGCTTGGACCTCCTGCTGACAACTGATCCGGGCAGTCATTCAGTATCGGTCTCATCCCCGCTGGGAACGTCTGACCACTGTCTGGTGAAAACCGTTTCGATCTGTTCTCCTCCAGATGAGAGTCCTAGAGGCACGAGGCGGGTATGGCGATACGAGTCAGCAGGTTGGGATGAGATGCGACAGTTTTTTGCGGCCTATCCTTGGTGGCATGTGTGCTTCTCCTCAGGTGACCCCTCGTGCTGTGCTGACGAGGAAAATGCGGACGTGATTCGGCAGGGAATGGAGTATTTTATTCCATTCTCCGACATCCGGCTCGGTCACAAATCCCGGCCTTGGTATAATGCAAATGCGCTCACGCTTCTTTTCACACAATTCACGTCTGGATTCTGGCTCTAAGCAACCACCTATTATACCTCATTGTGACTCTTCGATGCTGGAGATCGCAGTTCACACTAAAGAGGTTCGGAGAGTACTGTGTAGCCTAGATTCTTTCTTCGATTCCAGCGAGACTATTGAGACAGTGTGCGCCTGAACTGTCACCTGTGTTGAAACGCTTGTTTCACCTCTCTCTTGAAAAAAGAACGGTGCTGAAATCCTGGAAGCTTGCAAATGTTCAAGGCTATTAATGCCAGAGTTCCTCAGGGGTCTGTTCTCTCTGCAACTTTTTTCCTGCTGCACATCAATGACCTACTTCTGCCTGGTATTGTTGGGTACGCAGATGACAGTACTGTTTCAGAGAGATACTTGTCCAGCGCAAAAACCGGCGGGGATGAAGTTCATTCCTTGAGAGAGGCTATGGTGGAGCGTACAGATTTGGCATGGAGTTAACATCCAGCCTCAACTTCGGCGCCTCAAAGAAACTGGGCGTCCTAAACAGAGTGAAACGATACTTTATGCCTATTGACATGCTATTAACTCTTTACAAGGCGCAAGTCCGATCCTGTATGGAGTATTGCAGCCACCTCTGGGATGGCTCAGCTAAATATCAGCTTGCCGCGCTTGACTCGGTGGAACGCAGAGCTAAGAGACTAATTGGCGACGTCAAACTGCTGGATGCCAAGCTTCACAGCTTGGCTCATCGCCGTAAGGTTGCCTGCTTGTCGGTCTTCTACAGACTGTATTTTGGCGAGTGTGCACATGAACTCCACGACCTCATCCCACCGGCCCTCTTCTACCATCGGACATCTAGACGCACTGCAAGTTACCATCCTCACTTAGTTGCCATTCCACCAATTCGCACCAAGCGCTTCCAAACATCCTTCATAATGCGCACTGCAAAAGAGTGGAATTCACTGCCTGCGTCTGTGTTTACGAACGCATACAACCCGAATCTCTTCACAGTTAGAGTGAACAGGCTTCTTCTGGGTAAGCTCACTTCATCATCGACTTTGTCTCTGTCACCTCTGAACTAGACTAGAGTCAAGAGCAAACCCATCATAAATAAAAAAATAAATAAAAAGTGTACTTCTTTCCATTAGATATCGGATTTATTGTTATGTACACATTTTATTTACATTAAAGATTACCTAATTACATTACCTAATCATTAGGCCTTCCCCAAGGGTCGCCACATTGATTGATCCTGTGCGTTTCGCATCCAACGCACACCCAAAGGCTTGACCTGGTCGTCGCTCCACCTAGAGGAAGGCCTTCCAACGCTGCGTCTTCCGATACACGGTTGCCACTCCGGAACTTTTCGGCCCCAATGGCCAACCTTTCTGCGTGCAATGTGCCATGCCCACTGCCACTTAAGTTTGGCAATTCTTCGGGCTATTTCGGTAACCTTGGTTATCTTGCGGAGGAACGATTCATACATAAAAACCGGTTAAAATTATAATACTCCTTTTGGCTTCGCCGTCGTCGGGTAAAAAGCAAACATTAATCATTGAATCTATTTTTCTGCTTATTTTTTGCTATTATAATTTCGAAAGGCGCTAGATGTTACTAAAATCGATTACTTGTCAAATAAACACATCAACACGGTCTAGGGATATTTTTAAAAAAGCGAATTACTATCAATGTGTTAAATATTTATATGACATGTATATATTTAAAAGATACGATATTTAATATTCTACCATTTTTTAATAATGGTTAAGGTAATAATTTCGACTAAAATTTCAGGATTTTATGGAAAAAAAATTAAGCATAGACGGAAACCGTATATGAATTAACTTTTGTAACACATCATATTTCTATAAATATTGTTATACATGTTCAATGTAACCTACCACTAACGCCATCTGCGTATAAAGCTGTAAACTATTACCAACAAAGTAAGCGTAGCCAACTAACTGTGTTAATATCATTGATTGTATTGTAAATAGTTCGCAAGATTGATACTAGATGTCGCTGTTCGCTTACCTCTGTTTTCTAAATCGCGGTGTTAAAAGTCGCCCCAAGTTTATGACCCTCGCTACAAAGACTGTTTTATTTAAGATTACTTCTAACCAAGTGCACCTACCACTCCATCCTACTTGGAAGAGTGCGTAAGACTCCCTGGCTAGTTAGTTTTCGTGCTTTTACCCTTTTTTGGTTTAGAGGTCATCTACCGCCTCCCTCGTCCAAGCGGGCGTAGTGAAGTTGGTGGAAGCCTAGTATAAATTCTGTATATCACTATTGTAATCATCCATAACTGTTGGAAATTACCTAATAAATCGTCCTGCCAAAACCCTGGAGTTTTCCTATCGGCCGGAACGAGTGACGTCCTCGACTTCCAGTCCACGCAACCCCCTTACAAACTGGCGACCAACGGTGGGCACGACTGCAAGCCGAAATACAGAACCCGCTCCGGCCGTATCACTACGACAACAGTGAAAAGGAGGCAAGCAGAGATGTCTGTCAACCTGTCCGACACGCAGTTTGAAGCACTTCTGGCAAGACTGTCACCTGGAAGACACGGTTCCTTTGCTTCCTGTAACGCTCAATATGATGGAGTGAAGAATCCGGAAGTGGTGGAAGCATTTTTGGCAGCGACAAGTGTTTTTAAAAAGATTGAAAACATAAGTGATTCAGAGGCACTCACTGGTGTACCACTTGTACTGAAGGGTGAAGCTGCAGTATGGTGGCAGGGAGTGAAACAGCAAGTCACTACCTGGGAGGACTTCAAGGAGCGCCTCTGTTACGCGTTTGCCCCTAAAAAGCCCGCGTACATACTTTATCAAGAGATAGTACAAGTCAGGCAGGATTTTGCAATGCCTACTGAGAACTTCATTGCTCATAAACGCATGTTGTTGGCTCAGCTCCCAGGTCCTGAACACACTGAGGAGCAACAGCTGGATTTGGTGTACGGACAGCTGAAGCACAGAATCCAGGAGAAAATTCCGCGACATTCCATAACCACTTTCGATGACCTACTTAAAGCAGCGCGAGCTATTGAGCAATTATGGTGCAGCATGTCAAAAGAAGGAGATCCTGCAACGTTTCCTAAGAAGTCTAGACAACCAAAACCAAAGTGTGGGTTTTGTCACTTCCCAGGACACAGCACAGAGCAGTGCCGAAAATTGCAGAAGAAGGAGAAGGAATCGGGCATTGTGGAGTTAGATCCAGATCCACGAGCACAAATAAAAGGTACCCAGGCACCGTCACCATCGGCACCTAGAGTATCCTGCTATGGATGCGGTGCGCCCGGTGTTGTTCGTACCAGTTGCCCAACATGTTCAACGAAGAAGAGAGAGTCTGCAAAAACCGAAGTGGTTGGCCTAAGTTTCTGCCCAATTAACCTCCAATACGATATCAAGATGAGGCCCATTGTGTTTATTGAGGTCGATGAGATAAAGGGCACAGCTTTTATAGACACATGTGCGAAAGCTAATGTCGCCTCCTATCAACTATATAAGCAGTTAGTCAAGAAAGGCAGCAAGTTTGAAGAGGAAATGGTTCGTGTCACCTTGGCCGACGGCGTCGGAAAAACAAAACGCGTCTTATCCACCACAGCCGTTGTCATGCTGGAAGGGCGTACCTTTCCTACTCGCTTCATTGTACTTCCCGAGGCGAGAGACAATCGTACTCTGTTGGGGATCGCCTTTCTACAGCAAGCGAAAATGGTATTGGACCTTGGACAGTTCACGTGGAACTATCCGGACAATGACTACAGAACATTTGAAATGTACGACGAAGATTTCGTACAATTCGAAAGTAGTGCCGTGAGTATCACCAGTTCACCGAAAATTGCCGATAAGGCTGCGACGGTGTCACAAGAGGCTAGCTTACCTGAGAGCACCGGCTATAAGTTGATACAGTTGATACAGGTGATACAGTACAGTTTCAATAAAAAATAAAAATAAAAAATAAAATAAAATACCGCTGGAACTTTCGCCACCAAAGCGAACGCGAAAGATTTTCGACGGATACGTGCCTGCTTTCGCCGATTATATGATGAGGGATGCCGAGAAAAACATCCAAGAAGCGGACATTACACTTTCTCCCCACTCCGAGCAACTATTTACTAATGATACCAATGTAGAAATAGGTTGTTTAGATATCGAACTAAATAAATTATTAGTAGAGTACCAAGATGTTTTCATTGGTAATTACCAACCATCCTTGCTTGGGGAACACTGTATTGTTACCAAGAGTGACGTACCAATATCGGTGCCTCCTTATCGATTATCATCGACTAAGAAAGAAATTCTAAAAAAGGAACAGGAAGATGCCTATTCTACACTGAAAACCTGTTTGTCTAAAGACCCTGTATTGCGAAAAGCAGATGAAACAAAACCATATATTATAAAAACTGATGCCAGCAATTACGCACTCGGAGCTGTTCTCGTCCAGGGGGAGAAAAACAATGAACATCCAGCAGGATATGCGAGCAGATTGCTCACATCAGCAGAAATAAACTCTCACACTACTGGGCCAGAACCTATTCAACCCCTTCGCAGAAGAGGACGACCCAAGAAGAAAGTGGTCGACAACAAGTCATCATCAGCTACACGACGAGGACGTGGACGTCCTAAGAAACAATAACTCCTCTCAATCCAGTCCCTCTCGCCGAGACGTCTTTGGGGACTGAGGGGGAGACTGTAACACATCATATTTCTATAAACATTGTTATACATGTTCAATGTAACCTACCACTAACGCCATCTGCGTATAAAGCTGTAAACTATTACCAACAAAGTAAGCGTAGCCAACTAACTGTGTTAATATCATTGATTGTATTGTAAATAGTTCGCAAGATTGATACTAGATGTCGCTGTTCGCTTACCTCTGTTTTCTAAATCGCGGTGTTAAAAGTCGCCCCAAGTTTATGACCCTCGCTACAAAGACTGTTTTATTTAAGATTACTTCTAACCAAGTGCACCTACCACTCCATCCTACTTGGAAGAGTGCGTAAGACTCCCTGGCTAGTTAGTTTTCGTGCTTTTACCCTTTTTTGGTTTAGAGGTCATCTACCGCCTCCCTCGTCCAAGCGGGCGTAGTGAAGTTGGCGGAAGCCTAGTATAAATTCTGTATACCACTATTGTCTGTAATCATCCATAACTGTTGGAAATTACCCAATAAATCGTCCTGCCAAAACCCTGGAGTTTTCCTATCGGCCGGAACGAGTGACGTCCTCGACTTCCAGTCCACGCAACCCCCTTACACTTTTAATTTATGAGTAAAAACTGAAAAAAATAGAAAAATCATTTAATTTGTGTTTATAAACTTGAAGTTAGTAGTCTGAGAAAGCGCCCATGATGTTCATAACACATCGGCAACGATTCGGCATGCTCAGAACAAGGTTGTCTTGTTGTCTTGCTGCGGAATATTGTCCCATGTCCTTCTGAGGTGCGCAAAAAGTTGATCTTATGTAGCCAGATTTTCAGGAACTTCCATCTCCGCCCTCGTCAAATGTTGGCGTTGCATGGCTACAATACCTCAATTTTAACTTTATCTTTCGTTTAAAAATGAAAAAAAACTGTAACTAAACGTAATTCGTATTGTTTTCTAAATTTCGTACAAATGAAAATTCCCTCTCCTACACATCAAGACATTTTTATGCCACCGAAACAAAAGAATTTTCAAAAGTTTGAATTCGGAATTAGTTTGAGATAAATTACAAACAAATCGGTGTATAAAATATTCCAATGTGGCCAGTACTTTTCGATATATTAATTGAGTATGAAATATCCCTAGAACGTGTTGATGTGTGTATTTCAAATGTTAAAAAAATCACAGTTTTTTATTTTTTCTTTTCTATGCACACAAATACCTAGCTAGGCACCAAGTTCTAAATTTCTAGGTCATCTGGAAGTGGGTTAGATTTTTTATCTATCCATCAGTCATTGATTAAAATGACGATTTTTAGACATTATCTCAATAACAGTTTGAGCTATATTTTTGAAATTTTAGAAACTATGGGGTTTTAATAAATAAACCAAATTCTATGTGTCTATGTTAAATATATTTATAGTTATTAAGGGGTATAAAGTAGCTGCAAATGGTTCGTGTAATTTAATACATGGCTAATGCGTCGTCAGTTTGTTTGCTTGAACTTGGCTTGAAACGCTGCCACGTGTCTACGTATATTACATACATGCAAGATACACGCGAAAAACATGACGCTTTCTTTGCAGTAGGGTAAAAAGGCGCCAAGTTCGACGAAGAAGAGTTGAGATCTAGAAAGGTGACAAGTTGCATAGCCTTTCCAATTTCGTCTATGGACATAAAATAATTTATTATTTTATTAAATATGTTATATTGAATTTGTCATCTTGTAAAATTTAATGACATTTATAAATTAAAAAAAAACTGGTCAAGTGCGAGTCGAACTCGTGCGCCGAGGGTTCCGTACCTACCTATTATACCGCTGGTTTTTTTTGGTAAATTGGTATCATTTTTATTGGTGGCTAAGTTTTAAAGATATGGGCAAATTTAGATATTCGCGTAAACTTGTAAGTACCAAAATTTACCTTAATTTTCAACTTTTTTTTTTTTTTTGGAAAATAAAAAAGCCTTACTTTACTTTTTGCCAAATTTCGTGATTCTAGGTCAACGGGAACTACCATATAGGTTTTCGACCCAAAACCTATAGGTTACTTCCGGTTGATCTAGAATTGTCAATTTTGGTTAAAAGCAAGGTCTTATAGAACAAGAAAAGGAAAAATTGTGAAAATAAGAAAGTTCAAAGTTAAGGTAAATTTTGGTACTTACAAGTTTTCGCGAAAATGTTAATTAGCTTATTGATTTATATACAACTAAAGATCTATCCACACATATCAAGGCCGTGCCCGGGACGTGGACGGGCCGTGCCCCGTCAAGGGCTCAAAAAATATCGTTGTGTACATTTTATGAACTCGTTCACACACGTCCGTGCACGGGCCAGTGACGAAGCTTCAACGGCCCTGTCACGTGCCGGGCACGGTTCTGATATGTGTGGATAGACCTTAATAGGGGCTATAGACCTCAGTATCTGGTAATAATTTCAATTTCCTAGGTCCACCCGTTTCTGAGAAAATCGGTGGTCGCACACGGACAGACGAACAAGAGAGTGATCTTGAAAGGGTTCCTTTTTTTACCTTTTGAGGTACAAAACCCCTTAAAATGAATGAAACAACGAATTTAAAGAATAAATTTAAAGCACATTCTGTCTGTACTCGTAACAATTAATAAAGGTAAGCAATCCTTCGGGACAGTAATTTATGAATGACGTGACAAACGCCCGCACAAAGCACTCGTGACAGCCGCGACTGAGCTCGGTCCAGTATTTCCCAAGAATCCCTGTAAAATCGCAAAGTCAATCTGTGTGTGAAAAATGACGCTCTCTGTCTACTTTGTGGTCATACCCGCCGCGCAGGCAGTGTGTCCAGATGACAGAACTAATAAAATTCTCCGTATAGTGAATCTTTGACAGTCGTTACGGGTCGTCACTTCTTGTAAAGTACTGGTATTCTGCTGGATGTGGTTCTACTGCAAGCTGACCGCAACATAATTTGGGATAATTCCAAGCAAGTGCATTTTCCAAACAGATATGTCTATGGAAATATAATACATCTTGTAACCTGAGCAATTGCCACGAAAAACGTGTGATTCGTTACTTCCTTAAAACTTTGATATTAGATTAATCACTGTGGGACTCAGTTAATATAACATAAATAATATTATGTGTATTGAATTACTTGATAGTTTACATTTACCAGAATTGACTAATGATGGGTATCTAACACGTCACGCAAAATAACTAACGTCTTGGTTGTCTTTATAGGGGATAAGCCAATCATAAATATGGGGATGTTTTGTCGTCAACACGAAAATTTTCCGGGCTACTTCGCTTAAGAACCTCACTCCATCAGATTTATTATAAACGGAGTAAAAGTACGTTCAATGATCGTAATTTGAGCTTTTCATTATTATTATCGACACCGGAAATCCACCGAAATCGAGAAAAAATATTTTTTATGGCATATTGAGCTGTAAGACTGTATATAGTAAAAGTTGGCCGAGGCATTGGAAATGTTTTGTTTCATTGGTAAGTAAATTTGTTTTTAAATTGTGTGTGAAAAAGTGGCACGCTTGGTTTTCATACAGATATGGATGCAAATAACATACGTGTTTTCGAAGGCCACGCAAGTTCTTAATTCAAACTGGTGGCTGGCATTTGACAACAAACCGTTCACTGTTATAATGTTTGAATGAGTTTCGAGGTAATAGTTTCGAGGCACTTACCGGGTTTTGATATACAGCAGTTTACATGACCGATTACATGACCAACACTAAAGATAAAGTTTACATGACCGTGTTTTTTGCGCCCTGTCTATTTAAAAAAAAAAACTATTATACAGAAAAAACGGCACCACGTGACCTAACCACGGGACTGCTGTATATCAAAACCCGGTAAGTGCCTCGAAACTATTACCTCGAAACTCATTCAAACAGTCATTATAAATAAAATTATCTGGGTATAAAAATATTATCGAAAAATTTCACCTACTGCGTTCTTATATGGGGCAGTCTCATATAACCAGACATAATTTTAATATTTATTGAATTCGCATGGCGATGGCTCATATGAAATATCATGCCAGATTACCTATTTTAGTGATCTTTTTTTCGTAGTTAAAAGGTTGCATTCATAGGCAAAATAACAGTGAACGGTCTCTTGTCAAATGCCAGCCACCAGTTTGAATTAAGAACTTGCGTGGCCTTCGAAAACACGTATGTTATTTGCATTTTCAGGAAATGATGCTGTAGCTAGCACCTATGATCATCACAGAGATCATAAAGTCGGCCATCTTGGGCGCTTATGATGTTAGCTTAGTAAAGTACATCGTGACCTCCGGTACTTACATCCGGGAGGAGGAAATCAATGCTATCAGACAGAGGTAAGGTTCAAAATAGTTTGCCATAAGCTGGGACTTGCGTGCGAGACGTTTGTTCTTCACGTGTGTAGTGTAAAGTAGTGTAGCGAGTAAGCAAGTTCATTCGCACGACTCAACGCAGCACAGAAACCCACGATAGTATAAATACCTGTGCAGTTTGTATGCAAATTCATTTCTGTTTCCTACCTTGTAAGTGTAATAATAATATAACTCTGTCGCTCTCGCACAGAATTTTATTTCATTGCCTATCACCAAAATTACCTCAGTGGCTACACGGCTATATTTTATATAATATTGTAAGTAGTATATGTAAGACGGAGTACTAAACTGCTTCACCTTCAAAAGGCGCCTGGAGTTTTGGGGAAAAGACCAGGGAGTGTGGGGTTTTACCTGACTAAAACTACCTTGGTAATCCCCTTCACCTCTTAAAAGACCACCCCGGTACTCCCTCTGTGCAACGCCTGTTAGGGCATATCCCTGGGAGGCTTAAAAAGCACCTCCCCTGAACCTCGCTGTGCACGTCAGCACGTGATTACTTTTCTGCCGTCTTTCCTGAAGTCACTTGGTGGGCGGACAGAGTCCGCAATCTGAACATCCGCTACCTCGCGGTTCCACCTGCTTGTGACGAAGGCGGGTTTTTCGGCGTTTTAGGCATCGAGGCGATTGCCAACCGACGCCTTCTTCTTCGAGTGGGATCGGCCCTCTCACGATCCCGCTCGGCGGCCTCCGTCTGGGCCACCACAGTCTCATAGAAGGAGACCATTTCTCCTAATTTTCAATCTCTGCCAGCATAGCGCTAACTACTGGCAGAGACAGGTTTCACCCGAGCCTGGCGACCAAGACCTGCCACTCAGAGGCCCACGCCAGACACTGCTCGAGCGTGTGCTGTGCAGATTCAAGGTCGCCTACACAATGGTGACAATTTGCCGTAGTCTCTCGGCCAATACTATTCAGGTACTCACCGAAGCAACCGTGTCCGCTCAGTACCTGAGTGAGCCTGTAGGAGACGCGCACCTCTCTTTTCAGCCAGGCTTTGAAGCGCGGCAGGAAGGCTTCAACAACGCGATTGCGCGAAAATTGCGGCTGCTGTAGCCGCTCACGCCACCGTTTGAGCGAGTATCGCCGTTCCTGCCTCCTCAGCATTACTGCTGTGATTCCCGGTACGCTGTCACCATTCCGGCGGATGGCGTGAATCCGGTTATAAACCCTCGCATCCATAAACGCCAAATGCAGGCTATTAATTTTAGTCCTGCAGCGTCGGACAGTCTGCTTGATCAAACAGGCGCTGCATAAAGGGCCAACGATTGCACGACACCCGCGTATTGGCAGCGAACTTCTTCCCGAGGTCCCCCCCAGTTTGGGCAGCAGTTAAGAATCAGGGTTACCTACTTCAAGAGTATTAAAAATGTGTTCCTTTTTTCGCAGTTCAAAAGAAACAATTCGGAAGCAAAGAGTCATATCTCCATTAACAAAATGCTGAAAAACAGTCTCTATAGATATGGGAACGAACACGGCAGAGTCCCTGCTCACCTCAATTTTGCCAAAGAAGTCTATGATAACATGGTCAAACATAAGGATGTAACAGCCTTGGTAAGTCTTCTTCTATGTATTTGGTTTGTGTGTACAGTTAAATAATCATGAGTTCTACAAGTTCAACTCTTACAATCCTTCGGGGAACACAGATGTGATCTTAAGTTATTAACTTAATTAAGTAAATTATTTTATTCCACAATCAACTGATTTTATATAAATGTTGTCGAGGTATTCTTTTAAGTGAAGTCAGAAGTAAATGCAAGTACTCTCTTCCCTATATAATTATACATTACATACAAAACCTGTTAATAGCAAAACCACAATTAAATTAAAATTGAAAGTAAAGTTAAAATTGAAATCAAAAATTAAAATTAATTACACAGAATTAGAAATTAAATCAACATTCAAAAAAACAGTCAAAATCAAAATAAAATTTAAATTATATCAAAATGTTGATGTAATGTTCTTTCATGTCACCCTCCCACACAAACCGCCCAATTCTTTGGTATTCCTCTTCCTCTCCGACATTTATATAATTATATTCATAAATATTTTAGTCACAAATGCATTGTATCCCTCCTCATCACAAGCTTAAAACATGACAATCTATTTCCTTTAATTTTTTCACTGGTGGTTTCAATGGTGGCCATCATAATATTTTTTTTTTGTATTCTTGTTTACTTGTATTACCAGTTTGGTCGTAAGAGCCTTTATAAATGTATTTAGTTAACCAACAGTGACCCTTAAAAATATTTCACAAAATATGCGTATTACAATTTTTCTAGCCAATTATAGGGTTCTTTTGTGAGAGATATCATTGTGAGTACTGAATTAAGAATTTGAAGTTGAGTAGGTATTTGTAAAACTACTTTTCTGGATGGATGCAATAGATTATTGAAAAATAAAAATTAACAAAAACAAAAATAAATTACAAAATGTCAAAAGGAAAAAAAACGTCAATAAAAAAATTAAAACAGGTTAATCACGAAAAGAATTAAATAATACAAAAATGTCACGTGCAATGTTAAAAAAAGAAAGAAATTAGCCTATTCATAATAACATAACAGGTCAATGACTACAATTTTGCTTGATCATCTGTTAAACTTTGGCATACTCGTAAGAATAGGTTTTGTCGCGTTCGTACATAAACACAATTCAGAAACCGGCCCGTAATCCACATTCATTTTCAAAACAACATAAAGTATCTACAAATGAAAAATTGTGTCAAGGTTATTTGTGGAATTGGCAATACTAACTGCAATTCTCTAATAAAATTGATATCGCGACCCAGTATCAATCTGTCAAAAACCCTCAAGTATCCACAGCTGACTGATTTTTCTTGCACTTGATCAACTCAATAAAGTACGGTTGATTGATGTATGATCCATACTTCACACTGTTCACGGAAAACAACTGCAAGGGTATATTACAGGACAAATAAAACATGACTTTAACTAGTTCAGTTTTTTAGCATTTGCACTGGACCGGTCGAAGTGGCTTCACACTGATATTATAAAGGCGAAAGTTTGTGAGTGTGTGTGTTTGTGTTTGTTACTTCTTGACGCTCAAACGGCTGGACAGATCTGGATGAAATTTGGCACAGAGATGGTTATAGTCAAATATAGCACACATGATACTTTTTATCTCGGTATAATGTTCCCTTGGAATGTTAAAACACTATTCACGAGGGCGAAGCCGCTGGCAGGAGCTAGTTAGTATACATACCGTTATATAATTATATATAGATTAGGTTTACTGTAGTTATAAATTCGTCACAATCTAAGAAGTCCGTTGACGTTTCTCATTTTACGGGTCATTTCCAAAGTACTCCATTCTTTTGTTGTAAAATATAAGAATCTCATACGTTAATTCCCAAGTTACTGCAAGGAATTATTATTATTTAAAAATACTTATATTTCTTATCCATAGGTATCTGGAATTATTCTCAAAGTACTCCACCGATTATTCGTTAACTGCTCCATTTACATAATTACCTAAAAATACATATATTTCATTACAGTCAACCTAAGTTCAGCATTTTGTAATAACGTCAATGCACAATTATTTCTGTACGTCAGCTACCCTTTTATAGTAATAAAATATTTAAAATAGCTTTTTGATTAAAATGGGGTGGAGTACTTTGACAACATTTTAATATTATCATGGAGTAGAATGAAACCTAATTTAAAATATTATATTTTTCATGGAGTAGTTTGGGAACTCTTTTTGGAGTACTTTGGGAATAACCCCATTTTACATGCCGCGATAGCTTTTTACGTCATAAATTGAAAAATCAAATTCATAATCCTAATGTACGACAATGTTACCCATACACTATAACAACGAGTATCATTCGCAAGCAACAAGTTTAATTATTATTATAGTAGATTGTTGCATCGAGCACAAAGTAATTTATTATTGCACCGAGTGCCTCTAATCTATCAGGCACGAGGGCAATATAAATTACTTAAGGCGAGGTGCATAATCTGCTTTTCTTTCAACTATTACCTATAGGAATAGTAGATAAAAGAAACTCATATCAAACAGTTAAAATAGAAGTTTAATTATTGAAATTAAAAGATTTTCTATAACACTGTCGGCTTCATTTAGAATGTTTTCCGGAGTTAATATGTCGCTAGATGATTCCATTTTAATTCGAAGCCGAAGCACTCAAAATCAGATAGATTCACACTTTATCGTTTCCAAAAATATTGTCAAGCAAAATTAACAAAGTTCCCGCCAAATCACTTTTTTAAATTTCTTTCATTTTTAAATCAGAGTTAGCAGCAATCATTTTTTAAATTTGGAACAAGTAGGATAGAAATGAATAATACGTACGTAAAAAAAAAGTATTGATATCGGCTGGCTGAATAGAGCTAATCCATTGAGATTGGCACCTTTTGGTGCGATTAAAAAATAAACTGTGCAATAATGAAATTTCATACATTTTTATTGCTCTAGAGCATTAAAGACTCGCTTTGTACTGAGTTTTTAGTGTGATTGTGATGAAATTAAAGTATAGTTGGAAGAAAAGTATTTTTATAGCTGTCAAAACGGGCCTTTTATTTTTTGTCAATTTTAATGTGAAGTAACTTAGTACTTATCGCATTGGGTGAAATCCTGTAAAAATGATAATAACTTAATAACTAATGATTGATTAATATTTGATTAAAATAAAACAATAATTATTTTTTGTTAATTTGATCTTATTCTAGATCAAATTAACAGGCCGGTGTTTCCTGGCTGATTATTCTGAGGAAAAAAAAAACCGACACGAATTAAGTTTTCTAAATCCTAATCATTAATGGTCATATCATATAGAATAGAATAGAACACATTTATTCGACACTAGAGGACGCCTCGCGGTTTCACCCGCGTAGTTCCCGTTCCCGTGGGATTACAGGGATAAAAAGTAGCCTATGTCACCCGGGGATAGAGTAGCTTCCCAACGGTTAAAGAATTTTTGAAATCGGTCCAATAGTTTTGGAGCCTATTCGGTACAAACAAACAAACAATCAAACAAAAAAATCTTTCCTCTTTATAATATTGGTATAGATAGATACAACACAATAGCAATACTGATTTTCACTACGCACCCCGCTAGAACGGGGTCCCTACGCTAAGAATGAAAATTTGGTTCAAATAAATTTCACTAGATGGCGCGATATGCATCGATCTGTTATTGATTTTTGTGATCAGTTTAGTCAGTTTAAGATCATAAAGATTATATTTTCTGGTTTAATCAACTCTCCTTTAAGGAATATTGCGCACTCAATTCACATTTCAAAGATTATTTGAACGGATCCACACGGATCATTTAAAATCCATTCCAATATATGACGCGGTTTTAAATTTCTGAGCAATTCCATTCAATTTTTAAATTTGTATTGTAACACATTTTGGTACAATGAAACTGTAAAATCGTCTCAGTTTTTTTTTGTTGTAAATAAATATTAGATATCTAAAGTAGAGTATTCGGCATAATCCATTAAGTTTATATAGTCTATACGAGATTAAGTGGCAACACAACCAACACAACTCCTGTCCGAACCACCGCGAAGAAATGGCGTGTTGTCTGGTGTTAAATAAGAATTGAAAATAAAATATCTGATTTGACTAACGGTGCTTTACTTCCACTCACTCAATGATAACAAAAATAAGTTATCTCCAATAGGTTATGGGCCCAGAGCGAACGCTCAAGCACCAAGAATAGGGTTGAAGTCAGTCAGATCGACACAGGATAGCATAGGGAAGTCTTATGAGAAAAAGACAAAATGGCGGCAAGCGCTACGTGCTCTTTTCCAAGATTAAAAGACGGAACCAACTTCTCCAGTTGGAAGTTCAGAGTAAAAACTCTAATAGAAGAAAGAGGATTAAGTGATGCGCTAAATAAAGATAAGAAAACAGACAAGGAAGTGAAAACTGATACCGATGTTAAAGCCAGAAGCGTCATCGTACAATGCGTTTCCGACAAGTTTATTGATATTATCAAAGGATGCAGTACAGCATTAGAGATGCTTACCAAATTAGAAGAAATCTTTGAGAGGAAAAGCGTCTTCAACCAACTTTACCTACGAAAGAAATTATTGTCACTAAAATGTGGTAACAATGAGAAACTGATTAATCACTTCATAAGATTTGAAAACATAATTTCTGAATTGGAATCTTCAGGGACAGAAATTAAAGAAAATGACAAGGTATGTCACCTATTGTTAACTCTACCCGACGAGTACGACACTGTAATAACTACATTAGAGACTATGGACAGAGAGCTAACTATCGACTTCGTAAAATCAAGGATGTTAGATGCCGAACTAAAAGTAAAGGGAGAACAAATTAGTACAAGCAAGGAAGCCGATGCTCACAGCTTCCTCACATGCTATAAGTGCGGCAAAGAGGGCCACAAGGCATTTCAGTGTAGAAATAATCAGCCTAACATAGGAAACAACAGAGGCAGACGAGGAGGAAATCAAAGAAGTAGAGGAAGGTATTCCCAAAATAAAAGTCAAACCACTAGTTCAGCAAATACTGCAGAACAGCAGGAGAGTAAAGACAACAACTCGGTTACATTCTTCGCACAAGCATTTTCTACAAAAACAAGTGAAAACATAAAAAGAGAAATAGAATTTGTGATAGACTCAGGAGCAACCTACCACATGATTAATGATAAATATGAAAAGTACATGATAGACATAAGAGAAATTCCAGAAATAAAAATCCAAGTAGCTAATGGCAACATCATATCTGCAAAAAGGAAGGGAAAATTAATAGGTATAAGTAGAGAAAACATAAAAATTAATATTGATTGCCTAATTGTTGAAAAATTAGCACACAACTTGCTATCAGTGTTAAGATTAAATGAGAAAGGTTTAAAAGTAACTTTTCAATTATCTAAAACTGTAATTAGCAATGATAAACATGAAATAAAATGTGAAAACAATGGGAAATTGTGTACAATTAAACTAAACCTGAATCTAGATGCTATGTTAACAAACAAAACTGATGAAAATTTATGGCATAGAAGAATGGGTCATATAAACTATGGAAGCTTGAAAATCCTAGGATTATCACTATCAAGTGAGCGCTGCTCCATATGTATTCAAGCCAAAGGTACGCGTCAACCATTCAGTCCCACTCCAAAGCCAAGAACAGAGCAAATAGGTGAACTGATTTATTGTGATCTTGGAGGACCTGTCACACCCTCAAGCAGAAAAGAAGAAAGATATTATCTAACAATAATAGATGATTATTCACATTTCATGGAAGTACATCTCCTCAAATCGAAGGACGAAGCCAAAGGTTATATAATTAATTACATAAAAAGAATGAAAAACAACGGGACAAATGTCAGAAGAATTAGAACTGATAGAGGCAAAGAATTTGTAAATAAAGAACTAGAAGTATTTTATAATGAAAATGGAATAAAACAAGAAACTACATGTGCCTATACACCCCAGCAAAATTCAGTATGTGAAAGAATGAATAGAACATTAGCTGACAAAGTGAGAGCTATGTTATTAGAAACAAATCTACCAAAACAATTATGGGGAGAAGCCATTCGTTGTGCAGCTTATATTATAAATAGATCTCCAACAAAAGCACTACAAGGAAATACACCAGCAAACATATGGTATGGAGAGAACAAACTTGATAAAATAAGAGTATTTGGCTCAAAAGCTTGGAGTGTCATATTACCTAAGCCAAGCAAATTAGAACCTAGAGCAAAACCTATGATTATGATTGGATATTGTGGATCAGGATACAGGCTATGGGATCCAAAGACAAATGAGATAGAAGAATCTCGAGATGTAAGGTTTGATGAGTCAGATTACAAGTATGAAGAAAATCAATGGAATAATTCCATCACTTATGATAAAGAAGAAGAAATAAAAGAACAAGAAATACAATATTTAGAGTGTGAAAAGGAAAACATTCCAGAATTAACAAATAAGAAAGACCAGATTATAGTTCAAGAACAAGACCAAAACAATTCAGAGAATAGAAGACAGAGACCTACTAAGCAACCAATAAGATATCAAGATTATGACATGTCAAATATGGCTTATGCATTAATGCTGGAAGATCCTATAAATTATGAAGAAGCTATAAAACATGAAGACTGGTCTGAAGCAATACAGAAAGAGTTAGAAGCACATAAAAAACATGAAACATGGGAAATAAGTGAACTTCCAAAGGATAAGAAGGCCATAGACACGAAATGGGTATTCCGTACAAAGGCAGATAACACAAAGAAAGCTCGATTAGTAGCAAAAGGATTTCAAGAAGAAACAACTCAAAATATTTATGCACCAGTTGCTAGAATAACAACTGTAAGGCTATTTCTAAACAAAGCTGTACAAGAAGATCTATCTATACAACAAATGGACATACCAACAGCATTCCTAAATGGTGAATTAAAGTCTGATATATACATAAAATATCCAGAAAGGCTAGCAAAAGAAAAAGGAAAAGTTTTGAAACTAAAAAAGGCACTTTATGGACTCAAAGAAGCCCCAAGATGTTGGAATGAAAAACTTTTCTCATAAAGAAAGGATTCAGTCGTTCACAACGAGATTTCTGTCTATATACTGGAAATAATGTTTACATTCTCATATTTGTTGATGACATATTAATTATTGGAGAAGGACAGAGAATAATTGAAAACTTAAAAGAAGAATTTAAAGCCAAAGATATGGGTAACATCTGTAAATTTCTAGGAATGGAAATTAAGAGGTTGGACAAAGGAATAGAAATTAAACAAACACAAATCATCGATAAAATTTTATTAAAGTTTAATATGCAAGAAAGCAAAGGCATAAATACACCAATGGAAGTCAGTTTACACATAGATCCAGAAGAAGAAATATTAACCAACATTCCTTATAAAGAACTTGTAGGCTCACTGATGTATCTCGCTACAATTAGCAGACCTGACATAGCATATGCAACAGGATTCTTGAGTAGATACATGAATCGACCAACACCAACACTCTGGAAAGCCGGCAGGAGAATCTTGAGATATCTGAAACAAACAAAGGAAAAAGGATTATTATACAATAAAGAAGAAACTAATAAAAATTATTTACAGGCATTTTCAGATGCTGACTGGGCAAGTGAAAATATTGATAGAAAAAGTGTAAGCGGAGTTACAATATTCCACCAGGGCAACTTGATTAGTTGGACTTCGAAGAAACAGACTTCTGTCGCATTGTCCACAGCTGAAGCTGAATATGTTGCTGCCGCATTAGCTGTAAGTGAAATAATTTTCATATTAGGAGTATTAGAGGATTTAAAGTTTTGTGGAAATATAAATAGTACATTGTTTATAGATAACCAAAGCACTATGAGGATGATTGAAAATTACGAAAATAGTAAGAGATCTAAACACATAGATATTAAATTACATTATATTAAAGATATTGTAAGCAAAGGTTTAATTATGTTAAAATATGTGTCAACTAATGAAAACAAAGCTGATATACTTACCAAGTCACTGTCTAAGGATAAACACAATTATTTTTGTAATTCTCTCGGTTTAATGTGTTAAGTAATACATTATGTTAAGTACTACTATGACAATTTGGTAATATAAGTTTTAATTTTGTGAAATTCTGTTTACAATGTTTGAGAGTTTGAGGTTATACGTGAACTATATGTTGACATTTGTTAAATATGTCAAATTCAAATCATTAATGTCAAGTGTCATTTTTTTTTGTGTTGCCAAGTTTGTAAAATTTTTGTTTGATTGTAACAAGTCCAAGTTTAGTAATTTAGTAGTTTTGTATAATTTAGAGAAAATCATAAACTTGAACTTGAGCCGGGGTATTGGATATCTAAAGTAGAGTATTCGGCATAATCCATTAAGTTTATATAGTCTATACGAGATTAAATGGCAACACAACCAACACAACTCCTGTCCGAACCACCGCGAAGAAATGGCGTGTTGTCTGGTGTTAAATAAGAATTGAAAATAAAATATCTGATTTGACTAACGGTGCTTTACTTCCACTCACTCAATGATAACAAAAATAAGTTATCTCCAATAATAAATATTCACGAACCGAGTAAACCCTTTTACTTGCAAGGCAATGATAACACCATCTATCGCTTGGGAGAGAACCGACCGCGTTCGATGTATTTTTAGTAAAAGAGTCGGATTAGTCCGACGAAAAACGCTAGTTACTTCGTTAGCCTTTTTTGTCTCGCACGGGGTTATTTATTTAATGTTTTTATTAATGTTTGTTTTTGGCTTATCTCGTGCCTCCTGTGCGGGTCACAAATAAATAGATTTTTTTTCTTTTATTTATGTATTTTTTGTATAGGATGAGGCATCTGTACGCTATAGTTTTTATTATCTGTGCCGCTAGTGACCATGTTGTAGAACCAAAACTTCAAAGACATGTGACATCCACCGTACCGTGCTAGCCAGTGCTGCCAACTTAGCGCGTTCAGCGCCAGAACTAGCGCTTTTTTGTTCAATAGCGCGTTCTAGCGCCTAGCGCGAAATCTAGCGCGTTTTGAAACTTTGGACTTTCTTTTAAAATAAAGTAAGTTCGCAAACTATCAACATCTAAACGACGTGTTGAGGCAAATTTCATCCACAGATAGTTATAAATTCAAGTCCAAAACTGATCAAGACCAACCTGACCAACAATATAAATCGGCGGCAGAAGCAATTGTAGTACCTAGAATCAGACGATGTAATGTATGTAATCATTATACTAACACATTATTTTATTTTATTATCACTAAACAAGTACTATAATGTATTAACTCTTCTTTATGACATATTTTGGTTCAATAAAAAATACGTTTATACATCCCTGTCTCAAATTATTGGGTGTTTTGCTTGTATTTGGAGCCGAATAAATCTTTTTTTTTTACAGCGACCATTTAGCGCTTTCTAGCGCGTTTTTAAACAGCCAACAGCGCGTTTTTGCTTAGACGAGTTGGCAGCACTGGTGCTAGCGTGGATCCACCACAGTACGGTCCAATCCCTCTCACAGAGAGGAGGCATGTGTCCCAGCAGTGTAACTAATTAAACATCGTGGTGATTTCTTTCAGATAAACGCAGATACAGAAGAACAATTGTCATACGGGGAGTTAGCACAAATGACAGCTGATATCGCTCTCTCGCTCACTCGTATGGGCGTCAGAAAGGGAGAGGTGGTGTGCATTTGCAGTGAGAAGAATTTCGAGTATATGCCTACCGTGCTGGGGATCATGTGCGCAGGCGCAACGTTTTCTCCAACGGATCCAACTTACGGCAGCTGTCAGTGGTTTTTGACTTATTTATCAGTAATATGATGTTATATTGAGCATCAGATTCAACAGATTAATCAGGCTTTCTGAACCAGCTAAACGCTCTCAATATTCATCATCATCATTGTACCCAAAATACCATCCAAAATGCCGCGCTGAGTGTATGTGTGAATAGGTTACGTATCATCATCATCATCACATCGGCCGAAACGTCCACTGCTGAACATACACCTCTCCCAAATGTCACCACATTGACCAGTCCCGTTCATCTCGCATCCAGCGGACTCCCGCAACCCACACCAGGTCATCGATCCACCTATTTTGAGGCCGTTCAACGCAACGTCTTGCAGTTTGCGGTCGCCACTCCAGACGCCCTAGATAAGTGACTTTCTATCATCGAAAACGTGGCGATAGCGATTGGAAAAATGTCAAAAAGTGTATGGGATATGATCAATCCCATTTTGGTCTTTCCCACACCCCTCACATCAGCCACACACACACACATCACTTTTTTTGTATAAGCTTACGACCGAACGTTCAAAACAACTTCATTTTTCTCCACAGACCCTCTCCTTCATCGAGTGAAGATAGTTCGTCCAAAAATCATGTTCTGTTCACTCTCTGCTTACAAAACCCACAAAGCCACGTTTGACGAAGTCGGGAGCATCAAACACTACATTATATACGGGAAAGATACCCAAGATGGTGCCATCCTCTTCAAGGACTTTCTGAAGGAGACAGCGAAGCTTGAGGACTTCCAGCCAGTGCCTGTAAATGGGTGGGAAGACGTGGCCTTCATAGTCTACTCATCAGGGACTACTGGTCCACCGAAAGGTGTTCCTGTAACGCATTTGGGGTTTCTATTGAATGCGCAGACTATGTCGACAGATGAGTGAGTATTATAGCTTATTATTTATATATTATGTATGCTTTGCCCACAGTTTCGCTCCCGAACCTTTACTCACAGAACGCGTGTGTTTTTACAAGGTTTACAGCAAAAATTATAAATCTGAACAGCGGCAGCGGCAACCTCAATGCAGTCCATCACCACCTTGAGACTGATAAGCCAGCTCTCTTCTTCATTTCGGAGACGTAGATAGCATGCCCGTCAGACGTGTCGTACCTTACATACCCAGGATTTATCCTGAGGCACCATTTTAAACCACGTGCGGGTGTATGCATGTATGCATGCGACGACATCTGCTATCGGCGTCGCCGTAACCTTGAAGACTCTAGGCTGTGGGATCTGGTGGACACGTGTCTGGTTAGTATTATCTACGCCTGTGTCTACCGTTTGCACACCGGAGATCAGGAGACTATCAAGCTCACGGAGTACCTCAGTGAGGTGGCTGATGCGGCAGCGGTACGCATCCACCCAATTAGTGTTCCTGAGGGACTGGGGGACTTTAATGCCCACCACCAGGAGTGGCTTTTCCCATTCCAGTGCACTGATCATGCTGGGCAAGAGAGGCGAAAGCTTGCGCTTGCGTTAAATCTTACCTAGCTAACCTAGGGGGCAACGAGGGTGACGGAACGCACACAGCTAATTCGCACACAGCTAATTACTTGGACCTTCTGCTGACATCAGATACAGACCGCTACTAGGCGTCGGTATCTTCACCTATGGGTAGTTCCGACCATTGTCTGGTGAAGTCTTTATCGGTCAACTCCTCCCCCGATCCTAGTCCAAAAGGCACCTTCAAATTTGGCGATAGAAGTCAGCAGATTGGGATGGCATGCGTTCTTTTTTCGCATGTTATCCTTGGCAGCCTACCTGCTTCACTTCAGCTGATCCTTCGTCATGCACGGGCGCCGTAAGGGATGTGTTGCGTTGGGGAATGGAGCACTACATTCCGTTCTCTGACGATGCAATAGCAATGTCCAGCGATGACCGGCCATGGTTTGGTGCTGCATGTAATCGCGCCGAAGCGCTTAAACACCTGGCATGGGTCGACGCTCAAATGCGCAAGGCGAGTGACGTCGATCAAAAGAACAGAGCTTTTAACAGGGCTGCCAAATCCTGCAAGAAGATGATGCAAAAGGATCGCTTTGACCACATTAGCTGGATAGGGAACCAGCTTGCTTCATACCCGGCAGGTAGTAAAGCGTTTTGGTCCTTGGCTAAATCGGTTGAATCGAACTTCTGACCCTCACTACCACCAACCACCACTGTTAATACCTGAAGGGTCACTTGCAACTCTGCTGAGGACAAAAGCAACTAGTTTGCCTCTCTGTTGATCGCTTATGTGAGGTAGCATGTGCATAGGTCGAGGGGCATACTATCTTGTGTGTTTACAGACCACCAGCATCAAACTTGTCATTATTTTTAATTACTATGGAAGAATTGTTATGTAAACTTTTCAGAGATAATAAATTAGTTTTTGTTTGTTGTGACTTAAATATAGATCTGTTAGTCAATTCACCTGAAAAATGTAAGCTCATTTCATTGTTCAAATCATTTAACTTAAAATATTTATTTAATAAACCGACAAGAATAACAGCAACTTTAATTTCGTGCATAGATAATGTATTCACTAATTGTAAAGTAAAAGATTCGTTTTTAATTAGTGGTGTTAGGTCAGATCATACTGGTCAACTAGTATCTTTTGAGTCAGATCAAAAATTAAACCAAGCTAAATCAATTCGATTAGGACCTCTTACTAAAAATAAATTAAATTCATTTAATATAATGTTTTTCGCAACCTTTGTAGCGCCAGTTTTGATTCAAAAGACCCCAATATAAATTACGGCACGTTGTTTTCTACAGTTTGCCAAGAATTCAATAAAAACGTGTCCTGTAAAAACAGTTACAGTCAACAAATCCAAATCGAAATTCAGTGAATGGGTGTCCCATAAGAATGTGGCATAAGAAAAAGCCGAGATATCTTATATAATTTATATTACGAAAAATCTTTGACTTCCGATCAAGTTTTTCACACTTATGTTAGAAACTATTCCAAAATATTCAAAAGAGTCTGCGCTTAAGCAAAATCTCAAATAATAATTAACAAGATTGGTATTTCTAACAATAAAATAAAAACTGTGTGGCAAGTAATTAATAGAGAAACTGGAAAGACACAACAACGCATTCAGAATGAGTTGTCTTTGAAAATAACTAATCAAACCATTTCTGATAAGCATGAAGTCGCTGAGACATTAGAAATTTACTTTACCAACATTCCTTTAGAAGTTACGAAGTCCCTTACCTCCTCATCTAAATTAGCTGAAGCTCTTCTTAAAGAAAACTTTACTAAAGACATACCAACCTTTAAATTTAAACCAATATGTATTGATACAATTAAAACGCGTTCAAAAGTCTGAATATAAAAAATACTGAAGACCTATAGGGGATATCCGCTAGGGTTCTTGTAGATATTTTTAACTCAATTGCTCCTGTTCTGTCCATATTCAATCAATGTTTGGACAGCGGCACGTTGCCTGACTTAATGAAGCACACTAAAGTAGTACCAATTTTCAAATCAGGCTGTAAGAGTGATCCCTCTAATTATAGACCTATATCCGTGCTGCCAGCATTGACTAAAATCTATGAAAAAATCATGCTGGACCAGATGTTGTCTCACTTCAATTCAAATGAGATCCTGCATAGTCAACAGTTTGACAACATTCTTAAGGAAATTATTGATTCAAAATTGCAGTGGGGCGCGCACATTAGAAACCTTTCGAGTAGGTTAAGTTCAGCTGCATATGCAGTAAGGAAAATAAGGCAGTTAACCGATGTAGCCACAGCTAGGTTAGTATACTATGCTTATTTCCACAGTATTATGTCTTATTTTCCTTAAGCTTAAGCAAAATCTCAAATAATAATTAACAAAATTGGAGTTTCTAATAATAAAATAAAAACTGTGTGGCAATTAATTAATAGAGAAACTGGAAAGATACAACAACGCGATCAGAATGAGTTGTCTTTGAAAATAACTATTTAAACCATTTCTGATAAGCATGAAGTCGCTGAGACATTAGAAATTTTCTTTACCAACATTCCGTTAGAAGTTACGAAGTCCCTTACCTCCTCATCTAAATTAGCTGAAGCTCTTCTTAAAGAAAACTTTACTAAAGACATACCAAACTTTAAACTAAACTTTCAGTTACACAGGCATGGGTATTTATAGCACCAGAGAATTTTACTACACATCGGGCCTAATGTATGGGCTTGCCTCTCTCAGAGCGGCTGCAACAATAGTTTACAATCCCAGCGGTGGGGAAAAGGCAATGCTGGAAGCTATTCAGAAGTATAAGGTAAATCTTTCATTTGTTTATTTAGTTTGACACTTTTCAAACTCAAAATAAATAAATAAACTTTTTGCAAAAAAATACTACCGACTTCCAAATACAAAACTACAAAGTGAAAAATAACTTAATTTTTTGAAGTCGGTGTCTTTCGTAGGTACCATTTTTTTGCGTTATGGACACCGACTTCAAAAAATTAAGTTATTTTTCACTTTGTAGTTTTGTATTTGGAAGTCGGTAGTATTTTTTTGCAAAAAGTTTTCTATTTTCATTTTTTAGTTGTACGTACCTAATAGGCAAGTTAGTAAGGGAACTATTTCGCCAGAATAGATTTCATGAAACTTGAACATAACCGGTGAAATGAGAGGTCTGCTTACCCCTTAAGAGCGAACTGGCGTGATGTTATGTTATGAAATGTTATAAACAACAAACAACAGACATGCGATTGCAGCAATCCCGAGAGATTTGCCGTTATTTATTGAAGAGTTCTGTTGTATATCTCCGAAGTTCTTCATCAGATCTTCACCAAATTAAAATGGGACCAATTTCGGAACATATTTTTTCAAACAAAAAAAGAATTTTCAAAATCGGTCCACAATTGACGGAGTAATCGGTGAACAAACAAAAAAACAAAAAACAAACCAACATGAAGTCGAACATAGAACCTCCTCCTTTTTGGGAAGTCGGTTAATAACCAGCCAAGTGCGTCTCAGACTTTGCACATTAAGGGTTCTGTACCAAACGGCAAAATTAAGTTGGTTGTAATAGGAAAAATTAGAAAATTTCAAGTTCATAGATCGATGGGATGTTAAAAAATCTACGGAACAAAATTTTGTAAAAAGCTGACTTTGGTACGTGTGTGAAGTTAGCATCTCAAATGTTAGCATCTCACAAATTAACACCACATATAATGGCATCCCACATAGTTCTTGATAAGTTTTAACAATAGTTCCGTCGATTTTACTATCAAAATCGCATTTTGAAAAAATGAGATGCTAACTTCGCAATACATATCATAGCATCTCATCGAATTTCTCAAAAAAATACCACATATAAGGGCATTACGCATAGTTCTACAGTTCTTGATGTGTTTTATCAATAGTTCCGTCGATTTTACAGTACAAATTTTGCATATCAGTATTTTGAAAAAATGAGATGCTAACTTCGCAATACATGTCATAGCATCTCATCGAATTTCTCAAATAAACACGACATTTAACGGCATTCCGCATAGTTCTACAGTTCTTGATGCGTTTTATCAATAGTTCCGTCGATTAAACTATCAAAATCGCATTTTGAAAAAATGAGATGCTAACTTCGCAATATTTATTCATAGCATCTCATCGGATTTCTCAAAATTGACCTTGTTGTTGTTGGAAGCAAAAGAGTTCTGCATCCTAAACCTATTCTGTTGATAGTTCGGTCGGTTAAATCTAATTTAAATCCCTAAAAAAATATAAACGTAATATCCGTACAGTAGTGAGATGCTGAGGTATAACTTGACATTCTGGGTCGTATCTTTATACAAAATAGAACTCCCAGTTATACTTGGTTTTACCATCTGATCAATAAGTCTAGGTCCCTCACAAAAGTCCCGAAAAAGTTTGAATGTTTAAAACATCCACAAAAATTATAAATCATTGTTACAAACAAAATATTCATAAAGGAGTGACATGCTAAGGTATAACTGGGAGTTCTGGTTCGTTAGGATTCGGCTAGGATCTCCTCGGTTTCAAATACAAATATAAATGGACTGGAAATAAAGAGGTACTGAAGCCAGCATCTCCTCAGTTTCCAAAACTTGGTATTAAAAAAAGTATGCTACAAAAAGCGAGAACTCTCACTAAAGTATCCGTAGAGCATGGTTGAAGATTTAGGTCAGCAGAAATCAAGAAAATATACATTGTACGCAAAAAAAAAAACAAAAAACATGTTGAGAGGTACTGAGGCCAGCCATTTTATCGGTTTCTAGTACATCTAAAGCACGACTTTACAAAAAAATGCTACAGAAAGCCAGAACTCTTATTTTAGTATCTACTGAGCCTGGTCGAAGATTTAGTTGAGCATAAATCAAGAAAATTTACAGAGTTCATTACAAAAAATTTAAAAAAAAGATTAAGAGGTACTGAGGCCTGGCATCTCATCGGTTTTCATAACTGCTAATACTAGAGTTTATAAAAAATGCTACAGAAAGCAAGAACCCTCACTAAAGATTCCACAGAGCCTGGTTGAAGATTGAAGTTAGCTAAAATCAAGGAAATATTCATCATACGTTTAAAAAAATATTTCTTTTTGTTTAGAGGTAATGAGGCCCAGCACCTCATTCAATTCTATTACTTCTATAAATGGTCTTTAAAAAATATACTACAAAAAGGCAGAACTCTCACTCAATATTCCTCATAGCCTAGTTGAAAATTTAGGTTAGATGAAATCGAGCAAATTTTAAGAGTTCATTGCAAAAAAATGAAAAAAAAAGTACAGAGTTACTGAGGCCCGGCATCTCGTTGAATTCTATTACTCCTATAACTGGACTTTATAAAAACATACTAAAGAAAGCCAGACATCTCACTCAACATTCCACAGAGCCTGGATGATGACTTAGGTCAGCTAAAATCAAGGAAATATACATTATACGCAATAAAAAATTCAAAAGAAATGTTGTGAGGTACTGAGGCCAGGCATCTTATCAGTTTCTAGTACTCCTATATCACGACTTTACAAGAAAAAATGCTACAGAAAGCCAGAACTCTCACTTAAGTATCTACTGAGACTGGTCGAAGATTTAGTTGAGCAAATATCATGAAAATTTTAAGAGTGCATTACAAAAAATAAAATCTTTTTGTCTTTGTTTATAGGTAAGTACATTATTTTTGAAATTTACTCTCGTAATAGTATATTAATGAAACATATGTATACAATTGAATATTCTAAAAAAATAAAATACCTATATACAAATACAAAGGGGAGACGCAAAAAAGCTCATTGTGCATCAAAAAATACATCCACATCGATGTCAATGGGAAACGTGCCCAGAACGCTGTCAGCATTGCCACCTTGAATGGCAATGCTGATTCTCTGCCCGAAGAAAAGGCCAGCCCTCTGGTCACGTGAAGAGTCGACGAGCTTTGTGCTAATTTCTCGAAAAACTCGATGCGCACTCGGACCCCTTGGACCTAATGTTTCAACTCCAAACGGCTCAAACATATAAATTCCTATAAGGTTGTTATATTTGCGCCGTTTGAGGTTTTCTGCACCAGCAGCAGCCGCCCCAGCACAGCCTGCCGTGCTTAGAAGATGGGATGGCGCAAGGGTGTCGACACATGTTGCATCCCACACCAAAGGTCTACCCATCTTCCAAGGCATAATGGTCATCCCGTCTGGTCTCTTCCCATCGTCGCGTGCCAAGCCATTGGGTTCTAAAACTGCTGGCACCCCGGTGGTGACAAGAGCCCAACGTATGATGTCATTAATGCTGGCGTGCCGTGCTATCCGGCCAGCGCTCCTACTGCAGGATAGGCCATGGTGACCGAGGCGGTCAACAAATAAAATAAAAGATTAAGAGGTACTGAGGCCTGGCATCTCATCGGTTTTTATAACTGCTAATACTAGAATTTATAAAAACATGCTAAAGAAAGCCAGAACTCTCACTAAAGATTCCGCAGAGCCTGGTGGAAGATTTATGTGAGCAAAAATCATAAAATTTTCAGGGTTCACTATTAAAAAAAAAATATATTAAGAGTTTTTGAGGGCCAGAGTCGCCACTTTTTCTTCTACTCCTATAACTCTTCTTTATATAAATATGCTACAGAAAGCCAGAACTCTTATTTTAGCATCTACTGAGACTGTTCGAATATTTAATTGAGAAAAAAGCAAGAAAATTTTCAGAGGTCATTAGAAATAATAAAAAATAAAGATTAAGAGGTACTGAGGCCTGGCATCTCATCGGTTTTTATAACTGCTAATACTAGAATTTATAAAAACATGCTAAAGAAAGCCAGAACTCTCACTAAAGATTCCGCAGAGCCTAGTAGAAGATTTGGGTTAGCTAAAATCAAGGAAATATTCATCGTACGCAATAAAAAATAAAATGTTTAGAGATGAATGTCTGAGACCCAGCATCTCATCGAATTCTATTATTCCTATAACTATACTTTATAAAAACATACTACAAAAAGCCAGAACTCTCAAATCATATATACAAAACATTATTAACAAACAACAAAAGCCCCAATACGGTTGGTCACCGCGGGGCTATTGACCGCACCTCCCAAGATCTCATATTAAATTATACCCAATCATCAATAACCCAAAAAAAGAAACTACACATAGTGTCAGGGTGGACTGTATGTTTGTAGAATTGTTGATTGATGAGTAAAACTTCGGGCTTCTTGTTTCTTAATTTATTCCCAGGAGTGGCTTGCTGCTGATGGTTGAGTGACGAAATGTTGAATGACAAATTTGCAGCAAGCCACCCATTATTTATACAATTTAGCTTAGTGCCAGTAAAAGGGTGGCGTAGAGCGCAGGTAGTTTCCGCTCGGCCAATCGGAGCGCCCCCTCCCGTGCCCCTTCCCGTAGTCTGCACATGTGGTCGGGGCAGGTCTCGACTTGTCCGATATTATCCGCGTGGTGATTTTAACCGCGCTCTATGCCACCTTACAATAATGCTTACTCATATACTTACGTCTAAGGGAGTAATACAAACCTAATCTAATTATTTACATGAAAAGCCCTACTTAAATCCGTCTTTATTCCATACTTAAATCTAAACCTTAAACAATCATGCAATCCTACTTTATCATAATAATCTATTTACTTATGTCTATCTAGTTTATTTATTTACATCGGTATCATAATTACACATATCAGAATTACATTGTATTATAGCTACGTCGTCCGTAACATCCTCCCCCCGGCGCAGGGCTACCGTAGCCTAATCTTCAACGCAGAGGACGGCGAGCTTCGTGACTGGACGCCGTAGGATGCCCGCTGTAGTTCTGACGTCTGCCGATCGCACCTTGCCGTCAGGACCATCGTAGACTGCTTCCACGACGCCTCGAGGCCACGTTCCTCTTGGTAGTGAGGAGTCGATGACGATGACCAGGTCGCCAACTTGCAGCGGCCGTCGTTGGTCGTCTGACGCCCCGCGGGGCACCAGCGTGGGCAGGTACTCGTCTACCCAGCGCCGCCAGAAGTGGTCGGCGAGCGCCTGGGCAGCTCTCCATTGCTTGCGGCTGGCCTCATCACAAGGCCCAGTGTGGGGAAGGCCTGAGGAGGTTCCGATGAGGAAGTGGTTCGGCGTGAGGGCCTCCGGATCCTTGGGATCGACAGAAACATGGGTCAGAGGCCGGGAATTTATAGAGTGCTCGGCCTCTGTCAGCAGCGTCGACAGCACTTCTTCTTTCAGTGCCCTCTGATGCAGCGTCGCTCCTAGCGCCGCCTTAACGGAGCGCACCAGTCGCTCCCAGGCTCCCCCCATATGCGGCGCTCCTGGTGGGATGAACTTCCACTTCATGCGGTGTTCCAACCCAAGTCGCGCGAAATCCTTCGTCCATTCTTGGTACGCCATTCGTAGTTCGGCGTCCGCTCCTCTGAAGTTGGTACCGTTGTCCGAGTACATTACTCTGGGCCAACCTCTTCGCGCTGCCATTCTTCTTATGGCCATTAGCGCCGAGTCGGTAGACAGACTCGATACCAACTCCAGGTGTACTGCCCTCGTCGTCAGGCAGGTAAACAGGGCCCCCCATCGCTTTTCGTGTCTTCTGCCTATGACTACTGTCATCGGTCCAAAATAATCGGTCCCGCAGTGAGTGAAGGGTCGCTGTGTCTTCGTGAGTCGCTCTACAGGTAAGTCCCCTGTCGTTGGTTTCACGGGCATAGCCTTCCGAATGCGGCAGAGCTGACATCGCTGGGCAATGGCTCGCACTGTCGGGCGTAGATTGACTACCCAGTATCGCTGTCGTAGTTCGTTGATCACGCGTTCGTTATTAGCGTGACCAGCTTTGCGATGTGCGTCCTCCACCAATAGCCGCGTGAACGGATGTTTGCCGTGCAGAATCACTGGCGTCTTCTTGGTGTCCATGACTGCTGCGTGTCCAATCCTTCCTCTCACCTTAAGGACGTCATCTTCCAGGTAAGGGTCCAGTTTATACAGGCTGCTGGACTTGGGCACCGGCTTCCCTTTCTGTAGTATCCGTATATCTTCGGCGTAGTCTTCGAGCTGTGCTTGTTTTAGCCATAATTTCTCGGCCTTTTCAATTAGGTCGACGGTCATCTGGCTGGTCCTGTCCTTGCACTTTTCTTTGAAAAGGAAGGGCATAGCTGTCGCTCGTAACAACTTCGCGTACGAAGAGAATCTGCTTATGTCGGGCAGGTAATCTCGTTCGCCTTTCTCTTCCGTTGTTACGTATGTCACTTCGTCTTCGGTCGCGTCGTTCTTGGACTTTTCTTTCGGCCAGGACTCTTCGTCTTCGTACAGAAACGCAGGACCGGTGAACCATCTGTCTTCAGGTTTCATGTGCACGGTGTAGTTAGGGCGTGTAGCGTCGTCTGCCACGTTATGATCGGTGGGCACCCATCTCCACTGGCTGGCGTCGGTTAGCTCCGCGATCTCACCCAGGCGATGCGCCACGAATGCAGTGTACTTCACGGCGTCTTTCTCGATCCATCGCAGTACGGTTTGTGAGTCCGTCCAATATGTCACTCTTCTGGGCTTGTCTCGGTGCTCCATGATTATCGTGTCCGCCAGCCGTGCGCCAATCACCGCTGCCTGTAGCTCTAGTCGCGGGATGGTAACTGGCTTCAGGGGAGCTACTCGTGCCTTCGCCGCGACCAGCCTTATGTCTACTCTTCCGTCTGACTTCTGGATCCTCCAGTAGGCTGTCGCTGCGTATGCTTGCTCGCTGGCATCACAGAAAACATGTAGGTCCAGTATGTCGTCCGGGCCCTTGTCGTAGCACCTCGGGATGCGAAGCTTCGTCACCTCGTTCAAACTTCGTAGCCATTCTTCGAAGTGCTGCGCGTCTTCTTCTGGGATTGCCTCATCCCAGCCTATACCATGTCGCTTTTGTTCTGGAGCACGATCTTGCCGGTGACGGTGAAGTGGCTGATGAGACCCAGGGGATCATAGACTGCCATTACCGCTCCAAGGGCCTCTCGTTTCGTCGGAGCTCTGTCTCTAGTCTTCACTTCGGGGGACAGTCGACTCAGTCCAGTGTTGAAGTCTAGCTTATCTGAGCCTGTCTGCCAAAGTAAGCCCAGTGTTTTGTCCGTGTTCTCTTCGCGTTGTCCGAATCGTAATTCCGTGTCGTGCGCCTGTTTCTCCGGGGTTATGCTCTTCACCACGTCGGATTTATTTAAGCACCAACCTCTCAAATTGAAGTGTGCATTCTGGTGGATCATCATGACCTCACGCGCTGTCTTGATCGCCTCGTCTTCGGTCGCCATGCTGTCTACGTAATCGTCCATGTAGTGGCTCGACGTTATAGCTTGCACGGCGTCGGGGTACTCATGCGTGTACAGCCTTGCGTTAGCGTCTCGTACTGTGTGCGCGATGAAAGGTGAACACGAAGCGCCGAAGATCATTGATGTCATCTTATACTTCTTCGGTGGCTCAGAGCGATCTTCACCTCGCCAGAGAAACATCTGCGCAGCTTGGTCTTGTTTCCTTATTTTCACTTGCAGAAACATTTCTTGTATGTCTGCAGTGACGGCTACTGGACGCTCTCTGAATCGAAACAGAATCCCTGGCAGCGATTTCAGGAGATCAGGTCCTTCCAGTAGGTAGTCGTTCAGGCACACTCCACTATAACGGTGCGCGGCGTCGAACACTAGGCGCATCTTTCCCGGCTTATTCGGATTCACGACCGGGAAATGCGTTGTTCACGTGTGACTATTAGGTGCCAGTTGTCAGCACCTATTAGTACCATCGGTGTAGCTTCTGCGTAGTACGCGTCATTTTGTATGTCCCGGAGGTGTGGATAGTTAGTTAATGTCGACTTATCCACTGTCTGACCATGAAGTCGCAGGTTTTTCATGGTCCGTGCGCGTAGTGCATGAAATTCACCGCCCGGGCCGCATATCTGTAGCTTCACCTCTTGGCTACATTCTTCGCGTTGTTGCGAAGTCACACTTTGAATGCGTAGAGTGGAGACCGGCCCGCTTATGTGTAGACGGCGTGTTATTTCTTCGTCGACGAGCGATATCGTTGAGCCTTCGTCCAATAGAGCGAAGGTCGATATTTGCCCGCCGGGCCTTTTTGATATCACGGGGCACATTTTCAATAACACGCGCTGCGACGCATTGCTTGGCGCGGACACGGTCATTACTGCTTCCTGTGTGTGCGGGTTCTCGACGTCGGTCGCCTTGTCTGACTTTTCATTTGGCGGCGCCTCTCGTTCTTTGTGCAGCAGCGCGTGATGTGGGCGGCTGCATGTCCCTTTGCCGCACCGCTTTGCTCGGCAATGCTCGCGTCGATGGTGGCTCGTCACACACTTGAAGCACATCTTGGCGGTACGTACCCATTCCCATCTTTCATCGAGACTCATCCTCAGGAACTTTGTGCACTTAGGTACTTCATGGTCGCCGCCACAACACAAACACTCTTGTTTTCCGTCTTCATGGTTGCCCGACGTCGTTGTGTAGATTGCTTCTCGGCCCGGCTTCTTCCTTGTGTTGAGTTGCGACACGCTTCTCGTTTCCTTCCTCGGGGCGGGTGCGGGCGTCGCATTTGTGAAGGCGAACCTCATAGCTCGGTCGGCCTCCCGCATCAGGAACCTGGATAGTACTATAACCTCCGGTTCACGCGACGATTCCGCAGCTTCAGAAGCGTAGTCACACCATCTTGATTTAATGTGCGGGCTCAGCTTCTCTACAACTTCGCGAACCAACATCGGGTTCCATAGGTAACCACGGTTGTCCATCTTGGATAGCACGCACACAATGTTCTGGAATTTCACCGCGAACGAATTCAAGTCATTGGCCGCTCCCGTGAGTCGAGGTAACTTTTTTAAATCTGTCATCACTCGATCCATTAGTATCTCCGGCCTCCCGTAGTACTGTTCCAGTGTCTTCATAATCACTTGCGGGTCGGACGCGGAGTACAGGAGCGCTGACACTGCTTCCCTTGCTTCACCCTTAATGCAGTTGCGCAATCTCGCCAAATTCTCGAACGCGGTGAACTTGCATAAACTCGATGAGTCATCGTACGCCGCCTTAAATGGCAACCATTCAGTGGCCGCTCCCGTAAATGCAGGTAGCTCGGTCACTTGTCGAGGCGGCGGGCGTACGCGTATCATTTTCTCCAATGTGTCGGCCAACTGATCGATTCCTCTTCCAAGTCGACGTTCTCCTCTGGTAGGTGAACGCGAGGCGGATCGTTGCCTTCTTCGGTCATTCATGGCAGGTGCGGCGGCATCAATATACGTGGCGGGTTCGACGTAGGTGGCGTTCTCTGGGGCGGTGTGCGTGGCGGCGGGCTGCGGCGGTTGCTCTGTCTGCAACCGATCCGCGACTGGAGGGCGGCTTCGGTCATTATTTTGAAGCCACTCGTCCACCCTGCCTTCACTCATACACACGGAGCCCTCTTCACGGGCCTCTGCCTCTGCCTCTATCGCCGACACTTCATATTCGAGTCGCTTACTGACGAGCGCCTTTTCAAGTTCAAGTTGCTCGTTCCTTATTTCAGCGATCCTCTTCTGTGCCTCGTATTCTGCCTTCTTCACTCGTGCCACGTCACTACCATACGATCTTCTGGAACGTATCGTACTTGCTGTTGTCCTCACAGAAGTATCGTGTGCAGCTGTCAGAGTTCTCGCCGAGTCCTGGGTTCGAAATGCGGAGAGCGTCAACGGATAACACGACGCGGATGGCGTAGCGAGCGATTCGCTATAGTCGTACGCGGTCGCGGTGGCTCTACTTGCAGGTAAGCGAGGAGCCGGCGCGGCGGATGCGCCATCGGTCGTCGTCGACGCAACCCTCCCCGCCGCGGCGGGTGCGGGGGGTGCGGACGCGAGCGTGGGGGCGGCGGGGTCGGACCCAGCCGCGGGCGCACCGCTCGGGGTGCGCGGGAGCGCGGACGCGACGGTCGACGGCGACCTAGGCGATTCTTCGAATGTGCGGGGGCGTCGACTATCGTAGCCCGATTCCGATTCGGTTTCCTTGGCTGTGACGCTTCTAGTCTTCATGGTTGATCTTGAAGTTTAATCTTGATTACAATCGACGATCTTCTGGCTTGAAGTTGGTCTTGATTCAATCTTCAATCGGCGATCTTCTGTCTTCGATGTAGTCTTGATTAAATCTTCAAACGGTGATCTTCTTTCTTCGATGTTGATATCAAGCACGGATTTTTCTATATATCCGTTGCTCGATGGACTAGATGTAGGCGCAGATTCTTCTTTAATATCAGTAGCTCGAAGGACCAGCTGTCAGGGTGGACTGTATGTTTGTAGAATTGTTGATTGATGAGTAAAACTTCGGGCTTCTTGTTTCTTAATTTATTCCCAGGAGTGGCTTGCTGCTGATGGTTGAGTGACGAAATGTTGAATGACAAATTTGCCTCGTGAGATGATCGCTGTGTCCCTGCAGGGGGACATGGCGGGGCGGGTCATAGGCTGCGCCTTTATCCCGCAGTTTCAGTGCGTGCCCGTAACAACGGGCACGATTCAGTTATTTTTGCCTTCTTGGCGTTTGGTATGTGACAGGCGTGTATACACTGCCTGTCAGTAGTGTGGTTGCATTATGTACAGTGGGAGCGTCGCGACGCTGCCTCGCAGCGTCGATTTTTCACGACATCTGTGCGACACACTCCCGCACGGTGAGACTGTAGGCGAACCTACAGAGGCCACGCGAGAGATAGTCAGCGAACAGATGCCGGCTATATTGACGCGCCCAGCTGTGAATGTTGATCCCCGCCTGACACGCTTCCAGAGCTAGCCGGTTACGTCCCAGGCTAAGGGACCGTATATGTATGTTTGAACGGTATAGTAATTGCGTAGCACCGTTCATGTATGTAACGAAGCACACTCCGCGCGCGACTTATACTTGTTACGTGAATTCATACGCTTGTGGAGTCATGATTGTATGTTTACAATGTACATAGTGCCTATATTAACTTAGAACACTATATACACTGAATGTATATACTTGGTACAGTGTTATTGTATGAACGAGGCGCGTGTTATATGGTGTGCGGCTCGTTCAAGCGTCAATCCGGTAATGAGGCTGCGGGGGGGGTAGGGTTGGGGGGAGCATGGGCGGGGCCTATGTATTACACAGGTCGCGCGGGAGACGGCGGGCGTCCGGCGGGCGGGAGTGCCACGGCGCTGTCTGCGCAATATGTGGGTGGGCAGAGGTGTCAGCGCGCGCAAACATATTGGTGGAGAGTCGGGCGCAGAATTCGTCCAGGCTCTCAATCCCTCAGTCGCGCGCTATTACGTCGTTCCTCACGTAGCGAGGTGCATCCGTTATCCGACGCAGCGTTAGATTTTGCTGCGCACGGATACGTTTCTTGTTGGTCTCGCTAGTGAGGACGTACCACGAGGGAGCGGCGTATGTGATGACTGGGCGTATGTAGGTCTTGTATACGCCCAGTTTTGTGCGTATAGGAAGTCGGGACGAGAGCACTGGCTTGAGCATGGCGCGCACCGTTCTAGCCTTCGCTACGACCTGTTTAACATGGCCTCCCATGTTGAGTCTCCTGTCGATGGTCACCCCCAGGTATTTCGCCCGGGGGGTCCACTCGATATCTACCCCCTGCAGCGTAAGGGGTGGTGGGAGGTGGGCGCACCCGACAATTAGGGCCTGTGTCTTACCCACGTTCACCGACAGCCGCCACTTCGACAGCCACTCGGGAAGTATGTTGAGCACGCGCTGCATTTTGACGGCCGCGTGACGCGCATTTAGCGATGTACATATGTACGCGGCGTCGTCGGCATACAGCGCGAGCGTGGATTCCGGTGTCGTGGGGATGTCGTCGGTGTAACATGAGTAGCACAGTGGCGAGACACATCCGCCCTGTGGCACGCCTGCCGCTATGGGTCGGGCGCTCGAGAGTACACCATCGACCACCACCCTGTATGTCCTGTTTGCCAGGAAGGAGGAGACCACCTTTACTACCCGACGGGGCGTGTCGGTCTTTGACATCTTGTAAATTAGGCCCTCGTGCCAGACACGATCAAAAGCTTTTTCCATATCCAGGAATACTGCAACTGCGTGCTCCTTTTTATTTAGCGTTGCTGTGAGCAGGTGCAGTACCCTGGATAGCTGGAGCGTCGTTGAATGCTCCGAGCGGAACCCGAACTGTTCCGGTCTGGGTGTTAGATACCGTGTGAGATGTCGTAGCAGGAGTGCTTCGAACACCTTGGAGATTGTTGATAGTAGCGTAATGGGCCGATAGCTCTCCGGCTTCAGCACATTCTTACGCGCCTTGGGCAGCATAATGACGCGCCCCTCCTTCCAGCATGGAGGGAAGGACCCAGTGCGCAGTACACCCGTGAACAGGCGCGCCAACGCTGCCACTGTACGATATGGCAGGTGGCGCAGCACTGTGTTGGTTATACCGTCGGCACCAGGCGCTTTCCTCAGCTTGGTACGGAGTATGGCGCGTCTGACTGCGCAAGGCGAGAAAAAGATGGGTGCTTCATCGAGTGCTATCGGCGATTCGAAGTACTCGACAAGGTGTTTCTCGACTGCCGCGACATGTTCGTGGTTGTCAGTCGGGTTGGGCTGGAACTGACGCTCCAGGTGATCAGCGAAGATCTCAGCGCGGTCTGGCGCGGTGTATCTTGGCGCCCCGTCGCTATGTAGTAGTGGGCGCACCGGAGCTGGGGCATTCGACAACTGCCTGCACACTCTGTGTATCGCAGGCCAGTCTCCCTCGGTGGATTCTATATATTGCTCCCAGCTCTCGGCGTTGTGCGCCTGGAGCTTGGCCCGTACCTTTTCGGCGTGACGGTTGAGCTCTGCTTTCATTACTGGGCAGCGGGTGACTTGCCACCGCTTACGTAGGCGCCTAGTTTGGGCGACTAACTTTGCTAAGTAGCTAGGCAGGGGTTTATTAATAGGCCCCCGCTCGTGCGTACTTTCAGTTGTCGCCTCAGTGTAGGCGCGTTGTATGCAAGCGGTGATGTCCGCTGCCAGTTTGCCCACGTCTGCGTCGGTGTTTACGGGCCAGGTAGGGGTGGTGGCCTCTATCCCTTCCTGGAACTTTTTCCAGTCCGTTTTTCGACGTGGCGCTGGGGGCGAGAGTATGGTCGGCATCTCAGATAGGACGACGAGTACTGGTTGGTGATCTGACAGTAACTCGTCGTCTATAACTTGCTGCGCGATCTGGCAGGTTAGGCCGCTATGGATAACGATATCGAGCACATCAGGTGTTTGTAGGCGGTTTGCCGGGTAGTGTGTCGGCACTTCGGGGCCCGACACCGTGTATCCATGCGCCTCTGAGTCGGCGAAGAGACGGTTTCCTCCCGTGTTTCGTGTGGTAGAGTTCCACGCGGGATGTTTACAGTTCATGTCGCCGGCCAGGAGGGCCGGATGCGAGGTGTTCGTGACCAGCGCCCTCAGTTCGCCTACATTGTAGCGGTTTGAGGGCGGGCTGTAGACTGCATATATGTCCAGGTCCTCGCCGGCGACGTGAACCTGTATACCCAGCGCGTAAAACGTGTCGACTGGGGGCGGGGGAAGGGGTTGGTGGACGACTCTCCGCCTAACTAATACCACCAGACCGCGGTAAATGTTGCCGGTGGCCGACCTCTCGTCCCTTCTGTATATGAGATATCCTGGGAACCTAATCTTGTCCTTAGGCCCCAGGAATGTCTCACTGATGAGCGCCACGTCGATGAGCTGCTCTTTGAGGAGGAGGCGGAGCGGGACGACCTTGTCACGCAGGCCGTGCGAGTTCCAGTGCATGATCCTCAGGCTAGCCATGGTACATTTGCAATAGCTCGGCTAGCCCGTCGAGGATCACTAACTCGACGTCCTGGCCTTGTCTGATGGCCTTTATAAGGTCCATCAGAAGCTTGATGGCGCAGGCAGTGAATTCATGTCTCGGTTTTTGCATAGGTTGCGAGTATTTCTCCGTGTTTGTCGGAGCTTGTCGCTGCTGGCTTGGCGCGGCGACTGTGACCTTCTTGGTTTGGGTGGCGGGTGCAAAACTTTGTGCGCCTTGCGCCTCTTGTGTTTGCCGCGCCTTCCCTTGGCTTCTTTGCCTCTTGGGCTTTTGTTCAGCAGCGACAGGGGCGGTCTGTGCCGCCGCCTGCGCCTCGTGCGTGACGACATTTGTCGTCCCGATTTTTGTTTCAATTACGGTGGGGGGTTGGGACTGTTTGCCCTTCTTCCCCCCCCTCCTGTTATTCCTCCGTCTCCCGGAGGGGGCTTCTTGCCTATTTGTAGGCCCGTTTGCTGCCGCCATCAGAGACTCGCTAGGAGTCTCCTTTTCCTCGGCATTTGTAGCTTTATTGGCACTTTGCATGTTGTTATTTCGTGCATTTTGTGTTGCTCGCTTAGTGCTGGCGACAGTACCCGCCCGCCTATTCTTGGCCTCCTATACGTATACAGGGCAGCGCGGATTGCTAGCTGGGTGCTCCCCCGCGCAGTTAGCACAGGTCGCCGGCTCTGTCTTTGGGCGCGGGCAGTCCCTGGCGGATGCTCGCCGCATCTCACGCAGGCGAGCGGGCGGTGGCACAGATGCGAGCTGTGTCTGAACTTTTGGCATCTGTGACACTGGGCGGGTCCTTGCTTACCCCTCCACGCCTCTATCTTGACACCACGCATGTATAAAAACGTGGTGATGTCGTAGACCTTGCGGAAATCAGGCGTCCTCTTTATGACTGCATGGAATATGCAGCCGGGTCGTTCTCCACGCGCCTTAATGTGGCGGACGTACTCCGGTTCAAAACCATGCAGTCGCAGCTCCTCCTCGATTTCTTCAATCTCGGTGTCAGCTGGGAGCCCTCTGATGGCGAGTTTGACGCTCCTCTCAGCGGGTAAGGAATAGGCGAACCAGCTGAGGCCGCTTTCCTTTTCGAGGTCGGTGAGGTATCGCTGTACGACCCTGTACTCCTCCGCGCTTTCCGGTAGAAACCTAATTCCGGCTTGGTACGGACGCGCGTTAGGAGGATGGCCCAGCTTTTCCCTCACCGCCTTGAAGTGCGCTGCCCAGTTGGGTAGCTTTTCTACGATGAGAGGTGGGTATCTAGGCTTTTTGGCCTTTTTCTGAGCCGCGGCAGTGGCCTGTCTCGACGCGCTCGCATTAGACCGATTGTTTACATCGGTTTTATGCGGCGCGGAAACTAGGTCATCGCACGCCACTGGCTCAGAAATTTTAGGGGTGGGTTCAGAGTGCCGTCGCCCGTCAGTGGCGTAGCGGGCGGGCGAAACCGGGCCGCCCCCCCCGCGCGACGTGCGCTGGGGTAGGGGCGGGTCGACACAACACCGCTTAGCCGCTTCGGCCTCGTCTTCATCGGGACTTCTTGGTCTGCGCTGGGCTCTCGTGGCGACTTCGAGATTGAACTCGTAGTCGAAGCCCAGCGCATCAGTAGTTTTATCTGTATTCGTACACTTATTGTGAGCTTGGTACTCACCCGTGTTGACGTCGGTCCTGTCGGACATGTCTGGCGACATGTCACGGCGATCGACGCCTGAACTCGCCGACTCAGCCGACATATCCGACCCTTGACGGGAGGAATATGCGGACATCATGGCCGGGGAGTCCTGGGCGGACCCTCTAGGTGGTGGAGGCGAGGTGAAAAGGGTCTTGGCTACCCTTCTCAACTCAACCTCTGTGGTGTTTATGTCGCTGGCCAATCGGTGGCGCGGAAGTGGTGCCGCGGCGCGGCGCAAATCGGAACTATTTTTCCTCGACGCTGATTGGTCAGCGGCCGAGGAAATTTTTACTGAATGCAGCGGTGCATTTGATGCACTCTTTTGGGGTGGACGAGCAGGAGGCGCACTTGCTGTCACTACCCTGGCGTAACTATTGTCTTTGGCCGGATTTGGCGCAGCGGAGCGCACATTCGGCGGAATTATTGTTTGTGGGTTTGTATGCAGTACCACGGGGCTCACATGTTCCCTATTGTCACGCGTCGACGACGCCGCGGGGCGTACGGACTGCGACACGGTCGCGCGCTGTCCCGGCGCAGCTGGGCGCACGGCGGCGGCGGCGGCGCGAACAACTTGGGCGCGGCTCGGTGGTCCGGTCGATCCCGGTGCCTGTGTAGGTACAGGGCGAAATGCAGGCGGCCGTATGGGCACTGCAGGTTGTCGGGTCGACGGCGGCACGGGCGAAACGCGCGCAGTCGCCGATGTCGGCGGCGATCCGACGTACACTAGGCCTGTACGGCTAGGCGGAGTCCTGAAATTTTCAGGGGTAGCAGCAGTGGGCGACGTTCCTCTGACGCTGGGCAGCGACGACGAACGGTCTCCCAGTTGGCTGGCTGTTGAGCGGCTGGAAGAGGAGGTGTCTTGGTCTCTAGGACCTCGACCATCAGCATTCTCATCATCATCGTAATCATCTCGACTTGGGGGCGGCATGGTAAACAGTGGCCTCCGCAGCCGCGTCGGTTTGTTACCAAACCGGGCAGCGCGGGGCGGCAACTTCCTGTTGCGCTCCCCGAGGAATTTATTTACTTACGTAAACAACACCTCAGAGAACCCAACAGGTAGCTACACAAGAAACAGCTCGGGCGGATGTGTGACGTCGGTTCGGAGGCAGCAGGCACTCAACAAATACGACTTCACTACGCGACCACTGGGCGAATCCGACAAATTTGCAGCAAGCCACCCATTATTTATACAATTTAGCTTAGTGCCAGTAAAAGGGTGGCGTAGAGCGCAGGTAGTTTCCGCTCGGCCAATCGGAGCGCGCGTCGCGCGCCCCCTGCCGTGCCCCTTCCCGTGCCCCTTCCCGTAGTCTGCACATGTGGTCGGGGCAGGTCTCGACTTGTCCGATATTATCCGCGTGGTGATTTTAACCGCGCTCTATGCCACCTTACAATAATGCTTACTCATATACTTACGTCTAAGGGAGTAATACAAACCTAATCTAATTATTTACATGAAAAGCCCTACTTAAATCCGTCTTTATTCCATACTTAAATCTAAACCTTAAACAATCATGCAATCCTACTTTATCATAATAATCTATTTACTTATGTCTATCTAGTTTATTTATTTACATCGGTATCATAATTACACATATCAGAATTACATTGTATTATAGCTACGTCGTCCGTAACACATAGCAACACTCAAGATCAATGAAGTCAAAGGAAAATTTAACAGAACTAGAACAAGCACTATATCGCACTAATTGGGATATTCTTGGCAAATGTGATGTACGTAGATCAGCGGGAAAAAATTAAGAACACGAGGAATATATTATATATTATAAAAAATGAAATACAAGGATTAAATGGCGTGGGTTTCTTAGTTAAGAAATATCTCAAAAATAATATATTACAATTTATAGGAGTGTCAGTCAGAGTTACTGTCTTATACTTATTTTTCCTGGTCACAAGCATTCCACTTCAATAGTGCAGGTATATGCTCCTACTGAGATAGCCAAAAAGGAAATAAAAACATCTTCTATGAAAATCTAAACAATACAATGTAAAATTTACATAAAACTGTTATCGTAATGGGAGATTTTAATAGCCAAATAGGAGAAAGAAGGCTAAACGAAGATAAAATTCTTGGACCCTTTACATATGGCAAAATAAATGATAATGGGCAAAGATTTGTAAACTACGCTTTAGAAAATAACTTGCAAATCATGAATAGTTTTAATAAGAGAAAACTTAACAGGAAATGGACATGGGAATCTCCCAATGGACTAGTAAGAAATGAAATAGATTTCATAACTGCAAACAAACCAAAATTATTTTTAAATGTTGAAGTTGTGAACCAGTTCAACTATAGTACTGACCATAGACTGCTTCGTGGAGACTTATACATGTTTGAGCCAAAGCACACAAGAAAACATATATAAATATAATGTAAAGCTACCAATTAGGCTTCTATTGCCAGATAACTCCTTAGAATTAACATTAGAATCGGGATATTTACCATGTTTACTGTTTGTAGCGAGTTTCCGATATTTCGGCGCTGTTGCAAGCACCATGATCACGGATAAACTGAAGTTATTGTTGATCTTAGTGACCATGACAGTTTATAAACTTATAACTCCTTAAAATCCTTAGTAACTCAACTAAACCAAATAAATGAACTCAAAACAAGCCAGGAAAAATACGATAGATTAGAAAAAGAACTCAAAGAAACCAACAAAATAGTACAGAGAGACAAAACATCAAAGGATAAATTGGGACCAAAAGCAAGAGAATTAATTGAAAATAGAGTTTATTTATTTAATTAACAGGCAGAATAACAAACAAATTATAACAAAACTAAGTAAATAAATTAATTTAGAAATAAGAAAACACAGAAAGAAAATTAGAACCGAAACAATAGAATGGCACATAGCAAAATCTGGAGGGCTAAAAAAAGCATGGACACATCACGGGACAAAAAACATAACACCAAAAGAACGAAAATACTCGAAGCAGCGACTGATTTATACCATGAACTTTACAATGATGAGCCAACAAGACCACAAACAAACGAAAATGAAGACACTGTGAAACCAATCCCAAATATATTAAAAGTAGAAGTTACCAAAGTTATTTGTCTCTTTGTGTATCATTGATGGCATTTCAAACGATATCATATTGGGAACTACACAGATTACTGAAATTTTATCGACTGAATATATACCGCATCAATGGACCACATCAACCATAATTTTGCTTCATAAGAAGGGGAAAACAGGTGATATTTCTAACTACAGACCCATTTCTCTAATGTCGAATGTGTGTAATGTGTCTAAGATAATTCTGGAACGATTGACAAAGACTTTGGACGAAACCCCGCCAAAAGAACAAACAGGCTTTAGAAGTGGCTTTTCAACCATGGACCACATTCATACCATAAATTAGCTAATTCAGAAATGCAACAAATATGGCATTAACTATTACTTGGCGTTTATAGACTACAACAAAGCTTACGACTCTTTAAAATACGGGAAAATATGGGAGGCTCTCACCTTACAAGGAGTCCATGGTAAATATTTACGTATAATTAAAAACATATTCGAAAATATTACAGCTAAAATACGCACAGAAAGGGCAGGAGAATGTTTTCCTATTAGACTTGTAGTTAGAAAGGGAGACGCCTTATCACCAAAACTATTTTCTGCAACCCTAGAACATATATATCGACAACTAGAGTGGAGTGGTTACGGAATAAATGTTAATGGAGCACGACTAAACCTTCTTAGATTCGCCGATGATCTCATACTAATATGCGAAGACCCAGATACGTTACAGAGTATGATTGAACAACTGGTATACGAAAGCGAAAAGGTGGACTTATCAATAAATACGAGTAAAACCAAGCTGATGTCAAACCACACGGCAAACCTACTAAAGTTACTGAACTGCAATATGTGAATGAGTATACTTAACTTGGCCAAATAATATCTCCAACAGATCTCACAACAAAAGAAATTAATAATAGAATTAACATAGGATAGAAGAAATACTGGTCTTTAAAAGAAGTAATGAAAAAATCAGAAATACAAATAAAATCAAAAAAGAAAGTATTTAATACGTGTATTCTGCCGAGCATCACATATGGGTGTCAAACGGAGCTGCACAAATAAAGATATATATGCGCTAGAAAACTGGCAACATAGAATGGAAAGAAATATACTGAACGTAAAATTAAAAGACAAAATAAGATAAACAACAATAAGGAAACAGACCAAAATCATAGATGTAAAAGACCAAATGGGCAGGCTATTTAATAAGATCGAAGACAGAGAAATGGACTAAAGAAGTGACAGAATGGTGTCCTACATACAAAAGAAGAAGGAAAGGCAGACAGTATCGTTGATGGGAAGATGACATCAAAAAGGTGGCAGGGACGACTTGGACTAGAAAAGCAAGAGATCGATGTTTGTGGAGAGCACTTGGGGAGGCCTATGCTGGAAAGCAAGACAATCGAGAAACCTGTGTCGATAAAGAAAAAGTAAAATAAAAAAAATAAAAAAACACATTGTCTGGGACTGGTAAGTGCGATCGTGGACAGTAGTGATGTGGACGCGGTCTATTGTCTTGGTGACTTTAACGCGCACCCTGATGAAATGTTTTACACGGACCTGATGAATTATTGTAGTGATAATCACTTCTCATGCGTTGATGTAGATAGGCTGGGATTGACGTCGAACACGAACACTTATGTCAGTGACTGTAACGGGGCTAGGCGATGGCTTGATCATTGTATCTGTACAGAATCATCTCTGAAAACTGTTCGTAGTGTGAGCGTTAGATATGATGTTATGTGGTCGGATCACTACCCATTGTTGATTAAATGCGATATTAATACAATTAGGCCGAAACTAAAGCTGAGCATGTCCGATGACGATCTAGTTTTGTGGGGGGAAAAAAGCTCAAAGGCTATCTATACCTACAGACAAGAGTGTCATCGTCAATTGCGAAATATTGACTTCCCTCGCGTATTGTCCAACTGTTGTGATCGCATGTGTGGTGATTCGGACCACAATCAAATAATTGACTGCCTATATTGGGATGTGATATCCGCTCTAAGGGAGGCCGCCATTGCTAGCAGGGAGCCGCGAGTCTTTGGTAGGAGGCCGAAGCGCGTGGTGGGTTGGAATAAGCACGTCAGCGAGGCTCACTCGTACGTAGGCTAAAGTTAAATGAGTGGCTTTGTTGTGGCAAACCTACGTCTGGCGTGATTTATGAGGAAATGTGTGACACTCGTAGGATCTTTAAATCTAAATTAAAGTGGTGCTAGAATCACCAAGACCAAATCCTGATGGACATCCTAGCCGAGTTGCACATAAAAAAAGGCTTTCGGGGCTTCTGGAAGTCAACAAAGAAGCACAACCTTAGGCCTGGTTTGCCGGTGAGCGTCGATGGCGTGTCTGCTGAAAGGGGTATTGCTAATGTTTTTATGTCCCACTTTTGTATAGAGCCAAGCAGTTTTCCACCCTTTGAGGTGCTCGATGCCGAGTCGCAGTGTACTGTTCTGGAACCAAGAGTTCAGTTCTCAGCTGCAGACTTAGCTAAGACCATAAGGGGCATGACCAGGTGTAAGTCTCCAGTCCATGACGGACTCAGCATCGAGCACCTACAGAACGCAGGTCCCCACCTGCCACGTGTTTTGGCCATGCTGTTTACGTTCTGCCTTCGCCATTCGTACTTGCCGGATGAGCTGATGAGGACGGTAGTAATACCAATTATCAAAAATAAAACAGGTGTCATATGGGATAGGTACAACTACAGGCCGATTTCATTAGCGACAGTTATCGCGAAGGTATTTGACAGCATGCTTAATGCTCAGTTAAATAAAACAATTACATTGCACGATAACCAGTTTGGTTTCAGGCCCAAATTGTCCACAGACAGTGCTATACTGAGTCTAAAGCATGCTGTCAGATATTATGGTTTGAAATTATTTATTTCTCAAAGATAACAAATCACTTACGAGGAGAAATAAAATATTAAACAAAACTTAAGCAATTTCAAGTACATATGCGCATAGACGGTAGGTATTGTAAAAAAAAGATAATAATAAGTAAATTACATTTCTGGGTTAGTGGGTAATTTGAAGTAACTTTGTCATTCGTGTTAAGTAACGACAGCTTTTGAGCAGTTATAAGGAACGGTTTACATGGAGTGAGTACGATAATAAGATTGGACTCGAACAGATTTACTTTTTGTAATGCCTTTGAAAATATGTTGTTTCAATAACTTTTTGAATAGAGATATTGACTTAGTATCTTTTATATGTTTAGGTAAAGAGTTGTAGATCTGTGCTCCTTGATACAAAATACACTTTTTACCGTAATTAGTTCGCGGTTTATATAGTTGTATATCATATGGTCGCCTAGAGCTACGGGTATATATTTGATTGTATGTTGTGAATTTTATTTGTGTGTGTATGTTTTTGTTTAAGATTTTTCTTATTAAAATACATGTGTTATTTTGGTAAATTTGTGCAATATTAAATAATTTTGTCTCATTATAAATTTTGATATCATTATAATCATTTAAATAATTGTAGTGGAAGAGGACCTTTATTATTCTATTTTGCGCTCTTTGTAATTTATTAAGATGTGTTTTGGCAGCTGATCCCCACACTTCTATCAAGTAATCAATGTGAGGTTTTACCAATGAATTATAGATGGTGTAACGTACTTTTAGGGGAAGACATCTTACCCCGAAGGGCACCAGTAAGACAGCTTATTTTTGACCGTAGGTTTTCAATATGTGGTGTCCATTACAGTTGTTTATCCAATGTAAGCCCTAGATATTTCTCCTTGTTCACCTTGGTCAGTACAGAACCATTTATGAGTAAAGGTTTATGATCGTGAAGCTTTTTGTTTTTCGATGAAATATTATATAATTAGTTTTTGACGCGTTTACAGTAAGTTACTCAAAAACCATTTCTCTAGAATATTGAGATCATCCTGTGCTTCCCGCATCACAGATTCTGTTGAATGACCAAAGTAAAACAGGCATGTATCGTCCGCGTACAGTGAGATATGTCTTTTAAGTACTATTTCATGCATGCTGTTAATGTAGATAAGAAATAGGAGTGGCCCCATAATAGATCCCTGTGGAACACCACATTTGATTATTTTATGTTCACTAGTGCATTCTCCTATCCTAACCACCTGATATCGGTTTTCTAAGTAAGATACAAACATTTTATATGCACTTCCAGTTATGCCAATCGCTGCCAATTTATCCAGTAGTAGTTTGTGACTGACGGTATCGAACGCCTTTTTTAAGTCAATGAATACACCGAGGACTATTTGCTTTTGATCTATGTTAGTCTTAATTTTAGTAATTAGGTCAGTTGCAGCTGAAAGTGTATTAGACTTTTGCCTAAATCCAAATTGTCGATCAAATAAAAAGTTTTGGGAACCAAGATATTGTGACAGTCAGTTATGTAGTAACTTTTCAAATATTTTAGAGACCAAAGGAAGCACAGAGATGGGCCTGTAGTTGCCCGGATCACTTTTAGATCCAGATTTATTAATATTACACGGACGGAACACGCCTGTTTACGCCTGTTTTCTTGATCTTTCAAGGGCGTTTGACCTGGTTTCGTACAAAGTGCTGTGGAAAAAGTTATTCGATAGGAAAATTGCGCCTGAAATTGTAAAAATCTTCCAGCACTGGTACGGGAACCAGGTCAATAACGTGAAATGGTCGGGAGCTCTGTCGGTCTCGTATAGGTTGGAGTGCGGGATGAGGCAGGGGGGATTGAACTCATCAACGCTCTTTAATCTGTACATCGATGGGCTTGTTGCCGAGCTCAGCAGCCGCCATGTTGATGATGTTTGCTTTAACAACATTAGCTACGCTGATGACATGGTGCTGCTGAGCGCGTCAATTGGGAGACTCAGGGAGCTCATAAGCATTTGCGAAACATATGCGCAAGTCGTCCTTCATAGTTCCGGAAGATGATGAAAATGAGGATGATAATCTTAATGACCGCGATGAGAACAGTGTTGCGGTGAATAAATTGCTACGTGATATTTCACTCGAGGTTAAGAAAGCAGTGAAGAAAGAACTGGCATCTGTGAATGAGTCGCTTAGCACTTGTTGCGTGAGAATGAATGCTATAAATTCAACAATGGAAATTCTTACGAATAAGGTTAAGGACTTGGAGAAGAAAAACACATACCTCACTAACTAAAACACACACTTAGAATTAAAAATAGATGCATTGGAACAACACATCAGAAGCGCTGAGCAAGAAAAACTGGCCAACGTACTGGAGATCTCTGGCATTCCTGATAATTTGAACGAGAACCTGGACATACTCTCTACTAAAATAGCTTCGAAGCTCAAAGTTACAATGGTTAAAAGAATTAAAGGCAGGAACGGTAAAGAAGGAGTTATTCAGGTGGTGTTACAACATGAGGAGCAGGTGGATCAGTGGATATGCACAGCGCGAAAGGAAGCAATTATTGTTCAAGATGTGGTCCCCGAGGTCAGTCCTGAATTAGCCAAGTATAAAGTTTTGTTTCGATACGCTCTTACTAAAGCGAATAAAGCCCTACTATGGCAAGCTAAACAAACATTGAAGGAAACGTACAAATACATATGGTTCCAGAATTGCAGAATACTGGTCCGTAAAATCGAAAACGACAAACCGATTGTCGTTAGGAACATTAGTGATATAGATAGAATGGCGTTTCAAGGGCATAACTGTCGATAATAGTTAGACTCAGTAATCACGTCAGCTTCTTCACCGGAAATATCCGAATTTTTCGAGTGTTCAACCATCAACGAGTTCAGTAATCATCTTCCAAGTAGTAAACAAAAACTAAATATTGTCCATGTTAATATTCGTTCGATTATTAAAAAATTTTCTTTAGTTCTACAATTCATTGATTCTTCAAAAATTAATGTTGACGTTATTATTTTAACAGAAGTGGGTATTTCTAAAACCAGTAATCTCATTCAATTCTTTAATATAAACGGCTATGAAATGTATCATACGCTGCGGGAGCAACGTAAGGGTGGTGGCATTGTGATGTATGTTAAACGTACCAACCACTTTCAAATCATAAATAATTTATCACTAAAACACTGCGAATACATAATTGGTCACTTGACCACATCATATCACTACACGACATCAATTTGCACAGTGTATAGACCTCCTAAAGATAGTAAGCACTTGTTTATCAAAGAATTGAAAGAGCTATTGTGTAGGGACACCTTCAAACGTTCAGATTTATACATATTAGGGGATATCAACATTGATCTGAAAATGGCAACATACGGGATTATTACATAAATTGTTTGGCTGAGTGTGGCCTGACGAGCGCGATCTCAGATTACACTAGAATTGAAAAACGAAATAATATTATCACTCAAAGTTGTATTGATCATATTTTTGTAAGATTGCACTCGTCAGACCTTTATACAGCGGCGCTCGGTACGGTTATGGCAGACCATCGCATGATCGTGTTGTCTTGTATTGGAGGCGGAGCTAAAGACGCTGTACAGGATGTTGCAAAAGTAAAAGAATTAATTGATTATAATAAATTAAAACCAAAGTTGGACGCCATAGATTGGAATGTAGTTGATAATATGCAGCGCCCTCAAGAGATTTATAACTATATTAAAAATAGCTTTGAGTGTTGTTATGAGCAGTCTAAGTATTCTAAAATAATAAGTACCAACAGCAAAAGGAATAAAGAGTTGTGGATAACCAGAAAAATTAATAATATGTGCCATAAAAGAGATTTACTTTTCAATCGGTGGAAACAGGATATAAATAATAAAATACTTAGATTGCAATTCAATAAACAAAGAAATGAGACTAAAAAAATAATAGACAAATCTAGAAACCAACATTACTTTAATCTAATTAATGAAAATAAAATGAATAAAAAGAAAATGTGGGACATTTTAAACACACTATCTGGTCGAATCTGTAAGTCAGTAGATGAAGCAAAAAAAAAAAAAAAGAAAAGAAAAATGATTTAGCTATAAGTACAATAGCCAACAATTTCAGTAAGGGATTTAGCGAAAACGTAAACAAAATATTATCTAAATGCAACATAAAACTAATACCTGAATCAGAATATATTTTTCCAGTTAAAACAAGTCCATGTTTTTTAAAAAACCTACCGTTCGTAATATATCAACTATTATAAAAAAACTTAACATAAATAAATCTGCGGGTATAGATGGCATCCGATGTATAGATGTAAAAGTTTTAAGTGATAAGTTAGCTAAGGTCATAGTTAAGTTAATAAGCACTAGTATACAAGTAGGGGAATATCCCCAAGAATTAAAATCAGGGATCGTGTGACCAATCTATAAAAATGGATCTCATAATAACTATGACAGCTACAGGCCCATTACAATATTGCCAGTCATAGATAAGGTAGTGGAAAAATACGTGTGTCAACAAATTCAGAATTTTTACATTAAAAACGATGTCTTATCGGCTTCTCAGTTTGGTTTTCAACCTAACAAATCAGCCTCAATTCTCCTTTCTAAATTCACAGATGAAATAAACCAACACCTCAATGATAAAAAACACGTCATCTTGTTGTTTATTGATTTCAGCAAAGCCTTTGACACCCTCCGACATGATACACTTATAAACAAGCTTGACAATACAGGGGTTCGAGGCCCAATATTAAACTGGTGCAAAGATTATCTAAAAAACAGAAGATGCCGTGTAAAAATCAGTAATTAACTTAGTGATGAAATTGTAGTAGCTACGGGAACAGCACAAGGCTCAGTTGTAGGACCCTTGCATTATTTAGCCTACGTCAATGACATGGAGAATATTGTAAACAATTGCTCAGTCTATCAATATGCGGACGATACCTGTCTCGTAGCAGCTGATAAAGACTTATCTAAGGCTGAGCAATTGATACAACATGATTTTGATAATTTGTGTAAGTGGTCTCATGATGTTGGACTGGTGCTTAATGCTGGTAAAACTAAAACTATCCATGTTCGTTCCAATCACTTACTCAACTCAGACAAGCCAGTTAAAATAATTGCGCACACACACCAATGTTTGCATGAAGTGCAACTATCTAACCTTGGTTGCAAATGTGAACCATTGGAGCAGGTTACCAAGTACAAATACCTGGGTTTAGTCGTTGATGACAGATTTAACTGGAGTAGTCACATTGGCACCATATGCGATAAACTTCGTGCAATGCTAGCCAAATTTGCAATAATTAAATACAAAGTCCCTTTTAAAATATTACTTAACCTTTATAATGCACTTGCAGAATCTATTATTTCATATGGAATAACTAGCTATGGCAGAACATTTAAAACCTACCTAGACAAAATATATAACCTACAACTTCGTTTATTAAAAATAATAATACCAAATAAAATTTAAAAAACACTCTATGATGGTGATGACGTAACAGGCTTCTTTAAATATTGTATAATCTTGCCAATACACATTAAAATTCGAAAGTGGTTATTAATATAACAGTTCACCAACAAAGACCTGCTAATTAAAGTCAATCATAGCAAAGCTACAAGAATGTCAGCTCAATCATAACTTATAGTACCGAGATACAAGAACTATTACGGTAAACGAACATGCGCTTATTTAATACCTACTCTAATTAATGATGTTCCCACAAAAATTCAATCAGAAATAACAAATAATAATTATATAATTAAATACAAGAAATTCTTTGATTCTCTTTGAAAATGCATCATTCTGTTTAAATTTCATTCAATATTTGTGTTGTTGGGCTGCCTGACACACGCCGTAGTTATTGTTAGTATCTTTGGTATTATTTACTAACTACCTTACAATTTTTTATTTTTGTATTTTATCAACTATGTTTTTAAAACTATAATCAATTATATTTTGTTAGTGTTAAGATTGCTTATAAGTGTTTCAACATCCGAACAAACCTTTTGAGGTTTTTGTGATGTTTTCTGTTTATATTTTGTCATGTTACATATTTAATAAACAATAAAAAACAAATAAAAAAAAAGACATGCCCTAAAATATAACGTAAAAAAGAGCGAGCTTACGGTCTTCGATTCGGGTCCCAAGTGTCCGTCGGAGATTCCACCAGTAAGACTGTGCGGGGTGCCTTTGGAGCGGGTACATAGTTTTAAGTATCTGGGCCATATTGTGACGTCCGACCTGAGGGACGACGCTGATATCGAGCGAGGAGGGCGCTGTCGGTTAGGGCGAATATGATTTCGGGCAGGTTTGCTCGTAGCTCCAAGGAAGTAAAGATCACCTTGTTTCGAGCGTACTGCACATCTTTTTATACGAGTAGTCTGTGGGTTTCATTTTTGCAGAAGTCTTACAGCGCTCTCCGCGTTCAATATAATAACGCGCTGATGGCGCTGCCTAACCTAACCCCCCCAGATTTATTTGGAGGTACCCACCAAAACTTAAAAGAGAAAAATAAAAACCTTTTTAACAAAAAAATCAAACCGACTTCCAAAACAAAAAACTACAAAGCGAAAACTAACTTTCTTTTCCGAAATCGGTGTTGAAAAATGGAAAACAGTAGGTACCTACCAAAGACACCGGCTTCGGAAAAGAAAGTTATTTTTCGCTTTGTAGTATTTTGTTTTGTTTATTATTTAAACATTGCACCTGCCTTGTTATCTCTTTACCACCCTTGGTTGACTGAAATTATCGTACAACCTTCTTCAGCCTCTATTTTATAGCGTCGCTATTTAAAATAGATACGCTTGAAAAAACTTTTACACAAAAAAATAACCGACTTCCAAAACAAAACACTAAAACGAGCATAGCATTTATAGAAGTAACAGAATTGAATGAGAAGCTGGGCCTCATTCCCTCTAAACATTTATTCATTTTTTATTTTTTATTGCGTACAATGTATATTTCCTTGATTTTAGCTGACCCAAATCATCATCCAGGCTCTGTGGAATGTTGAGTGAGATTTATGGCTTTCTTTAGTATGTTTTTATGAAGTCCAGTTATAGCAGTAATAGAATTCAATGAGGTGTTGGGCCTCATTACCTCTAAACATTTCATTTTTATTTTTTTAAACGTATGATGAATATTTCCTTGATTTTAGCTAACTTCAATCTTCAACCAGGCTCTGTGGAATCTTTAGTGAGAGTTCTTGCTTTCTGTAGCATTTTTTATAAACTCTAGTATTAGCAGTTATGAAAACCGATGAGATGCTAGACCTCAGTACCTCTTAATCATTTATTTTTATTTTTTGTAATGAACTCTGTACATTTTCTTGATTCTTGCTCAACTAAATCTTCGACCAGGCTCAGTAGATACTAAAATAAGAGTTCTGGTTTTCTGTAGCATTTTCTTGTAAAGTCGTGCTATAGGAGTACTAGAAACTGATAAGATGCCTGGCCTCAGTACCTCACAACATTTCTTTTAAATTTTTTATTGCGTACAATGTATATTTCCTTGATTTAAGTTAACCTAAATCTTCAACCAGGTTCTGTGAAATATTGAGTGAGAGTAGTACTTTCTGTAGCATGTTTTTATAAATTCTAGTACGAGTGTTAGCAGTTATAAAAACCGATGAGATGCCAGGCCGCAGTACCTCTTAATATTTTTTATTATTTTTTGCAATGAACTCTATCATGATATTTGCTCAACTAAATCTTTGACCAGGCTCAGTAGATACTTAAGTGAGAGTTCTGGCTTTCTTTAGTATGTTTTCATAAAGTCTAGTTATAGCAGTAATAGAATTCCATAAGATCAGCCTCAGTAACTCTGAACTTTAGTTTTCAACTTTTTCAATGAACTTTTAAAATTTTCTCGATTTCAGCTAACCTAAACTTTTAACTAGACTATGTGGAATATTCAGGGAGAGTTCTGGCTATTTATAGTATGTTTTTATAAAGTCCAATTATAGGAGTAATAGAATTCAATGAGATGCCGGGCCTCAGTAACTCTGTACTTTTTTTAATTTTTTTGCAATGAACTCTTAAAATTTTCTCGATTCCAGCTAACCTAAATTTTCAACTAGGCTATGTGGAATATTGAATGAGAGTTCTGCCCTTTTGTAGGATGTTTTTATAAAGACCATTTATAGAAGTGATAGAATTGAATGAGGTACTGGGCCTCATTACCTCTAAACATTTTATTTTTATTTTTTAAACGTATGATTAATATTTTCTTGATTTTAGCTAATTTCAATCTTCAACCAGGCTCTGTGGAATCTTTAATGAGAGTTCTGGCTTTCTGTAGCATGTTTTAATAAACTGTAGTATTAGCAGTTATGAAAACCGATGAGATGCCAGGCCTCAGTACCTCTTAATCATTTATTTTTATTTTTTGTAATGAACTCTGTACATTTTCTTGATTTTTGCTCAACTAAATCTTCGACCAGGCTCAGTAGATACTAAAATAAGAGTTCTGGCTTTCTGTAGAATTTTATTCTAAATTCGTGCTTTAGAAGTACTAGAAACCGATAAAATGGCTGGCCTCAGTAACTCTCAAAAATTTTTTTTTTTGCGTACTATGTATATTTCCTTGATTTTAGCTAACCCAAATTTTCAACAAGGCTCTGTGGAATATTGAGTGAGAGTTATGGCTTTCTTTCGTATGTTTTCATAAAGTCCAGTTATAGGAGTAATAGAATTCGATGAGATGCTTGGCTTCAGAACCTCTAAATGTTTTAATTTTCTTTTTTATTGCATACAATGTATATTTCCTTGATTTTAGCTAACCACAATCAGCAACCAACCTTTATGGAATAATAAGTGAGAGTTATGGCTTTCTTTTATGTTTTTTTCTAAGTCCAGTTATAAGATTAATAGAATTCGTTGAGATGTTGGGCCTCGGTAATTCTGAACTTTTTTTTGAATTTTTTGCAATGACCCCTTAAATTTTTCTCGATTTCAGCTAACCTAAATTTTGAACTAGCCTATGTGAAATATTGAGTGAGAGTTCTGGCTTTCTGTAGCTATTTTTATAAATTCTAGTATTAGCACTTATAAAAACAGATGAGATGCCAGGCATCAAAACCTCTTAATCGTTTATTTTATTTTTTGTAATGAACTCTTAAAATTTTCATGATATTTGCTCAACTAAATCTTCGACCAGTCTCAGTAGATACTTAAGTGAGAGTTCTGGCTTTCTGTAGCATTTTTTCTTGTAAAGTCGTGATATAGGAGTACTAGAAACTGATAAGATGCCTGGCCTCAGTACCTCACAACATTTCTTTTGAATTTTTTATTGCGTACAATGTATATTTCCTTGATTTAAGTTAACCTAAATCTTCAACCAGGTTCTGTGAAATATTGAGTGAGAGTTCTGACTTTCTGTAGCATGTTTTCATAAAGTCTAGTTATAGGAGTAATAGAATTTGATGAGATACTTGGTTTCAAAACCTCTGAATATTTTATTTTTCTTTTTTATCGTGTACAATGTATATTTCCTTGATTTTAGCTGACCTAAGTCATCATCCAGGCTCTGTAGAATGTTGAGTGAGATTTCTGGCTTTCTTTAGTATTTTTTAATAAAGTCCAGTTATAGGAGTAATAGAATTGAATGAGATGCCGGGCCTCAGTAACTCTGTACTTTTTTTTATTTTTTTTGCAATGAACTCTTAAAATTTTCTCGATTCCAGCTAACCTAAATTTTCAACTAGGCTATGTGGAATATTGAGTGAGAGTTCTGCCTTTTTGTAGTATATTTTTATAAAGATCATTTATAGAAGTAATAGAATTGAATTAGGTGCTGGGCCTCATTACCTCTAAACATTTTAAACGTATGATGAATATTTCCTTGAATTTAGCTAACTTGAATCTTCAACCAGGCTCTGTGGAATCTTTAGTGAGAGTTCTTGCTTTCTGTAGCATTTTTTATAAACTCTAGTATTAGCAGTTATGAAAACCGATGAGATGCCAGGCCTCAGTGCCTCTTAATCATTTATTTTTATTTTTTGTAATGAACTCTGTACATTTTCTTGATTTTTGCTCAACTAAATCTTCGAACAGGCTCAGTAGATACTAAAATAAGAGTTCTGGCTTTCTGTAGCATTTTCTTGTAAAGTCGTGCTATAGGAGTACTAGAAACTGATAAGATGCCTGGCCTCAGTACCTCACAACATTTCTTTTGAATTTTTTATTGCGTACAATGTATATTTCCTTGATTTAAGTTAACCTAAATCTTCAACCAGGTTCTGTGAAATATTGAGTGAGAGTTCTGGCTTTTTGTAGTATGTTTTTATAAATAACATTTATAGAAGTAACAGAATTGAATGAGGTGCTGGGCCTCATTACCTCTTAACATTTATTTTATTTTTTATTGCGTACAATGTATATTTCCTTGATTTTAGCTGACCTAAGTCATCATCCAGGCTCTGTGGAATGTTGAGTGAGATTTCTGGCTTTCTTTAGTATTTTTTAATAAAGTCCAGTTATAGGAGTAATAGAATTGAATGAGATGCCGGGCCTCAGTAACTCTGTACTTTTTTTTAATTTTTTTGCAATGAACTCTTAAAATTTTCTCGATTCCAGCTAACCTAAATTTTCAACTAGGCTATGTGGAATATTGAGTGAGAGTTCTGCCTTTTTGTAGTATATTTTTATAAAGACTATTTATAGAAGTAATAGAATTGAATGAGGTGCTGGGCCTTATTACCTCTAAACATTTTAAACGTATGATGAATATTTCCTTGATTTTAGCTAACTTCAATCTTCAACCAGGCTCTGTGGAATCTTTAGTAAGAGTTCTCGCTTTCTGTATCATTTTTTATAAACTCTAGTATTAGCAGTTATGAAAACCGATGAGATGCCAGGCCTCAGTACCTCACAACATTTCTTTTGAATTTTTTATTGCGTACAATGTATATTTCCTTGATTTAAGTTAACCTAAATCTTCAACCAGGTTCTGTGAAATATTGAGTGAGAGTTCTGGCTTTTTGTAGTATGTTTTTATAAATAACATTTATAGAAGTAACAGAATTTAATGAGGTGCTGGGCCTCATTACCTCTTAACATTTATTTTATTTTTTATTGCGTACAATGTATATTTCCTTGATTTTAGCTGACCTAAGTCATCATCCAGGCTCTGTGGAATGTTGAGTGAGATTTCTGGCTTTCTTTAGTATTTTTTTATAAAGTCCAGTTATAGGAGTAATAGAATTCAATGAGATGCCGGGCCTCAGTAACTCTGTACTTTTTTAAAAAAAATTGCAATGTACTCTTAAAATTTTCTCGATTCCAGCTAACCTAAATTTTCAACTAGGCTATGTGGAATATTGAGTGAGAGTTCTGCCCTTTTGTAGGATGTTTTTATAAAGACCATTTATTGAAGTGATAGAATTGAATGAGGTACTGGGCCTCATTACCTCTAAACATTTTATTTTTATTTTTTAAACGTATGATTAATATTTTCTTGATTTTAGCTAACTTCAATCTTCAACCAGGCTCTGTGGAATCTTTAATGAGAGTTCTGGCTTTCTGTAGCATGTTTTAATAAACTGTATTATTAGCAGTTATGAAAACCGATGAGATGCCAGGCCTCAGTACCTCTTAATCATTTATTTTTATTTTTTGTAATGAACTCTGTACATTTTCTTGATTTTTGCTCAACTAAATCTTCGACCAGGCTCAGTAGATACTAAAATAAGAGTTCTGGCTTTCTGTAGCATTTTCTTGTAAAGTCGTGCTATAGGAGTACTAGAAACTGATAAGATGCCTGGCCTCAGGACCTCACAACATTTCTTTTGAATTTTTTATTGCGTACAATGTATATTTCCTTGATTTAAGTTAACCTAAATCTTCAACCAGGTTCTGTGAAATATTGAGTGAGAGTTCTGGCTTTTTGTAGTATGTTTTTATAAATAACATTTATAGTAGTAACAGAATTGAATGAGGTGCTGGGCCTCATTACCTCTTAACATTTATTTTATTTTTTATTGCGTACAATGTATATTTCCTTGATTTTAGCTGACCTAAGTCATCATCCAGGCTCTGTGGAATGTTGAGTGAGATTTCTGGCTTTCTTTAGTATTTTTTTATAAAGTCCAGTTATAGGAGTAATAGAATTCAATGAGATGCCGGGCCTCAGTAACTCTGTACTTTTTTTTTTTTTTTTTTGCAATGAACTCTTAAAATTTTCTCGATTCCAGCTAACCTAAATTTTCAACTAGGCTATGTGGAATATTGAGTGAGAGTTCTGCCCTTTTGTAGGATGTTTTTATAAAGACCATTTATTGAAGTGATAGAATTGAATGAGGTACTGGGCCTCATTACCTCTAAACATTTTATTTTTATTTTTTAAACGTATGATTAATATTTTCTTGATTTTAGCTAACTTCAATCTTCAACCAGGCACTGTGGAATCTTTAATGAGAGTTCTGGCTTTCTGTAGCATGTTTTAATAAACTGTATTATTAGCAGTTATGAAAACCGATGAGATGCCAGGCCTCAGTACCTCTTAATCATTTATTTTTATTTTTTGTAATGAACTCTGTAAATTTTCTTGATTTTTGCTCAACTAAATCTTCGACCAGGCTCAGTAGATAAGAGTTCTGGCTTTCTGTACCATTTTTTTGTAAAGTCGTGCTTTAGATGTACTAGAAACCGATAAAATGGTTGGCCTCAGTACCTCTCAACATGTTTTTTGTTTTTTTTTTTTGCGTACAATGTATATTTTCTTGATTTCTGCTGACCTAAATCTTCAACCATGCTCTACGGATACTTTAGTGAGAGTTCTCGCTTTTTGTAGCATACTTTTTTTAATACCAAGTTTTGGAAACTGAGGAGATGCTGGCTTCAGTACCTCTTTATTTCCAGTCCATTTATATTTGTATTTGAAACCGAGGAGATCCTAGCCGAATCCTAACGAACCAGAACTCCCAGTTATACCTTAGCATGTCACTCCTTTATGAATATTTTGTTTGTAACAATGATTTATAATTTTTGTGGATGTTTTAAACTTTCAAACTTTTTCGGGACTTTTGTGAGGGACCTAGACTTATTGATCAGATGGTAAAACCAAGTATAACTGGGAGTTCTATTTTGTATAAAGATACGACCCAGAATGTCAAGTTATACCTCAGCATCTCACTACTGTACGGATATTACGTTTATATTTTTTTAGGGATTTAAATTAGATTTAACCGACCGAACTATCAACAGAATAGGTTTAGGATGCAGAACTCTTTTGCTTCCAACAACAACAAGGTCAATTTTGAGAAATCCGATGAGATGCTATGAATAAATATTGCGAAGTTAGCATCTCATTTTTTCAAAATGCGATTTTGATAGTTTAATCGACGGAACTATTGATAAAACGCATCAAGAACTGTAGAACTATGCGGAATGCCGTTAAATGTCGTGTTTATTTGAGAAATTCGATGAGATGCTATGATATGTATTGCTAAGTTAGCATCTCATTTTTTCAAAATTCTGATATGCAAAATTTGTACTGTAAAATCGACGGAACTATTGATAAAACACATCAAGAACTGTAGAACTATGCGTAATGCCCTTATATGTGGTATTTTTTTGAGAAATTCGATGAGATGCTATGATATGTATTGCGAAGTTAGCATCTCATTTTTTCAAAATGCGATTTTGATAGTAAAATCGACGGAACTATTGTTAAAACTTATCAAGAACTGTAGAACTATGTGGGATGCCATTATATGTGGTGTTAATTTGTGAGATGCTAACATTTGAGATGCTAACTTCACACACGTGACTTTGGTGGCTTCTCATTCCTCTACATCCAATATTTTTTTGTCTTTATTTTCATTTTCAGATAAAAGTCCTGCAACTAGCGCCGATGATCATCATAGAGATGATAAATTCAGCCATCTTGGGTAGCTATGACGTCAGTAGCGTAGAGTTTATCGTGACCTCCAGTACTTACATTAGAGAGGAAAGTGTTAATGCTATTAGACAGAGGTAAGGTTCAAAATATTTGGCCATAAGTGTCAACTAGTCGTGGTGATGGCCTGGTGGCTAAGACCTCGCCTCTTGTGTTTGGTTTCAAATTCGGTCAAGTAGTAGTGTAAATTTTTCGTTAATGTACTTTCAAAATTTATCTTGGGCATCACTGACATCGGTGATGGAAAAATCGTGTGTAACCTGGACTTATAGCAAGTTCACCTTAAGGGGCTGAATACTCAAAATAGGCTTTCTTTTAAACATTTTTTAGCCAAATCTATTGAAGATGTGGCAGCAGAAAAAAAATATGTTAATCTTGATCATATTTCCGAAAACTTTGTTGTGGCCGAAACACGTTTACGCACAAAAACCTCGATACAATTGAATGGCAAAGTAACCTCTTACCGTGATCTTCAAAAGATTTTTCCGGTAATACTGACCAGCGTACATTTGTACAATTAACAACAATAACGTATCATAAAAGGACGCAGAACTTCATTGTCTTATATATTGAAGTTTCATTCATTATTTTTAAGTAATTCATATTATTATGTTTTGTAAAAAAGTCTATATAAATTTCATTGTGCTTCTCTTTCCATCCAGTGCAATTCGACAGTGACCGCTTTGCGGCGTTGCTAGGTGGACGTATGTCGCTTTTTTCCGCAAAAAGCAAAAATAATATTCAATTTATTTCTCGTCAATTCAATCTGTCAAAAAAATATCAGGTATAATGCAGCCAGATCATGTAGCCTGGTGTCTTTAATTGGAACTAAAGAAATCACAAGTAATATTGTCAATGGCTGGAATGGAAATATTGGGAATAAATATATAAATGAAATATTGGAAATGGCTGTATTTGTAAAACGTAATCCTCAATGGTTTCCTCTTTTATCAAATAATAGAAATAGACGTGAGCAGTATAGACTTTGGGTTCAGTCACACTCGGCCAAAACAGCACTTCTGAGAAAAAGTGTTGTATGCATGGCCCCAGTAATATACAATAAAATTCCGAATGACATAAAGCAATTGAATTTTATTTTATTTAAGAAAACACTTAAAAAGCTACTTACTGATAAGTGCTACTATAACATTGTTGATTTTTTAAATGATAAATTTTGAATTTTATTTTGATTTAATTTTATTCTCTATTGACATATTTTGTATGTAATTAATTTTGACTACATTTTGTACTGACTCTGATTGTATATTGAATTATTGATAACATTTTGCACTGACTCGATTTTTTTATATATGAAACTGACATTAATTTATTCAATTTATAATTGCTAATTTAATTTTAATTAATAACAATACCTAATATTTTCATTTTGTACGCCGAGTGAGGCAAAGCATGTTGGTCCGGTAAAACTATGTTTCCATCTATATGTGCATATTCATGTATCATGTTACACATGTTTAAACAAATAAATTTATCTTTATCTTTATCTTTATCTTCAAAGTCTGTATTATTTTTATTTTTTGGCACTACCGCTGTCACTGGCATCTATATTTTTGTTGTTTTATAAACGACTCACGTCGTTTAGTTTACTTACTAAGTCCATAACTAAAAAGTATTTGAACCTCTTTGAAAATACAACAAATGTTATCTCAATTTGAATTAAACAATATTTAAAATATAGGTAAGGTCGAATACTATTTTAACCTTCTTCGTTCATGTGAAAACAATAGAAGCAAAAACACAGAACATGGAATGGTCATACCAACCACGCTGGCAGTGTCTCGAAATGACAGAACTAATAAAATTCTTCGTATCCATTTGTTCCAATCTTTGTTTCTTTGTAACATACGGCACCTAGAACTGACCAAAAAATGTCAAATTCGTGAGAAATGATAATCTATTTCTCATGAATTTGACATTTTTCGTCGTTTCAACCAAAAATCGTCCACATGTGGACATAAAGCTCACCAAGAATCACCACATTGATCAGTCCTGTATTTCTCGCAATTAACTATCCCAATTGCAATAACGGGCTACAATAATAGTTTGTTAGTCTATTAATATTGTTAAGCTAATTATTAATTGATCTTATCATTTTGCCAAATCGGCACTGACAATTCTTATTTATTAACAAAAAATCCACCGATCGCCCTGGAGAGTAAACGCAAAGACTTACACTTGGGGATTGCCAGAGATTTACGCAGCATTCTGGATGTAAAAAGAACAGACCGAATACGGAACACGCTGTGTTCCCAAACGGGCATAATAGACGTGGGTAAAAAGGCTGTTCGGCTCAAATGGGCCAATGCCATTACGGCTCACGTTAGTAGCATGCAAATTGAGCGCTGGGTAAGCCTCCATAATCTTGAAGATGGAACGCACCGTTGAGGCCGGTCCAGAAATAGGTGCCGCGATGATTTGGACGCGTACCGTGAGGGCTGGTTCTAGACGGTGCGGGAAAAGAATGTCTGGAATGACTTAGGTGTACTCTTATGAATTTAATTGGGGATGGATGAAGAGGGAGGGGACAACCAAAGAAAAGATAGATGGACTGTGTGAGGAGTGATATGAAAGGAAAGGGAGTCAATTATAGCGTGGTGCGGAACAGAACGATATGGAAGAAGAAAACGTGTTGCGCCGACCCCAAGTAACATGGAACAAGGGCAGGTAGATGATGATGATGATGATTTTAGACTTTTACCGGTAAGACTTAGTAAATCTGTTTTACCGATAAATAATAAGTTTCATAATAGTTTTTTTTTTTAAACTGAAACAACAGTTCGGCTTTTACAGTAACATATACGTGGTTGTGAGGCATACACAGTTTTTAGTATTTACGGTTCCCTAGCCAAAAGGCAAAAAACGGAACCCTTATGGATTCGTCATGTCTGTCTGTCTGTCCGTCCGTATGTCACAGCCACTTTTTTCCGAAACTATAAGAACTATGCTGTTGAAACTTGGTAAGTAGGTGTATTCTGTGAACCGCATTAAGATTTTCAAACAAAAATAGAAAAAAACAAACTCAATTTTTTTTTTCATCCTACCTGTACGTGTATCGATACGTACCTATGGATAGGTCTTCAAAAATGATATTGAGGTTTCTAATATATTTTTTTTAAACTGAATAGTTTGCGTGAGAGACACTTCCAAAGTGGTAAAATAAATGTGTCCCCCCCCTGACACTTCTAAAATAAGAGAATGATAAAACTAAAAAAAATATATGATGTACATTACCATGTAAACTTCCACCGAAAATTGGTTTGTACGAGATCAAGTAAGTAGTTTTTTTTAAATACGTCATAAATCGTAAACCACAATTTAACAAGTACGGAACCCTTCGTGCGCGAGTCCGACTCGCATTTAGCCGGTTTTTTTATGGCATGCGTTGTGCCTGGCGCATATAAACATTTTCTTTCTTTCTATATTATCTTTAAACACCTACACTGTACCAATACTTATAGCAAATAAATGATTGATTGATATATAACAAACAATAGCAACAAATAGTTTCAGCCGTTCTCTAGTGAGACGCTTACAATCACATACAGCATTTTTAGGGTTCCGTCTATCTCCCTGTCTGTCTGTCCGTCTGTCACGAGGCTGTATCTCATGAACCGTGATAGCAAGGCAATTATTTTTTTTACAGATGGTGTATTTCTGTTGCCGCTATAACAACAAATACTACAAACAGAACAAAATCAATATTTAAGTGGGGCTCCCATACAACATATGTGTTCTTTTCCGTTTTTTGCGATAATGGTACGGAACCTTTGTGCGCGAGTGCAACTCGCACTTGGCCGGTTTTTTTTTATATAGATAGATAAAGTTTACATGACCGTGTTTTTTGGGCCCTGTCTATTTGTTTTTTAACTCTAATATACAGAAAAGCGGCACCACGTGACCTCACCACAGAGGGCTGATGTATATCAAAACCCAGTACGTGCTTTGTAATTATTATATTCCAGGAGAGCGGAAAGTCATCTTGTATTAGTAACTAAATGATATATTAAGATTTCAAGAGAATACTAAACAAGGAATATGAACCTACTAATTGTACAAATAATATTAATAGCGTCATACATTCCACCACAGAGACCACAGAGGCCCACATCATAAACGGACTCTTCCGATGATTTTACAAAAATATTACCGCGCAAGTTCTTATTTCAAACTGGCGGCTAGCATCTGACATCAGATCGTTCACTGTTATTTTGCCTAAGAATGCAACCTTATTGCTACGAAAATAAAGATCACTAAAATAGGTAATCTGGCTAGTGTCATACGAGTCTTTGCCGTGCAATTTGAATAAATATTATAATTATGTCTGCTTCTATGTGACTGCCACATATAAGAACACAGTACGTTACATTTTTTTTATATTGTTTTAATAGCTAGATAATTTTATATAAATTATTTTAATGAGTTTTACTATACTGAAATGGACTGTGCAATATTAAACTGGAAACTTTAAATTTGAATTGAGATTTGGTGCTTTCAGTAATCAATTTTATCATTATTTACAATAGGAAAGTCACATCAAATTGTAAAGACAACTTAAATTAGCAAATATCCAAAACTTATTAGGTTTGGAATTGTCTTTTTTAGGCATGTTTAAAATATGCAATAGAATGTATGACGCTATTAATATCATTTGTACAATTAGTAGGTTCTTATTCCTTGTTTAGTATTCTCATGAAATCTTAATATATCATTTAGTTACTAATACAACATGACTTTCCGCTCTCCTGGAATATAATAATTACAAAGCACTTACTGGGTTTTGATATACATCAGCCCTCTGTGGTGAGGTCACGTGGTGCCGCTTTTCTGTATATTAGAGTTAAAAAACAAATAGACAGAGCGCAAAAAACACGGTCATGTAAACTTTATCTATCTATATAAATAAAAAAAACCGGCCAAGTGCGAGTTGCACTCGCGCACAAAGGTTCCGTACCATTATCGCAAAAAACGGAAAAGAACACGTATGTTGTATGGGAGCCCCACTTAAATATTGATTTTGTTCTTTTTTTAGTATTTGTTGTTATAGCGGCAACAGAAATACACCAGCTGTAAAAAAAAAATTGCCTTGCTATCACTGTTCATGAGATACAGCCTCGTGACAGACGGACAGACAGTCAGGGAGATAGAAGGAACCCTAAAATTGCTGTATGTGATTGTAAGCGTCTCACTAGAGAACGGCTGAAACTATTTGTTGCTATTGTTTGTTATATATCAATCAATCAATCATTTATTTGCTATAAGTTTTGGTACAGTGTAGGTGTTTAAAGATAATATAGAAAGAAAGAAAATGTTTATATGCGCCAGGCACAACGCATGCCATAAAAAAACCGGCTAAGTGCGAGTCGGACTCGCGCACGAAGGGTTCCGTACTTGTTAAATTGTGGTTTACGATTTATGACGTATTTAAAAAAAACTACTTACTTGATCTCGTACAAACCAATTTTCGGTGAAAGTTTACATGGTAATGTACATCATATTTTTTTTTTAGTTTTATCATTCTCTTATTTTAGAAGTTTCAGGGTTTTACTCATTTTACCACTTTGGAAGTGTCTCTCACGCAAACTATTCAGTTTAGAAAAAAATATATTAGAAACCGCAATATCATTTTTGAAGACCTATCCATAGATACCCCACACGTGCAGGTAGCATGAAAAAAGAAATTAAGTTTCAGTTTTTTTCTATTTTTGTTTGAAAATCTTAATGCGGTTCACAGAATACACCTACTTACCAAGTTTCAACAGCATAGTTCTTATAGTTTCGGAAAAAAGTGGCTGTGACATACGGACGGACCGACAGACAGACAGACAGACATGACGAATCCATAAGGGTTCCGTGTTTTTTGCCTTTTGGCTAGGGAACCCAAAAAAGGAAAAAATAAATACTAAAAACAGTGTATGCCTCACAACCACGTATATGTTACTGTGAAAGCCAAACTGTTGTTTCAGTTTAAAAAAAAACTATGATGAAACTTATTATTTATCGGTAAAACAGATTTACTAAGTCTTACCGGTAAAAGTCTGAAAACATCATCATCATCCTACCTGTCCTTGTCCCATGTTACTTGGGGTCGGTGCAACACGTTTTCTTCTTCCATATCGTTCTGTCCCGCACCACGCTATAATTGACTCCCTTTTCTTTAATATCCTCACACAGTCCATCTATCTTTTCTTTGGCCATCCCCTCCCTCTTCATCCATCCCCAATTAAATTCATAAGAGTATACCACCGTCTAGAACCAGCCCTCACGGTACGCGTCCAAATGATCTCGGCACCTATTTCTGGGCCAGCCTCAACGGTGCGTTCCATCTTCAAGATTGTGGGCAAGCCCAGCGCTCAATTTGCATGCTACTAACGTCGTACTCGGTCTGTTCTTTTTACATCCAGAATGCTGAGTAAATCTCTGGCAATCCCCAAATGTAAGTCTTTTTGTTTACTCTCCACGACGATCGGCGGATTTTTTGTTAATAAATAAGAATTGTCAGTGCCGATTTGGCAAAATGATAAGATCAATTAATAATTAGCTTAACAATATTAATAGACTAACAAACTATTATTGTAGCTCGTTATTGCAATTGGGATAGTTAATTGCGAGAAATACAGGACTGATCAATGTGGTGATTCTTGGTGAGCTTTATGTCCACATGTGGACGATTTTTGGTTGAAACGACGAAAAATGCCAAATTCGTGAGAAATAGATTATTATTTCTCACGAATTTGAAATTTTTTGGTCAGTTCTAGGTGCCGTATGTTAGAAAGAAACAAAGATTGAAACAAATGGATACGAAGAATTTTATTAGTTCTGTCATTTCGAGACACTGCCAGCGTGGTTGGTACGACCATTCCATGTTCTGTGTTTTTTGCTTCTATTGTTTTCACATGAACGAAGAAGGTTAAAATAGTATTCGACCTCACCTATATTTTAAATATTGTTTAATTCAAATTGAGATAACATTTGTTGTATTTTCAAAGAGGTTCAAATACTTTTTAGTTATGGACTTAGTAAATAAACTAAACGACGTGAGTCGTTTATAATACAACAAAAATATAGATGCCAGTGACAGCGGTAGTGCCAAAAAATAAAAATAATACAGACTTTGACAATATTACTTGTGATTTCGTTAGTTCCAATTAAAACCACCAGGCTACATGATCTGGCTGCATTATACCTGATATTTTTTTGACAGATTGAATTGACGAGAAATAAATTGAATATTATTTTTGCTTTTTGCGGAAAAACGCGACATACGTCCACCTAGCAACGCCGCGAAGCGGTCACTGTCGAATTGCACTGGATGGAAAGAGAAGCACGATGGAATTTGTATAGACTTTTTTACAAAACATAATAATATGAATTACTTAAAAATAATGAATGAAACTTCAATATAAGACAATGAAGTTTTGCGTACTTTTATGATACGTTATTGTTGTTAATTGTACAAATGTACGCTGGTCAGTATTACCGGAAAAATCTTTTGAAGATCACGGTAAGAGGTTACTTTGCCATTCAATTGTATCGAGGTTTTTGTGCGTAAACGTGTTTCGGCCACAACAAAGTTTTCGGAAATATGATCAAGATTAACATATCTTTTTTCCGCTGCCACATCTTCAATAGATTTGGCTAAAAAATGTTTAAAAGAATGCCTATTTTGAGTATTCAGCCTCTTAAGTATGCGTGGCGATTGATGCTTGTACCTTATCTATAGAAGAAAACGTCTTTGCCAGTAGCACAGTAACAGGCTTTTTTTTGGGATTATCCCTCCGCACTACTTTCAAACCATTGCAACTACTGAAAGCCAGAATCAACTGTGGCGACAGGCTGGTATATTACTTATTGTTAATCCTCGCGGCCAAATCGTTCACAGTGGTCAATCTTAAGATTAGCCAAGTTTGCAAGAAATATTTTAGTGTACAAGAGTATGCGCAAACAGGTCCGTTCTCTGTCCTTTTAGTTTCATGGTCTGATGTGACAGCAAACTACACGGCCGGAGATAGATTTGGCGCAGGAATAACATCTTTAAGTGCTCTCTGAGTTATAGGAGTGTCACACCACGCAGTGAAAATTATGCGCTGAGACTCAATACAGTTGAATAGCTTCTTCGGGACTCGTCTATCTTCAGTGCCTCGACAATATCAATCAATCTGCCTAGCCATTTCTGGTTGAAATGTTGGGGTCGGCTTCCAGTCTAGCCGGATACAGCTGAGTATCAGTGTTTTACATGGGGCGACTACCTATCTGACCTCCACAACCCAGTAAATGGGTGACACGATACCTCTTGGCAAGACTGGTGTCAGATTTCAGGCTTCTGACTACCTGTAACGACTATCAAAGATCTTCAAATGACAATGCCTCGACAATGATGCAACCAATAAAAATTACCCTCGATACTCATTTGCATTTATTCTCTTCTTCCAGGGTACCTAATCTAGTGTCAGTACTTCAGCTGTACGGTATGTCTGAAGGCGGCAGCATTTGCAATGAGCTGAAGTCTTCCAAGGGTTCCAGGCCTGGCAGCTGCGGTATGCCTTGCAAAGGATTTGTCATTAAAGTAAGTTATTTCTCAATTAGGGCTACCGGCTAGGGGCACTGGTGTAGAGTGAGGTCTTCAAAATGTCAAATTTCATAGTTTTATTGCTTTTAGTGCGAGTTTTTTGCCATATTTTTTATTGTTGTGATTATTTCTCAAATTTGGCAGGATATGATAGGTTCGGTTTTTACCAACCACAGCTTTAATAGAGTTTTATGTTTTGGAAAATGTTATCAGTCCTCCTTTTTTTCGAAAAAAGGGCCTGCGCAAATCTCTCAATGTTTTATTTAATCGCACTTCTACGACATTAGAAATGATTTTAATTCAATAACTTTGCTTCCGTGCGCGTAATAAAATAGAATAGAATATCTGTAATAACAACGTTTAACAGCTATATTTCTGAACCTTATTCAACAGTGGTGCCAACTGGTGTCCAATAAAATGGTAGCCCTCAGTCGGAAAAAGTATTATTGTGTTAGTCCATATCAAATTTCTCAATAAACGCCCAGGGTCTGGGTTTGTATTGATGGCACAATATGTTCGCCCATATTACATGGGAAATTAACCACCCTGGTGTTAAAGGCACTAAGCGCTGAAAGAAAAACACTCTGTTAATGCCGACAATGTGGCGCTGTATATATGTTCCCCCAAAGTCGGCTAAACAGTGCCGTAGCTATAGGAAAGATTATAAAAAAATATACTAGATGGAGCTGCATTAAATTTCTCGTCTAAGCAACAGACTTTGCCACCGAAAAAAAAATGCAATACTGCTGACGTTGAGTGTCACTTTGAACTGCGTAACTGGCGAAATGTGGGTGAACAGGTGGTGAACAGTAATTATAAGTGCTCCTCTGAACAATCTTTATATCATTATCATCACTCCTGTTGTCCACGTAGAGGTTAGAGGAAGTAGGAGACGTGTGTGCCACGTATTGCTGCCATATATTCGTAATAGAATAAAGAATGAGTCTTACCATTAGGCCAACCTAGAGTCTTATGGGGCCTCCCATACCCATACGATATCGCAGCTGAGGGTTGGTGTCCGCGGTAGGAGAAGAGTGCCAGTATTGCAGTGCGCCTCTCTCCCTCTCTTCCACGGCCTGGATGGGGTCACCACCGTCTGATGGTGGACACGGTGGGCTGCAGGGGAGGAGGTGTGTCGGTATAGCGTTGGCCGCTCTCCCTATCCCCGCGGCCAAATAATGGTAGGTGGCGGGGCCATTGACCTTAACCCGTCATAGGGGGTGCCATACACGGGGACGTCTGGCACCTATGTGCTGGTTTGGTCCCTGAGGTGGTCAAGGCGTATAGTGTGTCCTGGTGCGCCGGTTATGGGGGATATTCCCCAGAAGAGGGTTCGCGGTGAATGCTAATGCGTACCCGTGTTTCCAGTTCCACCATAAGTGGCACAGTAGGACACCGTGGAGTTTTAGTGGGTTGGAGACCCACATAACTGCACTATCTCCCTGTGGTAGTACATTATGCATGAGCATTTCTCACGTAAAAAAAAAGGTCAACCTAAAGTCTTAGAATATTGCCGGGATCTGAGGTACATAAACTTGAGGTCCCTTTTTTAGGGCTCCGTAGTTAACAACGAACCTTTATAGTTTCGCCATGTCCGTCCGCAGCTTAGCTCAGAGGCTCTTAGTACTAGAAAACTATAATTTGGCATGAATATACATATTAATCACGCCGACAAAGTAGTAAAATAATGAATTTTACGGTTAGTGATGAAAAAGTAAAGAAATTTAGTGTACCTCCTTTACACATAAAGTGGGAATGTTTTTTTTTCTTGTATGTCCCATGGTGTGGGGTATTGTTAGATAGGCCATTCAAAAGTATTACGGGTCTGTGAAAACCATTTTTCGCTATATGGGTCCTTTTGCGTAAAGTTGTTGGGTCAAGTGTCCCCCCATGCCAGCTAAATGGTTGCTTTTGGATATGTGAAAAAAATACGGCAGTAGTATATATAACGAAATTAAAAGGAAAACTATCACAGGTAAGTAGTATTTACATGTTTACGAGTAACAGTCGACCAACTTATAAAATGTATCATCATCATCATTTCAGCCGAAAGACGTCCACTGCTGGACATAGGCCTCCCCCAAGCGTCGCCACACTGATCGGTCCTGTGCGTTTTGCATCCACCGGACGCCCACAGCCTTGACTAGATCATCGCTCCACCTAGAGGGAGGCCTTCCAACGCGGTCTCAACTTCTTCCGGTACGCGGTCGCCATTCTAGAACTTTTCGGCCCCAACGGCCATCTGTTCTGCGAGCAATATGCCCTGCCCACTGCCACTTAACTTTGGAAATTCTTCGGGCTATATCGGTAACCTTGGTTCTCTTGTGGATGCCTTCATTTCTGATTCGATCACGCAAGGAAACTCCGAGCATAGCCCTCTCCAATGCCCTTTGGGTGACTTTAAGCTTTCTGATGAGGCCCATTGTGCGCGACCACGTCTCTGTCCCGTAAGTAATCACTGGCAACACACACTGGTTATAGACTTTCGTCTTGAGACACTGTGGTAAGTTGGACGAGAAGACACCGCGGCACTTCCCAAACTCTGCCCAGCCGAGTCGTATTCGACGGTTTGATCTCTTTCTCGAACCTACCCAACTGGACCGTTTGTCCCAGGTAAACATAATCGTCCACAACTTCGAGTGTAGAGTCTCCGACTTTGATAGGAGTGGATGCAACATGGGCATTCAACATCACCTTGGTTTTTTCCATGTTCATTTTTGGACCCACTCTTACGGAAGCTCTACTAAGGTCATCGAGCATTGTACTGAGGTCCTCCATAGTCTCAGCCATGACCACTATAACGACGGCAAACTGAGGGTGAGTGATGCACTCGCCATTGACGTTGATGCCTAGCCCTCTCCAGTCCAGAACCATGGATACATCGTTCAGTGCAGCAGACAACAGTTTCGGAGATATGATGTCTCCCTGTCTTACACATCGCTGCAGAAGGATAGGTTCCGACGTCTGATCCTGAAGTCGGACTGACATGGTAGCGTTTTTGTACAAACACTTCAGCACCTCGATGTACCGGTAGTCGATTTGGCACCGTTGAAGAGACTGTAGTACAGCCCAAGTCTCGATCAAATCGGAGGCTTTCTCGTACTCCACAAACGCTAAAGAAAGAGGTAGGTTATACTCTTCGGTCTTCTGTATAACTTGTCGTAGCGTATGTATGTGGTCTACGGTGCTAAAGACTTTTCGAAAACCGGCTTGTTCGGGAGGCTGGAAATTGTCAAAACTGCGCGCGAGATGATTCGTGATGACTCTTGAAAACAACTTCTAGACATGGCTAAGAAGTGAGATGGGCCTATAATTCTTCAATCGGGCATTGTCGCCCTTCTTGACGAAGAGTACCACCACACCCCTGCACCATGCCTGTGGCGTTTTCCCTTCGAGTATGACGGAATCAAACAGCTTCTGAAGGGCTCTAGGTACCGGTTTTCCACCCACCTTCAGGAGTTCAGCCGTAATCCCGTCATCATCCGGCGCCTCGTTGTTCTTAAGTTGTTTCAGAGCCACCCTAATCTCGTAGAGGCTGACATCCGGGATGTCTTGGGTATAGTTCCGGGTCAATCTAGCTCTTGGGTCATTTGCTAGATTCGCAACAGGTTTTCTGACTGACGTGTACAGCTGCCCATAGAACCCCTCGACCTCCCTCAAAAGTTCCGGTTTGGCGGATACGATCCTGCCATCGTCGGTCTTCAGTTTCGTGAGCTGGCTCTCCTCAATAGCCAGATCTCTTGAAAACACCTTGGAACCCTTATTCCGCTCGATCGCTTCTTTAATACGCTCAGTATTAAAGCGGCGGAGGTCGCTTTTCAAAGACTTCGAGATCTGTCTATTGAGCCGCCGATAGTTCCACGTATCGTCTGAAGACTGCATGATCATTTCACGCCTCTCCTTCATGAGCTTGAGAGTTGGATCGGATAGTTTTTTGTTCTTATTTGCACGACGGGTCTTGAAAAACTTATACCCGACCGTATGGACAGTTTCCACGAACCCATCGTTGTAATCGTCCACGGAGCTACCTAGGCACTTGAAACGATTCTGGAGTTCGAGCTGAAAGCTTTCGGGGTTTTGAATCTGAATCTGTGCTGGACGGAGCGTAGACTTTATCAGTCGAGATCGTTCCAGCTTAATATTTACGTTCAATGTGCCTCTTACCATACCATATACATATACCATAAAATATAATTGGAAAATTAAAAAAAAAAATCTTTTCGTTAAAGCAATGTTCGGTGCTTTCATTGTTTATGAACTTCAGTATTTTTACCCAATTATGTTGGTTAATGTACTCGTAGCTGTTCGTACGGAACTTTCATTTGTTCATTCTGTTAGTAATCAATTGTTTTAATTTCCAGGTGGTAGACTTGAACACCAGGGAACCTTTGGGTGCCAATCAACGTGGGGAGATCTGTATCAAGGGCCCCAGTGTGATAAAAGGTATATATTTATATTCCACAATCTCCGTGCTGGATGACATTCCCTAGAGGCCTCGTTTTTATAAAAACGATGATACTTTTACTCCGTTAAAAGCTTGTCTAGTCTAGTTTATGAAAAAAGAATCTTTCTAAATTTAGCCTGAACATCACTGACACAATTGAAGGAAAAAATTGTGAGGAAACCTGGGCTCACAGTTAATATAAATTTGAAATCACAGGCAGGTTTGCCTTAAGAAAGTGATGTTTTACCGGTCAAATGCCGTAATTACCGAAGTAATTAAAAAGCCATTGTGTCTCGCCTAGATCCACGTTTCAGGCACTGAACGCGTCAATACTCGTGACAACTCTGTTTGAGATGAGGCCTTTGCCCTACAGTGGAATAATAGTAGGCTGGTAATAAAAGCTTGTCATTACTGATGTCCCTGATATTTTTCCAGCATACCTTAACAACGTGAATCCTGACTGTAAGGATGAAGAAGGGTTCCTGAAGACCGGAGATGTCGGCTACTATGATGAAGATGGATACTTCTACATCGTGTACAGAATCAAGGAACTGATCAAGTTCAATGATATTTCTGTAAGTATACATTTCACTTACATAAAATGTCTCTGTTATCTGTCGATGAAGAGATCCTCAATTTTATATTGCCCAACTGTTTCCTCCTCCTCGCGTCGTTTTCCTCATTACTGAGGGTCGTGACTCCCCCGCTGCATCAGTTTCTCCCGTACGATTTCCCTCCATCTGCTGCGATCCTTAGCTTCATGAAGGGCATTAGAATAGAATAGAATAGAATATACTTTATTGTACACCAAAAAGAGAAATTACACATATATTTTACAGCAACTTAATACTATGGGTACAAAGGCGGTCTTATCGCTGACAGCGATATCTACCAGACAACCTTTGGGTGGCCTAAAGAACTAAACATAAAACAGGGGTAGGCTATGGTGTACTGCTACATAAAAAAAAAAAAATAATACATAAACATTATATAGCTATATAAAATACTATACACAAACTTACAAATAAACATACATACATAAAAAGCAACAAAATACAAAGAAGGGATGAACCATGAAAGAAGAAATTAGATAGAAACAGAAAAATATTAAAGAGAAAGGAAATGGTTCTTAACAAGGTTTTTAAAAGATGCTAGTGACTGGGCTTGTCTTATTGACATTGACAACTCATTCCACAATCGCACAGCCTGGACCGTGAACGATTTATGGTAAAACTTAGTAGAATGAGCAGGCATCAAAAGTCTCAAATTCTCCGATGATCTCAAGTGTCTAGAATGTGTGTCATGAAGGAACTTAAAGCGTTCTTTGAGATAAGAGGGGGTTGTAGGAATAAACAGAACACTGTAGAGTAACGATAAAATGTGGGCATTCCGGCGAAGGCGGATTGGCAGCCACTTGAGCTTAGTACGAAATTCTGAAACATGGTCATATTTGCGTAAACCAAATATAAATCTAATGCAAAAGTTTTGGAGTCGCTCAAGCTTATCTAGCTGCACTTCAGTTAGATCTAAATAACTGACATCTGCATAATCGAGGATTGGGAGAAGGAGGGACTGGGCAAGCGCAGTTTTGGTGGCAGTTGGAAGGAAATTGCGCAGTCTGCGCAAAGACCCCGCAGACGCAAACACCTTGCGGCTAACCTCCTGCAGCTGAGGACCCCACGAAAAGTCTTTGTCAACGAAAATACCCAGGTCTTTCACTGAGTCGCTGTATGGAATAGCTAAGCCATCAAAAACAATCCGTGGGAGCTGCGACCAGTTAACTCTTGAGCGCAACCTAGGACTGCCGACAACAATGACTTGAGTCTTCGCAGGATTAACCCTAAGACCATGGGCCAAACTCCACTCAGAAATACAACCTAAATCTTTATTGATCATATTAACTGCCTCAGTCAATTCATCTACCGGAGCTTGCGAATATATTTGCAAATCGTCAGCGTAAAGGTGGTACGACGAAAGAAGGTCATTGGAAATAGAATTAATAAAAATAGCTAAAAGAAGAGGAGATAGAACGCCCCCCTGTGGTACGCCTGCAGAGGTATTGCACCATGACGAAGAAGAACCTTCAATGCAAATACGTTGTTGGCAGCCACACAGGTAACTGCATTGTGCAAGTTGATGTTCAGAGAAGATCGTATTTGGTCTGACCATCTCGTGGGACTGCGTCCTCTGGAACGTTTGCCATCTACCTTGCCTGTCACCATCAGCTGTTCAAGATTGTGACCCTCTTTACGAGCAATATGTCCGAAGAATTCCAGCACCCTACGAAGGCACATAGTGGAAAGTCTAGTTTTGACATTAAGCTCTCTCAGAATAGACACGTTGGTGCGAAAGGCGGTCCATGCAATCTGTATCATTTTTCTCCAGCTCCACATTTCAAAGGCGTCTATTCGGTCTCTGTCGGCCCTTTTCAGTGTCCAGGTCTCCGCTCCATAACTGAATATGGAGAAAACTAGCGAAGTCACCAATTTCGTTTTGGTTTTCCGCGTGATGTTACGGTCTCTCCATATCTAATGCAACTGGGACATTGCATTTTTGGCCATCCCTATACGTCTCCTTATCTCTTTTTCGCATGATCCTGTGTTGTTAATGTTAGACCCTAGGTAGACGAAGTCGCTCACGATGTCAAGGTTCAGCGCCCAACTGTCTAGCAAATACTAAAATTGGTTTATGGTTATTAAATGGAGGTGCCATTTAAATTAGCAGATGAAGAGATCGTTGTAAAACTGAAAAGTTTTACAATGTAGTAAAGAGTGGAGCACACACTTTAAAATCAAATTCATTTATTTGCCAGAATGTAGGTTTACAAAGTATGATCTTAAATCTATGACGGTCCCTTTACATTCTACCATTAAATATGGTTTGCAAATATTTACTTTTAGCTTGTACTATCATCTAAACGTATCTTTAATAAATTAAGAAAATAGACTGTAATAACAAAAATCTCATGCATTAGGATTTTTAGGGAACTAATTAATTAATTGATGTCAGAGTTACATTATACCAATGTCAGGTCAAACAATGTCAAATCAAGAATAAGGCAGTCAATTTAGATACCACCTTGCTGATATTGACTATTCTTGTACATGTAAAGTAAAAAAAATCCTAAAGCTTTCTAAGGAGCTTTGTCACTAGTCTTCAATTGTTTCCTTCTAAGAAAAAAAAATGAAAAAAGTACAAAAGCGTTACAAGAAACAACATTTTCTTCTATGTTAGTGAGGTAAATGTACAGAGTCATTTTAATCGTCCCACTATGGTATGAGAACATTCTAATATTATTTTTTCTCAATTTCGACTCCAGATAGCGCCAGCAGAATTCGAAGCAATACTTCTCCAGCACCCTTCGGTTCGCGAAGCAGGCGTCGTGGGTAAGCCACACCCGAAGCACGGAGAAGTTCCTGTGGCGTTCATTGTGCTGCAGCCAGGATGTACAGCTACTGAAGAGGAGCTGGTCCAGCATGTGGATAGTAGGGTAAGCAAAGTAAAAAATACAGCATATTCCCACTGCTGTTAAAATTTCTTACTCGTTTTGAAATCATAATAAAGCCTTCACCGACCCCAAGTAACATGGGACAAGGGCTCTAAGATTATGATGATGAAAGTCTTTCATTTTGAAGTTATGCAATTATAAAATGTTAAAAACTTATAAGTTTCTAATCTCAGTGTGCCTTTGTGTATAAGTTTCCTGCACGGTTTCTCCTGGGGTCTGTTCTTAGCTATTCGTCTTCACTTTGGATCAGCGAGTATTTCTGATGTCCTCCTCTAATCTCAGACAGGTTCAAAGATTAAAAACCCCTTTAAGTACCCGAAGGTATTGTGGGCTTAGAACCAATAAAAAATAACTTTGGTGCTGGTTTCAAGCACTTGCCGCTGGTACTAGTCTCAACCAAGTGGGAACGAAACAAATACCGCAAATTCGTTGGTAAATGCAAAGTAATCTTATCAAGTAAAATACTTTTATCAAGTCCTATAAAGAATGACCTTCTTCCAGATAACATTCAGAATGCGTCTAGCAGGCGGTGTGCGCTTCATCGAGCGTCTACCGCGAGGTGCTACAGACAAATTAGACAGAAAGGACTTGATGCAGAGGTTGTTGGGTGAAGATGCCAACTAAGAAGAATGTACGAAGAATTAAAGTGTTAAATTTAAGATTTTTATAACTTTTATCCTAGGTCGGTTTAAATAGTTGTATAGTGCTAGAAAACAATAAAAACTGATAAATCATAAACTTTGGCAACTAGGGTTAGTTTCATTAGGGTGTTCAGGCAACTTCACGCTACCAGTTGTCGCTACTTTGGCAAGTCCTGCACTTGAAAATATTAACTAACTGCTGCCACCTGATGCATGACATATTACACAACCGTCATTGCCACATAATCTTAGAAAAAGAAATGAAAAGGGACAAAATAGAAGAAAAAAATGTGTTTCCCCGATCCCAAAAAACATGGGACAAGGGCAGAATGATGATGATTCCTTTAGATATCGATATCCATCACGAATGCAAGGATTCAGCAGCACGTGAGACATTATTAGAATATCATAGACAAGTAGTCACATGTAATTATTTCTCAGAATAGCGACCCGCATCGGCTCCGCACGGGTAGTAGAGCATAATTATGCCTACATGATTTTCTTAACATAAGTACAGCTATCTACCATACACAAAACTAAAATACGAGTCCTGTCATTGGTGTGAGACTAGCGCTTGAATTTAGTTTTCGCGCGCGTTAGTTTTTATTTTGTGTTAACTACTAAGATATGCATTTAAATTATATGGTGTAAGGGATTATCATAATGTGTATGAGCTATTGCATTTCTGTGCGGGGCGATGCTAGAAAAACAACTTTACCAGAGAGACCTAAGGTTATGACCCGGAAACCTTTCAGATACTCGGACTGTAAGGTATTAACAGTTCGACAACTATAAGTGCTTGAATCCACCCTCATAACACACTCCTACTCCACTACCGTCATTAACAAACGGAGGACCCCAACCACGTTTACACAGCATAAAACCACGTTTGCTAAACATCAATATTACACACTATGGACCCACATTTACGGTCAAATTCACAAACAACTCAGCATACAAGGCCTCAATAGACACACACTGAATTCACAAACGTTTTGAGAATACTTTTATTATGCGTACAGCTAAGGAGTGGAATTCCCTGTCGGAGTCTGTGTTTCCCGATAGCTACAATCTAGGGGTCTTTAAGTCAAGAGTGAATAGGTTACTTCTAGGCAAGCTTGTTCCACCGTCGACCACATCATCGCTTACTATCAGGGGAGATAGTGGTCAAGCGCGAGATTATATAAAAAAAAAAAAAAAAAAAACAGAAATGCAAAGTCACTGAATGGCTTCTATACCTGGACTATTCCTAAACGGAAACATTACTCACCTACATATCTTAGGCAAATAATTATCACTTCAAATCCAATCCAGTACTCGCCCTACACTTACTCTACATTATTATTATTTTAACTTGTTTTTATTATATTTTCTCAAACATGCATGGAAATATTGTCATTATTTTCGAAAAAAGAACACGCGATGTATCGAATTTGCGGACAAAGAAAATCAAATCCATTGCAGGAGCGTTTTTTTAACTTGGAACATTACAACGCTCCAGCAAGTTGTTGTAACTTTTAACAAATTAAATGTATAGTATACAAATTATGTTTTATTTCCCTGCATTCTTTTGAAAAAAGCACTATATATGCCTCGGCGGAAATGGCAAATGCCTGTCTAATATTAGTGAAGTGCCTCTCAAACTCATACTCGACCTGTAATTGCCTATTTCCCGGCCTTTGCAACAATGTACTATTATTAATTAATCTTATTCTTGCATAACATAGTTTATTGATACTAAATTGTGATTGTCAATTTTATATACATGCTAATATTTTATAAAATGTTACCTTACTGTCTCTCATGATTAGTCATGATACAGGTTTACCCTAGTTTGAGAGGCAGGGTTCATTAATGGTTGCAATGGAATTCTTACAATAATTATAGTAGTAGTACGTGTATGTAAACTTTAATGTAACCTTTTTTTGTTCCAATAAACATTTTTTTTAAATAAATCGTATCGCGACGAGTCAAAAGGAAAGGCGATAGATGTCTTACTGTCATGAATCAAAGACATTATTGGTTGTACGTCTAAATGGTGACAATATTAAATAAGTATTACTTAAAGAGATGTTTTATTCAGTAGCCTTGAAATTTAAAACCCGATATCCTAATAAAAGTACTCGCCCTGCAGATATCCCGTGTAGATTCCATCTTAGGCATCACCTAAAGTTCCCATCCCATAGTACTTATTTCTATTTCCACTCCTTCTCTGTTTATGCAGTACGACTGTGGAACCCACTTCCACCTAAAGTAAGTGACTTTCAAAATATAGGTATCTCTATTCAAGAAATCAGTCAAAGAACTATAAATCTCCACCATCTTGTAATTTTATATACAGGCTGGGCTTTACAAGTGGATGGCCAAATCCAAAACTAGGAGTAATAGCGAAAAATACTGAAAGGAGTCACGAGGCCGATTTTAATGAATACTAAAACTGTATCATTGGATTTTTGAAAAATTCATAATACTAGCCAGGAATTGAACCCGTTGATTTAAAAAAATATATAACACATGCTATAGTATTACATCATTCAGTAGTGTCATTAATAAGGATCAAACTCTGGGAAGTAATAACATAGGTACGAAAAATTTAAGGAAAGTGCACATCAATACATATTGTTACGAGCTGGGGTTCAGGGATAATTTATTTAAACAGCAGACTTCAATTAATCACACTTTATTACAAAAACACTTCTTAAACAATTATAGTACTTCGCACTATTTTCCTTTTCCGATCGCTCTGTGTCACTACCAAATCGAAACTGATCCACGACGAACCCGACCGCTCTTTATATAGCACGGAAGATGTTTCTAGAACGTTTCATACTGTTCTAGATCGACATCGACAATCGACATTCGGATTCACTGTTCGCGAAGCATCTAGAAACTTCCAGAATGTTTGGTTTGAACATTCTGGAAAATTCTATTCGATACGAGCTTTCGAGAATATTAGTTCCACTATTCGATACTAGATGGTGCCACTAGTTACTACCTAGTTCTTTCTCTCGTCACTAGATGTCGTGGCCTATCTTGTAACAATATAATAATCTGTAGAAATGTCGCTTTTGTACATCGAAAATGTTTCTTAAAATATCTATAATGTAAACAAAGACACCAAGATGGAAGATATTGTTACCTACGTTAAAAACAAAACTAATGTGGACGTTTTTATTGCATAAAATAGACATGAAAAAGAATAAGGGATATGCGGCATATAAGTTTTTGATACCTAAGAGGGAGCTGAATGTATTTATGAATGAAAGCCTGTGGCCTGATGGTGTATCTTTCCGTAGGTTTGTTAATTATGGAAGCATGAGCGAGCGGCGGCAGGGTGACTTGCAGCCGAGTGACGGTACTTGTAAAAATAAAAATCGTTAATGACTAGTACACAAACAATGGATAACAATAAAAATAATGATTTTCTTACTAAGTTTGTAAGTTACAACTGTAAGTCGTTGAAGAGGTCAATCGTGTGTGTACAAGGTCTATGTAAGTCTATGGATGTCATTGCGCTGCAGGAAACCTGGTTGCTGCCTCATGAGGTGTCAACCCTGGGTAGCCTAGATATAAATTTTGGATATTTTGGCAAATCTGCGGTGGATACGTCATTGGGAGTTTTGAGGGGAAGACCGTATGGGGGTGTAGCTCTTTTGTGGAGAAAGTCTGTATTTACGTCTGTTTCTGTTGTACCTTGTGCGAGTGACCGCGTCGCAGCTATAAAAGTGACATGCGCCGGTCACACTTTGTTATTGTTTAGTGTGTACATGCCTACTGACTCAATAAATAACTTAAGCGAGTTCTGTGAGTGTTTAAGCGAGCTAGCGGCTGTTATTGAGAGCGAGAATGTGGAGAACGTTTATATACTCGGTGATTTTAACTCCCACCCAGGCGGTCTATTTAGTCGAGAAATGTTAAGTTTCTGTAATGAACAGAGTTGGCGTTGTGCGGACTATATTAAACTAGGCATAGACTCCGATTCTTATACTTTTGTGTGTGATGCTTGGGGAAGTAGACGTTGGCTTGACCATTGCTTGGTTTCTGAAGCGGGCTGGAAATCACTTGAGAAGGTTGAAGTTTATCATGATGTGTACTGGTATGATCACTTTCCGCTTGTCATTCATGTTAACCTGGGCCTGGCCGTGCCGTCGGATGCTTCTGTAATACCACGTATTATCTGTGATAAAGCTATATGGGGTGAAAGAAATGCAGCCCAAATAAATTGTTATTATAGGCTATGTATGGAAAATCTCAAACATATAGACTTTCCAGATGAATTGTGTGATTGTTGTGATAGTTTTTGCCAAAACAAGGACCATAGAATAGTTATTGACAGCATGTACAACAATATTGTAACAGCGCTTCGGCAAGCGGCAGAAAGCAGTTCTGGCTTAGTGGGAAATAGAGGAGGTCGGCGTACAGTCGTTGGGTGGAACAGGTATGTCAGGGACGCTCACGGGAGTGCAAGGAGGGCCTTTCTCAACTGGGTTTGGAGTGGAAAACCTCATTCTGGGCAGCTTTTCGTAGAAATGAGGGAAGCGTGAAAGGCTTTTAAACGAGCTTTGAAGTTCTGTCAGGAGAATGAAGAACAGGTTAGGATGAACATTTTGGCTGCGGAACATCAAAGCAAGCGATTCCAGAAGTTTTGGAAATCCACCCAGCGTTTGAGCCCGAAACTTGTTGTTCCGGTGAGCGTTGATGGCAAGACGGGCGCGGGAGAGGTTGCGGACATGTTCATGAGGCACTTTCGGGTAGCCTCGCGACTTCCATCGAAAGCGAGGGATCGTGACCCCAAAAGACAAGTCTCTGAGGTACCAACTAGCATTTCCTCAAAGGAAATCAGCAAAATTATAAAGTCATAACCAGGGGCAAGTCACCGGGTCACGATGGCCTTAGCATAGAACATTTTCAGTGTGCTGGTCCGCATCTTCCTAGGGTCTTGTCAATGTTATATAACTTCAGTGTCAGGCACTCCTATCTTCCCACTGAACTGATGAGGACAATAGTTGTCCCCATAGTTAAGAATATAGCAGGGGATGTCTCAGACAGACATAACTACAGGCCAATATCCCTGGTGACTATAACTGCAAAGGTTCTGGACGGTGTGCTTGAGCGGAGAGTAACTGAACAGCTCAGTCTGCAGGATGCCCAGTTTGGTTTCAGGGCTGGGCTTTCCACGGAGACTGCTATTCTGGCGCTCAAGCACACCGTCAGGTACTACACTGACAGAAGCACGCCGGTGTACGCTGCCTTCTTGGATCTATCCAAGGCATTTGACCTGGTTAATTATGACATCCTGTGGTCAAAGTTACGCGAACAGGGTCTAGCTGATGAGCTAGTTGACCTACTGCAATACTGGTATGACAACCAAATTAACCAGGTCAGGTGGTCGGGTGTATTTTCCGGGACCTATTGTCTGGAGTGTGGGGTCAGACAGGGAGGTTTGACCTCCCCGGCGCTCTTCAGCCTATACGTCGATCAGTTGATTGAAGAGCTCAGTGGTACAGGTGTCGGATGCTCCATTGATGGGCAGATGATAAATAGCATAAGTTACTACAGCCCAAATAAATTGTTATTATAGGCTATGTATGGAAAATCTCAAACATATAGACTTTCCAGATGAATTGTGTGATTGTTGTGATAGTTTTTGCCAAAACAAGGACCATAGAATAGTTATTGACAGCATGTACAACAATATTGTAACAGCGCTTCGGCAAGCGGCAGAAAGCAGTTCTGGCTTAGTGGGAAATAGAGGAGGTCGGCGTACAGTCGTTGGGTGGAACAGGTATGTCAGGGACGCTCACGGGAGTGCAAGGAGGGCCTTTCTCAACTGGGTTTGGAGTGGAAAACCTCATTCTGGGCAGCTTTTCGTAGAAATGAGGGAAGCGTGAAAGGCTTTTAAACGAGCTTTGAAGTTCTGTCAGGAGAATGAAGAACAGGTTAGGATGAACATTTTGGCTGCGGAACATCAAAGCAAGCGATTCCAGAAGTTTTGGAAATCCACCCAGCGTTTGAGCCCGAAACTTGTTGTTCCGGTGAGCGTTGATGGCAAGACGGGCGCGGGAGAGGTTGCGGACATGTTCATGAGGCACTTTCGGGTAGCCTCGCGACTTCCATCGAAAGCGAGGGATCGTGACCCCAAAAGACAAGTCTCTGAGGTACCAACTAGCATTTCCTCAAAGGAAATCAGCAAAATTATAAAGTCATAACCAGGGGCAAGTCACCGGGTCACGATGGCCTTAGCATAGAACATTTTCAGTGTGCTGGTCCGCATCTTCCTAGGGTCTTGTCAATGTTATATAACTTCAGTGTCAGGCACTCCTATCTTCCCACTGAACTGATGAGGACAATAGTTGTCCCCATAGTTAAGAATATAGCAGGGGATGTCTCAGACAGACATAACTACAGGCCAATATCCCTGGTGACTATAACTGCAAAGGTTCTGGACGGTGTGCTTGAGCGGAGAGTAACTGAACAGCTCAGTCTGCAGGATGCCCAGTTTGGTTTCAGGGCTGGGCTTTCCACGGAGACTGCTATTCTGGCGCTCAAGCACACCGTCAGGTACTACACTGACAGAAGCACGCCGGTGTACGCTGCCTTCTTGGATCTATCCAAGGCATTTGACCTGGTTAATTATGACATCCTGTGGTCAAAGTTACGCGAACAGGGTCTAGCTGATGAGCTAGTTGACCTACTGCAATACTGGTATGACAACCAAATTAACCAGGTCAGGTGGTCGGGTGTATTTTCCGGGACCTATTGTCTGGAGTGTGGGGTCAGACAGGGAGGTTTGACCTCCCCGGCGCTCTTCAGCCTATACGTCGATCAGTTGATTGAAGAGCTCAGTGGTACAGGTGTCGGATGCTCCATTGATGGGCAGATGATAAATAGCATAAGTTACGCCAATGACATGCTCCTCACTGCAACCCCTCACTTCTAGACCTTATTCTGGTTTCCGACCCAAGCAAAGTGGCCACTCACGGGCAACTTTCTGCCTCCTTCTCCTACCATGATCTTATTTTTCTTTCGTATAAAATTCGCCCTCCTAAACGTAAATCTAAATTTCTCTTCCTTCGCAGTTTCAAGAACATTAACCTGGATCGCTTGGGAGAAGACGCGGGCAATATTGACTGGTCTCCTGTTTATGAAAGCAATGACTTGGACAGTAAGGTAGCTGAGCTAACCAAGATATTGTTGAAACTCTTTGATGAGCATGCTCCGGTTAAAAGGGTCAGAGTGAAGCATCTTCCAGCTCCCTGGTTATCTGACAGCATTAAAGGTGCAATGTCGAAAAGGGACAAGGCTAAAAGGCGGTATAAAAAGGATCCTACTGATGAGAACTGGTCTCTCTACAAGAGGTTGCGTAATAGGTGCGGTCGTATGTGTAGGGATGCTAAAAGGCGCCACATCCACAACTCTGTTCAAAACTTCAACACAGCACAAGTATGGCAATTTCTCAAATCCCTTGGTATCGGCAAAGCTGCTGATGACAGCACGCCTGATATTGACCTTAACGCAATTAATCTACATTTCGCGAAGCCCCCTGTCACTCTTGACGTCAACGTTAAAGCATCCACTCTAAACAATCTCTCTAAACTTCCTCTACCAATGTGTACTTCATTCTCATTTCACCCGGTTACAGAGGGGGATATAAAGCGGGCCATCACTTCTATATCCACGAAGGCTGTGGGTGATGATGGTCTACAAATCCAGATGCTTCTTTCCATCCTAAATGAACTCACTCCTGTTATCCTCCACATTATCAACTACTCCCTATTTTCTGGCTGCTTTCCTTCAGCTTGGAAGAAAGCACATGTTCTGCCTCTACCCAAGGTCCCTAAACCTTCATCAGTATCCCAGTTCCGTCCTATTTCGATTCTTCCAATCCTATCTAAAGTCCTTGAGAGTGTTGTCAATAATCAGCTGTCTCATTACCTCTCCTCTAATGGCTTGCTAAGTCCTTATCAATCTGGATTCCGTCCTGGCCACAGCACTGTATCGGCCTTAGTCAAAATAACTGACGATATCCGACTGGCCATGGAAAACAGACTCCTTACAGTATTGATTCTACTGGACTTTAGCAATGCTTTTAATTCAGTTGATTTTGACATCCTCTTAGGTATCCTATCCTCTCTTAATGTATCTCCTGCTGTGATCGTGTGGTTTAACTCTTATCTTCGGGGTCGCTCGCAATCCGTCCGCTCAGAGGAGGCTTTCTCTGACTGGTGCGATTTAGATGCGGGTGTTCCTCAGGGTGGCGTCCTTTCTCCTCTTCTTTTCTCCGTTTTTATAAACGCTATCACTAAGGTCTTATCTTCACACTATCATCTCTATGCCGACGACTTGCAGCTTTACCGCCACTTCAAACTTGAGGAGCTCACTGGTTCTATCGATGCCATCAATAATGATCTTGAAAATATCTATCAGTGGGCTAAAAGTTTTGGACTTTTAGTGAACCCAACAAAATCACAAGCTCTCATTATTGGTGGCAGACATTTCATTAATTTATTGAGCAACCAGTCTCTCCCAACTATTTACTATGATGCCGTCGCTATAGCCTACTCCAAAAAAGTCAAAAGTTTAGGTGTCTTCTTGGACTGCAACCTATCTTGGAATGTTCACATTGCTGAAGTAGGTAGGTAGAAGTAGGTAGAAGTTCCTGCCTTTCTCAACTAAAATTACTCTCGCTCAGTCTCTTCTTCTTCCTCTTCTTGACTATGTTGATGTCTGCTTTCTTGATGCGACTGAGGAACTTCTTGATAAGCTCGAGCGTTTGCAGAATTTGTGCATTCGCTTCATTTTTGGCCTCCGAAAGTACGACCATGTGTCGGAATTTCGGAAGCGGTTGAAGTGGCTGCCTATTCGGCAGCGCCGAGATACCCACACTCTTTCTCTACTCTTTTCTATTCTTCACAATCCTACCTCTCCCTCGTATCTTAAAGAACGCTTTGAGTATCTTGTTCCGAGAGGAAAGCCTTGCCGCTCCTCATCATCTCTTCTCCTTCGTTTTCCTCCCCACTCATCAAGTCGTTACGGTGGATCATTTACTGTTCGTGCTGTCCGCCTCTGGAATAATCTTCCTCATTCCATACGGGATAGCCCTTCACTAGGGATATTCAGGAGAAGAATTAGGGAACATTTCCTGTCAACATGACGCAATAAATATGTATGTATTTTAGATATATGTATGTATTATGTTTATGCATTATGTGCTGTACACGTATTTGTGTAGTGTATTTAGTTAGTAAGATTTCAAATGTTTTTAATATTTGTTGTGCACTTTTGTTAACTGTCCTAATTTTGTAAATCTCTCTTTAGCACTGAGTTTTGCTGTCAGAGAACCCAATTATGGGTTAAGCTCGCCTGTGTACATAAGTTTTCCTTTTGTATTTTTAACTGTATATTTTGTGTACAATAAAGAATATGAATATGAATATATGACATGGTACTGCTGAGCCCTTCAATTGACGGACTGAGACGGTTACTTGAGGTGTGTGAAGGATACGCCGAATCACATGGCCTCCTGTATAATGTGGGGAAGAGTGAGGTTATGGTGATCCGGGTGGGTACCAAGAAGCCTAGAGCAGTTCCTCTGGTGTGCCTTTATGGTGTACCACTAAAGAGGGTGGCAAAATTTAAGTACCTAGGTCACATCCTAAACGAGGATCTGCACGATGACGATGACATCGAGAGGGAACGGAGGGCGTTGTCAGTCCGATGCAATATGCTGGCCCGCAGGTTTGCGCGATGTACGAGGGAAGTAAAGATCACACTTTTCAAGGCGTATTGCCAGACCTTCTACACGTGCAGCCTGTGGGTTAGACATACGCAGAGGGCTTACAACGTTCTCCGGGTCCATTATAATAACGCTTTCAGGATACTGTTGGGGCTCCCACGTTTCTGTAGTGCATCAGGGATGTTTGCAGAAGCGAATACTGATAGTTTTCAGGCGATAATGCGGAAGAAGACAGCATCCCTGATGCACAGGATGCGGGGGAGCGTAAACAGTGTCCTGACGGTTATTGCGGATAAACCGGACTGCCCTTTCCTGGGGTACTGGACCCGCTTGCACAGCGGCGGCTCCAGTGCAACAGGAAATCGGTATTTGAACTAATAGAATTATTTGTTAATTTATTTGTTATTTATTAATTTATTTGTTATTTATTAATTTTATTGTGTGTATGGATTATTATTATTTTTATAAGAATGACATTATTATATTATGTAAATTTACTAACATAGTCATAAGTGTATTACTAACATATTATGGATCATGGTCCGAAATAAATGATTGATTGATTAAAAAAAAAAACCAGGGTGTTAAAGATTAACCAACAGAACCCATTTGCAGATTTTTTTGTTTTTTTTTTTCGGTTTGTCTGTTTGTCTGTTTATTTGTGCACGCATCACGTAAACTGTACGGAACAAATGTAGATAACTATCACACTTAATAATATTATAAAGGCGTAAGTGTGTTTGTATGTTTGTTACTTCTGCACGTTCAAACGGCTGGACGGATCTGGATGTAATTTGGCACAGATATAAATTATAGTCTGAAATAGCACATAGGTTAATGTATACCCCGAGAATATATTCCCTTGAGATAATTGTCGACATTCGCGCGGGCGAAGCCGCTGGCAGAAGCTAGTTATACATCAAATTGTGCGTAACATGAATATTTCTTAGTTTTTGTTTCATCGCAATCGGTTTACTCTATCAAAAGTTAGATGAATTTAAATTGTTCAATAAGTAAAATTATCACAATACACGCAATTCAGATACTCGGGCAGTTGAACTCCATATTCGATAGATGGCGCGCATTGTGCATTTGACGTAATTTTTCCGCGAATCTGAAGGACCGCAGAAAAAATTGGTGGGTAGGTACGATAGGCAGGCAGGTAAGTAGGGTAGGTAGGAAGTTAAATAGGGTAGACACACAATTCAGATACTCGGACAGTTGAACTCCATATTCGATCGATATATTGCGTTGTGCATATGAAGTCATTTTCTGAATGGCGGTGTCAAGATTCACCGCGAAAGAATAACCCTAGAACAAAAATTTGTATGTAGGTATGGTAGGCAAGCAGTTAAGTAGGGTAGGCAGTCAGTTGACGGGAGCGAAGCCGCGGGCACTGCTAGTCTATACTTACTTAATATACTTAATACTTAACAATATAAGCGGGATATTTACCATGTTTACTGTAGCGAGTTTCCTATATTTCGGGGTTGTTGCAAGCACCATGAACATCCCTATCCCTGTATTACCACGGGGACGGGAACTACGCGGGTGAAACCGCGAGGCGTCGTTTTCTACTTTAGGTACCTCCCTATTAAACCTATATGAACATATTAAACTGTGATGAAATGATTACATTATTTTCAACAAATAACCGAAATCTACAACTCAAGCATAGTACTAAATTCAATCATTTTAATTCCGCTAAGAATATTCTGTAAAGATTTTTCATGTCATCAACTGCATGATACAAATCTTATAGATTGCCTACAAAAAAGTATTTTGATAAAAAATGTCTTTTCTTAAGTTTCACGTATGAAATTAATTTCCAGAATTTTATCCGTATTTGCGACACTATCGGGTGGTGTAATAAATAATACACCGTTTTTTTTAAATCTTAGGTTCCAATGATTTTTTTTTAATTCCAATGATTTAGTTTTAGTTTTCATTAAAATCGGCCTCGTGTGTCCTTTGAGTGTTTTCGCTATTCCTCATAGTTTCGGCTTTGGCCATCTACGCCCATTCGAAAAACTAGTCCGGTCTAGTCCTATAAAGGTATCTATTTTTATCACTGACCTCTATTATACAAGTACGCTGGACTAAACATTCTATATGAAATGACAGTTGATTTTTGTGCTAATTCAAAGCGCCCCGCTCGAGCGTATCAGGAACTAAAATTGACACATTTAGAGATAGGATACTACCGATATTTCTAAAAATTTGGTAATACTAATATAATTGACTGGAAATATTATAATATTGTAACTAATATATCAGTATTAGTGATGTTTTTAAATTACACTAATATCAAAATAGTAGTCTTGGCAAGGCGTATCACTCATCTACTGTATTGGCTTCTCGTAGTATGTTGGAATTAAATATCTCATATTGGTATTGGTGATGAATATTATATGAATGCCTAATAATCAGTTATAATATGTTCAATAGCAATGTGTAATACTAAATTCTGGAATCATGATCATGATCATCCACGGCCCGACTTCGCCCACTGCTGAGCACAGGCCTCTCTCTTGTACCAATCACTACGTTCCTAAACCTGGAATTAATTCTGGAACAATATCATGATAATTATAATTTTATTAACATATGTTTTGAAGTCAAACAATTTATTATCTGCATCTGAAACAGAGCTGAAAACTGATTTCAGCGGGGGTAGGGTCATCTCGATAACTTATTTTCATTACTTTATTAAATATATATATTTATTTAGGTATGTATCATATAATATAGTTATGTATATATGTGCATGTTAAGCAATTAAAAATATATTTTGTTGTTAAATTGTTGCCACGATTTAAACAATGTACCTGTCATGTTATCTCTTCACCACCCTTGGTTGACTGGTAGAGAATGCCTAAGGCATTTTGTCCGCCATTGTACCTTTTTGCATGAAGTTTATATAAATAAATATAAGTCTTCACCTTGCTGGAATGCGATGTCACTCTTATTTGCACCTTAACACTACAGAGACAAGATCTCAGCGATGAGAGCGAGAAATACGTCCGTTGTAAATGATTATCCATCTCATTTATTATTATTATTATATAAATGATGTTCCCTTCACAAATCCGATGGGCGTACAACTAGAGTACTTGAGCGAGGAGATACTTGCTCAAATGTGATAGTTTTTAGGATAAGTTGTTAGCCTAACCCCATATTTAAATCTCACTGATCTGACAGTAATGCGCTATAACTTTACTAGCACGCTATCCACTAGTTTATAGCTTGTATTCTGACTGAAAATATTTTTTTGTAACCTTTACAGCAATTATTCTATTACTTAAAAATTAATCATAATAAAAATAACTGTTTTTTTTCTCTCTTACGTATTAAATTATTCTCACGATCGATAAAACCCATAAAAGTATTTTACCGAAAGCTGTGTCCCATCTCTAATATTAGTTCCATGCGACTCTCACGTTAATTCACGTTGCTATCAGCGCCAAAATGGCGATAATAAAATGTCTTAATTTTGTCATCAACAATATGAAGTCCAGTGTACAATGTATGATAGAGGTCAGTGATTTTTATATATAAATGTAGGCACTTCTAACGATTTCGTTGTGACGAAAGCTATGGTTTGGAACGACTTTGACAGATGTCAAATTGACGTAACACTAAAGACTAGTTTTTGGCGCGAAGAAGGGAGGTCAAGGATCGAACAGTAAGAATATGGCGGGTTTGATTGAATTGTGAATTTGCCATAAAAACTGGACTTGAATACAGTGATAGTGACCGAGTGTTCGTGTATATAAAACTACGTGTTTAGTGGAATGTCATATACCTACGTTATTCGCCAATACATAATGTGACCCTACATATAAGCGAAGAAGTTGGTTTGTCTAACTCATATTAACCCGAAAAGAACCCATGTAAATAATGGCTTTTCCTGACAATTACACAGTATTCCCTACATCAGATCGTGGGATATAAGGGCTTTTTATTGAGGAGACTAGTGAAATAACAATCGAACAACTTGTGATCAGTGAAGTTACCTACTGAAAGAAAGTCGGTAGTGGGAAACCTCAATTAAGTGAAGAGTTAGTGTGATGCGTAATCGGTCAGAACATAATCTTATTTGTAGCACAAGGAGTACCTGGAAAACATTCCTCAACCAGAAAGTTTGGTCATGATGGTTTGAAAGCTTATTGAAAGGTCTACTTCTTCCTTAATTAAATTTGGAGAGTTTACAATAACAGTAGCTAGTTTAAACTAATGAAGATAACGAAATTCTCATAATTATCATTTTCACTAAGCCGGTAAATGTTAGTTTAGTTGAAAAGTGCTTGAAAATGGTTTGTTTTAAATCAATGCTTTAGGCTTTTGAGCTCAGTTGTTTATTTTAATTCTAAGAATACTGGAAGAATTCCAATAAGTTGGTACAAAAACCAGGAAAAAAAATCAATGCTTGATTTTGCAAATCATGTCCCGGAGAGAATCATGACTATTTTGGAAACATGGTTAACAAGTTTGAAAAGTACCTCAAGTGATGGGATTCTTAACTCTACCTGCCTGGTAGTATGGTGTGTTAAAAGTAATGGTAATAAAGTCTTAATTGAAGAATGTGATGCATATGAGAAAGTTCAGATTTACCAAACATCTGATTACGGAAAATATCTAAAGTAACTGGTAAGGTCACTTTATTGTTATTATAATTCATAGGACAAAACATTACCACCCTTTTATGGTTGTACTGCAGTCGGTTAAACAAAAATTACAATTTATAGCCGTTGAACTTCTACTACACTACAATACACAAAGTTTTTGTCTTTAAAAAAAATTAAGTAAAGAAAAAAAAAAGCAATTAATTGCACATTACAGATTCAAGGTTGTTTCAAATTATGGATAATTATGGCTTTCACAAAAGTCTCAACTTTTGTCTTATGAAACATAGTATGATTATCTTTTCTGTTACTCTTTGACTGTGTATCTTACTCTTAGACTGTGCATTTTCCAATTTACTAGTGATGATTGATTTTTATTTACTTTGTGTGTTTGTTACCTTGTTGGTCTGGTAATTGCTGGTGCACCTGCTGGACATGGGGTCTAAAGTTCAATCTCTGGACAACATGTAGTGGTATCCTATAGCTTGAAGCTTGAACTTGGTTGGTGAGTTAAGGGTGCGCTATACACCTCTGCTTGCAGACATGGATTGGTGAGTGCAGACATGTTATTTTGTGTCATAAAATTGTGTTTATGTAAATATAGGTATGCAAATGTGTTATAACATAATATAATGGTTAGTGATTTGGTGACAGTATCTCAGAAATCTTGTAATATCTTTGTATTGGTAGTGTGCCTATATGTGGTTATTTCGTTCATTAATGTTTATTGCCGTTTTGATGGCGCTGTGGCTGAGTCACTGGATGCCGCGCTGTGTGTCGCGAGTTCCATTCTCATGTGGAGTAGATATTTGCGTGGCCTGCAAGTGATTGTTCTGGGTCTGACTGTTCGTGAGTGTTGAAGTGATATCTGAGGGTAAAGAGAATCGATATTGTGATAGTGCCAGTGAGAGTACTTGTTAAAGTGGAAGTTGATGCATTGACATTATGAGTTGTAGAAAGGTGCTTCACCACTGAAAGTAGTCCAGTTGTAGAGCTGCAGTCCAGTTGCTGTCCAGGCAAACGGTGTACAGCTGCTTATGTGGTGGCATCTGGGTGGGAGCCTGGTGCCTCCAGTGCTTTGGTGACCTGTTGTTTGGAGTATGTGACATAGTATGGTGTGTTAAGCATCTCGAAGGTATCTGGCACCCTTGGTGCTTCGAGACCGACCTGCTGTCTGATGGGAGGTGGGAGCCTGGTGCCGCTGGTGCTTTGATGACCTGTTGTTTGGAGTATGTGACATAGTATGGTGTGTTAAGAATCTGGAAGGCATCTGGCACCCTTGGTGCTTCGAGACCGACCTGCTGTCTGATGGAAGGTGGGAGCCTGGTGCCTCTGGTGCTTTGGTGACCCTTTGTTTGGAGTATGTGACATAGTATGGTGTGTTAATCATCTGGAAGGTATCTGGCACCCTTGGTGCTTCGAGACCGACCTGACGTCTGTTGCGAGCCAGGTACGTTAGGTAGGTTGGTGTTGCACACCGGTGGTCGAAGGGGCCTAGCACGACCGGTCCATGCCACGCTGTTTGTAGGTGGGTGGTCGAAGGGGCCCAGCACGCCCGTTCCACACATGATATGATGAGTTGTTGGTTGATCTAAATTATTATTATTATTTATTTATTTCAGATAAGAAATCCATAGTTTTGTTAGTACGTACAAATTCTTATATACTATGTTAGTCACATAAAATTAGATACACTTACAATACATACACATCATGTCAAAAGTAAAGTACACTAAAATCAAAACAAAAAGAAAAATCAATTTATGCATTTTGGTACACTGTAGGTATGTAATATCACTTAAAATTAATGTCAATAAAATAAAACAAAATGCCTTGTAAAATCCAAAAAAATAAAAATAAACAATTAAAATAAATTAAGAATAATTTTAAATTAAATAAAGTTCAGCAAAATGTATAAATTAAAAGTCTGTGTTCAGTAGAGGTGAAATTGGAAATTTACAAAATTTATTTATTACTTCTCGACATGTAATCGAACACAATGCCACAATATTGGGCAGTCTGTTCGGCCCGCTATAACGCTAAGAATGCTGTTGCCACTGCCGCGGACACGACTTAGCAGCGAGGCGGCTCTTTTTCTAAGGATGGCATGAAAGCCATCGACATGTGCGTCTGAAAACATGCCCGATGCGCTACAGTGCCGCGGCAGCCCCATCAGCATCCTAAAAGCGTTATTATACTGAACGCGCAGGGCGCTGATTGTCCTCTGCGTATAGTTGACCCATAGACTGCACGTGTAAAAAGATTGGCAAAAAGCCCGAAACAATGTTACCTTTACTGCCTTGGTGCAGCGTGCAAATCTACGAGCCAACATATTGCATCGAACAGCCAACGCCCGGCGCTCCCTCTCAATGTCCTCGTGGTCTGAGAGGTCATCCGAGACCCAGTGGCCCAGGTACTTGAATCTTGAAACTCTGGTTAACGGAACGCCATCTATGAAGACGGGTGGTACGTGCGTGACCTTATAGCCAGCAGATTGAAACACCAAGAGTTCACTTTTCTTCACATTATACCTGAGCCCATGAGCCCCGGCATAATCCACACATACAGTGAGCAGTTTTCGAATGGCGCTAATGGAGGGACCCAGCAACACCATATCGTCCGCGTAACTGATGTTATTAATGAATTTTCCATCTATCGAACATCCGACATTGGTGCTGCTGAGCCTCTCGATCAGTCCGTTCACGTACAGATTGAAGAGACGAGGCGAGGTTAAACCGCCTTGCCTAACTCCACACCTCAACCTGTACGCGTCGGAGGTCACGCCAGCCCATCTTATTGCATTAACCTGGTTGTTGTACCAATAATCAAAAATGTTAATTACCTCTTCAGGGAGGCTGGTTTCCGTCCTCATTTTGTGCCAAAGCAAATCATAGGACACCAAATCAAAAGCTTTAGAAAGATCTAAAAAACAGGCATATACAGGAGTCTTCCTGTCAGTGTAGTACCGGACAGTATGCTTGAGGCATAGAACAGCAGTTTCCGTCGACAGCCCCTGCCTAAAACCGAACTGAGCGTCGTTAAGCTTTATGTGGCTGTTCAAAATACGATCAAGCAAACTGTCCAGCACTTTCGCTACGGTTGTAGCTAAAGAAATGGGCCTATAATTGCTGTTGTATGAGGCATCACCAGTTTTATTTTTAATTATTGGCACAACCACGGTCTTCACTCCGACACTCGTCCGGAAGGTACGAGTGTCTTAAGCAAAAAGTATAAAACATAGCAAGAACTCTAGGCAGATGAACTCCCGCATGCTGCAAATGCTCAATACCAATTCCGTCGTGCCCTGGGGACTTACCCCTGGTCATATTGTTAATAATGGCAGCTATATCTCTCGCCTTAAAAGATGGTATTAGTGCTGGCCCCAAGATATTCTGCCTGATTTCATTAGTATTGAGCATCCCCGGCCCGCTAGGAGGAGGATCTGTCTGAAAATATCTTCTAAACATGTTCGCAATGTCACGTGGCTCAGTTACCCCATTAACATTAAAAGGCACAGTGGGTTTACTATTAAGATTTTTCGTACCTTTCCAAAAGTTTTTGAAATTTTTACTAGCGTGGTGTGATGCGAGAATATCCATCTTAATCTGCTCGGCGTTATTTTGACACCATTTTAGCTTTGATTTAAACTGACGCCGTGACTCCATGATATTATCATAGATAGGTCCACCAGTAGGTCTACCGTGCAGTAACCAGGTTTGAAAATTAGCCCTGGCAACCCCGTGAGCACCGCGAACATGCCTATTCCACCCCAATACAACACGCTTTCGTTTAATAGAAGAATATGAGCTAGTCATGGCTGCTTCACACAGAGTCGAAACGATATCATCATACATGCGGTCTTTCACCACTCTGTGCTCCCTATTGTGACATAACCCATCACAACACCCCGATAACTCTGATGGAAACTCAACCATTCTAAAGTGATCGTTGCACGTCTTATTATACAGCTGTTTTTGTTCTACATCCCTATCAGCCCACAGTATGCCGTTAGGAGTACGATCAAGAAATGAAAATTGTGGCTTCATAACAGCAATATTACAGCGAACTTCTAATGGACAGTGGTCGGACCAGGTACAGTCATAGTTCACCCTTACATCCACCACCGACTGCCACGCAGACTTCGTTACCACACAATGGTCAAGCCAGCTTGTGATGCCATGGGCGTCGCTAACGAATGTAAAGGTGTCCGATGAAATTCCTAACTTTTCTATATCTGCACATACCCATTGCTGATCATTACAGAACTTTAAAAGCTCCCTTCCAAACAACGTACACGGACAAGCATTATAGTCTCCTAAAATGTACACATTTGCAACTTCAGTATTGTAAATTATAGCGCTTATCTCACTTAGACAGTCAGTAAAATCAATTAAGTTCTCCATTGAGTTCACAGGCATGTAAACGGAGAAAACTACAAATGACCGATCGCACACAACCACCTTAATTGCCGCTAGACGCACACTATTGCACGGGATCACTGTAACTGAACTAAACGCACTCTTACGCCACAGCACAGCAACGCCACCATACGGTCTGCCCCGTACCAGACCAGCAGATGGGTCGATAGCCGATTTCCCGCAGTATTCAAAGTCTGAATCGATTGTTCCGAGGAATGGCAGGTCATGTGGGAACAACCACGTCTCCTGCAGGGCTACTATATCAGCTCGACGACAAAGGTTTCTTACATGGTCCACAGACCGCACTAAAGACTTACAGTTATAAGTAATAAAGCTACTTAGTAATGGTCTTTTTAACTGATGACTGGACATTAGGATTTTTATAATTTCTTCTGTTTCCGAAGTCTATGAAACGCCGGAAAGATATTCCTTCCGGCCATATATGGTCATCCATGAAAATAGCCATCTTGTGCCGAGGGACCAATATTTTATAGGCATCATACTCCTTATGCTGCTTCATTATAATTTTTTCTAATGTTACACTAACGTGTGTTTTCGACATTATATAACTCGCAATGTCTGCCGGCGAAGCTCCTTTCTCAACATTGTTTATAAACAGAGGGAGTTTGACGTCCGCAGCCCTAAATTTGCATTGTGGAGTGATCACAGCCACGCCTTTCTGTCCTATAAATCTATTCTTATACTTATTTTTTCGTACCTCCGTCCATTCAACATCATGCGTTGGTTGTTTCCATTCACCCGGCGCACGCGCAATGTCTGCAAACGAGCGACAAGACTCATGCCCGTTTTCACCGACATCCCCTAAGTTTAAGGGATCCCCTAAGTGTGGTTAGGGGGCTGTTAGTAGGTGGTTTCTGTTTCACCAACAGTAAGGGGTCAGTTAAACGCTAAAAGGACCCCTAAATGTAGGTGGCCGAAATTTGGGCACATAAACCGGCACATACGTAAGTGATCTCTCAAACAACGAAGATGGTCAGTAATTTATTTAAATTTGTTGAAAACTTAGTAACTGTTTGTACAATATTCGACGTAACGCTACTATTTTTATATTTTTAAATGTTTTTTTTATGGATTAATATTTAAAATGTAAAATATGTAGGTACAGATAATAAATGAAATATTAATAAAATCGTATATTCAGGTAACTTAAACCCTACATTAAAAATAAAATCAAAATAAAATCAGTTCCAAAAAACAAGGTCAAATCACAATAAAAAAAACGTATACATAATCAATAAAATCAAATACGAGCAAAATTTAAATTCATAATAAAATTAAATAATGTAAATTCATACAAAAATTAAATAAAGCCAATCAATAACTAAAATTAAAATAAAATCATATAATTATAAACACATATAAAATAAATCAAAATCAACTTGCATTAAAACCAATGCAAACGACTAAATCTCATCTCACGTCAGTGCAGTTCCTACTTATGTCACAAAAGAGAAGTGTCAAATACAAATACCACAGATAGCACGCGAAGTTTCGTATTATCACATAGAGTATGAAAGCGAGAAAATATGAAATTAATTAAAAATATGAATGAAATAATATTTATTATTGCTATAAAAACATGATTAATGAATAACAGTATCAATATAAGCGAATACTTTAGAGAATTTCATAAAAATCTGTCTTGTTTTAAAGTATCGATATGTTCAAAGACTGAGCAGTCACTATTATCGAAAACAAAACGTCACATAGCTATGTGTCCCCTAGTTAGGTGACGGAAATAGTGGTGAAACGAATTTAAACTTAGGGGCCAGTTTGGGGGAGCTTTTAAGCTAAAGATCCCATACGTAGGTGGTAGTATAGGGGATGTCGGTGAAAACGGGCATCAGACAAACAACTGTTATTCGGCGCCTCGTCTATCGTACCGCTCATATTGCTAGCGGGCTTCAACACATCACACACCGTACGCTCTGTCTCACTTACACCTCCCGCTATCGATAACACAGTGGTTATTTTATTATCTACCTCCTGACGCATTAGTTGTTTACTGGCCGCATACGATACAGATGTCTCGCTATCAGTCACAACATCAATGCTATCGGACAACGGGGGTAGACGATCACAATCATGCTTATCAGATCGAACATTCGTACTATTAACTAGGTTTGGCGATGTCTGTGATATTGTCGACATATGCGGTAGACCCATGGGGCCGCTATCATTGGCAAAGCTAGCTTGCATACGTGATGCACCTCTCTTTAGGTTAATATTTCTGTAGTCATTATGGACAAAAGTCTTATTTAGACTGTCAACAGTTATATCACAACCAACACCGTCATTGTCAGTGTTTAACAGTTCCTGCTTAATCTGAACTAGCTGATCTACAGTTGCATACGTACTTTTAAACAATTTGACCTCGTTTTGTAAAATAAGGATATCTTTCAAAAGTCGAGTGACATCTACATGATCAAAAGTTATTGGGGGTAGTTTGTTCATGAGCTACGAAAACAGGGATCTTCTCAGGGTCTATATTCTTAATAACTTCTATGATATCGAATAAATCTTTCTTGCTTTTGCCTTCTTTGTTTTTACGTTTTATTTGCTTTATATCAGTAGAAACAGACTGAAGCAGTAATGACTTAGCTTTTTCGATGTCTTCTGTTGAAAAAGCAGAACTGCATATCCTCACTAAGCCTTCACTATCCATCACTTCATGTTTGAACTGCACAAATGTTAACAGTTCATTGACCACTATACAATTGTTACATTTAAGCACATTAGCCGACGACATATTTAACAACGCTTAGCACTACGGTACAGCATCCGCACGCAACGGGCGCTCAGCGAGAACTCCCAAAGTATCTTGTGCGCACCGCACCTGCTTCTCTACACCGTATGATACCGCAGAGTATGCATGTCAGGAATGGACGAGCGGATCCAAATGGAATGTTACTATCTTTGGTGTGTGAGATATGACGGGCCAATATAAGGATTGTTAAATGCTCGCGGCCTCGCAATAGTCAGGAGGCCGTGTAGGCTCTTCTAACGATTTCGTTCTGACGAGAGCTATAGTTTGGAACGACTTTGACAGATGTCAACTTGACGTAACACTAAAGACTAGTTTTTGGCGCGAAGAAGCGAGGTGAAGGATCGAACAGTAAGAATATGGCGGGTTTGATTGAATTGTTGTACGTTATATTTTGTACGTTGGCGAATAACGTACACCTTTATTGTGTACGTTATTCGCCAATACATAATGTGACCCTACATATAAGCGAAGAAGTTGGTTTGTCTAATTCATATTAGCCTGAAAAGAACCCATGCAAATAATGGTTTTTCCTGACAATTACACAGTATTCCCTATATATATATATTTTTTTTTTGTTTTAGATATTTTTGTTTTGCTCCACATCGGTGCCATTGTGGTGAAGCTGTCGGCAGCCTTGGGCACCATGGCCTGTCTTGTTGCAAGAGCGCAGGACGCATAGCACGGCACGCCAGTATCAATGACATTATTCGTCAAGCCCTTGTCATCGCCAGCATACCAGCTGTATTAGAACCTAATGGTTTGGCACGTGACGATGGGAAGAGGCCAGATGGCATGACTTTGGTGCCGTGGAAGGTGAGTAGGCCTCTGGTGTGGGACGCAAGCTGTGTCGACACCCTTGCGCCATCTCATGTTCCTAGTTCGGTGGGCTGTGCTGGCGCTGCTGCTGCGGCTGCTGAGGTCCTCAAGCGTCGCAAATATTGTAACCTAATTGGTAACTACAGTTTTGAGCCGTTTGGGGTCGGAACGCTTGAATCATGGGGCCCGAGTGCACGTCTCCTTTTTAAGGAGACCTCTCGCCGACTGATCGACACTGTACGTGGCCAGAGGGCTGGCTCTTTCTTTGCGCAAAGAATTAGCATTGCCATTCAACGTGGCAATGCTGCCAGTCTTCTGGGCACCTTCCCGGATGACAGCGATGTGGAGGAGTACTTTGACGCCTAAGTGTACCTGTCTTTTGCATATAGTGTAAGTAGTTAGGTTTAGTATAAGTTTGTATATTTTAATTTTGTTTAGTGTTTAAGTATGTACATATTTACACCTTTGTTTTACTAAACAATAACGTTCCTTCTGTTAAGGTTTATGTGTATTTTATATATAATTAATGTTAGCGATCATTATATTTAATTGAGCACACTAAGTGATTTTTCTATGTTGGCAATAATTTGTTTGACATTTTTACGCTTGCAACAAAAATGGACTGTTTTTTGTCAGGTTGGTAAACGATAAGCTTGCACTTCTCGTTGCCCGCTAATTTCGAGGTTATAAATAGAGTGGCTCATGCATAGGGCTCATGTCATCAAAGGCAGTCTATTTTTGATCGAGGCGTCGTTAATAAGTATTAGGGTAAGAGCTTTATAAACTGTATTTTATAAACTGTGTTCTATAAGCTGTTCTATAAACTATTTTCCATAAACTGTGTTCTGTGTAACTGTGTATTTGATATGAGAATACACTGGGTGAGTAAACCCTTTTAAGCATTTTATTTGCATCGCCAGCCCCGCTGAGATACCCACACGAGATTTTAGTCTTTTGAGTAAAAGACAAATTAATTAACTTATTATAGTCTATTTTAAGTTTCCTATTTCTTTCTACACACTGTCTTCATCTATCATCCAAATTAACTGTCGCAGGTCTGCTGTAAGGCACAGACACCCCTCAGTAGCTGATTATAAAATGAGAATCACGTCTAAACGGCTGGTAATTTTTTTTTTTTATATTTGTTACATTTTAAAATTTGTTTTTTTAATATTTGTTACAATTTACTTAAAAACGTGATTTATTATTTTAAAATTGCACTTCAGTTTAATTTTCAATTTAGAATAGTCATTCATCGCCTATCAACGTGTCATCGGACAGGTCTTTAATACTATTCTTCGTACAGTACGTCACGTTTAGATCTTAGTTTAAGTTAAGGTAGATAAACTATGTTCATAGTTTTATTATAATAAATATCACGCACGCACTAGGTATATATTCCGTTAATAAAGGGAACCTTGAGTCTTCAGTCTCCAGTTGACCTATGGAAAGTACACATCACGGTGTTTACTTAACCCATCCTTCCCTCCACATCGCAATGTTATTGTAATTATAAGTCGTTATTCGAACAACACAAGCCGACGAATAATTATGCTATGTCATGTTTTCTATACCAATATTATAAAGAGGAAAGTTTTTTTTGTTTGTTTGTACCGAATAGGCTCCAAAACTACTGGACCGATTTCAAAAATTTCTTTTACCGTTGGGAAGCTACTCTATCACCGGGTGACATAGGCTACTTTTTATCCCTGTATTCCCACGGGAACGGGAACTACGCGGGTGAAACCGCGAGGCGTCCTCTAGTACTTAATAAAATTATAAGCTTACCCTCAATCTTCTTCTTAATCAAATTTATATAATTTTAAAAACGTCACGGTCGACATGAATAATATGATGGATGAATTAGTGTAGTTATAGGGTCCAGGTTTGAATCTTGCTTTTCGGCCTAACGATTTTATAAAATTTTAAAATTCTGTTGCAATTTTTTAGAAATCAGTTAAAAAGTATGATGTTTGATAAACACATTTGGAAGTTTAAAAATGTCAATAGGAAGAAGGATGCAATGGATACTAACCTAGCGGTTGCTTGCTTGAGCATCGTCAGTTTGTTTATTTCTAGTTAGAATATCTTAGCAGTTTCATTAATATCACAGTGATGGCACGCACGCGGCGCACGTAAACATCGTAGTATATCCTCCTGTCCATAGATATCACTTTTGATACGTTTCTAGGGGTGAGGATTCTCTGCTGCTGTATGTACCTAATTTTTTTAGGATAGGATTTAAACGAGTGACCGTAAATTAAAGTTTTAAGTGACAAAATTTATTAATTTACCTGACTGCGAGTGACGAGAAATCAAAAGAACAGCAACTTACAAAACATTAATTTGAGTTACTTAAAATACAAAATGAGAAGCTTCATAATATTAGCTGCGCACTGCGCGAGGGGTTCTGAACCCAAAGAGTAAAAACGGGACCCTATTACTAAGACTGTCCGTCTGTCACCAGGCTGTATCTCATGAACCGTGATAGCTAGAAAGGGGAATGCCCATTTTTGGCCATAAACCGCCCAACAATTTGCTTTTGTTAAAAAAAAACATCTTGATTTATGTTTATTAATCGCGGTATTTATTTATCCAAACAAGATTGCAACATTTTTGCAAAAAATAAAAAGTACCGGAAAGATAAAATGAAATTAGGTAAATCCATTGGTTTGTAAAAAGTGTTGCCAAATTATTAATTTCGTTCAAAATATAATCGATTCTCTTTTCTCCAATCGATTTTTTATGATGTAATAATTATTATAATGGCAATATTATTCGTTTATTTTCGATAATAAAAACGTGTTATCGTTAAACGTGTGTTGTGCTATATTATGATAATAAAACAAGCGAATTCCTAGTTGATTTACCATAAATTCTTATCATAACAAAAATGCTACTACACAATTCACAGCTGTCATTCTTATTTGTTCTTCAAAATACATTTAAAATTGAATTCGAAAAACTAAAAGAAACAAAATAATATTCTTTTTGGCGCTTTAATTAATTTGTTCGTATTGAATTATAATTCGAACAAAAACTCGATATAGATTTTTATGTCTGATATGTGGCAACATCGAATTTGACATTATAACAGCATGGCGGCTGTCTGTCATAAGTTGGTAATTCAAAATGCGCCATCGTTTGCATTTGTATTATTTTGTATTGTTTTCTTGCGGATTTGTTATCTCACCAACGAATAAGCTTTTAAATGGACTCCGACAACTTTGTTTGTAGGTTTGTATTACAGTAAAATGATAGTTAAAGAACTGTAATTGTGAAAAAAAAAACATTTAATATCTTATCAATCCGGACTTTTTTCTGAACCAATTCCTATACCATTTCATTCATTTGATTACATATAATAATTTCCGTGTGCTTTAATTTGTGGGCACCCCGGGCCAAAGTGTCTTGGGCGGTGGGCATTGCCCTTTTCACAGATGATGTATTTCAGTTGCCGCTATAACAATAAATACTAAAAGCAGTATAAATAAATTTTTATGTTAGGCTCCCATACAACAAACGTGATTTTACGTCACTTTTTGCGATAATGGCACGGAACCCTTCGTGCGCGAGTCCGACTCGCACTTGGTTGGTTTTTCTGTCTGCAGGGTCTAAAGTAACCTAATGTGAAGGAGATGATGGGAGCTGAAGTGAGCGACCAAAGCGAGCGAACCTAACCTATCCGTGTCGGTGTGACCTTAGTTCCAATTATTATTACAGTTCTAAGTTCTTGGTCTAATTCGTTAAAAACACGAACACAACTGAACTCCCGTGCATTTCTAGTCCCTCACTTAGTACTTTAGTCGCACGGCTAGAATTTCATTACCTATCTGAAATGGATTAATCATAACCCACTTTTTGTAAGCTCGTTCTGGATTTAATTATTGTTGTCTTTTACTCAAAGACTAAAATCTCATGTGGGTATTTCAGCGGGGATGGCGATGCAAATAAAATGCTTATAAGGGTTTACTCACCCAGTGTATTCTCATATCAAATACACAGTTACACAGAACACAGTTTATGGAAAATAGTTTATAGAACATAGTTTATAGAACACAGTTTATAAAATATAGTTTATAGAATACAGTTTAAAAACACTTACCCTAATACTTATTAACGACGCCTCGCTCAAAAATAGACTGCCTTTGATGGCATGAGCCACTATTTATAACCTCGGAATAGGCGGGAAACGAGAAGTGCAAGCTTATTGTTTACCAACCTGACAAAAAACAGTCCATCTTTGTTGCAAGCGTAAAAATATCAAACTAATTATTGCCAACATAGAAAAATCACTTAGTGTGCTCAATTAAATATAAAGGTCGCTAACAATATTAAACAAAATTAAAGAAAGAAAGAAAACATATTTATTTGCGGGTCACCGCACAGGAGACACGAGAAATATGCATAAAATAAAACAATAATAATAAAAAAAAACCCGTGCGAGACCAAAAAGGCTCCTATCTCAGCATGTGCAGCGATATCCAAAAAAGAAAATAACGCCGCGCTGATATTCTGATAGGACCCCCTGTTGATTAGTTGGTTGTTGTTGGTTTAGTTATTTTTTCGGTTACTCAAATTCATACCGCTCAAAGTTATTAAAACAGTATCTCATCATGAGTTGCTAAGTTTTTTTTTATTCAATCGTTTTATAATTCTTCTTTTTTTATTCAATCGTTTTATAATTCTTCTTTTTTTATTCAATCGTTTTATAATTCTTCTTTTTTTAACCTCCTTCTTTTTGCAAAGTCAGTTAAGAAGCTTTAGGCCTCGGTCTCGAATTCCGCGGGCAGCGGGGCGGCGGCGGCAGCGGAGCGGGAGCGGCAGGATCTTATGCGTATCGTCAAATGGACCGGGTCTCGAAAACAGCGGCGCGGGAGCGGCGCGGCGGGAGCTCTCCCGTGCCGCCGCCGCTGCCGCTCCGCCGCCCGCAAAATTCGAGACCGAGGCCTTAGAGGTAAGTATGTAAAACTGAACATCACGTTGAACAGCTAATCAGCTGCAGAGCTGCTAAGACAAACCATGCGATTAAATCCAAACGAAGCCGGATATGCTAGTATTATAATATCTGTGTCCGAAGTAATCCAAAGTACATAACTAATCATTATTATAAAGGTGAAAGTACCTTTTAACGCTTAAACTGCTGAAATGATTTATACAAACTACCCTGTGTCCTTTCCATGGTCTCAAACTAACTCCATGTCAAATTTCAACTAAATCGGTTCTGTAGATCCAAATATTACCCGCAACAACCAAACAAACGCACAAAATTTACCTCTTTATAATAATAAGTATAAAAACTTTTTACAAAAACATACAACCGACTTCCAAATAAAAACCACACAAAGTGAAAAATAACTAATTTCAGAAATCGGTGTTCCTGTTTTTGTATCTTCGTTTTTTGACGACTGCCGAAATTTAAGTTATTTTTCACTTTGTAGTGATTTTATTTGGTAAACGGTTGTTATTTTTTTATTACTTTTTCTTTTCACTTTTTAACCGACTTCGCAAAAAAGGAGGAGGTTTTCATTTCGACTGTATTTTTTTTTTATGTGTGTTACCTCAGAACTTGTTACTGGGTGAACCGATTTTGATGATTCTTTTTTTATATGAAAGCTGGTGCTTGTTAAGTGGTCCCATTTAAATTTGATTAATATCTGATGAAGAACTTCGGCGATATACATCAGAACTCTTCAATAAATGACGGCAAATCACTCGGGATAGCTGCAATCGGATGTCTGTTTATTGTTTACATCGTTTCATAACATAACATCACACTAACACGTTCTAAAGGGGTACGCAGGTGTGAACAGTTCACCCTGGTATACTCTAATTCCACCGTTTTTGTTTAAGCTTCTTGTTTCTGGGTTAATCTATTCTGGCTTCACTTTGGAGAGTTGGTCCGTTATGTACCCAAAACTAAAAAGTAAAAAAAAAACTTTATCAAACAAACAAACAAAAAAATCTTTCCTCTTTATAATATTGGTATAGATAACCAAAAAAAAATACAACCGACTTCCAAATAAAAAAAAAAAAAACTTCAATTTCGGAAGTCGGTGTCAAAAAACGAAGATCCGAAAACAGGAACACAATAAAGAGGAAAGATTTTTTTGTTTGTTTGTTTGTACCGAATAGGCTCTGTTTAGTCCCGATTTTTACTTGCAACACCGTTTCGGTGGGCTGTCAACGATTTTGACAGATGACACTAGAGAGTCGAGAGAGAAACTTTAAAACGTGAACACGCGGAAGTCGGGTTTTTGTCGAAACATATCGAATCGAGATGTGTTTCACCCATTGTATTTGTTAATCGCGCCCGCCGTTCGCAATCGGCGTTGTGGGGCGCCCCTAAAGTAGGTTTAGAGTATATTTTCACGCGCAGCGAAGTGCTTTTGCGGGAAACGTGCTGCCTGGTGGACGCCGGCCGGATTCTTCGGTCCAGACAGCCGTCAGTCTATCCCCTAATGTCCTTTATTATATATATTCTCGTATCCCTAACCTCACGGCACGTGATTGATCGACGCCCAGGAGTCTACCGCAGGAATCTAAAGGTAAGTACGAATAGTATCACCGGCCAACCTTTGTGCCACCTGTGAGATAGGTACCAGTATCTCTCCCAATGGTGAGCAAATCCCTAGCTTTCCACTGCTGCGTTACGGCAGTTTCGTGGGATACGGTTCTGATTGGATCCAGGAGTGGCACGCTGCTAATGGGCCCCAGTGATGAGCTCCTGGCTTGGGATCCGCAGACCTGTATTTAACAGGCTCCAAAACTACTCGACCGATTTCAAAAATTCTCTCACCGTTGGGAAGCTACTCTATTCTAGGGTGACATAGGCTACATTTTATCCCTGTATTCCCACGGGAACGGGAACTACGTGGGTGAAACCGCGAGGCGTACTCTAGTGGTACATAATGACATATAGATATATAGTATATCTCCGAAGACCTTCATCAGATTTAAATGGGACCACATTAGAAGCACCAACATAGGTTCTCCTAGTAAAAAGTTTAGAAAAGGCACACAAAAAAATAAAATACAGTCGAATTGATAACCTCCTCCTTTTTGGGCAGTCGGTTAAAAAGTTTTTTGGTTTTTCTACGGGGAGTCTCGCAGGTCAATCATACGTTATTGGATTCTGCTTAACCGGGCAATCCTGTGGAGACTAAGCTAGTAGCCTCCAGCCAGGCACAAATTTCTAAACCTAAGCGACTACGCGACGGGCCTCGCGGTGGCGAGGACGGAACAAATCGGTTTGTGTGCTATAGTTTGTTTGGTCATATCATAATCATAGCTATTGAAAGAGTAAGGTGTACGTCTTACTTACGTACCCATTGACCGTTTCTGAAAACGAGGCTGTCTAGTTCCTCGGTTATAGTTGGATACCTTTTGAATAGGTCAACGGACTCAGGTGGGGTAAGCAGCCAGCGATCGGGTCTCATCCGTCATCCAGATTGCATACCCACTCAACCGCCCCAATGCGCGGCGCGCGAGGTCGTTGACCACCCCAAGAATTTGAGTGGTTTTTATTGCGCATGCGCCCCGTGTCCTTTCCAACTAAAAGCTTATTATCTCGTAAACTATTGCAGCTACACCAAAAAAAAAAGGCGTGTAGAGTTGAACCTAAATTACAACAACTAGTTCTAAGTTATGAATAAAAATGTAAACTACAACAACAACAACACAACAACAGGAAAATATTTGTTTTAACAAGTTTTTACCATTCATTTTGTAATTTTTGACCTATTTATAATTAAACCAGAGATTTTTTTTTTTTGAGGAGCTCTTGGCTAAATAATAACAGCCGCACGGGTCGATCTTCAAGGTTAAGCAACGCTTGACGAGGTCGGTCCGTGGATGGGTGACCATTTCAACATACCGAGTTTCCTCCGTGCCTCGGCAAGCACGTTAAGCCATTGGTCCCGGCTGTCATTTGAAAATCTTTGACAGTCGTTGCGAGTAGTCAGAAGCTTGAGATCCGACACCAGTCTAGCCAAGCGGTACCGTGTTACTCAGTTACTGGGTTGTTGAGGTCAGATAGGCAGTCGCTCCATGTAAAACACTGGTACTCAGTTGAATCCGGTTAGACTGGAAGCCGCCCCTAACATAGTTGGGAAAAGGCTAGGTAGATGATGATGATATAAGCTTTTTTTTGAGACCCAATTTGTCTTTACTTAGAATATTCTGAGTAGCACACTGAGCCAAAACAATCAACCCATTCCCTCATCAATTTGAATTTGACTAGCGGCCCGCGCTATGGCAACAAACAACAACAACCAACAATCTCATAGAATTTCGTTGTTTTTACCGTGTAAGCGTGTGTAAATGCTAATAATGAATTTATTTCAATATTAAGATAAATATTTTAATGGATTATTTACTAAATCATACTAAAATATTACGAAAAATTCCAACGCCCATCGGTACCGGCATGGCCTGCCGCCATGCCGGTACCGATGGGCGTGGGAATTTTTCTTTGTGTCCTTTGATTATATTCTTATCTAGATAGAACAATGCAAACAAGCGACGCGCTAAAATTGTCTCCAATTGCGTGATATGTGTGAGTACCGCTCGTGTACTTATTGTCGTCAAACTGTCAATGTATGCGTGTTTAGGGATGCCTGCACCAAACTATTAACCTACCTTTTCTGAATTATTTAATATGATGAAAGTTAAACAAAACTGGTTAAATTAAACAATAATTTTGTAGATTAGTGTATCATTTATTTTAGTAACAACAAAAAATACAATGAAAAAATATACAGTCATTTATAGATTAAAACCCATCTCTTTGTGTTTGTTCTCGGAATATTTTTCTCTTTGATTTTATTGCCTGGGCTACGTTAAGGTAAGTTGTCATTTACTGATCACATATATATAATGTAATTTTTAAAATAATAATGTTCTTCTGATCGAAAGATTATGTAATGCTATTCGTATTTTGTCTCCCATAGTTTCGTTAAATCTCCCTAGTAATAAACTGACATCACTGGCTATATCAGACTAACCTACAAAGTAACGAATTAAAAATCGTGTGTTCTTATAATAATAGTGGTTAAATAACAAAACGTACCGGTGAAAAGTGCTCTTGTGTTATTATACGGTTTTCCCACATAATTGCTATACAGTCTGACGGCACAAACCGGCATAATTAATTATTTTTCGTGAACACGTTACCCTTAGGTGTTTCAAATGACACTGACATAAATAAGAAGCGAGTCTACCAATTTTAGTAGACTTTATTTGGGCCGGTTAGGTAGAGTCAATGTGGCATCTAGACAAGTATATAATCTAAGGCGGCAGCCCAATCTTTTTTCATTTCGATATTAACGCTGTCAACACACTTTGTACCTATTATGTTTTTAGATGTTCGTAAAGCTTGAATATTGAGGTTTTTATTGATATTAGGCAGTGAAGCAAGGAATAAGTACACTCTACCGAGAGCCGTGAGGTTTGTTTTTTTTAATAGTAAAAACGAGGGCCAGACTACAAAATCTTTTAGCAAAACGATGCTTCATTTAATTCCGCACCACAGAGTATATTTTTTTAGACGCATTGTTACAAAACGCGGAATGTCCTTGAGGATTTATCGAAAAACGGGCAACCAGAGGGACTTTGACGGTTGACCGGAATAAATTCTGGGCAACTACAGAGACTGACGGTTATGTGGATACGCACTATTGATAATATCAGCGACGCAGCGTCTGGCATTGGGCTTATTTTGGGACGGGCTCGCGGCGGCGGCAGTGGTGGGAGCCACGTGTCGGCCTTGAGCGGGCATGGGGGCGGCAGGGGCCTGAGGGGCCGGAATGAGGTGATCCATCAGGCCTGGAATGGGCTGCTGGACGATCTGGAGAGCCCCACTGTGGTGGTTTAATTTACCCCAGGGCGAAGTCCTCTGAGGGGCTTGTATGGTCGGGTGTCAGATATAATAAAACATCCCAAAATGTGGTGTAAGACTGCCTTTATTATGTTGATACTATGACTTATATATTGGTTACACACATTGAAATAGAGGTTGCATACGTACTACATCACACCTCCCAAGGCAATAAAAAAAAAAAATATTCCTTTGCATGGATACTTTTTTTTTTTTTTATATCTATAAAACTACGTAATGTGGTTACAAATTTAATGTTAAATTACTGTTTATTATCTATGAGTAATGGTTATGCGTTTGAGTTACTCGCAGGTTTTTTTTTTTTTATATTTTTTTTTTTTTTTTATATAAATATATTAATAAACAACTTATAACTAAGATTACAGTTAATTACGTTAGCTGCAATCGGAGGATTTAAAAAAAACCAAAAATGAATTTACTTAATTTATTTTAAAATAAAAGAATTACATTAATTATCGCTAAAATTAGCCTAAGTGCCTATTCGAAGTATGAATATGGAATGGAATTTTACAGAGTTACAATAATTGGCTAAACTAGGTCCGTGCGTCACAAAGTGCTATCTCAGCTCGGCGTTTCCGTCGTTCGTTAAATTTGCATCGTATGATTCTATACTAAAAGTGTTGAGTGCTGAGTTGGCGATTCCCCTTATGCAGCTGCGTGTAACATCTCCACCCGCAGATCAGCAACTATTTGAGAACTTCGAGAGAAAATGTTGCTGGAACTTGTCTTCTGGGCGCGCGATCCTCCTCTTTTTTGTCAGGTTCCTCGTAAGTATGTCCCTTGCTGTGGGGCTTTTCGGAGCGTTTGCAAAACCATTGGTTGCGATAGCCCAGTATGGCTGTGATAAGTGCACCTGCACCTAATAATGCGATGTAGAAGGGTATGGTCGTATGGTATATGACATCTGATTGCAGCTGGTTGAGTTGTATCGGCTGGCTCGTCATGACTTGGTTCTGTATGCTGTGTAGTCCACCTAAGTTGATTGAATTAAGATTAACTTGGTTTAATGCAGCACCCGATGTCTCCGTGTCGTAGGGAATGTTCATTAGTTTCAAAGGTTGCCCTTGTATTACGTCGTTGTCGTTGATTATAGTTAATTCCTTTGTGCGGAGATAACAGTTGATAGGTATGGTAGCGAGGTAGCTTCCCTGTAGCAAATTGAAGTCTTCTCTCCCACAGACTGATTGCACTTTCGTTGGATTTGGAAACGATAGGACGTAATGCTGGTCATCTAATTTTTCCATCGCTTCTTTTTCCAGAAATACTGTACTGAATTGGCAGGAACTCTTGAGGGCTTGATTCGTGATAAGTTCCTGTATGCAGTCCGTTTTTGTTCGTATTTGATGGGTTATTTCCTTTTCACAGAGATACCAGTTACTAAACTTCGAGCATTCTGCTTCTATGTACACGAAAGAGTCGCCATTAGTTGCTATAAAGGGATAGGTAGGGATAAGGGCTTGACGGTTTTTGTTGGGTACTATAGATAACTTATATAAATCATAGACGATTTTGGAAATTATAGGAAATCTGAAAATTATAACTATCTGGTTTTCATTGAAATATGATCCAGGCTGGATAATGTCGTAATATTCTCTGAGCTCCAGGTTCAATATCTCGTCCTTACTGTATATTTTTTCTAACCTATTTACCATAGATCTAAGTGTATCTACATCTATCATAGAATGAACAGTACTTGATGCGTGTATAAACGCTAACATATTTTCTATTCTAACTAATTCTAATCTTAAGTCTTCTACATTTTCACTTATTATAGATATGAGCTGACCAAACTTTGCATAGGCTATTAAGTTACCTGTTGTATAAGTTTGATTTAACAATAACTCTAAGGTGCTATTGATTTTACTTTGATTTTCAACTAATTGTATTAGAACGCTGTTATGCTTAGACATCCATTCTTTGCTGAGACTAATGTGATTGTTAAATTCACTGACTAACTTATTGTTATTGACCTGTAGAATTTTGATGGCATTTTCGTATTTTAAGGCATCTGTGTAATCTAGATTTCCAGTTATGCTCTTAATTACTGAACCAAGACTGTCTACTAGACCTCTCTTTACACGACCAGGCTCTAAGGATTTTAACTGATTAGATACTTTGCCAATTTTGTTAGTAAGATAACTAATTTGGAATTCAAATAGCATATAAGTGTCATTACTAAGCCGACTTTTGTATTCTGATATCTGGTATTGTAGTGTTGTTATTTGATTTTCAATGTTCCTTAGATTCACGTACTGAAGAAATGTATGATGATGAGTGGTCATTCTCGTTGATCCAAGTTTATACGGTAGTAAGCCAGGTCCATTGGCCAAGCTTTCAAGTTTTATCTCTGATGACCGGGTCTCGCGAAGTACCAGCAATAGTAGAATCCTGCAACAAGTTAGGTACCTTAGGGCCTCTTTTTAATCTGTTTTTGGCTACGGGCCCACGTTTCTTGGACGTATAAACGTGTATGGGTAAATCGGCCAGAATGGTATCTTGAGTATACCGCGGTGCAGTTTTCTGACGGCTTGCAGAAGGGTTCTTAATGAATACCTGTTGTTGAGGAACGTATTCTATTTCGGATTCGCGGTCCTTGTTTCTATTTTCTATCAACGCAGTACGATTTGATAAGGAAGTTTCGTTAATAATTTTATAGACTTCCTTCATTTGCGCCCTATGATTATGAACGTACTGTTGTAATGATTGTTGGGTAAAATCTATGTCTAGAATATCGCGTGGATCAAAGTGTCCAGTTAGTAAATCGAATGGTCTGCATCTAGTGAAGCTATGTATTGAAGAATTATAACCAATTATAGCATAAGGCATAAGATTTACGATAGGCTCCTCTTTGTGTTTTAACTTTAATATTCTTATATGTTCAAGGAGAGTTGAATGGAAGCGTTCAATGTTACCGTTATCGTTAGGCGAATGCGGTAAAACTCTATGGTGGTTTATCTTGTGAAGGCGTGTGAATTCTAGGAACAGTTGATTAGTGAATTCCGTTCCGTTGTCAGTCACTAACGTTAAGGGAACCCCATGGTGGGTACAATATTGTAATAATGATTGAAGTACACTAATGCCCGTGCCATCTCGGAGATGGTATGCTTGTCCGTATTTGGTAAAAACATCTATAAATGTAACATACTTTTCATTGTGAACCGTGAATAAATCCATATGGACAATTTCGAATGGTTTTGTTGCCGGGGGTACAATATTAAACTGTGGTCTAATAGGTCTCCGGTCATATTTAGCTTGGCCGCAAATAATGCATTCGTTGATGAATTTGGTTATTTGGTCTTTCATTTTGGGCCAGTAATATTTTTTTGAGAGGGCTAAATAACATTCGGTTATTCCTCGGTGATTAGTTTTGCCGTCATGGTAGTGTTGAATTATCTCTTGCTGACGAAGATAATCTTTGACGTTTTCTAATTCTATCTTAGCTAGTACTAAGTTCATAGACGAGCTCTTAAATTTGTCCTGTATGACTGGTATGATGGAATACATGGCAAGAGGTGGATTTATTAATATACCGGTCTTTACTTTCGGATTTACATACTCTTTGATGGCATTGACTACATCTTGTTCTAGCATAGATGATGATATCTGGACTGCTATGCGCGTGTGAGTTTCGAATGGCTTGGTAACTACTGGTTTGCGTTTGACATCTTCTACTATCGTAAAGCATAGTTGTCTATGAAATCTGTTAAGGGGTTCATCTGTGATTGGGACTTCTAGTATGGGATTTTCGTGACTGGTGTGTACGGTGGCAGTGGATGAGTTCGTAGGCATCGGGTTTTCTGATGGGTTAGGAATCAAAGAACATAATTCATCTATTAAAGTGTTAGTATCTTCGTTGTGAATCTCCACTCGAGATAAGGCATCGGCATTCGTATTAGATTTACCTTTCTTATAGATAACGGTGAAATCGTATTCACTAAGTTTCAGCCTCCATCTAGTCAATCGCGAATTAGGTTCTTTAAGGTTCATCATCCACTGTAGAGGTTTATGGTCTGTCAGTACTTTAAATTTACGACCAAACAAGTACGGTCTAAAATACTTGGTGGCCCAAACTATGGCGAGGAGTTCTTTTTCTATGGTACTGTAGTTAAGCTCACTTTCATTCAGGGTTCGGGATGCAAAACACACGGGTTTGTCGGAACCTACGGGTCCTTGAGATAGAATGGCACCAATGGCAACGTTTGAAGCATCTGTCGTCAGTATGAATTCCTTATCGAAATCGGGATACTGTAGTATAGGGTCATTTGTTAAGAGAGTCTTGCACTTTTCAAAGCTGCTTATGTACTCGGAATTTAATACAACTTTTCTACCTTTTTTTAAACACGCTGTGAGAGGTTTCGTAATTTTTGCAAAGTCCGGGATAAATTTGCGATAATAACCGACAAGGCCTAAAAATTGCTTAATTTCTTTTGGGGTCTTTGGAATGGGGTATTTTTCTATGGCATGAATTTTATCCGGATTAGGTTTTATTCCTTCGCTACTTATTATGTGTCCGAGATAACCAGTTTCATGCTTTAAGAATTCGGATTTATCCATTTGGATCTTAAAGTTCGATTCCCGAAGCCTATTGAAAACTTTTTCGAGATTGGTCATATGCTCTTGTAGTGACGTGGAAAAAACGATGATGTCATCAAGATACACCAGGCATATGTCATTCTGAAGACCTCTGAGGACATTGTCCATAACCCTCTGAAATGTGGATGGTGAGTTCTTAAGTCCCATGGGCATTCGAAGAAACTCGAAATGTCCATGTTCGACATTAAAAGCTGTTTTCTGAATATCCTGGGGGTCCATTTCGACTTGGTAGAAGCCACTAGCCAGATCTAGAGTGGTGAAGTATTGGCACCTACCTAGTTTGTCAAGAACATCGCTAATGTTCGGGATGGGGTATTTGTCGTTAATAGTTTTTTCATTGAGCTTCCTAAAGTCAACTACTAAACGCCATTTTTGCTTGCCCGAGGCGTCCATTTTCTTGGGGACCACCCAAATGGGCGAACTCCATGCTGAATCTGAAGGTTTTATTATTCCCTGATCTAACATTTTTGAAATCTGTTCCCTAACCTCCTGACGATGAATGAATGGGTATCTATAACTTTTTGTGTAAACCGGGACCTCGTCTGTAGTCTTAATACGGTGTTTTATTCGATTGGTAAATGTTAACGCTTCGCCTTCTATGTAAAACACGTCAGCATATTTTGAGCAAAGAGTTATAAGGTTGAGTTTCTCTTCCTCGTTTAAATGATCTGTTCGTAATCGCGTTGTCACTTCTTGAACTCGCGTGGTGCAATGTTCGGTGCGCGTGCACTCGATATTAAATAAACTTGCGTGCACTGGTCGGTCAAGTGATATTATAATATCATTCGGGCTCGTATTTTCTATCTCTAAGTAGCCGCGATTATTGTCGACAATAGTAAGGCACTCGCGTACTATACAGTTGCATATAGTCTGTTCACTAACTAATGCTGCACCATTTGGAGTGTCGATCGGTATTCTCACTAATTTCGAAGAATGAGCAGGTATTATGTCTTCATACAAGTTAACATTGCAGGAATTATACATACGGATAGGATTTGATGATGTGCGCGTTATTAACCTCTGATCTTTTAAATCTATCTTGGACTCCCATTTAGTTAGCAAATCTAAACCAATTAAACCGTCAAAATATTCATGGAAACGATATACAAATAACTTGATAAACTCTGGATCGTTAAATTCCGCGAAGCAAGGTAAACTTATAGAATAATTATTTCTACTAACCGCGTGTACATTGGTAACTTCAAACGGGTCGTAATTTAAGGGAAAATTTGGAAAATATTTTTCTACAGCTTCTGGACTTATAAAGGACTGGTTTGCACCGGTGTCAATTAGTAACTTTAAAGGTGGTTCTGATATTAGTATGTACGGCAACTGACGTTGAGTTTGGAGATTTAATTCTATTTTGGCTTTTTTGATTTCTGTGCCTCCTGAAAATCCTGACTTATCTGACATGGACCTGCCTGAGGTTCAGTTAAGCCTGTAATATTTTCTTGAACATTTACATCGTTCAAAGTGGGATCATGGTTGCACTCTAATGTAGCGAACGGGCTATAATCATAATAAGTGTCATCGTAATTAAAACAGTCCGGCTCGTAATAGAACTCCGTCGGGTAATATGAGTCGTCGTATGACGTGCACTCATTCATGTTCATTTCACGATTTTTAAAATAATTGGTTGGTGGCGGATTACCTGAATGCTGCCAGTTATGGCCAGATAGCATGGGTCTAGGTGTAAAATGCTGTACACCACTCATAGGTTTAGGACCTTGATTTTGATTTTGGGCCGGAGTGTTTCTGGGTGGCAAACGGAACATGTTACTTTGAGCGTTATATGTTTGAGGCAGCGCACGGAATATTTGCTGTGTTCGATTAGGCATGCGATGTTGGGGCTGCTGATTAATAAAGTTGGGGTTGAACCTAAATGGTTGTGGTGGTAGTTGGTGGGGTCTAGTTCCTATGGGATTGGGCCAGTTGGGAATTGGTACTGCAAAATGGTTATTACGTAGAGGAACTGGGTTGGTATTTGCGTGGGGTGTTACAGGGTGTGAATTCTTTTGTGTAGTGGGTTTTGAAAATTCACTACGTTCCTGTAAATACATAACATTAAGTTCTTCCTGTACATATTCAAGGGCCTTTTCGATAGTATCGGGACGCATGCATCTTATTCGGGATCCTAATGGTTCCTTTAAACCTTTTACAAAAGCCTGCATAGTAACCTTTTTATACAGTGTACGTTTCGCTTCCACTGTGGTAGTAATTGACTCGTGTAATGTTACATACGTCATCATTGTACTGAACAAAGTTTGGCATTCCTCGTAGAATTCCTGAGGCGTTTTATTTCCCTGCGTAGCTAAAGAAAGGTCTCTATACAAAGCGGTTTCATCCCGTTGATCTGAAAAGTTATTAACTAAGGCTGTTCTAATCCCTAGCCAACTATCAGGTATGCCGTTGGAATTGATGGTACAAGCGGCAGAGCCTGTTATTTTATTTAAGATGCCATTTAATAGGCATAAGTTGTTTAACTCACTACCTGGGGTATTGCTAACATACTTAGCTACTATTTGATCGCATATTCTGACAAACCTAGTCAATACATTTGGGTTCCCATCGAACTCCGGGACCATACGAAGGGTCTTGAAAATTGCATCCGGATCATGGGCCATATTTAAGCTATTTATACTACTATTTTCACTATCACTATTTAAATCTCTACTGTTATCTATAGCACTCCAGCGAGCCGTACGAGATTCGGGCTCCTGGGAACTGGAACTTCTCGGGTGAAAAATCTTGGAAGTTGGGTGGTACTAGGACTAAGAAGGAAGCAACACAGGAACAATTCAAGTGTACTCACAAATTTTTCATCTCTGGTTCTCTCGTGAATCGAAGTCTGGATTCTCCTTCCGGAACTGCAGCTGGACCGTAGATTCGGATATTCGGCACCGGGGCTCGACAGCCACCCAGGCGATTCGCGTACGCGGATTTCGATATTAGAGATCCCTAAAGCTTGCGAACCGACCCGCGAATATCCTACCGACTGCGCCAATTACGTTAGCTGCAATCGGAGGATTTAAAAAAAACCAAAAATGAATTTACTTAATTTATTTTAAAATAAAAGAATTACATTAATTATCGCTAAAATTAGCCTAAGTGCCTATTCGAAGTATGAATATGGAATGGAATTTTACAGAGTTACAATAATTGGCTAAACTAGGTCCGTGCGTCACAAAGTGCTATCTCAGCTCGGCGTTTCCGTCGTTCGTTAAATTTGCATCGTATGATTCTATACTAAAAGTGTTGAGTGCTGAGTTGGCGATTCCCCTTATGCAGCTGCGTGTAACAAGTTGTTGTATCGCTTGTGTTTACAAACAAGCGAATTGCTTTTTTTTTTTTTTTTTCCTAACTTATACCTAAGATTACAGTTGAGTTCTGTGTTTACAAATAAAACATGTAAGTACTTTTTGTTGGCACCATTCATTCAGGGCATCACGAGTGCATATCATTTTACAGCCACGATCGCAACGAAGGTCAGTAACCTAGGTATTGTTGCTAAGTATACAATATATTATGACTTTATGAGTAATACAACTTCGTTCTGTTTTTATGAATAACATCAATTTTTCCATTAATGTTTACCTCTACATTTGGCGACAAATCTCTAATAACAGTGTAGGGACCAGTATAAAGGTTTGAGAGCTTATTACCAGTTTCATTTTTAATCAATATTTTATCATTTGGTTTATATTCTACAGGTCTTACATATTTATCATATCTGTTTTTCCTTTCTAATTTCGAGTTAATCAAGTTTTCCCGTGCTTCTGTTTGTGAAATCTGTAATCTATATTTAAGCTCAAGGGGATAACTGTCATAATTGTATAGTGGTTCTACTGTTCTTAAAAGGTTACTTGGTAAGTTACATTTCTTTCCATACACAAGTTCGAAGGGAGTAAATTTTGTCGATGAATGTACTGTGGTGTTGTATGCAAAGGCCCAAAAAGGTAACCATGAACTCCATGAGTCTGGTCTTTGATTGATGTGCATTCTTAAAAAGGCCCCTAGGGTTTTGTGAGAATTCTCCAGTGCACCAATGCTCTGGTGATGATAGGCTGTTGAGTTCAGTTTGGAAATATTAAGAATTGTACATACCGCTTTGAATGTCTCTGACATAAACTCCGTTCCTCTGTCAGTAGCGATTTCCCGAGGCACACCGTGCACGAGGATGAAGTTGTTGACGAACACACGAGCGACTTCAGCTGCTGTTCTATTCACTAGTGGAAAAGCGCATACATATTTTGATAGTTCACATTGAAGTGTTAAAATATACGTGTAGTTATAGTAATCTCTATCAAGAGGCCCTACTATGTCTAAAAATATCTTCTCAAATGATGATTGTGCCGTTGTGGTTATTACCATGGGTTCTTTTACCATAACCGTATACTTTTGTTTTTGACATATAGGGCATTTTTTAACATAGTTATTTATATCCTTTTCGAGACCCGGCCAGAAATAATATTTTTTAATGTTGTTAAACATTCTTTTTGTGCCTGCGTGGCCACTTGTGGGTAATAAGTGAAAGTCATTTAAAATGACTCTCCGATCTTCTAAATTACTTATCTACTTTTTCTATATTATTTAAAATACACAATCGCGGTCCTTCCCATTTAGTATACCTATCTTTTAACCTCATTAGTTATTTTTCCTAAGAATAAGTTATGGGATTTATTTTTCACGAAACATATTTCATGTATATCATTAACTTTACAGAAATCGCACATCGCTCTCACAAATGCGGCTGGCGTCAGTTGTGATCGAGCAGATGGATTTATATACAACATCATTTTTGCTTGATCATATGAAAATATATTATTTCCCTTATATATTCTATTCGTTTTTTGTAGCCTGTTTAGACTTGTTTTATCAATGAATTGCAGCTCTACTGCATTACTAGGCTTGTTAATTGTTCCCACAATCCTTGCTTGATCTTCTTGATCCGGGACACAGTTGTCTGCGGTATCTTCCGGAATATGAGAAGTTTGTTCTAATCGTTTTATCTGTGCTCGTGTCATTACAAATAAACTTTCGTGCATGTTCTTTAAATCTTTCGATGATATTGGAATTCGAGATAAAGCATCGGCGGCTGCATTTTGTTGACCTTTGACATATTCTATTAAATAGTCATATTCTTCTAAACATAATCTAAATTTGAGCAGTCTACTTGATGGCTCCTTTAAACTAAATAAATATACCAGTGGTTTGTGGTCAGTTACTATTTTGAATGGACGACCATACAAATAGGGTCTATAATGTTTTACGGCCCATACTATAGCCAGGAGTTCTTTTTCAATAGTCGGGTAATTACGTTCAGCTTTGTTTAAACTCCTACTGGCGTAAGCGACTGGCCGACCATTGCCGTTGGATAAAACCGCTCCTATCGCGTACCCTGACGCATCAGTTTGTACAATAAACTGATTTTTATCTGATAAATCCGGATATTGGAGAACTGGTGGTGTAGACATACATTCTTTAAGTGTCTGAAATGCCTTTTGTGCGTCGCTATTCCAAATGAATTCTACATTTTTTCTACACAAAATATTTAAACTGTTTGCAATTTCAGCAAAATTTGGAATAAATTTGCGATAATAATTCGCTAAGGCTACAAAACGCTTTACTTCATTTGTGTTTTGGGAAATTGGATAGTTTTGTATAGCACTAATCTTTTCTGGATCGGGTAGTACACCGTTATCTGTTACGACGTGGCCTAAATAGAGCATTTCCTTTTTAAGAAAGTCGCATTTCATCGGATTTAATTTTAAATTGACACTGCGTAATCTTTCTAGTACTTCGATTAAATTTTTGTTATGATTTGATAAGTCCCGTCCCATTATAATTAAATCGTCCTGATAACATAAACATTTTTCATAATTAAGGCCCGCCATTGCCATTGTCATCATTCGGGCAAATGAGTTCGGGCTTGTCTTAAGACCCATTGGCATTCTAGTCATTTGATATTGACCTGAATGAAAAGCTGTAAATTTCCTACTATCTGGTTCAAGTTCCACGTTATAAAACCCTTGGCTTAAGTCTAAGTGCGTAAAATAAATGCAACCAGATAGCGAGTCTAATATCTCATGAATATTTGGCAGTGGGAATTTATCATTTTGAACACAGTTATTTAACTTTCGGTAATCAATGACTAGACGCCATTTCTTCTCTCCATTTGATTTCTTTGGTACTAATAGAACGGGACTAGACCATTCGCTATTACAGGGTTCTATTATACCTTGTTCGAGCATGCGGTTAATTTGATTCTGTATTTCCCCTTTTTGTGAATGTGGGAGCCTGTAAGGTTTGCTGTAACTTGGTCTAGTACCGGGTTGTATTGTTATTGAATGTTTATATATAGTTGTCGTAGTGAGTTGGTCTCCTTCGAGATAAAAGATATCGTTATACTTTGCGCATATGTTCCTAATGCTGATTTTTTCCTCCTTATTTAGATAATCTAATTTTAATAAGGGAAGCAGTTTTTTGACTCGTTCTGCATGTTTCTTTGGCTTGTCAAATATACAGATATTATAATCTCTTGCTTTATGTATTTTAGGATTAATGCTATGTACATAAAAATCGTTTTCTGTTGTGTTCAAAATTCTTATTGGTAGCTTTCCGTCCGCGGGGCTTGCTATTGTACTTGCTAAAAATATTCCGTTTCCTATCTGCTCTGCGCAAACTACACAATCTTCTGTTATATCGGTCGTAATGTAATGCGTGCTTTCGGACCTAGCGGGTATAGTTAGCGTCTCGTTATGTTTGGTAATAGGCACATAAATTTCTTTATTGTTATTATACATAACTAAGGAGTAATTTTTGAAGTTAATAATCGAATGATATTTGCTCAAAAAGCTTGGCCTAAAATGCCACTTGCCTTACAGGGTAAGGATTCAAATACGTAGAATTTATGGCTTAGAATTTGTTCACCTGCTCTTAATTCAAGATAAACAAAACCGATCGCTTCAATTTTTCCACCAATACCATTTACAACAAGTTTTCCTTTTTGGATGGGTTCATTCAACTCAGCAATGTGTTTATATTTTATGGCCGATATGGATGCACCGGTGTCGATTAGCCACGTATATGTAAGATTGTTATGTTTAGAGTGTAATGAAATATGATATATGCTACTACATGACATCATAACGCTTTTATTCACGAAAAAACTCTTCTGAATTATTATTATCATTGTTATTTTCAGATTGATTTTCTCGCGGATTTGAATCTGTCAAAATATGCGTATTTTGTTGCTGTTCCTGGTGAATAGTAGCTTGGTTAAAAAAAATCCTACCTTTAGCTCCACGGTTAAATGTGCCGCGGCCACGAGATCTCCATCCACCGCGACCTGTTTGCGATATTCGATCATCCCTCCGTTCCGCCGGTGGCGTTGATTGTCCTCGTCCTCGTGACATCCCCTGGCCTCTGGAATTCCTATATTGGTAGTAATTGTTATTACGACGCATAAATAAAATGTCACCTGACGTGGACGGTGTTGAAACTTCCTCATCGATGGCTGCTTGTATGGCATCACTTAAAGATGTAAACTGTCGTGCTGCTATTATTGTGCTTAGTCGACGATTTCTTAATCCGTCGGCAAAACTTTTAATGGCTGATTTTTCGTTAATAGGCTTCAATATATCGAAGCTAGACTCATTGCCTTCAGATTGGGAAATCGTCAAGTCAACAAACAAATCAGTTATTTTCTTACCGTAGTCATCTATAGTAAGATCATTTTGTTTCAAATTGTACAATTTGTGTTGTAGAGCTGTTGCTGATTTTTTTGGTAACAGACATGTTTTCATAGCCTTTACTAACTCATTAACACTGTCATACTTTGCATTAAGTTTAAGTTTAGCAGACTGCGAAAGTCGACTTTTTAAAACAAAATTTATCAATTTAATTTGTCCGTCTACGTCAAGTTCCGTTTCATAGTATTCTACGCCATCAATGAGCTGTTTCGTATTTGTGCCGTCGTCATTTAGAACTGGTAATAAGCTCAAGGCGATTTTTAAATCGAATTTCGCCATATTTTGTTCAATAATTGACTCTTCAGTCGATGAATTATTACACAAATCTAAAATATTGTCATACAGGTTAACAAAATCTTTGTTTAATTTATTAAATTTACATAATTCCTCGTCTTTTAATCCGGTTTTAAGTAGCCTTAAATGGTCTAAGCTCTCATTGAAATTACTCAGCAATTTATCGGCCTCTTTTAGTTTTTTCAAAACAATTTCACCCTTTCGTCTACTTGGTCCTATTTTTATTAAATATATTCTTATCTTACCAAGGTCATTGTATATCTGTAACAATTCGTCATACATAACTGTCCATAATTTTATAGTTCATATAGGTACCAAATGCAAGTTCATATCGCGACTATGATTCCACTGTTGCACGCATACACTGCCCATGTTAGAATTACCACACTTTCACATTCATTAGAACACGGAACTCACAAGAACACTAGCCGAATTGTATGATTTGTTACACGCCTCTGTGTTGTCAGGGATTCTTGTTGGAAGCGTGGACCCGACGTTCCTCGCCTGCAGACACGTTACAAGCACCGTCGCGACACCTTCTGGATCGATCCACAGAACGCCTTAAGATGTGTCTCGTTATCTGCTCTCGCGCCCAGGACTCATGACATCTTTTGTAAATTTTAAAGATGGAGTATTAGTGCACCGATGAATAATATCGTGCAAATTATTGTTAACACGATACTTATGGCCGATAAATGAAATTTAAATTCCTCTACCGTCGCTGTGTTTTTAGCGGCGCTATTTTGATTGAGAAAAACCTCCTCATTAGTTACTTTTGAGTTGCACATTTTTCAAAGTCACTTTTAATATATTTTTCACTTAAACAGTTGCCACACTGAGCAAAACCGATACTAATCGCGTACATGATTCAAGCCCTGTTTAGTGGCAGGGTCGCCATGTATGGTCGGGTGTCAGATATAATAAAACATCCCAAAATGTGGTGTAAGACTGCCTTTATTATGTTGATACTATGACTTATATATTGGTTACACACATTGAAATAGAGGTTGCATACGTACTACATCACAGGCTAGACGGGGGGAGGGGATTTTGGGAGGATGGGGCTTCGCGCGTTTTGCGCGCCTCAGAAGGCTTGGCCATTTTAGACGCAAGTTATTGGGCTTTTGGACAACTTTTATAGTTGGCCGTGTGACCGACTTGGTCACTGCATTCGGCGCGGTTTTAGGGACGGGGTCAGTCCTGGGTGCCGTGGTCCCCTCAGCACTTAACGCACCTGAGGGTGGCATAACAATTAGTCTGACTATGACCGTATAGTTAGCAGCGATGACACTGGCCAACAACGAAGGGGCGGTTGGGCTTCTCGATAAAGATGCCCGACAGGGAGCAAACGGTATTGACTAGATCGATAGGGTTGAGACCCTCGATACAGCTACATTCCTTCAGTACCATGTCGTATTGCTGTCCATCTCTCGTTTTGTGCAAGCGAGAAACAGTTGTGACGGGGACTTTCTGTGCGATAAGGTCTGCACGAACGTCCTCGGTAGAAATTTCTTTTGGGATGCGCCGACTAACCACACGGGTGGGCGTATGCTCGGGTATGTAACGCGATGTTCCTATCTTTTAAAAGCCTGGTAAGGTTTCTGAAGTCGGTAGGGGTCTGGACTAGGATTTTAATGCCCATCTGACAAGCGATGGTATTAAAATAATTAATCTTGCGTTCTAAGTAAGATTTAGAAACATCTGTCCACTTGATCTTATCGTGGAGGAAGATTGGCGGGAGCTTCTGTTTTTTAGCAACAGTAGGAGCGGGCGCGGTTTGACCTTTGGAAAGCGCCGGTGACGGTGACGGGGGTGGGTTGCATGTCGGAGAAGATGGATGGCAGAGTTTGGGACTTGGTCGATGCGACCTTTTTAGGCATAGAGGCCTTGGAGTGGGACTTGCCCTTCTTCCTATTTCTGTTACCCTTAGAGGCAACATGACAGCTGTCTGAGGAGGAGGCGGTGTCGTCAGTAGTCTCGTAATCATCAGAGTGATCATCGACTATGAGATCATCAATTATGGGATCATCGACTTCCAGTGGGGAGGCGGGACTCTCCTTGAAAGCGATTAGAGGTGGGGTATGACTTGTTACAGGTGGGGCATGACTTACAGTCGAATCGGGCGGGGGACAGTTGGCCAGGGCGGTAATGATGATTTTAAATCTCTCCTTGTTTTCTCTGCGCGGACTGGTATCGTCAGACAGAAGATCCTTGACGAGTTCTATTAATACTAATTGTACGCGCCTGCTCATATTTTGAGAGCAATTCATAATTGTGTGTTTTGCGTCGCAGGCATTTTATTTTTTTTATATAAAATAATTTGGCGGTAGGTGGTTGGCCAGAGAAAAATTGGCACTCATCATTTTGGCTCCAAAAAAGAAAGTTGTAATTAATCAAAATTATACGTATTCAAGTTATCCATGAGTTTTTCTTAAAGAAATTCCAATCTTGTGCGTAAACAAGAAATTTGGCGACCGTGACAGGACAATTATTTCAAAAATTCAGTACCAGTAACGTAGTAAACGAGTTGCATCATACTCGGCGTTATAAGAAGACCGAAAATTGGAAGTTACTACAGTAACAGCAGCCAGGCTGGTGTTCCGTGCCAACGAATCAGCTAAAGATCGTGCCGGAGTTCCATCGAGTCATCATATCACGAAGTTAAGTGCCTTCCTTTGTTCCGTTATATCCACCAAAGTACAACCAATTTCCAAATTCCACACATAATCCGTTCCTAAAACACCTCTAGTCCAATTGTTTGACCTTTACTTGTGCTTAATTCTTAAATTTATAGGTTTTATCGTGCTAAATAAGTGTATGGGTAAAGGTACCCACATAGACCGTTCCACTATAAAATTGTTGAATTTATTTTTCCAAATTCATGTCTTGTTCATTAAATTTATTGTCAAAATAGCGTATTGCTAAGTAAATAAATCATAATCCTAATTGTCATACTCCTACCTCGATATATTCGGTATTTTCCCTATATTTAAGCCGATTTGCCGAAATTTTCAGGCGTTATCCTGAGGCCCAATTCGCTTGATTGAGACTGCAGCCATCATTGCCCGCTAGCTGAGTGAGGCACTGCAGCCAGCCGAGACCAGTTTCCCAGGGATTCGCCACCGAAAGGAGGAGCGTGAGAATATCATTGTTTTATTCCTTTCTCGAATCGTTTGAACATTGTCGATATATTCAATTCCGTTAGTTAGTGAAGTAGGTATAATACTAAAGTTATACGCTTGATTTATTTGATTTACAGTTCAGAATGACGCATGAGGGTGGCGATAAATCCTCTGCCAAGGGGTCTTTAAAGGAATTACTAGTAAAACGTAGTTCAATTAAAGGACAAATTACAAAATTTAAAAACTATTTAGATAAAATTAGTAAACTACCTGATTTATCGAATATAGAACTTGCGGAATTGAGTCTTAGATTAAATAAGCTTCAAGGATTGTCGACAAGGTTTGATGATTTGCAAACAGAGATTGAAGTTCTAAATGCTCCAAATATTCTAGTAGAACTTGATGAGCGAGAACGCATTGAACAAGATATAGTTCAAAATATAGCTATAGCCAAAACAGAACTACAACAATATAGTAGTGATGATGATGGTAAGCGCCGTCAATCTATTCTTGTAAATGCGGACTCGGAGCATCAAAACGTGGGTTTTAGATTACCTCAAATACAAATTTCTAAGTTTGATGGATCACACTTCCGCTGGCTCGAATTTCGGGACACATTTCTTAGTTTGATTCATAAAAATGAGCGCATTCAAGATGTACATAAGTTTCATTATTTGGTTTCTTATCTGGATGGTGACGCTGCGCGTGTTATACCAAATCTCGAAGTATCTTCGGCTAATTACCAGGAGGCTTGGAAACAGGTTTGCGAGCGTTACGATAACAAAAGAATTCTCATAAATCATCACTTAGATTCTTTAATCAACATTCAACTAATCACGCGTGAATCAGACAGTTCTCTTCGATGTTTTGTTGATAACGTCACTAAAAATCTAAGAGCTTTAAAGAGTTTAGGTCTACCTACAGATCACTGGGACATGTTGCTGATATTTATTTTCTTGCTTAAATTGGATAGTCGTACCATATTGAAATGGGAAGAATATCGCAACACGATAGATTGCGTAAATGACGTGCCCACTTTGGAGCAATTTAATAGATTCTTAATTGATCGCGCTAATGTACTAGAATCATTTAATCAGAATAAATCTATAAACAATAACAATAATTCTAAATCACAACAAAACCCACGTGTCTCGTCGAATCAATCTCAACCAAATATTAATAAATATTCTTCTTCTAAATCAAACCGTAACCAAAATACCAATGTCTTTACATCTACTTCACAAGCTCGTAATAATTCTTCAACAGTTTATCTGTGTGTAGTATGCAATGGAAATCATAGGATTTATGATTGTCCAACTTTTAAATCAAAATCCTTTCAAGAGAAAATGTCATGCATATCCCAATATAAATTGTGTACAAATTGTCTGCGCCAAGGTCATCCTGCGTCTGGGTGCAGCATGGGTTCGTGTCGGCATTGCAACCAAAGGCATAATACTCTTCTCCACGATCCTAGCGTATCAGCTAACTGTAACACAAAAAATGCTAATAACGATGGTAAAAGGGAGACTGTAGTGGTTTTCTCTCAACAAGGTAATAATGGTCATGTATTTTTGTCTACGGCTATTATAGAAGTTCACAATCCTCTAAATAACAAAACCGAAAGGGTTCGCGCGCTGTTAGATAGTGGCAGTCAATCCACTTTCATTACAAAATCTCTGCAACAAAAATTAGGTTTAATGTGCAATCCGTTAAATGCATTAAATGTTATAGGAATAGGAAATAATCAATGTGACACAATATCAGAAAGTTGTGTTACTCACCTAAAATCAATCCATGGCACTTACCAAGTTAAGTTGTCTTGCTATGTTCTAAACCAACTTACCGGAGATATTCCAAAGATTTCCGTCGATATACATCATCTGAAAATACCAAAGGGTATTATATTAGCTGATCCTAAATTCAATGAACCTGCCTCCATTGAGATACTCATTGGTGCAGATATCTTCTGGGATATACTGGCTTGCGGACAACGCTCGCTAGGCCCGAATAATCCTAAATTACAAAATTCTAAATTAGGTTGGCTTATAGCCAGCCCTATTAATGCACAAAAATACACTCAAAATATTCAATGCAATCATGCAATTGTTCCAAACAACAATTTGGATGAAATGCTCACTAAATTCTGGGAACTCGAGAGTCTTCCTCAAAGAAGGATTCTCAGTCCCAACGAAATAACATGTGAAAAACACTTTCACCAAACCACAACTCGTTTGAGTAATGGCAGATTCAGAGTGAAGTTACCACTAAAGGCCTCACCCGACTGCCTCGGTGATTCTTATAATCAAGCTAAAAAACGTTTCAAAAATCTTGAAAAAAGATTTAGCAAAAACCCGACACTAAAGTCGCATTACGTAGAATTTATACGTGAATATTCAAATCTAGGACATCTCTCAGAGTCACCTGTTGCAATACCCAATCCTTCATATTTTTTATGCCATCATGCTGTATTTAAAGAGGACAGTGAGTCCACCAAGATTCGAGTAGTATTTGACGGCTCAACTCCTACAACCTCGGGCTACTCTCTAAATGACATCTTAATGGTTGGGCCTAATCTGCAAAATTCTCTATTCTCCATTCTAATAAGAGCACGTCAATATAAGTACATTTTGACTGGAGACATAGCTAAAATGTATAGACAAATTGCTATGGATCCAATTGATTGCGATCTTCAATTAATATTATGGAGAGAAGATGAGTCGCATCCCATCCAAACGTTGCGATTAGATACTGTCACTTACGGTACTGCAAGTGCCAGCTATCTTAGCACTAAATGTCTGTGGCAGGTAGGAGAAGAGTGTGATGACGAATTAATTAAATCCATAATACAAAATGACTTCTTCGTTGATGATGTCATTACAGGGTCAGACAATGAAGATCAATTAATATACATACAAAAGGCACTCTCTACTGCTCTAAATGCAGCTTGTTTTCCCTTACGAAAATACAAAACTAATTTACCTAAACTATTCAATAACATAGAAATTAATACAAAAGAAAAACTTACCTTGAGTGAATCCTCCAGTACTCTTGGTCTAGGGTGGCATCCAAGTGATGACACGTTCAGTTTTCCTGTAAAAAATAATTATATAAACAATCCCATAATTACAAAAAGATTTATAATGTCGCAATCACTTCGTACTTTTGATCCACTTGGATTAATAAGCCCCTGCATAATTCAATCTAAAATATTGATTCAAAGGTTGTGGATCAAGGGAATTGATTGGGATCAACCTGTACCTGAAGATATACAAAAAAACTGGAATGAAATTTCAAAAAACTTACCATTACTTGCAGATCTTCATATTCCACGTCGAGTAATCGGTGACTCACCAAAGTCCATAGAACTGCATTCATTCAGCGACGCCTCACAAGTTGCCTATGGAGCTTGTATCTACATGCGAACGCTGAACGAAAACGATGAGGTGACTGTGAGGTTATTATGTTCGAAATCCAAGGTGGCTCCTATAAAGCCCACCACCATACCTCGCCTCGAACTTTGCGCAGCGTTGTTATCAGCTAATTTGTGTCAGTCAGTTACTGAGTCTTTAAGACTTAGAACTACAAAAATTACGCATTGGTGCGATTCTAATATCGTACTATGCTGGATAAACAATGACCCAAGTAAACTAAAAACTTTTGTGGCGAATAGAATAGCTGAGATTTTAGATCTTACTAATCGCAAGGATTGGCGTCATGTTCCCACTGACGTTAATCCCGCTGACCTAATTTCTCGAGGTGTAAATGCTCATCAGCTTCGCGACAATTTGATGTGGTGGCAAGGCCCGTCATTCTTGCACAACGATGAAACAAAATGGCCTAAACTGCATCAAAATGAAAGCATTGATTTACCTGAAATAAAAGTTCATTATATTAATTTACCTGAATCTACATTCGATTTCAAGGTATTTTCAAAATTTTCTAAATTACAAAGAATCTTTGCGTATGTTCTACGCTTTTTACACAATTCAAAACGATCAAATAGGCTTAATCGATTATCTGGCTCTTTAACAGTCCATGAATTAAGTAATTCCTTTGTTTTTATTTGTCGAGTTTCACAGAAACAATCGTTTCCTCTTGAATATAAAAGAATTCAATCAAAATTATCATTATTGCCTAAATCTAAATTATTATGCTTGTCTCCATTTTTTGAACCCACAACTAATCTAATAAGAGTTGGGGGGAGACTACATAATTCTAATTATTCATTTAATAAAAAACATCCAATACTCTTGGATTCTTCTCATTATGTAACAAAACTTTATTTTGTACACGAACATTTACGAAACTTACATGCTGGTCCACAGCTATTGCTAGCAACGGTCAGAGAATCTGTATGGCCCATAAACGGAAGAAGATTAGCTAGAAGCGTTGTAAGGCAATGTGTTACTTGTGTGCGTGTTCGTGGGCAAACCATAGCCCCAAAAATGGGCAACTTACCAACAAATCGTGTTTCCGTTGACTTTCCTTTCAAATCTGTTGGAATTGACTACGCCGGTCCATTTTTAATATTAAATCGCAAAGGACGTGGTGCTAGGCTAGTAAAATGCTACTTATGTCTATTTATTTGTTTACGTTTCAAATGCGTTCATTTAGAACCCGTCACTGACATGACAAAAGAAGCTTTTATTATGACATTTCGACGATTCGTTGCCCGCCGTGGCAGACCAGCGGAGGTTTACTCTGACAACGGACGAAATTTCGTTGCCGCTGCTAAGGAAATTAGCAATTTTCTAAAATTAAACAGTGAATCTCTTTCTCAGTTTGCAGCAGAGGAAGGAATAAAATTTTCATTTATACCTGCTTATAGCCCTCATTTCGGTGGAATTTGGGAAGCTGGAATAAAAGCTGCTAAATATCATGTCAAAAGAGTTTTGGGAATTTCCCATCTTTCGTTCGAAGAAATATGTACTTTATTCGCACAAGTAGAGGCAGTTTTAAATAGTCGCCCCTTGTGTCCAATGTCTTCATCCCCTGACGATTTCCTGTCCTTATCCCCAGGGCACTTCCTGATTGGCAGACCACTGAATGCGCTGCCAACTCCAGTAATTCAAGAAGACTGCAACACAACCCATCATAACCGGTACGCTCGCCTTGAGCAAATAAGGCAAAACTTCTGGAGGCGCTGGCAAAAGGAATATATTTCCGAACTTCAGCAACGCACCAAATGGAAAATTGATGATAAGAAGCTAAACATCGGAGACCTTGTCATTGTACAAGAGGACAATACACCACCACTAAATTGGCGTCTCGGACGTGTTACCAGACTTTTCCCTGGACCAGACGGCATATCCCGAGTCGCAGACATCAACACCACCAAGGGCAGCGTGCGTCGATCTCTAGTTCGTCTGTGTCCTCTACCTACGTGTGAAGATTTTCAAGGTTGAAGATCTACGTTCTTCAACGGGGGAGCTTATGTACGCGCCTGCTCATATTTTGAGAGCAATTCATAATTGTGTGTTTTGCGTCGCAGGCATTTTATTTTTTTTATATAAAATAATTTGGCGGTAGGTGGTTGGCCAGAGAAAAATTGGCACTCATCATTTCGGCTCCAAAAAAGAAAGTTGTAATTAATCAAAATTATACGTATTCAAGTTATCCATGAGTTTTTCTTAAAGAAATTCCAATCTTGTGCGTAAACACTAATACTGGATGCATCGATATCAATAGAACTAATAAAAACAATAACAATAGATAAGATAAAGTATTGTAAACAATACCTCTCCTAATCTTATCTTATCTGTTAGGGAGAGATAAGAAAGTCCCCGGGGATGTGGCCCTACCCTCCCAGCCAGGTTAGAGTGGGAGGTGAGTACTTACGTGAGCACTTTTTTTTGTTTCTGGGTGGAAAATCCTCATTGGATGTCCTCCGCTCTGGGGGGCGAAGGGGTCTGTCAGACTTGTACTGACTAAAAACCACCCCGGTGTTCCGTCTCACACCTGCACCGGGGGTCGCGGGAACAACGATACTACCGCAACCCCCGGCTAGTGCCGGCCCGCCTCTGCGGGCCACGATCTCGGGTTGGGGGGGGAGTAAGGTGTTGGACTCCCCCCGCGACGTCTAAGAGGGGCGCGCGTGGAACACTACGCGCCACCACCTCGGGTCCTGATATCTGGAGGGCGACGGACGTCCCCGAGTCCGTCGCCCCTGGACCCATTTAGGGGGGCTGGAAGAGGGCGTTGTCCTCCCTCCGCCGACGCCCGGCGCGTCTTCTGCGGATCGGGTTAGCGGATGAAATCTCCCTCTCCCTCTCCGCAGCTTCCTTCTGCGAGACCATGAAGTACCTGGTACATACCATATCCTGGTACATATGGTACCGGTATGGTTGGTACAGGTACTTTATGGTACTTATTGGTACTTACGTGAGACCTAAGCTATGTTATAACCTGTCACCAATCTTACTGGGTGACAGGGGCCCTAAGGTACCGGTAAGCCCACATTCTGTGGGCTTCTCCTGTGTACCAAGAGTCTGGTACGTCGCGGTGGACACACCCAAACGTGCCAGGTGAATGCTGAAAAACAGAGACAGGGGTTGACTAGGCTATCTACCAAGGCCAACTATCCTACTCCCGGCTCCAACTGACTGCCGTACCCTAATGAGGCTTAGCGGGTGCGCGGGTCAACACCTCAGCTTGCTTCGTTAACACCGTTCGGTTTTCGCCGGGGACCACTAAGTCGTGGTTTTTAATTTGTGAATGGAGTGAGGCAAATGGGCTTCAGGTAAATCCGTCGAAGACCCAGGTCATAGTTGTTGGCAGCTCTGGGATGATTCCAAAAGTAAATTGGACACAACTTCCTCTGGTACAATTTAACGGAACTACTATTCCAATAAGTGAGAAGGTTAAGAACCTTGGGGTTTGGATCGACAGATATCTATCTTGGGGTCCGCAGCTTCAGGACGTAAGCCGCAAAATTTTTGCATCTGCCAGGTCCCTTAGACGATTGCGAAACTTTCTTCCCACTGCCACTAAAATTGCTCTTGCACAGTCCCTTCTGCTTCCTATCCTTGACTATGCTGATGTCAGTTATCTCGATCTCACCCAGGCACAACTACGAGTATATAAACTTGAGCATCTTCAAAACCTTTGCATAACATTTATATTTGGCTTGCGCAAATATGATCACACTAGCTGTCCCACGCGGCTTCGCTCCCGTCAACTGGCTACCTACCTACCCATCAACCCTACCTACTCTACATACATGATTGTTGTGTAATTAAACCGTTTACGCAGCGCACGCAACGGAAGCTCTCAAAAAGGAATGATTTTGCCCGTTTTTGCAACATTTTTCATTTATGCTCTGCTCCTGTTGGTCGTAGCGTGATGTTATATAGCCTATAACCTTCCTCAGTAAATGGACTATCCAACACAAAAAGAATTTTTCAATTCCAACCAGTAGTTTCTGAGATTAGCGCGTTCAAACAAACAAACAAACAAACAAACAAACTCTTCAGCTTTATAATATTAAGTATAGATTTCTGAATTTCTGACAAAGCTGAAGTGGCTTCCCATACGTCTTCGCCGGGATTCTCATATTTTATTTCTGCTTTACAGTATTCTATACAATCCTACAACCCCCTCTTATCTCAAAGAACGTTACAAGTTCCTTCATGACACACATAATAGATATCTGAGGTCATCGGAAAACTTGGGACTAGAGATGCCGATGCATTCCACCAGCTTTTACGACAAATCTTTTACAGTTCAAGCGGTGCGATTGTGGAAAGCTTTGCTTGTGTGAATAACGCGTGTTCAATCTCTGCCCATTTTAAAACTATGGGAAGGAATCACTACCGCTCTCTTTAATAGTTGTTTTCTTTATTTCTATGTTTTTGTTCCATACTTATAACTGTATATATTTATATATATGTATTTATTTTATATATAAATAGTACACCAATAGACTACCTACGGGGCTGGGCTGTGTTAGCAAACTTACGCTTTGAGCTTTCAGCGACAGGCTTCAATGTCAAATTAATCCAACAATTCAAAAATAAAGTGCTCAGGGATGCTGTGAATGCACCCTGGTACATAAGAAATGACGATCATCACAGTGACCTTAAAATGGAATTTCTCACCACCATCATCCAAAAATTTGCTGAAGCCCACGAACACAGACTTCATCGACACGTGAATATTGAGGCTATCCAGCTGCTAGACAATACAGATTTAGTGCGTAGGCTAAAAATAACTATACCTTTTGAATAAGTGTAGTGTACAAAGTGAATGAATAATAGTGACAATGCTGTGCTTTATATATAACACATGAACATAGTGTTTTTACAAATATCTCAGACTCTAAGAAAGTGCGGCCTTGTGTAAAAGTGCAAATGGACACTATTCTTTGTTTTAACATAATCTAAAACGTAACATATTAAGTTAGAGTTAAATTGCTTATTAGTCTCTTAGGCTAGATCGTAATTAATTACTAAGAATTTTGTTCTAACTAATAAAGTATAAAAAAAAACAAGTAGTTACAAGCAATCTTTGCACCCACATTTCATTTAAGAATTTGCTAATTTGCTCGAAGACCCATTCCACGAGACAGGTCATTAAATCTTGGTCCATATAGAAGTTTTGCAAACATGTCTGGTAGTTGCACTTGTGCTGCAACTTGCTGTACAACTAGTTCTCCTTTTTATACACATTCTCTAATGTAGAAGTGTCTCAAACTAATATGCTTTATTCGACACTGGTGACACTCATATGGTGGATTATATGATAATTTCACAGCAGACTCATTATCAATACATAGTGTAATTTAAAAAAAATCTGTGATTGGCCTGCCAAAAGCTTCTGGAACTACACTAATCTTGTGTGGTGTCGCTTGTTGCTACAAGTTCAGCCTTCTTCTGTTGTTGACAGAGAAACTGAGGTTTGCTTCTGACTTTGACTTTGACTTTGACTCTTTCAGGCAGTACCAGTGCCGGCATAAAGGCACACCATGCCCGTAGTTGAGTGCCGAGTTTCTGGATCACCTCCATGATCAGTATCTGAGTGGCACATTAAGTCACCTGCTTTGGAGTTATAAAATGTTAAGACATTTATCGAGAGCTCCTTTAAGAAAGCGAAGAATTCGCTTAACAGCCACAATAACCTCCTTCCTAGGTTTTTCTAAATGCCTTGATGTGACAGACACAGCATAACAGATGTCTGGTCTTGCTACGACCATCAGATAAGCCAGTGCTCCGACACAGTTTCGATATGGAAAGTGTTTCGATGTTATCTTGAAGTTTCTTTCAAGTTCATTTAAAAATTCTTGATCAGCGCTGTCAGTGGAAGCTACCAAACCGTCATCGACCTACAATAATTTTTGAGTTACTTATATAGAAGCAAGGATCTGCTACACTTCTCTGAAATTTGGCGTCTATCAGAAATTAATGTATGCACTCTATTATGTTCAGTAAAACACGAATTTATTCGAATAATGCACTGTTTTATTTCGTGGATAGCATAAGCGCTAGGTAGCCTTACACTGAAGTAATATATTTTACATGTGGGGTACTTGTACAAATCTTATTTGTCAATAAGATTTCCAAGTACCTACATTTTAGATACCTTTCCCCAAGTATGCATGAACATCGTAAAAACATAATTGAAATATAAACAAAACATAAAACATCGTAAACTTCTCAAATTTAACAAATTTATCCGCGATCCAGACAGGCATTGGCCCTCGCGGACCCCGTCCGTTCTGCTGACATCTCTTTGAGGCGCGCGTGGAATACAACGCGCTGTCGCCTCGTGCCTGGTCCTTATCGGACGGCGAGCTACCCATTACTCGCCCTCCGCAAGCCTGCACTTACGGTGGCCGGGAATCGGCTTGCGACTCCCGACGAGCGCGTACCGGCCTGATGTTATGTTAAGAAATGGCATAAACAGACATGCAATTGCAGCAATCCCGCGAAATTAGCCAATGCTTATTGAAGAGTTCTATTATATATCGCCAAAGTTCTTCATCAGATCGTTACCAAATTTATGGTTCATATGAAAAGCACCAGCTTTCAAATAAAAAAGATTTTAACAGTGATAAAATGATAATCTATAATCATCATCATCATATCAGCCGAAAGACGTCCACTGCTGGACATAGGTCTCCCCCAAGCGTCGCTACTTTGACCGGTCCCGTGCGTCTCGCAACCAGTGGATCCCTGCAACCTTCACCAGGTCATCGGGCCACCTGGTAGGAGGCCTTCCAACGCAACGTCTTCCGGTTCGCGGTCGCCACTCCAGAACCTTTCTGCCCCATCGGCCATCCGTTCTGCGAGCAATGTGCCTTGCCCACTGGCATTTAAGTTTGGCAATTCTTCGGGCTATGTCGGTAACCCTGGTTCTCTACATTTCTGATTCGATCACGCAAGTAAACTCCGAGCATAGCCCTCTCTATTGCCCTTTGAGTGACTGTAAGCTTTCTGATGAGGCCCATTGTAAGCGACCACGTCTCAGAGCCATAAGTCATCAGAAGTCATCAGTGTTGCCAGAACACACACTGGTGGACTTTCGTCTTGAGACACTGTGGTAAGTTGGATGAGAAGATACCGCGCAACTTCCCAAACGCTGCCCAGCCGAGTGGGATTCGACGGTTGATCTCTTTCTCGAAGTTGGCCCTACCTAACTGGATCGTTTGTCCTAGGTAGACATAGTCGTCCACAACTTCGAGTGTAGAGTCTCCGACCTTGATAGGAGTGGGTGTAACATGGGCATTCAGCATCACCTTGATTTTGTCCATGTTCATCCTTAGACTACTCTTTCGGAAGCTCTACTGAGGTCATCGAGCATTGTACTGAGATCCTCCATGGTCTCAGCCATAACCACTATATCGTCGGCAAACCGAAGGTGAGTGATGTACTCGCCAATGACGTTGATGCCTAGCCCTCTCCAGTCCAGAACCTTGAAGACATCCTCCAGTGCAGTGGTAAACAGCTTCGGAGATATGACGTCTCTCTGTCACACACCTCAAATACATACATACCCACTTAATATATAGCCAAATAAAAATAAATACAAAAGATTGCGACAATCGATTGACAATCACAGTATCTGTTTGAAACTAACAAGCTAAGAAGAAGACAACGACAGATAATGTTCATTTACGAGTCTTTTGATCACGTTTGATTGAATCTGACAATGCATTTCACAGACGAGTAGCTTGTACAGTAAATGATTTATCCAAAAAAGTCGTGCAATGCGTTGGCATTTAAAGTCGTAAGTTTTCTAATGACCTAAGAAATCTCGTGTGGGTATCACGGAGAAACTGGAAACAATTCTTAAGGTAGGGGTGTAAGGAGTAAAGAGTATATTATATAAAAGGGAAAGAATATGAGCATTCCGGCAAAGGCGAATTGGCAACCACTTGAGCTTCACACGGAATTCTGAAACATGGTCATATTTGCGCAAACCTTATACAAACAATTTGAAGCCGCTCAAGCTTATCGAGTTGTTCTCGAGTAAGGTCAAGATAACTGGCATTAGCATAATCAAGGATGGGTAGAAGAAGAGATTGTGCAAGCGCAATCCTGGTGGCAATCGGAAGAAAATCACGCAGTCTCATCAAATATGCAGCAGATGCAAATAGCTTGCGGCTAACCTCCTGCAGTTGGACAGTCCAAGAGAAGTTCCGATCAATGAGTATCCCCAAGTTATTAACTTTCTCGCAGAATGGTATAAATGAGTTATCGAAAAAAACCTGGGGAAAAGTCGTTCTTACGATTCTTGAAACCATTCTAGAACTGCCCGCCACTATAACCTGCGTCTTTGTGGGGTTTACCCATGCCTTTTGCTTAAGTCGCATATGCGGGCCAGATCACTATTTATTGTTACGATAGCCTCAGACAGATGTCCGAGGGGATCTCGCGCATTAATTTTTAGGTCGCCCGCATAGAGATGGTAGGAAGAAGTTAGTTCACTGGAGATTAAGTTTATAAAAACTGTAAAAGGAAGTCAAAATCTCTCCAATGTGTATACGTTACCGGTGACCGAACAGGTAACTACGAAACCAGTCAATCACCGATGGAGATATATTAAGAGAGTGCAGAATGCCAAGCAAAACATCGAAATCGACCGTATTAAAAGCATTACTAAAATCTAGCAATGCCAAGACCGTCAGATTACTGCTTTCCATGGCTGACCTTATATCATCCGTAATATTGAAAAGTGGTGCTGTGACCAGTACGGAAGTCGGACTGGAAAGGATTGAGGAGATTATTTTTAGATGGGAAAGTGCTAATTTGGTCATGGATTATTCGTTCCTTGACATTGGACAGATGGCAGGACGGATATTGGACGGAACTCAGAAAAGGATGTCGGATTGGACTTTTTTGGTAATGGAATAATTTGAGCATATTTCCATGAATATGGAAATACAACACTGGATGCAGAAAAGTTGAGGATGTGGCAAATGACCGGAAGGATTACGTCCAGCACTGGGAGTAACATTTTACGGCTGATACAGTCACTTCCCACCGCATTGGAATTAATCTATAGTATGCTCTTCTTAACATCACATGCAGAGAATTGACTAAAACAAATGGAGAATAACTAGGGTTCGGTAGAGATTAAAGATAATACAATGTATTCAATTTTAATGTCCTATCGAAATTGGACGAAGCTGTAAAATGATTATGATTAATATGTATATCCATGCGAAATTATAGCTTTATTTATTTATTTAAACTCCATGTACAATAGTGGTACATAGGCGGACTTAATGCCACAAGGCATTCTCTGTCATTCAACCTTTGGGATAAAAAGGAAGACGTTGTGAACGGGTACAAAATAATATCTAAAAACAACTTTTATACGAAAATGTATATACTTACATCATCATCAGCATTTTTAATGTTCCCACTGTTGGGACACAGGCGTCCTCTCATAGAGGGTGTGGGCTATAATCCACCACACGGGCCCAGTGCGGATTGGTAGATGTCACATGTCTTTGAAATTTTTGTTCTAGGTCATGCCGGTTTCCTCACGATGTTTTCCTTCACCGTTTTGAGAGCTGTGGTGATGAAATAAATTACACAAAGTAAAGCGCCACCACTGGGCCACGACTGCTCTCCTGTATACTTACATATATATTAATAATACATGTATACAAATAATCAAAATAGTCTAAACCTTTTTTATTTTTATTTACATATGTACATTAATATTTACAAACTAATATTAAAACTTAAATAAGATTAAAAATATGTACAATTACGGGGCGTCAAAAAATTCGTCCACATCGCTGTCAACAGGAAAAGTGCCCAGAAGGCTGGCAGCATTGCCACGTTGGATGGCAATGCTGATTCTTTGGCCAAAAAAAAGGCCAGCCCTCTGGTCTCGTGAAGAGTCGACCAACCGCTTGGCGATATCCCGAAATACTAGGTGTGCACTCGGACCCCATGGCCCTAGTGTTTCAACCCCAAACGGCTCAAACACATAATTACCAATTAAGTTGTTGTATTTGCGCCGTTTGAGGTTTTCAGCACCTGCAGCAGCCGCCCCAGCGCAGCCCACCGTGCTAGGAAGATGGGATGGTGCAAGGGTGTCGACACAAGTTGCATCCCACACCAAAGACCTACCCAACTTCCATGGCATTATGGTCATACCATCTGGTCTCTTCCCATCGACGCGTGCCAGGCCATTAGGTTCTAAGACAGCTGGCACCCCGGCGGTGGCAAGAGCACGACGGATGAGATCATTAATGCTAGCGTGCCGCGCAATCCGACCTGCACTCTTACTACAAGAAAGGCCATGGTGTCCGAGGCAGTCGACTGCTTCACCGCATTGACAGCGATGTGGAGCCCCACAAGGAGCGCCCAAACGCAAGCATGTAGCGAGTCGGAAGGTTGTGTCACCCAGCATAGTGCCTATGTTAGGCGACGGTAGTGCCTGAAGCCAGAGGCCCGACTCCCACTCACCCACAGCCAGCAGGCGGGCACGCTCAGCAGTATTGGTTGACGTATTAATTAGGTTATTCCGTACCAACCTGCAGAGCGGCTCATCCCACTGTCTCTGGGAAAATGGGTTCTCGGGCCGATCCGTATCCGGGCAAGCCACTTTCCAGGCGTCCTCTGCGTCCGTCAAGCACGGCACTTCCGAGTCAACCAGGGAAAGAGCTAAAATGTTCCTGGTCAGCTTTTCAGTGCTGTGGACAGAAGACAGGAACGCTGGTAAGCTTACACTAGAAATTTTGCGGACGCCGAGGCCACCATAACGAATTGGTAGGGTGGCTTGCAGCCACGCTCGGTCGTCCAAGGCCACATCAAATAATCAAAATAGACTAACAAATACCAATAAAAAAAACGAGAAACCTATTAATAATTATTATGACTAGACTTCGGTCTCTAGGTGAGAGCTTTATAGTACTAAGAGTCTCTGAGCAAAGCTGCGGACAGACGCACATGGCGAAACCATACGAGATCCTATGTTACTACGGAACCCTAAGGTCTCGCATGGTGCAGGGTTTAAGGAGCAGGACAGTAGATGGGGTATCATTTGTGGATTGGATCCGAAATCGCATTGTGGCTGATCGGAGTACCCTCATCTAGATTTGCCTATAGCGGCCCACTTAGCTTCGTAGCCGGTTTAGAGATTTCCAGGTGGGCCATGACAGTTTACGGACCGCTGGGAGTTTTACTCCAGTCTCAACATAGTCAGTTGGAGGGGAGTTTAGAGGAGCCACAATTTCATGCGTGCTTCGCTAATACTTGTGTTGTCATTATTTTTGTCGACTTATGGCAGCTGTTCCAACTCCTTGGTTGCTCTATGTTTTACAATAGGTATCGTTTGTGAGTCTTCTGCTTGAGCTTTTCTGATGAGCAGTCAGTTTCTCTTTGAACCTGCAGAGGGGATATCACTGTAAGTAGGTACAGTGCAGCAAGTGTAGTTTGATTAAAGCAGCCAGTTAATATTCTGCAAGTTTCATTTAGAGCTGCATTTACTTGCTTCAAATCAAATCAAACCAAATCAAAGCAAAATCAAAAATGTTTATTTCAACTGAACCATATATAGGTAGTTTGGCATTGTCAAAGAAATTCATATTGCTCATTCACATGCGTCAGTAGGTCTCTATGGAGAAGAATGTGCAAGAAACTCCACGGACACTCTTTTTCATCAGTTTTAATTACAGATGAGAGAACGATGTAAAAAGACGTACACGTAAAAGCGTCTACAGTAAAACAAACAATTCAAAAATACAATCAGTACGTAATTAAAAGTAGGCCGAGGTAGCTAAGTTATGATAGGTCTCATATACCAAAGATACTTGGACCGCCTACCTCCTCCTCACCTACTTAATTGGTTCCACTTTATAGTTCATAATCACCATCAGCCTTTTTAATGTTCCCATTACTAGGACATTTGCTTCCTGTCTGTGAGAGGGAATGGGCTGTAATCTACCACGCGTGCTCAATGCGGGTAGGTGGATGTCACATGTATTCGATTTTTTATTTCTAGCCGGTTTCGTTGTTTTCCTCCACCGTTTTGAGAGCAGTGGTGGTGGTGAAATAATTTAAACTAAGTGAAGCGCCTGCCTGGGTTTGAACCCACGACTTACAACTTATAAGTCGTGGCTGATATCACTAGGCCACCACTGCAGCACTGTACTTTTTAGTTATATAAGTTTAAATAGAATTATCAATATCTAATCAAAAATTTAATATTGATACCAATCAATTCGGTGAGTCATTTTAATTAGATATTGATACCAATCAAGTCGATGAGTGAATTTCATTAGATATTGATACCAATCAAATCGATGAGTCAATTTCATTAGATATTGATACCAATCAAGTCGATGAGTCAATTTCATTAGATATTGATACCAATCAAGTCGGTGAGTCAATTTAATTAGATATTGATACAAACCAAGGTGCGTTGGAAGGGCTCCCACTAGGTGAACCAATGAACCAGTTAGGTGTTGTAAGAATCCGCTGGATACGAGACACACGGGATCGGTCAATGTGGCGACGCCTTGGGGAGGCCTATGTTCAGCAGTGGACGTCTTTCGGCTAAAATGATGAAGGTACTTAATCATCTAAACTAATTTAAAAGTTTTACCAATTAAAGAGGTGGGTAGGAAGCGGTCCAAGTAGCGTCGGTAAATGGGACCTAAATTTTCATGAAGATTAGGACCTTCTTGATGGCGCGATAAAATTGAAATTGTGTCGATAGGTAGGCTATATCGGTCGGATATCGCGTACCTTTACGGTATTTCCAAAGAAAATTAAAAAAAAAAAGATAAAAATCGATGAAATGTAAATCAATCGATTTTATATAAAAAATTGCATCGTCACGAAAAAAAACATGTCAGCAAAACTATCTACCTGTGGTAGCGCAGTTTGCATGAGCATTTCGCCATGCAAGAAAAAGGGTACCCTTGAGCCGCGAACATGTTTGTTTTATTCTAAAGAACATTATGTGTAAATATCATTATGCGTTTATAAGATTATGCTTTATTACAACGTTATGCTTAATTATTATTATACCGACAGTGTTTATGGCAATATAAATTATGACAATAAATTTATGCCTAATAATTATTATGCGCAGGTAATGATCACTATGCTGAATTTCGTTATGCCAATGTAAATTATGGCAATATGTTTCATGCTTATGATTAGTAAACCTCTTCAATGTCCTGACTGTTGTAAAAATAATGAAGACCTAATGAAGGATATGAAAAAGAGACTGAGAAGGTTTGATGACAAAAAATAATTGATATATCTCAAAATTCTCAACAAGTCTGATATTAAGTTCCTAATTATAGGGATGTTTCCTGAGTAGAAAAATAATATTTCTATTTAGTCCGTCAGTGAGATTATCAAATAATATTGGACTCCCATATTTTGCTTTATCAAATAAATAAAAATTGACAAAGGTAAAGTGCATCAAAGTTCAGGAGTGGGGGCTTGTAATGTCACATTGTCAGTATAAAGTATAGCACACCGTGACGTCACATGATATTGCAACGCACTGTATCGTCGTATTTATTTATTTACGTGGCAAAAGTAAAAGATCTTATCCAATATTTTTAGGTAATCTAACTGACGGACTAAATAGATTTTGTTAGCCATCTTCTCTATTGTTAACAGTTATGATTTGTTTGTTTTAGTTTCTTAATAAAATTTATTTTCATAATTATGATATTGAAGTATTTTTTAAGAGTGTAAATCATTGTTGCGTAGTTCATTACCGCGAAAGTTTACCATTGCTGATACTGGTGATAGTGGAAATATTATAAGTCAACTTAGATAGCTATATTAATTATGTTTATGTTGATTTCATTATTATTATCTTTTGGTCCAATTATAATTAAACTTACTTAAATTTTTTGCTCATTTATAATTCATGTCCAACAATATAATATTCCGACTATCACCAGTAACAGAAACCCTCCTACATGACCTACATCGCAATACCGTGTAAAAGATACTGCAATCATCGCAGTAAAGGACTTTCGCGACAGCGTACGTCGCAATGGTAAACATTCGCAGTAACGTACATAGCAGGAAAGAACTTTCGCAACAACGGACGTCGCGATAGTTAACTTTCGCAGTAACGTACATCACGGTAATGAACTTTGCAACAATGATTTATACCCATTTTTTTAACTTTTTACCAACCCTGTTAAATCTTTACAGAAAAAAAATTGTTCTACTATGTAGAGCGCGCGAACACTGATGGAGTGTTAATATTATGTCATAATCAGTATTTTAGATCACTATTTCATTAGGGCAATATGCGATAATCGTAGATATCAGAAACAGGCGATACCTAACTCCGTGCTCTATGATTTTGACAGACATAATTATATTTAGATTTATAGTTTGATAAACTACAAGACTGATAGCATAAGCCTGCCTAATTTTCCGCACTCATTTTTAGGGTTCCGTACCCAAAGATTAAAAACGGGACCCTATTACTAAGACTCCACGGTCCGTCTGTCTGTCTGTCAACAGGCTGTATCTCATGGGGTTTGATATAATAACAAAAGATCTAATGATCATATGACCTAATTTCATTTTATATACTTTTCTTTAATATAACGATAAAATGATGTAATGAGTTATTGATCTAATTTCATTATACCTAATTTTATATACACCGGCTTGTTGTTAAATAGATCGAATCTGTACCAAAACCGAATTGGGGCACCTCGACTTCTCGTAGTCTTTTGACACTACCCCTAGATTGTATATAAAAACCGGAGGCGCGAAGGGAGTGGGTGCCTATCCTTTGTTATGTAAGGGCGAAGGGGATGCACTTCCCGCAGGGCCGGAGACGATGCAGAAGCAACTTTAGTGTCTCGAGGGTTAGGTTACAATAATTTGTGTTTTCATGAACGGTGCGTTACCTTAGAAAATTAGTTAATATGAAAACTAGGTGAAATGAACGTTGTATGAAAAGAGCATATACAAATTGAAAATTATATTAAATGAACGTTATACTAAATGATGTTAGAGCAAATGAAGGTTATATGAAATATTTGATCATATGAAAATTATATTAAGTGAACGTTATTTCAAGTGATATTATAGTATCTGTTATTGTTCCAAACATTACACACCCGTATCTCATGAAGCGTAATAGCTAGACAGTTGAAATTTTCACAGATGATGCATGTCTGTTGCCGCTATAACAGCAAATACTAAAAACAGAATAAAATAAATATTTAAGTGGAGCTCCGATACAACAAACGTTTTTTGCGATAATGCTACTGTTCGCGACGAGGCGTCACAAAAATGTTAGAATAGTTTTGTAGATATAAATAGTATAAACAAAACATACGTCTGCTTACCCCAGCGCGCGAGCTCGTACTAAAAAGTTTTAGACGAGAATTTTTCTTTTATAGTTTTTTCAAACATAAAATTTCGACCACTTTTTGAGGCACTAAACATTATGTTTTAGAAAGAAAGAAAAGAAAGAAAACACATTTATTTGACACAAGCCAGAGCACACAACACACACATAAAAAAAAAAAAAAAAAAAATAACAGACTAAACAACAATAATATAAAAAACGAAAACAATTAGTGTATATGAGTATGTATTAAGTAAATATGGGGTCTAAAGAGTAAATTAGAATCGTTACATACATACTAAATGCGGTAGTTACGGAAAGAAAGCAAAATCAAAACAAGTCAAATTCCGTAAACACGACCTACCGCCATGACAGTTTAGTTCGAAATGAGCAGTCAGATGGCGGTTAACGTATATATAGTCTGGCGCGTAAGCAGGCAAATTTGGTATTTTAGAATAGCGTTTTGAGGGCTTTATAATAGCCTATAGTACCTAAAATATGGTTATCTAGTATAATTAGAATTAATATACTATAGATAAAATGTGTAAGTAGTATTTTAAGCAAATAAAAAATATTTGTTTACGTTTTTTGGACCCCCCGAAAATGGCCGGGTCGCAAGTATCGATAGGTGCGCTCTGCCCACCTACCAATCGTATTATTTACCTTACACATTTATTTTGTTAGGAAACACCACCTAGGTGTTCTAGATAGTATACCTTGGTGCTATGACTGAAAAACTGTACATAATAACAGTACATAGCCAGGTTTAAAACAGTTTCACTCTGAGATGGTAAATACATGCATTTTTGCTCAAGTAAGTAAATAGAATTTTGGTTATTAGCGTTTTAGCGCTTCTAGGTGACCTGGAACTGTGTCCAGGCCCTATATATAGATGGCATCTATGTAATTCTAGTACATAGATATTACTTACTTGAAATAATGTGTCTGTATGTGCCAGCATGGACGTTTCTACGCGTCTGCCAGAGGGCCCACTACCTTCAGACACACTTGGTGCCTGAAGGATTATTGATATGCTATCTGAAGCATTACCTTTGGGGACCCTCGGGCACACGCCTGGACTCAGTCACAACACATAGCTAATATATAGCTACACATACACACACAGAGGCGTTAAAGCCGTGGAACAACACGATATTTTCTATTTCGGCCGTTTCCCGGCATCAGAAGTCCCAGAAGGGCTGGTGGTACACCCATCAGGGTACTACCATTCGATAGCCCAATTCTCCAGCTTCCCAACCACATTTTTGGAAGGAGCCTAGCTCTGGTGGTTAGGGAACTAACCGACTTAATATAGTAAGAGGTTCCATGGTTTTCTCGCATCGTCGACCACATCAGAGTGAATACTGGATCGAGGGTTGGAGCTGTATCCACCGGACTTCCACCATGGGGTAGCCCATCGCGAGGGCTATCCGATGACGGTTGGTGAATGCGGATCCGCCCACCAGCTCGAGTACAAACTCACTAAGTATGCCGAAAACAGGCACAGAAGCTATGTTTTCGCACTTTCACGTGGCTGTGCCCGTGAAGGTGACAGATGAAGCTGTGGAACTGTCACAGATCGATGGTCCAGGAGTAGGGCTACAAGTCCCTCGCTGGTACCCTGGCACTAAAGTGCACCATTGTATTGTAAAGTAGCATATAAAGCTACAAACTGACAGAACTTCCCCTAATTAGGCGTTCTCCACGCAAGGGCTCCGTGAAGGTAGCAGATATGAACCTGGACCAAGGTCCGGAGGGAAGGTCTTCTCGAGACCTATCCAGAGACACAAGTCTCATCAAAATCGGTTCAGTAGAAGGGGGGTTTCTGTCGGTTTTCAGCGACTAGCCGTAAGGTATTAATTTGTTAATTAAAGTTTATGCGCGGTCGTTGTTTTGAGGTCCTCGTTACGGTCAAGTGTGGTAGTAGGATAGTGCGCTGAGGCACCGTCCTAATCGTAGCCATTATTTTCGAATATTAAATCCACGTCACTTTGCGTAACGGAGACCATGAAGAGACGTCGCTTTTGGACATGAAAACCTGACTCTTTTTCTGAACTGGACATCACGCCTTCCCCTCAACATCCTTGGCAGCCTTCCAACCACTGCAGGGTCGGTATTTGCTCGAAGACAACTGAACAATAGGTGCAAGGGGCGTCAACGCGTTCAAGCTGAAGCCTTACAACCTTCAGTCAGCCTGGGGCCTTGATCGATCACGTCCGTCCCGCACAGCTACGAAAGGTACGAAACCCTTCGCGCGAGTGTCCGACTCGCACTTGGTCGGTATTGATTACTTAATGATCTTGATAGATTATGGGGCGCTGATTACGAGAAAATTATTAAATAAATGCCGACGTCCAGATCATTTTTATTAACATTTTTGACTACAAGCCAAGGCTGACCAATTGAAAACCAGGTAATGCATTTTACACTATTTGTTTATTAATAATAAAAAGTTATTAAGTAGATGTAATGATCCTCTGTGAACAAATTGATGAGATTTTTAATATTAGAATTAACTTAATAAAATAGTTTCCATATTTCATTGTGCGAAAAAGAAGAGAAATTTTAGGTCAGTTACTGATGAGGTCATTCGACGGTTATGAATTTTTCTTGATACCATTTTATGTACCTATAATATAATTAGAAAAGGGTTAATCAAGTTAAAATATAATTAATATATAAATAAAACTTCTTGTTATCAGACAGCGGTTTTCCAACAGCAAAGTTAATTTTGTATCTCAATCCAGTTTTTTATTTATTTACGGTAGACTCGCGTTCGACCACTTTATCTTTTCGTTAGATGTGTTGCTGTGTTGTGTTTTGTTAATGTTTTGCTTTCAATATTTATGAACTTGTTACGTATGCCTAGGAATCTGCTGACATTGCGGACAATATACATACATAGACCTTGATGACAGTGCAGTTACCGCAAGTCAACGCACGTAGCTAGACTTTCGCTGACACAGAAACGTACGGAGCATAAACATAGGAAGTTGCTGACTGTGCAATTACCTTGGAACCGATCCGGCCATGACGTCAAGGAACCGATCAATGCCGAACTAATATTTAAGAGCATCTCTCGTAAGAAAGAAGCATTCCATATTCCTACCTCGAGTTGGAATCAAGACCCGTAGGCTAGTTAGTTATAATTAGTTTTGTTAAATAATAGTTGTAACCGCTCCATGCTCTCACATCGACCTGGAGTGGACATCCGTAGATTAATCAGTTGTAGTTAACTTTATTAATTAAAAGTTATAAGTGTCATTTCGAGTTTCTTTCCACTCTCCCGGCTGTGGTAAACGTAATTGGCGCAGTCGGTAGGGTATCCGCGGGAGACGTCGGGACACATCACACATCGATAATCACGTCTCGTGTCACCCGGGTGGCTATCAAGCACCGTTCCGGATATCCTGAACATACGGACCTGCTGCAGACCGAGAGAAGAATCTGGAAATCGATTCGCAGAGAGGAACCGGAAATGAAATAGCTGTAAGTACATTTGAATTATTCTCGTGTTGCTCCCTCCTAAATCCTAACCTTCAGGGTTTACCATCCCAGGAACTCGAGTGCGCGGGGACCTGCATCACGTCAGGCCCACCGACGAACTGTAGATATTAGTAGAAATATATTTTTAGATAAGCTAGAGTTAGGCAACTTGGTTAGTTTAGATATGGATCAGCACAGCCAAATACCATTTCTAAGGCACTTCGCCTTGGCCTTGCTTTTCATAGTAACTCTAACGTGTTTGCGCGGTTTATTAAAATCCTTGATTCATCATCCAAGTGTTGCACGCGAAAGCGAATTTTCTAACTTGTGACCATTAAACAGAATTCTTAATAAGATTTCTGGAACCACTTTGTGTACCAGTAACTCTAACGGGGTACCAGAGAGTTGGTTGGGCAGTCGAACCACCCTGATTAACAACTTTTCAGACCAGCACCATAATTTCAAGGAGCCGGTATCTAATTGACAGCTCCCGTAGGTCCAAATCCTTCGTTTTTTTCATTTTATTTCTGCTCCCAAGAATAGTTACGACCTATAAAGATTATCATCATCAGCTTCTTTTAATGTTCCCTCTGTGATAGGCAATGGACCGTAATTCATCACACGAGCCCAGCGTGGGTTGTGGGTTGGTAAAGATTATCTGTAGTACCTAAAAACACGCATAGGCCCTTATCCTATCCTTCCCAGTCCTAGCAACCAACGAGTTGACATTCACTTACATGGAGGCTGAATGCCCGAAGTCAAACTGGTGCGAGAAGGAAGTTACCCACCAGATCCGCACCAAATCTGATTGCATCCAGAAGTCGATCACCAATCAAGTTCTGCGGGACTCCTGCCATCCCACTACAGTTATCCTGATGAAGAAAACTATGAAGAAACTCGATGACCAACACCACGTCCTGTAATTCCCTCAGCAAACGAAAGTACAAATTATCTGTCACCAACAAGACTACACACCGCTCCAAGGAAGTTATTTCGCTACAACTCCCGATGGATGTCGACTGAAATCTGAAGAGTTCACCATAGCAGATGCCGACGATGAAATCAAAGGCCAACCTCGCAAAATCATGAGGGTACCCTTCGATTCTGGACAACGAGCTACGTCAACTACTCACATCAATTTGTACTCCGTGGATCTTAAGGGACTAGTGCAAATGGGCAACGCGCAAAAGGACACCTGTCATACCACAAGAACCAGCAGTCTCCTACCGTAATCCTGAAAAAAAACTCGGATCCCGAGAAGACTCCGGCAACTTTTTCACTCAATGTGCTAAAATAGTTGCCGTTCTAAGGGTGGAGGTGTTACGTATGCCTAGGAATCTGCTGACATTGCGGACAATATACATACATAGACCTTGATGACAGTGCAGTTACCGCAAGTCAACGCACGTAGCTAGACTTTCGCTGACACAGAAACGTACGGAGCATAAACATAGGAAGTTGCTGACTGTGCAATTACCTTGGAACCGATCCGGCCATGACGTCAAGGAACCGATCAATGCCGAACTAATATTTAAGAGCATCTCTCGTAAGAAAGAAGCATTCCATATTCCTACATCGTGTAGGATGGATTCTCGTAGGCTAGTTAGTTTTAGTTAGTCTATTTAATTATTGTAACCATTCCATGTCCTAACATCGGCTTGGAATGGACATTCGTAGGTTAACTAGTTGTAGTTAGTAGTTGTAACCATTCCATGATCCAACCTCGACTTGGAATAGACACTTCTATTATAATTAATTATAATTAACTTTAATAATTAAAGGTTTAGAATCATTTCGGGTTTCTTTCCACTCTCCCGGCTGTGGTAAACGTAATTAACTTCATTAATGTTTCCTAATTATTTTGGTGAATGTAGCTGTTTGTACGGAAGCCCCGGTGCGCGAGACCGATCACATTTGGCCGGTTTTTTTATGTCCTGTGTATTAAATATTTATATAAATAAATATTAAAATATAAAACATGACATGAATCAGAGTAACATAACTACTTCCAAACTATTAAAAACTTATTTATGTTTTCACAGATCGAAATATATAGCTTTGAAGCAAAGAGTCGTATCTTCAATAACAAAATGCTCAAAAACACTCTTTATAGATGTGGGAACGAAAACGCCACAGTTCCTGCCCATATCAATTTTGCCAAAGAAGTGTATGATAACATGGTCAAACATAAGGATGTAACAGCTTTGGTAAGTTATAATCTTTCTGCCGTTAAGGTTTATACAAGTGTCAACGAAAGCTTTGCGATAACGGTTGGTATAATGACAAAGATGTATTAAATATACACAGTTATGACATTTATATAAACTTTACATTAAATACAAAGATAAATCAGTACATAAAGAAACCTTAAAATTATAACAAACATACAACAGGCGGCATTATCGCGTTCTGGGATATATTCCAGTCAACCTTGAATGGATAGAGATAGCCTGGACACGATATGGGGTTGCACTTGGTGCAAATTTTAAGTCAAATGATTATTTTAATCAAGAAAGTAATAAAAACAAACTTCTAAAATAGATACGTAAATACATAGCAAACAAGAAAACAATATAGTCTGATTTTAAAATGAGAATCACGTCCAAACAGCTAGTCGTAACTTTTTGGAAAAATATATGTTAGGTGAGGTCATTTTCTTAATAATTTGATCTAAAAAAGTTTTGAGTTTTATTCGTATAACATAGCGTAATTTATTTGTAAAGTTATGTCTAACACGGACAAAAAAACGTCAATCGCACCAAAATCGCCGGGCGTATTTTAATGAATTTGTAACCATCACAAATACAATTTAATTATCTACATTTTTATCCTCATTTTGACCGCATTCGTTTCGTTGTTCCTGTCATTAAAATCTAGCCAGCCCGCGAATTGCTCAGCTATGGTTAAGATCTTAGCTATAAAAGGAGTTTCTTGTCCGTTTTCTCCACGTAGGCATTTTTCTAGCGGATAGTAGAATCACTTAATCACGATCTAGCCTTTATTGTCCCCCCAGCGACGCTTTGAGCCGAGGTCCGATCGCAAAGGGGTTGCCCTCAGCGTGGTCGCTTAGGTTAAGCTTTTTGTACCTGGCTGAAGGCTATAGTTAATTCTCCACAGGGAAGGCCGATTAAGCAGCGATTTACTAAAAAGCGTAGGATTTTACTGTGAGATGCCACGTATTCTTAGTAGTATTTACTTTTTACTTTTTAATATTGATGAGGCAAGCACATTAGAGGCTGAGATTAATTCTACCTTATTGTCAGTTGTGAATTGGCTGCAAAATAATAATTTGGTTATAAATCTTGACAAAACAGTATTAATGAAATTTCAACAAAGAGTAAATCACAATTTAGATTTAAATATTAAATATAAGGACAAAATTATTAATGAAACAAATGCGACTAAATTTCTTGGACTAAACATACAAAACACTTTAAAATGGAATTCACATATTGACAAAGTATGCAGTAAACTAAACCAACATTCCTATGCTTTGCACATGTTGAGTAAAACGGCCAATCGAGCAACAGTCCTAACGGCGTATCATGGTCTTGTAGCTTCAACATTGAGATATGGGATTATATTTTGGGGCAATGCCACGGGTAAGGATATTGTATTTAAGTGCCAAAAAAGGTGCATAAGAGCTATATTTAATTTGCAGATGACAGACAGCTGCAAACCGTTTTTTAAAAATACGAAAATATTAACTATGCCGTCGTTGTACATCTATGAAACGTGTATGTTCGTCAAAAATAATTCACATAAATTTGCTCGAGTCACTAGTCAGCGCCGTTGTGGTCGGTTACAAACAGTCGGATCTAGTACTGCACTATACAGAAATAGTATTTTTGTAATGGCTCCAAGGGTCTATAATAAATTGCCAAAATCTATAAGGGATGAAGATAATAGCCGCAAATTCAAAAGAAAATTGTATTTATTTCTAATAGATAAGACATATTACTCTATCGAAGAATTTTTAAATGATAAAATATGACATTACTAGCTATTTATTATAATTTACCGTTGACATGCATGTAAAAATAAATTATAATTGATTTATTATTAATTGACATTATTTACAATATTACGTTACTAGTTCTTAATAAAGTTTACCATTGACATGCATGTAAAATAAATTATAATTGTTTAATTATTTATAAATAATACCTACATTTAATGGACATTATCTACTCGAACTTGACTTTGTATTGTATAGATTCAGATTTATTACTAAAAACCCTAATATATTTGTACACCAATTTCATTGGTAGGACATAGAGCTCGACTGAAATGTAAACATAAGACCTTTATTGTAATACCTATGTTCACGAATAAAGATTGATTGATTGATTGATTGATTGATTCATTAAAAAATAAAATTAAAAAAACCCTTTTTTATTAAAAGCTTTTATTTTATAAAAAACCTTCTTTACAAAAAAATACTACCGACTTCCAACTAAAAACACTACAAAATGAAAAATAGTTTTTAGTTGGAAGTCGGTAGTATTTTTTTGTAAAAATGGTTTTTTATTTTTCACTTTTTAGTTGTACCGGGGCAGCTTGCTTTTAATAAGGTTAATAATTATAAGGTTAATTTTATAATGCGAGAATAGATTACCCGAATACCATGGAACTTGAACATAGCCGGTGAAATAAGAGAGTATCAAGGTGAACTGTAAACATCTACGTACCCCTTTAGAGCGTACTGGCGTGATGTTTTGTTATGAAATGGTATAACGAATTAACATATATGCGAATGCAGCAATCCCGAGAGATTTGCCGTCATTTATTGAAGATTTGCTGTCTGTCATACAGCTAAACTATTTATTGTATGTGTTGAGTATTGCGATTTCGATATTTGTTTTAATAATTAAAATGACTACTATAAGTTGCAGAACATTCAAAAGTTCTAAAGGTGGAAAAAAACTTAGTGGGTGGACAAAAATTGATACATTTATAACAAAAAAAGGCAAGTGGACGATAAAGTTGATTGGATTTGTGTTTTTTTTGTGATTTCTTCTTCTCTTCCATATATTCACCGGCTTCTAGTTAAATAGATCGAATCTGTGCCAAAACAGAATTTGGGCACTTCGAGTTCTCGTAGTCTTTTGAGTGCTACTCCTAAAGTATATATAAAAACCGGAGGCGCGAAGGGAGTGGGTGCCTATCCTTTGTTACGTAAGGGCGAAGGGGTTGCACTTCCCGCAGCACCGAAGACGATGCAGAAGCAACTTTAGTGTTTTGAGGTTAGGTTCCTAGGGTTCTTTGAGGTTAGGTTCCTTGATCATCTTGGTTCGGTTTGAGAGCCGCATCGTAAGGAATGAGGTATGGCGGAATAAAAACAAATTAAAAGGGTCTGGTCTGACGCTTTCCGAATTCCTCACTAAGCCCAGGCACGAAATGTTTATGAATGCTCGGCAATAATACGGGATACATAGGTGCTGGACGGCTGGGGGAAGAATTGTCATCCAGGTATCTGATAAATCACGACGGAAGATTGAGTCTGCAAGTGAATATCGAGAACTCGTTGCTCGGTTCCCCGTTGCAGTTGCAATTCGCAAGCCAGCAAAATGATGGTACTACGTCACCGTCCTTCTACTCCCTGTATGTGCAGTATAGGTACCTATGAAAATTGTTTTTCTTTTGTATGTCGGTCACTTTAAATTGTTTTAGTTTTATTAATTTCGTGTTGCGTTTTGATGTCATGAAATTGACTGACTGTCAGTGTCACTACTAAATGTCATTTCACGCAATTTTTTGTTTCACAAAGACAATCAAAGAACTTATGTTCAGAAACAGTTTAATGTTTGGTGTAGCCTATGGGCTTTTTAGCAATTGTAATCTGAGTAAATTTAATGTAACCGGCGAGTGCATCGAGGTTTGGGTACTTATTTTAATTGAATTTGTTTGTATTTTAATTTATTTATTGGTTTTTTTTATAGTATGTATATATATTTATGTCTGATGATCTAATTGATGACAATTTCTTTTCATGCTCATCCTCTTGTGCGTCAGATGAGAGCGTTGCTTGCGCCTTCAGCGATGGTAACGCTCTGAATCTTTGAGACCACCTTTCTTTAAATTTTTCTAATTGTAGCAAATTCTTCAATGCTGTTCACATAAATGCTCAAAGCGTCCCTGCTCACTACTCTGATTTGCTGTCATCCTTCGACTCAGATCTTGTTCACGCTGTACTTGTATCCGAAACTTTTCTCAAGCCTGCACTTCCTTCCACGCAGTATTTTCTGCCTGGATACAAGATGGTCCGCAATGACAGAACAGGCAAGGGATGTGAAGGGGTTGCCATTTATCTACGCGGGTCTATCTCGCAGTCTCCGAGTGTTTACTCTAAGTTTGCTGAACACCTATTTATCGAAATAAACTTTCTTCACACAAAACTGCTTTTGGGTGACTATTATAGTCCCTCTTGCACAATCGATTATTTTTCCTCCTTCGAAGCTAAACTAGAAAATCTTGACACGCTTTATGAACATACAATTATCTTCGGCGACTTCAACACTTGTCTACTCAAGGAAGATTCGCGCAGCCGTAAACTCCAATCACTGGTCTCTTTTGTCAATATGCACTTACTTCCACTAAATGCTACTCACAGGGCTCCTCACTGCACTCCTTCTCTCTTAGATCTTATCCTAGTTTCTGACCCTCACTAAGTAACCGCATATGGACAGCTTCCTGCTCCTTTTTCCTATCATGACCTCCTTTATCTGTCCTATAAGATTCGACCTTCTAAACGCAAGGCCAAATTTCTATTTCTTCGAAGTTTTAAAATCGTAGATTTGGAGCGTTTGAGGGCTGATGCGGGTATGATTGACTGGAGACCTATATTCACCTGCGAGGATATAGACACTATGGTGTCAATCTTCAGCTGGACTATCTTAGAATTGTACGAGGCACATACCCCTTAAAAAGGTAAGAGTCAAACACCTTCCTGCGCCATGGCTATCTCCAGTAATAAAAACTCAGATGGCTAAGCGTGACAAGGCTAAGCGTTTGTACAGGAAGCGGCCTACGGAGGAAAACTGGTACATTTACAAGAAGATGCGAAATCGCTGCAGTGGTTTGTGTAGGAATGCAAAAAGGCGCCACATTCACAACTCAATTGATACTTTAACCCAGCACAAGTATGGCAATTTTTAAAGACTCTTGGTATTGGCAAAACCATTAGCAAGAGTTCTCCTGATATGATGGACCTCAATGCACTTAATGCACACTTTTCTAAGTCACCAATCACCCTCAAAAACCACGTTAAAGCCTCTACTCTTAAAGAACTCTCTAATCTTACTTTGCCAGCAAATACTTCTTTCTCTTTCCACCCAGTTACTGAACTAGATATTAGGAAATGTATCCAATCCATATCCACTAAAGCGGTAGGTGTTGATGGCCATTCCAAATGTTCCTTCCTATTTTAAGTGAAATAGTTCCTATCATAACCCACATAGTAAATTTTTCTCTTTTTAAACTTCAGCTTGGAAGAGGGCTCACGTCATACTGCTTCCTAAAGTTTCAAATCCCTCCTTACCTTCCCAGATCCGTCCAATATCCATCCTACCAATCCTCTCCAAAGTCCTCGAGAGTATTGCTGTCTTGGTGGCCCAGTGGCTAAGACCTCACCTCTCGTGCTTGAGGTCGTGGGTTCAAATCCGGGCAAGTACCAATGTGACTTTTTCAATTCATACGTACTTTCTAAGTTTATCTTGGACATCGCTGACAACGATGAAGGAAAACATCGTGAGGAAACCTGCACTTGTACTTAGTATTTGTAAATTTGTGCTCCATTGGTGTAGTTGCTGCAAAGCGTTCCAGTGCGAGGGTAAACAAATCAATCAATAATTGCTCAGTAGCAAGTTTCTTATTATTTGTCCTCTAATAGCCTGCTGAGTCCTTACCAATCTGGTTTCAGACCTGGCCATAGTACTGTGACCACTCTTGTCAAAATAACGGACGATATAAGACTGGCTATGGATAATAAATGTCTTACTGTATTGGTTCTGCTGGACTTCAGCAGTGCTTTTAACTCAGTTGACTCTGACATACTCTTAGGAATCCTTTCCTCTCTTAATGTCTCTGTTTCGCTAATTGAGTGGTTCAAATCTTATCTTTGGGGCCGCTCGCAGTCTGTTCGTATTCATGACGACTCCTCTGAATGGTGCGAATTGGCTGCGGGCGTTCCTCAGGGTGGCGTCCTTTCTCCTCTCCTCTTCTCAATTTTCATAAATGCTATCACTAAGGTCCTGACTTCAAACTATCATCTCTATGCAGACGATTTGCAGATATATCGACACTTTAAAGTGGGTGATCTGGTTGGCGCTGTATCTGCCATCAATAGTGACCTTGAAAATATTAACAAGTGGGCTAAATTATTTGGACTCTTACTGAACCCAACCAAATCTCAAGCGCTCATTGTTGGTGGTAGATACATGCTCAACTTTTTAAATCACCAAGCCCTCCCACCAGTAGTGTATGATTCAATGCCCATATGTTATTCAAAATGCGTGAAAAACCTAGGCGTCTATATGGATACTAACCTCTCTTGGGAGGTTCATGTTGCTGATGTAAGTAAGAGGGTCTTCTACTCTTTTCAGTCTCTTAAACGTCTCCAAAAATTCTTACCATTTCACACTAAGGACTATGCGAATGTCTGTTTTCTAGATGCAACGAAGGTACTCCTAAATAAACTCGAGCGACTGCAGAACTTGTGCATCCGCTTTATTTTTGGCCTCCACAAATACGATCACGTGTCGGGATTTCGGACTAAATTGGAGTGGCTGCTGATTCGGCGTCGTCGAGATACCCATATCCTATGTCTGCTCTACACTATCCTACACAATCCTAATTCTCCTCAATACCTTCGTGAACGCTTTGAGTACTTTGTCCCAAGGGGAAAACCCTGTCGCACTTCCACTTCTCTTCTCCTTAGTACCCCACGTCACGCTTTCAGCCGCTATGGTGGCTCCTTCTCTGTTACTGCAGTGCGTCTCTGGAATTCTCTACAACATTCTCTACGCGACAGCCCTTCTCTGAAGGTCTTCAAGAGGAAAAATCAAGGATAATTTTCTTTCTTTCGGAACGACATAATATTAGTGTATGTATATAAGTATTTATATTTTGTACTTATGTATGTATATTTATGATTTATTTTATATTAAACTAAAATTGTACACCGGACTACTTCGCTTCTTCCTTTTGTAAAATCTCTCTATCACTCTAAGCTTTGCTGGTAGAAAACTCTTCTTTGAGTTAAGCTCGCCTTTATACATCAACTTTATAATCACTCATGTTGTATGTGTCATTTTTGTGTACAATAAAGAATTAAGAAGGGATTACCGAGATTGTGTTAATGACAATTTAAATGATTCATAAGGATAACTACCCTCATAGAGGGTAGTTATCTAATATAAATCAAGATAACTACCCTCAGATATGACTCACCAGTTTTATTTTTCTCCGATTGACATAATGATTCATGGCACGAAATCCATATATATATATATACAATTATGATAAAAATGTAACTGATTGCTGTCTTTAAATGGAAAATAATCATATGAGAAAAACTATTATCAGGGGCTTTATCAATGCAATAGAACCCAATACAATTATTGTTAGAATTTTTATCTGTTTGTCTGTGTGTTTGTGCGCGTTAATCTCCGAATCTATGGAACAGATTTTGTTATTGTTTAATACAAACAATCCTTAGAGATCAGGTCAACATTTAGGCTAAAAATTATCACGCTATTTGCTATGGGGCATAAACAATTTTGCATTATCTCTGTTTTCTACTACGGTTTAGTGCGAGATTGCAAAAAGAGGACAAAACATGTTGCAAAATGTTCTCTATAGGTCTGGTCCACTTAAAACAATATATTATTACGCTAATTATTATGGGGGATAAACAATGATACATTATTGTTCTGTTTTCTACTACTGTTCACGGCAAGATTAAATTTAGATTTAGATATATTATAATATGATTTATAAAAATTATAATATATAAATATATTATAATATAATAGATAACACGAGAAAAAATATTAGCTAATTGCCTGCCTTACGTGTGGACTATAATATTATCACGGTATTTAATAGGGAAGATGAACAGTATTGCATTATATCGATCACGACATGTATTGCTATTTTAACTCATTGTTAACGGAGTACATAGTCAGGTGATTTAAATACAAGCCTTCCAAGTTCACTAATATCTCTTTTTCTTTTCTCTTTAAAAAAAATATAGCCTACACAAAATTTAATTACTTCCTGTATCGTGGGTGCGTTTACAAACATTTGAACCCACATACACTAGACACCCAGATCTGGAACAACTATCTGTAGGCCATACAAATATTTGTTCCGTGTGGGAATCGAACCCGCGACCGTGTCGTCAACTAACTAATCTCTGTATCGGAACTATGTTCATTAGTTTTCGGGGTTTGAGCCATATTAATATGTTTTATGTGATTATTTTTTGTACTTAATCTATATGTGTGGTAATTTTGGCTAAGTAGTTAAATTACGTTCCGTTTAACATTCAAATTGATGTTTGTTGGTATGGTTTCGTGCTTTGAAAGATATCACACAAAGCTAACCTGATCCAATGTTTATATTTGGGACTCGTTTTTACCTATGTCTAAGCATTGCATGCCTGCGATTGGTTGGTGGTGAGCGGAGGAAGACCGGGCGCGCGGGCGGCGCTGGCACGTCTCCCGCTCCAAGCATCGCATGACTCAAAATCTTACCACGACGAAGACACTACGTTTTATTTGAATATTGTATTTCTGTAATTACACCAGATTAATATAGTCCACGTTTTTTTTTATTCACTCCTGTAACTGAGCTAAGGGATAAGTCCGGAGACGTGCCAGCGCCACCTGCGCCACCTCCCACCAAACGCAGGCATGCTATGCATAGACAGCTATATAAGGTACATACACAGACTTGCGCCACCTGCACCAGCTTTTATAAAATGATGAAGGTCAGATCATCGCAGGCTCTTACTCTAATAGTATCACCTTATAGATTTTCAATCTGTCGTTCCCAATATGAAAATCGTGATGTCTTTTTGTTTCAGATAAACGCAGACACAGGTGAAAAAATGTCATACGGAGAGCTAGCACAAATAACAGCTGATATCGCTCTCTCGCTCACACGTATGGGCGTTACAAAGGGAGAGATGGTGTGCATTTGCAGTGAAAAGAATTTCGAGTATATGCCGACTGTGATGGGGATCATTAGCGCAGGCGCAACGTTTTGTCCGACAGATCCAACTTACGGCAGCTGTAAGTGGTTGTTAATGCAATTTTCTGTATAACTGATAAATTTCAGGCACAGAAGTGTTCCCTTTTCCCAACTATGTTGAGGCACAGATAATCTAATACTAGCAAATAGATGTCTCCTCCCATACAAAGAAACCGTGCCGACGTAACTAGCGTTTTTCGTCTGAATAAATTTATAAGTACTTTGATCGCGTTCGGTTCTGTTCCACGGTTATAGATGGTGTTAGCAGCGACTTGCAATTAAAAGGTTTTTCTCAGTTCTTGCATATTTTTCTTTACAAATACAAACAAATATCATTATTTGTTGAACATAGGAAGGTTAAGTACAGATGTTGTGATTATTAAAGAAATTCTTTTCTTTCGTCTTGCGTGGGGGTTCACTTATATTAATTAAAAATGGTATTAAATCAAAACCTCGTAAAGATATAGTAGACCTCTCAGTTGAACATAGTGTTGAACTGTCCTGTGTTGAGCTGGATAAGCATGTCATAGTGTGCGTCTACAGACCCCCTAATAAAAATAAGAACTACTCTATATTCGAGTCAGTGATGGAAGATGTTTTGGCAAAACTCGCAATGGGTAATAAACTAGTAATTGTCTGTGGTGACTTTAATATTAATATTCTAGAAGATAATTCAGATAGAAGTAGGTTATTAAATCTCTTTAAATCATTTAATTTGTCACATGTGTTTACGGAACCAACCCGAACTACGCTGACTTCTGCTACATGTATTGATAATGTTTTTTGTTGCTGCAACTACTTGGACAATGCCATTATAAATTATCTGCCTTCGGATCATAGTGGGCTACTTGTGACATTTGAGTCCAATATGCTAATAAAACAAGTGCAGATTCAATCCAGACCAATAACATCCGGTAAATTAAATAAATTTAACAGCACTTTAATCGCTAAGTTAAGCGATCAGGACCTCACAGTGAATGATGGTAATATTTTGTATGATGAAGTTTTTTCAGTGGTTCAAAAAGAGTTCAATAACACTTTTAAGAAGATAACTAAAACTGTATGCCCTAAGTTTTTATTCAGTGACTGGGCGACTACAGGACTTAGAAAAAGTAGGGAAAGACTTTACGAGCTATATGGCCTTAAGCCTTGTATGAACACTGAAACGTTTAATAAGTATGTTGCTACTTACTCGAGAATTTTTTAAAATACATGTAAGGCAGCTAAGGCCTTGTACATTAGAAATAAGGTTAAATTAGCAGAAAATAAAATCAAGACAGACGGTTTGGAAAATTATAAATAATGAAACGAACAGGCATAAAATAAATAATACTGATTACACGCTGGAGACCACACACGGACTTATTAGAGATAACAAAAAAGTTGCGCAAGAATTTGTAAATTTCTTTACCAACATCCCAATTAAAACTACTGAAACTTTAAATTCTTCGCCCGCGCTTGCTTTTGGATTATTAAAGGCGAACGTTTCAGCCTGCCCGAATGTATTTAACTTTTCACATATAAACCCCATAACAGTAATAAAAGCTTTTAAACAAATCAAGATCAAACCGACTGAAGATCTGTGGGGAATGTCCATCAAAGCTTGTGCCTCCATTATTCAGACTATAGCGCCGTACTTAGCTGTAACTACGCCGTACGTAGCTCAATTTATTTTAGTATAGTATAACTGCGCAGCACGTGTGTGAGTACTATGTACCCAACTGTAAATCTACCATTTGCTGTACCTTGGTGTCGTTCGTTGACTTGTGTTTGCCCTGGCAGTTGAGTGTGTCATGCTCTCTCAAATGTCTCTCAGATGGTGGCGTGTGTGTTGGATCATTCGGTTCCCTTCATAATGGTCGAGCTGGGTGGTGCCGATTCATGCGTCATGTTCGTGAACGGGCGCCGTCAGTTGGGATTGGTCTTAACTTAACTGCTTCGGATGCTAGTGTTTTTCTAGTACCTATTATATAACTGCACAGTACATGTGTGAGTACTTGTAATACTTTGTACCTGTACGTTGTAGAGTATGTAGTGATTCTGGGTGCATTGTCCTCACACATATAAATTTATTAATGTATGTACTTATGTACCTAAATATTGTAAAAAAAAAACTTTTTTTTTTTAAAGAGTAAGTATGGAGTTTCTTGTGCGTTCTTCTCCATAACAACCTACTTTCCGAATGCACGGTAGAATCAATTTTTATTCCTTGTAAATTTTAATGTATCCAACGTTCAAAAGTGCCGCTTTGTGGCCTAGTTGAAATAAAATATCTTTGTCTTTTGTCTTTGTCTCTGTGTCTATGTCGTTTATTTCTTTAATTCGTCTAGGAATCTTATTATAGATCCTAGGTGCCATTACTAAAAAACCTTTTGCATAAAGAGCAGTGCTATGTGGCTTAGTGCATATCTCTCTGTTCCGTCGTTTAGATCTCAAGGTTTCAAACAGATGGAAGTTCGATTTGACAATCGTGCTGTTTCAAAAATGTACATACAGGGCAATATTAAAAGTTTAAATTTTTTGAAATATAGAATGCAGCTCTATCAGTCGGTTTCAGTATAAACACAGCACGCAATTTCTTTGTCCGTGGAATTGCCCCAATATATTATTCCAAGACGTAATGTAGATGTGACATAGGGTTTGTAGGAAATTAGAACAACGGACTCATTAACTATTTTTGCTAGATTGTAAAGCGCATATGAGTACTGGTTTAGTTTCTTACAAACAGTTTCTACCTGACACTTTAAATACAGTGACGATTGTATTATAGTATTTTTATTTAATTGTACCAAAATGTGTTACAAAACAAATTAAAAAAAATCGAGTGGCATGCCTCAGATATTTAAAACCTTCTATCGACATCTTCTATCGAGATCTATTGGCATCAATTTTAAATGATCCGTTCAAATAATCAATTATTGAACTATACAGGTTAATATAAGTGATAAAACCTGTCAAGTGCGAGTCGAACTCGTGCGCCGAGGGTACCTACCCATTATACCGCCATAATAAAATTGGTATCTTTTTTATTGGTGGCTGAGTTTTAAAGATATGGGCAAATTTAGATTTTCGCTAAAATTTGTAAGTACCAAAATTTACCTTAATCTTATTTTTTTTTTTTTTTTTGTAATTATTTCTTTACTTTTGCTTTATTACCTTACTTTTTGCCCATTTTCGTGATTCGATTCTAGGTCAACGAGAACTACCATAAAGGTTTTCGGCCCAAAACCTAGAGGGTACTTCCGGTTGACCTAGAATTGTCAATTTTGGTTAAAAGCAAGGTCTTACAGCACAAGTAAAGGGGAAATTCAGAAAAATAAAAATAATGAAATTTAAGGTAAATTTTGGTACTTAAATTTTTCGCGAAAATCTAAATTTGCCCATATCTTTTTACCGTTTTGACTTAGGACCTTGATTTTTATACCTAGTAGGGACCTCAGTATCTGGTATAAATTTCAACTTGCTAGGTCCACCCGTTCCTGAGAAAATCGGTGGTGACACACGGACAGACGGACAGACACACAGACGGTCAGACGGCAGACGGACAAGAAAGTGATCTTGTAAGGGTTCCTTTTTATCTTTTGAGGTACGTAACCCTAAAAAGGAATACGAAATTTGAAAATTAGATTAAAATGACTTTTAACAGCAGATTCACCGTATTCGACAAGCTTTTTGGACCAGCTGAATGTTCTAACAAACTATTTCTGCCTCCACAGTTCCTCTCTTCCACCGAGTGAAGATAGTTCGTCCAACAATCATGTTCTGTTCTCTATCTACGTACAAAACCCACAAAGCTACGTTTGACGAAGTCGGGAGTATCGAACACTATGTTCTATACGGAAACGAGGCAGTAGATGGTGCCATCCTCTTCAAGGACTTTCTGAAGGAGACAGCGAAGCTTGAAGACTTCCAGCCAGTGTCTGTCAACGGATGGGAAGACGTGGCCTTTATAGTTTACTCATCAGGCACTACTGGTTTACCGAAAGGTATTCCTGTAACCCATTTGGCGATTTTGTTGAATTCGCAGCAAACGAATGAGTGAGTGTTTTTATATTACTAGCTTCCGCCAGCGACTTCGCCCGCGTGAAAATTGATTGCTACTACTTCTATTTAGATTTTTAATTATATATAATATATTAAAATTATGTACTACATGATTAAAGTACTCATTATTAACTTAAAAAAAAGTCTGCGAGAGAATGTATCTCACTAACATAGTTAAGTCACAATAGCAGCTTTTGTGTTCTAAAATTTAATTAGATCGCCGGTAGAAGCAAAAGTTGGTTATATGTTTATTGTAGTATTCATTCTTATTCAAATAAATAGTTTAACAAATTGGTAGGTAGGTAGATAGGGTAGATAGGGTAGGTGGGTATGTAGGTAGGGAAGGGTAAATAGGATAGGTAGGTGCAGGTGAGTAGGTTGGTAGGTAGGTAAGGTTAGGTGGCTAGAAGCATGATATTTGGCAAAAAGGTTCCTTAAGTGTCGTAAGTGAGCACTAAGAAAGTATTTTTGGAAATTCTACTCCTTGGGGGTAAAAGGAGGTAGATAGTTTGTATGAAAAATCAAATTCTAAGTAAATGATAAAGGTTGCCATATATTCGTTTTTCGAAACTATCCCCAAATCAAGGGGTGTTCAAGTTTGTATGAAAAAAACTGATTTCTTGGGTCAATAAACTTGAAACTTGGCACAAATATTAACCTAAATGAATATTGAAGGTTGTTATTTTTTTTTTAAACTAACCCGAAAATATGATTTTCTCAAAAATGGTATGTAATATTGCCATAACATCTCTAAAAAGTCTCCAGAAAGTGAATTCTACCGAAGACTTATTCACAACTGTCCAGTAAGTAAGTATGTAATTTACTTACTGGACAGTAGTAGGGATAGGTCCGATATATCAAAACGTAACTTATATCGGATATGTGTTAGATATCATATCATATCGATATCAATATCAAAATAACCGATATTACAAAAACTATATCTAATATAACTGTACTACTAATACCGATATCTGCAAACCGAACCAAACCATTTACTTTTCAAAATCAATGACGAACAACGAACAAAAATAATTATGCCTGCGTTAGGCCTTTTTATTCGCGCGATTTTTCGCTCATTCTGCGGCCTATGGAATTGTATGAAGCTGCACGCATTGCGGTAAAAAACTACATAAATCCGCGAAAATAAAATCGCAGTGCCTGCTAAGCCTTAAATTGTTCATTTGTTTTTTTTTTCAATAAACAGCTTTTATTAGCAAGCCAGTTCGAAATTTAAATAAAACCTTTGATAAGATACCTCCTTGGTTGCCATGTTTCGATGAAAAATATCGTTCCATTTTTAAATTACACGACAGATATGAGTTTACTATGTACTTTATTTGGCCTCTACACACGTCAGATATGGATTTTCATACAAATTTTGCCGGCCGCTGCTCTCATGTATTTGGTCTATACTGCAATTTCGATTTTTCTCGAAGAATGTTGTCAAAATAATTCTCAAATTTCCAAGCATGTTTGAGAAAATATAAATAAATGCCCCCGGTAAATCGATCACAATATCTATCAGTAATTGCCCTAATATGAATGTAACCTAAAATATTAATTAAACGAATTTGTTGTTAAACTTTCATTCATTTTTGAGAAAAGCATTATACAAGCCTCAACCAGTAAGAAAGACATCCTGGCCTCGTATATAACCGGACCTCACCTGCGGTTCGGTCCGGTTAACTCATACTTGGCCAGGAAGTCTTACTTACTGGATTCTGCAGTAATGTACTATTAAGCGATTTTAAAGTGATTTTGAAGAATCTTATTTCTTGGGTTAATAAACTTGAAACTTGACTTATTTATGTAGGTACTGTGGGGACGTAGCCAGAAAGCGTTACTTAAATAAAACTCTGGATTCACTGTTCTAGTTATATTTCAGCAGCAAGGTGCCTACCCATAGGCACCTTCTATCGGACTCACCCATCAAAGCTCAGAGGAGCCCTTATATATACGGGAAAAGTCTAGCGAAAACATCTTCACTTATTTTATGTTCTAAATTCATATTACCTTTCAAGTAATACTTATTGCCAGTGTTAATATAGGCAAGTAGGTTGCCTTCTAGTTAAGCAGAGTCCTCACATGAGCTACGCCCCTACGAATAGACGCGCAGAATCATATGAAGTGCTTCTATTCTATGTCTTGAAAGGTCACATGAATCCTACCTTATCCTAACCCGAACATTTACCTAACAGAGGAATCACATTTACAATTGAGGTACGACCCTTAAAAGGGGAAGGCTTAATTATGACAAACGAGTTTTCGGACGCTCCGATATGTGATTTTAAGCTGTCGTGCACACACGCACTAAAAAATCAACGCGGTCATGCTTGAACCTCCTTGACCAAAACCTCTGAAAAAGGAACAAGGCGTCCTCCCAACACTAACAAGAATGATGCGTCAACTCACATCGACCCGGATGGGGTTTAATCTCAAAAATTCAAATATGATACAATTTTTCGATCTCGTGCGTTTATCAGGCCAGAGAAGGAAAGGCTGGATCGCATCGAATTTCTAATCCTATTCATAGAGCTTGCACCAGGGTTTATTATTATAAATGCATTTATTTTTTTAAACATCAGACATAAACTGGACCAATGATGTCAACTCGACATCCTTTGCAAAGGCTATGCCCCGTTAGCAAAGTCGGTTTCAGTTATGACTATTACTTTAAGAAACCCCCTGGGTTATACTATTACCCTGGCTTGTGCCTATGCCTTAATCGCATAACCAAAAAACATTTCTTCGTTGCGTGGCCAACGTTGCCAGCCTCTTCTTCCCCCTGCGGCTCACAACTCATTAGCACATCATCAGCACATGCAACGGAAAGAACTAATTTAATTATATATATCGATACTACTTGAGAATATCGATAAGAAAACTATCGATACATTTTTTTCTACTTTCCCATCCCTATTAACTTCAATATGTCAAATTTGATAGTTGTCATTCATATTTTTTTTCCTATTTGACAACAGGCTTCTTCCTATATGGAAACCTTACTAACCTTAACTTATTCTTACCTATTTAAATCTATCTCTTATCCTACTCTAACATTAAAAGGTTTTAATCTATTTACATGTACTATGTCCCTAAATCGCCTATTATTATTTTTTATAATTACATAATTTACATCAGATAATCTTCTAACTATTCGGTATGGACTTTTATACAACCTACATAGTTTTATACTTCTATTTGTGGTCCGGCCTAACTAATCTGTGGCTAATACGGCGCATAGAGTATAATTAAATTTAATTATGGTGTGAACACTGTGCTTTATTAAGTTGTCTATGGCACTATACGTCAAACCAATTCTTATAATGAAAACTATGCTTTACTTTTGGCAAGGTTTTGACACTGTCCTTTTTCGTATTATTTGTGGTACTACGTGTCAAATCAATTCTTATAATGAAAACTATGCTTTACTTTTGAGAAGGTTTTGACACTGTCCTTTTTTGTATTATCTGTGGGACTACGTGTCAAACCATCTCATAACATGACATCTATGCTTTCAAAGCATTTATTCGCCTTAGGGGCTTATAAGACTTTTCTATTATTTTTTGACTGTTTCTGACTTAGTCCTTATGGATTTGTATTTGGACTTCGACAGTAATTTCAAAAGCTAATCCTATTTAGTAAATAAAGACAAGGCAGAGGAATATTTAATTTCATAAAAACATATACAGATAAATAATTCAAATAATCATTCGCATTTAATTTCATTCGATGCCCAGCGCGCATCGCAAATTCCTTCTAAGTTGGACCGTATTCATTTGCACGACATGAAAAGAAAACATTGGTAATTAAAGCACAAAATATAAGACAACATTAAATAAATCAGTTTGCATAAATACATTATTTACAAAACTTTATACCTAATCTTCTTTCTATAAAATTTCCATAATTTGCATTTTACGAATTCGAATTGCTTTATGTATTCGCAATGCAAAAATCTTTGTACAATGTTATATCTAAGGCAAATATGAAGTGAATTTTTCCTTGCAACAATCATAGTAATCTTATTTGAACCAAACCTTGCTCCCCAAGAAGTTTTATTAAAAATTCTCTTGTATTTAATTCGGATCATAACTTTTTTATTGATCGCCTTCTTTGAATTTATGTTGGCGCAATAAGAAATCTTACTAAAGACTCTTTTGAATTTTCTATTTTTTTTTTTTTTTTTTTTTTTTTCTATGGGGCGTCTCGCAACTCGGTCAGAGTGACCGGCTATTGCTTAACCGGACTAGCCTGTGGAGACTAAGCTATATAGCCTCCAGCCAGGCACAAAAATACTAAAACTAAGCGACCACGCTAAGGGCTACCCCCTGTGGGGTCGAACCTCGGCTCAGGGCGTCGCTGGGGGGACAACACTATGGCTGGATCTTATTAAAAGTGATTCTACCATTCGTTCGGAAAAGCCTACGTGGAGAAGAACGAATAAGAAACTCCAATTATCTACCTAAAATTTAACTAAGGCACAGCACGCGGGCTGGCTTGCGTATCCTGTCGGGGACGTCGCGGCGGGCCTCGGCGGCGAGGGCGGAACGAAGGCGGTCTGTGTCTGCGAATTGTGCTGGTCTTTGGGTTGCTCTCTTGGAACAGGGTAGTGGCGTCATCGGGGGTGGAGAGAGTGAGCCTTGGTCGGCGAACTTTAGAGATTTGGGAGAGTTCGTAGCGGGAGGCCGCTTGAATAAGGGGGTTACTATGGTTGACAGCAGAGTCGAAAAAGCGTATGGTAATGCGTTTCATAAACTGCTGTATTGTGGGGATTCTGAAATCGACATGGAGTTCTTGGTTCCGAACGAACCAGGGGGCTCCAGTGATTTTTCGGAGGAATCGGTTTTGTATAACCTGAAGCTTGTGAATGTGACGGGGCTCAGCGTGTGCGAAGACAGCGCATGCATAGGTCATGATGGGACGAATGACCGCAGTGAAAATGCGCAGCTTGCACCTAAGTGACAAGCCGCTGCTTGCGTTCACCATCCCATGAAGTCTGCCCATAGCGAAGGCGGCTCGCGAGCGTGCCGCCTTTATGTGCTTGGCGAAAGTGAGGTGGTTGTCAAGGGTGACACCTAGGTATTTGGCTTGCCATTCCCAAGGGATCGGCTTGCCGTACATGGTTATGGGTTTGGGGGGGCGGGGGTTTCTATCTCTATTATTGTATTTCCGGTCAGGCCTCGAGAAGAGGACAGCCTGGCTTTTGTCTGGGTTGACTTCTATCCTCCAGAGGCGGAACCACTTGGCCAGTGTGTTGGCGGCTCTCTGGAGTTTTAGGGCTATGGCATTGGGTCTTAGGCCAGTGTAATAAAGGGCCGTGTCGTCAGCGAATAGTGCTAACTGGCTCTCTTTGGTTTTTGGGATATCGCTTGTGTACAGCGTGAAGGCAATGGGGGATAATACGCAGCCTTGGGGGACTCCGGCTCGTATGGGGTGAGGGGAGGAGAGTTCTCCCTCGACACGATAGCGGAAAGTTCGGTCCGACATCCAGTCTCGCAAGATGAGCACGAGACGATCTGGCACTTTGAGTTTGTATAGCTTATAAACTAAGCCATTGTGCCAGACTTTGTCGAACGCTTTCGCTATGTCGAAGAACAAGGCACCCGTCATCAGACCACGCTGGAAACCAGCACTAGTGTGTTCAACGATGCGGTGAACTTGTTGGGGGCAAGAGTGTTCGGAACGAAAGCCGAATTGTTCGTGGGGGATAAGGCTCTTTCGCTCGACAAAATCTTTGAGCCGCTTATAAATAAGCCGCTCATAGACTTTTCCGAGGGAGTTGAGTAGGCTGATGGGGCGATAACTGGTAGGCTCCGATTTGGGTTTACCCGGTTTAGGGATGCCTATCACAGTGGCCTGTTTCCAGGCTTGGGGGAAGATATTTTTGCTTAATGCAGCGTTGAATATGGCCGTCATTAGCAGTATTATATGGTGAGGGAGGAGTTTCAACACCTTATTGGTGATGCCATCTAAGCCCGGGGCTTTGTTAGAGTGAAGCCTTTTGATGACCTCCTCTACTTCGTCTGGGGTGACGGGAGGTAGCGGGTCATCAGGGTCTTCAACGGGTGGAAGGGAGGTCCTACGTTCGACTTCAGCGTCTACCATGTCTAGGTGAGCTTGGTCTACTGGTTGGGAGCTGGGTGTGCATTGAAATTCGAGGCTGTCAGCCAGACATTCGGCTTTTTCAGAGTTTTCGAATGCAACACTCTTATCGGGGCGAATAATCGGGGGCATGGCTTGGTCTTCAGTGGAGCGCATTCTCCTCTGAAGCTGCCAGAAGGCATGGTGGTTGGGCTCAAGTTCGCTCAGAATCTTATTCCATGTCGCAGAACGGTGCTCAGCAGTACGTTCCTTTACAGCTTGCTGTAAGTTACGCATGTGAGTTCTGTTTGCGACACAGGGAAAGTTCCTGTAATGACGGATAGCTGCGTTCTTCTTGGTTATCAGCCTGCGTACATCGTCCGGGAGTTTCCCTTGCTGGGGGTCCAGCACTGGAACCTCCCTTGAACATTCGTTCAGGACAGATTGTACGTGGGCTGTAAGCGAGTCGATCGCCGCTGTCGTGTCAGCGACTGAGTTTAGGGCATTGGGGATAGAGTCTAACTGGGGGGACTTGTCGGATTTCAGTTTAGCACTTACTTTCCTCCAGTCGGTGATCTTTTTAGTGGGGGGTGGCTGTCCTGGATCTGGGAGGCCTAAGCGACTACCTAGGTGTAAGATCACGGGACGGTGATCTGAATCTAGTTCGTCTATCGCTTCTATAGAGCGTAACTGAAGGTTAACGTTCTTAAGCAGAGCTACATCGAGGACATCCGGTCTATGGTTGACATTATCCGGGAAGTGAGTGAAGCTCATCGGGGCGATGACATCATAGTGGAGGCTTTCGCCTAGGTCCAGTAACAGCTTTCCTCTAGGGTTAGCAAGGGTACTGTTCCAGGATGGATGTTTAGCATTGAGGTCACCTGCTAGGATGACAGAGTCACTCATGCCGAAGAGGGTGGTAAGGTCTTGTTTGAGACTGTTTGGGTTATCTCCCGATGACGCCTGATGTGGGGGGCAGTAGGCGGAGATTATAGTGATAGACTGATGACCAGTCATTCCTAGCCGACAGGCTGAGTACTCTAGGTACGAAGTGGGGTCGGGTGGGGTGACTATGCTACAATGGAGTTCATTTTTGTAGTAAATGAGAGTGCCACCACCGTGGCAGCGCGTCCTATCGTTGCGAACTATGCGATAGTTGGCAATTTTAGGATCGCGGCGGTGGGGTTTTAAAAGGGTCTCCTGGACGAGGAAGATATCCAGCTGATGATCGCGAAGGAACGTGGCAATCTCATCACGCTGGGTAGTAATGCCATTGGCATTGAAGAAACCTAACCTAAGGGATCTGGGCTTCAGGCAATTGTTTCTCAATTGCGTACCCATGTTCCGTTGATAAATACAAGGCTATCTAATTCCCTGGTGATAGAGGGATACCTCGAGAAAGCCTCGAGGGCTGTAAAAGCGTTTTTGGGGTCGGCTAAATTTGTTAATTCAGCATGAAGGGAGCGGGCCTCTGGGGTCATCCATATCGCATATGCGTTGAAGATGGTCTCAGCGACACAACGATAGGAGCCCTGGGCGGGTTGAACTACAGGGGGAGGGCGCTTGCCAATGACGGCGGTGGAGGCCACCTTGTTGGTTTGCGCCGGGGCCGCTGTGGCCGGGAGTGAGCTAGGCACTGGAACGTTAAGTTCCATCAGTGCTGGAATGGGCTGGGGTTGGGAAGTCACTGGTGCCAGAGTGGCATTCAGCTTTCCCCAAGGTGAGGCCCTTTGGGGGGCGAGTCTTTGGGGGATTTGCGAGGAGGGTAGGCTCGCAGAGGGGGTTTCACGCTGAAGGCGAGAGTTGTATTCTTTGGCCATTTTAGGCGCAAGTTTGGGGGCTCTTGGGCAACCCCGGTAACTGGCGGGGTGCCCAGATTGACCACAGAGCACGCAACTGGGAGGCTCCGTGCAGTCTGAACGGTCTTTAGGACGGGGGCAGTCCCTGGTGCCATGATCCCCCAAGCATTTAACACACCTGGGGGTGGCGAAGCAGTTTGCCTGAGAGTGGCCATAGAGCTGGCAGTTGTGACACTGCCCGACAATGGTGGGACGGTAGGGCTTCTCTATCGAGATGCCGGCAAGGGAACATACTGTTTTAATCCCGAAGATGGGATTGTGGGATTCGGTAGGGCTACACTCTACCACTACCATATCGTACTCTTGTCCACCTCTTGCTTTATGCAAGCGGTGGACCGCTATGACTGGGATGTTTTGGGACAGGAGGTCCAAACGGACGTCCTCCGTCGAGATCTCCTTTGGGATCCGACGGATGACTACTCTGGTGGTCTTTTCCTCGGGGAGAGAGTACGTGTGGAATGAGTATTTCCTCACTTTAAGAAGGTGGGTCAACTCCCGGAAGTCCCGGGAGGTTGGGACAAGGATTTTAATGCCCTGCTGGCAGGCACGGGCACTATTGAACTGTATTTTGCTCTGGGAGCAGAGATTGGACACGTCGGTCCACTTCGCCTTATCCTGGAGGAATATAGGCGGTGGGGGCTTTGCCTTCTTCATAGAAGCGGCAGTGGGGCTTGGGGCGCGATTTGTCCGCTGGGAAGCGGTATTGGGGGCGGGTGGGGTACCTGTCGGCACAGGAGAAGCGCATGGGGAGGCGATGGGTGACGCAAACGGAGTCGCGACAAATGTCTTTTTGGCCTTGGAGGCCTGAGCAGAGGCTTTATTTTTCTTCCTCTTGCCTCCCACGACTTGAAAGTCGTGAGAGTCGTCTTCCTCTGAGGAGGTGACTGGAGGAGAGTAGTCCCGTGATTCACCGTTATTATGGTGATTTTCGGGGAACGGTGTTTGCTCCATAGGGGAGTCTGGGCGGGAGGTGGGCTCGGTGGCCTGAGAGAGGTTTGGGGCTATAGTCTCTTGACTAGTCTGGGGGATGGGGGACGGTGACCGCGGTGAGTCATCGTCGGGGAATGGCTTGTAAGCCTTAAGTGGGGCCACAATCGGGTCCGAATCGGGTGGGGTGGGGGCGGTGGCAGCTTTGAAGGCTGCACCATATCGCTTTTTCAGCTTGGGATCGGCTAAAAGAATCTCCTGGAGGAGCTCGACTAATGCCGCGAACGACATTGTCGGTGAAAATAATTAATAATTCCGGAAGGCCGGAAGGGAAATCTTCCCCGGGTGGATGGGCCCGGGGATGTGTGCAATCCTACCCTCCCAGTCGGGTAAGACTGGGAGGTGAGTACCTCGGTGAGCCCTAAGCTTGTACTCCTGTCACCAATCTTATTGGGTGACAGGGGCCCTAAGGTACCGGTAAACCCACCGAAGGTGGGCCACCCACCACTTGTGTACCAGAAGTCTGGCACGCCGGGGTAGAGACACCCGACCGTGCCAGGTGAATGCTGTGGGACAGAGACAGGAGTTGACTAGGCTATCTACCAAGGCCAACTACCCTGCTCCCGATTCCAACTGACTGCCGTACCCTGAAGAGGTTTAGCGAGTGCGTGGGGCAACACTCCAGCTGGCTTCGTTATCACCGTTAGGTTTCCGCCAGGGACCACGTAAGAGTGGTTTTTACCCAGAAGGGGCCTATGGGCGTCCTTCCCAACCCGGAAGGGTTGGGCCGAACTTGTCACTACTAGTAACCGAAGTTACTAGTAGCGACACCTGGTGGCGGCGCGCTGAGACGCGGCGACCGCAGTGACGTCACGCAGAGGCGCGACGGGGCGGAGAGCGGGGCGCAGCGGGGCGCGTGGTGGGGGCTGCGAGCGGCGGTGGGGCAGCGGGCAGCGAGACGTCTGCACGGGGCGACGGCTGGTGATGAGTGCTGAATGAATTTTCTATGGATCTCTTTCGGTTTAATTAGAGGAAAACCTTTCTTAATGGCTGTCAACTTCTTTCTTTTCAAAATGACTTTTATAAAATTTTGTTTTATGTCAGAATGAAAAATTTCAATATTATTTTTAATTTTATGGTTGAAATCAATGGAATTCTTATGCATTTTAATATCCGAGACATATTGGTGTCCCGATGGAACCACAACTAGTTGTTCCGACAAAATCTCATCACTGTTCTCTGCAACACAAATGGAATTAGTGGAGTCAATTGGACTGGACCGACACATTACTATACCCTCGTCCACGCACTCGCTGTTGGATAGGGATTCCAACTCCTCGTCAGCCGGGCCGTCCGCGCACTCGCCCTGGAACAACGACGAAGACTCCACCTCCAACTGGAAATCGACGGGGCCGTCATCTTCGCTGGTCTGGTCACCTTCGTGCTCCAACATGCAGCTCTCTCCGTTGATGTCATCGCCATCAATTGTGTCGCCTTCTCCGTCAATGTGGTCAACGCTTTTTTCACTGCACTGTATATTGTTTTGTGTTTGTTCGTCCTTAATCACGATACTAGAAAATAAATGTGCATTAACATCCTCACACAATAAATCAGGTTGTTTTTTATCTGCTTTTATTTCAGCGATTATTATGCGCTGTTCGCAATAAAGACATCTGCGGTGAAATATAGATAATTCACTCCTCAAGCGATCGCATAACACTTCAAAGTCCATGTCATATTTAAAAACCATACGATAAAAATAATATGCAGCCCCCTGCAGGAATCCTCCCAAGATCAGACTGTAGTCGCTCTCTCTCTCCATTCATTGATTTCGGCCACTGACTTGAATTCGGTTAAAAATCCTTCTAGACAATACCCGTTCGTTCCCGTGTAATAATCATTCATCATGCTAGCCTTATGCTCAATTACACTAAATAATAAAACCACTTAGCTTTATTCAGACTCTTTCTTATATTTCCATCCGCTTAAGAGAGGGAATAAGAGGTAACAACCCTCTCTGTTAAAACTTATCTCGCTTTATGTACGCCGATAGGGCTTCGTGCACTGTATATCGCCATGCACACGCGAACTTCTGTCTTTAAACACTTTCCTCGTTTTTCACTCACTTTTACGTATACTGTACGCCGTATACACGCGTAATATACTTCATAAAATTTATTTTAACATTCATTTAGTTTATTTTCTGGGATTCTGTACTGTATCCGGCGCCTCCAACATTTGTGGGGACGTAGCCAGAAAGCGCTACTTAAATAAAACTCTGGATTCACTGTTCTAGTTATATTTCAGCAGCAAGGTGCCTACCCATAGGCACCTTCTATCGAACTCACCCATCAAAGCTCAGAGGAGCCCTTATATATACGGGAAAAGTCTAGCGAAAACATCTTCATTTATTTTATGTTCGAAATTCATATTACCTTTCAAGTAATACTTATTGCCAGTGTTAATATAGGCAAGTAGGTTGCCTTCTAGTTAAGCAGAGTCCTCACAGTACACACAAAACACTTAAAAGATAAATTACATAGAAAGATAGAATAGCACAAAAGTGCTGCTTATTTCTAGAGAAATTTCTTCCAGCAGACCTACGACAGGAGAATTAGATAAGAAACATAGACACAGTGTGTATAAGTACAAGGAAAGGTAATACAACTAAACTTAAACACACATAATATATAAAATTACAATGAGTACCTAAAGATTATTATATATATATGTCACGACGAGCCTCCCGTCGGCGTGGTCAACGTCCGACATGAACAAAGGTTTAGTGAAAGCACACTCACACAATACACTCAGTGTTTTATTCAGACTGTTCTTAACACAATTTAAATTATTTTACTTTATAACACGACAGTACGAGCGATGCGAACTTGAGGACACCTCGTCAGAAAGTGGGCGGAAGCACCGCACGTTTCAATACAGAGTCTTATAACTTATTTGATTCAACAAAACATACAAAGAACTAGAAAACACTTATTAATTAATTCTTTTATCATTAAATAAAGCTATTAATTACAAATGCAATCATATTTCCCAGAATTAAAGTTAAATTGGTGGTTTTATTACAATGTTTAATCTCATCCGGTCATTTTAGGAATTTAAACAAACAAAAAGGTTTTCATTAGAAATTGCTATGTAAATTATTGCTATGAATTATAAAGTTTGAAATCTATTGCTAAAACCTATTTAGGGTTCGTATTAAATTATAATATCTTGGTCTTGATCATTCGAATTGTAACTTTTTCCGCCATTTTTCTAGAACTCGCCAGGGACTATTAGTCATGAACAAAACTATGTACTTTGCCAAATTTGCCATAGTTAAAATTGCTATAAATTCATAACATAACTGTTTCTTTTATTTAAGCTTTGGTATTAATTAGAACATTGGAAATCATTTACTGATTAATTTCCATTCAATCAAAGGAATCTAATTATCTACTTGATTCCACAAAAGGCCAATAGATGGCGCTGCCCTAAAGACCTACCTAAACATTGAAATACTTCTAAGAATTTCTCATAAATGGCAGGATTCCAGGTTAAGGTTAATTAAAATGATTAATTACGATGATGAAGGTAGCAAACAGACGATTCCGCGGCGACATATATAAAGAAAGTCGGTTAAAAATATATAACTACTATAAAATAAATAAATACCTATAATATATAAGATCACGGGATAGCAGAAAGAAAGTGTGTTTTGCCTTGCTTTTTGTGCGGGACGGACGTGGTCGTTCAAGGCCCCAGGCTGACCGGAGGTTGTAAGGCTCCAGCTCGAACGCGTTGACGCCCCTTGCACCTATAGTTCGTTGTCTTCGAGCAAATACCGACCCTGCAGTGGTTGGAAGGCTGCCAAGGATGTTGAGGGGAAGGCGTGATGTCCAGTTCAGAAAAAGACTTGAGTTTTCATGTCCAAAAACGACGTTTCTTCATGGTCTTCGTTACGCAAAGTGACGTGGATTTAAATGTTGAGAAATAATGGCTACAATTAGGACGGTGTCTCAGCGCACTATCCTACTACCACACTTGACCGTAACGAGGACCCCAAAACAACGACCGCGCATAAACTTTAATTAACAAATTAATTATTATGACTAGTCGCTGAAAACCGACAGAAACTCCCCTTCTACTGAACTGATTTCGATGAGACTTGTGTCTCTGGATAGGTCTCGAGAAGACCTTCCCTCCGGACCTTGGTCCAGGTCCATAACTGCTACCTTCAGGGAGCTCTTGCGTGGAGAACGCCTAATAAGGGGAAGTTCTGTCAATTTATAGCTTTACACGCTACTTTCTAATACAATGGTGCACTTTAGTGCCAGGGTACCAGCGAGGGACTTGTAGCCCTACTCCTGGACCATCGATCTGTGACAGTTCCACAGCTTCTTCTGTCACCTTCACGGGCACAGCCACGTGAAAGTGCGAAAACATAGCTTCAGTGCCTGTTTTCGGCTTATTTAGCGATTTTGTACTCGAGCTGGTGGGCGGATCCGCATTCACCAACCATCATCGGATAGTCCTCGCGATGGGCTACCCCATGGTGGAAGTCCGGTGGATACAGCTCCAACCCTCGATCCAGTATTCACTCTGATGTGGTCGACGATGCGAGAAAACCATGGAACCTCTTACTATATTAAGTCGGTTAGTTCCCTAACCACCAGAGCTAGGCTCCTTCCAAAAATGTGGTTGGGAAGCTGGAGAATTGGGCTATCGAATGGTGGTACCCTGATAGGTGTACCACCAGCCCTTCTGGGACTTCTGTTGCCGGGAAGCGGCCGAAATAGAAAATATCGTGTTGTTCCACGGCTTTAACGCCTCTGTGTGTGTATGTGTAGCTATATATTAGCTATGTGTTGTGACTGAGTCCAGGCGTGTGCCCGAGGGTCCCCAAAGGTAATGCTTCAGATAGCATATCAATAATCCTTCAGGCACCAAGTGTGTCTGAAGGTAGTGGGCCCTCTGGCAGACGCGTAGAAACGTCCATGCTGGCACATACAAACACATTATTTCAAGTAAGTAAGATCTATGTACTAGAATTACATAGATGCCATCTATATATAGGGCCTGGACACAGTTCCAGGTCACCTAGAAGCGCTAAAACGCTTATAACCAAATTTCTATTTACTTACTTGAGCAAAAATGCATGTATTTACCATCTCAGAGTGAAACTGTTTTAAACGTGGCTATGTACTGTTATTATGTACAGTTTTTCAGTCATAGCACCAAGGTATACTATCTAGAACACCTGGATGGTGTTTCCTAACAAAACAAATGTGTAAGGTAAATAATACGATTGGTAGGTGGGCAGAGCGCACCTATCGATACTTGCGACCCGGCCATTTTCGGGGGGTCCAAAATAAGTAAACAAATATTTTTTATTTGCTTATATTACTACTTACACATTTTATCTAAAGCATATTAACTCTAATAATACTAGATAACCGTATTTTAGGTACTATAGGCTATTATAAAGCCCTCAAAACGCTATTCTAAAATACCAAATTTGCCTGCTTACGCGCCAGACTATATATACGTTAACCGCCATCTGACTGCTCATTTCGAACTAAACGGTCGTGGCGACCGGTCGTTTTTACGGAATTTGACTTGTTTTGATTTTGCTTTCTTTCCGTAACTACCGCATTTAGTATGTATGTAACGATTCTAATTTACTCTTTAGACCCCATATTTACTCAATACATACTCATATACACAAAAACATAATGTTTAGTGCCTCAAAAAGTGGTCGAAATTTTATGTTTGAAAAAACTATAAAAGAAAAATTCTCGTCTAAAACTTTTTAGTACGAGCGCGCGCGCTGGGGTAAGCAGACGTATGTTTTGTTTATACTATTTATATCTACAAAACTATTCTAACATTTTTGTGACGCCTCGTCGCGAACACTTTTTAAAAATAGAGATAAGTTTAGCGTCACGGATCTTAGGTGGAAGTGAGTTCCACAGTCATACTGCATGAACAGAAAAGGAGTGGGAATAAAAACGAGTTTTATGGGATGTGGAATTGAGATGGAGTTTAAGGAGTGATCTACACAGGACGTCAGCAGGGCGAGTAAACGAAAAACGGTCGCGCAGGTAGCTAGGGTATGCAGGGTTAAAAAGGATGTTAAACAGGGGACATAATATGCGAGTGTTCCTGCGAAGTCGGATAAGGAGCCACTTGAGATCCTTGCAGAACTGAGTGACATGATCGTATTTCCTAAGACCAAAAACAAAACGAACACACAGGTTTTACAAGCTTGAGCATTACCATGTGGATGCTACCATCCAGATAGCAGGCATCGGCGTAGTCTATGATCAGCTGAATTAAGGTTTGGGCTAAATAAATTTTAGTATTAAATGAGCAATTTAGTATAAGGAGCAATGCACCTTACAACTAACTTCATTTACTTGCGCTCGCCAAGTAAGATTGCTGTCAATTAAGACACCGAAATTCTTTGCCGTATCGTTGTAAGGAATGATCGAGCCGTTAAGGGTTAGTGGCGTCAAGGTTGAAGTCTCAAGCGCAGTGATTCTCTCCAGGTCACGATTCATGTCATTAATCGCTTAGTCCGCGTCTGCAAGCAGGAAGTGTCCATAAAGCTGCAAATAGTCCGCGCAAAGATGGTTGGAGGTGATAACCTTGGTAACAGTGTTTATGAAGATAGAGAAAAGAAGAGGAGAGAGAACGCCACTCTGGGGAACACCAGCAGTGAGATTACACTAATCAGAGAAGATCTCTTCAAGGCGGACACACTAAGAGCGATCCCGAAGATATGAGTCAAACCAGGCGAATGCAGAAGAAGAGAAGTTAATAGATTGCAAGATCCCAAGCAGAATGTCGAAATCCACAGGGTTGAACGCACAACTCAAGTCAAGTAGGACTAACACGATTAGAGACTTATTGTCCATAGCTCTGTGGATATCATCAGTGACCTTCAGAAGTGCAGTTACAGTACTGTGACCCGCACGAAAGCCAGCTTGAAAAGTTGAGATAAGTGCTTTAGACGAAAGAAATCTAACAATTTGACCATGAACGATATGCTCGAGAACTTTAGATAGGAAAGGTAATATGGAGATGGGTCGGAAGTGAGATAAAGAAGAAGGATTGGTTATTTTGGGAAGTGGAAATATGTGTGCCTGTTTCTGTTACTTAAATACCAACCTAAACAAACAATAAAGGTTGACATTATTAGTTTATCGAATCTTCCCCCAAAAGAAGATTTAGGGGGTGATATTTTTTTTTTGAAGTATCATATTTCTTGGGTTAATAAACTTGAAACTTGGCACAAATACCAACCTGAGTAAACAATAAGACAACCTTTATTGTTTACTCAGGTTGGTATTTCTGCCAACTTTCAAATTATAAGTTTTTCGAAACTAACCCCAAGCTAAGAATCTTACTGGACCGGGTTTTGTAATTCCTTGGGAATAAAGTTAATAATCAAAATTTTAATAAAAGTACCCCTCAGATAGGGTTAAGGGTTGTTTAAGATTTTTTTGAGGAATCAAACTGCGCAATCAGACTAACATAAACGAAAAATTTTAAAGAGAAGAAAATAGTGAATAACATATTTGGGTTTGAAAACTAGACACTCAACGGGGCAAAAAAGGGTAATTATTTTAAGTTTAGTTTTAGAAGAGGATTTTACATTGCGGCTGTAACCTGAAATTTATTATTCTATTAGGCAAATAACGAATTGTCCCAATGCAAAAAACCCTGTATATCTACGACACCCAATTTTTTATTGATTTAATAATAGCTTATTTTTGGTCCCCTTCATTAACTGCACATAAGAAAATCATTTATAGGATAAACGAAATCACGCGAACGAAGTCGCAGGCGGAGTGCTAGTATACTATATTTTAGAATATTATTTTCTGCCCTTTCAACTTCACAGAAGTGGGTGTGTACAACTCCAGTTTATCCATCTATACTATATATATTATATATATAATATTATAAAGCTGAAGAGTTTGTTTGTTTGTTTGTTTGTTTGAACGCGCTAATCTCAGAAACTACTGGTTGGAATTGAAAATTCTTTTTGTGTTGGATAGTCCATTTATTGAGGAAGGTTATAGGCTATATAACATCACGCTACGACCAACAGGAGCAGAGCATAAATGAAAAATGTTGCAAAAACGGGCAAAATTATTCCTTTTTGAGAGCTTCCGTTGCGTGCGCTGCGTAAACGGTTTAATTACACAACAATCATGTATGTAGAGTAGGTAGGGTTGATGGGTAGGTAGGTAGCCAGTTGACGGGAGCGAAGCCGCGTGGGACAGCTAGTTACAAATAAACTTACATACAAATATTTGCATCAACATTTCATTTTTTTTTATTTATTATATACATACTTTAACATTTTAAATATTATTAAATATAAAAAAATATTTAAAATTTAAAAATAGTAGCCCACCGGCATCGGGAGCAGGGTCCAAGCTACCATTGGTCAAGGCTCCTGAGAGAGGAACCTCCTGACTATACGCGCCGTGTCCAGGAAGGTCTATTCGGGCCGCAGCTTGACTTGAGCCTATGCAGAAGCCTATGCCTAACTTTCAAAAGTCACATTGGTACATGCCCTGATTTAAACCCACGACCTCAAGCACGAGAGGCGAGTTCTTAGCCATTGCCTAACAATAAATAGCGTGTTTCTGATTTTATTAAAATGTTGATTAGAATCGAGTAAATTAATGTAAATGAAGCTCTGGCTTGCTCTCTTAATATTAACACTCCACAAACTTAGCAAAGAATCGCCTTTGCTAAGTTGAATTTTTCAATACAGGCAGAGCGATTTGCCTAAGATTAATTGAATTTTGAAGATCGAAATCAAGGATTTTCTTTTGCATTCCTCTGCTTCTCCATCCTATAGAGCTATGTTTTGTTTGTTTAAAGTTGTGTTTGCCTCTTTGGTCTCGCGGTCGCAAGACCGCTTTCTGGATCAAGCCCTTGATCCAGCTGCCCAACGAGAGCCTCCTCAGATGTTCGTCGAGGCTCTTGGCCATTATGCCATTGGCCGTCACGACTATCAGCACAATGACTGCTGTATTCACATCCCGCATGTCGACAACCTCGCGAGCCAGATCAAGATACTTACTTTTCTTATCTCTCTCAGCCTTCACGACGTTCTCGTCAGGCTTATTGGCAACAATAGTCCTGTCAGTGATGATAGACCGATCCCAATATTTATAGTACAATATTACAGTATACAGTAGTAGTAGTATATATATATATATATATATAATAAGGCACTTCTGATTCCAAAAGATTGTATTTAAGAGCAAGTTGCTGATGGATAATCCTGGCTACAAGGTTGTGTCTATGCAAATTGTCTCCGTAGCTAGACTAGAACAACCGGAGATAATATGACGATAAATATATTTTTAATATGATATATTATAAATATATTATTATTATAATATATGTTTCAGCTTCACAGGAGTGGGTGTGTACAACTCCAGAGAATTTTACTACACATATGGTCTGTTGTATGGACTGGCCTGTCTAAGAGCCACTGCTACAGTAGTGTACAATCCCAGTGGTGGAGAAAAGGCAATGTTGGAGGCTATTCAGAAGTATAAGGTAAATTATTCATTTGTTTGACACTATTGAAATTTATAATTAATAATTGAGAGAAAAATTGAGAGAGAGCCGAGGCAAGGGCTATGTTGGAGAGATGATGTGGTCGACGGAGCACTTTGCCTAGAAGTCATATCATCAAAAAGACGGCCACTGCTGGACATAGGCCGCCCCCAAGCGTTGCCACATTGACCGGTCCCGTACCACCCGCAACCTTCACCAGCTCATGAGTCCATCTGGTCTATTCTAATCTAAAATGTAAATGAGCTGGTCACATCTGCTGCGTGTCGCTACAGAACTTGACAAAAGTAGCCCATCATTATCATTTCAGCCTCAAGACGTCCACTGCTGAATATAGGCCTCCGCAAAGTGTCAATACATTGACCGTACCCGTGCGTCTCGCACGTTTAGTTAAACAGAACAACAATTTACATATCTCAAAATTTTACAAAACTGTTTACAAAAAATAATTAACTATAAAAAACTTAACTGTAACTTGTGGGGTCAAACCTATACTTAGAGAGGGTAACCTTTACTTTATCTTTAACTTCTTCTAATCTTGATCTATCTCCATTTAACATATTATTAAAACAAATTACAATGGTTGCACATCTTATCCTAACTTGACGATGAACTTCAGTTAGTTATTATTATGGATCCCAGCTACATGTAAATGTCTTCGGACAGTAGTAAGCCAAATGCCATGTTATAAGACATGGCATTTCGCACCAGATCGGGTGGTTGTGAAAGAATCCGTGGTTTTCCTATTAACAGTATCACGACGACGGCTGGTTTGATTTGTGTAAACAATCAGACGTGGCCCTTGGCTGTTACACTTCTTTTCACCAGTTTCTTGATACAATCACACCCATAAGCGAATTATGTTTCTCTATAAGGAAGTAAATTCAAAGGTTAGATTTCTAATGAAAAAAAATACACTTATTTTATTTTAGATTACACTTACGTCAACATTTAATTCTCGAGCAATACTCTTTAAACTTTGATTTTGTACCCAAATAACACTATTTTTACTTTTTAAAAGTCACTCAATCGAGACATAATTTTATTGGAATAGTCGTTATTCGAACAGCACAAGCAGACGAGTAATTATGCTATGATGCGATGCCATGTTTTACTTAACAACATTATAAGCTTATCCTCTACCTTCTTCCTTACCTATTTTATAATATAAACGACACGGCCGACATGAACGATGTGATGGATGATTCATAAACATATCGATGAATTTCACTACTATGTGAAGTAACAGTTTGGCGCAGCGGTATAACGTCAAGCTGTTATACCGCTGCGCCAATCTGTTACTTAACATAGTAGTGAAATTCATCGATATCGACAGTACTCGTGAGATAAGTTACTTTTTTCCCTTGGCCTAGGTTCGATTCTTATTTCGGCCTAGTGATTTTATTAAATTTAAAATCCTGGTGTGAGATTTTAGAAATTTGTAAAACAGTATAATGTTTGTGGTACACGTTTGGAAGTTTAAAAATATCAATAGGTAGGATGCGATGGATATTACCTAGCGGTCGCTTACATGAGCGCTGTTAGTATTTATTTCTAGTTAGAATATCTTAGCAGTTTCATTGATGTCACAGAGACGGCGCGCACGCGGCGCACGTAAACATCGTAGTATATCCGCCTGTCCATAGGTGTCACTTTTTATACATTTGTAGAGGGTGCAGTTTCTCTAGTATGTACCGGACATAATTTTAATATTTATTCAATTCGCACTGCGAAGGCTTGTATGACACATGGCAGATCACCTATATTAGTGATGTTTATTTTCGTAGCAATAAAATTGCATTCATATGCAAAATTGTTAGAGGTTGACTACCTATTCTCAATGGTTTTTGTATTGTCATAATAAATGAAACAAAAAGCTTGTCAAGTATAAATAGCTGTCTAAAGGAAAATATATGGTGACTTATTTCACGGATAAAATTCCTCACAAACATGGTAGCAGAGCGTTTAGGATTTTAAAATCGATATTACAAAATACGATAACAGTGTTTATTAGTGAATATGGCAACCAAACCAGATATCACGAGATTAAACATTGGAAACCTAGATGGCACCAACTGGTTGATATGGAAGTATAAAATATCTATGTTACTGAAGGGAATCCCAAAAGCCCTAGATCTATTAGAAGGTAGATATGTAAAAGTTTTATGTAAAGATACAGATGACAAAACTGCTTCAGAAAAGTTTCAAGAACTAGATAGTATTTGTCCTTATAATTCTTACGAGCAATATGAAAGATGAAATTGTTCAAAGAATAATGCGTTTCGAGTCTTCTAAAGAAGTATGGGATGAACTAAAAAGGTTGTTTGACGGAGATGGTGACGATTTAGTATATGACAATTGCCTAAAGTTCTTTGAGTACAAGAAGCAACTGGATGACAATATGGCTATACATCTTTCAAAGTTGAAGAATATTTGGTTCAAACTGAACAAAGAAATTACGAAGCTAGAAGGAAACAATGCGTTACCAGAGGTACTGTTGATATGTAAGATTTTAGATACTTTACCAGAGGAATACCTTATTTTCAAATCTAGTTGGCTACTTATGAGTAAAAAGGAGAGGTCTATAGAGAGACTAACCTCACAACTCTGTGCCTTTGAGAGAAACATAGATACACAGGCTTCTATGTCTACAAGTGTGAGTAACCAAGCTCTTACAGTTAAAGCGTTTCAGAAGAAAGTAAACAAGGCTTGCAATAAAAAGATAAAGTGCAATTACTGTGGTCAAGATGGCCACAAGGTAAGAAAATGCTCTAAGTGGTTGACTGATGGACGACCTCCCAAGCCAAACACAAATACAAATAATGTGAATAGTACAGTCCTAATGAACGTTGACAGATGCTTATACCCTGACAAAGATAATTGGTATCTGGACAGTGGAGCCACAAGCCACGTCACATTCAGGAGAGATTTATTCCATACGTTTGAAGTTTTTGGTTCACAACATACGGTAATGACAGCGAATGGCGAGAAAGTAGATGCCACTGGTAAAGGTGACATAAAGCTAGAAGCTACGGCTGGAGATCATAAAGAAATGATAATCTTATGCGATGTGTGGTGTGTGCCGACACTGCAGAAAAATTTATTCTCATTATTAGCAGCGCAAGATAGATTACCGCAAAGTTTATTTGAATCTGAACCCGAATTTTGTAGATTGAAATCTAAAGGTGAAGTCAAAGTTACAGGCATTCGAAAGAAAAGAGGAGGGCTGTTTAAACTTAATGTGAAGAATGTAATGCCACCAATTCTAGTCGAAATTAATGCACTGACACGCCAAGATTTATTACAGATTTATCACGAGAGACTTGTACATCAAAGCAAAACGCATGTGAAGAAGCTAATTGAAAGGGAACTGAAGATTAAGGTACCGAATAATACACATGAATGTTGTGAAGGTTGTAGCTTTGGAAAAATGAAAAGGCGACCTTTTGGAACCAGAGACAGAGCAAAGGTACCTGGCGAGATAATGCATTCAGACGTGTGTGGACCTTTTCCGTTTTCATACATAGGATATCGTTATTTCGTTCTATTTAAAGATGATTTCAGCAAATACCGCTATGTATACTTTATGAAACAGAAGTCTGAAGTCCATTCAAAGCTTCAATTGATGCTAGAAGAAAGTAAGGTAGCTGGTCATGTAGTAAAAGAACTATTAAGCGACAATGGTGGAGAGTTTGATAACGAGAAAACTCGAACAATACTACAAAGGTATGGCATCAAGCATAGATTGATTATGCCATATACGCCACAGCAAAATGGCTGTAGTGAACGGGAGAATAGAACACTTGTCGAAGCCGCTCGTGCCATGATGTACGCGCACGAAGAGTTGCCTATTGCCTGTTGGGCAGAACTTATAAATACCGCAGCGTATGTGCTGAATCGTACAGGACCCACACCTATTGATGGTAAATCACCATACGAATTATGGTTTAACAAGAAACCAAAGATAAGTCATTTAAGAATCATTGGAACTCCTTGTTACGCCCATGTACCCAAGCAAAAGCGTACGAAATTGGACAAGAAAGCAGAAAAATGTTTATTGATCGGTTACGATAATGATGACGGGTATCGTCTTCTGAATGGAAATTCACTGGTACGATCAAGAGATGTAGTATTTCAAGAGTCAGCAATCGGCAGATCTGACACGAAATTGAATAATGGATCAAAATCTGCTGAGGAAAACTCTGAGATGGAAATAAGTCTACGATTACCAACGAATCTTTTTGCAAGGGAGGAGAATGATCGAACGATTCATGATGTAAGGGAGGAAGCAAATGAAAGTTCAGATACATTTCAAGAGTGTATACCTCCTGAATCGTTTGAAGATACACCTGACACAGAGATAAATAACGGAATCCCAGAATTATCTTCGGAAACTCAAGATGAGCGTGATGAAACTGATGATGTGGACAAAGATTTATCAGATCAAACATTACCAGAACGCTTGGAAGCGATAAACGATGAGATTTTACCAGATAGAGAAATAGAGAATGAAGGACGAATAACTCTTCGAGACAGATCAAAGCTAAGACCACCTGCAAGACTTGGTGACTACGTAATGATATCAGTAGATGATAGGACTGAAAATGATGAACCTACAACATATTATACTGACGTACTACAGAGTCAGGACAAGGAGCATTGGTTAAAAGCAATGAAAAGTGAAATTAAGTCCTTAGAAGATAATAAAACCTGGTCTCTAGTTGATCTACCCAAGGATCGCAAAGCTATTTCGTGCAAATGGATCTATAAAATCAAAACGAACGCTGATGGTACAATCGACAAATATAAAGCAAGGCTTGTTGCTCGAGGTTTTTCTCAACAACCCGGAGTTGACTTTGACGAAACGTTTAGTCCTGTTGCAAAAATGACGACAATCAGATCGATCATAAGCGTTGCTGCGAACGAAGGTTTATCTCTTACTCAATTTGATGTCACAACTGTTTTTCTAAATGGGTCTATCAATGAAGAGATATACATGAAACAGCCAGAAGGTATAAATGACGGAACTAAACGAGTTTGCAAGTTAAAGAGAAGTCTATACGGACTTAAGCAAGCACCAAGATGTTGGAATAAGTGCATTGTGGATTACTTGAAGACCATAGGCTTTCAACAAAGTCAAACTGATCCTTGCTTATTTATTCGAAAGCGATTGCAGAATAAAATCATTTTGGCATTATATGTCGATGACGGACTCGTAGCTGCAACAAAGCAGAAGGATGCAGATAAGTTTATGGCAGAACTTAAACGAAGGTTTAAGATAACCGTAAAGCCTGCAGACTACTATCTAGGTTTGCAACTACTATACAAAGATGATGGCTCCATAAGTATAACGCAGAAGCATTACACTGAAAAGGTTTTAGCTAGGTTTGCGATGAGCAGCTGTAAATCAGTAACTACACCTATTATCAGAGATTCGGAACTACGACAGTCTGAAAGAGAGGGAATAGACGAGAAGTCATACCCTTATAGGCAAGCTGTTGGTGCCTTAGCTTACCTCATGGTAGGAACACGACCTGATATTGCCTACGCTGTCGGTGTCGTTTCCAGAAGCCTAGAAAATCCTTCAAAAGAAGATGTATTAAAGGTAAAGCGAATAATGCGCTATCTACAAGGTACATCAAGCTATGGAATAACGTATAAAAAGGATTACAAGTCTGGAATACTAGAAAGTTTTAGTGACTCCGATCACGCAGGAGACGTCAAAGACGGTCGCTCGACTAGTGGCATCCTTTGTTTATATGCTGGCGGACCTATCACCTGGGCAAGTCGAAAACAGTCATCGGTTGCTATTTCCTCGACCGAAGCTGAAATAGTTGCTGCGAGCGAAACAGCACGAGAAATAGTATGGCTGCAAAGACTATTTGATGAAATTTCTGCTCTGAAGAATGTTCCCATACTGCAGATTGATAATGACGCCGCTGTGAAGTTGGCTCAAAATCCTGAACTTCACAGAAGAACAAAGCACATTGCAGTCAGACACTTCTATGTGAGAGAACTAGTTGCAGATGGAAGACTTAAGGTTCAGCACGTTGGTACACAATTTCAAAGTGCTGATTTCTTAACAAAGGCTCTTAGCCGGCCATCTATGATAACAATATTGGACCGAATTGGTTTACATTGTTTGTTAAATTAGTATTTGTTATTTTTATAATAGACTTTACAAAAAGGGAGGATGTTAGAGGTTGACTACCTATTCTCAATGGTTTTTGTATTGTCATAATAAATGAAACAAAAAGCTTGTCAAGTATAAATAGCTGTCTAAAGGAAAATATATGGTGACTTATTTCACGGATAAAATGCCTCACAAACAGTGAACGGTCTGTTGTCAAATGTACTGCCAGTTTGAATGAACATGCGAGCTCATGTTTTTATAAAACCCATCGCAACAGTCCGTTTATGATGTGGGCTTCTGTGATCCAACTTGTGTAATTAATTTTCAAATATTTTTCGCTCTGAACCGATTACGATTACGGCAGTATTTAAGTTTGGACGGAAGCTGTCGATGACAGTGGGCGTGGCTTAAAACCTCAGATCTCGATTGTCAACTGTTTCACCTCATCCCCTTAAGTTTCGCTTTTTTCGAAAAACACGAGTGTTATTTGCATTTTCAGATAATAATGCTGCAACTAGCACCTATGATCATTACAGAGATGATAAAATCGGCCATCTTGGGCGCTTATGATGTCAGCTCAGTAAAGTACATCGTGACCTCCGGTACTTACATCCGGAAGGAGGAAGTCAATGCTATCAGACAGAGGTAAGGTTCAAAATAGTTTGCCATAAGCTGGGACTTGCGTGCTAGACAGAGTCTCAGACTCTAGTATTCATCAATAGCTGGTGCCGACTAGAAGAAATCATTAAGCTTCCGAAAACACGTCCATATCTTTGTCAATGGGAAAAGTATCTAAAACTCCGGCAGTATTTCATTGCTACGTTGAACAGTTATTTTTGCACTAATAGGTATGTTTCCTGGGTAGATAAATTATTATATTTAATCCGTCAGTGATACTATCAAATAATATTTGATCCGTATTTTATGCTTTAAAAATAAAAATTGACAAAGATAAAGCGCATCAAAGTTCAAGAGTGGAGCCTTGTGACGTCACTTTGTTAGTATAAAGTGTAGCACATCGTAACGTCACACGATATTTCATCGCATTGTAACGTCGTAATTTTTTGTTTAACAAAAGCAAAAATATGTGTCCAATATTTTTAGGTTATCTAACTGACGGACTAAATAGATTTTTATTGTCATCATCCCTATTTTATCTTCCAGGGTACCAAACCTAGTATCAGTGATACAGGCGTACGGGATGTCCGAAACTGGCTCTATTTGCAGTGAGATGGGATCTGCCAAGGGTTCCAGGCCTGGCAGCTCCGGCATGCCTTGTAACGGTTTTGTTATTAAAGTAAGTGGTTTTATCTTCTTTCCTCTTTTCACCTCTTCGTGCCACTCTTTTCAGAAACTTTGGAATGTATACTATAATAGCTTCTGCCAGCGGTTTCGCTCGCGTGGTAGTCGGAAATTATTCCACGGGAACATACTACTGGCAAAAAAAGTATTCAATAAAGATAAAAATCCAGAAAGCCTATCTTCGTTTTCTTATTATAAAACTTTTTGGATATTACCTCTTCCTATAACCTACCAAATTCCTACTTCGTGTTTTAAATTTTTATTCTCTCGAAGTAAGGCATAAGTACTTCTTGCTGCCTGCCGTATTATGCGGGGTGAGTCCGATTGCGAGGAGCTCGTGGCGCAGTTGTTGGGTCTGGTTTTTCCTGTAGTACCCAAACAACAGCTTAGACTACGAAATCATCTGCATTTGGTCGTACCTTCGGCACGTACGGTGTCCCGAGCTAACTCGCCTCTAGTTCGGGCGCTCAGGATGCTAAATGCCCATCTGACATCACCACCGGAGTGTGACCTCTTTGCTGGGAGATGGACAGATGTGTGTAGTGAGACATGTGAATGTTTAAGGTTTTGTGAGAAGATAAATAATTGTATATTCTTTGTACATTTTTAATTCTGTTAAGTTATTTTTTGTAATATTTTGTTTTTTTTTGTATTTTCCTCCTATGTTTTGTTGTCTCGTGTGTTTTTTTTTATAAATTAGTTGTTAGTTATATTTGTCTGCACTTCTGAAGAGAGCTATGGTTTCGAATGACTCTGACAGATGTCAACTTGACATAACACCAAGCACTAGTTTTTGGCGTGAACAAGGGGAATCAGACAAGAGATCGAGGGAGAAAATGGCGGGTTTGATTGAGTTGTGAATTTGTTATAAAACCTATGAAGAAATACAGTGAGAGTTACCGATTGTTCATGTAGATCAAACTACGTGCTTGGAAGAACGTCGTTTACGTTATTCTCCAAGGCATGACGTGATTAGTTACATTGTGGCCTTAAAATAAATAAATAAAATAAAAAAAACCTTTATTCCCTGTAACCTGTTTACAATACTTTTTTTCTTTTAAATTAAATCTTACATCTAGCTTATGATAACTATGCATTACTAGCTAATCTATATTAAATATTATCTTAATTAACTATCAGCTACCAGATCAGGTTGTCTTTTGACATAGGCCTCCTTTAAATTCCTCCACTTGTTTCGGTCCTTTGCTGTTTTTCGCCACTCCTTTGGTAAATCATCCTCCCATCTCTTTATCTGTCTTCCTCTTTGTCTCTTTCCATTTCTTGGGTACCATTCTGTAACTTTTTCTGTCCATTTGTCCGTTTTTGTTCTCTACATATGTCCCGTCCACCTTTATTTCAGTGTTCTTGTCTTTACTCTCACATCTGCCACCTCGGTTATGTTTCTGATTTTTGTAGCTTTCCATTTGTCCCTTAGCCTTAGGTTCAGCATGCTTCTTTCCATGCCTCTTTGGCACACCCTTAATTTGTGCTCGAAATTTTGTTAGAATGGCCAGGTCTGACAATCGTATATGAGGCATGGAAGAATACATGTGTTGTAGACTTTTCTTTTTTCGTATACAGGTATTTTCTTATTTTTCATAACCTCTTTGAGAGACCAGTATCTTTGCCAGCTGTTATTTATTCTTCTGTCCACTTCTTTATTAGATTGATCCTCCACTGCTATGATCTGTCCCAAGTATATTTATTCATCAACATATTCGATCTCTTCTCGTCCCACTTCTATTTTAATTTTAGCCTTGTTTGTCATCAATTTCGTCTTACTTGTATTCATTGACAATCCTGCTTTATTGCTTTCTGTTAACATTGTGGCCTTAAATACAAGCAAAGAAGTTCTTTAACTCCTAGCCCGAAAAGGACCCATGCAATAATGGCTTTTCCTGACAATTACACAGTCTTCCCTACATATTTAATTCTGCCTTATTCTTGAAGTACGATTTTACTTTATTTTTTCTTATTTTATTTGCACTCTTCTGCCTTAGGTGTGACCTGTAAAGTTATAAATATATACTTAAAATCTATCTCTGTGCCGAATTTCACGGATTCGGATCCGTGCCACCGTTCTGGCGTGATTGATTAACAAACATCAAACCATCCATCCATCCTTTTAATAAAGTAGAAAAGGATGCGTCTTTTTGCAAAGTCGTTTGCTTAGTGATCAAGCTCACCGCACAAGCTCAGCGCAAGAATATCAACAGCGTCTATAGCTTGCGCGATATGCATCGATTTGTTATTGAATTTTGTGTAAAATTAACATTTTCTAGAATTACAAAAATTATGTGTTCTTGTTTAATCAACTCCTCCAAGCACAACATTATGGAATATTGACCACTTAATTAAAATTTCAAAGATTATTTGAACGGATCATTGAAAATATGTTCTAGTAGATGGCGCGGTTTTAAATTTCTGAGGCATTCCACTCGAGTTTTTGAATTTGTATTGTGACACATTTAAAAACTCGATGGCCATTGAGAAGCACGGGGAGGCGCTTGCTGTCTCCCTTGACATATCGAAGGCCTTTGACAGGGTCTGGCACGAGAGCCTTATTGGTAAGCTTCCTTCCTTCGGTCTGCCTAGTGGTCTGTGTGACTGGATTGCAGACTTCCTGAGGGATCGGTCCATCCGAGTGGTTATCGATGGTTGCTCGTCCGGTCAGTTAGGTATTAACGCCGGAGTCCCTCAGGGGTCAGTGCTCTCGGCAACATTGTTCTTGCTGCACATTAATGACCTGCTAAAACCCGGAACCTTTGGGTATGCAGACGACAGCACTGTTGCTGAGAGATACGTATCTGGCGCACGGGCTACTGGGCCTCAAGTCCGGTCTCTTCGGGAGGCTATGGTTGAGCGCTTGAACCTGTCTTTGGAGGCAGTCTCCGAATGGGGCAATGCCAATCTAGTCAGTTTCAATGCTGGTAAGACCCAGGCGTGTCTTTTTTCCGCAAAAAAGAGCCAATTCCACCCGGCTCCATCCTTCCGTGGTGTAACCGTGCCGATAACGGACCATCTCGAACTTCTTGGTGTTACGTTAACATCGACCCTCAATTTTGGTCCATTCATTGAGTCAAAGGCTCAATCGGCTGCAAAAAAGTTGGGGATCCTTGCGAAGGTGAGACGGTACTTCACGCCTGAACAGCTGCTCAACTTGTATAAAGCGCAAGTTCGGTCATGCATGGAGTACTGCTCTCACCTCTGGGATGGATCTGCCAAATACCAGCTTGATGCACTTGAGTCGATTGACAGACGGGCCAAAAGGCTTATTGGCAACGATGCACTGGTCGCCTCAAAGCTCCAGAGCCTCGAACATCGACGCCGAGTTGCCAGCCTGTCGGTTTTTTATCGGTTACATTTCGGGGAGTGCGCGACAGAACTGCACAATTTGATTCCGCCAAGCCCTTTTCATCATCGGACTACAAGACGTACGGCAATGTGCCATCGGTACATGGTGGATATCCCACCCATACGCACAAAGCGTTTTGAAAATACTTTCATTGTGCGTACAGCTAAGGAGTGGAACTCCCTGCCGGCGTCCTTGTTTCCTGATAGCTACAACCTAGGGGTCTTCAAGTCAAGAGTGAATAGGTTACTTCTAGGCAAGCGTGCTCCACCTTCGACCATATCATCGCTTAACACCAGGCGAGATAGTGGTCAAACGCGAGCCTATAACGAATAATAATAAAAAAAAAAAAACATTTTGGTACAATGCAACTGTAATAACTACAAAAAATACTATAAAACAAATCGTCACTGTATTTAAAAAAAAAAAAAGATTAAAAAACACGCTTTAACATAAAACCAAAATAAAAAGTAGAATATAATTTTCAATAAATTTAAATTAAGAATAGTGAGATAAACAAAATAAAATATTGTAGAAAAGCGTGGGGTACTTTGTAAGATATTTTCAAAATGACTCTTACTTCTTATTTCTTACTTTTTACCAATAACTGTTGACAAAATATAACAATTGACATCATGCATGGGGTGCATGCTTTTATAACATGTAAATAATTATCATTATACGTTTATAACATTATGCTTCATTATAACGAGTGCTGACTTGTAGTCACACCAGGTTATCACACCAGGTTATCACGCCAGTGTGACAAACAGGATTTTTTTTCTCGTTTGTCACACCACTGATTTTTCCGCACCTTTTATTCCTAACTAGTGCTATCCTAGTTATACTAAAGGGTTTTTCAACCTTGCCGACTCGTAGTCACACCAGATTATCACACAGTATGACAAACAGGATTTTTCTCTCGATTTTTTTCAATAATGGCGGGTAGATGTTGAAATGAAATAAAATAAGCTGTGGTATTAACAAAATTCTTTTTTTATTTGAAAGGTACACTTGTGCCATTAAGTGTGGAATATGATATGACATCGTTCAAATGCCCGCCTCGGCTGTTTACAGTGGCACGGATCAGAGTGGTCCAATTTTCAATGACTCTTCTGCATAGATCCGGCTGAATTTGAGCAATGGCCTGTGTGTGTTCACCTTTAGGGCATCGGTCGATTGTGGTTTTTTTGCATAGACCTGCGACTTCAAAAAACCCTACAACAAAAGATCTAGCGGTGTCCAAATCGCATGACTTTTGTGGCCAATTCACATCACCCCTACGAGAGAAAACCATACGCTCAAATCGCTCATGCAGATTTATTATCATTTGAACGTGCTGTTCAATCGTGTAACTTGCCATAGTGATTCGGCATAAGTATCTGAATAATATTTTTTAACAGTATTATTCAATCAAAAGAAAATTGATATCGAAAAAAAAGAAGAGTCGACCATTTCCTTGAAACATTGCGTTAAAAACGGAATAAAAAACTAAAATCATCATTATCAGCAGATCGACTTTATAAGAATATATAGGGACTGCACTAGCAATTATTGTATACATGGTGTAGAAAAATCAGTGGTGTGACGAACGAGACAAAAAATCCTGTTTGTCACACTGGTGTGATAACCTGGTGTGACTACGAGTCAGCAACGATTATAACTATGCCAACAGTATTTATGGCAATAAATATTATGGCAAAACATTTATTTTCTAATGATCATTATGCTGAATTAAGCTATGCCAGTGTAAATTATGACATATTTTATGCTAATCATTCATAAACCACTGAGGATTTCCTCCTTAAATAACACTTCCTCTCCTAACTGTGTATTGAAAACATAAATCCAACACTGGTGTCACTATAATCCTAGAGATACCTAATCATTTGTTTTCTTCTTCAGGTGGTGGACTTGAACACCAGAGAACCTTTGGGTCCTAATCAAAGAGGGGAGATCTGTGTCAAGGGTCCCAGTGTCATGAAAGGTATGTTTTTATCCTTTCTTCTTTTTTGTACTTCTCTCTCTGCCGAGCCTTTTCCCAACTATATTGGGGTCGGTTTCCAGTCTAACATTCAGCTGAGTACCCGTGTTTCACATGGAGCGACTGCCCATCTGAACTCCGCCCCTAAGACGACCCACTGACCCGTTTCTGACCTACACAACCCAGTAACTGGGTAACAAGGTACCCCTTGGCTAGGCTGATGGTGGAACGGCTTAACGTGCTTTCCGAGGCACGAAGGAATCTCGATATTTTGAAATGGCCACCCATTCACGAATGGACCTCGTCAAGCGTTGTTCACCTCTTTGCCCAATCAAAAAGCAGTGGTGATGAAATAAGAGACCCAAAGTCGTACCGGCTTACCTACCGACCATAACATTACTTCCATCTTCGGGAAAACTCCTGGAGCGCCTTATCGTTCCACGTTTGCAACCGGACGGACATTTTTTTTTTTTTCCCACTATGGGAAACTCTACCGTAGACGCGGCCCTTACTGTTAGGAAAATAGTTAATACATTTGAACATAAGTACGTAATTAGAATTTTTCTAGATATTTCTGGGGGTTTTGATAACGCATGGTGGCCAGTTAATAACATTCCCGTAAAAAGTAAGCAGTCCGTGTGCTATCTTGCCTTTAGCTTTGATATTCTTTTGCAAAACATACAGGACGGTTAGTACCTACTGAGGACAAGCCTCAATGTCTCTCTATTCCAAACGCGAGACCAAGGACACGGACTTTTTAACGCGGAGTGACCGTGAGAAAATCTCTAGATTATGTGTTGTCTGGGAGGAACTTTTATCCGAATGGCAATGTAGGTGGGATAATGCCATCAAGGGCCGACACCTCCACCAATTCTTTCCATCCGTTCACGTGCGGCTGCTCAGGACGTGGCTGGAGGTGGATCACTGTGTTGCCTAATTTCTCACTAACTTTAAAAGTAAATTATTTTTCTACAAGCTCGTTGCCTCGCCTTTATGTCAGTGTTCTACATCTGACTGCGAATATGTACAATCTGCACATCATATTCTAAGGGAGTGTACTTTCTGGCAGTATGAACGCACTAATATGTTGAATAATGTACAGGCTGCATGAGGAGTTGTTTACTATACGGACCTTGTGGAAACTAGAACAAATTTCCGTGCGTTCAAGCTTTTTTGCCATAACTATTATTGGAATCAAATATAACAGCTTACAATGTTAGGACTCATATTAATGCTAATTTTTTTATCCGTGGTGCTAGGCAACTGGGCTTATCGCAGTTGTAAACGACCCTTTGTGGCTCTTGGTCTTGTTTGTTCTGCCTCCTGCTTGATATGGAGGGAATTCGAAATTTGTGTTTTTTCCTACTCCTCCGTTATTATTTTCTGATTTTTTTTTTTTTTTTTTTTTATTCTTTATAGGCTCGCGTTTGACCACTATCTCGCCTGATGTTAAGCGATGATATGGTCGAAGGTGGAGCACGCTTGCCTAGAAGTAACCTATTCACTCTTGACTTGAAGACCCCTAGGTTGTAGCTATCAGGAAACAAGGACGCCGGCAGGGAGTTCCACTCCTTAGCTGTACGCACAATGAAAGTATTTTCAAAACGCTTTTAACGCTGATTAATTTCGTAGCGGGATCCAAGACAGTTAAATTCATTCTCCGGGACTTTGTCGAGCTTCATTGCCTCGGCGCTTTTCTGTTGGTCGCAACTGTTAATTTTGGCGTTCAGGAGTTGCAGTGGTTTGGGAATAGTGCGGTGGGATAGAACCAAAACAAAACAAAAAGTAAGGAGCCAGCTTGGGTTTTAACCCGTGACCTACAACTTCTAAGTTGCGGTTCTTGCCACTGCTCACAGTGTCAGCTGTCATTTGTGTATAAGTTTGATGTTTGATGACTAAGTTTTTATTCACTTTCAACTTTGATGCGGAGTCTACATGTCCCGGTGTCTGTAATCAAAACAAGTAAAATTTTAACCAGTTCCCAGTATCCAATTGAGCTGAAAACCTGCACACACATTTTTGTCTCGTGGCAATGCTATTCTATTACAGCCAAGAATTTGGCTAAACAACTTGCTTCTATTGAGCAATGCCAAGGAATGTTATTTAATTCAGCCAATGATTTGGTATCAGAAATTGATATTGATAATAATTTAAATTAGAAATTAGGACAATAGGGACAACCTCTTGCAAAGTTATACAGGATAAAAATTGCAAAATAAAATCAAATAAAAGTTTAAATTCGGTAAATAGTATTAACCTGGTGCATCAAAATATTCAAGGATTTATGAACAAAGATTTAGAAGTAGAATTATTTATGAACTTTAACAGTATTGATATTCTTTGTATAACAGAACATTGGCTTAAAAGCCACCAGTTATTGTTCAATTTAAATAATCACCAGGTTGGTAGTTCATTCAGCAGAGTTAATGCTATACATGGTGGCTCATTGATTTTAGTAAGTAACCTGCTTAAATTTAAAGACCGTAAGGATATTGTGAGCCTATCTGTTGAGCGGACAGTTGAAATAGCTTGTATATAATTGGAGCAGTTTATTGTATTAAGCGTATACAGACCGCCTTCAGGATTGTATGACTGCTTTGAAAAGGTAATGGATGAAGTGTTACACAAGATTTGTAACTCGAATAAATCCATTATCACTTGTGGTGATTTTAACGTTAATTTATTAGAAAACTCAGCTTCTTGTAGTAAAATAATAAGTCTGTTTCAGTCCTACAATCTTGTAAACCTATTTTTGGAGCCCACAAGAATAACCCCAACTAGTGCTACATGCTTAGATAATATTTATACTAATGTTATACCAGTCCACAAAGAAATTATAAATTTACTAGATTCTGATCATTGCGGGCAGAGGATTACTATACCAAACCAAAACAACAAAGTGGCTAAAAAGGATATCACTGTTAACCCCAAAACTGCAAGTCGCTTGGCAGCTTTTAAAGTTAAACTCATTAATAAATTACCAATTTTGTCAATTGATGCTGATCCTAATCATCTATATGATGATTTTTTTAGTATATACTGTAAACAATTTAATTCGACCTTTATTCCCAAGACTATCACCGTTAATAGTAACGCATCATTCAGTGATTGGGCTACCATTGGTATTCATAAAAGTAGAACACGGCTTTATGAGCTGTACAGTGAAAGGACTTATGTAAACACTGCTGAATTTAATTTATATGTCAGAAATTATTAAAAATTATTTAAAAAAGTTTGTTGTTTGGCCAAGTCGCGTTATTTGAGCTCGAAGATTAAAAACAGTAGTAATGTTATTAAAACGACTTGGAATATTATTAATAGTGAAACGGGAAGATCTGGTAACCGAAATATTGACTACGGCCTGTCTATTAATGGCAACATCATAAAATCAGACTTCAGTCGCAGTGGCCTTTGAAAATTTCTTTTCAGATATTCCCATTTCAACTACTAAATACTTAAACTCATCACCTTCTGTTGCTGAGTCTTTGCTAAAAGAAAATGTTAATGTTTGCAATTCGGAATTTCGTTTTGAACATATTACTTGTAAAGACATAATTAAAACCTTTCACACTTTAAATGTTAAAAAGACTGCAGATCTGTGGGGTCATTCTGTAGAAGTTGCTAAGTCTATTATTGACATTGTCGCACCTAGTTTAGCTATTATCTTTAATAATTGTATCGACTGTGGGGAGTTTCCTGACCTTATGAAAAATAGTAAAATAATACCTTTGTTTAAATCAGGTAGTACATCAGACCCTACAAATTATAGACCTATTTCAGTACTACCTACGTTTAGCAAAATATTTGAGAAATTAATTTTAGAGCAATTGCAAAGATTTTTTAATAAACATAAATTATTACATAGCAAACAGTTCGGTTTTACAAGGGGTCGTTCAACTACTGATGCCGGTGTTGAGCTTTTAGGACATATTTATAATGCATGGGAAGATAAGTGCGATGCCTTGGGAATCTTTTGTGATTTGTCCAAGGCATTTGATTGTGTTTTTCATGAAACGCTAATCAGGAAACTCCGCCACTACGGGATCCGGAACAGCGCTCTGGATCTTCTTACTTCATATTTGAGTAATAGGATTCAGACCGTTGACGTTAATGGAAAAAGATCTCCTGGATCTATGGTAACAATGGGAGTCCCGCAGGGCTCGATTCTTGGTCCTTTCTTGTTTCTTATTTATATTAATGACTTGCCTTACCTCATAAAGGATAACCATGATATAGTGTTGTTTGCGGATGATACTTCACTTTTGTTTAAACTTAAACGTCAGCAGCTGGTAACTGACGATGTAAATAGCGCGATCTCAAAAGTAGTTCACTGGTTCAATGTTAATAATTTACTTCTTAATGAAAAAAAAACCAAATGCATTAAGTTTACCCTACCTCACGTTAGGCAGGTGAAAACCGATGTGTTGATAAAGGGCGAAGAATTGAATCCTGGAAATAGCACAGTATTCTTAGGCTTAACTTTGGATGCTAAGCTTCAGTGGGGCCCACATATAGATAAATTGTCAAAGAAGCTAAGCTCCGCAGCATATGCTGTTAGAAAAATTCGTAATTTAACTGACATAGAGACAGCCCGTTTAGTATACTTTAGTTATTTTCATAGTGTAATGTCATACGGTATTCTGTTGTGGGGAAATGCCGCCGACATCCAGACTATCTTTGTTTTGCAGAAAAGAGCTGTTCGATCAATTTATAAATTAAGCCCGAGACACTCTCTCAGAGAGAAATTTAAGGAGATTAATGTAATGACTGTGCCTTCTCAGTATATTTATGAAAATCTTTTATATGCCCATAAAAATATAAAATTGTTTAAAAAATACAGTGATATCCATAACATAAATACTAGGAACAAACACAAATTTGTAGTACCAACAACAAGGCTCAAGAAAATAGGTGGCTCGTTTAGATTTCAATGTGTACGCTTTTATAATAAGCTTCCAAGCCACGTGCAAGATCTAAGTCTTAATAAATTCAAGTCTTTCATTAAACGTAAGTTGTGCCAGAAAGCGTTTTATACAATAAAAGATTACATTGAGGACAAAAAGGCTTGGGATTGAGCTGCTCCAATTAATTTTGTTTTTTTATTATATTTTGCACTATGCATTTTGTTATTATAAATATTTTTTTTATTTTTTTGGTTTTCTTGCAATGACAAGAATATTTACTTTTTAAAGTATTATATTATTTTATTTTAATTATTGTGAATGTGAAGACTATGTGGATATTTTTTTTTGTTTTTATTTAAATTTATCTTAGTTTTTAATCATGGTCTGGCAGTTTGAGTAGTTTATGCGGCCTACCCGAATGTCCTTTCTTTGGTATTGTTCGTCGAATCGTTGAGCTCCTTAAATTCTGAGTTGAGCTGCTCGGTTATTGACAAATGCGTGCACTGACTGGACAGGTCCACTCAATCTGGCTGGTTCTTTCCTCAAAAGACCATTTCAGACATCAGTCTACATGGTCTTCACATGATCTAATCAAGATTTTGTCAGGACTTTAAAAGAGACTGTGACCTCTGAGTTTGTTTCGGCCTTTCTTCTCAGAGTAGTCAGATAGGAAACGCCGACCTCATCTAGTTTTAAAAATATGTTCGACATGTAAAAGTGTTTGTACAAACCAACTTACAGAAATAAAATCATTTATCATTTATCATATTTTCTATTTAAAAGCTTGTAAAAAAGAAAACTTTTTTAAAAACATAATATCTTGTTTTTTTAGCATATTTGCACAACGTGTATCCCGACTGTAAGGATGAGGAAGGGTTCCTCATGACCGGAGACATCGGTTACTATGATGAAGATGGATACTTCTACATCGTTAACAGAATTAAGGAGTTGATCAAGTTCAATGACATGTCAGTGAGTATACAATCTACTCAATTACGGGTCTTCTTCTTTCTGGTCGATTAACTCAGTAATAGTCTCAACCATTCACCACACAACAAACACACCAAACCAGCATTCAGATTCTGTTCGACCAGTATGTAGCTACTTAGACAGGTCTGTCTTTCGCTACGTTCAAATCCTGAAAGGTGCAGGTGGTCGGGCATGAAGGGCCGGCAATAATGTAAGCCCTATCATGCGAAGGGGCCCACACTGGCACTGAGTTTTGGATAGGTCTATGATGCCCCATTGAGCCAGGTTGTTTCTCCAGCGGTACTGGTGAACAATTTTAATAACCCCTATAACAGAGGGGGTAGTAGCAGGGTTTTTGAGCAAGCATTTTCAGGCTAAATAGTTGTTCCTGAAACCTACAACCTGGGGGTCATCAAGTAAATACTGAATAAGCTAGTTCGAGGCAAGGTTTCTTCATCGTCGACCACATCATCGCTTACCAGCAGGTGAGATAGTGGTCAAACGCGAGCCATTGCCTCTTCAAAGGCCAATGGGCATTCCTGCCTGTTAAGATATATATCGTTGGATAGATCTCTTCAAGGCGAGTACTATTTATTGAGGCGACTCCTCTGGATTCTGGATAGGGCAGCAGCTAGAGAGCTCTAAATGTGAGACAGTAAATCTCATTTAAATTCTGGTATTCCGTCAAATAATTGCTTTTGTTAGTACTGTGCCTTTCAATCGTCGTTTTATAACCCTGTAAGCTACGACTTTTAAATTTGCTCTGGACACAAAGGATCTAGATAGATCTTTCCAAGAAGATTCGTGTACTTTTTGGCTATAGGGTACCAAACAAAAACTTTAACTGCCAATTTGACTTTAACCAGTTTGACTTCGGTGATATATCACAGAACTCTTCAATGGCGTCATTTCCAAATCTTTCAAAAAACGAAGAAATGAAAACAGGAACACCGACTTGTTTACTTATTTTCCACTTCGTAGTGTTTTTATTTGGAAGTAGGTTGTTTTGTTGAGTGCTGACTCGTAGTCACACCAGGTTATCACACCAGTGTGACAAACAGGAATTTTTTTTCTCGTTTGTCACACCACTGATTTTTCCACACCATTTATTCCTAACTAGTGTTGTCCTAGTTATACTAAAGGGTTTTGAGTGCTGACTCGTAGTCACACCAGATTATCACACAGTATGACAAACAGGATCTTTTTCTCTCATTTTTTTTTTCAATAAGGGCGGTTAGATGTTGAAATGAAATAAAAGAAGCTGTGGTATTAACAAAATTCTTTTTTTATTTGGAAAGCACACTTGTGCCATTAAGTGTGGAATACGAGAATGATATGACATCGTTCAAATGCCCGCCTCGGCTGTTTACAATGGCACGGATCCGAGTGGTCCAATTATCAATGACTCGTCTGCATAGATCCGGCTGAATTTGGGCAATGGCCTGTGTGTGTTCATCTTTAGGGCATCGGTCGATTGTGGTTTATTTGCATAGACCTGCGACTTCAAAAAACCCTACAAGAAAAGGTCCAGCGGTGTCAAATCGCATGACCTTTGTGGCCAATTCACATCACCCCTGCGAGAGAAACCCAAACGCTCGAATCTCTCATTCAGATTTTTTATCATTTGCTGTTCAATCGTGTAACTAGCCATGGTGATTCGGCATAAGTAACTGAATAATAAATTTTTAACAGTATTATTCAATCAAAAGAATATTGACATCGAAAAAAAAAAGAAGGGTCGAGCACTTCCTTGAAACATTGCGGTAAAAACGGAATAAAAATCTAAAATCATCATCACCAGCAGATCGACTTTATTAGAATATACAGGTACTGCACTAGCAATTATTGTATACATGGTGTGAAAAAATCAGTAGTGTGACAAACGAGAAAAAAAATCCTGTTTGTCACACTGGTGTGATAACCTGGTGTGACTACGAGTCAGCAACGCTAAAAATATACTAAACTAAAATATGCCGCTAAAAACTAACTCCTCCACATCGTTGCCCACTGGTAATGTACCCAAAAGGCTGGCAGCTTTAACCAATTTGACTTAAACCTTTGAGTTTGACTTCGGTGATATATCACAGAACTCTTCAATAAATGACGCCAAATCTTTCAAAAAACGAAGAAATGAAAACAGGAACACCGACTTGTTTACTTATTTTCCACTTCGTAGTGTTTTTATTTGGAAGCCGGTTGTTTTTTTTTGTAAAAAAGATTTTGTAGCAAAGATTCTTCTTAAAAAGTTATCTCTAACGGTGTATATCTCATAGATATTTGGTGCTATGACAACCTTAACTTCGGTGTTCAAAATTAGTTACCCGTTTATGTAATTAACTCTAGACGAACTAACAATTGACAAAATTCGCGTATGAAGCAAATGACCTTCTTGAAAAGCCTTTTCCAATGACGTATTTCTTATGGCTATTGAACTTTGGGGCAGATTTCTATGGTTGGATGCCCAATCTCCTTTTTAGAGAACCTTTTTAATAGACTCCAAATGGTGTAAGAAACCTTTGAAGAAGCATTAATTGATTCTACTCCATATCGTTTGCAGATAGCTCCAGCAGAATTCGAAGCATTTCTTCTCCAGCACCCTTCGGTTCGCGAAGCAGGCGTCGTCGGGAAGCCACACCCGAAGCATGGAGAAGTTCCTGTGGCCTTCATTGTGTTGCAGCCAGGATGTACTGCTACTGAAGAGGAACTAGTGCAGCATGTGGGGGTAAATTAATAAATAAGTGTTTTTTACTGTCCCATCATCATCATTTCAGCCAAAAGATGTCCACTGCTGAACATAGGCCTTCCCCAAGTATCGACCGGTCCCGTGCGACTCGCATCACTTGGTTATTAAAGCTGTTTGTCACCAGCCTTTTCTTTACATGGTCATATAACATGTTGGCTGAGTAATATTTTTTTGCAAACCTCTTAGGATAGGATAGTTGGACCCCTTTTCCACATTTAGAATCCCATTTGGTCCGTTGTGTGTGCAAGCCTCCTCTCTGTGAGAGGGAATGGGCCGTAATTCACAAAGCGGGCGCGGGCCCAATGCTGGTTGGTGGATGTGTCTTCAAATTTCTGGTTCTAAAACATTTGCGGCCGGTACCAATGGGTCACCCACTGCTCTAATAAACCTTTTAAAATTCAATGATTAATCTTTTTCTTTTTGAGTCGATGGTGTTTTGGTTTTAACCCTTAGCACTCCAACAAGTGGGTTATGCTCTGAACTGGGGTATCGCACTCACATTAAAAATCAAAGGTGAAGAAAAGAACATTATCTTTTTCTTACAGTTAACGATCAGAGCGCCTCTAGCAGGTGGTGTGCGCTTCATCGAGCGTCTACCGCGAGGAGCTACAGACAAACTAGACAGGAAAGACTTGCTGCAGAGGTTACTAGATGAAGATGCCAACTGAGAAGAATGTACGAAGAATAGTGTTAGGGACCTGTCTGATGACGCGTCGATAGGCGATAAATGAATGTTTAAAGTTTAAAATTAAACTGAAGTGCAATTTAAAAATAATAAATCATGTGAGCATCAAATGAAAATCTGATTCTGATTGAAATCGTTTTTTTTTTTCAATTTTTATGTTGGGCTTTTGGGCCAACTAAGGCAGATTTTCTTTATTGTTTACAATCGGTCTGCTTTGACCTTGATTACGAATCTCGCTTGATGGTAAGCGATGGCAATGGTCAAAATGCCAAAATTTAAGGGATTGGTTATATGATGTGTAGATAGCGCTTGGGATTCCCAAACAGTTTTGAATTCGTTTCAATCACTATTGTGACATTTTCGTTATTATAATGTACCTTGTCTGGAACCTCTGGTTATTTCTAGTTACCTTTATTTATTCTATTCATGTTCACACAAAACACTTAACTAACAGGGAAAAGAAATAATACAGATAGAAGAACACAAAAGTACTGCTGACCAGCGACAGTTAAGTTGGATGATAGACGATGGCACGGTGTGTAGAAAGCAATAGGAAACTTAAAAAACTTTTTAACAAAAAAATCAAACCGACTTCCAAAACAAAACACTATAAAACGAAATATTCCGTTTTTTGACACCGACTTCGGTAAAGAAAGTTATTTTCCGCTTTTTGTTTTGGAAGTCGGTTTGATTTTTTGTAAAAAAAAAAATATTTAATTCTTTTTAGTTTTGGTAGGTACCTCCAAATACCATAAAATCATTTATAGCCAAAGTAAATACCATACACGACTAGGACCCATTGTTTTATTTCGGATTTCCAGTGCCTACCTTCCGGCTTCACCACTAGATTAGTTCGATGTTACCATTTTTGTCAGTACCATTTGTTCAGGCCTGTGTGTCCTATGATGAGCTCTTAATACTCAAGCAGGCGTAAATTTGTTCTTCTAATAAATGTATTTGCGACTCTTGGGACTTTAATTGGCACCAGTAAATCCCCCAAAGATATTACACCATTTATTTATAAGTATTTGCTTCATTCGGTTAACTATTCGATATATCTTATACCTGTGACATACTTTCCAGTGGCCACCTGTGATCTTTTTCATCAGTTCCATTTCACTAAATGACATTTTCTGAGTGTAAATTATTGCATTTTGTCGGAATGTTGTATGTATTTAAATCGTGCCGAAAACTTTGCTTGCGCGATGCAGGATTTGTGTGACGTCATGTCATTAGTTCGGCGGCGTTGGTGCCGCTACATAGTAATAAAGTCAGTGTGGCTTGATTGGTCATCATCTTCCTGCCCTTATCCCATGTTACTTGGGGTCGGCGCAACACGTTTTCTTCTTCCATACCGTTCTGTCCCCTGTCACGCTATTACTGACTCCCTCATCCTTCATATCACTCCTCACACAGTCCATCCAGCTTTTCTTTGGCCTTCCTCTTCCTCTCCATCCATCCACATTTATATTCATAACTCTTTTAGTAACATGTGTTTCATCCCTCCTCATCACAGGACACACGGTTTCCCTTCAACTTTTCTGTCACTAGCGCCACTTTCAAACTGCCTCTAATATACTCATTTCTTACTTTATCCAATCTCGTCACGCCGCACATCCATCTCAACATTCTCATCTCTGCTACATGCAATCTCCTATCATCCTGATTGGTATCAATATCAAATTAAACTTATTAGATAGTGAAACCGACCAAGGTGCATTGGAAGGCCTCCCACTAGGTGAACCAATGAACCGGTTAGGTGTTTTGGGAATCCGCTGGATACGAGACACACGGGATCGGTCAATGTGGCAAGGCTTTGGTGAGGCCTATGTCCAGCAGTGGACGTCTTTCGGCTGAAATGATAACAATCTATACTAATAATTTCGTCAAGGGGTACGGTAGACTCGAATGAAACCTTACCTGAATATTAAAACATAAAAAATTAAGATTTCGATTCGAGTCGACATCATAAATAGCCGCTAAATTCGAATTGTCGAGTATATTCATATTTTGTTAAATTCTAATGGTGCTGACCATAGTGCTGACAGAAAAATTGCAGTCGCCATATTGGCCACTCTAGTGAAACTTCACTGTCACCGGATGACAACTTGAGTTCGGTTCAGAGTTGCCAGAATGTAACTTTCGACTCAAAATGTAACTTTCACGTAACTTTTAGGACTTAATAAAAAATATTCAAATATTTTCCAGCAACAAAAAAATACTAAAAATTACTATGTCTAAGGCTTAACATGCATTGCGTTTTTTAGCCACGTGGATTTTATTTGCGCGATTTTTTGTCCACGTACTGAATCTGGCTAACAAGCACTGCAGATAAAATTCAGCGCAATTTTTCTCTCTTTCTATCTGTTCATAGAGCTCAAAATTGTTCGTGCGAATTTAATCCGCGCCGCAGTTCGGTGGATTCAGTGGCAAAACTAGGATTTCTTGCGGTATTACTTCCGCGACATTTTTTTACTGCAATGTGTGCAGCTTCATACAATTTTAGGTCGCAGAATGGTCGGAAAAAAATCGCGCGTATAAAATTCGCAGTGCGTGTTACTTAGATTCAGTGAGCGATTGAGCGTTTTAGTGTCGTTTTCCACATAAAATAAATTAAGTAACTTTTCTCATGAAAATGCAACTTTTTGAGACGTCTCATTTAATATTTGACTATCTACCACTGGCAGCACTGGTTCCTTTTCTCTATAGTAATTTTGTCAAGGAGTACGTAGACTCGATCGAACCCTCACCTGAATAATTGTATTTACCATAGAAAAAAAAATACTGGGCATAATAAAAGTTGAAGTTGAAATTCTTTTCGTAACAAAATTTAATGTTTTCTTCGTCTATACTTTCTGTAACTTCTATGGTGTACATAATAAAGAGTATTCTATTCTATTCCATAAAATTATATTGTAAATTTTTCAGTATTCATTTAGTTTTTCCGCAAAATTTCAAGTATAAGCCTACCGGCGGCGTTCCTGTTTTCGGTCCACAGCACTGAAACATTAACCACTAAAATTTTATCCCTGTCACTGGTTAACTGTGAAGTGCCGTGCTTTACCGACGCAGTGTGCGCCTGGAAAGTGGCTTGCCCGAATACGGCGTTGCCTGAAAACCCATCTTCCCAAAGACAGTGGGATGAGCTGGTCTGCAGATTGGTACGGAATAAACTCATAAATACGTCCACCAATACTGCTGAATGTGCTCGCCTACTGGCTGTAGGTGAGTGGGAGTCGGGCCTCTGGCTACAGGCATTACTGCCACCCAAAATAGGTACAATTTTGAGTGACACTACCCTCTGGATAGCTACATGTCTGCGCCTAGGTACTCCCACCGAAGCTCCACATCGTTGTCAATGTGGTGAAGCAGTCGACCGCCTCGGACACCATGGCCTATCCTGCAGTAGGAGCGCTGGTCAGATAGCGCGGCACGCCAGCATTAATGACATCATACGTCGAGCTCTAGCTCTTGTCACCACCGGGGTGCCAGCTGTTTTAGAACCCAATGGCTTGGCACGCGACAGTGGGAAGAGACCGGACGGGATGACCATAATGCCTTAGAACTTGGGTAGGCCTTTGGTGTGGGATGCAACATCTGTCGATACCCTTGCGCCATCCCATATTCTTAGCACGGAGGGCTGTGCTGGGGCGGCTGCAGCTGGTGCAGATAACCTCAAACGGCGCAAATATAACAACCTTATTGGCAGTTATATGTTTGAGCCGTTTGGGGTTGAGACATTAGGTCCATGGGGTCCGAGTGCTCACCGAGTGTTTCGAGACATAAGTAAACTTTGGTTGACTGTTCGCGTGACCAGAGGGCCGGCCCTTTCTTCAGCCAGAGAATCAGCATTACCATTCAACGAGGTAATCCTGCCAGCGTTCTGGGCACGTTTCCCATTGACATCGATGTGGACGAATTTTTTCATGCGCAATGAGCCCTTTTCCCTCTCCCCTTTGTTTGTAAGTTTGTTTTGTTATCTATACTTCTATATCTATACTAATATTATAAAGAGGAAAGATTTGTATTTTTGTATGTAACGAATAAACATTAACACTACTGGACCGATTTAAAAAAATATTTCACCGTTGGGAAGCTACAATATCCCCGGGTGACATAGGCTACTTTTTATCCATGTATTCCCACGGGAACGGGAACTACGCGGGTGAAACCGCGAGGCGTCCGCTAGTTAGTCATAAGATTAGAAATATTCAATTGTATATATTATTTGAAGTATTAATTAAATGGTTTTATATAGTGATTTACCTGCTTTTTTGATTTTTGAATTAACTTTTAATATTTATAACTTAATACTTTCCTTTATTTTTTACTTTGTTTGGTTTACACACATCATGCCGAAAATCGTAAGTATTTCATAAAATGAATGTCTTTCTTTGGTCTTTCATCATTATTTTGTTTGGTGATACCTACATAATTTTACAACAGCCGAATCTTCTTGCATTTAATAAACATTGTCACAATTGTGGAAAATAGATGCAGCGAAGGGCTCTTCGTAAAGATGGTGAATAACAGCAAAATTATTTTACCTATCTGCGCCGCAGTCATCGCATTTTCTTAAGGCTCCGCCGCAAGTTTCAAACGCGCCGAATCTGATGACGTCACCTGCACGCGTGTGGAATCCGCATACCTACAGCATTTTGCTGAAATGCGTGTCGTGCACCGCGGATAGGTGCGTGAGGCTGCATACGATTTCATATAAAGATTTATAAAATGCAATGACTGCGGCGAGTGCGGCTCCTGCGGTTCGTCTAGGTGTGCATTCACCTTTAGACTTTCTGCATTCAAATAAAAGAAAGCGGTTATGGACGTCAGATGCCAAGTAGGTCAGATTCCATGTACGTCATTTTCCAGCTAGGACATTTTCCAACTAGGTCAGATTTTGAGTCTGTAATGCAAAATACAGTCAGTATCATAACTTTCTGACATGAAATTAAGCCATGTAAATAAGAAAAAAATTTATTCGTAGTAATTTATTTTCATATTACTATATTTCGAAACAAAAAAAAAACTGTTCATATATTCGGCGATGGAGCTCAGATTCCAAGGTCTTTAAGACTTTGTAGTATTTATTTTTTCTATGGTCAATGGTCATACAAATATTTGTTCCGTGCGGGAATCAAACCCGTTACCCGCGACACGCAGCGCAGCAGTTAATCGCTCATGCACTGCGCCCATTCAGGTCAGATTCGAACAGTAGCATTTCTTCTATGCTTGAAATGTTGTGCTCCGAATCTGAGCTTAAAGATACGATACTTTGACTTTCAATTGAAGATAAAGTTGAATCACTTTCTGATTCGCTAACAACAGCTGAATTGCGCAAGTGAATTTGACAAGGTGAAGGGTTTGAGCACCATCAAACCGACCAATATCACATGTGAGATGAATGACGCGATGTGGATTCCCGTCTGTGTGATTGGTCGATTGATAGCGGTCAAAAGCTTTGCGTTGCCGTATTCACTTACGCAATACGGCTGCAGAAATGTCTCCCGTATCCTGTTCTGAATTTTCTCTGTAACTTAATTTGGATGCTCTTCTTAAAAATTCGGATCAGTTAAGTGCCCGTTTTTGCACTCTTCATTTAAAATTTCAATGAGTCATCAAATTTTATGTCAACACTTCTAAATTTTTTACAGGCTTATGTACCTCTGCATCTTTTATTTTTAAATCATTATATGAAGTTAACATACATTTAGTGTCATCATTTCTAGACTATAGAGTCCGTGCCACCAAAGAAATCTCGCAGACATTTGGCGATGAATATAACATAAGTAAGTGTACCAGAAACCATTATTTACTCAAAATCTGACCTAGTTGGAAAATGTCCTAGCTGGAAAATGTCGAACATGGAATCTGACCTACTTGGAATCTGACGTTCATTACCGCTTTCAAATAAAATAAGTACTTCTCAACTTCCAGTGACATGCAATTTTTGAAATGGCTAAATATTTGCAAGAAACTGCAAGCAAATGCAACTGTGCAGTCGATGTGTTTGAACCGCTTACCGAGTATAATGTTGTCGCATTCCACACATCGACTGCACAATTGCATTTGCTTGGCAAGTTATATATCTGTTCTGTTTCTGGGTGTTATTTGTATCTGATACAAATAACACCCAGAAACAGAGCAGATATATAACTTGGTCATTAAAATGCGCCTGCAAAAATGCCTTCCTACTGCAAAAGAGTGGAACTCACTGCCTGCGTCTGTGTTTCCAAACGCATAAAACCCGAATCTCTTCAAAGTTAGAGTGAACAGGCTTCTTCTGAGTTAGCTCACTCCATCGTCGACTTTGTCTCTGTCACCTCTGACCTAGACTAGAGCCAAGAGCAATCCCATCATAAATAATAAAAAAAGGTGATAAATATTTAACGAAAATGTTGTATATAGAGAAATTTTATGATAATCAACCTGTGATGTATAATGGAGAATATTTATGATAATTTCTTAATAAGTACCTTTGCCAACTTCTCATTGCGAAATGCAGTTGTTTTACTTGGCTTACCAATTTGTATAAAGAACAACATTTTAATTTTTTATTTTCAAAAGTAGTAAGTACTTACTTACCTAACTACCAAAGTAAAGAAAAAGACTGAATGCTTAAAACAGAGAGGTTTGCAGAGAATAAACCTTAAAAGCTATTTGTTTTGTTAATTTATGTAAGTTTATTTTGAAAGTTGATTTAAAATTAAAATTATTAATGTAAAAACCTTTTGCAGTTTTAATTAACTATATTTATTAAACACAATGAACAATGCTATACGAATCTATGCCTTGCTTTGCCTATAATATTCCTTGAGAACCGATACCTACAGAAATATCTACCTACATTTTGTACTTCATGTGTATTATGAGTCACATTTCACCCAAGCGAAGCCGGGTTTTCATCTAGTACCTATATATACCTAATTTAAACTAATTAAAAAGTTTAACCAATTAAAGAGGTGGTTAGGAAGCAGTCCAAGTAGCGTCGGTAATTAATGAGACATACCTTTTATTTTTTTATTGGCCTATCTACAACTGTTACACCAATAATAACCTTCTATTACAAGCAATAATATAAACTGAGTGTACAATATGTTACGATAGACACAGCATGCAAAAACAAAATTATAATAGAAAGTTACAATAATAGTGCAGAAATAACACTCATAAGCGTGACAATTTTCTCAGCGCCTTTCGTTTATGTAAGGGCCTGACGTCCGACCAACTGGGTATCTCAGGAACATCATTTCGCGTATATATGCATGAACATATCACGTTAAAAAGAAAACAATTATTTCGTGAATATAAGAATGTCGCTATATTGCATAACTATAAATTTGTGTGAGTTAAGCATGGCACTATACTCGTCCGTGAAAAGGAACAATCGAAGTCGTTCGCCATACGGTAACACCAAGAACTCAGTAAAATCAAACCAGGGGCTGCTGCCACTAGGGATGAATCTACCACTAAGAACGATTCTATCACTAAGGATGAATAAAGTACCCTTTATTAAAGTGTTTATTTACTTTTTAATAATGTACTTTTTAATTGTATCTTGTTTGTCTAATGTAAACTTTTTCATAAATATTGTTTTACGATATATTGCTCTCATGCTTTCCGTTACTTATCTTTGCTCTTTCAATATTATGCTATGCTATTCTATGTAAAAGAGAGACTTAGTTGTTTCGATTGCACACCTACGATTATGGCTGATAAATTAATGATATAAGTAGGTTAGAATTGGGGGTTCTGAATCACGTCTATAGAATTGGGGATTCTGAATCACGTCTATAGAATTGGGGATTCTGGATCATGGTTCGAGCGCAGCGAGAACAGGAGATTCAGAATCCCTAATTCTATAGACGTGATCCCGAACCCCCCAATTCTATAGACGTGATTCAGAACCGTAATTCTATATCGATAAATAAGCAATGAAATCTTCTTGCACTGTATCGCTGACCTAAGGTTATGATGAATTTGTGCTTGATTTATAATTTTCGTCGCGTATTAAATATAAACTCTCTTCCCTTCACAGCATTTAAATAAAAACATTGTGGAAAATGTATAGCATGTTGCATCCAAGGATCGTCATATATTTCCCAATCTTCTATAACACCTCCACATGAGAAACACGCTGCTTTATCATTTATACTGTTTCCACAATAAAAGAATCCAGAGTCAGCCATTTCCATCACTAATCTTTTCTTTGAATCTGCCGTTGCCCAGTAATAATTAAATGAAAATGCACGCATTTTATAAGTATTATAAATGTCATAACGAGGTTTGTAGTTATTTTGAGACATGATCCGTTTACAGATAAATGGATAATGACGCCGTCTAGCTACAGACAACAGATTTTATTGATTTGACGACCTTGTGATGGGGAGGGGTAGGAAACGTTTTACCGTAGTATAGAAATTAAAGAAGAAAATGATTATTTTAAAATTTTATTATCATAGCACCATTTATTTAAACACAATACATTTTTTAAAGCACATACAGAGTCATGATAAATACAGTTATATAAATCTTGAGAATATTTATATTGATCGTATAAACTTATCAAACTAGAACAACCTTTATCTTCTAAATTAAATATATTACAATTATTATTTTCTAAAATATGCTTCAACCACAACACTTTTTCTGAACCTTTAACGTAGATACATTTATCTTTTAAAATATCTATAACCAAATTCTGATAATTAGAATAGGGTAAAAATCCTTCACGCCAGTGTATCTTTCTGTTTCGTTCAATCCAACTAACTTGTTTTTTTTCTTGTTTAGTTAATTTTGAAAATGGAAATGGTGGTTCAATTAAAAACACTTGTAATGTTTTATTATACAATATAGCGATTTCTTTTATTATAAATTCATTTGTCTCTGTTTTAAAGCCTTGAATATCCACAATAGCAATCATGATAACCTGCGTACAATGTTGCTGAGAGGTTTGTATTCCACAAGTCGATCGTTTATAATCAAACAATATGCAGTCGTCTTATCTGGTATTGCTGTAGAACATTCAATTTCCAACCTCACATCCACTGGACCTGTTTTCAGGCTATCGTTTTGTCTTGAGCAGTCTAAGATAAAGAGAGGGGCTTTTTCTTTGAACTCCTTTAGGTCAAGCAACGGGTCTACTGGACAATTGTAATACGACTGACGAAATTTCACAAACATTTCGTATAATATACTATATTTGTTCTCAGAAAACTTTAAACCTAAAGGTTCATATGGATAATATTGAGAATTCAAAAAGAGCGTGACGTTTGTTACTTCACAATGATCGAATACTGAACTGTCTTTAGTTTTATTATTTTTTCTATTAGTTTGTAAGCAAAATATTACATATCTAGGTTTTTCTAATTGTGAAGCAGTCTTAACTGACCATGAATGTTTTGTAGTTTTAGGAAGTAAAGTATATTCATATAAATCCCAATTTCTAAAAGCCATCTGAATGGATTTATCTCTTTCTAAATGCTTTAAAAGTGTTAATCGTTCTCGATCTGACACTTTTATGTGTGGCATCCTCCTTTGTACTCTTTGCATATCTATTTGAAAATTAGCAACATCATCAGTAAGAATAACGCTGTTTAAGTTAGAGTTACTTCTATTCAATATAAGCTCGTGTTTACAATTTATAACGATTTTATTGTAATCCTCTGCAAACCCTAAAATCTTATTTAATGGTAACACAATACTAAAATGACCATCATTTTCGAATCCGTTTAACTTCCAGCCCCATAATGCAGCAACTTTATTTTCACCTTCATTTAATGAGATATATGATTTTATTGTTGACGTTATTCCAGAATTTTTTATACGATCTATTTGAATACCATTCATTTCGTACCTGATGTCTTGAAACAAAGACATAATAGGGTTATTAGTGAACGAAACATTTTTCTTGATCGGATTCCCATCTTTACCGAGCAGCTTTGCTTGGCCTTCGATGTAAATTGAACTGGCTGATGGTAGCACGTATATGTCTTGTTGATGTATGGGGATTCTGATTTCATCGTTTTCTCTAAAGCTGTTATTGTAGGGATTATATGAATGGATTTCATAACTTTCGATCGAACTATCGAAGTGCGGTAATTCAGTAATCTGTAGTATATTCATACTGTAAAACCTAGGGCTCTAAGAAAATCTTTATTTCCTTCAGTCAATTTCTTAACTTTTTTCTTACGTCTATGCTCCTTAGTGGTCGTAGAAGGAATAAGACGTTTTATTTTCACAGGAGTGTTTTTATAATATACTATCATTTTGTTTTTCTTAAATGAAGACGTAGTTGAATATTAAGTTCTTCACCAAAGTTAATACAATAACCAAATTGATCAACAATCCTAACAGATATGGATGAAATTATATTTTTGCTCACTGGAAAGTAAATAACGTTTCGCGGTATTTCTATGTACTGATGACTCGGAGCAGTATCAAATATAAATTCATGAATAAAATGAGTTGGTAATCCGTTGCAGTACGAACCATGTACAAGATCACACTCGATTCTGATTACAGATAGACTGCTGTTATTGATGGCCACATTTGGTCTTGAATTTAACACTGAAAAGTATAACAAACCGCATTCGTATTGATTGGTTAAATGCAGAGATGGTTGAAAGTATGACACTAATTCAGATTTATTTCCAGAGATGGTAACCGTAGTAGACATGCTTGCATACTGAACTCTTCAAGAAGATCCTCTTTATTTTATCCCTTGACTACTCCAAAAATTCTTTAAAAAAATTAAACAGTGATGGCCGCAATTGAAAGGATGATTCCGTTGTATATTATCATAATTGTAGTAAACTTGAGAACCTATGTATTTTACAAATTCTTTTGGAGGCTTAAGATTCCCATAACTGTCAAAGTACTCAATATAATCGTTATATTTTGCATAGGCTACCCAATGAGAGCCAGGATCTTTGGAACTATCTAAATTAATAACTCCACATTCTTTTTTATACGGACATTTAGGAAGCTCATCTCTCATAAAGACTCCTCTAAAATAGGGAATACTATTTCCATACTTCAAAATGTCAAAGTTAGTTAAGGCTCGTTTGGGTAGCCGATATTTTAGTTTTTTTTATTCGATACAAAAATTCCAAGACCGTTTTTATGTGGTTTAAGGTGTAGTCCTTTCCCAATGCAGAGAGCTTCCATTTTCTCGTTGTGTCTCTTCGATTCGGTCAACAGCTTTCTAGCCATTTTGAATTCATTTATGGTTTTGGCAATACCAGCTGCACCGCCCGCTAATGCTCCCACCGCTGATAATCCAGCAAAAATAGGAATCAAAGGTAATACACCGCCAGTTTTTGGTATAGGAATAACTCGAGGAAGTTTAATGGATAAATCATCAGCTAATTCTCTGGCTGCGGCCATAGCAAATTCTATTGCCACTTTTTTGCATTTTGGTTTTAATTTTTTCATGTGTTTTTTCGTTTTAGGAATAACATTTTTAAATTTATTTTTTAATCCTTTTCCAGATGTAACTTTTTGAGAGCACTTTTTGCTACTTTTTTTTAGGCCAGAACCACTTTTAATTTTCGTAGACATTGTCTTGCTTACTAAGCGTGCTGCGAGTTTTTCGCTTACACTCGCATCCGAGGCAGCTGCTCGCTCTTTCGCCATTTTTAACAAAATGAAATCAGCTTTGTGACGATCCTTTAAGTTTGCTGATTTGTGATAGGCAATGTCGTGTTCTTTGCAATATTCGTCTAATTTATTAATACCTTTATCTCCGCGTGTAAGCCTTTTAATTAATTTCGTACCAGGGCCACAATAATTGTATCCTGGTAAGTGTAATTCAAACGGTAAATTGTTTATAAGCCAATTGAGAAGACTACTCTCTCCAATACACATCATAAGACTAATGATTCTGGATTGAACACTTTAATAAATACTTATTCGATTCATCAATGTATTCGTTGATAAGTTAGAAAAGTTAATTTTATTTATAATAATACATTCGATTGATCAATCCAACTGTTTTCAGCAGATGACAAACCTAGCCATTTTATTAAAACCCTGTTTCCTTTTCTTCTAAGAACTTTTTCGACTAGGTAAACATTGGGATGTTTTGTCTTTTGCAGCTCTTGTAAGTAAAATGCCCCTAAAATAGGCTGACCTCTGATTGTATCTTCAATTAAGTAGGTTATAGGAGTTGTATTTTGTATTTTTCGAATTTTAAATATTTCCGTCGACCAGTTGGGGGTATATCCTTTTTCAAATGTCCCTTTGTACTTACTGATACGGACATAATCACCAACTTTATACTTGCTTCTTATTCTTTCGTTTTTTACCAGCCTTAAATATCTTTCTAATATACGTTTTTTATTAATGTTATTCACATTAGCAGGGATTTCCTGAATTGTCCGATGGTAAGTGTGATTATATTTATGAATAACATCATTAAGGGTATTGTCTATCCAATTATAGTTGCCTTTTAAACTAAATTCTTTATACAGTTTAGATTTCAATGTTCTGATGAATCTTTCAACTATTGAAGCCTTTTTTGTTGAGAAGGTTGAGTAGTGGTTGATATGATTAGATTTCATAAGCTTTTGAAATGTATTATTATAAAATTCTGTACCATTATCCGTTTGGAGATTTTTCGAAACACGTCCTGTAGCCAGCAACATTTTGAAAGATTTACATACATCATCTTTGGTTTTACTTTTCAGAGGGAAGGCCCAAGCATATTTCGAAAATGTATCAATAACGGTAAGAATAAATCTGTAATTTTTATTTTCTTTTGAAATTGATTGCATATCCATTAAGTCTGCTTGCCAAAGGTCATCTACATCTTTCATAATAACATGTCTTCGCGGAAAGTTCACCCTCACATTTTTATGTATTTCATTTACTACGTCAGCTTTGCTCACTTTTAGAATTTAGTACATTTGTCTTGAATGCAAATAATAATACTGAATGAAAAGCATATTATTATCACTATTTATTCTTTAATTATGTCAGCTTCTTTTAATTCTTCAATTATCGATAAAATTTCATTATCATGGTTTGTATTGCCAGCATCTCTTGAAGCAACTAATAGTTTCAATCTCTCAACCAATTCGTTAGGATCATCCCAATATACTAAGTCAGTGTTGTTTTTGTATTTTTTTAGTATGGGTAAGTTTCCTCCAAGTTTTGTGTGAACAAGTTTATTAGCGTTTGTCAATTCGGAAAAGAGCGGTTTGATTATTTCACGATATTTTATTCCTTTATCACCTCGTATTTGACCATTAGGATTAAAATCTCTCTTATGAGCATTTGTAAAATGCAGCATATCCTTATAGACAAGTTTATCTTTGCTCGAAACTAATTTTAAATCAGGTTTTCTTCGAAGTAAAATTTCCTTCAGGCCAGGAGTTAAATTATAGGTTTTGTCATCGATTTTAATCAAAAGGTCACTATCATCATTTAAACTATCAATTTTAGAAAATGATACTGCTGAATTACCCATCAATAAAGTTTTGTTTACACTTCTTATTCCAAACGGTATATTTACACCATCATAAATATCATGGATATCACGGCCCTCTAATGAAATTTCTAAATCGTCTGGTAATTCTATTTTATTAGACTTTTTAGGGGATTGGGTAGAATTTAGTTTTGGATCGTAGCAATCCTCAAAACTTGTAAATGAGCTAGTATTGATATCATCCAATTCACTGCCTTCAGAATTAGTGAGTGTTGTATTTTCTAAATGTTTTATTTTTCCATAGATTTATTCGAATCAACTAGAGTTTTAAGTGGATCTGTGACAGGTTTTAGCATTTTATCGAGTGACAAGTTCATTGAGTTTTCCTGGTTCTTCATTTGTTTTATTTTATTCTTTATAGAGTTTACAGACTTAATTAATTCTATTTTAATATTTTTCGCCATGTTGTAACAACTGTGTTCAGCTGAAGAACAAATAATACTAATTTTTCTTTTTGTGTGTTATTTACTTATATACACAGTCAGTCAAATTTAAAAAATATATCGAAATTCTGTCTGTACCTCCCATTATTTAATGGTGATTCTTTGCTAATAAGAAGAAATTGATATGGATTACTCCAAACAGTTGTACAAATATCTTTGAACTGATTCCATGGCAGATCGGAGTTGACATGTTCTCCATAGATGTGCTTTAAGTTTACATCATCTTGTTTAAATATTATAAGAAAATTGGTGTTATCCCGTAGCAACTGTTTCGGTATTTTTGAATAGGTTTGCGATAAATAAAAGCAATCAATTTGTTTATGTCTACCCATAGAAAAATAATTACGTATATTTATTTGTTTTTCACAGGCAACATCATCAAATATAAATATAGAATTTGGTAAAGCTTCATCGGGAGATATGACTTCTGTATTGTCATTGAACTCAATGAAGTTAATCTGAGGCACTCTTCTTAATACTTCACTTAAGAAACGATATTTTGGTTGGAAAGTGGTTTTTGAGTAAAGATAAAGATTTTGATATTTAAGACCATTTTCATGCAGCAATAAACTGATCATAGCGTTTGTTTTGCCACAGTTCGAGTGTCCACATATTATGCAACGAATCGTATTAGGCAATAGAGCACTATGCCTTATCTGTCGAGCAGAGTCATTGAAATTGATATTATTCACGTTCAGGGATATGGGTTGTTTGATCAACTTCATCTTGCCTAATATTTATTTTCATTACTTTATATATGAATAAGTGAGTGCAGTATTTAAACAACAGGTTTGGACTTGTGTCGTTATCAAACTGATGTTCTCGTCTTACGGTATAAATGTATTTATGACTAATAGCTGAAAGGGGAATATTCTAGGTATGTCAAAGTAATTAAACATTACACTTCATTGCAGTAGCTGATTTGAATTAGGACTATAGGCTGTTGTTCGCGATTTAATTATTGTTTTTTGTCTAAAGGTAAGTTTTTGAATGATAACCAATCAAACAAGAAATTATAAATACAATATTTGTTTATAGTTTATTTATAGACAGTATTTTTTATTTCAGAATAATGTCTCAAGCATCGCCACCACCATCATCCTACAGCCCTAGCATATTGGACAATGAAAACGTGATTTCTGCAGAACAGGAACAACCCAGTTTTCATGAGGTAGTCTTTGCTTTAATATTTCATAGGAGTTGTTTCTCTTTTTTCTTACGCTACTGTTATTTTTTCACAGTCATGCTAATATCGTTTTTTTTTTTTTCGCAGTGGAACTCTGAGGTCCTCAATGGAAATCCTGTTATGAGCTCATTTTTCTACTCTCAGGGCAACTACGAACCATATTTTGAAGGTTTAAATCAGAGCGCTAAAGTTGAAAAGCTGCACACTGGAGATGAACAAGCACAAACTTCTAAAAAGTCTTCAAAAAAGAGAAAATGCCCATTAGGATCATCATCATCATACATTGTTCGCCGAGGAGAAAGCGAAAATCGGAGGCATTTAATTAAATTAGAAGTGCATAAACTTAAAGACTCTAAGAATGAAAATGATTATAGTGATAGTGACAACGCATGTATAACGGTGCAATACGTGGTGCATGAAACTTATGACGACGTGATGGAAGCAGCAGAGACCCTTATTAAAAAAATTGGAAAAAAAATTGAGTGACCCAGAACAGTTTTAGACTATTTTTGTATTAGTTAATTATAAATAGTTTGTACTGTCAAAATATGTGTACTTTAGTTAATAAGATAACAGTAGGTATTTTGTCACTTATTGTTTTATTATTGTTTTTAGATTATTTTTATTTTATTATTTTATACTGTGAATGATCTATACAATAATTATGATAAAAAAACAAAAACATTTCTGTGTAAATTAAATAAATGTTATGACTATCAACTATGCTGGGTTTCATTTTTCTTTGTTTACTTAGTTTAAATAGGAAGTGGGTATATCACATTTAAACACACTTATTTAATTATAAATGATTTATTTCATATTATATAATATTTCAATCAATACATTTTACTTTATTAATTTTTGATACACACCTTAAATTAGCCTTACTATAAACCTTAATTGTAATCTCATCCAACACTTAATTAAAATACAGTTTTATGATGCCCCCAAGGCAAAGTATTACAACCATCTCCCATTATTTGTCTTTTATCATCATCCCTACTAAGAGTCAGCTTATTAATCTTCTGAGTAAAAATCTTATGATTTTTTGACTTTATAATACACATGTCATCTCTTATGCATTCATTGTACCGTAAAGCTCGTTTAAATTTTTTAATATCGAGTTTTTTCACAGCTGATTTTTTTACACCTTTTGCTCTGATGATTGAAGAAGCTAACGAGTCTATACAATACAATTTCGCTCTTAAACCTACAAATTCAGATATAATATCACCACCCAATTCATCTTTAAAAAAACCTGGTATTTTACAATTTGCTTTATGTATATTAAATTGATTTCCAGTTTGAAAGTTGCTCGTATCAAAGTATTTTATATTCTGTTTCATATCCTCATAGAAATCTTCTGTATATATTAAATACAAAAGGCTGTCAGTGTCAGTATAACAAAGTTGAATATCATTTTCGTATAGACGTTTCATCACAGAGTAATGAAAACGATACAAATGACTCTTAGCCAATTCCAATATTGTGAAGCCAATATAAATTGGTCTATCAAGAACAATTTTCGTTTGTTTTAACTGGATTGCTACTAAAGTATCAGAAAATATAGATAAATCTTTGAAGTTTGGAGCACTTACATATTTTTCAGCTCCACAAATTTTGTTAGTTTTATTATGAATATCTTTCCATACATTAACTAGTTTGACATCAACTTGTTTTCTTTTGTTTTCGATAGTTTTGCTAAATATAGAATTATTTTGTTTTTTAAAAAAGTCTCTTTCAAAATCGGAAGAAGCTTTTTGTCTAAGAGTAGTATTCAACAAGATATACGGAGCCAAAAATGAACTTTGTTCAAACGCTAGTATTCTATATATCTTAAGTAATAGAAGTCCGTTTTTTACACATTCTTTAAGATGAACATAGTGAATGATATATTTATGTTTGTCATACAGGTTAGCAATTAATTTAACATTTTTACTACCTGGTGGAGCAAACCTTTCAGCGGCAAATGGTAAATCTGAATGAGCTTCGTGAATTTTATGAGGATAACATAAGTCAACTTCTAAAATAAATCCTGTGTCACTATCATTTAAAATACACATTACATTAAAATTATTTATTTCATCTTCGTTTAAAAACCTAAAGTTTCGAGTAGGAAGCGGTTGCATCATGGCATGGCCATATAAATTTACACAATCAAGATAAATTAAATAGCTGTCAGGTTCCTTATTGTTATAATTTGGCAGATATTTATTATTTGCCTTCGCATATCTTAAAGAACATTGGGCAAGTCCTCCCCTAATGCCTTGTTCTAACATTTGATACATATCAATATCTGAAATTAAGTCTAAGTTAATTTGAGTATATAATAACATTGCATCCCAACTCAGCGAAGGAGATGATACATAATAACAGGGATCAAGGTTATAATATTTTAAACTCATTGTTCTAAATTTTTCAAAAACATCACGTAAAAGTAGGACATCACATTTCAAATATAAGTCTGTGTACTCCCCTAAATTAGAAATACCAAAGGCATTCCAGACATTTAAAGCATGATTATAATCTTCATCCGAAATAGATTGGGATGTGAGTTTATTATAAAATTTAGATGAATCTGGCAATTTAGTATCTTTATAACGATCCCATGAATCAATGTAATCATATCAGTATACACCCTTCTTGCATGCTAAATTAAATAAATAATCATCATTAAAAAACTTTCGTAAATTTTTAAAATCTTCCGTTTTCATGGTTTTTATTAAATTATCTAGACTTGAACTTAAAAAATTAAAAGAATCGATAAACTTTAACTGAGCTACATTTTTTTTGTCAATCGGGACGAATTTTGTGAAAGATATATATTTTTCTTTGTTTTTGGGAATAAGATTTATGCGACCGCAAAGAGCTGAAAGTTCCTTTATAAACAAATGACAATCATAACCAGAAAGATTATGATATATGACCGGTATAAATGGACAAGAGTAGTGTATTATTGGGCATTCTAGACCACCTATCGCTTCCTACGGCTCACTTTGTTCGCCTTCGTCGCTTTCGGTGGAATAGAACGCCCAATAATACGAAAAGTTTATCGATGGCTTACCTCAAATTCAATCCTCGGTTTATTTAATTATACTCACCGGCTTAAATCAACTATAAAGCTTTATACGTTAACATAATCAGGTATATATCGGCATGAACCAGTAACCTAAAATTCAGGACAGATTGTCTCATTTCTCTCCACATACTTAAGGATGGTGCAATGCCGCTTAGGATAACACACATACCCGTTTCGTGACCAGATTGGCTCAAGGAAATCTGAACTTTAGGATACCGCATACATTAAACTAAATTTAGGACAGATTGTCTCATGTCTCTCCACAAAAGTAAAATAGCGCACACCCTTAGGTCCACACACATTTTTTTCTGTGACCAGTTTGGTTCGAGGACATCTAAATTTAAATTTAACACATTACAGACGATACAACCTTTTACATCAACACGTAACAATCAAGTGGTAAGCGTGGTCATACGGATTACAGATAGTCGATCCTTGCCATGCATGCATAAAGCTAAGGCACGGATACACTTGAGGAGCATCTGTTCAAAAGGTCGTATTTCTATGATAAACAAACTTTACAAAAACAGAAAAAAACATCTAATTCCTATTATAAAAATTCTAAAATTAAATTAAATTTAGATCATTGTGAAGATTAAGACTACAATATTACATGCATTTAAAAAAATAAAAAAAATACACCATAACTTTTTTTTTATTTAATTTTAGTTCAGAAATAAGACTTATTGATCGGAAAAATCAGAAACACGACCTTTTGATTTGTCACTTCTAGAAATATGCCAGGTCTCGACTAAACCTTGCTCATCCATTTTCAATATGATTTTTACTTTATAATAACTTCCAAAGTTCAAAATTTCACAAATTTCATCTACTCGCATCGAAAGACAGAACGTCAAGAATAACATCTGTCAGTGTCATCTGTCGACGTCGTTAGAGAGATATGCAGTCATATTTTTTTTTTTTTTTTTTTATAGCGTTGCTATTGATAATGATATTCAACGTACAGCCGTCATCTTTTGACTCGATACCGTTATTTACTCGAACGAAACGATTTTTATTAAAGTTGTTATGTATGGAAAAAAATATGACCTTTTGAACAGAAAAATAAATAAAAGATGCTATTTGTAGAAGAAATATGCCTGTTTTGTTTAAAACAATCCAAGGGAACATTTTAATGCAGAAATACATCCGTTTTGATTGGAATCCAAGTTTTTTGGATTTTATTATATGGGAAATACGCTCCTTTTGAACAAGTTTTTACGCTCATTCGATGGAGTTTTCTGCTATGAGTTCAAAAAAAATATAAAAAAAATAAAAGTTGAAAAGTGAAATACGACCTTTTGAACAGACGCTCCTCACTTGTCAACGGCAACCGGATTAGAAACGTATCTCACATTATTCATTCTAGCGTAAAGACTGTGTGTAAATCCGTTGCTGTAGACTCCGTTGACGGTATCCGTACCCGGTTGCTACGTAGATGTAAATGCTACGTAGCTTTATATATAAGTGTGCTTTGTTAGTTCGAATCAGCAAAGTTCAATATCAATGTAATGCACACTTTCCACGTGTACACAAATTGCATTCCATGCATTTATATTGTATAGTAACATGACTATCATGTTGTAAACACTAAATTTGTTTTATAAAGAACTTCCTAAATATTATTTTCGTATTTAATTCTAAAAGTTTGTAATCGGTTCTAGTTTTAACGTGTTTCATTCTTCTAGGTACTAAGATTATACATTTTTTTATATGATATATTTTGTATCAAATACGCTATCTGTCACTTGTCATCGAGTGCGATCTAAACTGTAATAAGTAAGATCACCTTGAAAAAAGAGAACACTGTGTACATTAAGATTATTTGGGATAATAGGAGGACTCGAGTTATTATTGATAAATTGGGCAACTATGAAACCATAACTCAGACACGTGCATTCGATTCCCACACGTCACAGTGCATTGGATTCTTTAATTGCGGGTTTAGGTGATTATTTAATAGTACGAATGAAAATGTTATTAGTTTGTCGAATGTCGAAATATCGAGTTTAACTGCAACTTAACATTATCGAACAACATTGTATGTATTACAAAATAGTATGTTTTTCTCAAAATAGTTATGATTAATTATTAACTACTTCTTCTTCTGTTTTTAGTAAACAACTATGTTCACAAATTTACTTTCAACGTCGAGAGAATTCAAAAAATCTATAATATGCACCTACCTACAAGAATTAATTTGACTGTTGTTAGTTTCACCTCTCACATTAACTTAATTGTGAAGTAAAAAAAATCTCAACAAACATACATCAATTATTAAATTAATTATACATATTAATTTAGTTATGAATCACAGGGTAATGAATCGGGTTCACTTTGTCGGCTTTATTTTTCAGTCCTTATGAACAAATTGCAATTTTGCAGAATTGGTATACAAACAATACGGTTCAATATGACGTAAACATCATATTTGTTTTTTACAACTGTAAGACAAGTACTTAGAGTTTAATATTGAAATAACCTATTTTCTTGCTGAATTAGTATTTTTTTGTGTATATAAACGAATTAATTTTAATAAATAAATTACATTCGCTCCAGAATCTTCAAAGTGACAAGTAGTACTAGCGCTGCTTTAAAATCGACTTTCTAACATGTAAGTAAGTAATTCATAATTTTAAATATGTACCTAGTCATAATGCTCAGCTACGGACCTGGTTTTTGCCTGCCGGCTGTTATGAACTTATGATTATCATGTTTTATCTTTCCATTGCGACTACTATTCAGCTACGGACCTGGTTTTTGCCTGCCGGCTGATGTTACTGTTATCATGCCCTACCTATCCATCGTGACTGCTACCCAGCCTGCCAGCTGATGTATTGATAGTCTTAATTAAGTCACAGTTGTTAGTTACAAAATTAATTTTATGTGTTCCATTTCAGGTCGGACTCCGATTCAGAATTCCATACACCAACCGCAGCTGTAGCCGAGGTTGCGAAGGTGCAACCAAAGAAGAAGGTGGCGAAGCGCAAAGCTTCCGAGAGCACCACGCCATCAGAATCGAAATCAAGGTAATTTTGTGTTATTGCTTGTTGTGTATGTTATATCAATTAAATGTTATACACAGATATACGTTAAATTATAACTGTAACGCAGAAAGCGCTGAAATCAATTTCCGATTATATTCCTTGCAGGAATGTTTACAGTTAGTTCATGAGGTATTGTTATTGAAATTATTATAACAAGATATCATGCTTTTTGTCCTAGTAGATTCTATCCCCGTACACAGATGATGCCCTCAATTCTCCATAAAAATAAATGTAATTTTGTGTTGTGAATGTAATAAAATGTTAAATTGTTTACAGTAAAAGACGCAGCTCGGGCTCGGACCTCTTTGGCTTCGAGGACTACATTCCCTCGTTGACCTCAGTTGGAGACTTCGGTTCAACCCTCATCAGCCGTGTCGCTAACGGGAAAGTGCGGCGAACGGTGGACTTAACCGGGGACTTCTATGTGGAGGTAAAAGTCTACAACAAGGCCGATGTTGCCTCCACCCCTAAAGAGGATCGATGGAAGAAAGCCTCGGTGGTTCTAAAAGTGCAGCTTAACCGCAACACGCCGCAGTGGGATGGTCTACAAGTTTTTATGAGACGGACTCATGAATTATTTGACAATTCTGAGCCCGTCTTTTATAGTGATAGTATAAATAGAAAATAAATATTTAAGTTTTGGGGCACCAGGTCTATATTCTATTTAGCAGACGTCTATCATAATCGCAATAATAATAATATATAGCAACAACTAATAGTAAGTCTAAAACTATTTTAAGCTAAAATGCCTTTCTGTACTGTTTGTAATACCTCTGTTGAGCGCAGTCACTGGACAGGTCACCTACGTAGTACTAATCATAAAAACAAAAGTATTTTGCCTTTTTGCGAAGGTGTTGAAATAATACATTCTGCATTTCGTAATCGTATAACTTCTTATAGAATTGTCGATCCGTCTGAGAATTGTTCGCTAGAACCATTTCTCAATAATATTTGCGACAAAATTAAAACGCTTATTGACATGTCTCTTAAAGAACACACTTGTCTAAAAGTTAATTTTGAATATTTTGCTTTGTTTTTAATGATTAAAAATGATTCTCAGGAGATTAAATCATTTGCCACAAAAAACTTTACTCTGCATCAGAATTATGAATTTGATTCATTATTGTCTCAAGTCAAAAACACTTTAACAAAAAAGATAGAAGAAATTCAGGATCGAGATAGTGGATGGACGTTCTTGAGCAGTTCTCATTTGGAAGTCAATGTTAACAAATATCAACCTTTGCGCGGTTCAGGCTTTATCGAATTGCCTTCTTCAATAAAATCGAAAAAAGCATGCATTAATATCCACAATAATGATGAGTATTGTTTTTTTTGGTCTGTTGTTGCTGCTTTATATCCAGCCAAAACTCATCCCGATAGAGTATCTTCGTACCCGGATTTTCGTAACGTGTTAAATGTTAAGAACATATCATTTCCAATGAATTTCACAGATATTGCGCGGTTCGAAGTAAATAACCCTGAAATTTGCATTTACATTTATGGTTTAAAAAATAATACCATCATAGGACCGCTTTACAAACCAAAAGCCTTGAACGGAAAGGTGATTCATTTACTTTATTTAGAAAGAGATGATTTCTCACATTACTGTCTCATTAAAGACTTGCCGCGACTTGTTAAGAATCAATTAACAAAACATCACAGTAAACTGTACTTTTGTGACGTTTGTTTAATGTTTTTTAATTCATACGACAATATTAGTTCGCATAGTTGTGGAGGTGTCGCCACTGAACTACCTCCAAAAGGTTCGTTCATACAATTTAAAAATTATATTAGAAAGCAAATTGTACCATTTGTCATATACGCAGATTTTGAAACAATGCTAGAGCGGTATGAATCTTGTGATCTTGACCCCTCTAAGGCAGGTACTGTTACACGACAGCGACACGTGCCTGTAGCTTTCGCTTATCATATTACGTGTACGCTAGATGAAAGCCATAATCGTTTCGTTTCTTATCGCGGTTCGGATTGTGTATTAAATTTTGTGAAGTCTATTTATAAAGATGCACAACAAATTCATGATATGTTAAAAAATAATGTTCCTATGATTTACTCAAATGATAATGCTCGCGACTTTGAAAACGCGATAAAATGTCATATTTGTGAACACTTCTTGTTCGGCGATAGGGTTCGCGATCATTGTCACTTGACTGGTAAATATCGTGGTGCAGCTCATAGTTATTGTAATATGCAATACAAACAACCGACATTTTTGCCAGTATTTTTTCATAATTTGTCCGGATATGATTGTCACCTTTTCATAAAAGAATTAGGCGAAGCGCCTGGATCTATAAAAGTGATACCTAAAACAAAAGAAAACTATATTTCATTCACGAAGTATATTCCGATTTCCGATAGTGAAAGTATACAGATACGGTTTGTAGATTCTTTCAAGTTTTTAGGAACAAGCTTAGAAAAGTTGGTTAGTTTAATGAAAAAACAAGAGTTTAAACAATTACAATCTTATTTTTCTAATAAAAAACAATTTAATCTACTCACCCGTAAAGGAGTGTATCCATATGACTATATGTCTCAATGGGAACGTTATGAAGATACGTGTTTACCCTCTAAAAAATATTTTTTTAACTCCTTATCTAATGAAACAATTACCGACGAAGATTATGAACACGCTCGGTCTGTTTGGTCAGTATTTAATATTCAAAACATGGGTATGTACACAGATTTATATCTCAAAACAGATGTTCTGTTGTTAACAGATGTTTTTGAAAATTTTCGAAAAACTTGTAAATTACATTACAATCTCGATCCCGCGTTCTATCTTACAGCACCAAGTCTATCTTTTGATGCAATGCTTTTAAAAACAGGAGTTAAATTAGAATTAATTAGTGATGTTGAAATTTTTAGAATGATACAAAAAGGTATTCGAGGTGGTGTTTGTATGTGTTCCAAAAGACATGTCAAAGCCAATCATAAATATTTAGATACTTACGATCCAACTCGTCCAAATTCATTTATCATTTATTTAGATTGTAACAATTTATATGGTTATAGCATGTGTCAATCCCTACCCTATTCCGATTTTAGATTTATGAATAGACATGAAATTGATTTTTTACAATTGAACTTAGCAGATATCAGTGATACCGCGGAAAACGGATACATTCTTGAAGTCGATTTAATATATCCAACGAATTTGCACATGGAACACAATGACTTTCCTTTTTGTCCAGAAAAATGCCTGCCACCTGGTGGTAAGAATAAAAAGTTAATACCAAACTTGTACGATAAATATCACTATGTTATTCATTACGTACATTTAAAAAAATGTTTACAGTACGGTTTAGTATTGAGAAGGATCCATCGCGCTATTATATTTAAGCAAAGTTGTTATTTAAAACAATATATTGATATTAACACTCAGTTACGTCAAAAAGCAGAGTCAACGTTTGAACAAGACTTTTTCAAATTATTGAACAATAGTATTTTCGGAAAGACCTTGGAAAATAATGAAAATCGAATAGAAGTAAAATTAGTTAACAAATGGTGTGATTCAAACAATAAAACGAAAAAGACCACTTGTGCTGAGAAATTGATAGCTAGTCCATATTTTCATAGCGCTTCTGTTTTTTCTGATGATCTAGTGGCAATCCAAATGAAACCTGTGCGTATAATACTTAATAAACCAATATACATAGGTTTCGCAGTATTAGAATTATCTAAGACTCATATGTACGACTTTCATTACTCTATCATAAAACCTTTTTATGGTAACCGAATTGAATTGTGCTATACTGACACAGATAGTCTTGTGTATGATGTACAGAGTGATGACGTTTATAAAGACCTCAAGCTCCATTTTCTAAAATATTTTGATACCAGCAATTATGACTGTAACAATGACTATAACTTACCAATTATTAATAAGAAGGTTCCAGGACTGTTTAAAGATGAAATGGGTGGCAACATTATCAAAGAATTCGTAGGACTGCGCTCAAAACTTTATTGTATTAAAATGTTAAATAAAACAATTAAAAAGGCAAAAGGTACAAAAAAAAGTATTACTAAAAATTTTAATATGTTTGATTATAAAAATGTTTTGTACAATTGCAATGTTATTCGCAAAAAAAATGTCTTGTTTAGGTCAATAAAACATGAAATATTCACACATGACGTAAATAAAATAGCACTTTCAAGCAATGACGATAAACGATTGCTATCGTTTGATAAAGTTTCTACTTTAGCCTGGGGTAACGCAACTATATTTATGTAATGCATTACCACAATTGAAACGTAATCTTAAAGTAAATTAGTTAGTAAATTTCTTATTGATTGTAAATGGTAAATAAAACTTGTGAAGTTTAAATGCAGAGTTTGATAATATTACGCAAGTACTAGACAGACACCTATGAATTTTACAGTACATTCACATTACATGTGTCTGGACCTCGCTTAATAAGCATGTAAAAATATATATTCCCTTGGTGTCCCAAATATTTGTTGCAAACTTACATTTAATTAGTAATTAGTTTAAGTAATATCAATATTATAAATTAGGATAATTATCGAAGGTCAGAATAGGTAGAGTATGTTTATTATTCTGGAATTTCAGAAAGAGACATCATACAGTCTAGAAGTTTAGGAAAATATTCTCTGCCAATTCAGACCTGATAATTACTTACAGGTTACTATGGTTACTATAATTTTCTTTTATTTGTATTAATTAAATACATACTTAAATAAATCGTATTTTACTATTATAATTATATTTGTTTAATTTCCATTCCTGATGACAATGCGCATCGCGCTGCCTGGTATGAAATATAACACTAATCAGGTGCTCGCTCACGTCGCTTCATGCTGCACACGACATACCTGTTCGTACTTGTTGAAACATGAAATTGATTAAATACCATAGGTACTTGTATTATTTAAAACATTAGTTTCATGTCCATTCCTGATTGGTGACAAAGAAACAGGTTCCAACTTGATAAAACATGTAAGGTCCATTTTTGATGACAAAGCACTCATAGCTCGAAGTTTGCACGCGCGGTGTAGAATTTGACGTTGACCAGGTGCGCCTGCACGAGCTTGAACATGTTGAAACATGAAATTGAATCACAGCGTAAGGCTTTATGGAGTCTAATTACATATTAACCGCGTTCCACAGTAATATTATTGTGTAGAACATACATCAGTAAGCAGTCTGCCGGAGCGGTCATATCTCGTCAAATAAAAACGAAACGAATTGTAAGTATTGTACAAGTACCAATCTACGTATAACTTTATTTCATCATTTTGTTTTATGAAATTATAATTAATTATTATTTCGATTGTTTCAGATCATTGATAATGGATGATTCACCAGATGTTATCGACTTCTCACAATACGCTCAAGGTTTTCCGACTCCCAGTTTAAGCTGGCATATACCAGATTTCCCAGAACAACAAATACCTGTCAACAAGGAGCCTAGAGCAAGACAAAACTGCGGACCTGTCAACAAGAAGCCTAGAACAAGACGAGAGGGACTAAAGCAGAAATCATCTCTGTCTACATGCCAATCATTCGTCATAAACAATGAGAAGAAAAAAGGTTTAAGACTTATCCAGGTACAAGTGTTGGATATCAGTGAACAACCAGAACCTGCAAGTGACAATCAGGACGTGGTAGTGTTAAGTGCGCAGTATGTAGTAACTGAATCGGTGGACCATGTTATGGAGGAGACGCAATCGTTAATTAATAAAATATCAAAAAAACTTGGTGGGGACAGTTGTTATTATTAACTGGTGTCATTATTCTGTAAGTACCTACTTTATAAGTTAATGTGTAAGATTTTTTGTATTAAACAATAATAAATTATGTAAGTAATATTGTAGTTATTAAGGTATATTTATTTGTTTTCTTATTCTTTAGTCTTTAAGCATCTTAGGTTTTTAAGTTGTATAACTTTTGAATGTATAAATATCAAATAATGTAGTTACGTTTTATTTTAATTAACTTTTTACATTTTATCCTGTACATAGTCTAAAAATATTGTAATGTAGTTAATATTAATTTCTTTATTTAATCTAGTTAGGATAATATTCATACATCACAAGTTTGTAATTAGGTAGGTACGAATAGTAAACATTAAATAAACTATGTAGGACGGTTATCATTAGTTTGTAATAATTGGAAATAATGTAAATAAATCTATTTTGTTTATAATTTAAACTGTGTTTTATTTTGTATACTCGAACTCTAAATTAGCTCTAGTGTAATGACACAATAATAGGTTATTCGTAGTTAGTTTTTTATTAGATTAATTAATTTAACATGTATTTGAAATTTTATAATAAAATTTATAAGAAATATCATTTTGCTATAGCTAATTTATAACTAGTTATGTGGGTTACCTTGATTATTAAATAAAACACTGTAAGGTAGATAAATATTTTTTATTAACTCTTCAACACAATTCTATTTAAAATAAATTAAATACAGACATATTATTATCAACATACCATTTTTTAATACACACTGCATTATTTAATGCACAATTAGCTTTATGGTTCACACAATTAAAATCAGTTTTATTTATACAAAACTTTTTTTTTAATGTCGCGAAATTAGGACACCCTTTCTCGCCTATGTCAATCACTTCACAGTTTACGCATAAATCTTTAATCCACTTAATCTTTTCCAAACCCTTTGTTATAATTCTTTTATTTTTTAAATATGGTAAGATAACGTGTTGAAACTCTCTGTAGTCTATGAAGCCCTCACGCCAGAAAATTCCTCGATTTTTTTCTAACCATCGTACTTGTTTCTTTTCTTCTTTTGTTAAGTAATAAAAGGAACACGGTGGTTTAACCAAGAACGTTTGAGTATGATTCTGACTTACGATGGCCACTTCTTTCACAATGAAATTATTAAATAAATCTTTAAATCCTTGGAGTTCGACGATGATGATGTCTGCGTTCATGATATCTTCTTCACAATGTTGCTTAATGGTTTGTATTCAACAATACAATCGTTGAGTATGAGACAGTATTTATTTACAGTACTAACACAAAATATTCGTAGCATCTGCAGGAACTTTGACAGTTTTAACATTTTTCTTCATAGACTAAACATAGCTTGCGATATCATAATACTAACCGAGTGCTGGTTATCAAAACGCCAAGAAAACATCCCTACTATGACGGGATACAACATGTTCCATAGCACTACTAACCAGAATCAAAATGATGGTGTCGTGATTTACGCTAAACAATCGCTTATAGCCACAGTTGAAGAACAGAATCAACAAGACTGTAACTGCCTTATAATTAAAATAGGTACAACTATAGCAATACTAGCTATCTACAGATCCCCATCGTTTAGAAATCTGGACTCATTTCAATATTTCTTAAACCAGGCCTGTCGTAATCTTTCCGCTTTTAAGCACATCATACTAACAGGTGACATTAACATAAACATCACTGCTGAAAACTGCGATGCTGGAATTCAAAATTACCTCAATTTATGTTCATACCATGGGCTTCTCATCGGCCATACGCTACCAACACATCAGAGTGGCTCGTGTCTCGATCACATGATGATAAAAACCAGCCTACCATATATTACCCTAGTTACTAATTCAACAATTACTGATCATAATGCTGTCCTACTAACAATGAACTTAACGCTACCTAAGCAAAATCGTCCACTGACAAAGTCCAAACTAAACATGCACAAACTAGAACATGACCTGCATAACATTGATTTTAGCCCTGTTTACGATTCTCCTGACGCTAATTTGTCTTTATCGTATTTAATTAAAAACGTCCAGCAAGCAATATTACATAATACGACCGTAATAACATTAAATCGGAAGCATTATAATATTAAACCGTGGATTACTCCGGGCCTTGTTCGATGTATAAGGCACAGAGACAAATTACATCAGAAAACCAAACGCTACCCTGATAATATAATGCTTCTTGTAATATACAAGAGGTACAGGAACTTTTGTAATAATCTCTTGAAAAAACTTAAAATTGAATACGATAAAAACGAATTGCAGAAAGCAGGCAAAAATAGTAAACAGATATGGAAACATATTAAAAACTTGACTTACAGATCTAAACAACGGGAACCCGTTTCAAGTTTACTGCTCACTAACTCTTCACCCCTATCATCAGCTAATAATGTAAATAACTATTTCGTGAATGTAGGGAAATCCCTCGCGGAACCACTCCTGAGGCAATCGTCTTATCGGTCTGCCGCGCACTTTCAGACTTCTCTCAAGAGCTGTGCTAAATCTTTTGCACTTTTGGATACGGACGAAAGTGAAGTAGAACTAATCATCTCAGCTCTGAAAGATGACTGTGCAGTCGGCTGGGATAATATTGATAATAAAATACTTAAGCGTTTTAAACACATTTTACTCCGACCGTTAACATGTATATTTCAGGCGTGCCTCCGAGAAGGAATTTTCCCTAAAAGTCTAAAAAAAGCGGTGGTCATCCCTATCTTTAAATCTGGATATAGAGATGTTGTGAATAATTATAGACCAATATCTATACTGCCTTCTTTATCCAAAATATTAGAAAAAATCATTAACAAAAGACTCGTCAATTACTTGGAAACGAACAACTTATTATCTTCTTCACAATTCGGGTTTAGAAGCAGATTGTCCACAGCAGATGCGGTTCAAAAGCTGACAGACCTCGTTGCACAAGAACTCGGCGATGGAAACCAGGTCCTGACTATCTTCCTAGACTTAGCAAAAGCTTTTGACACCGTATCTGTTCCTTTGCTTTTAAATAAACTGGAAACGTTTGGTATAAGAGGTACACAGCTGAAACTATTCGAAGATTATTTAGACGATAGATCGCAATGTGTTCGAATAGGAAATATAACTAGTAACGATGAAAAATCACTAGGATTTGGAGTTCCACAAGGCAGTATCCTTGGTCCATCATTGTTCCTCATTTACATTAATGATCTTTGTAATTTAAATGTAGGAAATTGCAAAATAATATCGTACGCTGATGACACTGCGCTTATTTTCACCGCAAAAACTAACTCCGAGCTGTATAATGTTGCACAGGCAGGTTTTAACATCGTTCTAAACTGGCTTCGTTGTAATTTACTAACACTAAATGCAGATAAAACAAAATATATTCAGTTCAACATGCGCAATCTTAATAACAAAACTAATCCCCATTTATATGCACACCAATGTAACAATCAGTCAGCCACTTCTTGTATCTGCCCTATGATCCTGGAAACAAAGTGCCTCAAGTATCTTGGAGTTTTTGTTGATAACACGCTCTCGTTTAGGCAACATATTGACAGTTTGGTTACTAGAGTACGTAAACTGATGTTTGCTTTCAAACAACTGCGCTCCATTGCCGACACTAACTTAGTCAAACAAGTTTATTTTGCTCTATGTCAATCAATACTTCAATATTGTATAACCTCATGGGGCGGAGCATCAAAAACTATCATTCTCTCTCTTGAAAGAGCACAAAGAGCTGTTCTAAAAGTAGCAAATTCTCTACCTTTCCTTTTCCCTACCCACCAGTTATTTAAATCCTGCAAAGTCTTGACTGTTCGGCAAATTTATTTACTGCACATAACACTAAAACAGCATGCAATGCTTAAATATAACCTAGATATAACTAACAAAAGGCGAAACGATATAGTATGCAGTTCAACCTCTACCTCTAAATTTGCATTTACATATAGATTCTTTACATTTTTAGGGCCCTTTTTATATAATAGATTAAATAGAATACTAAGTATATATAATTTAAATTATTTTAACTGTAAAAGCATTGTTTTAAACTATTTGCAAGGTTTGTCATATGACCAGACTGAAGACCTGCTTCTAGTATTAAAATAAAATTAGATTAAAACTACGTAAGCATGATTAAAAATAACACTACTATGTATATTTCCGCAGTGTCCTAGTTTTACTTAAAATTGTTAATCTATTGCAATACCTACATTATTAAATATAAATAAGCACTTTTACGCCTGAAGCACAGGTTCTACCTAGTTCAGGCAAATTATACATCAGCACTTTTTAGAACATAAGCAAATTATTGTAAATTTTGTACTTTAAGAAATAAATAAACGATTTTATTATTTATTATTTTTTTTTATTATTATTAGTATGCTGAAGTTTGATCTGGTATTTCCGAATCACTCTCAATTTCTACCCGCACATCCACAACAGGTCCAGTCTTTAGATTATCAGCTTGTCTAGAGCAATCGATTACAAACAGCGGTGCTAAATCTCTAAATTGTTTCTCGCTTAGTATGGGCTCCGAGCGACGTCCATAATACGACTGTTGAAATCTGGTGTATTGCTCGTATAATAAAGCGATTCTGTTATTAGCAAAATTCACATTTAAGTTTTCATATGGAAAATAGGTTGAATTGAGATACACTCTAACGTCTCGAATATGGCAGTGATCGAATTGAGACATGTCAGAATGTGCATTGTTTTTTCTCTTTGTCTGTAGACCAATAATAATATATCTTGGTTTTTCTATTTGAGATGAAGTTTTGATAGACTAGGTATGTTTTGTAGTTTTAGGCAAAGCTGGATATTCGTACAGATCCCAATTTCTGTATATCATTTGAAGTGGGCGATCTTTTTCTAATACTTTTAACAAACCAATTTTTTCTTTGTCCGATACTTTAACATGCGGTACGCGCCATATGATTTTGTTGATCTGAACATCATCTACTACTTCGCCAGTATTAAGTTTTACAGCGTTCAAATTAGTGTTACTTCGTAACAATATCAGTTCATGTCTACTATTTATTACAACTTTTTTAAAATCTTCTGCGAAACCGAGGATATTCCGAAGTGGTATAGAGGCAGAAAATCTTCCTCCATCGGTATTTTTTATGCCATCAATATTCCACCCCCAGGCATTAGACATTTTTGATTCACTTTCGTTCATCGAAATGATTGATTTTATAGTTGTTGTTATACCTGCATTTTTTATTTTATCAATCTCCACTCCATTTAGCTCATACCTAATGTCTTGGAACAAGTAGAGTAGAGCATTGTTCGTGAAATTGACACTAGTAGCTTTGTCCTTCGTATCTTTTTTGCTAACGATAATAGTTCCTTCCAAATATAGGGTGCTAGCTGATGGTAATATGTATAAGTCCTGTTGGTTGATAGGTATGCGAATTTCATCGTTCCTGTTGAAACTTGTTACATAGGGCTTGTAGGAATGAAATTCGATTCCTTCTATAGTGTTATCGTAAGTCGAAGCGGATAAAACGTCTAAGATGTTCATTTTAACAATCCGATCGCTCTAAGGAATGCTTTATTGTCTTTAGTTAATTTTATTTTCTTCTTAGAGATAGGTCTTATTTGATAGGTAGCTCGAGCAGAACTGATATTTTTTACATGTTGAGACACATTTTTATTGTAGTCAATCATTTTTTTCTTCTAAGATGCAGATATACCTGCACTTCTTCACCGCGTAAATTGATTAATCGTTTGTTTATATCTAACAGTCTAATATGTATGCAGCTTATGTTGTTTTGATTGATTGGAAAGTATAATGCGTTCTTCGGGATTTCTATGATCCTGTATCCAGGTGGCACATTAAGGGCAAATTCGTGAATAATATGACTTGGTTCACCGTTTACATATGAACCGCTTACAATATCACATTCAATCCTGACAACGGTCGTAGGTAGAATGTTGACTGGAGACTGTGACACATGCCATTTATTTGCTTTCAAGATTTGTTTGTTATATCCTAATAGTTTTCCAAAAGAGTGTTCTTTGATAAAATTAATGTCTTTTGTACAGAATATTGTAATTTTTAAAGTATTATTATTGCACCGTAGTTTGATTGCTGCATCTTTTATTTCAGATTTTAAATAATCGCCGATATCTTGCAATTCCTAAGTGCCATCCGGTATTTCAATAACTTCATTAAAGCCATAATAGAACTTATTATTACTTTTATCGATGTTTGGAATAGAATTAAATGTTGAAAAGTGTAATAAAGCACACTCATACTCTCCATCTAGTTGCAATGTATTAGGATAGTTTGTAGTTAACACTGACGAGTCTCCAGTTATCGACAAAGTGAGTGACATCTTGCAAATGATTGAAATGAAAGAAAAGCATATATTTTATAATACATTTTTATTCCAAAAAGTCCATAAATAATTTAGACACAAATGACCACAATTGACTGCGTTAAATTTTTGATATCTTGTATAATTATAAAACACATTACAATTTTTTAAATATTGCATCAATTCCATTGGAGGTTTTAAATTTCAATAGCTATCAAAGTATTCGCAGTGATTGTATACTTTAGCATAAGCTACCCAATGCGTTCCTTCGTTCTTAGAATCATCTAAATTAACGATACCACATTCAATGCGTTTCGGTTTCCGAGGTAGTCGATCCTTCATGTAGACCCCACGAAAATATGGGATGTCTCTTGAATACTTTTGAATGTCTACATTAGTTAGAGGGCGATTGGGTAGCATATTTTTCAGTTTTTTGAAGATGTTATAAACAATCCTTTACCGCTTTTATACGGCTTAATGTATAAACCCTTACCCAACACTAAAGCCTCCATAGCTTTATTATGTCGTTCTGTTTCTTGCAAATTTTTTTTGCTTGCTTTGTAATCATTGACGGTTTTTGCAATGCCAGCTGCACCACCAGCTAAAGTTCCTAAAGCCGATAAACCAGCGAAAATTGGAATTAAAGGTAGAACTCCTCCAGTCTTTGGTATGGGTATTACTCGGGGTACTCGAATTCGATGATGAATGTTTGGAAATAACTTTTTTGCGGCTAAGTAAGCTGCTTTTATTAAAGTCTTATTATCTTTGCGTTTGAGTTTCTTAATTTTTGATTTTATTTTTGAAACTAAGCTTTTAAATGTTTTAATGCCAGATCCAGACTTTAGTTTCGTTTTCATAACTTTGCTCACTAGCCAAGAGCTTAGCTTTTCACCTTTCCCTGCATCTTTGGATTCAAGTCTTTGTTTAGCCATGTTAAGTAGTTGTAAATCGGCTTTGTGACGATTTGATAAGTCTGTATGGTTTGTATACGCAATGTCGTGTTGCATGCAAGCTTCGTCTAGCTTATTTACACCTGGGTCACCTCGCGCTAAGCGTTTGCGAAGTTTGGTTCCTGGTCCGCAATAATTGTATCCTGGCAAATGAACTTCGAATGGTAGATTATTAATTATCCTGTTAACTAGTCCACCTCCTTGCATTACTCAAATTATAATGATAGGATTTCAAATGAAAAATGGTTATATAATATATTAGTTCATTATTGCAGTTTTTTCAATCCAACTGTTTTCTGCACTATTTAGACCTAACCATTTGACATACAATTTATTTCCTTTCTTTTTCAAAACCTTTTCTATCAAATAAACATCAGGATAATTCGATCTTTGCAGTTCTTGTTCGTAAAACGCTCCTAATATGTTTTGCTTTCGTTGATCTTCTATGTGATATGTAACTGGTATGGTTTTATTTACCTTTTTTATAATAAATAATTCAGTTGACCAATTAGGAGTGTAACCTTTCTCAAAATTATGTTTGTATTTACTTATACGAACACAATCACCAACTTTGAATTTAGGCTTCCACTGAACTAAATCATGTTTGTAATTTTTTTTAATATTTTCTTTGATTACTTGTTCGTTACCTTTATTAACATCTACCGGTTTAAATTGAATAGTGCGATGTTTTGTGTTGTTATATCTCTTCAATGTATCTTCCAATGGTAGTCCTATCCACTTATAGTTTCCATTGAGACTAAAATATTTATATAAATTATTTTTTACAGTTCTAATCAGTCTCTCCACAATTGATGCTTTTTTAGTAGAAAACGATGAGTAGTGGTTAATGTTGTGCTTTTTCATAAGCGATTGAAAGGTGATGTTATAAAGTTCTGTTCCCATATCAGTTTGTAAATTAACAGGTTTACGATGACTGTTAATCAATATTCTTTTAAATGCATGAGAAACATCAAGTTTATTTTTTGATTTTAACGGCTCTGTCCAAGCATACTTTGAGAAGCAGTCAATTACAACTAATATGTAATTATGATCTTTATTATATTTTCTCAGTTTCTGCATGTCCATTAGATCAGCTTGCCACAAGTCATCGATCCCCTTTAGAATGACAGTACGTCTAAGGAAATTTCTTCGTGCAGCTTTATGTATTTCATTTACTATTTGTTGTTTTGTCATTACTGAGATTTTCAAGTAATTTATCTACCTCTGCTTTAGTATAAAACTTATCTTGCAACTGAGTTGAAACCTCAAGTACCCTTGCTTTTAAAGTACCTTGAACTATACCCTTTGCATCTTTTATCATTTGAGAACGCAATGTATCAATCAGATTATTAAATTCTTTATGCATATTAGCATTCAATAGATCTACATAATCCTTGTTCACAGCCAGATTATTTAATTCTTTTAACGTGTTAGCATTCAATCGATCTACATAATCCTTGTTCACAGCATCGTCTGCTTCTACTGGATTTCTAATTCCTCTCAGTTTTGATGTTTTAAATCAAAGTCTCCGTTTTCTGATTTTAATAATGCATTTTCATTAAACTCAAATAATTCTGATAAACGCATTCTTTTGTGAATGAAGTGCCCGAATTTGTCTACGTTCATGTTTAAGGTGTATTGTATCGAGAGGTTGATAGTAAAATAAACACATTTTAAAATATTTATTTATTTATAACTTTACATTCACGCAATTCTTCAATGATAGAAATAATTTCATTATCTAATCCTGTGTTGCCAGCATCTCTAGATGCAATTAACAATTTCAACCTGTCCACTAATTCATTAGGGTTATCCCAGTACACTAAATCTACGTTTTTTCGCCACTTTTTTAGTAACGGTAGACCCTTTCCCTGAACTGTATTCTTTAGTTGAAAAAGAGGTTTAATAACTTGCAAATATTTTTGTCCTTTATTACTTTTTATTGGCTTACTTGACTCATAGTCTCGACGATGTGCATTTGTGTCAAGTAACATCAACTTATAATTTTGCATATCACTATCTGTAACCAAGCTTAAGTCCACATCTTTCTTAAGCAACAACTGTTTTAAACCAGGTGTATTTCGGTATTTACGTTCAGCCACGGTGATGTATTGATCGTTGATCGTTATGCAAGCAGAACCTAACATCAATTGCCCGCGGTCTTTTCTTACTCCAAATGGAATATCTGCCAACGCCTCTGAAGATACTGACCAGGATGACGTATCACAAGCTTGATTACTTTCAACTACTGATTCATAAGAAGAGTCACTGTTGATATCGGATTCATATTTGTCTTCATCATCATTATTTTCATTTCTTTCTGAGCTACCAGTTCCTTCTTTCTGCAAAGTTTCGTTAGTAAACGGAACATCAGCAAAATCATCACTGACACGCAGGAGAGGAGTTTGCTTAGCAGCATTAGCAATTAAGTTAAGTGGTTCTGTTACAGGTTTGAAAACAGATTCCAGTGCTTGTTTATTGTTAATCTCGGTATCTCTCATTTTTCGTACTTTTATCTTTACAGCTTCTGCCGCATCAACAATTTGTTGTTTTAATGATTTTTCCATATTGGTAAATAGGTCGTAATTGATTTAGCGTCGTAAGGTGAATAATATTGTTAGAAAGGTAATAGCCTTATATACTATATGTATTCGTGTTCTTAGTCAAAGACTACAAACGTGTCAAATTTACTTCTATAACATCCTTTGTTTTTTGAACAATCTTTATTAATTACAACATAATTGAAAGGTATACTCCATATTTTTGAACACATTTCACGAAATTCAATCCATGTCATGTCAGTGTTGACGTGTTCTTCATAAACATGTTTCATATTTCTTTCATCTTGTTTAAAAAGCACGATTAGGTTTGCGTTGTCTCTTACTAACTGTTTAGGGATTTTACTATACGTCTGATTTAGATAAAAACAATCGATGAACTTGTGTCTCCCCATAGCAAAATAATCACGTATATTACTTTGGTTTTCACAAGCAACATCGTCAAATACAATTACAGAATTCGGTTTTGCGGTCTGAACACTTAGTACTTGTTCATTTTCATGATATTTCTGAAATGAAATGTCTGGTACTCGTTGCAAGACTTTTTCTAAAAAAAGATACTTAGGTTGTTGCAAGGTTTTCGAATAAACATAAACATTTTGAAATCTTAAACCATTCTCGTGTATAAGAAGACCAATTATTAAATTAGTTTTTCCACAATTTGACGGGCCGCAAATAATGCCTCGTACTGATTTAGGTAATAATTCTCCATGGCGAAAACCAGTCTCCTGAGAATGAACACAAAGATTGTTTACTTGTAATGATTGTGGTTGTTTTACAAATTTCATGGCAACTGGTTAAACGGTTATATTAATAATGAGTCAATTATTTTATTACACTGACATTTATAACTCATTGTCGCTAACTCGAACAAATGTACGAACAACATCACCATGGCTATCCTTCATTATAAGATAGTGAACGTTTTCTAAATGAGATTTCACCAAATCTTGCATCTGTCGCTGAAAGAAATCTTCTGTGTGGTTTGTATAGTTGTCCTGGTGTTTTGATGAATCGTTATCTGTATTTTTCTGATCATTTTGCAAAGCTCGAATAAATATAATCTTGCCGCTTGAATTCTTGATTATAAGTTTACAAATGTCTTTTAAATCAGATTTCACTGAGGTATGCATTGTAGTTAACTTAGTTATTTGTATTATGTTTCGTGATACAAAATCAACCTTCTCACTACAATAGTAAGAATCGAATGTAGCGCTAAATTACTGCAAACAATTATTTATACGTTCTCCACCCACAAACTTTATAGATAAATTTATGTTATTGGAACATTCTAGAAAACTTTTTGTTTCAATCGTAACCAAACGAGTTTTAAAAAGTGGAGCAGCGTCCAAACCACAAACGTTGTGGAATAGGCGTCGAACCATTATTTTACTGCATTACTGCCCTATGTAAGATTTCATTTATATTATTGGGAATTCTATTCCACCGAAAGCGACGAAGGCGATGAGGTAAGCCATCGATAAACTTTTCGTATTATTGGGCGTTCTATTCCACCGAAAGCGACGAAGGCGAACAAAGTGAGCCGTAGGAAGCGATAGGTGGTCTAGAATGCCCAATAATACACTACTGACAAGAGTTTGCATTTAAATTACATGTACTATGGGCTGGTCCTCTATACATTCCTGTGAAATGATCATGATCAGCAACAACGAGGTCAGTATCAGAAAATGTTTTCCTGCATAAATGACATTGTTTAGCGTTTTTTAAAGACATTTGCTGATCTTTACTAATTATTATGGGTTTTATCTCTGACATAAGTCTATGAAGTCTTATTACATCTTGACTAATAGATTCAACGAACTTTTTTGAGCAGTCTGGCCCTCTATAGGATCTAAACTCATTTAATTCAGGTTTAGACTGGCAAAAAATGTAATAACCATAACAACTTGCCACATGGATTTGTATATTTTCGACCCATGTGGATTTATTTTTGTCTGAATATTCGTGTAATAGACTTTCAAAATCGCCGAAAATAACAATTGGAACTCTTTGAGTCCTATTAAAATTTGAAAAACAAAGTATTGAGTTTTCTTCGGGGAGTATAGTCTGCACTCTTGCACAGCTATGATTTAATTGTTTTTCTGGTGAGTCAAAATACACAAAACATTCGTCACATAAATATATCTTAGACTTATGTTTTGTAACTTGTCGGTGTACAAGCTTACTGAAATTTTTAATATAGCAATAATGACTTTTACCATTATTATTGAAATAAAGTAAATTTACGTGATAAAGTTTTCTTTTTAACGTTTTATATAACGGCCCTGTTACATCATAATTCTGCTCCAGACCATAGACGTTAATACTTATATTTGGATTTAAATCTAAACTGGGGGGAAATGTCATGTTCGTAATGTTTAACACTTTGGAATAGTGCGGATATGATGTAACTCTATTGAGGTTATTCTTTGCTGGATACAAATATGCCACAATGCTCCAAAGAAAACAGTGATTATCTTTATTGACTATGTTTAGACACGATTTCGTATTTTGAATTCGTTTAGGTAATTCTAAATAAGAACCTGCTCTCAAAGGACTATATTTAACGAAATTAATTTCTAAATGACTTATTGATTCGATGGCCCACCCTGACTCACTTAGTTCGAACTCGGAACATTTATTTAAGATTTTTTCTATAAATGCATGATATGTGGATAATATATCTGTACTTTGAAGTATAATTACATATTTTGTGTTAAAAGATTTAAGACTAATTTCGTTATTTTTAGGTAAAGTGTAGGAAACAAAAAGTTCGAAATTGACTTTCAAAGAAACGTGTTGTTTTAATAATTCTTTAATTAGATAGCAACAAGTATCTAAAACTTCAATTAAAAACTTTTCAGGCATAATAGTAAAACTTTGAGGATTTATTTTGTAACTGACTATTTTGTTTTTAAAAGCACAAGCTATTATACGAACGTTATCAAATTGAGTTTTTATAAGGTTATTAGATTTATGGATGTTAGTTTTTTTGTGGTAAGGATAATTGTGAACGTCAATGTTACAAGCTTGACAGAAAACCATTTTGCATATAGTTAAATTTGATCTATGTATATTGTATTATTTCAAATAATAAAAACCTAAAGTTTTTATTTAGCTTCTTTTTTTTTTTGGTATATTTTTAATCAAATTAAAAAATATTTTTAAAACATAGGTATATCGATTATAATTATATTTATGAGATAATGATTATATTATGAATATTGTTGTATTTTCAATTTTCATTCAGATTTTTATTTAGCTTTTTTTTTTTTGGTTGATATTTAATCAAATTAAAACATATTTTTTATAACATAGGTATATCGATTATAATTATATTTATGAGATGTTATATTATGATTATATTATGAACATTGTTCTATTTTCAATTTTCATTCAGATTTTTATTTAGCTTTTTATTTTATCTACTAAGTAGATTCTGTAAGAGAACAATTAAAAAATATAAGTTACATGGTTGGTAGATATTTAATCAAATTAAAAAATATTATTAAAACAGGTATATCGATTATAATTATATTTATGAGGTAATGATTATATTATGAATATTGTTGTATTTTCAATTTTAGATTTTTATACAGATTTTTATTTAGATTTTTATTTAGCTTTTTGTTTTATCTACTAAGTAGATTCTGTAAGAGAACAATAAAAACATATAAGTTAGTTATAGATACCAAGCCAAATTAAAAATATTTTTAAAACATGGATGCTAATATCGATTATATGTATGTATATTATACCCAATATTATAAAGGATTAAACCAAGTTTAATATTGAAATTAAGTAAAGTTATGCAATTTAATAAAAGTTAAGTAATGTTTTAAAATATTGATAAAAATATTTACGAATAATTACGGGGGTACAAAATTGGCTGGATAGAGGAGTAATCCTCTTTAACTGCTGCAACCAATTGAGTAACCGCCTTCCAAGTTGGACTATCGTCATTCACTGCTGTTTTGAAACACACCAGTGAATGTTTCCAGCGATTGGTTGTTATGGCCTCCAACTCCTGACTATTCGATATTCGAAGCTCAATATAATATTCGCCGCGCTTTGTGGGATTGCTTTGCGTAGTATATCCAGAACCAACTCGACGCGTTAGGTAGCTCTTCAGTTTTGATGCTCGAATTGATTCACGTTGCTCTTCATCCTGGAAAAAACAAAAAAAAAAAATAGTTTTAATCGTTATTATATCATCATTATAATCTGATGATTCACAATGATCATCAGCCATCTATCACCCCTTTGCTATTATTATAGGTACCATCACAACAATATCTTAAGACGTGCCTACGTAGTCTTCATGTATTTTTTTTAATTCAATCCCTTCACACAATCACGAGTTAATGTTTACTAAGTAAACGTTAACTTTTATTTATAACATACATAACATCATGCCTGTATTTTTCGAGCGCTAACACTCCGCGATACTGCCTACTATAAAATTAATCAAAATTGACACAATTATCTACACTTGGTCAGACCTGAGAATTAGATCGGTAGACCTAAGAATTGAATATAGGACTTTATAATAATCAGTAATCAGTATGCTTACAGCACCACTAAACCTGGGTCTATAGGCCATTAAATATTTATTTCATGATGGCATCGAACCCACGACACACAGCGCAGCTGACAATCGCGCAGGCCCTGCACCAGCCGAGCCGTCAACATATAATATATAATTGCCAATTATATCTCAACTTAACTCGGAATCAGGGTAGATGCAAAGTTTTCGTTTCTTTTTAGCTGATGTAGACGCAAATGCAGATGCGGTTGAAGGGTCGGCCTCTGACTCAGACCCGCTACCGATCGGCTGTTCTTGGAGTAGTTTTTTATTTTTCCCTTTTGGCTTCGAGGGTTTGGGTGTTAAAGGCTTACTTGGCTTCTTCTTTTGTGATATAGGAATCACTTCAGTGTCAGAGTCAAATGGATTGGAAAACCTGAAAACAAAACAAGATTATAACATTTTGTAAAACAGGTCTACTTACAAACATTCATACGTTTATTTACAACTTTTATCACATAGTTCATTCATGATACTTAGGTTCCTGTCACGCCTAGCTATTTGCCTGTAAAGGTGAGTCAAAATACACAAAACATTCGTCACATAAATATATCTTAGACTTATGTTTTGTAACTTGTCGGTGTACAAGCTTACTGAAATTTTTAATATAGCAATAATGACTTTTACCATTATTATTGAAATAAAGTAAATTTACGTGATAAAGTTTTCTTTTTAACGTTTTATATAACGGCCCTGTTACATCATAATTCTGCTCCAGACCATAGACGTTAATACTTATATTTGGATTTAAATCTAAACTGGGGGGAAATGTCATGTTCGTAATGTTTAACACTTTGGAATAGTGCGGATATGATGTAACTCTATTGAGGTTATTCTTTGCTGGATACAAATATGCCACAATGCTCCAAAGAAAACAGTGATTATCTTTATTGACTATGTTTAGACACGATTTCGTATTTTGAATTCGTTTAGGTAATTCTAAATAAGAACCTGCTCTCAAAGGACTATATTTAACGAAATTAATTTCTAAATGACTTATTGATTCGATGGCCCACCCTGACTCACTTAGTTCGAACTCGGAACATTTATTTAAGATTTTTTCTATAAATGCATGATATGTGGATAATATATCTGTACTTTGAAGTATAATTACATATTTTGTGTTAAAAGATTTAAGACTAATTTCGTTATTTTTAGGTAAAGTGTAGGAAACAAAAAGTTCGAAATTGACTTTCAAAGAAACGTGTTGTTTTAATAATTCTTTAATTAGATAGCAACAAGTATCTAAAACTTCAATTAAAAACTTTTCAGGCATAATAGTAAAACTTTGAGGATTTATTTTGTAACTGACTATTTTGTTTTTAAAAGCACAAGCTATTATACGAACGTTATCAAATTGAGTTTTTATAAGGTTATTAGATTTATGGATGTTAGTTTTTTTGTGGTAAGGATAATTGTGAACGTCAATGTTACAAGCTTGACAGAAAACCATTTTGCATATAGTTAAATTTGATCTATGTATATTGTATTATTTCAAATAATAAAAACCTAAAGTTTTTATTTAGCTTCTTTTTTTTTTTGGTATATTTTTAATCAAATTAAAAAATATTTTTAAAACATAGGTATATCGATTATAATTATATTTATGAGATAATGATTATATTATGAATATTGTTGTATTTTCAATTTTCATTCAGATTTTTATTTAGCTTTTTTTTTTTTGGTTGATATTTAATCAAATTAAAACATATTTTTTATAACATAGGTATATCGATTATAATTATATTTATGAGATGTTATATTATGATTATATTATGAACATTGTTCTATTTTCAATTTTCATTCAGATTTTTATTTAGCTTTTTATTTTATCTACTAAGTAGATTCTGTAAGAGAACAATTAAAAAATATAAGTTACATGGTTGGTAGATATTTAATCAAATTAAAAAATATTATTAAAACAGGTATATCGATTATAATTATATTTATGAGGTAATGATTATATTATGAATATTGTTGTATTTTCAATTTTAGATTTTTATACAGATTTTTATTTAGATTTTTATTTAGCTTTTTGTTTTATCTACTAAGTAGATTCTGTAAGAGAACAATAAAAACATATAAGTTAGTTATAGATACCAAGCCAAATTAAAAATATTTTTAAAACATGGATGCTAATATCGATTATATGTATGTATATTATACCCAATATTATAAAGGATTAAACCAAGTTTAATATTGAAATTAAGTAAAGTTATGCAATTTAATAAAAGTTAAGTAATGTTTTAAAATATTGATAAAAATATTTACGAATAATTACGGGGGTACAAAATTGGCTGGATAGAGGAGTAATCCTCTTTAACTGCTGCAACCAATTGAGTAACCGCCTTCCAAGTTGGACTATCGTCATTCACTGCTGTTTTGAAACACACCAGTGAATGTTTCCAGCGATTGGTTGTTATGGCCTCCAACTCCTGACTATTCGATATTCGAAGCTCAATATAATATTCGCCGCGCTTTGTGGGATTGCTTTGCGTAGTATATCCAGAACCAACTCGACGCGTTAGGTAGCTCTTCAGTTTTGATGCTCGAATTGATTCACGTTGCTCTTCATCCTGGAAAAAACAAAAAAAAAATATAGTTTTAATCGTTATTATATCATCATTATAATCTGATGATTCACAATGATCATCAGCCATCTATCACCCCTTTGCTATTATTATAGGTACCATCACAACAATATCTTAAGACGTGCCTACGTAGTCTTCATGTATTTTTTTTAATTCAATCCCTTCACACAATCACGAGTTAATGTTTACTAAGTAAACGTTAACTTTTATTTATAACATACATAACATCATGCCTGTATTTTTCGAGCGCTAACACTCCGCGATACTGCCTACTATAAAATTAATCAAAATTGACACAATTATCTACACTTGGTCAGACCTGAGAATTAGATCGGTAGACCTAAGAATTGAATATAGGACTTTATAATAATCAGTAATCAGTATGCTTACAGCACCACTAAACCTGGGTCTATAGGCCATTAAATATTTATTTCATGATGGCATCGAACCCACGACACACAGCGCAGCTGACAATCGCGCAGGCCCTGCACCAGCCGAGCCGTCAACATATAATATATAATTGCCAATTATATCTCAACTTAACTCGGAATCAGGGTAGATGCAAAGTTTTCGTTTCTTTTTAGCTGATGTAGACGCAAATGCAGATGCGGTTGAAGGGTCGGCCTCTGACTCAGACCCGCTACCGATCGGCTGTTCTTGGAGTAGTCTTTTATTTTTCCCTTTTGGCTTCGAGGGTTTGGGTGTTAAAGGCTTACTTGGCTTCTTCTTTTGTGATATAGGAATCACTTCAGTGTCAGAGTCAAATGGATTGGAAAACCTGAAAACAAAACAAGATTATAACATTTTGTAAAACAGGTCTACTTACAAACATTCATACGTTTATTTACAACTTTTATCACATAGTTCATTCATGATACTTAGGTTCCTGTCACGCCTAGCTATTTGCCTGTAAAGGTGAGTCAAAATACACAAAACATTCGTCACATAAATATATCTTAGACTTATGTTTTGTAACTTGTCGGTGTACAAGCTTACTGAAATTTTTAATATAGCAATAATGACTTTTACCATTATTATTGAAATAAAGTAAATTTACGTGATAAAGTTTTCTTTTTAACGTTTTATATAACGGCCCTGTTACATCATAATTCTGCTCCAGACCATAGACGTTAATACTTATATTTGGATTTAAATCTAAACTGGGGGGAAATGTCATGTTCGTAATGTTTAACACTTTGGAATAGTGAGGATATGATGTAACTCTATTGAGGTTATTCTTTGCTGGATACAAATATGCCACAATGCTCCAAAGAAAACAGTGATTATCTTTATTGACTATGTTTAGACACGATTTCGTATTTTGAATTCGTTTAGGTAATTCTAAATAAGAACCTGCTCTCAAAGGACTATATTTAACGAAATTAATTTCTAAATGACTTATTGATTCGATGGCCCACCCTGACTCACTTAGTTCGAACTCGGAACATTTATTTAAGATTTTTTCTATAAATGCATGATATGTGGATAATATATCTGTACTTTGAAGTATAATTACATATTTTGTGTTAAAAGATTTAAGACTAATTTCGTTATTTTTAGGTAAAGTGTAGGAAACAAAAAGTTCGAAATTGACTTTCAAAGAAACGTGTTGTTTTAATAATTCTTTAATTAGATAGCAACAAGTATCTAAAACTTCAATTAAAAACTTTTCAGGCATAATAGTAAAACTTTGAGGATTTATTTTGTAACTGACTATTTTGTTTTTAAAAGCACAAGCTATTATACGAACGTTATCAAATTGAGTTTTTATAAGGTTATTAGATTTATGGATGTTAGTTTTTTTGTGGTAAGGATAATTGTGAACGTCAATGTTACAAGCTTGACAGAAAACCATTTTGCATATAGTTAAATTTGATCTATGTATATTGTATTATTTCAAATAATAAAAACCTAAAGTTTTTATTTAGCTTCTTTTTTTTTTGGTATATATTTAATCAAATTAAAAAATATTTTTAAAACATAGGTATATCGATTATAATTATATTTATGAGATAATGATTATATTATGAATATTGTTGTATTTTCAATTTTCATTCAGATTTTTATTTAGCTTTTTTTTTTTTGGTTGATATTTAATCAAATTAAAAAATATTTTTTATAACATAGGTATATCGATTATAATTATATTTATGAGATGTTATATTATGATTATATTATGAACATTGTTCTATTTTCAATTTTCATTCAGATTTTTATTTAGCTTTTTATTTTATCTACTAAGTAGATTCTGTAAGAGAACAATTAAAAAATATAAGTTACATGGTTGGTAGATATTTAATCAAATTAAAAAATATTATTAAAACAGGTATATCGATTATAATTATATTTATGAGGTAATGATTATATTATGAATATTGTTGTATTTTCAATTTTAGATTTTTATACAGATTTTTATTTAGATTTTTATTTAGCTTTTTGTTTTATCTACTAAGTAGATTCTGTAAGAGAACAATAAAAACATATAAGTTAGTTATAGATACCAAGCCAAATTAAAAATATTTTTAAAACATGGATGCTAATATCGATTATATGTATGTATATTATACCCAATATTATAAAGGATTAAACCAAGTTTAATATTGAAATTAAGTAAAGTTATGCAATTTAATAAAAGTTAAGTAATGTTTTAAAATATTGATAAAAATATTTACGAATAATTACGGGGGTACAAAATTGGCTGGATAGAGGAGTAATCCTCTTTAACTGCTGCAACCAATTGAGTAACCGCCTTCCAAGTTGGACTATCGTCATTCACTGCTGTTTTGAAACACACCAGTGAATGTTTCCAGCGATTGGTTGTTATGGCCTCCAACTCCTGACTATTCGATATTCGAAGCTCAATATAATATTCGCCGCGCTTTGTGGGATTGCTTTGCGTAGTATATCCAGAACCAACTCGACGCGTTAGGTAGCTCTTCAGTTTTGATGCTCGAATTGATTCACGTTGCTCTTCATCCTGGAAAAAACAAAAAAAAAAAATAGTTTTAATCGTTATTATATCATCATTATAATCTGATGATTCACAATGATCATCAGCCATCTATCACCCCTTTGCTATTATTATAGGTACCATCACAACAATATCTTAAGACGTGCCTACGTAGTCTTCATGTATTTTTTTTAATTCAATCCCTTCACACAATCACGAGTTAATGTTTACTAAGTAAACGTTAACTTTTATTTATAACATACATAACATCATGCCTGTATTTTTCGAGCGCTAACACTCCGCGATACTGCCTACTATAAAATTAATCAAAATTGACACAATTATCTACACTTGGTCAGACCTGAGAATTAGATCGGTAGACCTAAGAATTGAATATAGGACTTTATAATAATCAGTAATCAGTATGCTTACAGCACCACTAAACCTGGGTCTATAGGCCATTAAATATTTATTTCATGATGGCATCGAACCCACGACACACAGCGCAGCTGACAATCGCGCAGGCCCTGCACCAGCCGAGCCGTCAACATATAATATATAATTGCCAATTATATCTCAACTTAACTCGGAATCAGGGTAGATGCAAAGTTTTCGTTTCTTTTTAGCTGATGTAGACGCAAATGCAGATGCGGTTGAAGGGTCGGCCTCTGACTCAGACCCGCTACCGATCGGCTGTTCTTGGAGTAGTTTTTTATTTTTCCCTTTTGGCTTCGAGGGTTTGGGTGTTAAAGGCTTACTTGGCTTCTTCTTTTGTGATATAGGAATCACTTCAGTGTCAGAGTCAAATGGATTGGAAAACCTGAAAACAAAACAAGATTATAACATTTTGTAAAACAGGTCTACTTACAAACATTCATACGTTTATTTACAACTTTTATCACATAGTTCATTCATGATACTTAGGTTCCTGTCACGCCTAGCTATTTGCCTGTAAGAAAATCTAACTTATAAACTCACTCTCAATAGTGACCTCTGAACCTACCATACCTTCGATCATATTGATCATAGCATAAGACCTAAAATAAAATTTGAAAAATAAAAAGAAACGCACAGTCACACATCCCCCCACCTCCACACATAACCGCACACCCGCCCTTACACTGATAACAAAATTAATAGAGTTAAAATGATACGTACATACTTGCTGTTTTATTTGTGAAACACACGAATTAAACGATTTTAAGTTATACGAAGATCACTGCACGATGCACTGATTGATTGAACAATATTCTGTGAGATAATTGCCAGATGACGCTGCTTTTATATTCATACATTGTAAAACGGTATACACACTTAAATAATCTTTGTTAGATATAGTTTATTTTAAATTAGGCGTCAATATTGGCATATAATTATAATCCCTATGCGCATTACACATAAGATTTATAATTATTTATTTCTTAATCATCATTCATACTCAATTGTAACGTTGCCCTAACTTACCATTTTAGGAGGATATATTAAACGGCGCCGCGCTGTCGCTGAAAACTGAGAAGAAATTTTTTATAAGGTAATCGCATGTACTTGTGTACAAATGGGTTTAACCATCATGAAATTCTAGAGACCAGGCATATCGGGTCTTTCATATTAACATTGAATATGACTAATATAAATTGACCTCCAAAATATTTTATTGGAAAAACAAGAAAAATATATTTTATGTTATCAATATTAAATCTACAACTGTAATAAATACCGAGTATAACAAGTATAAGGTGTGCATTTTGTCATTTGCTAATCATGGGGCAACAACAACTATTCTTCTCATGTTTATCATGTGGAGGTGTTATAGAATATTGAGAGATTTACTTTGATCCTTGGATCACGATAAACGTGGTGAAGGGAATAAAGCTACATTACAAAAAAAAAATGTTTGAAATACTTACCCTATTAGAATGTATATGTATACGATGACATACTGCACTAAAAAAAATATATGTAAATCTGTATATATTATAGAGGCACCATGCATCATCGCAATTTAAGTCTGAACATTACAGTGCACTGGTTCAATTTTAAATTTATTTCTTAAATAAATAATTAAATTTATTTTAATTATCTATAATGTTTCACTCATCCAAATCTGATTTAGATGGCATTCGTAAAATGATTTTCAAGAATGCTAGGGGTGAGATAATATATATTCAAGATATGCCCCCTAGAAAAAAGATATCGAACACAGATGAAATAAAATACCAGGATAATGATATAACCCAAACAGAAGATTTAGTTTTCCAGAAGTCGGAAGATTTTGTGAAATCTAACTTGAAAAATATTCACTACCTAAAACTCAAAAGCGAACCTGGAGAGGATCTTCGCACATTCGTACGAGTTAGCAACAATCAGGCTGATCATGAAAAATCGAATATTAGTGGGAGTGGTATATCGGCAGCATCAGGTGATTTATTTGATCAGGAGAGTGATACAGCACATGAGTTAGTTTTACCTGCATTAGAAGATATTGATAGCTATCAGATACTGTCGGGAAACGAAATGTGTTTCATATAAATTGGGTCATCATCGTTTTAGTTCTACTCTACAGGTCTGAATGTTATTCCTAGTATAACCTGTCTCACTTTTACTTGCTATGTAATCTAGTCCTAAGTTAAAGAATAAATTTATTTTATTTCTATTTTATTTTTATTTTTTCAAAGGAAAACCTTAGTCCAACATTGGTTGAGATGATGATTGAAAAATTAATGGAGGTGTTCAGAATCATGGCTTTTAGAATTGGAGGTTCTGAATCACGGTTCGAGCGCAGCGAGAACATGTGATTCAGAACGCCCAATTCTAACCTACTGATATATTATCAAAATTGTAGGGGGCTTCGCACTAAACTTGTAACGAATAAATATCCGCAACGGCTATCAGCGACATCTGGTGTCAGGCACTCTTTCATGTGGGTGTGTCACTAGGTGATTGAGTTGTACTTTGGTACTAGATGGCGTTGAGGTCGGGGCGGAATTAATAAAATTCTTTATAAAACCTATTAGATATTGTGTGTATTAATATAATTCAACAATCACACAATTTCCCACATATCTAGGTTATTAATTTCTGGTAAACATAATTACATAAAGAAAACATGGACATGACGTGTCTATTGGTTAATATGTCTATGGCTGACAAGAGTGACATTTCCTTTCCATTGCTAATTCTTATTGAGGAGGTCACGAAAAATTTCGATAAGAAAAGTTGATCTAATCAATCAAAATGACTCGGAGGCGACAGGGAAACAGCTCTAAATATAAAAATATAATGTGCCAGCAAGCGCTGTGAGTATTAGTTGAATTAAGCTATATTTTCATGCTTGTGGAACATGTGCTTGTATGATGCTTATCCTGCATTTTTCCCATTGACAGGGCTCATTAGGATTATTTAATTAATCAATAAATAATAGAATAAATATGGTCAACTACCAATAAGAGCGACAGCTACATTGTTCAACAACAGGCTCCGAATACCCATGATATTTTGACCGGTGAGAAACTGGATGCCAGCTGCACAGAGGAACGGTGCTGATTGAGATATCATACATTTGGTACTATGTTTTAAGGGTATATTATAGCCCATATACAAGTAAGTGTAATATGTATAAATTATGAAGCTGTAGTGCAGCTGATATGAATATAAAACTAGTTGACCAAATAGAAAGACTTTTACTTCTGTCGACCCTCATGCGAAATCATCCCTGCAATTGTCTCATCCTGATCACCTACCCCTGAGTTAGCTGGTGAGTAGGGTGAAAATGTTACCTTACAAACTGCATGTTCTATTTATGAATATTTTGTCCAACTGCTACGATGTCATAATACTTACGGAGACTTGGTTAACCCCTGAAATATTCGACTCTGAGTTTGTTGATCAACGGTATTCCGTATATAGATGTGATCGGGATCGCAAGGCTACTCAAAAGTAGGATGGTGGCGGCACCCTTATAGCGATGCTGAAGGGACTGTGATCTGTCACAATTGAGTCCAGTATCTTATTAAACCAATACATTACCAATTCATTCTGCGTATCCCGAGCGCAACGAGAGGAAAGTACGATATCATAATAATATGTTCAGCATACATTCCACCAAAAACACCCGAAAGTGTTTATGTTGCATATTTGGAGCTTTTACAAGCAGTTGTTGAGAGTGAGTGTTAAAAATTTCTACTTGTTTGGTGATTACAATCGCCCCGACATTGACTGGTTAGTTACTGGAGATTCATGTTCTACCATACAAGATTTAAATAGCAGCAACTCTCCAATTTGTAGACACATAAGAATCTTCATGTCCATTTTTAATGCCTACCAGTATAATAATATAAAAAATTCGACCGGCAAGATTTTGGATTTGGTGATCAGCAATAATGAGTGTTCTGTTATGGCACCCACTAAAACACTATTAAGCTCAGACCCTTATCACCCACCCTTATGTATATTGGCTTCTTTCAATTTGGGTAACCGAGCCATGACACGTAAATCTACACAGAGGTACAATTAACTAAGGCGTGGTGTAAATGGAAGTCGTATCAAAATCTATCAGATTACGAACAATTTTCATATAGGTCGAGATTTCATGCTGAATCTAAAACTTGTTATAACCAATACATAAAGTCTGTTGAGGATAGCATAAAAATTAACACCAAATATTTCTGGAGTTTTATATCTAACCGTAAATCCATAGCTTCAATTCCTTCAACTATGCATTACCAGGGACAGTCGTCCAACAATCCAGATGAAATCTGTAATCTCTTTTTAAACTTCTTCCATTCTATCTATGAACCTTCCACTCTCAACTTTGTGCAGCAGCAGACCTTCGACGATGCTGAGAATAGCCGTCTCGTTAGCAATCTTGTGATCAGTATTGAACAAGTACACAGTGCTTTGAAATCCGTGGATTGTTCTAAAGGTCTAGGATCTGATGGCATCCCGCCACTATTCTTTAAAAATACCGCTAATACTTTAAGTCTTCCTCTATTTATTATTTATAATAAGTGTTTGAGCCAAGAGACTTTTCCAGAAGTTTGGAAACGAGCCAATATCACCCCTGTCCATAAATCTGGTCCAAGACATAAAATTGAGAACTACCGTCCTATTTCCATTCTGCCGATCTTGTCAAAGCTTTTCGAGGGGCTTGTCCACTATCAGCTTTATCCTATTATTCATGATCAGATTATTAAGCAACAGCATGGGTTCGTCAAGAAAAGATCTACAACTACTAATTTGATTGAGTATACTGATTCTTTATTCAATAATTTAGACACACGTGTACAGATGGACTCTATTTATACTGATTTCCGTAAAGTCTTTGACAAGGTCGATCATAAATTACTTTTGGGCAAAATAGCATTTAACGGTATTCGTGGCGATTTGTTCCGTTGGTTTACTTCCTATGTTACAAATAGAACGCAAAAAGTGGTGGTTAATGGTTTCCATTCCAAATCCATAACTGTTTCATCAGGGGTGCCTCAAGGCTCCATTCTGGGTCCTTTGTTATTTATTATATTTATCAATGATATTGACATGTGCTTTCTTAATTCTAAATTCTTACTTTACGCAGATGACCTTAAAGTTTTTAGACCTATCAAAACTATTCTTGACTGTCAACTGCTACAGCAAGACCTCAATCGTCTTGCAGATTATTGCACTAAAAACAAACTCCAACTCAGTATTTCTAAATGTTGTTGTATTAGCTTCACTAAAAATAAAAATATATTTAAATGTCCCTATGCAATACACGGTGAACCTCTGGCAAGTGAGAGTTTGATCCGGGACCTCGGAATATTACTTGACGATAAACTGCACTTAGACGCACATGTTATTAAAATTGTCAATAATGCTTATCGCATGTACGGCCTTGTGATGAGATCATCCACGGAGTTTAAGCACCCTAGTACATATTTATATCTCTATCGATCACTAGTTAGGTCCCAATTGGAATATGCGGTACCTGTGTGGAACCCCTGCGTCACCCAAAGGTCGACTGGTAGAAAATGCCTAAGGCATTAAGTCCGCCTCTGTACATTTGTGTGCATGAAGTATTAAATAAATAAATGTATTGAGTGTATAGAAAGCATACAAAGTAAATTTTAAAGTCTATGCATTATCGATGCTTAAAAATTTGTTATTTCTCTTATAGTGAGTTACTTAAGAAATATAATCTGCTTTCTTTGAGTTCATGGCGTACTTTTCTTGAAACTACATTTTTGTATGATGTATGCAATAACTCGTATGATTGCTCAGAAATTGGTAACAAGTTGTGTTATATAGTTCCCAGAACATGCCAGGGACGCAAGGTGCGCGCACGACCTGTATTCGCCACTACTTCCAGTCGTACTAATGCCGGCTAGCGTGCTCCTCTCAAATAAAATTGCTCGTCGCCTTACGAGCAATTTTAATAAGAATTTCTGCAGTTTGGATCTGTTTGCTTTAGGTACCGCGTGGAAAGTTTAGACTTATGTTACTTAACATATTGAAAAACTAACGTTACAATGTTGTTCCACTTATGCGGCACCATTGATGGCTTTATGTTTTGTTATGTTGATACTTTACTATTAATATTCCTCTTGCGCACGTACTACTTCGCGTAGGCTCACAAAGTAAGGCTTTGTGGGAGCGCTGCGCGAGTGTGGGTGTGGGAGCAGGACAGAACACTGAACGATTTTACGTGTTTTTGCGGGTGTACGGGTGTATTCCCGCACTTTCTGTTTTGTCAATCGTGTGCCGTATATGTATCTCTTCGGTGTTTCTAATACCTGCATTCCTTTTATTCAAAACATAATAATATTTATAGTTTATTTATAGTTTATTCGTAGTTTATTTTAAATATCTTACGGTTTTTTTTTTGTACCTATTCTTGCACTACAGACCTTGGTATCCGTGCGTCACGTCCTAGGCGACCACTGAAAAACAGCGCCGTGTTGTGGGTCCCCCACGGCACAGCTCTATGCTGAGTGGAAGCCTTCTTGCCACAATCACGACATGCATCTGCTTTTATTTACACTCGCATTTATTTTGTTTTGTCTTTTATTTTACATTCCTAACATTATTTAAGAACTATTATTAAGTATTTAGTTTTCAAAATCTTTTACCATTGTTCTCGTTCTTTAAATGTAATGTTTGTATGTCGTTTTGTGGCAATTAAATATTTTTTCTTTCTTTTCTTTCTTTCTCTTTCTATTTATTGTTTGCAACGTTAATCTTAAAATTTACCGAATTTTCTCATTGTTATCTGTGGAGAACGTGGTTGATTTCACATTTGTATCATTTCTGTATCCTATATTTTTTGTAATTCTTAATGTGTAATTGTTTGTTTTCCCGAATAAAAAAAATAAAAAAAATCAAATAAACTGTCTATAGAAATTAATACAGCAAAATAAACATTATTTAAGTAGATACAAAGGTTAGGTTTGATTAAAACGGTCTGGTATCCGCAACTCCTCTACCAAGCGCGTATTTTGTGTACGGAAGATAAAAAACAAAAAAAACAGTATAGTGATTATTTATTTTTGAAGCGTCAAGGCACGCTTGAGTTTTTGAAGTGACGAGCAACAAAAAATCCTTTATTGCAATTATTTAGAAGCCTGCAAAGTCTAGGACACCGGGAAGTGAATCAAATCTAACTTGCGAGATTTCATTACAGACACCATGACAGAGAAGACTAATAAAAGCTTGAATAAATGACAAGATGTTTGCAACCCTTCCCCATAGTAAGATACCGTAACACATTATGAAAGTAACTAAAATACACCAGCCTCAAGATATCTACATCAGTAAATTGACGATTTTTTATAACAATATAAGCTGCCGAACCTGCAAGAGATATTAAATGTGGACTCAATTGCAACCTTGAGTCTAGCCTGATCCCCGGGAAAATCGGAATATTTATTGACGAATTCTAGCTTTTCCTTTAGTCGGGGAATTTAATCCTCATACACTCATAGTTCAAGTTACCAGAGTGTCTCAAGACGAAATTCTATGACCAGTGTGTGTTGCCAGTGATAACCTATGGCTCTGAAACGTGGTCGCTCACAATGGAGCGATGGATCAGAAAGCTTACGGTCATCCAAAAGGCAATGGAGAGGGCTGTACTCGGAGTTTCCATGCGTGATCGAATCAAAAATGTAGAGATCCGAAAGAGAACCAGGGTTACCGACATAGCCAAAAGAATTGCCAAACTTAAGTGGCAGTGGGCACATTGCTCGCAGACCAGATGGCCTATGGGGCAGAAAAGTTCTGGAGTGGCGACCACGAACCGGAAGTCATTGCGTTGGAAGGCCTCCCACCAGGTGCTCCGATGACCTGTTGAAGGTTGCGGAGATTTGCTGGATGCGGGACGCACGGGACCGGTCAATGTGGCGACGCCTTGGGGAGGCCTATATTCACCAGTGGACGTATTTCGTCTGATATGATGATGATGATGACACCCTCATAGTATTCCTCTATTGCTAATTGGTGATCACTATTAGTGTCCTTGCAGTGACCGCGACCGCACGTGTGCGAAATTTCAAGTCGTACCTAAAAATTATACAATAGAACCCGCGAGCACCCGCGTGACATTTCTGTCGTAATTCACCTTTGAATACGTCCACTAGAAAAAATATCACATCTGTAACAAGTGGATTTGTCGTCAATAACAGGTTCTTCAATGTCAAGAAAAATGAAGACTGAGTGGAGGATATGAGCGAGTGAAATACTTAGAAGGTTTGATGCCTAAAAATAATAGATTTTTCTCAAAATTCTCAAGAACTCATAATTATTAAATTCCTAATATCATCCACATTTAGGTTAGGTTAGGTTTAATTTCCTGGCACGAGTCCAAAATCCGAGCTGCTAGGTACTGTTAGAAACTCTGGATGGAAAAAAAACCGATAACACTTACCTTCTATATAATAGGGATGTTTCCTGGGTAGAAAAAAGATAATTCTATTTAGTCCGTCAGTGTGTCGTCAATGTTACTTTTTCGCCTCGGTATCAGGTACAATACTATATATTTTCTGTGACCAACTGATAAGGGAAAAAGACGAAAACGAAATAGAGTTCCTTAGTGTCCTTGACAGGAATAGTAAACTGAAAACAGAAATGGCTCAGTTATTTATTCAACACACTGATGCCATAACAGCCCGGGACAGGCTCCAAGTTGTTGTGGACGGGTTCAGCCAGTATAGCAATGAGTATGAACAAGCTCTTAGTCACAATTATTCACTACAACAGCAGCTACATGAGGCTCAAAGTCAGATTGAACATCTTGAAACAACAAATCATAACTGTGCGGGACGGACGTGATCGTTCAAGGCCCCAGGCTGACTGGAGGTTGTAAGGCTCCAGCTCGAACGCGTTGACGCCCCTTGCACCTATAGTTCGTTGTCTTCGAGCAAATACCGACCCTGCAGTGGTTGGAAGGCTGCCAAGGATGTTGAGGGGAAGGCGTGATGTCCAGTTCAGAAAAAGACTCAGGTTTTCATGTCCAAAAGCGACGTCTCTTCATGGTCTCCGTTACGCAAAGTGACGTGGATTTAATATTTAGAAATAATGGCTACAATTAGGACGGTGTCTCAGCGCACTATCCTACTACCACACTTGACCGTAACGAGGACCTCAAAACAACGACCGCGCATAAACTTTAATTAACAAATTAATTATTATGACTAGTCGCTGAAAACCGACAGAAACTCCCCTTCTACTGAACCGATTTCGATGAGGCTTGTGTCTCTGGATAGGTCTCGAGAAGACCTTCCCTCCGGACTCTGGTCCAGGTCCCTAACTGCTACCATCAGGGAGCTCTTGCGTGGAGAACGCCTAATAAGGGGAAGTTCTGTCAATTTATAGCTTTACACGCTACTTTCTAATACAATGGTGCACTTTAGTGCCAGGGTACCAGCGAGGGACTTGTAGCCCTACTCCTGGACCATCGATCTGTGACAGTTCCACAGCTTCATCTGTCACCTCCACGGGCACAGCCACGTGAAAGTGCGAAAACATAGCTTCAGTGCCTGTTTTCGGCATATTTAGCGAGTTTGTACTCGAGCTGGTGGGCGGATCCACATTCACCAACCGTCATCGGATAGCCCTCACGATGGGCTACCCCATGGTGGAAGTCCGGTGGATACAGCTCCAACCCTCGATCCAGTATTCACTCTGATGTGGTCGACGATGCGAGAAAACCATGGAACCTCTTACTATATTAAGTCGGTTAGTTCCCTAACCACCAGAGCTAGGCTCCTTCCAAAAATATGGTTGGGAAGCTGGAGAATTGGGCTATCGAATGGTAGTACCCTGATGGGTGTACCACCAGCCCTTCTGGGACTTCTGTTGCCGGGAAGCGGCCGAAATAGAAAATATCGTGTTGTTCCACGGCTTTAACGCCTCTGTGTGTGTATGTGTAGCTATATATTAGCTATGTGTTGTGACTGAGTCCAGGCGTGTGCCCGAGGGTCCCCAAAGGTAATGCTTCAGATAGCATATCAATAATCCTTCAGGCACCAAGTGTGTCTGAAGGTAGTGGGCCCTCTGGCAGACGCGTAGAAACGTCCATGCTGGCACATACAGACACATTATTTCAAGCAAGTAAGATCTATGTACTAGAATTACATAGATGCCATCTATATATAGGGCCTGGACACAGTTCCAGGTCACCTAGAAGCGCTAAAACGCTTATAACCAAAATTCTATTTACTTACTTGAGCAAAAATGCATGTATTTACCATCTCAGAGTGAAACTGTTTTAAACCTGGCTATGTACTGTTATTATGTACAGTTTTTCAGTCATAGCACCAAGGTATACTATCTAGAACACCTAGATGGTGTTTCCTAACAAAACAAATGTGTAAGGTAAATAATACGATTGGTAGGTGGGCAGAGCGCACCTATCGATACTTGCGACCCGGCCATTTTCGGGGGGTCCAAAATAAGTAAACAAATATTTTTTTTTTGCTTAAAATACTACTTACACATTTTATCTAAAGTATATTAATTCTAATAATACTAGATAACCGTATTTTAGGTACTATAGGCTATTATAAAGCCCTCAAAACGCTATTCTAAAATACCAAATTTGCCTGTTTACGCGCCAGACTATATATATCATGAGTCGCCATCTGACAGCTCACTCTTCGCCTGCCGTCGCCCCGAGAGGACGTCCCGCTGCCGCCCGCCGCTCTCGCCGCCCCCACCGCGCGCCCCGCCGCGCCCCTCTCTCCGACTTGTCGCGCCACTGCGTGACGTCACTGCGGTCGCCGCGTCTCCGCGCGCCGCTCACAGGTGTCGCTACTAGTAACTTCGGTTACTAGTAGGGACATCTTTTTTGGCCCCTTCCGGGTTAAAACCACGACTTAGTGGTCCTTGGTGGAAACCTAACGGTGTTAACTAAGCCAAGTGAAGTGGTGACCCGCCCACTTGCCAAGTCCCGTCTGGACACGGCAGTCAGAAGGAGTCGGGAGCAGGGTAGTTGGCCTTGGTAGATAGCCTAGTCAACCCCTGTCTCTGCCCCACAGCGATTCACCTGGCACGGTCGGGTGTCTCAACCCCGACGTGCCAGACTTTCGGTACACAGGAGGAGGGTGGCCCACCTTAGTACCCTAGGACCCCTGCCACCCAATAAGATTGGTGGCAGGATAACAAGCTTAGGGCTCACCAGATACTCACCTCCCAGTCTAACCCGGCTGGGAGGGTAGGATTCACACATCCCCGGGCCCATCCACCCGGGGAATAAGGTTATCAGCCCCTTAGTAGTTTTAGATTTTCTTTTCTCTTCTCCTTGTTCTGGCTCTATTGACAACGATGCATCCCGTTGAGGTGTTAATAGAGCTCGTCAAGGACTTGATGTCGGACGATCCCAGTCCGCGTCATGAAAACCAGGCCCGATTTAAGATCATTCTTGCATCTCTTGCCAGATGTGCACCTTACAGTGCCCCTGTCCCCCCGCCCTATTCTGACGTAAGTCAGCTCCCCGAAAATGTGCAAAATGCCATTAAAACCATTAAGGAGAGGTTCGCTCAGGACTGTCATCTCCGAGGTAGACTCGCCTGTCCTTTTGGCACAGTGTTAGAAGCACTAGTACCAAACATATATCCGACCGTGGATGATGTACTGGAACCTGAACCTAGCATGGCCCCCGTGTCATGTGAGGCGAAGGATTCTCCAAGATCCCCATCCCCACCCGTCAGGCCCACTTCCGGGCCTAGATCACCCACCCTTTCCCAGGGCGAGGTTCAGGCAAATAGTGCCACTAAGCCAGATCCGATTCCCTCTGAGAGGGACCGTAGCCCATTAAAGCCCCAGACTTCGGCTGCTAAGCCTCCTCCTCCTCGTAGAATGTCCGCCCGTCTTCAGTACAAAAAGTACAAAGAGCGCGTAGCAGCTATGCACTCGGAATCTAGGTCCAAATCAAATACTTGGGTCGATGAGGAGCATGACTCTCCCATCGAGATGGACACAGCCCTTAGTACCGACGATGAATGGGCAGCAGTAGCTGTCCACATCGATCAGGTCATAGAAAATCCCCCAGTTGACCCCAGTAGTAATAACCCCGATTTGTCAGAGGACTATGCCACCATGTCCTCTTCTTCTGACTCTAATGATGACAGAGAATTCATTTTCCACTCTGGAGGAAAGAGGAAAATGAGGAAAAGTCCCCCTCACGCTACCAAGGCCAAAAAGCCAGTAGCTAAGACCTCTCCCCAGCCAGTTCTGCCGCCGGCCTTGCCCGACAGGCAACCCTCCCCCGCCCCCGCCCCCGCTAGTCCTTCTCAGCGGTTAAACCGTTCGCCCAGCCCTATGGTAGTAGTTAATTCTACCACTAGGAAGCCGCCTCCTCCTCTACCCATTTATCTTCAAGATAAAGGGAAATGGGGCGACATCTCAAGCGCCAGTGTAGCGCGTAAAATTAATTTCACCAAGGCCACTGCATGCCAACAAGGCATCAGAATTCAAGTCCCCACTCCCAATGATTATCGAGGTTTAACTCGTTTTCTAAAAGACAGGAAAGTATCTTTCCATACTTACTCCCTTCCGGAGGAAAAGTATACCAGAGTAGTCATTAAGCGCGTTCCGAAGGAAATCCCGACGGAAGAAATCCGAGAGGATTTACTAGCGCAAAAAGTCCCTGTGTCAGAGGTCCACCGATTGCATAAAGCAAGAGGCGGAGATCTCTACGACATGGTCCTTGTCGTGTGTTTCCCCTTCGAGGGTCACAACCCCATATTTAATGTCCGGACCGTATGTAACTTATCAGGCATTTCCATTGAAAAGCCATACCGTCCCCATCTCGTTGGTCAGTGTCACAACTGCCAACTCTACGGTCACTCTCAGACCAATTGTTTCGCTCCTCCCAGGTGCGTTAAGTGCTTGGGAGAGCACAATACCAAGGACTGTTCCCGTCCAAAAGACCGATCACAATGCACGGAGCCTCCCAGCTGCGTGCTTTGTGGACAAGTCGGGCACCCGGCTAATTACCGTGGTTGCCCAAAAGCCCCTAAACTTGCGCCTAAAATGGCCAAGCGTAATGACGCGCGCCAAGCGCGCGTAGCCCCTACCTCTCAACTCCCCCCCAGACTAGCCCCTCAGAGGCCTTCACCCTGGGGCAAGCTGAACCACCAAAGTGTGGCTCCTCAGTCTTGCTCCCAGCCGATTCCAGCGCTGATGGCTACTCCCATCGCAGCGCCAATTCTTGTCCCCGACTCAATGCCCCCCGCCGCCCCTATGGCCGCCCCTATGACCCCTATGTGATGCCACCATACCGCGGTCTTGTGCAAGTTTGCCATTAGAAATTACTAACTGTTTGCCTAAAAAGAATGTTAATACAGAAATAGTATTATTTTGTGATGAAATTGGAAAGGATTTAGGCCACTGTTGACAAATAGATATCCAGGACACTCAATAATGAACTACTGTATGCCTGGTTGTTCTTTATTTGACATAATAAAAAAAGTTATAAAATGCAATTTTTACTAGGATACCACATTATTAATTAATTGGTAATAGGGGTAATGTGAACAAAGGAGAATTACTCCGAAAGAAAATATTAATGTTTGCGATTCGGAATTTCTTTTTGAACATATTACTTGTAAAGACATAATTAAAACCTTTCACACTTTAAATGTTAAAAAGACTGCAGATCTGTGGGGTCATTCTGTAGAAGTTGCTAAGACTATTATTGACATTGTCGCACCTAGTTTAGCTATTATCTTTAATAATTGTATCGACTGTGGGGAGTTTCCTGACCTTATGAAAAATAGTAAAATAATACCTTTGTTTAAATCAGGTAGTACATCAGACCCTACAAATTATAGACCTATTTCAGTACTACCTACGTTTAGCAAAATATTTGAGAAATTAATTTTAGAGCAATTGCAAAGATTTTTTATAAAACATAAATTATTACATAGCAAACAGTTCGGTTTTACAAGGGGTCGTTCAACTACTGATCGTGTTGAGCTTTTAGGACATATTTATAATGCATGGGAAGATAAGTGCGATGCCTTGGGCATCTTTTGTGATTTTTCCAAAGCATTTGATTGTGTTTTTCATGAAACGCTAATCAGGAAACTCCGCCACTACGGGATCCGGAACAGCGCTCTGGATCTTCTTACTTCATATTTGAGTAATAGGATTCAGACCGTTGACGTTAATGGAAAAAGATCTCCTGGATCTATGGTAACAATGGGAGTCCGCAGGGCTCGATTCTTGGTCCTTTCTTGTTTCTTATTTATATTAATGACTTGCCTTACCTCATAAAGGATAACCATGATATAGTTTTGTTTGTGGATGATACTTCACTTTTGTTTAAACTTAAACGTCAGCAGCTGGTTACTGACGATGTAAATAGCGCGATCTCAAAAGTAGTTTACTGGTTCAATGTTAATAATTTACTTCTTAATGAAAAAAAAACCAAATGCATTAAGTTTACCCTACCTCACGTTAGGCAGGTGAAAACCGATGTGTTGATAAAGGGCGAAGAATTGAATCCTGAAAATAGCATAGTATTCTTAGGCTTAACTTTGGATGCTAAGCTTCAGTGAGGCCCACATATAGATAAATTGTTAAAGAAGCTAAGCTCCGCAGCATATGCTGTTAGAAAAATTCGTAATTTAACTGACATAATGACAGCCCGTTTAGTATACGTTAGCTATTTGCATAGTGTAATGTCGTACGGTATTCTGTTGTGGGGAAATGCCGTTGACATCCAGACTATCTTTGTTTTGCAGAAAAGAGCTGTTCGATCAATTTATAAATTAAGCCCGAGACACTCTCTCAGAGAGAAATTTAAGGAGATTAATGTAATGACTGTGCCTTCTCAGTATATTTATGAAAATCTTTTATATGCCCATAAAAATATAAAATTGTTTAAAAAATACAGTGATATCCATAACATAAATACTAGGAACAAACACACATTTTTAGTACCTACAACAAGGCTCAAGAAAATAGGTGGCTCGTTTAGATGTCAATGTGTACGCTTTTATAATAAGCTTCCAAGCCACGTACAAGATCTAAGTCTTAATAAATTCAAATATTTCATTAAACGTAAGTTGTGGCAGAAAGCGTTTTATACAAGAAAAGATTACATTGAGGACAAAAAGGCTTGGGATTGAGCTGCTCCAATTAATTTTGTTTTTTTTTATTATATTTTGCACCAACATTTTGTTATTATATTTCTTTTTTTGGTTTTCTTGCAATGACAAGAATATTTAATTTTTAAAGTATTATATTATTTTATTTTAATTATTGTGAATGTGAAGACTATGTGGATCATTTTTTTTTTTATTGTTTTAATTTAAATTCATCTTAGTTTTTAATCATGGTCTGGCAGTTTGAGTAGTTTATGCGGCCTACCCGAATGTCCTTTCTTTGGTATTGTTCGTCGAATCGTTGAGCTCCTTAAATTCTGAGTTGAGCTGCTCGGTTATTGACAAATGCGTGCACTGACTGGACAGGTCCACTCAATCTGGCTGGTTCTTTCCTCAAAAGACCATTTCAGACATCAGTCTACATGGTCTTCACATGATCTAATCAAGATTTTGTCTGGACTTTAAAAGAGACTGTGATCTCTGAGTTTGTTTCGGTCTTTCTTCTCAGAGTAGTCAGATAGCAAACGCCGACCTCATCTAGTTTTAAAAATATGTTCGACATGTAAACGTGTTTGTACAAACCAACTTACAGAAATAAAATCATTTATCATTTAGTGTTAAAAGATTTCTTTTAGTTTTTGTTAAAATTGAGCACTCCGAATTGAGCAGTAGGGAAAAGAGATAGTGCTAAATGCCTTACTAAACAGTTTGGCTATTCGCAGTTGGGCAGTTACAGTTGAGCAGTGGGGAAAAAGTGGTGAGATCACCAAATAATATTGGACCCGTATGTTTTACTTTAGCAAATAAATACAAATTGACAAAGATAAAGTGCATCTAAGTTCAGCAGCCCTACTGCTGCACTGCACTGCTTGTGACGTCACATTTTTAGTATAAAGTGTAGCACACCGTGACGTCACACGATATTGCAACGCACTGTATCGTCGTAATTTTTTGTTTACGTGGCTAACTGACAGACTAAATCATTGTTATAGTCATTTTCCATTTTGTTAACAGTTATGATTTTTTTGTTTTGGTTTCTCAATAAAGTTTATTTTCATGTGATATTGAAGTATTTTTAAATATTTTTATCATCCCTGTTAAATCTTTACACAAAATAGTTCTACGTATGTAGAGCGCGCAAGCACTGGCGTCCCCAACAGGGGCGCTTGTCATCATCGCCAGCCTTTTTATTTTCCCACTGCTGGGACACAGGCCTCCTCTCTGAGAGTGGGAATGGGCCGTACACATGTCATCGAATGTTTGGTTCTAGGAAATGCCGATTTTCTCACGACGTTTTCCTTCACCGTTTTGAGAGCTGTGGTGATGAAATAATTTATACAAAGTAAAGCGCCTGGGTTCGAACCCAAGACCACCACTGCTCCGAGGTGCATGTACTGGAGTGTTATTACTGTCACAATCAGTATTTTTGACCACTATTTCGATAAGGCAATATGAGATACTCGTAGATATCAAAAACCGCCGATACCTAAATCCGTGCACTGTGATTTTTATAGACATAATTATATTTAGATTATATCAAACTACAAGATTGATTACATAAATCTACGATCGTTTGCCGCACTCATTTTTTATTACTTAATTTTTTTGATAGATTTCGGGGCGCTGATTACGAGAAAATGATTAAATAAATGCCAGCACGTCCAGATTATTTTTCATTAACATTTTTGACAACAAACCAAGGCTGACCAATTGAAATCCAGGTAATGTATTTTACACTGTTTGCTTATTAATAAAAAGTTATTAAATTACAGAATTTACTTAATTAAATAGTTTTCATATTTTTAATGTTCGAAATTGATTCCATTTTATGTATCTATGAAAAGAAAAAGAAATCATGGTAAAATATAACTAATATATAAATAAAAGCTCTTGTTGTCCTAGAATCATGGAATATAGAAAGAGGCAAAGAACAAGTAAAGGAAAATATCCGACAACCGAAATTAATAATTATAAGGAAAGATTTTTAATAATTATTTATGTATGACTGCAGTTTTCCAACGATATAGTTAATTTTGTATTTTGTTTTTTTTTCGTATGTTGGATGATACTGTACTTGATCGCCTCAGAACTGAAATGGGTAACCGGGTCACTGCACCATCGTCGAAGGCTGTGGTGCCACCACAGTCTAACCATATTCCTAGCCACGCTGACAAGGAGAGTAGTAACAGGATTACAAACGTAAGTACCCAGTGCAATGAGAAATGGAGGAGTGCTGTGGAGTGTGCTATTCACGAATAGTACACATATTAGCTGGTGAGTCGCTTTTGAAAGAGCTTGTGGCACTAGTCAAATTAATGCTCTCTAGCTGCGTGAACGATGCCATCGTCAATGTCTTGTACGGTGCCAACTTATGTATTTGTATATATGATTGTATTTTTTTTATAATATTCATAAGTATATATGATAATATCTTAGTTAATAAAATAATCAAACTATTTTGTATCCCATTCCAGTTTTTTTTAACTAGAGTCTCGCGTTCGACCACTTCATATTTTCGTTAGAGCAATGTTTATTGCTTTCAATGTTTATGAACTTCAGTAATGTTACCTAATTATTTTGGTGATTGTAGCTGTTTGTACGAAAACCCTGGTGCGCGAGTCCGATTGCACTTGGCCAGTTTCTTTTTGTGTCCTGTGTGTTAAATATATTTTCTTATTTATTTTTGTGTGTTTAATATTGAATTTTAAATTATGACATGAATCAGAGTAACATAACTACTTCCAAACTATTAAAAACTTGTTTATGTTTTCACAGATCAACATAAACACAAACAGCTTTGAAGTAAAAAGTCGTATCTCCAATAACAAAATGCTCAAAAACCCACTCTATAGATATGGAAACGAAAACGCCAAAGTTCCTGCTCATATAAATTTTGCCAAAGAAGTTTATGATAACATGGTCCAACATAAGGATGTAACAGCTTTGGTAAGTTATAATCTTTCTTCCCTTAAGGTTTAGACAAGTGACATTCTGCCTAAGTGCCATTGTGAGCCTAGTGATCCGTCACACAGGGTATATAATATAGTATGGACAGTTTCTCAAAAATGATCATATTTTATGCATTGTTTATGTTGTTAATATCATATTAATTAAGTATGCAAGTAATATGAAACTTTTTGAAAAGTGAAATAAAGGATTTATTATTATTATTCTGTGTAAAATGTATTTATTTAAATATTCATATAAACTTTATATTGTTCACAAAGATAAAACAGTGCATAGAGAAGCCTTAAAATAAAACTAACATACAACATGCGGCATTATCGCATTCTGCGATATATTCCAGTCAACCTAGAATGTAAAAAGATAGCCTGGACACGATATGGGGTTGCACTTGGTGCAAATTTTATACCAAGTAGGTACTAAAAACAAACTACTAAAATAGAAACATACATCTGTATATACAAACAAGAAAACAATACAGCTTAAGGTGCAGATACCACTAAGCAGCTGATTTTAAAATCAGAATAAAGTCTAAACGGCTAGTCGTATTTCTAGAAAAAAAAAAGTTACATAAGGTAATTTTTTAATAATTTGATCAAAGAAAATTTTGAAGTTTATTCGTATAACATAGCGTAATTAATTTGTAAAGTTATATCTAACAAGGGCATAAAAATAAAAATGAAAATCGGACCAAACCCGTTAGGCATATTTTAATGAATTTGTCACCATCTCAAAGACAATTTAATTATCTACATTTTGATGTGAGGCTTGTAGCACATATAAATGACCGTATTCGTTCCGTCCTCGCTGCCGAGGCCCATCGCGTTGTCCCTGTCATTAAAATCAAGCCAGCCCGCGAATTGCTGAGCTATATAGTTAAGATATTAGCTATAAAAGGAGTTTACACCATTCCCCCTCTAAAAAGCTTCTTTTATTCACTGAAAACTGTGAATAAAAAGCACTTTTAATCAATGTTTTGGTGTTCGAATTTGGAACACACCAATATATTCGACCTCCATCTCAGTGCTATATAACCTTCTCTCTCCTTGCGCAAAAAATACTTGATACAAACTTCTTGTGCAAAGAATACTCGACTTTCAAACTCCTTATTCGATTTTAATTTTGGGTTTGTTTATATTTAGTATTTTAATAATGATTTTGATTTTAGTTTAGGATATTTATTGAATACTTATTTGGATTGTATTTCTAATATTAATTGCATTGGTTTTTCATTAATTGTAATTGTGTAACGTAACGGAGGTGGTCACTGGCCTCTGAAACACAGGTGCTGTTACCTAGCTCAGGGAACAGGGTTTCACATTTTTTGTAAATTTTAAAGGTAATAAAACATTTATTTATTTATTCTTTTTCTCATAGTTATGGTATAAAATATAGTATCCTTCTCTTGAATAAAATGGTTTTATATCGAGGGCCATGAATCACTCGCGTCGCTCAGGATTCTACCACTTGAATCACTCGCTATGCTCATGATTCATATATGGTCCGCGCGCGGGTGTGAAATGAGTGCGCATTTTGTGTCCTCGAGGCCGTTGGTCGTTGTCTTAAACAAACAAATGTTAGGGATTGTCAAGCGCTATCGAAATGCCTTCCATTTTGGCATTTTGACCATCGCCATCGCAGATAGAATTTTCTATTGCTTCTTGTCCAATGTTACTTGTTGTCAGTGCAACACGTTTTCTTCTTTCATTCCTCCCTCTCAACCATTACGCTATTGTTCCCTCTCTTCTCTTTGCCGTTTTTTCAAGACTATCCATCTTTATTGGGGGTTTTAATTTCGTAGACTAAACATAAGTAGGATCTCTAAGTAGTCTGTGGACTAAACTGACAGCTGCCAATTACCTTATTTTTTTTAAATATTAAAAGCGTTGAGCTTATTGTAAGCTGGTAAGGTTCAATCATAAGTAATAATAAGTGATATGACATGAAAGTAATCGATGTGATACTCATACTCATCAATTTAATTTGACTAATTGGTGTAAATACATGTTTTATGAATATAAACGTAATATATTTAAATGTAACAGTATTCATACACATAATTCATAAAGATTTAATTTAAAAAAAAATGTATATATATATAATTCAAAATAATCAATTAGTTTTACTAAGCAGTTATTATTTTTCATACACAGTACGCGCGGTGCGTGTTCTAAGTGGGGGAACATCTATATTGTTTTTGTTTAGACACTTATTACTTGAATAGTTTAATAAAACTAGCAAACAATACTAAAATACTGCTTAGTTAATTATTTTAACATTAAACAATCCGAATACTCACAAATACAAAGTTGTTCGTAGATTATTGTTAATAATAGTCACCTCATCACAAAACTATCCAAGTTTCCGGTGAACTGAATATCTTACTAATCAGAAGGTTTCTCATTATTACATAGCTGTGTAAAATAGTCTTATGACTTTATAGTATTTAATCAATTACTCAAACATGTTTAGTTCTCGTATTAAATTATTAATTCTAGTTATTTATCATTGAAATTATAACATCCACCATTGTTGAAAACTTTGCGTAGTAAGAATAACATTAGGTCATAATCAAACATATTTACTACGTCAAAAGCATAGTTCAAGAAGAATAGAACAATTCCAGAAGTCCTAAAATAAGTGTTTCCGTTTTAATTAAACATCTCGTATTAATTAAACAATGAAATTAGTTTAACAAATGATCTTCATTCAAACAAATCAATAACAAATTCCAAAATAAGGCAACAGATGGCGCTGAACCCATAAACCAAATTAAATAGACATTTAAATTTCAATTTTATTCATCAACAAAATTTTGAGTACAATGATCATCCTTAAAACTACTAATTAAATATAACAGACTAGAGGACGCCTCGCGGTTTCACCCACGTAGTTCCCGTTCCCGTGGGAATACAGGGATAAAAAGTAGCCTATGTCACCCGGGGATAGAGTAGCTTCCCAACGGTGAATGAATTTTTGAAATCGGTCCAGTAGTTTTGTATCCTATTCGGTACAAACAAACAAACAATCAAACAAACAAAAAAATCTTTCCTCTTTATAATATTGGTATAGATGAATGAGGCGCGTTTCAGCTGAAGGCAGAACAAGACCCAGTTCCGCGCTAGGAATTAACCTGTGTTACAGGCACTGGGCACCTACACCTCCATCACACTTGCAACAAACTTACAAACACGTTAATAGCAGGAGGATTTTGACTCTTTAATTTCGCATTTTAGGCAAGCCTGTGTATAGGGAATCAGTATAATAAAAAATAATATTAAATATTTATATGGATATATGAATAAATATATAAAAATATAAAATGTGCCACATTTACATGTTTAGGAGTGTGTGTATTAAGAAACTAAGATCCTTGTACCAAGTTGGTTTTATAGACGTTTAAATTTTTATATGAGTCATTTAAATTATTTAATGCGATTCTATTTATATTTTATCCGTTGAAATAGATCTAGCGGTATCACAGATATGACAAGATTATCGAGTTTGTGGTAGTGTCAATTAAAATGATTCATTAGGATAATAAATTAACAAATTCACACCTACGCGGTGACATTATTAATAAACATCAAGGTTAATTACCATCAGATATGACACACCAGGCTGATTTTTCTGCGAATAACGTAATTACTCATTTTTGATCAACTCAATAATGTGAGATATCGCACGAAATCCATCCATATTACATACATAATATGATAAAAATGTAACTGATCGCTGTCTGTAGGTACACAGAAGATATGGGCAAAACTATTAGTGAGGGTCTTTATGAACGCAATGGAACGCAAAACAATGATTGTTAGAATTTTTATCTGTATATCTGTGTGTTTGTGCGCGCTAATCGCCGAATCTATGGAACAGATTTTGTTCAAAGTTTGCACAAATAATCCTTAGAGATCACGCCATTTGGTATGGGGCACAAACAATATAAATATCGAGAAAGAGGTAACCGTCGAACCTGACTCAGCTGGGTAGCGTTCGGTGAGTTGCGCGGTGTCTTCTCGTTCAATTTACCGCAGTGTCTCAAGACAAAAGTCTTTGCCCAGTGTGTATTGCCAGTGATCACCTATGGGACTGAGACGTGGTCGCTCATAATGGGCCTTATGAGAAGGCTTAAAGTCACCCTAAGGGCAATGGAGAGGGCTATGCTCGGAGTTTCCTTGCGTGATCGCATCAGAAACTAGGATCTCCGCAGGAGAACCAAAGTTACGGACATAGCCCGAAGAATTGCGAAACTTAAGTGGCAGTGGGTAGGGCATATTGCTCGCAGAACGGATGGCCGATGGGGCTGAAAAGTTCTGGAATGGCGACCGTGAAACGGAATACAATGCGCTGTAAGGCCTCCCACTAGGTGGACCGATGAACTGGTTAAGGTTGCGGGAATGCGCTGGATGCGAGACGCACGGGATTGGTCAATGTGGTGATGCCTGGGCGTGGCCTATGTCCAGCAGTGGACTACTTTCAGCTGAAATGATGATGATGTTGATGATGACAAACAATATTGCATTATGTCTGTTTTCCACTACGGTTTAGTGCGGCATTGCAAAAAGAGGAAAAAAAACGTATTGCAAAATGTTCTCTATAGGTCTGGTCAACTTACGAGTATAAACAATATAATTATTATCACGCTAATTTATTATGGAGGATAAACAATGTTACATTATTAATCTGTTTTCTACTACTGTTTACGGCAAGTTTATAATAACATGAGAAATAAAAAACCGGTCAAGTGCAAGTGGAACTCGTATGCCGAGGGTTCCGTACCTACCCATTAAACTGTCATAATAAAATTGGTGTCATTTTTATTGGTGGCTAAGTTTAAAGATATGGGCAAATTCAGATTTTCGCGAAAACTTGTAAGTACCAAAATTTACCAAAATTTTACAAAAAAAAAAAATTTTTGGCATTTTTCCTTTATTTGTGCTGTAAGACCTTACTTTTTGCGCAGTAAGAATCCAAATGCCCGCCGTAACACATATGTTTTTAGTTTTTTCTTTTGTTTTATTTCAACTGTATGAGTGAAGATAATCAGTGTATGCAGCGGCATATAATGAGGTATTAAAACACTCGTTTTTTAATAACATCTATTATATGACCGTTGCTTAAACTACTATTACAAACTTTTTAATATGAAAGTTTGTTAACTTTTCTTTTACTGGCGCCACTTTCGTATGTGACCTTTGGCAGTTAAACATTTTTACAGTAAATCATTTTCTCCTATTACCCAATTTATATCGGCGTATAATTGTATTGTCCTACTCTACTTCTCCTAACCTAGTTCCTACAAAAAAAATGGGAAAGTTTGAATGGATGGATCGATTTTTGACCGGATCTGGATGAAATTTGTCACAGAGAAAGATTATAGTCTGGAATAGCACATATGGTACTTTGTATCCCTCGCTTTCCCTCGGTAAATGTAATGTAATTCACGCGAGAGAAGCCACTGACAGAAGCTAGTCTTCTAGTAGTATTTACACTGTAATCAGAAACAGTTAGTAACAACTAAAAGTGTTGCACATTTTTTTCGTAAGTACCTCAAATCTTATTTTATCAATATATATTAATATAAATCAAGGTTAATTACCCTCAGATATCCTAACACCAGGCTGATTTTTCTGCGATTAACATAATTATGCATTTTTGATCAGCTCATTAATGTAAGATATGGTACAAAATCCATCTATCTATCTATCTATCGATATGATATAAATATAACTGATTGCTATCTGTACATGGAAGAATATGAGATAAACTATTATAGGGGGTCTTTATCAACGCAATATAATTTTTGTCTGTATGTCTGTGTATTTGCGTGCGTTAATATCCGAATCTACGGAACAGATTGTATTCAAATTTGCACAAACAATCCTTAGAGATTAGGTCAGTATTTAGGTTATAAATTATCATGCTACTTGCTATGGGGCACAAACAATATTGCATTTTGTCGGTTTTCTACTAAGGTTTAGTGCGGGATTGCAAAAAGAGGAATATTTTTTTTTTGCAAAATGGGTCTCTATAGGTCTGGTCAACTTATAAACAATATATTTACTATCACGCTAATTATAATGGGGGATAAACAATCAAAGTCAAAGTCAAATATATTTAGCAAAGTTATCGATACTTAAGTATAAACTACCCTATAGAACACTTAGAACATTGTATTTGGCACTGGCCGATTCCGTAATTGATTACGGCCTAGGTAGCTACGGGCGTACATACAAGACTTACGTCGAAGACATTTACAAGTTACAGTTACGCATTTTAAAAACGATTGTACCCAAAAGAATTAAACAGGAATTCCAAGATAATGACAAGGGTTTATTTATGCACTGTCAAATCGTAAATGTCTTTGACAAGGTACGTTTACGTGTTTTAAGCGAGAATTACCATAATTTGAGTAAAATCTGTAAATACGAAAGGCTAAATTCGTTACGTAGTTTAACATACTTACCCACATTTATCGTACCTAAATTTAATAATGTTTATGGAGCACGGACGTGGGAATGCATGCTACCATGTTATATGAATGACTTACCTCTGGAAATCTGTAATACATTAAATGCAAAGAACTGTTCTAGAGTGCTGAAAAGATACTTTCTAGATTGCAATGCGATCTAGAAAGTGTATTTTCAAATGACGAGCTATGTGTACCCCCATGTTCATTTAAAAGTATGTTGTGGCACCGAGTTGCCGCGCCTGACATACCGCTGTTAAACCCGCGATGGTTTGTGTTGGTATGTTGATACATTCAACAAATATTTGTAAAAATGTTATTAGTAAATAAAAGATTAAAAAAAAAAAAAAAAAAAAAAAAAATCTACTAGGCCACTAAGCGGCACTATTGAACGTCAACAATTAAAATTTACAAGTAATAAAAATTGATTCTACCATCCATTCGAAACAAGTAACTTGTTATGGAGAAGAACGGACAAAAAACTCCAAACTTACTCTTTAAAAAAATAAGTGTTTTACAATAATAAATAAATAATTTAAATAATAATAAATAATTTATTTTTTCAAAAGTACAATAAATAAATCAATGCAACACAATGGTAATGGTGAATGATTGTACAGTGGGGCAATTATAAATAACACACTGATTCCCAAACTGAGACAAGCTCGTATTTCGGGATTCGGCGGCTCTCCGCTCTCATGCCATTATAACATCAATCTGTGTGCAATATTGATTTCACTTATGTTAAATTTAAATTTATTTACTTATCTGTATATTATATTATATTTTATTCAATGAATTGTATTTTACTTAACAATTAAAATGAGTTTTTCTGTTTCTTCATAATTCAAGGACTTAAGCCAATTAGTTAATTTATTTTTCAAGTTATATTTATTAAGTTTATACAGTGAGATTATACTATTAATTTTGTTATAAATTCTAGAACTCAATGCGCTATATTGACGTAATGCGAAACTGGTCCTGCATTGTACAGGAGAACAAACAAGTGCTCCGCGTCGTTTTTGTAAAATTTGGTTACTAAGGGGAAGTTGTGAATGTCGCCGAAGTATGGTACGGAGGACAAATAACTGTCTAACGGGTAATAACTGACATTCCCTATATAGGTCCGCAGTCGAGTAGTAACGCGGTTTATAATGCATAACTTTTAGGAGGTATCTCTGGGCTCTTTCTAATTGCAGAAACAAAGTTTTATAAGTACCACCCCATGCAGGTATACAATAACTAAGTATTGATTGGCACAGTGCAATATATACTGTATGCATCACCGAAAGATCGGCAGAATGACGAAGATTCTTAAATATATAGAGTAATCTTCTTACACGCCCGGTTAGAGTTTTAACCTGAGTGCTCCAGTCCAACCTTTCATCAATCATAACACCCAGATATCTTACGCTGGCAACATTTGCTAAAAGTGGACACGAGCAGGTGATTGTAGAGTTATTGCAAAAATGGGCCGTGATGGTTGTGGTTTCAGTTGGCGGTGTAGGAGAATTTGGGAGATAGAAGCGTATGAATTTTGTCTTATTTATATTTAGAGTAAGTAGATTCGAAGACAACCATAACATTACTTCTCTCAGGTTATTTTCGGCCAAAGACTTGGCCTCCAGTTCAATATTTACATTCTGTAATAAATTCATATATGTGAGGACGACGCACCCAGAATAACACTATACTATGTACAGGTACAAAGTATTAAAAGTACTCACACATGCACTATGCAGTTATTTATTTTTAATAGGTACTAGAAAAACATTAACATCCGAAGCAGTTAAGTTATGACCAATCCCAACTGACAGCGCCTGTTCACGAACATGACGCATGAATCGGCACCACCCAGCTCAACCATCATGAAGGGAACCGAATGATCCATCACACGTGCCACCATCAGAGTGACATTTGAGAGAGCATGACACACTCTCAAGCTCAATTGCCCTGTAGGGCCTACCATAAACTTACAAAATGCTTGCCAACTGCAGGGCAGTTCAACTTAGCATTTTTACCTTACAGGTTTTGTGTTTGTACCATGAGTATTTCCCTCTGACCTGCATCATTTCAACTTTTGACCTGTTAGATAGTCTCTGATCAGTAAATTGGCAGCATAGATTAAATAAAATGATTAAAATAAAACTGCCGTTCTAAAATACTATAGAGGTTTTACGGTATTTATATAAATGAAATATGTTTTTATGATAACAGCTTAAATTGAAAGTTAAAAAATCCCGACTGCTTAAAATACGAACTAAAAAGACGTAAACAAGAATACAATCATGCTGTGCAGTCGGAGGATACATATTCGCGAGCTGGCTGACCAAAACCAGATGTATCCTTAAAAATTAAAGATGTGTCATCAGCAAATAACACCATGTTTAGTTTGTTTTCCAATAAACGGGGTAAATCGTTTATGTATATTAAAAATAAGAAAGGACCTAATATTGAGCCCTGGGGTACCCCCATTTTCACGTTTAACCCCGACGAATTCACACCGTTTATTTGAACTAATTGCTGTCTATCACTTAAATAAGATTCAACCAAACTTAACGCTGATTGACCTAGCCCGTAATGCTCAAGTTTCAGAAGTAATGTTTCATGATTAACGCAATCAAACGCCTTCGACAGGTCGCAGAAGATACCTATGGCATCCTGCGACTCTTCCCACGCATTAAAGATGTGTTTTAATAGGGTGACACCAGCGTCAGTTGTACAACGTCCTTTGGTGAAACCATACTGTTTATCATGCAAGATGTTATTCGTATTAAAATGAATGAGCATTTGATTAAGCATTATCTTCTCAAATACCTTGCTGAAAACCGGCAACACGGATACTGGTCTATAATTATTTGTGTCTTTACTGTCCCCGGATTTAAAAAGTGGTATAACCTTACTATATTTCATTAGATCCGGAAAGACTCCTTGATCCACACACAAATTAAAAATTAAAGCTTTACGGCGCTATAGTCAGAATAATGGAGGTACAAGCTTTGATGGATTTTCCCCATAGATCTTCGGTCGGTTTGATCTTAATTTGCTTAAAAGCTTTTATTACTGTTTTGGGGTTTATATGGGTAAAACTAAATTCATTCGAGCAGGTTTGGTTCGCGTTTAATAATCTAAAAGGTTAAGCGAGGGCGAACAATTTAAGGTTTCAGTAGTTTTAATTGGGATGTTGGTAAAAAAAATTACAACTTTTTGAGCAACTTTTTTGTTATCTCTAATAAGTCCGTGTGTGGTCTTAAGCATGTCATCAGTATTATTTCTTTTGTTCCTGTTTGATTCACTGTTTATAATTTTCCAAACCACCTTGATTTTATTTTCTGCAAATTTTACTTTATTGTTAATGAAAAAGACCTTAGCTGCATTACATATATTTAAAACATGAAAATTCTAGCAACATAAAAACTCTCGTAAAGTATTTGCCTGCTTTGTCTAAGTCCTGTAGTCGCCCAGTCACTGAATAAAAACTTAGGACATATGGTTTTAGTTTTCTTCTTAAAAGTTTTATTGAACTCTTTTTGAACCGCTGAAAAACCTTCATCATATAAAATATTACCATCATTCACTGTTAGATTCTGATTGCTAAACTTACTGATTAAAGTGCTGTTAAATGTATTTAATTTACCGAATGTTATTGGTCTTTATTGAATCTGCACTTGTTGCATTAGCATATTGGACTTAAAGTTTACCATGCATAGACACTTATATTAGGTACATATACAGATAAGCTTGCAGCTTTTATAAAATTATGAAGGTCAGATCATCGCAGGCTCACACTCTAATAGTATCATCTGATAGATTTTCAATCTGTTATTCCCAATATGAAAATCGTGATGTCTTCCTGTTTCAGATAAACGCAGCCACAGACGAAAAAATGTCATACGGGGAGTTAGCACAAATGACAGCTGATGTCGCTCTCTCGCTCAGTCGTATGGGCGTCAGAAAGGGAGAGGTGGTGTGCATTTGCAGTGAGAAGAATTTTGAGTATATGCCGACTGTGATGGGGATCATTAGCGCAGGCGCAACGTTTTGTCCGACGGATCCAACTTACGGCAGCTGTAAGTGGTTGATAATGCAATCTTCGGTATAACTGATATATTTCAGGGACGAAGTGCCCCCTTATCAACATCATCATTGCATTTTCTCAACTATGTTGAGGTAAGCATCGAACCTAAAACCAGATGCAGCTGAACTCCAGTATTTTATGTAGAGCGACTGCCTTCCTGACCTACACAACAACGTTCCTGGAGAAAACGATGTTATCATATAAAAAAAAGATGGGATCCTGTCGTTTTGCCGAAAAGATTTTGACAAAATTTACACTACCCAAACGAATTTTAGCAACCTTTTTTATACCAATGGAATTCCAAACATTCCATTGGCAAAAAGGTTGCTAGGATTTTAGTACGCACATTTTTATTTGGTTTTGCAATGGACATTAGTACTAGTTGGTAAACAAGGTATGGTTATTGTTTAAACACCATCCATCCCCGAACCATCGAACCATCGTTCGTTCCATATCGAACTTCTTGGTGTTACGTTGACATCGACCCTCAATTTTGGTCCATTCATTGAGTCAAAGGCTCAATTGGCTGCAAAAAAGTTGGGGATCCCTGCGAAGGTGAGACGGTACTTCACGCCTGAACAGCTGCTCAACTTGTATAAAGCGCAAGTTCGGTCATGCATGGAGTACTGCTCTCACCTCTGGGATGGATCTGCCAAATACCAGCTTGATGCACTTGAGTCGATTGACAGACGGGCCAAAAGGCTTATTGGCAACGATGCACTGGTCGCCTCAAAGCTCCAGAGCCTCGAACATCGACGCCGAGTTGCCAGCCTGTCGGTTTTTTATCGGTTACATTTCGGGGAGTGCGCGACGGAACTGCACAATTTGATTCCGCCAAGCCCTTTCCATCATCGGACTACAAGACGTACGGCAATGTGCCATCAGTACATGGTGGATATCCCACCCATACGCACAAAGCGTTTTGAAAATACTTTCATTGTGCGTACAGCTAAGGAGTGGAACTCCCTGCCGGCGTCCTTGTTTCCTGATAGCTACAACCTAGGGGTCTTCAAGTCAAGAGTGAATAGGTTACTTCTAGGCAAGCGTGCTCCACCTTCGACCATATCATCGCTTAACATCAGGCGAGATAGTGGTCAAACGCGAGCCTATAATTAATAAAAAAAAAAAAAAAAAAAAACTTTCACTTGCCAAACATTAGGTTTGCGTTACAATTATTTGTGAAGAGATTTTTTGCTAAGTAATAATTTGGCAAATGAAATTATGCGGAAAATTGTTTGGGCAGTGATAATTTGTCAATGATATTTTGTTTTATATTGAGACAATCCCATCGAACTATTCCCAAACCATTGCAACTCCTGAAAGCCAGAATTAACAGTGGCGACCACCAAAAAAGCGCCGAGACAATGAAGCTCGACGAAGTCCCGTAAATATTTTTTTATCAATGATTAATGCCATTATTGGATTAAACAGGGTATAAGTGACAAGAAGGAAATTAATGTTTTCTTTCTTTAACAAAGAATGTTCCAACGCTACTCGCGTTGAAATATCAAGAATCCAGAAGGGTTATTGGACGATTCGCACGAATTTAACTCGCCCGAAATGTGCGAATTGACCCCTTTTAATAATATTATTTTATTTATATTGTGCGAATCGTCGCACCAAGTTAATTTATTGGTGTGCGAATCGACCACTCCAAAATTATGTAGTAGGCATTTCAGAGTCAGAGGCCTGAGATCTCACACCAGTCTAGTCAAGAGGTATCGTGTTACCCAGTTACAGGGCTGCAGAGGTCAGATAGCCAGTCGCTCCATGTAAAAAACTGGGATTCAGGTAAATCCGGTTAGACTGGAAGCCGACTTGGAAGGCTAGGCAGATGATGATATGAGATTTAATATTCCCATTTGGCTTAAAGGAAATGCTTGGAGTAGGACATTATTGAGGGCTATATTTGTAACTTTATCTTCTAATACGTATTATTGTGGGGAAAATTAGATTAAAATGACTTTTAACAGCAGATTCACCGTATTAGACACGCTTTCTGGGCCAGCTGAATGATCTAACTAAGCATTTCTGCCTCCACAGTTCCTCTCCTCCACCGAGTGAAGATAGCTCGTCCAAAAATCATGTTCTGTTCCCTCTCTACGTACAAAACCCACAAAGCTACGTTTGACGAAGTCGGGAGCATCGAACACTACATTCTATACGGGAACGAGGCAGTAGATGGTATTGTCCTCTTCAAGGAATTTCTGAAGGAGACAGCGAAGCTTGAAGACTTCCAGCCAGTGCCAGTCAACGGATGGGAAGACGTGGCCTTCATAGTTTACTCTTCAGGCACTACGGGTTTACCGAAAGGAATACCTGTAACCCATTTGGCGGTTTTGTTGAATTCGCAATATACGAATGAGTGAGTGTTTTTATATTACTAGCTTCCGCCGGCGACTTCGCTCGCATGAAAGTTGAAAATTATACTTTTTCTACTACTTTTATTTAGATTTTTAATTATATATATATATATTAAAATAAATTATTATAAATTATATCTTACTAGCTTTTCCCACGGCTTCGCTCCCGTGGCCGACCCCACAGAACTCATTTTCGGGATAACAAAATAGCCCATATTACTTAGGTATAATATAGCTTTCTACTGGTAAAAGAAATTTCAAAATCGGTTAAGAAGTTTTTGAGTTTATCCATTACAAACAAATATTTCCTCTTTATAATATTAGTGTACATATTTATACATTATATTATTAATATTTTATGATTATATTTTTTTTTTATTGTATACTATACTATTTTTAATATTATTTTCTGCCCTTTCAGCTTCACAGGAGTGGGTATGTACAACGCCAGTCCATTTTACCACACATATGGTCTGTTGTATGGACTGGCCTGTCTAAGAGCCACTGCTACAGTAGTGTACAATCCCTGCGGTGGGGAAAAGGCAATGTTGGAGGCTATTCAGAAGTATAAGGTAAATCATTCATTTGTTTGACACTATTCAAACGTATAATTAATAATTGAGAGAAAAACTGAGAGAGAGCCAAGAAAAGGGCTATGATGGAGTAGCCGTTTTCTATAATTTTTTTCATCACTATCTCACCTCATGGTAAGAGATGATGTGGTCGACGGTGAAGCACTGCTACTGCCTAGAAGTAGAAGTAACATGTTCACTCTTGACTTAATTACTCCAAATTGTAGCCACTCACGCTTTCATTTTCACAAAGCATCTTCCATTATTTATTAAGAAGCTGTGGTAACACACTGCAGAGCAAAAGAGTCCCTTCCGTCTTTCCATTTCTCTCTATCTTTGCTACATCTGCCCAATCCTAAAGGAATATATATGACTGTGTTAGCCGTAAAATGATCGTCCCCGTCCTTGATGACATTATTCCTGTTATCCTTCACATCCTCAACTACTCTGTTTCCAGTGGTGTCATCCCTCAAGCCTGTAAATATGCCCATGTTATTCCTCTACCCAAAAAATCTCATCCTGCATCATTCTCTGACTATCGTCCTATTTCTATTCTTCCTTTCCTATCCAAAGTCCTTGAAAAACTTGTCCACCATCAACACAGCTCGTTCCTTTCCAAACACAAGCTGCTAAATCCCTTCCAATCTGGTTTTCGTCCGGGACACAGCACTACCTCAGCACTTGTGCATATTACGGACGACATAAGGTCGGGCATGGTAATGGAAAAGTTAACTGTACTTGCTCTACTTGACTTCAGCAATGCCTTCAACACGGTTGACTTCGACATTTTGCTAGGCGTCCTGTGCTCTTTTGGCATATCTCCTTCGGTAATTGATTGGTTTCATAGTTACCTGTTTGCATTGAGGAATCTTTCTCTTCTTGGTGTCACCTCTGCCGGTGTGACACAGGGTGGCGTTTTATCTCCTTTACTTTTCGCACTCTTTATAAATGCTATCACTCAACGGCTATCTTTATGCTGATGATCTCCAAATTTATACTCAAGCCGCTCTCGGCGAGTTATCAGACGCTATAGAGACTATTAATACGGTCCTGGCTCGAATTGGTGACTGGAGCACTGAGTTTGGGCTGAAGATCAATCCGATGAAAACTCAAGTGGCTGTTGTGGGAAGTTCCCGAACGATCTTTGGGATTGATTGGGCGACACTTCCCCAGGTTTCTTTCAACAACACCATTGTTCTTATAGCTCACTCTGTGAAGAACCTGGGGATTTACATCGACAACACCCTTTCCAGGACTAAAAAACTGCAAGCCCGCAGACGCCTTCGTAACTTTCTTCCCATCACAACTAAAATTGCGATAGCACAATCTCTTCTTCTCCTTATCCTGGACTATGCTGATGCCAGCTATCTCGATCTCACCCAAGACCAATTGGACAAGCTTGAGCGACTTCAAAATCTCTGTATCAGGTTCATATTTGGCTTGCGCAAGTATGATGTTTCTGAATTTCGAACCAAGCTCAAATGGCTTCCTATTCGCCTTCGCCGGAATGCCCACATACTTTCATTGTTATATAATGTGCTCTTTAATCCTTCTAGTCTTTTTTATCTTAAAGAACGCTTTCAGATCCTCTTTGACACACATTCTCGGTCCTTGAGATCATCGGAAAACCTAAAACTAAGCATTCGTATGCATTCCACATCCTTCTTCGACAAATCTTTCACGGTTCAAGTAGCTCATTTGTGGAATGCATTACCTATTGAGGTAAGGCGTGCGCAAACATTACCTTCATTTAAAAAAATGGTGAAGGAGCATTTCCTTTCTCTGTAACTATTCTTCGCCTTTCTCTGTTCTATATTTATTAGTATATTATTTTATTTGTATGTATGTATTTTATGTTATATCTAATTAATATTATTTAATATAGTTTTCTACACTTACAGCCCTATGTCTATCTCCTCTCATTTGTAAGAGATTGCCCTGTGCGATAAGACCGCCCATTGTACACTTATCTTTATAAATGTTTTGTCGTGTAATTATTTAAGTGGTGTACAATAAAGTATATAATAAATAAATAGAAGCAAGTTGTTTAGCCAAATTCTTGGCTGTAATAGAAAAATAATATGGTAGCGACAGTATAAAAAGTACCTATCCGTGACAAATTTATCTTTTGTCAAACAAAAGTGATTACCAACAAAATTGTTAGTGTCAATTAAATGGAATAAATGATTACCTACTATATGTTAAATTATGTGATGTCCTACTCAATTCAGATCTAAAATTGTTTTCTTCCTGTGACAAACTTTGGCTGAATGGAAATGTGAACATCACACTTTTTTTAAACTAAGGTCGCATAAAGAGCTATATATAATGTTGGATTAATTCTCCTTTGTTCACGCTACCCACGTTAATAATATTTATTGGTAATGTGAACAAAACCAAAGTCATGGTGAATGCCCATGTAACACCCACTGTCAAGATCGGAGACTCTGCATTCGAAGTTGTAGACGATTATGTTTAGCTGGGACAATCGATCCAGTTGGGTTGGTCTTACTTTAAGAAAGAGGTCAACCGCCGAATCAGACTCGGCTGGGAGGCGTTCAGGAAATTGCGCGGTATCTTCTCGTCCAATTTACCGCAGTTTCTCAAGACAAAAGTCTGTTACCAGTGTGAGCCCGAAGAATTGCGAAACTTAAGTGACAGTGGGCAGGGCACATAGCTCGCACAATGGATGGCCGATGCGCCGAAAAGTTCTGGAATGGCGACCGGTAACCGGAAGAAGATGCGTTGGAAGGCCTCCTACTAGGTGGACCAATGAGCTGGTTAAGGTTGTGGAAATGCGCTGGATGCAAGACGCACGGGATCGGTTTATGTGGCGACGCCTGAGGAAGCCCTATGTCCAGCACTTTGAATTAAGAACTTGCGCGGTAATGTTTTTGTAAAGACATCGGAAGAGTCCGTTTATGGTGTGGGCCTCTGTGTTCGGCTTTGTGTAATTAACTTCCAAATATGTTTCACTCCAATTTTAGTTTGGACGTAAGCTATTGATGATGAACTGTTTTACCTTATCCCCTTAAGTTCTACAATTCTTCGAAAACTGACACGAGAGTTATTTGTCTTTTCAGATAATAATGCTGCAGCTTGCACCTATGATCATCACAGGGATGATAAAGTCGGCCATCTTGGGCGCTTATGATGTCAGCTCAGTAAAGTACATCGTGACCTCCGGTACTTACATCCGGGAGGAAGAAGTTAATGCTATCAGACAGAGGTAAGGTTCAGAATAGTTTGTCATAAGCTGGGACTTGTGTGCAAGACAGGGCCACAGATCTGGTATTCATCAATAGCCGGTGCCGACTAGAAGAAATCATTAAGCTTCCAAAAACTCAAAATCATAATATTTCTTTTATTTCACGTAGGCCTACATGGGCACTTATAAAACGTCGACAAAAGGTGCACGGTTCGGGTTGGCCGTTTCCTACGGAGAAGAACCCGCAAGAAACTCCACGGTTACTCTTTTAAAAAAATGGTTTGGTTTTACAATATTTCTATATTACATATATTAGGTACTAATGCTACCTTTATATGGGGGGACAACGTAGATCCGACAATAAGTCTTAAGATACTAAAAAAAGATTATATATCATATAAAAAAAGAAAAAATAATAAAGTATAACGAAAAAAAAGTTAACAAATGTTAATAAGCATCTAGAAGGCCTACGATGTTTGTACACATTCACAAAACAATCGGTAAAAGAAACTATATAAAGGTAAACAAATGTATAACAAGACTAAATTTAACATGTGGCACAAATGTTGTTATCAGTGCTATAACTATACTTAGCAAAAGGACTAAAAGCTGAAAACCATTGTAAAAAGTCCAATTAAAAGAAGAAGAAAAAATAATGAGATTGAGAATAGTTAGAGACATCCACTTATTTGTGCCATTTATGAGTTACCAGGGAAGCCGCATGCGCAGAAGGAGCTAAAGCCAAATTTTTTAACTTCAACGTAGTCCTTAATTTTATAATAAGCTTTTGATGTAGTTTTTGAATTTTCCATCGGTCAGTTCTATTACTGACTTTGGCAACTTGTTATAAAAGCGTATACTGTTTATAACAAAAGACTTGCTAGTATTCGTTAATCTGAATTTGGGTCTTACAATTTCGTGCTTACTGCGTGTATTTAAATTATGGAAGTCGCTTCTAGTTTTGAAAAGCCCTCGATTTTTGCGGACATACAAAATACATTCCAAAATATAAAGTGAAGGTAGAGTCAGTATATCTCTTAAAATTTTTCTCTGAGGTACTCGCGAGGTCCCATTTTATAGATCGCATAGATTGCTCTCTTTTGTAAGAAGAAAAAAAGACAACGTCTGATGCTGATCCCCACAGCAGAATGCCATAAGACATAATACTGTGGAAATAAGCTTAGTATACTAATCTAGCTGTGGCTACATCGTTTAACTGCCTTATTTTCCTTACTGCATATGCAGCTGAACTTAACCTATCCGAAACAGTTCTAATATACGCGCCCCACTGCAATTTTGAATCGATAGTAATCCCTAAGAATAAAGTTTCCGTTATAATATCAAGATTTTTGCTGTCAAGATTGAATTTAGGTCACGTTGTGGTACATTTGACAAAGAGAACTTTAGACAATTTGTTTTTTTTTTTCGCATTTAATAAAAGATTTTTAGCTGCGAACCATTTTGAGAGAATAATAAGACTTTCTTTGACATGTAAGACATCTGTATCTTTTCTATCTATTTAAAAAATAGCGAAGTATCATCAGCAAATAGAATTATATCCGATAATTTGGCCATCATAAAAGGGAGATCATTAATGTAACAAGAAAAAGGAAAGGGCCGAGAAGTGAACCTTGGGGCAAGCCCATCTTAATTAGAGACCCGGAGGACGTCGCCCCATTAACATTTACTTTTTGCTGTCTGTTTGATAAATAGGAAAGCACTAGATCAGCAGATTGTCCTCGAATAGTGGTGTAATTTACAGATCAGTGTGTTGTGGTCGACGCAGTCGAACTCTTTTTAGAGATCACAAAAAATGCCAATGGCATCCTGCGACTTCTCCCAAGATTCCAAGATGTGGCTGATGAGTTTTACTCCCACGTCCGTTGTCGACTTATCTTTCGTGAAACCAAACTGTTGACTATGCAGGATTCCATTTGAATTAAAGTGAGAAAACATCTGGTCCAGCATGGTTTGTTCATAGATTTTACTCAATGCTGGAAGCACGGATATAGGTCCATAATTAGAGGGATCACTCTTACAGCCTAAGAACTCGTCCGTATCGCTGTCATTGGGAAGAGTATCCAAAACCATGGCAGTATTTCATTGCCACGCATTCTTGCACTAATAGGGATGTTTCCTGGGTAGAAAAATGATAGTTATATTTAGTCTGTCAGTGATATTATCAAATACTATTGGATCCTTATTTTTTGCTTTATCAAATAAATACAAATTTACAAAGATATAGCGCATCAAAGTTCAGGAGTGGGGCCTTGTGACGTCACTTTGCCAGTATAAAGTGTAGCACACCGTGACGTCACCCGATATTTCAATGCACTGTAAAGTCGTAAGTTATTGTTTACGTGGCAAAAGAAAATTACGTGTTCAATAATTTTAGGTTATCTAACTGACGGACTATATAGATATTTTTTGTCAACATCTCTATTGCTATCTTCCAGGGTACCAAACCTAGTATCAGTGATACAGGCATACGGGATGTCCGAAGCTGGCACTATTTGCATTGAGCTGGGATCTTCCAAGGGTTCTAGGCCTGGCAGCTCTGGCATGCCTTCCAACGGATTTGTGATTAAAGTAAGTATTTTATCTGCCTTCCTTTTATCTCTTTGTGCCACTCTCTCTTCTGAGACTATGAAATTTATACTATACTAGTTTCTGCCAACTGATTAAACAGTTAATCAGTTAACAGTTAGTCAGACTCCTGACTAAAAACCGCCCTAGGGGTCGCGGAAACAACGATACTTCCGCAACCCCCTGCTAGTGCCAGCCCGCCTCTGCGGGCCTCGATATCGGGTTTGGGGGGAGTGAGGTGTTAGACTGCCCCCGCGCCGCCACCTCGGGTCCTGATGTGTGGGGGGCGACGGACCCCTGGACCTATTTTGGGGGGGCTGGAAGAGGGCGTTGTCCGCCCTCCGCCGACACCCGGCGCGTCTGCTGCGGTTCGGGTGAGCGGATAAAATCTCCCACTCCCTCCCCGCAGCCTCTTTCTGCGAGTTGATTGCTTCTTACATACCACACCGCGTCCCAGGACTCCTCGCTGCCGACCATAGACTCAACTACGGCCGGCAGCGACAGGTCACTGCCTACTCCTGAGATGAGGGCATGGCGTGGCTCCTCCCAGGCGGCACACTCTGCAGGCTTAGCCGCGCCGTGTCCTACTGGCAGTCGACGCAGTGGTGTCACCACTGGGCGGCCGGGCGTCCGGCTCCCTGTTTATGCGACACAGGTACTTCCCGAAGCAACCATGCCCTGCGTCACCCGAAACGACAGGGAGTCGCAGAAATGTTGTCACCAATTTTCTAGTCGCAGGCAGATTGTAGGTATGATTCGTTAATTTGACTGGGTAAAATAGGTTAAGATAGAAATGTGACCAAAAACGCGCGAGCTGAGCGAGCGAAGCAAGCTGTGCCGCGGCAGCGGCCGGCGAGCGCAACTTCCAAGTTGCTCGCAGAATTTTTTCACCATTTTCTAATTATGCGGGTTTTCGCAATAATAATAATATTTCGCAGATAATAAGATTTTAGATATATTGGACGTAGGTTATCTAATATTCGACATTATAAACTTTCATTATTTATAACTTTTATTAGTTTATCTAATTCGATATTTTAATTTTCTATGTTTTGAACAGTGACATTTTAACCGTAGGTATTATAATTTTCGATGTTCAAATATGTACCCGCTTTACTTGTAAATGATTTCATAACGACTGCTCTCAAAACGGCGACGGAAAACATCGTTAGGAAACCAGCGTCCTAGAACAAGAAATCGAGGAAATGTGACAGTCACCAACAATCCAAAGCACTGGAGCCGCGTGATGGATTACGTCCCATTCACGGTCACAGAGAGGAGACCTGTGTCCCAGCAGTGGAAACATAAAGAAGGCTGATGATGATGATGAAGTCCATGGAACAGGGTCTAGTCTTTTTTTTTTTATTGGGTCAATCCTACCGCACTATTCCCAAACCACTGCAACTCCTGAAAGCCAGAATCAACAGTGGCGACCACAAGAAAAGCGCCGAGGCAATGAAGCTCGACGAAGTCCCGGAGAATGAATTTAACTGTCTTGGATCCCGCAACGAAATTAATCAGAAAAGAAAATGGAGGAGTAAGAAAAATAAAAATTTCCACTTCCCTCCATATCAAGCAGGAGACAGAACAAACAAGACCAATAGACACAAAGGGTCGTTTACAACTGGGATAAGCCCAGTTGCCTAGCACCACGGATAAAAATTAGCATTAATATTAATGGGTCCTAACATTGTGAGCTGTTATATTTGATTCCAATAATAAGTATGGCAAAAGCGCTTGAACGCACGGAAATTTGTTCTAGTTTCCACAAGGTCCGTATAGTGAACAGCTCCTGATACAGCCTGTACATTATTCAACATAGTATTGCGTTCATTCTGCCAAAGAATACACTCCCATAAGATATGATGTGCAGATTGTACATATTCACAGTCAGATGTAGAACACTGACATAATGGCGAGGCAACAAGCTTGAAGGAAAATAATTTACTTTTTAAAGTTACCATGCCCTGTGAGAAATTGGGCAACACAGTGATCCACCTCCAGCCACGTCCTGGCCAGCCGCACGCGAACGGATGGAAAGAATTGGTGGAGGTGTCGGCCCTTGATGGAATTATCCCACCTAAATTGCCATTCTGATAAAAGTTCCTCCCAGACGTCAATATGTGGTTTAAATAATCTAGAGAAACCCACGCACAATGGTCCACTTGAAGGACTAAGTGCGCAAACCAAACCCCATAACATAGAACATAATCTAGAGATTTTGGCACGGTCACTCCGCGTTAAAAAGTCCGCGTCCATGGTCTCTTTTGCGGAATAGTACATTGCAGCACGTCGCTGCAATTCAAGGTCGACCGGAAGTACGCCAGCAAGTACCGGTAAGGCCTCAGTACTAACCGTCCTTTATGCTTTGCATAAGAATATCAAAGCCAAACGCTGACTCTGAAGTAATTTTCGTCGTACCGCCCTTATTGTTGCCCTATCAGCCCAAACAGGCGCCCCATAGCAGATACAACCCAAGTAAGTAGCCCCATAAATATTCTTTAAAGTCAAAAAAGACAGACCCCACGTAGATTTAGATATTCTCGTTAAGGCATAGAAGTTCTTTTTTGCTTTTTCACCGACGATTTTAATATGATCTATAAATGCAAAATTCCTTTCTAACACAAGACCAAGATAGCACACGGACTGCTTCCTTTTTACCGGAACGTTATTAAATTTAATAGTAGGACACGATTTAAGATTACCTTTCAAAATGAGCTGATAAGTTTTATGCGGAGCAAAGGTCAGGCGGTTACGATCGCCCCACTGAGATATTAATCGTAGGCAAGTGTCAGCCAAGTTCTCGAGTCCAGCTCGAGAACTTGATTGAATGAGCAGAAGACCGTCGTCCGCGTAACCGGTTAATGATCGCGAGGAAATCATCAAAGCCTAAATTCCATAAAGGTGGACCAATAACCGAACCCTGAGGACATCCCATGGTGAGAGACTTCGACATGGAATGATGGCCGAGTTTGAGTTTCGCGGAACCATTTAAAAAGTAAGAGTAAACCAAATTGTATATATTTCTATAGCAGCCTCGATTTTTCATTTTAAGTAATAGCATTGGCCACCATGCGTTATCAAAAGCCCCAGAAATATCTAGAAAAATCCCAATTACATACTTATGTTCAGATGTATTAACTATTTTCCTAACAGTAAGGGCCGCGTCTACGGTAGATTTTCCAATAGTGAAACCGAATTGATTATTATGAAATATTGGTCCGTCCGGTAGCAACCGTGGAACGATAAGGCGCTCCAGGAGTTTTCCCAAAGATGTAGTAATGTTATGGGCCGGTACGACTTCGGGTCGTCCGGGGGTTTGTCGCCACTTTTCGGGATTATTCGTATAAATCCGCGTCGCCAAATACGAGGAAATACGCCCTCCGCAATACAATGGTTGTAAACGGTTAAAATCGCATCACCGGCTGTTTTACACGCTTCTATAATCATCCGATTAGATATTTTATCTTCACCTGATGACTTGTTGAGTGGTAACCTCTTGACAACGTTAATAAATTCGTCAGTGGATGGAAGGTCTGACGCTGGTGATTCAGGTGGTACAGCTGCCCACGCTCTGATCTGTTGATGGTATTCGTTGTCATTAGCTAGTAAGTCATCAGGTATAAGAGTATTCAGCAAAACTTTAGTTGTTTCCTCAATACCGGTAGTGTGTTTATTATTTACTTTAATATTCTGAACAAACGCGAGGTCGACTGATCGATTGGCTTTAAAACTCATGATATAAAGGAGACCACGGACCTTCTTTATCTAATTTTTCTACTACTTTACACAATAAATTACCCTTTGATTTTTCCACCGATGCTCTGTAGCGGGACCTGGCAACTCTAAACGTATTTAACGCAAAGGAAAGAGGGTCACCGGTAACCTTACATTTTTTAAGCTTGTTAAGATGTTTATGCGCTCGGCGATAATTTTTACGCTGTTCAGTTAGGTAGTCACACCACCAATCACATCTACGTATATTGGTCAAAGATCCACGACCAATGGCAATGTCAGCACAGGAAGTGAAGGTGTCTGACATAATTTCAGCACTTTCTTCAGCTGAAAGCCCATCACGAGTGAAGTCTTTGGCGTGAGACGCAAAAAGCGAGCTAAAGAATTCCCAATTCGCACCCTTACATTTATACCTAAAGTTACCAATGACATGTGACGTACCCTGAGTAAAAACTGGAACAAATTCGTACACGATCAAGCGATGATCACTACAAGACGCGGTAGGACACGCCACCTATCCAAGCGTACGTCTGCACTAGAAAGTGTGACGTCAATACAAGATTCGCCCATTTGGCTGCAAAAAGTTGGTGGTGCGTCAGGGGTATTATGAATAGTATAGGGTCAAGTCTTTTTTTTTTTTTTTTTTTTAGGGTCATGTCTATTGGTATTACGTGTATTTGTGTACAAGTGTACGTAGAACCCGGTCTGCTACTGAGGATTTCCTCCTATAATAACACTACCTACCCCAACTGTGTATCGAAAAACTAAATCAGATTTTATGATAACCTATTTTTTATTAATTGATAAGCTACCTAATCGTCTGTTTTCTACTTCAGGTGGTGGACTTGAACACCAGAGAACCTTTGGGTCCTAATCAAAGAGGGGAGATATGTGTCAACGGTCCCAGTGTCATGAAAGGTATGTTTTTATCCTTCCTTCTTCTTCCTACTTGAATACTATAATACAATAATAATACGATTTGCGAAGAGGTTAAGTAACGCTTGCCGAGGTAAGTCCATGGATGGGTGACCATTTTAACATACCGAGATTCCTCCATGACTCGGAAAGGACGTTAAGCTGTTGGTCCCGGCTGTCAATTGTAAGTCTTTAATTGTCGTTACGGATATTCACATGTCCAGTGAGTCTGACATCAGTCTCGTCAAGGGGTATCATTTTACCCAGTTACTGGGTTGTGGAGAACAGATAGGTAGTCAATCCATGTTGAAACGTTTGTGTTTGAAGTATTAAATAAATAAATGTTCCCCAGCTGGGACTCAGGCCTCTTGTCTGTGAGAGGGAGTGTGCCAAGGTATACCACTCGGGCCCAGTGCGAGTTTGTGGATATCACATGTCTTCGATTGATTTGGTTCTAGGACATGCTGGTTTCCTCACGATGTTTGCCATAGTTCACAAAAACCAGTCATCATCATCATATCAGCCGAAAGACGTCCACTGCTGGACATAGGCCTCCCCCAAGCCTCACCACATTGATCGGTCCCATACATTTCGCATCCAGCGAAACCACTCCAGAACCTTTCTGCCCGATCGGCTATCCGTTCTGCAAGCAATGTGCCCTTCCCACTGGCACTTAAGTTTGGAATTCTTCGGGCTATGTTGGTTACCCTGGTTCTCTTGCGGATCTCTACATTTCTGCTAAAAAGCAGTGGTGATGAAATAATTTACACAAAGTCTGCCTGGGTTTGAATCCGCGACCTACAACTTGTATATTGCGGCTGTTGATACTGGGTTATCACTGCTCATAGTGTCAGCTCTCATTTGTGTATATGACTAAGTTTTTATTTACTTTCAACTATGGTAAGCGGAGCCCACCTGTCCCGGTGTCTGTAACCACAACTTGCAAGTTAAAATTGAACCAGTTTCCATTGTTCGATTGAGCTGAAACTTTGAACACAATTTTGTTTCTCGTGACAATGCAATTTTCTATTTATAAGGTTGTTAAAAAAAAACGTAAAAGCTTGTTTTGTTAGCATATTTGCACAACGTATATCCTGACTGTAAGGACGAGGAAGGGTTCCTGGAGACTGGAGACAATCGAAATAACAATTAAGAAGCCACTATGTCTCGCGTAGATCCATGTTTCAGTCACTCAAGGGATCAATGCATCTCTGTAGGAGAAGATGCCTTACCCCTGCAGTGGGAAAATATCAGGATGATATTAAAAGCTTGTCATTATTGATGGTGATATATTTCCAGCATACTTTAACAACGTGAATCCTGACTGTAAGGATGAGGAAGGGTTCCTGAAGACCGGAGACGTCGGTTACTATGATGAAGATGGATACTTCTACATCGTCAACAGAATTAAGGAGCTGATCAAGTTCAATGACATGTCTGTGAGTATAACACCTATTCAATTACGTGTCTTCTTTTTTCGGGTCGATAAACTCAAAAAATAGTCTCAACCATTCAGCTTTGTCATTTGCCACGTTCAAATCCTGAAGAGAGCAGATGGTCGGGCATGAAGGGCCAGCTAGGAGGTTGGTCAAATCCTACGAAGATGCCCACACTGGCAATGAGTTTTGGATGGGTCTATGATGCTCCATTTGGCCAGGTCTATGATGCTCCATTTGGCCAGGTTGTTTCTACAACGGTACTGATTATACATTTTAATAACCTCTATAACAGAGGGGGTGGTGCCAGGGATTTTGAGCAAGCATTTTCAGGGCGAAAAGTTGTTCCTGATAACTACAACCTGAGGGTCTTTATATAAATAGTGAATAAGCTAATTCAAGGCAAGGTTGCTTCACTGTCGACCACATCATCGCTTACCAGCAGGTGAGATACCCGTAGTGGTCAAACACGACCCATTGCCTCTTCAAAGACCAATGGGCATGCCTGCCCTACCCTGCGTACTTTTTGGCTGTGCGGGACCAAACAAAAAGTTTAACTGCGGTGACCATTCAATTGCCTATTTAGGTCTTTAACTCCAAATAGACTTAAAATTGGCAATATTTGTTGTAAAGCAAAGACTCTTCTTGAAAGATTCTTTCTTATCTCATAGGTATTGGGTGCTATAAAAACCTTAAATTCGGTGTTCAAAATTGTTACCCGTTAAGATTATTAACTCTAGACGAACTATCAATTGACAAAAGTCGCGTATGCAGCAAATGATATTCTTGAAAAGCCCATTCTAATGGCGTATTTCTTATGGCTATTGATCTATTGGAAAATTTATATGGTTAGTGCCCATTCTCCTTTTTTGAGAATTTTTAATAAACCCCAAGTGGTGTGAGGAACCTTTGAAGAAGCATTTATATATTTTACTCCATATCATTTGCAGATAGCTCCAGCAGAATTCGAAGCACTTCTTGTCCAGCACCCTTCGGTTCGCGAAGCAGGCGTCGTGGGGAAGCCACACCCGAAGCACGGAGAAATTCCTGTGGCCTTCATTGTGTTGCAGCCAGGATGTACTGTTACTGAAGAGGAACTGGTGCAGCATGTTGGGGTAAATTAATAAATAATATAATAATAGTGTCCCATCATCATCATTTCATAAAAAGCTCTTAGCATAGGATAGATGGACCTCTTTTCCACACTTAGACACCCATTTGCATAGTCGGTTTGCTAGTGTCAGTCAAAGAGTCAAAGGCACTTTGCGATACCTGTATCGTCTGAGGAACTATATGCCTTCAAAGACAAAGACTGTACTTGTGCCTTTAATTTTCCCTTTAATCGACTATGGTGACGTGTGCTATTCTGACTTGAGTGCGGTTTTGTTGGATAAGCTTGATAGGCTCCTCAACCACTGTATTGGTTTCATAACTTGAGTAAATATGACCATGTGTCGAGCTACAGGTCTGAGCTCAAATGGATGCCCATTCACCAGAGAATAATTGTACGCGCTCTAACTACGCTTTTCTCCCTACTCAACTCACCCACCTACCTTCTTACCTTATGTCTCACACGCGTTCTTCACACGCGTTCTTCACACGCTAGAAATCTGAGATCTTCCATTAATCTTCTCCTACTGTGTCCTTATCATACTACTGATTTTGTTCATTCTTCCTTTCATATTCAGTATATTCTTCTCTGGAACGCGTTTCCTCTCGAAATCAGGACGACCACCAGTCGGTATGCTTTCAAGCGGAAACGGGTCATCTCTATAACTTCTTTACGTTACTTTTTTTACTATATATATATAAATATATATGTGTGTGTCGCATCAAAGCTGACCTATAGATGTAAACCATCGGCAAGTCAGGATGCATGGTAAAATTATATACTTCGCCTGGTAGTCTCTTCCCGTGACAGCTGGGTCACGTGATTGGCCTAAGACTACGTCATCAATTGCGTTGCGGTTCTCAAACTTTTTTTGTGGGGAAAAAGATAAAATAATACAATAGGTACAAAATTTTTATAATTTTTAATAAATCGACACATTTGACACTTTTTTATTTTTTTACTTTGCTTCTTTTTTAATTGATTGCTTGGTTATATTTCTTTTCCTTACGCGTAGATAGAATGTTGAGATGGATGTGCGAAGTGACGAGAATGGATTAAGTGAGAAATGAGTATATTAGAGGCAGTTTGAAAGTGGTGCCAGTGACAGGAAAGTTGAAAGGAAACCGTTTGTCCTGGTATGGTCATGTGATGAGGAGGGATGAAACGCATGTTACTAAAAGAGTTATGAATATTAATGTGGATGGCTGGTGAGGGAGGGAGGGGGGGGGGGGCGCTAAAGAAAAGATGAATGGACTTTGTGAGGAGTGATATGAAAGAAAAGGGAGTCAGTAATGGCGTGACGGAGGACAGGACGGTATGGGAGAAGAAAATGTGTTGCGCCGACCTCAAGTGACGTGGGGCATGGGCAGGAAGATGATGATGTCTCGTAGATAGGTTCTTGTTTGAACTAAACAGAGTAATACCTCATAGTGAATTACAAGTCCATGAACAATCCGAGTCAAATTGAAAATAAATTTTTCATTGTGCAACGTTTGACCGTGGTATTGATTAAATTATTTCTCCATTATATCAGCAACCTGATCAATTCTTTGCAAGGGTAAATCAGTATTCCCCTCGACACAAAAAAATCAATCACAGGCATCGATACTAATTTTATTTTTTTTAGCCTGGGGAAAAACTTTGGAACTTTTTTTTTTTTGCTCTTGCATGCTATGCTACCACAGGTAGATAGCGCAGTTATGTGGGACTTCAACCCACTAAAACTCCACGGTGTCTTCCTGTGCCGCTTATGGCGGGAACACAGGCACGCGTTAGCACTCACCGCGAACCCGCCGCGGCCATCCGTCACCGGACCCTCCTTTGGGGTGTACCACCCATCACCAGCGCACCAGAACACATTGCACGCCGTGACCACCCTAGGGACCAATCCAGCATATGGGCGCCAGACGGCCTAGTGTATGGCACCCTTAGCCCTCCTTTGACGGGACAGGTCAGTGGCCCCGCCACCTATTAATTTTCGGCCGCAGGCGATAGGGAACTCCCCTGCGGCCCCACCTCATCCGCAATCAGACGGTGGCGACCCCGTCCAGGCCACGGAAGGTAGGTAGAGCAGCGCAACGCAATACCGGCACTCCTCTCCCACCGCGGTCTACTCTCCAACCCACAGCTACGATATCATATGGGACGCGCTCCATATGATATCGAGCGAGCCTCAGATGCAATATCGCCTGTTGCCAAGCGGAACCGCAACCTACATGTTGGCCGCTACGTCGTCGGCCTAATCGGAAAAAGCCCTGACGAGCGGCCCCTCATCGGGTTTCTCTTCGCTTACCCATAGGTGACCAAGCCACGGCTACTGAGACACGGAACGAAACTACGCCTTACCTTGTCTGTCGAGTTTTTTATTTGATCTGAGAGCTCCACTGACAAGCTAAGGCATAGTTTCATTGTACGTGTAATTGAGTATGTATACGGCAAGGTGTAGTTTTAACCGGCGTCACCTTATTGTTTGCAACGTTCCATCTTGACTTTTTATTTGATCTGAGATCTAACAATGTCTCTGACAAAACAAATGTTGTAAAAGTCACACGCTGCGCCTGTCTGTCTGTATGGACGTGATAAAATGGACCAACTTAATTTAGTTCGGGACGAAAACCCACAAAACTTGACTTGACTAAAATAGATCAAAACTAATTAGGTTAGGTTAAGTTCGAGCGAACAGCCGTATTGACACAGCTATGCCTTAATTTATGGAATTTACAACGCGTAGATAAATGAAATAATATCTAGAAAGGCACATACCAGTTCTTTTAGCTGAAGTTAATTACAATATTGAAGTCACGCATATGGTAGCGCCTCTTCGTTGGGAAAAGAAAAAACCATATTACACCGCCTTTTATACTTCTGTTTGTACAGTTTAGTACGGAACAATTAACAATTTTCTAGTGTATCTTTCACAGTTCACGGGTGCACCACAAATGTTTGGGAGCCACAGTATTTTGCTCACCGAGCGAAACAACGCTATAGGTGTGAGCGACACAACAATAGCGATGAAATGGCGAGTTGTCAGTATGACACTTGTCAATTCGATATGTTGCCACTATGTGTGATTGAATTACCCGAGCAAAATGCATTTTTCAACTTAAGGTGATATATACGCCCCAATGTAACGCAGTACTGGCCGTGCGCCCGCTCGGTGCCAAAATATCAAAATTGAACCCCCTTTTGAACAGTTTTGTTTGTAAAATATTATTTGATTTACATATGCTATGTTAGGTATGAAGTAATTCCAGCCATCAATTTTTCTGTATAAAAATATTTTTTAACATCCAAGTCGTTTTGGAGGAGTTTCCAAAAGTTGCGAAAAATATAGTCTTGTTAATTATTTTTTTAAAGCAAAACTATTAGTTATACGAAAAAACCTTGTGTTCCAAATTATGTACATGAATCAATAAAAAATATATATTTTTTTCAAACCTTTTAACCAAGCCGTTTCTAAGGAGTATGCTTTAGAAAGTTACCGTTTTACGGCACTAAAGCGTATGTAGGCCCTTAACAAAGCAATTATGAACTAATAATTCAATATATAAATTAATTTAACACTAAATAGATGAAACACATGAGTTACTAAATAGTTAAGCTAGTTAGTAATTTATTTTATTTTCGTTAACTACATGAGAAAGTACCTAAATTTTCTGTAAAGGACAATCAATGGTAACACTTATCGTGACGTAGGCTTAGGCCATCCTGTAAAGAGAATACTATGTCTTATTATACCACTGACCTCTATCATACAAGTACGCTGGACTAAACATACTATATGAAATGACAGTTGATTTTTGTGCTGATTCAAAGCGCCCCGCTCGAGCGTATTAGGAACTAAAATTGACACATTTAGAGATAGGTTAATACCGATATTTCTCAAAATTAGGTAATACTAATATATTCGCCTGGATCAGTATTAGTGATATTTTTAAATTACACTAATATAAAAATAGTAGACTTGGCAAGGCGTATCAGTCATCTACTGTATTGACTTCTCGTAGTATGTTGGAACTAAATATCTCATATTGGTATTGGTGATGAATGTTATATGAATGCCTAATAATCAGTAAAAATATGTTCAAAAGCAATGTGTAATACTAAATTCTGGAATTATCATCATGTTCATCCACAGCCTGACTTCGCCAACCGCTGAGCACAGGCCTCACTCTTGTACCAATCACCACGTTTCTGAGCATTGAGTTAAATATACTACGTACTAGAGGAGACTCCTCAACTCAGTTTGTAACACGCGTTAGAGCGCGCGTACCCCAACTCACTTAGTCTGTGGCAAGCGCTCGCTGCAACGTGACACGTTTGAGTACTTAGTTTTGTTTCTTATAAAATGCCTTCGTGTGTATTGAGATACTGTTCAAACAACTCGAGAAATATAAATAAACGTCAAGGAATGAGTTTTCAACAGTAAGTTGAAAACACGCTTAATTTAATTATATTTTATCAATTTATTGTATCCCATGACGTTGCGTCACCGCGGAGGCGGGAGGGCGGCCATGTTTGTGTAAATTTCATAGATTAAGAAAAAGTTCATCATTATCCATCTCATTTATTATTATTATTTTGTAAATGATGTTCCCTTCACGAATCCGATGAGCGCCAACCGAGTGAATCTGAACGATTGTAAGTATTAATCTAACTAGTGTACTTGAGCGAGGAGATACTTGCTCAAATATACTAGTTTAAAGGATAAGTTGTTAGCCTATCCCCTTATTTAAATCTCACTGATCTGACAGTAAAGCGCTATAACTTTACTAGCACCACTAGTTTATAGCTTGCAATCTGAATTAAAATATTTTTCAGTTAACCTTTACAGCAATTATTCTATTACTTAAAAATTAATCATAATAAAAATAACTGGGATGTTTTTTTCTCTTACGTATTTAATTATTCTCACGATCGATAAAGCCCATAAAAGTATTTTTTTAACGAAAGCTGTGTCCCATCTCTAATATTAGTTCCATGTACTCTCACGTTAAGTCACGTTGCTATCAGCGCCAAAATGGCGAAAATCAAATGTCTTCATTTTGTCATCGATAATATGTAGTCCAGCGTACTAGTATGATAGAGGTCAGTGTATTATACCATGTCAGGATGTATTCTTTTAGGTTAAGGGGCTGAGGACGAACAGTTGACAATCGACATCTGAGGTTCTAAGCCACGCCCACTGTCATCGATAGTTTAGGGGAAACTTAAATTGGAGCGAAAAGTATTTGAAAATTAAATACACAAGGCCGACCAAAGAGGCCCATATCATAAACAGACTCTTCCGATGGTTTTTTTTACAAAAATATAACCACGCAAGTTCTTATTTCAAACTGGCTAGCATCTGACATCAGATCGTTCACTGTTAATTTGCCTATGAATGCAACCTTATTGCTACGAAAATAAAGATCACTAAAATAGGTAATCTGGCTAGTGTCATACGAGTCTTTGCCGTGCAAATTGAATAAATATTATAATTATGTCTGCTTCTATGCGACTGCCACATATAAGAACACAGTACTTTACACTTTTTATATTGGTTTAATAGCTAGATAATTTTATTTATATTATTTTAATGAGTTTTACTATACTGAAATGGACTGTGCAATATTAAACTGGAAACTTTAAATTTGAATTGAGATTTGGTGCTTTCAGTAATCAATTTTATCATTATTTACAATAGGAAAGTCACATCAAATTGTAAAGACACCTTAAATTAGCAAATATCCAAAATTTACTAGGTTTGGAATTGTCTTTTTTAGGCATGTTTAAAATATGCAATAGAATGTATGACGCTATTAATATCATTTGTACAATTAGTAGGTTCATATTCCTTGTTTAGTATTCTCTTGAAATCTTAATATATCATTTAGTTACTAATACAAGATGACTTTCCGCTCTCCTAGAATATAATAATTACAAAGCACGTACTGGGTTTTGATATACATCAGCCCTCTGTGGTGAGGTCACGTGGTGCCGCTTTTCTGTATATTAGAGTTAAAAAACAAATAGACAGGGCGCAAAAAACACGGTCATGTAAACTTTATCTATCTATATAAATAAAAAAAACCGGCCAAGTGCGAGTTGCACTCGCGCACAAAGGTTCCGTACCATTATCGCAAAAAAACGGAAAAGAACACGTATGTTGTATGGGAGCCCCACTTAAATATTGATTTTGTTCTGTTTTTAGTATTTGTTGTTATAGCGGCAACAGAAATACACCATCTGTAAAAAAAATAATTGCCTTGCTATCACGGTTCATGAGATACAGCCTCGTGACAGACGGACAGACAGACAGGGAGATAGACGGAACCCTAAAAATGCTGTATGTGATTGTAAGCGTCCACTAGAGAACGGCTGAAACTATTTGTTGCTGTTGTTTGTTATATATCAATCAATCAATCAATCATTTATTTGCTATAAGTATTGGTACAATGTAGGTGTTTAAAGATAATATAGAAAGAAAGTAAATGTTTATATGCGCCAGGCACAACGAATGCCATAAAAAAACCGGCTAAGTGCAAGTCGGACTCGCGCACGAAGGGTTCCGTACTTGTTAAATTGTGGTTTACGATTTATGACGTATTTAAAAAAAACTACTTACTTGATCTCGTTCAAACCAATTTTTGGTGGAAGTTTACATGGTAATGTACATCATATATTGTTTTTAGTTTTATCATTATCTTATTTTAGAAGTTTCAGGGGGGGGGGGGAAAACACATTTTACCACTTTGGAAGTGTCTCTCACACAAACTATTCAGTTTAGAAAAAAAAATATTAGAAACCTTAATATCTTTTTTGAAGACCTATCCATAGATATCTCACATGTACAGGTAGGATGAAAAAAAATTGAGTTTCAGTTTTTTTCTATTTTTGTTTGAAAATCTTAATGCGGTTCACAGAATACACCTACTTACCAAGTTTCAACAGCATAGTTCTTATAGTTTCGGAAAAAAGTGGCTGTGACATACGGATGGACAGACAGACAGACATGAAGAATCCATAAGGGTTCCGTTTTTTGCCTTTTGGCTAGGGAAGCCTAAAAAAGAAAACATAAATACTAAAAACAGTGTATGCCTCACAACCACGTATATGTTACTGTAAAATCCGAACTGTTGTTTCAGTTTAAAAAAAAAAATATGATGAAACTTATTATTTATCGGTAAAACAGATTTACTAAGTCTTACCGGTAAAAGTCTGAAATCATCATCATCATCTACCTGTCGTTGTCCCATGTTACTTGGGGTCGGCGCAACACGTTTTCTTCTTCCATATCGTTCTGTCCCGCACCTCGATATAATTGACTCCCTTTTCTTTAATATCACTCCTCACACAGTCCATATATCTTTTCTTTGGCCATCCCCTCCCTCTTCATCCATCCCCAATTAAATTCATAAGAGTACACCTAAGTCATTCCAGACATTCTTTTCCCGCACCGTCTAGAACCAGCCCTCACGGTACGCGTCCAAATCATCTCGGTACCTATTTCTGGACCGGCCTCAACGGTGCGTTCCATCTTCAAGATTGTGGAGGCTTGCCCAGCGCTCAATTTGCATGCTACTAACGTGAGCCGTAATGGCATTGGCCCATTTGAGCCGAACAGCCTTTTTACCCACGTCTGTTATGCCCGTTTGGGAACACAGCGTGTTCCGTATTCGGTCTGTTCTTTTTACATCCAGAATGCTGCATAAATCTCTGGCAATCCCCAAGTGTAAGTCTTTAATTTTACTCTCCAGGGCGATCGGCGGATTTTTTGTTAATAAATAAGAATTGTCAGTGCCGATTTGGAAAAATGATAAGATCAATTAATAATTAGCTTAACAATATTAATAGACTAACAAACTATTATTGTTGCCCGTTATTGCAATTGGGATAGTTAATTGCGAGAAATACAGGACTGATCAATGTGATGATTCTTGGTGTGCTTTATGTCCACATGTGGACGATTTTTGGTTGAAACGACGAAAAATGTCAAATTCGTGAGAAATAGATTATCATTTCTCACGAATTTGAAATTTTTTGGTCAGTTCTAGGTGCCGTATGTTAGAAAGAAACAAAGATTGAAACAAATGGATACGAAGAATTTTATTAGTTCTGTCATTTCGAGACACTGCCAGCGTGGTAGGTACGACCATTCCATGTTCTGTGTTTTTTGCTTCTATTGTTTTCACATGAACGAAGAAGGTTAAAATAGTATTCGACCTTACCTATATTTTAAATATTGTTTAATTCAAATTGAGATAACATTTGTTGTATTTTCAAAGAGGTTCAAATACTTTTTAGTTATGGACTTAGTAAGTAAACTAAACGACGTGAGTCTTTTATAATATAACAAAAATATAGATGCCAGTGACAGCGGTAGTGCCAAAAAATTAAAATAATACAGACTTTCACAATACTACTTGTGATTTCGTTAGTTCCAATTAAAGCCACCAGGCTACATGATCTGGCTGCATTATACCTGATATTTTTTATTTTTCGAGCGCCGCTCGGCCCCGAGCCATGCGTTGTCGGTTTTTGCCGATGCTCAAAGGCGGCTCATTACTATACTCTATGCGGCTCAGTCTGTGCTGCTCGCCCGGTGTGGACGGACGTAACGACACTCGCGAGCCGGATTATACGGAGAGAAACTGAATGCTCAAACCAGCTCACCTTGGCTTGCGAGCCCGGCTCGGAACTTTTCACAATTAGCTCGGGTGCCACGGCTCGCCAGCATGAAGTCTGAGCGGGACTCGCGAGCAGCGCTCAGTCGGTCTGGACGCGGCTAATGAAGTTTTGCGTCCTTTTATGATACGTTATTGGTGTTAATTGTACAAATGTACGCTGGTCAGTATTACCGGAAAAATCTTTTGAAGATCACGGTAAGAGGTTACTTTGCTATTCAATTGTATCGAGGTTTTTGTGCGTAAACGTGTTTCGGCCTAACAAAGTTTTCGGAAATATGATCAAGATTAACATATCTTTTTTCTGCTGCCACATCTTCAATAGATTTGGCTAGAAAATGTTTTAAAAAAAGCCTATTTTGAGTATTCAGCCCCTTAAGACATCGTGTGTGGGCAGGTCGGTGGGTACAATCGTGCAAATGAAATCACACGAATTATTTTTAAATTTAAATTATATGTCAACTTGACATAAGCACTAGTTTTTGGCGCGAACAAGAGACAATGAGATGGCGGGCTTAATTGAGTTGTGAATTGGTGATAAAACTTAAGGAAAAATACAGTGACAGTTACCGATTAGTTTGTGTAGATCATACTTGTTTACACGTGCTTGGTGGAATGTCGTTTACGTTATTCTCCAATACATAATGTGATTAGTTACATTGTGACCCTACATACAAGCAAAGAAGTTCGTTTGCCTTACTCCTAGCCCGAAAAGGACCCTCGCAATAACGGCCTGGCCCTGACAATTACACAGTCTTCCCTACATAGGTAACATGACTGTGTATTTAAGCAGCTTATTTTTATTAATTTTTTGTTTTGTTGTTTGCATTCCACGGATTAAACAATGCACCTGCCGTTATCACTTCATCATCCTTGGTTGAATGCCTCAGGCATTAAATCCGCCATTGTACCTTTGTGCATGAAGTATAAATAAATATTATCTTTTTCTTACAGGTAACGGTCAGAGCGCGACTAGCAGGCGTGCGCTTCATCGAGCGTCTACCGCGAGGAGCTACAGACAAACTAGACAGGAAAGAGCTGCAGAGGTTGCTGGATGAAGATGGCAACTGAGAACACTTACATTCACGAAGAAAAATGTTAGGGACCTGTATGATGACGCGTCGATAGGCGATAAATGACTGTTCTATATTTAAAATTAAACTGAAGTCCAATTTTAAATAATAAATCATGTGAGCATTAAATCTGATTCTAATCGTTTATTTTTATTTTTATGCCAGTTTGAATCTTGGGCTTTTGGGCCAACTAAGGCAGATTTTCTTAGTGTTTACGATCGCCCTGCTTTTATCTCGATTACGATTCACTCTTGGTGGTAAGCGATGCCGATGGTCGAAATGCCAAAATTTAAGGGATTGGTCACTTGACGTGTCGACAGCGCTTGGGATTCCCATACAGTTTTGAATTCCTTCTAATCGCTATGGTGACATTTTCGTTATTAGAATGTATTTTGCCTATAACCTCTGGTTATTTCTAGTTACCTTTAATTCTTTGTTCATGTACAGAATAACAATTTTTTTTATTGATAAGAAATTACATTCAAATGCGTTGCTTCCTGGAACTCACACTAGGATTCCCTGTGTCGTGAGATCCAGGCTCCTTCGTTCCGTTTACGTTTATTACTGTTCATGTAAAATGTCCGTAAGGATTGAGGAGCCACTTTTCGTATCGTAATGAAATTAATATACTTATTTAGTAGTAAGTTCAAAAATTTTGTTGGTTCGGTCTTCGATTTTGTAGTATAATACTTCAAAAGTTATATGAACATATAGGAGGCTCCTCAATCTAAATGTTTGGATTGAGGAGCCACGTCAGAACGAGGAACATCATGGATTATTATTTATCATAATTAGGTATGATTTTGTAGTATATGAGAGTATTTAGTAGACATTTGAACTAAATGTTTGTACTAAGTTTCGAGTAAACAAGGTTCCAGAATCTATAATGATTACAAGTAGATCATATACATTAGTAGGCGTTATAGAATGTATACCTGGAATTAGCGACACTGGCATGGGCCACTATAAATGTCACTACCCAATGAAGGATGAGATGTTTTGTTACGATGACTATGATTCTCACTGTAAAAATCGCAAAAGCACCGACCAACCTGTTTTAATTCATCCTTTAACTTATGTAGAAATTGATTTAAATACCTAAAATATATGAAGAATATCTGTACACCTACCTATATTTCTGTATTGTCGATATGTTGAAAATTTTATTTCAAAAACTGGTCATCCTGGTTTCATTCATATAACATGGTCACCCTTAATAGCGAATTCTCAAGGAATATCGAAAATTAATCTGTTTTTCAAATACTGAATATATACAGTGTTGATCTCTACTTAAGTATTTAGTAGACATTCATACTAAATGTTATTGTGTCTCTGGTTTTTGATTCCGTTGTAATCTCAGGTAGGTACAGTAACGTGGCGATCTCAGGTAGGTACACTAAAGTCAGGATTGAGGAGCCAGTTAAAATGTGCCATATCTCCCAATGCACTCATTTTAAATTACTGATTCTTATCCTACAAATCTAATATACTTACTACTAAATGACGAAGAAATTGCGCATTAATTGAACTACTGCTTCTTTGAAATATGACGAGTCGTATGTATGGTCTGAGGAGCCACATATAATGTATGGTAACTTTTTAATTTTAATGCAACCAAGCTTAGATATTGTCTACTAAATACTCTCAAATACTACAAAATCATACCTAATTATGATAAATATTTATCCATGATGTTCCTCGTTCTGACGTGGCTCCTCAATCCAAACATTTAGATTGAGGAGCCACCTTTATGTTCATATAACTTTTGAAGTATAATACTACAAAATCGAGGATCGAACCTACAAAATTTTTAAACTTACTACTAAATAAGTATATTAATTTCATTACGATACGAAAAGTGGCTCCTCAATCATTACGGACATCATGTAAATGTAATAGGTAAACAATAAACATTTTGATTTGATTTGATTTAATATATAAAACATTTCAATAAATTCCTTAATTTAATTTAATCTACTTGTAATTTTCAAGAAACTTTTTTTAAAATTAAAAGCTAAAACTAAAAGGAAACAGTATATAACCAAGTATGTATAGTTATGTATTTACCTATGTTGATGGTATGTATGTATGTGTGTGTGTTTGTGTGATAGTGTGTTTTTGTGTGGTTCTATGAATTAAGATAGTGTGTTGTTGTTGAGAGTATGTCTGATTGTTATACCTGAGAATGTATATGATTATGTGGAAGTTTGTGATATAGAGTAATAAATATATAAATAGAGATATGTATTATCAGACTTTTTTTTTATTTTATTTTTTCGGTCATATCATAGTCCAGAGTAAGAAGCCATTTGGTAACCGTAATTTTGCATTTAATTTGAGTAAGTTGTAGAATTTTGAGTTGGATATTGATAACCTGTGATAACCGGAGTAAGGCAGAGGAGAGTTTGCGGTAGAGAGATGTTTTTATCAGCCATGGGTAATGGAGAGTGGGATAATATGTTCGCCGCTAAGTTGCTTCCAATATTCGTGAAGTATTCACAAACACTGTTGGCAGACGACTTGGGAGCCTCACCTATTTCAAGTAGCTCAGAAGGGCTGGAACATGTTTTATTTGAGTTGGTGATAGTTTTAATTGTCTTCCACAAGGCTTTTGGGCTTCCTTGTTCTTTTTCAAGCTCATTTTTTTCGTAGGCTGCTTTAAGCTTTCGCAACAGGGAATTACAGAAGTTCCTATAGCGGCAGTAGGTGGTTTTGAAAACCAAGTTATCAGGTGCCCTTCTTGATTTGATATGCAGCCCATCACGGTTCCGTATACATTTAAGGAGGCCAGGAGTTATCCATGGCTTAATAGTTCTACGCTTCCTTGGTATTGAGATTTGCTCTGTGTGTTTGGATGCTACTTCAGTTACTATATCTATAAATTTAGTCATTAAGACATTTGCGCCATCTTCTTTGTATAAGCTCGCAAAGTCTTTTTTTCCAAGTCTAATTTTATAGCTTCATAATTTATGCGTGTAGAAATGTAGCAAGCTTTGCGAGTGCGGGAGGCGTTGGATAGGGTTAGCAGTATCGGTTTGTGGTCTGTAATAAATTATTCCAATACGAGAGTGGTAGCAGGCAGAGTGGTCTTGAGAAAAGCGTGATCTAGGCAACCTTCGAGCCGAGTGGGTAACTGATGCGACGGGAGAAGCCCATGGGATGCATTTAATGCGATATAATTGGCATTCCGGTCACACCCATATCCTTGGCTAAGATCAATATTAAGGTCACCAATAAGCGCGATATTTCTGCAGCTAGACAGTTTATCGTAGACACAATTTAAACTAGATAAGAAATTGTCAAAGTTATCTTTCATGTTGTATGAGCGGGACCGGTAAACTGCAACTACTGCCAATCTGCTATCCAGTCGGCAAACCAGACAGTTTCCGCCTCTAAAATCCGGCTCCCATGACGTACATTGAAGACCAAGCTTTGTATAGATTACAACTCCATCATTTTGGTTACAGTTGATGCCAGTAGCGAGGGAGCGAAAACCATCCAGTATCGGTAGATTGGCCACTTTGCTGAGCTAACATTCGGTCAGGACAACCACGTCAACGGAAACCTTGATAAACTGCAATAGTAGCTGTAGCTGGTCGAAGTTTTTATTTATGCTACGTACATTCATATGCAATATTGAAACATCGCAATCAGAACTTCTGACAAACTTAAGGCAGTCCTCCGGACCGCATTTAAAAGAACTACCTGTGGTTTTATTGTCAAGTTCCTCATTTATACTGCTTATGCTAGTCATTTATAGATTTTATAAATTCCAAAACAAAGACACAAGAATAGGAGAATACGTGAGCAAGTAGAATAAATTCTTAGGGAAAGCGGATTTTGCTTGAATATGGAATAAATATTAACGAATGAATGCAACGGAATCGGTGAGTGAGTAAATATACATGTCAACAAGTCAAAAGTCGGTGTATGCCACATTTAAAATAGATATGGACCATCAAAGAGACGTGAGACAGTGGGCGCCTGTATAAATACGCACATATACAGATAATATTTGTGGGTGCGGGTATCTGTCTGTTTACGTTTGAGTCATTTACAGAAATTGAATCGCCAATGTGTAGGTACTTTTGGTTTCGGAGCGTGAGAAACCTTTCTACTAGCTACTAAACTTAGCTACTCAGGATTTTTACTGAGGATGAAAATAAAAAGACGTACTGCCGATTCGGAGGCGACTTTTATTCTAATTATAACACGTACATGGCTCATCCGGTGGACATAGACCGCTGAGCTTGCAAAAGATATCTAGTTGCTAGAATGGAGCCATATAATGTACTTAGCTTAATCTAAAGCAGACGGGCCAAACGTTTTTAAACATTTGACATTCACAGGTCTCTCAAACCATTTTTCGTAAGGAATTTCACCATTGAGACTGCTTGTTGGGCACCTATTACGCAAATAGCATGCAGTAGCTACAGCTTCTGCCCAAAAACTTGAGTGATATACCTGACGATAAGATCATGCACCTTGCCATCTCAATTAACGTACGGTTCATCCGTTCAGCGATGCCGTGAGGTGAGTATGGCGTCGTAAAACGTCTCTTAATTCCTTCATTTTCTAAAAATTCATCGAAAAAATTATTTTTGTATTCTGTTCCGTTATCCGTATGTAAATATTTAATTTTTCTTCCTGTCAAATTTTCGACATGACGTTTAAAAATCTTGAATTTTGACAAAACGTCACTTTTATTTTTCAGCATAAAAACTTCACACCAACGAATACAATCGTCAATAAAAGTGATAAAGTATTTATTTCCACCATTCGATTGAACTCTCATTGGACCGACCACATCAGAGTATATTATTTGCAACTTCTCATTGCAGCGTGAATTGGATTTCACAAAAGGCAACGACACCATTTTTCCTTTAGCACACACATCACAATGATGCAAGTTACTATCGATCTTTATCGGATAAATATCTGATTTCTTTAGTAATTTCATAAGATCCATAGCATTCAGATGTCCCATACGCTCATGCCATCTATACAAATCAACACTTTCATTACATACCACAGACGCTGAGGCATCCTGCTCCCTCAAGTAATATAAATCGCCTCGCCGATCAGCGGTCAGTTTTACCTCACCTTTTTTAACTACATAGGCTACGTCACGCTTGAATGTGACTTCACAGCCTCGTTCAGTAAGCTGGGCGATAGAAATTAAATTACTACGTAAATCGGGAACCAGTAGGGTATTTTCAAATTGAATTTTACGCGTTCGATCATCATTGCATGCTAATAACTTAACTGTACCTTTACCTTGCACGGTTGTCAAAGAATCTGTGGCTAATTTTAATTTTTGACTCGCAGGACGTACCTCAGCAAACCTTTCCGCGTCATTGCACATGTGAGAAGTGCAACCACTATCAAAAATCTATTCCTGACGGCGCTTCGCATCAACAGCGATGCGACAGTCATCTGAAACATGATATATGGTTAAGGCTTCACAACTTTCATGACTAGTGCATGACTCCACACATCGGGTTTCTTGAGCCTTCTCACCTTTTTTTGTGCATTCCGATGCCTTATGGCCAAAATTGTGACACTTAAAACATTTGAACTTAAATGTTTTTCCAGTAATTTTCTTTGAATTTTTGTCCAAATACATGGCGCCTTCTATTTTGTCAACTTGAGTGTTTCCTCTTGAACTATCCTCTTCGATGATTTTAACTCTTAGTTGCTCTGGCTTTGGGAGCTCATCTCTAGACTCTATAGCACATCTAAAGTTCTCATAACTTCCCGGCAGACTATACAGCAGCATGATCGTTAACAAGTCATCATGGATTTTTATATCCATTTCTTCCAATTTGTCGACGGCTTCGAAAAAGGAATCAAGATGCTCAAATACCTTTTGGTTTTCACCCATCCTTTGTAACATGAGCCTTTTCATTAAATTAGCTTTCTTTGCAGGTCCTCTTGATGCAAACAAGCTCTCTAATTTTAACCATACCTCTCGTGCAGTCTCCACGCTTTTTACATGACGAACTACACTTGGATCTAATGCTAATATCAACTCAGACTTCGCTTTTCTGTCAGTCTTCTCCCATGTCAATATAGCAACATCCGTAATAGGTTTTGGCTTTTCGCCACTCACATACTCCCAGAAGTCATTTTTTTATTAACAATGCTTCTACTTGTACCTTCCAACTTTCGTAGTTGTCCTTCGTCAATAATTCTATTCGTACCATCATTTTTCTTCTGACATGTACTTTATAATTTTACAATTTCAAATTATTTTCACAACATACACAACACGCTTACTGCCCTGGGCCCATAACCTTTGTTAGGGAAGGTTTACAGAGCGAAAACACATGGAATATCATTAAGCATATTGTAATCGGAAGGTATAACATCAAGATATGTAAAAACAGGACAACCGTACAAAAGACAGTACCAAAAAACTCTATTCTAAAGCTAAATCAAACTAGACAGTACTCTATCTAGCCAGTAGCTAGTGTTAGTACATGAAGGTGATATATCTTCAACAGGTACCCTGGATCACATTTTTTTTGAATGTTCTAACAACGTCCACTCGCTTGATTTGTACCGCCGTCTTCCTAAATTTATTTATATTATAATTTTCCCTCTCTTCTCACTTATTCCTTCCCAGAAATCCTCGTGGCACTGATGATTTTCATCCGTCACAACAATATAAAATTATGAGTCAAAACTTTAAATTATCTCCATTTGTATGTGGCATACAATGTATCTTTAATGTGTTAACAATTATATTATTAATTATGTATTTTTTGTTTGTTTCAGTCCTGTACTAACACAACAAGTGTCAACTGTATTAAATTGAAGAATTTTGTACCTATATACAGTTCCGGTTTTTGATTTTTTAATAAAACTTTCTTGCTCTTCCTTTTAACTTTAGACATTGGCAGAATAGTCGACATCGGCTTTGCTTGCCATAAAAAATTTGGAATAGAATATAATAGAAGTTAATATATATATTTAGGTATCTAAACTTAGATCATAAGAACGGTGGAGCGCGTCCCTGGCGGCAAGTGTAGGCTGCAGGGTCTGTGGTGGCTAGGGCTGCGCAGGGTAGGCTGCGCAGGCCGCTACATCCTACTCGGTGAGCGGTGGAGCGCGTCCTTGGCGGCACGAGTATGCTGCAGGGACTGTGGTGGCTAGGGCTGCGCAGGGTAGGGTGCGCAGGCCGCTACATCCTACACGGTGGACCCTGGAAGCACCATAGGGTGCGCATGTTAGATGCGGTGCAATTAGCAGCAAGCCGCATGCGATGCAGTAGCCTCTTTCCCTTTTTAAGCCAAGGAACGGTGTGGGAAACATTGTAGATGAAAGCTCAGCACATCGCAGCGGTTTACAGGCAAGAACTTGCAAACATAGCAAGCACATTGACAGATGCAAAATTTGGTTAAGTATTAACACGCTAGCATTTATTAACATAAGTAAATGATAAATAATTTAAAACCTTTAGAATAAATGGTTTTAATCAGCAGAAATATAAGTGAATAGAACTGTCGTAATGACGGATAAAATAACTACATTATTTTAAGGACCATAGAAACTCCAAGGAGTTTCTATATCACCACATTCTTCCTGGCTAAAAGAGAGCAGCTATTCAGTTTAGAACGTAATCCCTGTAGCGGCTTGGCAGCCTACGTTCTCTCGTCGATCTTCGCTGAGTAGTTGAATTATCAGTAGCCGGGCGTTCTGCTTCGACTAATTGATATTGTCCAGCTGGAGCTGTTACATCTGTTGGCTGTTCCTCTTCTTCGTCATTCGTACATCGAGAATCGTAGAAGTCTTCTTCACTTGTTTCTACTGATTCTCTTGTCTCGTTAAGTATTTCAGGCGTTTTCTGAATTATCTCACTATCTTGACCCAATGGTGCTAGGTGTCGGTTTGAGACAGTTGATTCTCGTCCGTCTGCTAGACGAACATAGGAATAATCTGGATTTACATGGAGTAACGTCACCTCTTCAACGACTGGTTGATATTTATTAGTGCGGTTAAATTTTCGTATTAGCACATGTTCTGATTCTGTCAACCAAGTGGGTATAGAAACTCCATTCGTAGATCGCCTGGTATGCGTAAACATTCGTTCATGTGGTGTACAATGTGTGGCTGTGCACAGCAAGGACCGTATATGGAATGTAAAGCTTGAGGAAGAATTTGTTCCCAATTTTCAATTGCCAGTTTGCGTGAACGTAGAGCCAATTGTATTGATTTCCAGAGAGTCCCATTGAAACATTCTACTTGACCATTCCCTCTTGGATTGTATGGAGTGGTTCTACTGGAAGCAATCCCTCGTGAATTCAAGAAATTTTTTACTTCCGCTGATATGAATGAAGTTCCTCGATCTGAATGAAGATAAGATGGCATCCCGAATAGCATAAATATCTCGTTTAGATGTTTTATAACTGTTGCAGAACTCATATCGGCTCATGGGAACGCAAATGGGAAACGTGAGTATTCATCGATCACCGTTAATATGTACTTATTTCTTGTGTTGGAAGGTACTGGACCTTTAAAGTCAATACTTAATCTCTCCATAGGTGAAGTAGCTTTTATCAAAATTTGATCTAGCAAGGCAGATCTGTAGAATTTTGGTTTTATTTCAGAACAAATCCGGCACGAATTAGTCATATTTTTTATCTCTTCAGTAGAGTAAGGCAAATTTTTCGATTTTACCCAGTGGTTCATACGCACTATTCCTGGGTGACACAGGGCTTCATGTAATGAAATTAGTTTCTCAGTCCGTATTGGTACCGATGCACATACTCGTGAAAGTGCGTCAGCAACATTATTCTGGTTTCCTGGGCGGTACACAATGTCATACTTGAACGGTGCCAAGTCCAAGCGCCACCGCTGTATTTTCTCATTCTTTATTTTACTCGTCAGTTTATTATCAAACATGAACGATACAGATCGTTGGTCAGTAATGAGACGAAATGGTTTTCCAATAAGAAAATGACGCCATTTCTTTAGCGATTCCACTATAGCGTAAGCTTCTTTTTCTATAGCTGAGTGGTTAAGTTCGCTATTATTTAGCATTCTGGAGAAAAATGCAACTGGTCGATCAGATTGAGACAAGGTTGCTGCAATGGAATGATTAGATGCATCCGTTTCTACGGTGAACGGTGCATTGTTGTCGATAGCGTGAATAGCAGATTTCGCAATCTCAGATTTCAGTCTTTCAAAACTTTGTACTAGCTCATCGTTTAGTGGAAATAATTGTGTATGAGCGAGAGCATGAACTCTTTCTGAGAAATTTGGAATCCATTTACTGTAATGCGCAAACATTCCTATTGTCCTTCTTAATGATGGCAAATCACATGGTGGTGGCAAAGTCAGTAGTGGCCGTAAGCGTTCCCCATCTGGCTTAATGACGTGGTTCTTTACATTGTATCCCAGAATATTAATAGAATCTTGGGAAAATTTACACTTTTCTTTGTTGAGCGTGAGGCCATATTTTTGAGCGGCTTTCAAAAAATTCTGAAGATTTTCATCATGTTCCACTTGATTTTTACCACAAATTGTTACGAATCTAGGTACGCATACGTTCCTTTAAGCTCTTCTTTACGAATGACCCAGTCAATGGTTCTTTGAAAACTTGAAACTCCATTTGTGACACCGAATGGAATACGCCGAAATTGGTATAGATTTCCTGAAGCTTCAAATGCTGTGAAGTGGCGCTTCTTCGGCAGAATTGATACTTGATGATATGCGCTTTGCAAATCTATAGCGCTAAATATACTATATTTTGATATTTGTGACACCAAATCCTCCATGTTTGGAAGTGGGTATGCATCTAAATGTGTATACCTATTTATTTTTCGAGAATAATCGATAACAAGTCGTTTCTTATGATTAGTATTCCTCGTAATAAGAACTTGCGCTCTCCAGGGTGACGTACTCTCCTCAATAATTCCTTCGGCTAAAAGTTTTCTAACTTCATCGTCGATAAATTTCTTATCATCCTCACTGTACCTTCGAGATTTAATAGCAATAGGCTTGCATTCAGGAGAAACGTTCGAAAACAAGGGTACAGCTGGTACAGAGGCTGCAGCAACTCCGCATACCTTAATTGGATCTTTAGGACCTGCAAAAGAGAACTCAAGCGAAGAATGCTTCTCTAGTATATCATGACCAATGATAAGATCAGCGCACAGGTTCTTTACAATAAGCAAATTCAGACCCTCGTAATTATGATCTGCAATTTTAGCTGAGACGCAGGTTTGTCCCTCTACCTGAGATGTCAGTGAAGTTGATGCCATTGAAATTGTTTGATTACAAGGTCTCTTTTTTAGCCGACACAATTTAATGAAGTCTTCGTTCATAAAACTGCTAGAACTGCCTTTGTCAATTAATGCTTGAGCACGAATTCCCTGAATGTATGCTGTTACAGTTGCTTTCTTAAGGGAATCCGGTGACGCTGCTACAATACATGCTGAGCTGTTGGTATTAGTATCTTGTTTATCTAAACCTGCAACAGTATGAGGTTTCTTGCCTCGGCATACGTTAGCATAGTGTCCCTTCCTGTCACATATCTGGCAGTTAGCGTCGACAGCAGGGCAATCCTTTCTAGGATGCACTCGCCCTCCACAGAAGAAACACTTTCGCTTTATAGCAACTGCTATTGGTTCTCTGTTTCCTTCTAAGTCTTGAACAGCACTCAAGTTTGAAACATTATAGCTCTGTGAACTCATTTCAGCCATTTCTAGCGATATCGCCTGACTGTAGGCTTGGTCGAGTGTTAACGACAGATTTTCAAGTAATCGTTGTCTAATTTTGTTTGACTTGATACCAGAAATAAAAGCATCTCTTATACTATCACTTTTATTTGTTTACGCATCAACTTTTTCAAATTCGCAGTCCTTTGCCATTAATTTTAGAGCTTGAATATAGGTGTCAATGTTTTCTTCACTCTGTTGCTTTCTCGTTGCCAGCATGTGTCTAGCGTAAATTATATTTTTTGGCTTGATCAATATATTATTCAGTGTACTCAATGCTGCTTCGTAACTAGTACACTCACTGATAAATGAGTAAATTCTAGCGGATACATGATTTATGAGTAAATCCAAAGTAGTTTTACCATCTTTTGCATCTTTTCCGCAGAATGACAGGAAACTTTCGAATGTTCTCTTCCAGTACTCCCAATCCCTCGGGGCGGAGCTGTCCGATGGATCAATGTCCAATTTATCGGGACGTAAGAATCTGTCCATTATTATTAGAACATTTTGCTGATTAAATTGATAAATAAGATAAAACCTGTAGAATAAATGGTTTTAATCAGCAAAAATATAAGTGAATAGAACTGTCGTAATGACGGATAAAATAACTACATTATTTTAAGGACCATAGAAACTCCAAGGAGTTTCTATATCACCACAGTAAACGTACGAATATAATTATTATTTCTCGTTTTTTTTTCATAGGTGCGTATACCTGGCGCAAATAATTTGTATTCTTTCTTTCTAAGCAAACTGTGGGAAAGGGAAGTATCCCTCACCTCTCGCCATCATGAAGCCCGGAGAGTAGTAACCTCTCAGTTGTGAACTGCTTTAGCCTACGCATTAACTCTACCAAAGTAGGCCGCCTCTTCTTCTTCGTCGTCTCGGTGATTTCAAAATTAAATACGTTTTGACCAGAATTCAGCCACGTCAACAGCGTTCTCATTTGCTCACAAAGGTCTTTTAGGGTGCAGCTGTTGTTGCATAGAGAGCACGACACGAGATGAGGCATTGTTTGGGACGTAGCTCCGCAATCGCACTGGGGGTCATTGTGTACCCCCATTTAACTATGTTTTGCCTGCAGCGACCCACTTGGCTTCGCTGTCGGTTTAGGGATTTACAGCTCGGCCATGAAAGTTGGTGGCCTGCATGTGTTTTTTGCAGGCTCAACATGGTCAGTCGGAGGGGAATGTCTGAGGAGCCACAGTCTCTTCTTTGCCTCACTAGACCTGATATCATTAATTGGTTTAGTTAACCTCAGTAGGCCACTGCAAATATAATGTGGTGAAAAGGGGTATTATCGATTCATCGAGTACGCAGCCCTAAACAGTATAACAATGTAAATTAACCGTTGACAAGAAAAGAAGATATTTTTTTTAAATTAATAAGTCTTTTGTTATGTTTCAACTAACTAACTTAACTACGTAATAACTAACGTAACTTTCCACTTTTTCCCTTATTAATTGATTAACACCAGCAGAGTATTAAGTAAGAAAAAATAACAGAAGGTTCACGATAAGATAAGACGTTATGCGACTAAAATAATAATTTTATTGGTCACTAGAGGACGCCTCGCGGTTTCACCCGCGTAGTTCCCGTTCCCGTGGGAATACAGGGATAAAAAGTAGCTTATGTCACCCGGGGATAGAATAGCTACCCAATGGTGAAAGAATTTTTGAAATCGGTCCAGTAGTTTTGAAGCCTATTCGGTACAAACAAACAAACAATCAAACAAACAAACAAAAAATCTTTCCTCTTTATAATATTGGTATAGATTCATTGATGGGATTTGGAATATTAAATAGTAGTTCTAAAACATAACTAGTATTTTTTTTTTTTTATTTATTTATTTTTCAGTAGTCTATAGACTGCCTCGTTACTCTTGTGGTCGCAATAGCTACTACTTAGCTATAAGGTCTTGGGTTCGATTCCCGGATCAGGCAAAGTGTTATTGGTTTTTCAGTCCATCAGGACATCTCACAGTCTGGAGTTTAGCTTGCCTGGTTGGTGCCAATAAGCTCGTCCCCATTTTAACGCCTGGAAAGAAGCACAACACACCATTGAAAACTTTTGCGACATCTCGAAGGCGTTTAATTACATTAACCATGAGACAGTATTGTTGAAGCTCGGGTACTATGGGATTCGACATATGGCTTTTGAGTTACTTAGATTATATTTGAAAGCCAGACAAATTAAAGTTAAGGTAAATGGCGTAAACTCACTAGGGTCTGAAATGACAATGGGCGTTCCTCAAGGCTAGATATTGGGTCCATTCCTCTTCTTAAATTACATTAACGATTTGCCCCGATTACTACAATATTAACCGATCAGGGTGTTAACACATCTTTGACATTTAAACTAGATCGGTGGCCACACAATCTCGTTATCTATCAATCTCATATTTATAGTATTGCTTTTTTTACTACTTTTTTTGTTTAAGAATTTGAATCACACACTGTTCCGTTGTTATTGAATTAGGTAACCTGCCCAACCCTTAAGAGAATACTGGTTTGGTGTTATGTTACGTATATAGTAGTTCGTCACATTTAAACTTAGCCTCAACACAAAGTAAAATTCGAAATTTTCAAAAAGTCAAAATGTAGAGACTATGTGCCATTTCATAAGCGCATGTCAATCCCATACATTTTCAACCGACTTCATAAAGGAGAAGTTTCTCAATTCGAGTACATGTTTTTGTATGTTTGTTACCGGATTACTTTGTCAATTATGAATAAATTTTGATGATTCTTTTTTTATTTGAAACCTGGTGCTTCTCATGTGGTTCCATTTAAATTTGATCAAGATTTTGACAAGTCGTTTTTAAGATATCCTTAATAATGCTTTTTTTCATGGATTATATAGTACAGAAATTGTTATAATTTAATAATATTAATAAAGTTTTTATTTTGTACCATAACAAAATTGTGGTCTCTACAATATCTTAAACACAATACGAACTATCCTTACAAATATAAAAGCAGATAATTCGTTAACAAAGGTCAAATAAATAAAACAAATGATAAAGATATTTATTTTTGTTATCATGTTACGTAAAATGCAGACATAGCACTACTATCATTATGAGGTGAGCTCGTTGGTTCCGACTGTCATTTTTAGATTTGTGACAGTTGTTAGGGGTAGTTAGAAGACCAAGCAGTGTGAGTGGGTTGTGGAAGTCAGAGAGGCAGTCGGTCCATCTGAAATACTGGTCTTAAGTTGCATCCGGTTAGATTGGCAGTAGGCCTTAACATAGTTGTGAAAAACCATATGTCTTCAATAAAACAGCCTGCTCTCTCCATGTAAAACGAGGATGACGGAGAGATGAGAGACGGAGTGGCGACCGCAACCGAAAGACGCTGTGTTAAGGTGAACGCGCACCGAGACGCGCTTCTTGGTCCTTTCTTGTTTCTTATTTATATTCATGACTTGCCCTTACTTCAATAAGGATAACCATGATATAGTGTTGTTTGCGGATGATACTTCACTTTTGTTTAAACTTAAACGCCAGCAGCTGGTTACTGACGATGTAAATAGCGCGATCTCAAAAGTAATTCACTGGTTCAATGTTAATAATTTACTTCTTAATGAAACAAAAAACAAATGCATTAAGTTTACCCTACCTCACGTTAGGCAGGTGAAAAACGATGTGTTGATAAAGGGCGAAGAATTGAATCTTGAAAATAGCACAGTATTCTTGGCCTTAACTTTGGATGCTAAGCTTCAGTGGGGCCCACATATAGATATATTGTCAAAGAAACTAACCTCCGCAGCATATGCTGTTAGAAAAAATCGTAATTTAACTGACATAGAGACAGCCCGTGTAGTGTATTCTATTGTGGAGAAATGCCGCCGACATTCAGACTATCTTTATTTTACAGAAAAGAGCTCTTCGATCAATTTATAAATTAAGCCCAAAACAATCTCTCAGAGAGAAATTTACGGAGATTAATGTAATAAATTCAAATCATTCATTAAACATAAGTTGTGCCTGCAAACGTTTTATACCGTTAAAGATTAAGTTGAGGACAAAAAGGCTTGAATTGAGCTACTTTTTAAAGTATTCTATTATTATTTAATTTAAATTATTGTGATGTGAAAACTATGGGAACATTCCTTTTTTTTTTTTAAAACCGTTACTTTTTAATCATGGTCTGGCAGTTTGAGTAATTTATGCGTGGATTACCCAAATGTCCTATTGTTCGTCGAATCGTTAAGCTCCTTAAATTCTGAGTTGAGCTGCACGGTTATTGACAAATGCGTGCACTGACTGGACAGGTCCACTCAATCTGGCTGGTTCTTTCCTCAAAATACCATTTCAGACATCAATCTACATGGTCTTCACATGATCTAAACAAGATCTTGTCTGGACTTTAAAAGAGACTGTGACCTCTGAGTTTGTTTCGGCCTTTCTTCTCAGAGTACTCAGATAGGAAACGCCGACCTCATCTAGTTTTAAAATATGATCGACATGTAAAAGTGTTTGTACAAACCAACTTACAGAAATAAAATCATTTATCATTTATTATTGACAAAATGGCACTTTTTTGGCATCATTTTTATGTGACTCCACGTGGATTCTGCTCACTGACTACTCAGATAAAATAGGTACTTTCATATAAAAATTTAGTAGACGTCAGACATCTACACCGAGTAAACGTGTTCAGATTGATAAAGCAAGTTTTTTTAAAGTCCGGTGCCTTTTTTTTTTTGGTAAATATTTAAAGTTTGTGATCTTAAGATAAAAAGGTTCGTATATAGTGTTTGTCTTTATTTTAGATTTATTTCTGAATATAAGCGATTCTTTTTACCCGAGTTTCCAAAAGGTAAAGGTTTCCAAGGAGGTTCTATGTTCAGCTGTATGTTTTGTTTTGTGTATGTTCACCGATTTCTCCATCAATTGTGGACCGATTTTGTTTTTTTGAAAGCATTTTTTCTCGAATTGGTATCATTTAAATTTGGTGAAGATCTGATGAAGAACTTCGGAAACATAAATCTTCAATAAATAAAGGCAAATCTCTCTGGACTGCGGCATAATTTTTGGCATTACTATAGAACTTGCTCATTATGTAAACACAACTAAAACTGAAAAAGTTAATTATTTTCTACAAAAAAAAATACAACCGATTTCCAATTCCAAACAAAAATAGGAACCGGTGTTCCTGTTTAAAACCGACTTCAAAAAAAGGAGGAGGTTCTCAATTCGACTGTTTTTTTTTTTTTTTTTTATGTTTGTTACCTCAGAACTTGTTACTGGGTGAACCGATTTTGATGATTCTTTTTTTATTTGAAAGCTGGTGTTTGTCATGTGGTCCCATTTAATTTTCATCAAGATCTGATAAAGAACTTCGGAGATACACATCAGAACTCTTCAATAAATGACGGCAAATCACTCGGCTTAGCTGCAATCGCATTTATGTTTATTGTTTACACCATTTCATAAAATATCATCACACTAGTACGCTCTAAAGGGGTACGCAGGTGTAAACAGTTCACCTTGGTATAACTTATTCGACCGGTTTTGTTTAAGTTTCATGTTATTGGGTAAACCTATTCTGGTTACACTTTGAGCATTATTGGTACCTAGCCTATATAAATTATGTAGCACAACTAAACAGTGAAAAATAAAAAAACTTTTTATAAAAAATACAACCGACTTCCAAATATAAAAACAAAAAAGTGAAAAATAACATAAAAAGTCGGTGTCAAAAAAAGAAGAAAATAAAACAAGAACAACGACTTCCGAAATTGAAGTTATTTTTCACTTTTTTGTTTTTATATTTGGAAGTCGGTTGTATTTTTTATAAAAAGTTTTTTTTTGTTTTTCTACTTCCTAAATTGAATATATTTTTCACTTTGTAGTGTTTTTATTTGAAGTCGGTTGTATTATTTTGTAAAAAAAGGTTTTTGTTATTTTTAATCTTCGGTACGAATTTTTAGATTAATTTTGCAAGTCTTCCTTGCTTGACTGCCTCGTCTAGAGGTTGCAAGCTCTACTGCTGATCCTGAGGTCTTGGGTTCGATTCTCGGGTTAGGGAAAGTGTTATTGGGTCTTTTTCCATCTGGAATTGCAGTAGCAGTTGAGTTCGGAATTTAGCTTATCCCTATCTCAAGGGACTTACGAGTATACATAGCTGGCGAAATATCGGTTTACCTCCGCCTAACCCTTCGGGGAATAATAATAAATATAAATGAATAATATTTATGAAAAAACATTATTAATTAAAAATAATTATATAATATATAATAATAATTATAACTATTTTTTATAGTTTTACATGTTTTATTTAATTATTTTTATAAAATATTTAGAAATGAAGATTGTAAGAAAAGTAATGAATAAAGGACATTGGTTTCGCTTCCTAATTTATAGTTCATATTTTATTACATCACCATAGGGCAATTGAAAGGCATTGGTATGATAGTTCCAATTTATTAAGTAAGTGTCACATATCGTTGTTTTGGTGATATTCTGTGGCGCTACGGTCAATTACGCCGCGACGCCACGATGGCCGGCCCCCAGCGGTCGGTCAGTCTCTTACCAACCAGGGCGGAGGTGCGCGCACTAAGTCACCCTCTCACCCAAAACTCTTAATTGAGCCTACATGGAAAGTGTTATCTGTATTACCTAGACCTACTGTGTTGTGTACCGCTGGCCAGCATAGTGTACCAAGTCTGTGAGCTGAACTTCTCGAACGTGGCATCTGCATCTGCATGGGAATCGCTGTTTCAAAGGTATGTGGCATAATTAGTAAATTGAGCTTTATCCATTGCCTTTCGTCTCATCTGCATACTTTTCTTCTTCCATTTAGCACTGCTGAATCAGCAATTATAGCCTAGATTACTCTAATAATTTAGGTTCAATCGCGTGTGATTTTACTAGTAATCTTCTAGAGGTTATACGCACCATTTTGGTCCTTCGAACTGGATAAATTAAATTTGGGCCTATTTACAGCCTAATTTTAAGTCCTAAAAGTCTAAATTTAAGCAAAAAGTTTGGGAAATTTCCATATTAATTGCAGATCATCACACAATTCTCGCCTCTATTGCGTTGGGAATAAGGCTGGCTGCCTCGCGTGTAGTACTTTCTACCGGCAAATTAATTGTTAACGTAAATCTTTAATTTCACTAATTGAAACTCCGAAAAATACATTTAATTGAATATCAACGTTGATTCATATCGCTAAATAAGTTTATTTAATAAATCAGTTAATTTTCGGCGTAATTACATATTTTTTTGTTCGTGTTTGAAAATTGTGGGTAGTCTGTTAAAACATTCGTTCAAGTTGGCCTACGTGACTGTGGAATATTCCAGTTCTTGTTATCGTACGGTTAATTTTTATTTACGCATTGGAAACTTTTGTATATTTTTTCTAGTCGAGATTTGCAGAATGAATGACATTGATTATTTTACGATACACTACTACTGTTGGTTCGTTAAGTAAATGCCTACTATACTCGTATTGCACGAGTAGGTATTTTTTATAATTCTAGACTCAACCGCATTTGATTAATTATTGCAATTAACCAGATTATCATTGCGTCGTTTGTTATTTTATTTTGTAAGGTAACTTGATCTTTTGATAGGAACCTTCAGGTAAAATAACAGATTTGTATAAACTTTACGCGTTTAGTTCTCCTCATAGGAAACAGCCGTATATTTATACAGATCACCCCCGCACCTAACTTGTAAGCGTAGTACTTACTAGATAATTTACTTCGAACGGTCATCTGCGTATTTACTTGTTACGAATTTTATTGTGTTTTACGAAGGTATTTCGTTACGAACACAATCGCATCGCTTACGGAAATAAGTACTATACTTGTTTCTAAGTTTCACACTTAACTTATTGTTGGTTAAGAATCTGTACATATTCTATGTATTGAGTAAGTTAATCTCCTATAAATAGAATACTACAAGGAAAAAAAATATATCGCTTCGCATCCGACATAAATGTTAATTATCGGGTTGTAGGTATCTCTAAGCTAATCATAAATATAGGTAGATGGGTACATTCATAAGGTATTTCGCGTGCTTACTATTTTATTTGTATTAGACTTTGTTGCTTGTACGAGGTTCAAACTTTGTACGTTATTCAAACTTTGTACGCTTTATATTTTTTTTCACCTTACAATTTATTATTGTTAGGGTTCGCGTGTACGGATCGTTCCGTACTATTGTTTACGTAAGTTGTAAAATCTTTCGTTGAGTTATCAGTTTGATTGGACCACTAATTTCACTTACGCGGGTTCCGTAAAAGATAAAAATTTGTTGTTTTTTTTTGTTTCCATATTTTAACTTCTGTTCACTATGACGGACAAGGTTAAACTTAGATTATTGGAAAGTAAACGCGACTCGTATTTCGCGCGGGTTCAAAGGATTTTGGATTCAACAGAATCTTTAACAACAGAAAGATTACGTAATTCTTTTATTGCTCAGGCTAAACAAATTGACGGCCAACGTAGCGAATTCAATGAGATAATGGACGAGATAAATATGTTAAAATTGACATTGGATCCAAAGTGCGAAGTAAGCTATAGTGCCTTACATTCATTTGATGACTTGGTCGGCGAGATAAAAAATATTTTAGCTTCATTAACTGAATCAACTGTTTCCAAGGAACCTAACCCGACAGTGAGCCCTAGTGCTCATCATATAAAGGTACCTAAAATTGAGCTGCCTGCCTTTGACGGTGATATTCAGAGCTTTCCGTTCTTTTATGAGACTTTCAAACGTATTATACATACGAACGCAGATTTATCAGATTCTGATCGCATTCATTATCTGTTGAGTTGTCTAAAGGGAAAGGCTAGGAGTGTGGCAGTAGGTATTGTACCTTCTGGCGATAATTACCGCGTGGTCTGGGAAGCGCTTATCGCAAAGTACCTGGATACTCGCGCGCTCGCCACTAATTATCTAAATCAACTGTTCTCATTGAAGTCGTTCGGAACGACACCCGCTAATATTGAACAAGGTTTCGATAAATTAACTTCTACGGTTGCTGGACTCAAACAATTAAAAATACATAACTTGGATGATTTTATATTTATTCATTGGGGTCTTAAGTTAATAGACTCAGATACAGCAAAACATTTTGAAATGTCGCTTCGTAATCAACAAGAGTTGGATTATGATTATTTCGTAAAGTTTGTTCGTGAACAAGTAAAAATCTTATATCGCTCCTCTTCTGTGGCAACTAAGGTCGCCCCCGCAGGTAGACCCAGCGCCTCATCTAAGGTCTCGCAGGTGTTTGTGGCTACCGAATCTAAATGTTCGCTTTGTCGATCCACGCATAAAAACTTGTATACGTGCAAAGCGTTTCAAAAGTTGAGCGCGGATAATAGATTTAAGTTTGTAAAAGACAATAACAGATGTGTTAACTGCCTAAGTAGCCAACATACCGTCTCTAAGTGCCTATCTAAGTCAACATGTAGGAAATGCAACGGTAAGCATAATTCCTTATTGCATTTTGATCAATCGACGCAAGCCCCTGCGCTGGCGCCCGCTAGCGACCCAGCCTCCGTTTCTGCGGCCGACCCAGCTACTTCTGATCGTGTGGCGTTGTGTACGCATTCTTCTGCTCAAGTCCAGGCCACACGTAGTACCGAAGTTCTGGCTACTGCCAAGGTGTTAGTGGCGGGTAGGAAGGGTAAGGGCGTGGTGGTTAGATGTCTTTTGGACCCTGGGTCGCAAAAGAATTATATGACATCGCGTTGCTGCCGTATGCTCGGTCTAACTATACATACGGACTCAATAACTACCGTTCGTGGTATTGGTGGCACATCGCAGGCCGTTCGTGGCTCGGTGAATTTTACGTTCAGCTCACGGTTTTGCTCGCAGCCTAGGTATAGAATTGACGCTCTAGTTTTGGATCAGATAACCGGGCAGCTTCCTCTGGGCGCTATAGATACTGCCGAATTGAAGCATATTGATCCTAAACTACTCGCTGATGACAGCTGGGGTGTGCCAGGTAATATTGACATGTTACTTGGAGTCACGTTGTTCGCTAAGTTATTGCGACCCGGTACCGTGACCAGCGCACCCGGTTGCCCCGATGCATTGGAGACTATGCTCGGCTACATACTTCTAGGAGAAGCACCTATTATCGAACCTTCAACTGACACTCTGTCTTTCTTTGCGAGTTCTTTCGATAACTTCGATCTTCGTAAGTTTTGGGAGATTGAAGATGTTACTGCTTCGTCCGTTGGGTGTGTGGATGATAAACACTGTGAAGAGTTTTATTGTAGCACAATTACCCGCGCTCCAAATGGCAAGTATGTTGCAGCTTTACCACTGAAAACAGACGCGTCAGCGTTAGGAAATTCTTTTGATATAGCGCGCAAGAGATTCTATAGCCTCGAACGTAAACTTAAATCGCTTCCTAACGTCAAGCTTCTTTATGATGACGTCATACGGGATTATCTACAGAACAATTATATTTCTTTGGTGCAGAATATTTTACCTGAATGTGGGTTGCCCAAACGAAATTGTAAGGAGCGAGAAATGGACTACTATATTCCTCACCATGCTGTTATTCGAGAGGATAAAGTGACCACTAAGCTACGCGTGGTCCTAGATGCTAGTGCAAGTACAGATAACGGTACCTCGCTCAATGATATCCTGTACGCAGGTCCAGTCCTTCAGGCTGACCTTTTTAACATCTTGTTAAATTTTAGGCTTTTTAGTGTCGCTATTTCCGCAGATGTTAAATCTATGTACCTACGTATAGGTATACGCCCACAAGATCGTTCGCTTCAACGTATCTTATATCGGTTTAATGAGGAAGAAGAACTTCAAATTTATCAGTTTTCAGTGCTTCCGTTTGGATTAAAGTGTAGTCCTTTTATAGCGATTCGCAGTATCCAACAGTTATGTCAGGATGAAGGAACGCAGTTACCTCTCGCCAGGGACATTTTGCAGCGAGATATTTACATGGATGACATAGTTAGTTCTATACCTAGCACTGCGCTGGTTATAGACTCGGCTCGTGAACTAATAAAAATATTCTCTCTCGGTGATTTTCAACTAACGAAGTGGTCTAGCAATAGTGTCGATGTTCTACGGAATATTCCAGAGTCATTACGACTTTCACAGAGCGTGGACCTAAGTAAAGATCCGACACAGAAAATACTGGGACTTCGTTGGTTCCCTGATGAGGATTGTTTCGTATTCCAGGTTAACCCTAATGTTCGCCCTTGCACGAAACGGAATATTCTTTCTTCCATTGCACGTCTTTTCGACGTTTTAGGCCTCGTGGCACCGATAATTTTATACGCCAAGCTTCTTATTAAAGAGCTTTGGCTTGGCAAACTTGGATGGGATGACGTCCCACCACCTCGCATTGTTCGTCTGTGGGAACAATTTCAAGCTGAATTGCCAATTATCTCTGAACTGAGATTTTTGCGACATGTCGGCGTCGTAGAACGCTGTAGGCTCTCCCTCGTCGGTTTTGCCGACGCTAGTGAGAAAGCTTACGGTGGTTCGGTTTACGCCCACGTTGTCAGACCCGACGGTAGTATCGTCGTTTCGCTGGTGTGTGCGAAATCTAAAGTCGCGCCACTGAAAGTAGTTTCGCTAGCTCGTCTCGAGTTATGCGCCGCACTCCTCTTATCAACTGTGATAAAGCGAGTATATAATCTTTTCGCAGCTCGGCACGCCATTGAGGCAGTCGTAGCTTTCTCGGATTCAACTGTAACCTTGAGTTGGATTCATTCCGCATCGCATCGATGGCACACTTTCGTAGCCAATCGTATCGCTAAGATTCATGAGAATCTTTCGGCAGATCACTTCTTCCATGTCAAAGGGTCTGAAAATCCTAGTGATTGCCTCTCTCGCGGTTTAACGCCTGTTCAATTAGTTCATCATCCGTTGTGGCTAAATGGACCGCCGTGGCTTAAACTTCCGCGCGTTGAATGGCCGATAAAACCATTCGTTTCAGGCGAGTCGCAAGAGCTTCCCGAAATGAAGCCCGTGGCTTTACCTGTACTCTCGCACGAATGCTCGGACAGACGTCCTCCTTCCGACAACATTTTATACGCTCACTCTACTAGATTCTCGTCATGGTTGAAATATTTAAAAACCATTTGCTTGGTTTATAAGTTTATCAAACGACTCCCTAGAGGGCCCGTTACCGCGTCTGATCTAGAGTTCGCTGAATCTATTGTGTGGCGATCTGTGCAGAGGATCCATTTTGAAATTGATCTCGATCGCTTAGCCCGCAATGAGTTGTGCTCTAAGTCACTACAACGGCTAAGTCCCTTCCTCCACGAAGGACTTATCCACGTTGGAGGTCGCCTAGCAAACTCTGAGCTAGATTTTGACTCACGTCATCAGATCCTTCTTCCGCGTCAAGATCATATAGTGGAACTATTAGTTTCCCACTATCATGTGAAAAATTTCCACACAGGACCAACCTTGCTCGTATCTATCTTACGACAGAAGTATTGGATCCTGTCCGCGCGACGTATTGTACGTGACATTACCTTTAATTGTAACCTTTGCTTTCGAGCAAAGCCGCGACCTACCTTTCCTATAATGGCGGATTTGCCACGTTTTCGCGTTGAGTCGGCTCCTAAGGCTTTTTCTCAAACAGGTTGCGACTACGCGGGACCTTTCTTGATCACGTCGATACGTGCTAGAGGTCAAAAATCGAGAAAAGCGTATATCTGCCTTTTTACATGCCTGACAACTCGTGCTCTGCATCTTGAGATTGCCTCAGATCTTAGCAATGCGAGCTTTCTGTCCGCTTTTAAACGCTTCCTGGCGCGTAGAGGACCGGTTCAGTGTCTTTACACAGATAACGCTACCAATTTTATTGGAGCCAAATCCTATCTACGAGATCTCTACCAATTCTTGGCTAAGGAATATCGCCCTTTGTGGGAAAGAGAACTTGCAGAGCATCGAATAACACTTAAAAACATCCCCTGTAGAGCTCCACATTTTGGTGGTTGTTGGGAAAGTGAAGTAAAGAGTGTCAAAACGCATCTCTGCAAGGTCATCGGTCAGCAAATTTTTAGTTTTGATGAGCTCAACACTATACTAACTCAAATAGAAGCTTTATTAAACTCGAGGCCTCTGTATGCGATCAGCTCGGATCCGTCAGAGCCCACTTCATTATCGCCGGCGCACTTCTTGCATACGAAACCTCTTTTATTTCTCCCCGCCCGCGAAGTCAATGAAACGCGGTTACATCTTATTTCGCGTTATGAATTAACTGACCAAATGGTCCAGTCTTTTTGGAAGCGGTGGCGCCAAGAGTACCTGCACACCCTACAATCCAAACAGAAATGGAACACCCCTGCCAATCCAATACGGGTCGGTGTGGTTGTCGTCTCCATGCAGGACAATGTGATGCCGCTGCATTGGCCGTTAGGAGTAATCACAGAAATATTTCCAGATAAAAACGGAGTTTGTAGAGTCGCATCGGTAAAAACTAAAAGCGGGATCCTTCAGAGTCGCCCGGTAGTAAAGTTGTGCCCTTTGCCAACGCAATAAGCTTCGTTACATTAATAATTAATTTTACCGTGCACCAATGTGCAGTATTAGATTTAATTACCGCGTAGAATAGTTAATTGTATATTCTTATTTATAATAGAGAGTCGCAACTTTAGAGTTCTCATAACCTTTGGTAGAGTTGTGATGATCTGCAACTTATTTTACTTCTCCTTTGTGTTTCGAAAGTAGGAACTTTCAAGCCGGGGAAAATGGTTTCGCTTCCTAATTTATAGTTCATATTTTATTACATCACCATAGGGCAATTTAAAGGCATTGGTATGATAGTTCCAATTTATTAAGTAAGTGTCACATATCGTTGTTTTGGTGATATTCTGTGGCGCTACGGTCGGTCAGTCTCTTACCAACCAGGGCGGAGGTGCGCGCACTAAGTCACCCTCTCACCCAAAACTCTTAATTGAGCCTACATGGAAAGTGTTATCTGTATTACCTAGACCTACTGTGTTGTGTACCGCTGGCCAGCATAGTGTACCAAGTCTGTGAGCTGAACTTCTCGAACGTGGCATCTGCATCTGCATGGGAATCGCTGTTTCAAAGGTATGTGGCATAATTAGTAAATTGAGCTTTATCCATTGCCTTTCGTCTCATCTGCATACTTTTCTTCTTCCATTTAGCACTGCTGAATCAGCAATTATAGCCTAGATTACTCTAATAATTTAGGTTCAATCGCGTGTGATTTTACTAGTAATCTTCTAGAGGTTATACGCACCAGACATAATAATATTAATAATTACAGAAGGCAGTACTCCTCGATACGGCTCGCATTGTGAGGAGGTTCCTGTCTCTGGAGCCCTAACCACCGGTAGCTTGGACCCTGTTCCCGATACCGGTTGGCCTCTATTTTTTATATTTTTAAATGTTTTTAAGTTTTCTTTTTTTAAATATTTAAAAATGTATTAAATAAGAATATAAATCAATAAACGAATTAATAATTATATATATTACTGAATAATACAAATATTTTAATTAATATCAAATTTGAATTTTAAAATCGTATATTCAGGTAACTTAAAAGCTCAAAAAACAAATAAAATAATTTGAAGTAAAAATCTTTTGAAAACAAGCTTTTAATGAACTAAAAACTATGAAATTTATAATTCGAATAAGTAGTGTTATATTTTTTTATTTATATTTTTCTTCTAAAAAAAAAAGTTAATTCAATAAATCCTAAAAAACCCGATTTCTTCTTACCAACCACGCTGCTGCAACAACTCTTGCTGACCAAAACCAGATGTATCCTCCGACTGCACAGCATGATTTTCATCTTGAATACGTCTTTTTAGTTCCCTTTTTAAGCAGTCGGGGCTTTCGATTTTTTGAATTAGCTTTTTTACGTAGTTAATAGCTGGCACAATTTTGATACGTACTCAAAGAATAATAAATACTTTTTACAAAAAAATATAATCGCCTTCCAAATAAAAACACTACAAAGTAAAAAATTACTTCAATTTCGGTAAAATAAATAACTTCTTTATTTTCACTTTTTAGTGGTACATAATGGACAAGTTCTATAGTAAGGTACGTATAATGCCCACAGTGATGCCAGAATAGATTACACGAATAACATGTTACTTGAAACCGGTGGAATGAGAATGTACCAGGATGAACTGAGCACATCTGCGTACCCCTGTAGAGTATACTGGCGTGATGGTAATACTTATAATGGATGAAATGGTGTATAAAATAAACAGACATGCTATTGCAGCAATCCCGAGAGATTTTCCATGATTTATTGAAGATTTCTGTTTTATATCTCCGAAGTTCTTCATCAGATCTTTACAAAATTTGAATGAGACCATTTCGGAATAAACTTTCGAACAAAAAAATAACTTTGCAAATTCGTTTATATAAGACAGAGTTATGCCTGAACAGACAAAAATAAAATATAAACATCCAAATTGAGAACCTCCTCCTTTTTGGGCAGTTAAAATACGGAAGAACGTACTCTGTGATTTTATTAGACTTATTGTCATTTAGATAACAAGTAAAATATCAAAATTTATAAAATCCCCGACACATTTTTATTTCATGCTTCATAATTTATCTAGTACGTAGTAGATACGCTTCGATCGGCAATCTATTGAACACGTAATTATGACACGATATCTTGCGAAAACACCCCGATTCAAACAGTGAAACGCCCATAACTTTAGAACGGCTGACCCGATTTTATTCGAACATAGCTAAACAAACTCCCAACTAAGACTAAAAAATCATAATTGGTTCACCCGTTTTGACGCTATGATGCCACAAACAGACACACAGTGTACACAGAACACTCCTTTTTTTCCGGCGGGGATTAAAAATATGATTGATTATAAATACGAGTACTTATTGACTATAAATTGTACTTCCGTGTAACTAGATTAATTTCCTTTATTATTATAGGTGTTTTATCCTATCAAATATTGCCTAGTTAATATAAGATCTATTTTAATTGAGATCGATATTGAACACTGTGACATTACAGGTTAATAAAAAAATAAAAAATGTAACTCTGTAGGATAAGGTCTTGTAGCTTCGATTTTTACCGATTTCTGTATTTTGGTTTTTGTTTAGTAGGTACCTAGTAGATTTTGGAAGTCCTACACCCTCCTCTCATACCTATTACTAATGTGTTAAGAAAACATTATAGAAGACAATCATTTTTAAAAGCGTAACAGTTGCTTCTCGATAGAAAACGACCAATTGGAACCCTACACCTGCTTTGACGTTTTTTAGTGCTCATGTAGGTTTATGAGAAATTAGCGGCTTCCTGTGACATTGCCCGCGTAGTTTATTTGATTAAAAGTATCACAGGTCTTTGCCTATATCTATATTAAATTTCATTACCATCGGTTGAGCGAGTATTGTAGAGACAAAGAAACAAACAGACAGAGTTACTTTCGTATTTTCATTGTAAGATCCAAGTGTATCTTCCGTATATATAAATAATAGCGGACGCCTGGCGGTTTCACCCGCGTAGCTCCCGTTCCCGTGTGAATACAGAGATAAAATAGACAGATAGCTAGCCTATGTAACCAGGGGCTAGGGTATAAATGTCACATACACCAATGGTGAAAGATTTTTTGAAATCGGTCTAGTAGTTTTAAGTTTATTCTTTACATACAAAAATACAAATCTTTCCTCTTTTAGAAAAATAAAATGAGTTGTTTTTTTTTATTCAACATATTATTTATTTAATCAAAATATTTACCATAATTATCTTTACATTGCTGCTATCTAATAGGAAGGTCATTTATGCCTTTGCGATAGGACTCTGGTGATCTAGATTCGACAAACTGTGAAAGCATTTTGTACTGCCTCCTGAGAAGAAAACTTTTTATCACGTAGAAAATTGTCCAAATCACGGAAAAATGGTAGTCCGTTGGAGCAAGGTCTGGCGAATACGGAGAGTGAAGAATGGTTTCTAATTGCAGTTCCTGTAGAGTTTAAACGGTTTCTCGTGCTGTATGAGGTCTCGCGTTATCATGAAGCAATAATGGTGAAGATCGATTTATATCAGGGCTGTTTCACTGCTAGTTTTGCTAACATTGTTCGGAGTTCGGCACAGTAGACATCTGCCGTTATTGCTTGACCAGATCGAAGAAAGCTATAGTTAATAACAACATGCTTAGACCACCAACAAGTAACCATTACTTTTTTTATTGGTAAGCTTCGCTTTAGGACACTGTTGCGGCGTTTGTCCTGGGGTCAGCCATTGCATTTTTCGCTTACGGTTATCGTAAAGAATCACCTTTTCATCACATGTAATCCAATATTCCTTCATTTCTGTATCGATTCAACAAGGCAACACAAGTTTAAAAACGCGTTTCTTGCTGCAGATCAGTCAAATCATGAGAAGAAAGATTTGATGCAAATGGGTCAATATGGTAAGGTAACGTTAAACCATGCCGCTAATGCCTGGGTAGTTTGGCTCCGATCAGCTTCCACCATCTATTTCAATTCATTGTTATTCACCTGTGTTGACCTGTGAAGACCGCCCGTCTTCCACGTCGTTCGTTCTTCGAATCAAAATTGCCATCACAAAAGCGTTTAATAATAAATTTATTTCTTTAAACAAAAATCGCACGGTGCGTTCATTAGCAGTCCCCTCTCCAAACGCAACATTGATATTGCGAGCTGTTTCTGCCGCGTTCGTTGCATTCCGAAACTAAGTCCGACCCCAAATCCTGGGTCGATGATGAGCATGACTCTCCCATCGAAATGGACACAGCCCTCAGCACTGACGATGAATGGGCAGCAGTAGCTGATCACATCGACTCTATTACTGGCAATCCCCCAGTAGACTCAAATATCCCCGACTTGTCAGAGGACTATGCCACCATGTCCTCCTTTTCCAACTCCTCCGATCACGACTCCTATAAAAATTCTGGAGGTAAGAGGAAAAAGAGGAAGAGTCCCTCTAATGCTACCAAGGCCAAAAAGGCGGTAGCTTTAACCTCTCCCCAGACAGTTCTGCCGCCGGCCTTGCCCGACAGGCAACCCGCCACCACCCCCGCCCCCGCTAGCCCTTCTCAGCGGATAAGCCGCTCGCCCAGCCCTATGGTAGTAAATACCACTAGGAAGCCCCCTCCTCCTCCACCCATTTATCTTCAAGATAAAGGGAAATGGAGCGACATTTCCAGCGCCTGGGTAGCGCAAAAAATTTTTTTCACTAAGGCCACTGCATGCCAACAGGGCATCAGAATTCAGGTCCCCACGTCCCGTGATTACCGAGATTTAACTCGCCTCCTCAAAGACCGGAAAGTTTCTTTCCATACTTACTCCCTTCCGGAGGAAAAGTTCACCAGAGTCGTGATCAAGCGCGTTCCGAAGGAAATCCCTACGGAAGAAATCCGCAAGGATTTAATAGCGCAGAAAGTCCCTGTTTCAGAAGTCCACCGCTTGCATAAAGCAAGAGGCGGAGAACTCTACGACATTGTTTTGGTCATGTGCTTCCCCTTCGAGGGTCACAATCCCATTTTCAATGTCCAGACCGTTTGTAACTTGTCTGGCATTTCCATTGAAAAGCCATACCGCCCACATCTCGTTGGTCAGTGTCACAACTGCCAACTTTACAGTCACTCTCAGACCAATTGCTTTGCGTCTCCCAGGTCCGTTAAGTGCATGGAAGCGTGGCACTAAGGACGGCCCCCGTCCAAAAGACCGCTCACAATGCACGGAGCCTCCCAGCTGCGTGCTTTGTGGCCAAGTCGGGCACCCGGCCAATTACTGTGGTTGCCCAAAAGCTCCAAAGCTAGTGCCTAAAATGGCCAAACGTAACGACGCGCGCCAAGCGCGCGTAGCCCCTACCTCTCAACCCCCCCCCCAGACTAGCCCCTCAGAGGCCTTCACCCTGGGGTAAGCTGAACCACCAAAGTGTGGCCCCTCAGATTTGCTCCCATTCCAGCGCTGATGGCCTCTCCCATCGCAGCGCCAATTCTAATCCCCGACTCAATGCCCCCCGCCGCCCCTATGACCGCACAAAGCCAGAAGGTGGCTTCCACCACCCCTGCCGCTAAGTGCCAGCCCCCTGTGGACCCCTCCGGGCCAAAGCCAAATCTATGCGTCGCTGAAAATATAATCAGCGCGTATTCTATATTTATGTCCCCTCAAGCCCGTCCTCTGGATGTAGAAATCCGGAATGCAGGCTCTCACCCTCCCGCTGCATGCGCCCGCCTCTTTTCGAGGTATGAGTCCATTACTAGGGAGCTCGATAGCCTTATCTACAAGGACGGTCAATGGGTTCGTAAATAGTACGAACCCTCTGTTCATACAAAACTTAAATACAAATTCGTTCCGTCCTCGCCGCAGAAGCTCGTCGCGTAATCCTTTTCGATTCATATAAGCCAGCCCGCGTTGCTGAGCCATAGTTAAATGCCAGTTAGATATTCATTAGAGTTTCTTCTTCTCCACGTAGGCTTTTCCGAACGGATGGTAGAATCACTTTATTAGATACGGCCTTAGCCATCCCCCCAGCGACGCCCTGAGTCGGCCCCAACTGGGGTAGCCCTTAGTGCTGTCGCTTTAGGTTTAGTATTTTGAAGCCTGGCCGGAGGCTAAGAGATTAGTCTCCACAGGGTAGCCCGGTTAAGCATAGAACGGTCATTCTGACTGTTTGCGAGACGCCACGCATAAAAAAAAAAAAAAATGCCGCGTTCGTTCCGCGTCGGAACTCGTATTCAAAAATCACTTGAATTTTTGAAGTATCCATCTTTCTTGTCTAAGCTGAATAAAAAAAACAACTGAAAGTCGATAATCGAATGTTGCACATTTTTTAAAAGAAGAACTTAGGTACCATGTGAAAAAGTTTCACTTAAAAATCTCGAACCTTGAAGATTTTATGTCAATTCGAAGTACCTATTACAATAAAACGGCAATTTCATACTTTAACCCCTATTTAATTATTAATATAAGTATACAAAAATATAAATCTTTCCTCTTTATAATATTAGTATAGATATAGATTTAAATTTATTCGGAGTTTTACATTAGTTAGTTTTTTTATTTTTTATTTACGTATAGATGCATTCAAAAGGCGCCTGGACTTTTGGGGAAAAGACCTGGACTTTTGGGGAGTGAGGCATTTTTACCTCACTAAAACCACCCCGGTGATCACCATCAGCACCGCTTAACCTGTTAAATGACCACCCCGGAACTCCACTGTGCAACGCCTGTTAGGGAACATCCCTGGGAAGGCTGACAGAAGCGCGCTGAGCCTCATTGAGCACGGCAGCACGTGATCACTGTGTTGCCGTCTTTCCTGATGTCACTTGGTGGGCGGACAGAGACTCCAATCTGACCACCCGCGACCTTGGAGTCCCGCCTTGTTAAAATGCAGGCGCAGTTTCGGCGTTTCAGGCATTTGCCCACCCGACGCCTTCTCCTTCGAGTGAGATCCTTCTGGGCCATCACAGTTTGACAGAGGCCATTTCCCTCCAATGACACCTGTCTCTGCCAGCAGCTGTGAGGGCCGTGCTGGCAGAGACAGGTGTCATCCAATCCTAGCGACCTAGACCTGCCACTCAGAGGCCCAAGCCAGTAACTCCTAGAGCGTGTGCTGTACAGAATCAAGGTCACATCCACAATGGTGACAATTTGACGTGGTCTTTCGCCCAATCTTATTTAGTTACTCACCGAAGCAACCGTGTCGGCTCAGTACCTGAGTGAGCATGTAGGAGATGCGCTACTCTTTTTTCAGTCAGGCTTTGAGATGCAGCAGGACGGCTTCGACAACGCGCTTGCGCGGATATTGCGGCTGCTGCAGCCACTCTCGCCACCGCTGGAGCGCGTGTCGCCCTTCCGCCACCTCAGCCTTATTACAGCGCTTCCCGGCAAGCTGTCACCATTCCGGTGGATGGCGCGAAACCGGCTGTAAACCCTCGCATCCATATCCGCCAGAATGACAAGCGGAGGAATGCGTGCCAGGACAGTTGTCTTCCGAAGGATACGATTTGGTGCCCTCGTGTGATACTGAAACGATTAAGGTAATTTTTCGCTGCAGGCTAATAACTTTATTCCTGCAGCGTCGGATACCTGACAGTCTGCTTGAACAACCAGGCGCCCCATAAAGGACAGACCGCGTAGAGGCGGCGAACTTCTTCCTGAGGTCCCCCGAGGTCCCCCGAGGTTGGGATGCAGTCTGGAATCAGGCCTACCCAATTCAAGAGTATTAAAAATGTGTTTCGTTATTTCGCAGATCAAAAGAAACAGTTCAGAAGCAAAGAGATAGAGATATCTCCATTAAAAAAAAATGCTGAAAAACAGTCTCTATAGATATGGAAACGAACACGGCAGAGTCCCTGCTCACCTCAATTTTGCCAAAGAAGTCTATGATAACATGGTGAAACATAAGGATGTAACAGCCTTGGTAAGTCTTCTTCTATGTATTTGATTTGTGTGTACCAGTTAAATATTCATGAGTTCTACAAGTTCAACTCTTCCTAATCCTTCGAGAATTATAAGCGTGATCTTAAGTTATTAAATTATTTTAATCGCAATCAACAGATTTTACATAAATATTGTAGAGGACTTCTCTTAGGTATGCTTATACTATCTTCTATATCTATAAATTACATAAAAAGCCTGTTAATAGCAAAACTAAAATTAAATTAAAATTAAAGTAAAGGTTAAATTGAATTCATTAAATTCAAATTAAATTATATGTTCTTTCATGTCACTCCCCACACAATCCGTCTAATTCTTTGGTACGAGTATTCTTCTTCCTCTCCGATACTATTCAACCATCTACATGTATATAATTATATCCATAAATATTGTAGTCACAAATACATTGTATCCTTCCTCATCATCATCGGTCTATTAGAGTTCCCAGTGCTGGGAGAGGGAAAGGGCCTTAATCCACCACAAGGGCCCAGTGCGGGTAGGTGATTGCCACATGTCTTCGAATTTTTGTTTCTTATACATGCCGGTTTCCTCACGATTTTTCCTTCACCGTTTTTAGAGCAGTGGCGATGAAATCATTTTACTCAAAGTAAAGCGCCTGCCTGGGTTCGTACCCACGACCTATGACACGTAAGTCGAGGCCGTTACCACTAGGCCTTTCAACTTCTCTTTTATTGGTGCTGCTATGGTCTTCTTCATTCACGAGAATGTTTACTTGTTTCCAGTGGGTGTCCATAAGCTCTTAGAGCAAGGTTATTTTGAGTATGTGTAAGGGACAGATGTATATGACTTGTATACATCTGTCATATACGCGATCTCAAAATAACCTTATTCTAAGAGCTTATGGTCACCCCCAAGTTTGGTTTTAAGAGCCTTTTGTGAGAGCATTCATTGTGCGTAGGTTCCGTGGAGTGTAATTCCCTGCCGGAGCCTGTGTTCCCCGATAGCTGTGATCTGATTCCTCAAAAGTCTTTAAGTCAAGGGACCCACCCTTGACTTAAAGACTTTTGAGGAATCTTCAAGCAATCTACTTCAAGGCAGACGTGCGCCATCGTCGAATCCATCACCGCTTAATATTCACCTTCTGTTTTACTCGAGATTACTGAATTAAGAATTTGAAGTTGAGAATTTGTAAAACTACTTTTGCATCTGTTAAACTTTGGCATTGAAATAGGTTTTGACGCGATCTTAACTACACAAATTCATAAAATGGCCCGTAGCCATCCACATTAATATTCAAAACAACAAAAAGTATCTACAAATAAAAATTTATTGCATTTTTTTTTCTTGACTCAAGTTTATATGTGGAATTGTCAATAGTAAATGCCAAAGCAAGGTTGCATAAGGTCGCGATATCAATTTATCAGTATCAATCGGTCAATAACCCTCAGATATCCACCTGACTGATTTTTCTGAGATAAATGCACTTGATCACCTCAATAACAAAAGGTTGATTAATGTATGATTCATATTTCACACTTATCACTACATTAATATTATGATGGTTTCGTCTTTGTGAGTTTGTGTGTGTGTTACTTTTTGACGCTCAAACGGCTGGGAGGATCTGGATGAAATTTGGCACAGAGATAGATTATAGACAAAAAAAAAACCCCGACTGCTTAAAAAGCGAACTAAAAAGACGTTAACAAGAAGAAAATCATGCTGTACAGTCGGAGGTTAGGTACATGTTCGCGAGCTGGCTGACCATAACCAGATGTATCCTCCATATACATTAAGAAAATGGTAAAGTGAGAAAATCAAGTTCACTAATTAGCTTAACCCCATTTTTAGACAAAAACGATCTGCTGAGAGTTGGTGGTCGTTTACAACACGCTAAGTTGCCATTCACAGTAAAACATCCCATAATAATACCGAGTAATCAACATTGATTATAGCGCGATTATATCGCTACACTGTTGATTAACGAAGCACACAAACAAACGTTACACGGTGGTATACCAGTTATGATGACATAAATATGAAGTAATTATTGGATAATGTACGTAAACTCAGCAGTAAGAAAATGCATAAGAAGTTGTAAGGTTTGCATTATTAATAAAGGCAAGGTAAACAACCAGTTAATGGGTGAATTGCCAGCTGTAAGGGTGACCTCACCGTCAAACAAACAGTGGAGTCGACTATGCAGGTCCAGTGTTAATACGAACATCGAAAGGGCGAGGTCACCATGCTATTAAAGGGTACATCTGTCTATTTGTGAGTATGGCTACCCGTGCCATACACCTTGAAGCCGTAACATACTTAACGTCCTGGCTACATTTTGGATATTTGTTGCACGTCGAGGTCTCTGCCATCATTTGTTCAGCGATAACAGCACAAATTTTATTGGTGCAGCAAAAGAACTCAAAGACCTTTTCAAAGCAGGCGAAAACAGCATTTCTATGGGAATTGCCGAACATGTTCGTCATCAGTTTGTCTAAACTCCCGCCCATTGTGCCAACTGGATAAAACTATTGAGACGATGTCACCACTCACACCTGGTCACTTTTTAATAGGTGAGCCATTACTCAGTGTTCCTGATTATGACTATGAAACATCAAATATAAATCTATGTAGATGGCAGTTAGTACAGAGTATTACACGAGAATTCTGGCGAAGATGGTTCTCTGAATATCTGCACAATCTGCAACAACGGAGCAAGTGGAAGGCCATCAAGGAGGACGGTCTGCCATCCGCGATATGGCTCCTAGGAAAAATCAAAACTCTGCATCCTGGAAATTATGATTTAGTAAGAGTAGTTACAGTGCAGTGTAAGGGACTAGGTGAATTAAAAAGGGCTTTATCTAAGTTAATATTCTTGCCTTAAGAAGCTCTATGAATTGTTGGCTGTTTGAAACACAGTTTGTTTACCCTTATACTTAACTTTAAATAATACTATGTTATAAGTGTACTACCACTCCGCCCGCGACTTCTTTCGCGTGATTTAGTTTATCCTATAAATGAATTTCTTTGGTGCAGTTAGTAAAGGTGACCAAAAATAAGCTATCATTAAATCAAAAAAAAATGGGGTATCGTAGATGTATGGGGTTTTGGGACGATTCTTATTTGAGTTAAAAAATTAATAAGTCCCCTAAAAACTTAATAACCCCATTTTGCCCCGTTGAGGGTCGAGTTTTGAACAACCCAAATATGTTATTTACTCTTTTCTTCTCTTTTTTTTCGTTTATGTTAGTCAGATTGCGCAGTAAGATTCCGCCAAAAAACTTTAATACTCCTTAACTCTACCTGGGAGGTAATTTAAAAAGATGTTATATGTAAATTTTGATTATTTACTTTATCCCCAAGGAATTAGATTTTACATACAAACACATTTTGCCCTTTTATATCCCCTTAAAGCTAAAATTGTCGAAATTTCCTGCTTAGTGCTCCTCTAGAACCCTACATCAAAAACGAAACCGGACAGGGTTTAGTATGATTCTAAGCTTGGGTTAGTTTCGAAAAACTTATAATGAAAACTTTTATTGTTTACATAAGTTGGTATTTGTGCCAAGTGTGTTTAGTCACCAAAGTAATATGATTCTTCTTAAACTTTAACACCCCCTAAATCATCTTCTGGGTGTAGATTCGAAAAACTAATAATGACAACCTTTATTTATGTGAACTTTCAAATTTATTAACCCAAGAAATAAAATTTAGAAAAACACTTAACACCCTCTAAATCGTCTTTTGCGGGTAGTTTCAAAAAACAAATAATTACAACCTTTATTATTAATTGAGGTTTATATTTATGTCAAGTTTATTAACTGTAGTAATAAGGTACTTTAAAAATACTTTAGCACCCCTAAATCGTCTTTTGGGGGTAGTTTCATAAAAATTATAATATAAAATCTTTATTACTCATTAAGGTTAATATTTATGTAAATTTTCAAGTTTATTAACCGATGATAAAAATTCTTCAAAAAAACTTTGACCTCCTAAATCATCTTATGGGGGTAGTTTCGAAAAACTAATATTAACGACCTTAATTATTTATTTATGTTAGTATTTGTGCCAAGTTTCAAGTTTATTAACCCAAGAAATCAGATTCTTCCATACAAACTTCAACAACCCCTAAATCGTCTTTTGGGGGTATTTTCTAAAAACTCATAATGAAAACCTTTATTGTTTGCTTAGGTTGGTGTTTTTGTTAAGTTTAAAATTTATTAATCCAAGAAATAAGATTCTTCAATAAAACTTTAACTCCCATAAATCGTCTTTTGGGGGTAGTTTCAAAAACTAATATTGACAACCTTTATTATTTACTTAGATTACTATGTGTGCCAAGTTTCAAGAATATTAGCAAAATTAAAGGAACAAGATTATTCATACAAACGTTCAACCCCCGTTTTACGGGGTGGAATTGCCAAAAATCCTTTCTTAGTGCTCATTTCCGTCACTTGAGGTAACATTCTGCCAAATTTCATGCTTCTAGGCGCAGCGGTTTTGGCTGTGCGTTGATCAATCAGTCAGTGAATCCGTCAGTCAGTTTCTTCTTTTATATATAAACCAGCTTCTGCCAGCGGCTTCGCCCGCGTGTAAAAAATAGATAGTAGCCGATTCTCAGACCTACTGAATATGCATATCAAATTTCATAAAAATCGGTCAAGCCGTTTCGGAGGAGTATGGTAACTAACATTGTGACACGAGAATTTTATATATAAGAAGAAGAAGAAGAAGCATTATAGATAAAATGTTAAAAGATATGGTTTGTCAACAAGATAGAAAACTGACTAGAAACTTAACTACTAATATATACGTTCCATTTACTTTAGCAAGTAGCTAAACGAGATAACAATTATGTACATGGCCACCTGCGTGCCATAGCGTGTAACTCGTATATATACTACTTTGTTTATTTTCAATGCTAGCTAACTCTGCTACTAAACTTGATGTGTCATAATATCACAGTATAAATATACAAACAGTATGGAAACTACCTACAAACGCTCGAAACGGCACACTCACACAAACATGCGCACTGACGAGACCCCTAAGCAGCGTACGCGGTGCTGTCAAGACGAGTGGTCACGTATAAGTTTATCTGCGCGACTACCACGCGCCCTCTCCGGCGACCGCACAAAACGTTTTCGTCCAAACGCGGCTCGCGTACCCTCCCGCCAATTTTGTCAAAGGTTAAGGTTACGTCGACTTTTGCTGAGATTAACCGAAGCCATGAGACGACCTATTTAAATTGTATTTATAAGCTAGTTATTTCAATTCGATCACTACAGAACAAAAATGTTATAATAAAATTTAAAAAAAAACATTATCAAAAACATTAAGACACCCACACCACAAGATTTTAGTTACAACCCTAGTGCTTCAATGGAGCGTAGGTAATTATTTCATCACATCACAATTAGTTTCCATTCTGTTAGTATATTTATTCTGTGACAATACTTAATGTATACTTACCTTTAGATCGTTTAGTAAACAGACATGGTACTACTTATTATTAGCATATTTGTGTGTTTTCTTATGTAAATAAAGTTATTATTATTATATAATCATTTTATACTAATCGGGGCATCTTCTCGTCCAACTTACCACAGCGTCTCAAGACGAAAGTCTATGACCAGTGTGTGTTGCCAGTAATGACCTATAGCTCTGAGACGTGGCCTCTCACCATGGGCCTCATCAGAAAGCTTACAGTCACTCAAAGGGCTATGGAGAGGGCAATGCTCGGAGTGAACGAATCAGAAATGTAGAGATTCGCAGGAGAACCAGGGTAACCGACATAGCCCGAAGAATTGTCAAACTTAAGTGGCAGTGGGCAGGGCACATTACTCGCAGAACGGATGGCCGATGGGGCAGAAAAGTTCTGGAATGGTGACCACAAACCGGAAGACGTTGCGTTAGAAGTCCTCCCACCAGGTGGACCGATGACCTGGTGAAGGTTGCGGGGATCCGCTTGGTGCGGGACGCACGGGACCGATCAATGTAGTGACGCTTGGGGGAAGCCTATGTCCAGCAGTGGATGTATTTCGGCTGATATGATGATGATCATGATTATATACTATACGACGCATGTAATTTTTTATTTACATACAGTTTAATTTATTTTTTTTGTTACCTATACTATATTTACTTTAATAAGTTTAAGAAGTTGTAGAATTTAGAACGATAAGATTTTTATGTAGCTCAATTAATTGTTTTTGTAAAAGGACATAGGGTCCGGATCGTTTTAAATTTTAGTTGCCTCAATACAGAGCTACGAAACAGTTGTGTTTTTACATTTATTAAAAACACATCAACAACGCACAATCCACCTTACGTCATGAACAATTAGTCCGACGAGAAACGCTTGTTACGTCGAGATGTTTTTTTTGTATGGAGTGAGGCATCTGTACGCTAGTATTATATTATCTGTGCCGCTAATGACCATGTTATAGAACCAAAACTATAAAGGAATGTGACATCCACCGTACTGTACCCGCGTGGATCCACCACAGTACCGTTCAATCCCTCTTACAGAGAGGAAGCCTGTGTCCCAAGTCCCAGCAGTGTAACCAATTGAAAATCGTGATATTTTTTTCAGATAAACGCAGACACAGAAGAAAAAGTGTCATACGGGGAGTTAGCACAAATGACAGTTGATGTTGCTCTCTCGCTCACTCGTATAGGCGTCAGAAAGGGAGAGGTGGTGTGCATTTGCAGTGAGAAGAAATTCGAGTATATGCCTACTGTGCTGGGGATAATGTGCGCAGGCGCAACGTTTTCTCCAACGGATCCAACTTATGGCAGCTGTAAGTGGTTTTTGACTAGTTTATCGGTATTATGATGTTATATTGCCCATTCGATCACCAGATTAATCAGGCTGTCTGAACCAGCTAAACACTCTCAACATTCAACATCATCATTTTACCCATGAAACAATTACTGCTGAACAGAGGCCTACCCCAAATGTCACCACATTGACCGTTCCCTTGCGTCTCGCATCCAGCGGACTCCCGCATCCCTTCACCAGGTCATCGGTTCATCTAGTTTGAGGTCGTTTGTGTCGATGGGGCCCAAGACAAGTGACATTCAATTATCGAAAGCGTGGCCAAAGCTATTGAAAAAATTTCCAAAAGTGTATGGGATTGTAGGCTTCTCCTGCATGGATTTTATAATTACTGAACACACTGGCCAGCTGAGGCTTGCGCACCCGTCAGGATGCTAGGGGACAAAAAGATATTGTTGATTGGATACGTCAGTTAGTTAATAAATTACTGAAAAATATAATTGACTAAATTGGTGACCTCCTGGAACACATAGATCTATATTTACATGGCGCATCATGAATTTAGAGATGCAGAGGACAATCGTACCGGATCTAGCGATGGGACAATGTCGTCACTACAAGACAGGGAAGTCGCCGAGCTACGCAAGCAGATGCAGCGTTTGCAGACGTCGACAGCAAGAACGTCTAGAGCACGTTCCCGTCCCTGCAACCGCAACACCCAGAGGGAACGTTCCCAGTCCAATTACAGGAAATACCCCCTCTGCTGGTATCATAGCAAGTTCGGCGAAAAAGCCAGCGCGTGCGTTAAACCCTGCGACTTCAAGACGTCGGAAAACAGCAAGGGCAGTCGATAATGGCGGCCGACGATTGCCCCGCAACAACTACTGGTCGCCTGTTCGTGACGGACCGCTCCACGAAGTCGCAATTCCTGGTCGACACAGGAAGCGACCTCTGTGTATTCCCCAAGTCCCCTCTACGTGAACGTCGTACACCGACTTGTTATAAACTTTGTGCTGCTAATGGTTCTGATATTTTAACTTATGGTTATGTTAACTTAAGTTTAGATTTTGGCTTACGCCGAACTTTTGTATGGCGATTTGTTGTTGCTGACGTCACAAAGCCAATAATTGGCGTTGATTTTTTTAAATCACTGTAATATTATTGTAGATTGCCGCAAAAAGCGGTTGATCGACAATCTGACGTCAGTTACAACAATAGCCGCTATTGTAAATTGTAAAAATGTTACATCTGTAAAAGTCCTGACCGGTGCGACTCAGTTTCATGATATTCTTAAAGAATTCCCGGCAATCACTCGACCAGCCGGAATACACCGTGTTACACCACACAGTACAGTCCATCATATACGCACTACACCAGGCCCACCAGTATCCTCTACACCCCGTCGTTTAGCCCCTGACAAACTTAAAATTGCCAAACAGGAGTTCCAGTCTATGCTGGCCAATGGTACAGCTAGACCTTCCGACAGCCCCTGGTCATCGCCTTTACACCTAGCGCCGAAGAAAAACAACGGCTGGCGGCCTTGCGATGACTACCGCAAACTCAACGCTCGGACGGTGCCTGACAGATACCCAATTAAACATGTGCATGACTTTAGTCATAATATTGTTGACTGCAAAATTTTCAGTGTTTTAGATATGGAGAAAGCGTACAATCAAGTTCCCGTCAGTCCTGACGATATTTCGAAAACCGCAATCACGACACCGTTCGGATTGTTCGAATTTCCATACATGACATTTGGTCTTCGAAACGCGGGCCAAACTTTCCAGCGTTTCGTCGACGAAATGACCAGGGGGCTTGATTTCGTATACACGTATCTCGACGATTTTCTCGTGTTTTCGCGCAGCCGTTCGGAGCACGAGGAGCACCTGCGCGAGGTTTTCAGACGTCTGAAAGCGTATGGTATGTTGCTCAACACGTCTAAGTGTATTTTTGGGGTAAGCGAAGTCCAATTTTTAGGTTATCTCATTTCCGAGAGCGGTTGCAAGCCACTGGATTCCAAGGTGCAGGCTGTGAAAGGTTTTCCTGCACCCACGACCGTGCAGCAGCTGAGAGGCTTCCTGGGCATGCTGAATTTCTACAGGAGATTCCTTCCACGGGCAGCAGAAATTCAAGCTCCATTGCATGTCTTGTTAACAGGATCGGTGAAGGGATCGCATCCAATCAGTTTACAGGGAGACACCTTAGCTGCGTTCGAGGCTTGCAAGAAGAGTCTCGCTAACGCCGCCCTTTTAGCTCATCCCGATTGTTCTGCTAAACTCGCGGTTGTGACAGATGCTTCTGATAAAGCTATCGGTGCGGTCTTGCAGCAATTCAAGGAAGGCGATTGGCAGCCATTGGGATTCTTCTCTCGTAAATTGAGTCCCTCGCAGACGAAATACTCGCCTTATGATAGAGAATTGCTTGCCATTTATGAGGCAATCAAATACCTTAGACATATGCTCGAGGCGAGGCATTTCGTTATCTATACTGACCATAAGCCGATCAGCTTTGCATTCCACGAACGGAAAAACAGCTGTTCGCCTAGGCAGTTTAGATATCTCGATTTTGTTTCCCAGTTCACGACTGACATTAGGCATATATCCGGCAAGGATAATGTTGTCGCAGACGCCTTGTCTCGTATAGAAGAACTGAGAACACCGCTTAGCCTCGAGACATTGGCTGAAAGTCTGATCCCGAGCTTGAAAAGCTTCTCCGCGATGGATCTTCGTTGCAATTGAAGAAACTCAGTGTCCCTGGGAGTTGTCAACCCTTGTACTGCGACGTAAGTACACCAACTACCAGGCCCTTTGTCCCGAAACCTTGTCGGCAGCAGGTGTTTGATAGCCTGCACTCATTAAGTCATCCTGGCACTAACGCTTCGGCCAAGTTGGTGGCCGGACGATTCGTATGGCCAGGAATCCGGAAGGACTGCAGAGAATGGGCACGCTCATGCCTTCAGTGCCAGCGAGCCAAAGTCACTCGTCACGTTAGTTCTCCACTCGGCAATTATCAGCTAACGCGTACCCGCTTCAAGCAGATCCATATTGATTTGATCGGGCCGTTACCCTACTCCGAAGGTTATCGGTATTGCTTAACAGCCATAGATCGATTTACTCGATGGCCGGAAGCAGTACCTATACAAGACATTACGGCAGAAACCGTGGCAAAGGCGCTGCTGTCGACATGGATAGATAGATAGATAGATAGATAGATAAATCATTTATTTAGTGCACACAAAAGACACAGCACAACACACAAAATCTTAATTAAATTATTACAATTTTTATGTATGTTTAAAAACAAGGTGCCAACATAAAAAGAAAAAGGAAACCATACTTACGAAATAAAAGTCAAAGTGACACCAGTAACATTAGTTTTGACAATCAAAGATTACTATTATTATATACTGGTTGACAATCAAAACACAGTGCGGTGTGCGCCTCAAGGTTGCACCAAATGGGAGTCCAGCTCAGCACGTGTCAGGCAAATATACCTGACGCTGATATTCTGCTGGATCCCTGCAGTGACATATGGTCGCCAAGCAGACGTGATATGTTGGTGTTGTTACAGTGTTATGCGTAGAGTAATTCACGTAAGTATACCACGGTTCGGTTGTCCTACGGAGATCATAACCGACCGTGGTCGTCAATTTGAGTCTGCACTCTTCCAATGCTTGTCGAAGCTTGCCGGTTTCGAGCATAAGAGGACTACAGCATATCACCCAGCCTGTAATGGGTTAGTGGAACGTTTCCACCGTCAACTAAAGGCCGCGATAGTATGCCATGCCAGTGACAGGTGGACGGAGTCATTGCCGTGGGTTTTGTTAGGAGTGAGAGCTGCCTTTAAGGAAGACTTGCAATCATCTTCTGCAGAACTAGTGTACGGAGAGCCGTTGCGACTGCCTGGCGAGTTCTTTGAGCCAACGGTCACCGGTACAACCGATATTACTGACTTTTCTGCACGGTTACGTAATTTCGCCACTCAAATTCGACCGACTCCAACGTCACGGCATGGTAGCGCAAGAGTATTTGTATATAAGGAGCTCGAAACCTGTGACTCAGTGTTCCTTCGTGTGGATGCGTCGCGGGGTTCCCTTACTCCTGCTTACTCAGGACCTCATAAGGTCCTTTCTAGAGGGGATAAAGTTTTTAAGATTCTTCTGAATGGTAAAGAAGCGACCGTTTCGATCGATCGCCTTAAACCGGCCTTCACACTTCAAGTCGAGCGTGGAGACCCTGACGACACATCCGAACCGCGAAATCTTGTAACGCGTTCCGGTCGTCAAGTCAGACTTCCCGACCGATACCGCCGTTGACGGGCTCTGGAGGGGGGTGGTGTAGGCTTCTCCTGCATGGAATTTATAATTACTGAACACACTGGCCAGCTGAGGCTTGCGCACCCGTCAGGATGCTAGGGGACAAAAAGATATTGTTGATTGGATACGTCAGTTAGTTAATAAATTACTGAAAAATATAATTGGCTAAAGGATATTGCTTGACATTAATATCGAAAAGTCTTGTGATCAATCAAGTTGTTGTTTCGGCCCCATCGACCATCCGTTCTGCGAGTAATATGCTCTGATATGTTAATGCTCTGATATGCCACTTAAGTTTGATATATATTGGGGCTATGTCGGCCACCCTGATTCTGTTGCGGATGTTTTCATTTTAGATTCGATCACGCAAGGAAACTCTGAGCGACCACGGTCCCTAATGTCATTACTGGCAACACAACCCAGTCATAGATTTTCGTCTAGAGACACTTCGATAAGTTGGACGAGAAGATACCGTGCAATTTTCCAAACGCTACCCAGCTGGGTTGGATCTGACGGTTCACTTCTTTCTCGAAGTTAGACCTACCATACTGGACCGTTCTTCCGACCGACTCTTCGATCTTGATAGGAGTGGATGTTACATAGACATTCAACAAGACTGGTTTTCTACTCTTTCAGTAGCTCTACTGAGGCCATCAAGCATTGTACACAGGTCCTCCATAGTCTCAGCCATGACCATTGACGCTGTTGCCTAGCCTTGTCCAGTCTAAAACCCTTAATACATCAAAGAGTGCAGTGGTGAACAGTTTTGAAGATATGACGTCTTCCTGTCTCACACCTCGCTGCAGAAGGATAGGTTCTCAGTTCCGAGCCAGATGTCGGACTGACATGGTGGCGTTTTTGTACAAACCCTTCAGCACCTTGATGTACTGGCAGTCGATTTGTTACCGTTGGGGAGACATCCCAATTCTCGATCGAATTGAAGGCTTCCTCTTAATCCAAAAACGCTCAAGAGCAGGTTGTACTCTTCGATTTTTTTGTGTAACCTGCTGCAGCATATGCTCTAACCAACTTCTTTTTTTCTCCACAGTCCCTCTCCTTCATCGAATGAATATAGTTCGTCCAAAAATCATGTTCTGTTCACTTTCTGCTTACAAAACCCACAAAGCCACGTTTGATGAAGTTGGGAGCATTGAACACTACATTATATACGGGAACGATACCCAAGATGGTGCCATCCTCTTCAAGGACTTTCTGAAGGAAACAGCGAAGCTTGAGGACTTCCAGTCAGTGCCTGTGGACGGGTGGAAAGACGTGGCTTTCATAGTCTACTCATCAGGAACTACTGGTCTACCGAAAGGTGTTCCTGTAACGCATTTGGCGTTTCTATTAAACGCACAGAATATGACGACGGATGAGTGAGTATCCTTGATTATTATTTATATATTATGTAGTTTTTCCACAGTTTTGATCTCGAACCTGTACTCAAAGAAATAGTCTGTTTTTACAAGCTTTATAGTAAAAGTATAAAGCTGAACAGCGGCAGCGGCTTGATCGCGCTTGAACCTGTCCCGGAAGGCAGACTCCGAATGGGGCAGTGCCAATCTGGTTATTTTCAAGGCTGCTAAGACCATGACATCTTATCTCATAAGGCATGTCATCTTTCCGCAAAAATGAACCAAATCCACCCGGCTCCTTCTTTTCGGGGTGTGACCGTTCCGATAATGGAGCATCTTGAGCTTTTTGGCATTACGTTGACATCGACCCTCAATATTGGTCCTTACTTTGAGGCAAAGGCTCAGCTGGCTGCCAAAAAGTAGGGTTTCCGTGGAAAGGTGAGACGTCGTATGACACCCATGTGCTGGTTTGGTCCCTGGGGCGGTCACGGCGTACAGTGTGTTCTGGTGCGCCGGTGATCCCCCATCACCACCCCGGACAGCCGCGGCGGGTTCGCGGTGAGTGCTAACGCGTGCCCGTGTTCGCCATATGCGGCACAGGAGGACACCATGGAGTTTTAGTGGGTTGGGGCCCCACATAACTGCGCTTTCACCCCGTGGTAGCGCATTAAGCATGAATATTTCTCCACCCAAAAAAAGGTCAAAAGTCAAAATGGTTTGTTTATTTGTAGGAAATAATTTCTGGAAGTGCTGTCTGATAACAGAAATTCATGAACTAGAAGAAAGCTACACTATCAATGAGTGTCATAGGATAGTTTTATCCCCGTAAAATGTTTGATTCCTGTAGGATAACTTTCGGAAGCGTAGCCGTGAAAAGCTCACATTGCAAAGTAAAAAATTCAGAAACTTAGGTACTTTGATTATTCTTCAGATTCAGATTAAATTTGAAAAAGTATGTGTAGATAATATACAATTATACATGGTATGATTATAGGTGTTTCAAAGTATTTTAGTGGCTCAACAAGTTTGACCATGGTTGGTTTCTTGATGCAGAATTTTATTTTCTACCCTTTCAGCTTCACAGGCATGGGTATTTATAAATCCAGAGAATTTTACTACACATACGGCCTAATGTATGGGCTTGCTTCTCTCAGAGCGGCTGCTACAATAGTTTACAATCCCAGTGGTGGGGAAAAGGCAATGCTGGAAGCTATTCAGATGTATAAGGTAAATCATTCATTTGTTTATCTAGTTGGCTAGTAGGGCTATGTTGGAGTAGCCGTTTAAATATGCTGTGTATTATAACCCTATGGTGCCCCACTGCAGGGCAAAAGCGTCCCTTCCTTCTTGCCCTTTTTCTCTATCTTTGCTACATCTGCTCAATACTAAAGGTATAAAGATTATAACTCGTGATCGTAACTTCGTAACTCTTTGTGATTTTAACTCGTCACACCATATTTTCTTCTTTTCTTCTTTCTGGGCCTACCGCGGCAGCGATACCTATTCTTAACTAGAATGTAACTGAGCTGGCCACATCTGGCGCATGTCACTACAGAGTGGCAAATGTAGCTTCTGATTCCGGTCATTATATCAGCCGAAAGACGTCCACTGCTGGACATTGGCCTGATTCCTGTAATGGAGCTCAAATGGAGTTTGGTAGGACACATGGCAAGGCGTGGTGGAGTAGGCCAGTGATCGAGTGGCTTCTAAAGACAGGCAGAAGAAACTTATTAATTTTCCCCTCCTACGGACGGGGGCTGAGTCACCCGCGTCCGAGTTCAGAGTTACTCGTATTGTTGTTACCCTACACGTGGACCCCGGGTGGTGCTAATCAGGTGACACTAACTGGTGGTAGGGTTCGGCCGAAGGCTTGTGACCACCCACCGGGCAAAGACTTACCGCCAAGCGGCCTAGCCGTGTTCCGGTACGATGCTCGGTGTAGCCACTAGAGGAGTTGGGTCGAGATAGTTGTTCCACTGCATGCTGACCAGTCTGACTCGCGCTGTTTTGGGCGTATCGGGAGACTAGTTGCGGAGGGTAGCGGGATCCGAGGCATGGTGCGCCGCTGGCCGACCGCAGGTAGGGGGGCCCAAGTAGTGTGCCAGCCACACACGAAAGGCTGCCCCGCCAACTGTTGAAAAATCCCGGAATGCACCATCGTGCTGGTTGGCGACCAGATGGGAGGGCCCGATGGACATCTCCGGGGGGCTTGGGCGTCCCCGCAGTCCCCGGACTAGTGCCCCAATAATGGCGTCCTTTCAGTGCGTGTCTGTAGGTTAGTAGCGTGGAACCTCATCTCACTTCCTTCTCCTCTCCTTTCACTCTAACAAAAATGGCAAGAAGTAAAAAGAAAACTGGAGTTAAACAGCGGCTGCACCCCCTCCCCCACAAAGTGCACCTCAATAATATTAGAGGTCTGCACTCCAATCTCATGTCAGTCCACCATCACCTGGAGACTGAAAAGCCAGCAGTGTTTTTCCTTACGGAAACGCAGATAGGAAGTCCGTCAGACGTGTCGTACTTATCCTACCCAGGGTTTACCCTAGAGCACAATTTCAAACCACTCGCGGGTTTATGCATGCCCGAGACGACACTTGATATCGGCGTCTCTGTAATCTTGAAGGCTCCAGGTTCTCAGTGCTGTGGGCTCTGGTGGACACAGGTCTGAATAAGATTATCTATGCCTGTATCTACCGCTCGCACAGCGGAGATCAGGAGACAACCAGGCTCACAGAGTATCTCAGTGAGGCGGCTGATACGGCACAGCAGCGGTACCCTTCCGCCCAACTAGTGCTACTGGGGGACTTTAATGCCGACCACCAGGAGTGGCTCTTCCCATACCAGTGCATTGATCATGCTGGACGAGAGACGCGCAAGCTTGCGCTAGCGCTAAATCTCACCCAGCTGGTCCAGGGGGCAACGAGGGTGCCAGATGTTTGATTCGCACACAGCCAATTGCTTGGATCTTCTGCTGATAACAGATCCAGACCGATACTCAGTGTCGATATCTTCACCTTTGGGTAGTTCCGACCATTCAAAATCAAAATCAATTTTTTTATTTCACATAGGCCTACATGGGCACTTATAAAACGTCGACAAAAGGTGCACGGTTCGGGTTGGTCGTTTCCTATGGAGAAGAACCGGCAAGAAACTCCATGGTTACTCTTTTAAAAATGGTTTGGTTTTACAATATTTCCATGTTACAGCATTAGTACTTAGACATGGGGGGACAACGTAGGCCCGACTTATGACAATATCCTTTTATTTTATTTTTTTAGGTTCTTACGAACCTAAAAAAATAAAATAAAAGGATTATATATTTTATAAAAAAGTTAACAAATGTTAACTAGCATCTAGAAGGCCTACAATGTTCACACATTCACAAAACAATCGGTAAAAGAATCTATACAAAGGTAAATAAAAATAAGTATTACACGACTAAATTTAACATGTGGCACAAATTTTGTTATCAGTGCTGTAACTATTCTTAGCAAAGGGCTATAAAGATATTTGAAAACCATTGTAAAAAGTCTAATTAAAAGAAGGAAAGAAAAATGAGATTGAGAATAGTTAGAGACATCCACATATTTGTGCCGTTTACAAGTTACCAGGAAAGCTGCATGCGCAGAAGGAGCTAAGGCCAAATGTTTTTATCTTCAACGTAGTCCTTGATTTTATAATATGCTTTTTTAATAAGGATACGTTTGATGTAGTTTTTGAACCTTCCATCGGTCAGTTCTATAACTGACTTTGGCAACTTGTTATAAAAGCGTATACTGTTTATAAGAAAAGACTTGCTAGTTTTCGTTAATCTGAATTTGGGTATTACAATTTCGTGCTTATTGCGTGTATTTAAATTATGGAAGTCGCTTCTAGTTTTGAAAAGCCCCCGATTTTTACGGACATACAAAATACATTCCAAAATATAAAGTGAAGGTAGAGTCAGTATATCGATCTCTTTACATTTTTCTCTGAGGGACTCGCGAGGACCCATTTTATAGATTGCGCGGATTGCCCTCTTTTGTAGGATGAAAATTGAGTCAACGTCTGCTGCTGATCCCCACAGCAGAATGCCATAAGACATAATACTGTGGAAATAAGCATAGTATACTAACCTAGCTGTAGCTACATCGGTTAGCTGCCTTATTTTCCTTACTGCATATGCAGCCGAACTTAACCTACCCGAAAGAGTTCTAATGTGCGCGCCCCACTGCAATTTTGAATCGATAGTAATCCCTATGAATACAGTTTCCGTTATAACTTCAAGATTTTTGCCGTCAAGATTTAAGTGTGGTACATTTGGTAAAGAGAACTTTAGACATTTTGTTTTTTTCGCATTCAGTAAAAGATTGTTAGCTGCGAACCATTTTGAGAGAACAATTAGACTTTCGTTGACATTTAAAACATCCGTATCTTGCCTATCTATTTTAAAAATTAGCGAAGTATCATCAGCAAATAGAATTATATCCGATAATTTGGCCATCATAAAAGGGAGATCATTAATATAAACAAGAAAAAGGAAAGGGCCGAGAATTGAACCTTGGGGCACGCCCATCTTGACTAGAGACCCGGAGGACGTCGCCCCATTAACATTTACTTTTTGCTGTCTGTTTCATAAATAGGAAAGCACGAGATCAGCAGATTTTCCACGAATTCCGTAGTGGTGTAATTTACAGATCAGTGTGTTGTGGTCGACGCAGTCGAAAGCTTTTGAGAGATCACAGAAAATGCCAATGGCATCCTGGGACCTCTCCCAAGCCTCCAAGATGTGGCTGATGAGTTTTACTCCCGCGTCCGTTGTCGACCTACCTTTCGTGAAACCAAACTGTTGACTATGCAGGATCCCATTTGAATTGAAGTGAGACAACATCTGTTCCAGCATGATTTTTTCATAGATTTTACTCAATGCTGTAAGCACGGATATAGGTCTATAATTAGAAGGATCACTCTTACAGCCTGATTTGAAAATTGGTACTACTTTACTGTGTTTCATTAAGCCAGGAAAAGTGCCGCTGTCCAAACATTGATTGAATATGCCTGTTAGGACAGGAGCAATTGAGTCAATAATATCTCCAAGAACCCTAACGGATATCCCCCACAAGTCTTCAGTATTCTTTATATTGAGACTGTCTGGTGAAGTCTGTGTCCGTCTACTCCCCGCCTGATCCCAGCCCAAAAGGCACCCGGCGGGTATGGCGTTACAAGTCAGCAGATTGGGATGGGATGCGATCTTTCTTCGTATGCTATCCTTGGCAGCCCACTTGCTTCTCTTCGTACGATCCATCGTCGTGCGCTGATGCTGTGACAGATGTGTTGCGTCGGGGGATGGTGTACTATATTCCATTCTCAGACGTAGCAATGTCTAACGTTAACCGCCCATGGTTTGGAGCCGAGTGTAACCACGCTAACGCGGTTAAACACAAGGCCTACCAGGCATGGGTCGACGCTCGAACGCGCAAGGCAAATGACGTGAGTCAGAAGAAGAGAACCTTCAACACAGCTGCCAAGTCCTGCAAAAAGGTGATGCGAAGAGCACGGTTTGACCACATTAGCAGAATCGGGCGCAAACTTGCTTCATACCCAGCGGGTAGCAAAGCGTTTTGGTCCCTGGCTAAGTCGGTCGAATCAAACTTTTGTCGCCCCTCACTACCACCACTGCTGAAACCTGACAGGTCACTGGCCCACTCCGCTGAGGAGAAGGCAAACTTGTTTGCCTCCCTTTTTGCGGAATCTTCGCATCTGAATTCTGATGGCGCGCAGCCTCCTCCATCTCCTGATGGATGTGTGACGAGTATGTCGGACATTGGCATCCATCAAAAGGACGTCCGTAGGGTGCTGCATAGCCATGATGTGAACAAAGCGAGTGGCCCCGACGGGATACCAGCAATTGTCCTCAAACCTGTGCACCTGAATTGTCTCCGATCTTGACACGCCTATATCGCCTTTCGATAGACACTGGAAAAGTGCCGAAGGCTTGGAAGCAAGCCAATGTTCAACCCGACCGTCGAGGTGACCCGGTCAGCTACAGACCCATATCTATAACGTCCATCCTCTGTAAGAGTATGGAACGTGTGCTCAACGGTAAGCTCCTGGCATACCTAGAAGCGAACGACATCCTCAGTGACCGCCAATACGGCTTCGGCCGAAATCGGTCCACTGGGGATCTTCTAGCTTATGCCATTCACATCTGGAGTGAGGCCATCGAGAGCCACGGGGAAGCGCTAGCCGTCTCCCTCGACATCACAAAGGCTTTCGACAGGGTCTGGCACGAAAGCCTCATTGGTAAGCTTCCTTCCTTCGGTCTGCCTAGTGGTCTGTGTGATTGGATTGCGGACTTCCTGAGGGATCGATCCATCCGAGTGGTTATCGACGGCTGCTCGTCCGGTCAGTTAGATATCAACGCCGGAGTCCCTCAGAGGTCAGTGCTCTCGGCAACATTATTCTTGCTGCACATTAATGATCTGCTAAAACCCGGAACCTTTGGGTACGCAGACGACAGCACTGTTGTTGAGAGATACGTGTCCGGCGCACGGGCTACTGGGCCTCAGATTCGGTCTCTCCACGAGGCCATGGTTGAACGCTTGAACCTGTCCTTGAAGGCGGTCTCCGAATGGGGTGATGCCAATCTGGTCAGTTTCAATGCTGCTAAGACCCAGGCGTGTCTTTGTTCCGCTAAAAAGAGCCGATTCCATCTGGCTCCTTCTTTCCGTGGTGTAACCGTGCCGATAACGGACCACCTCGAACTTCTTGGTGTTACAGTGACATCTACCCTCAACTTCGGTCCATACATTGAGGCGAAAGTTCAGTTAGCTGCATAAAAGTTGGGGATTCTTGCAAAGGTGAGATGGTATTTCACGCCTGAACAGCTGCTCAACTTGTATAAAGCACAAGTTCGGTCATGCATGGAGTACTGCTCTCACCTCTGGGATGGATCTGCCAAATACCAGCTTAATGCACTTGAGTCGATTGACAGACGGGCCAAAAGGCTTATTGGCAACGATGCACTGGTCGCATCAAAGCTCCAGAGTCTCGAACATCGACGCCGAGTCGCCAGTCTGTCGGTTTTTTATCGGTTACATTTCTGGGAGTGTGCGACGGAACTGCACAATTTGATTCCGCCTAGCCCTTTCCATCATCGGACTACAAGGCGTACGGCCATGCGCCATCGGTACATGGTAGACATCCCTGCCATACGCACAAAGCGTTTTGCTAATACTTTCATTGTGCGCACAGCTAAGGAGTGGAATTCCCTTCCGGAGTCTTTGTTCCCTGATAGCTACAACCTAGGGGTCTTTAAGTCAAGAGTGAATAGGTTTCTTCTAGGCAAGCGTGCTTTACCGTAGACCACATCATCGCTTAACATCAGGCGAGATGGTGGTAAAACGCTAGCCTATCGTTTATAAAAAAAATTAAAAAATATAGGGAAAACAAACAGTAGTATACTAAAAATATACAAATTGTTTTAAATATATGACTTAACAAATATACTACCCACTACATTTTCCACAGATTACTACTTACACTACTTACACTAAGACAAACTGATAAGCAAACGTTATTGTAGTTAGGATCTATGTCGAAACATTAGAAGATACTGTGAATCGTTCAAAATTTTGAACGTTCGAGTTATAAAGGTATATCTGCTTACAAATAATATGTCAATAGCACAAAATAGCTTATTGTATGTATCGACTAATCGGCGTAGCGGTGAGCGCACACCAGCATTAGATTTGCAAGAGTTAGTAGCGAACAGTTGCCTGGTGCGCACCTCCCGCCCCTGCACTGTTCGAGTAACCAGGTAACACAAACTGTTCACCAAGTCGGGGCAATCAAATTTGTTTCGGCATACACTGTATAGAGTCATTGTCTCTAGGAGCGTGCGCCTTGACTGTAATGTAAGGAGACCATATTTTTTGAGAATCGACTGATATGACGTTTTCTTTCGAAAACATCTATACTCCATGGCTCGAAGGTACTTACGTTGAACTAATTCTATAATTTCACGATACTTTGCATAATAGGGATTCCAGATAGGTACTGCATATTGAAATGTTGGTCGTCCGGCGTTGAGATGGGCAGATGACATTGTTGCCATCGCAGAGAAAACCTGGATGAGGTTGACGCAGGAGCGTGGAGATTGTGGCAAGTATACAGAGGCCTATGCACAGCAACGGGTGGAGTAAGGCTACGGATGATGAAGATGAGCCACTGATTAGACTCTAAAACTCACTTAAGTCTAGTATTTTCATTTTCAGATAAAAGTTCTGCAACTCGCACCTATGATCATCACAGAGATGATAAAGTCGGACATCTTGGGCAGCTATGACGTTAGCAGCGTAGAGTACATCGTGACCTCCAGTACTTACATTCGAGAGGAAGAAGTCAACGCTATCAGACAGAGGTAAGTTGCCAAATATTTGCCCATAAGTGTCATCCAGTCGTGGTGATGGCCCAGTGTCTCTAAGACATCGCCTCTTGAGCTTAGGTTCTTATCCGGACAAGTAGTAATGGAACTTTTTAGTTAAATGTTCCTTCAAAATTTATCTTGGACATCGCTGATGGAAAACATCGTGTGAAACCTGGATTTATAGCCAGCCCAAATAAAGCATGCGTGGCGATTGATGCTCGTATCTTCTCTATAGAAGTAAAGGTATGTGTATTACTTATTGTTAATCCTCACGGCCAAAGGTCATAATTAAACAATTGCCTTTAGCATGAATAGAAATTTCTCACTAGCTCGTAACAGTCAAATATTCATTAATTCATTATCACAGTTAATGTAGTTACTTTCATTAAAAGTGATACGTAGTAAATAGATATTATTCTATTCATCTTACAAGTACATAAAACCTAAGCTGAAGCAGACAACGTTTTCTGGTGTTTCAACCACCCTTAAAATTTGTAAACAAACGCCTAGGCTAAAGTTCATAGCAAAATCTTATTCTTTTACAGGTTTCTATGATTTTATTTTCAGGATTGTAATAATATAAAAAGATTCTAAAACTTTCTTTATACGAAATACTAATATTCAGCATTCAATATTACTAGGACCAATGATAATACATTGCTAGGGTAGTCGTCCATACTTAAATTTAGTCATGTCCTTTCATGTTCACGGTGGTCAATCTCAAGATTAGCCAAGTCACACCACTAATTCCTGCTTCTATTTTTGCTTGATATAATTAATAAGTGAAAATTGTGCGGAATAGATTCTTCTGGACACCTCTATCCTCAGTGCCTCGACAATGATGATACCAATAAAAAAATAACCTTGATTGCTATTTGCATTTATTTTCATCTTCCAGGGTACCGAATCTAGTGTCAGTACTCCAGCTGTATGGTATGTCTGAAGCCGGCAGTATTTGCAACGAGTTGGGATCTTCAAAGGGTCCCAGGCCTGGCAGCTCTGGCATGCCTTGATTTGTCATTAAAGTAAGTTCTTTCTTAATTAGGCCTACCGGCTAGGGGCACTGGTGTAGAGTGAGATCATCAAAATGACAAATTCCATAGTTTCTTTTAGGCTTTAGGCGCGAGTATATTTCCATTTTTTTTATTGTTGTGAATATTTTCTAAATATGGTAGATTAAGATAAGTATATAGTAGAGCTTTTTCTTAATAATTTCATCTGAGTACATCTTAAAATATATTAGTATAACATAGTTTAATTAATTTGCAAAGTAATGTCTAACGCGGACCAAAAAACGATAATCACGCAAAAACTATTGGGCGTATTTTTATTAAACTTTCAACATCTAAAAGGCAATTTAATTATCTAAATTTTAATCTAGAGTTTTTTTTATATTGTGATTAGTAAATTAGTTTTGCCGACTAAACTTGGTGCGCGTTGAAGCGGAGGCTCTACCGGGCGACGGCCGACGGGCGGCAGTGCAACGCTGACCACTGTCACAGACTGTCACGGATGGGCGCTGACGCTCGCCCGCTTGGAGCAAAAGGACACGATTTTATTAGCTTGTTTATAAGGTTTGCGCTAAAATGGCTGGTAAATCCAAATTTTTGAAATAGAGATGCCTTATAATGAAAAAAAGTAGATTACTTGGGTAAGTAGCATATTTTAATCTTCAATAAAATTATCAATAATGTTTTATCACTTGCTATTATTTTAACACTATTTACCTATTACTTGTTACCTTTACGTTACTTATCACTTGTTACCTTTTCACGCCTTAGGTTGGGTAGGGTAGGAAGGTAAGTAGATAGATAGAATAGGATGGGTAGGGAGGTAGGTAAGTAGTTAGATAGGATAGGATGGGTAGGGAGGTAGATACCTACCCAGCCAGTTGACGGGAGCAATGCCGCGGGGGACAGCTAGTTGCCTTTGCAGCATATTGATTACTTATGTAAATATATAAACCACTAGCTTCTGCTAGCGGCTACACCCGCGTGTAGTGTTTTGTTACTCCAAGGGAACATTTCACCGGGATGAAATAAATGTGCTATTACGAACTATAATCTATCTCTGTGCCGTGATAATTTCGCCCATCCGTTCACCCGTTCTGGTGTGATTGAGGAACAAATATCGATCCATTCATCCATACTTTCGCATTTTTAATATGAGTAGGATCTTACCACTATTAAAATAATATTTATTATCAGAATGCTACCTTATTATTTCTCACTACATAAAAAATAATCAGTCAGTAGTCGTCACCGTCTAAAGCGTATGGTTACCTTACGAAATTACGAGCGTGTATTTGCGGGGTCGCGGGGCTGCGGCGCAAGCTCCGCCCAATCGCTCAAGGTCGCTGGGGCTTGTTGTCGCCTTAACAGCTATACTTCTGGACCTTATTCAACAGTGGCGCCACCTGGTAAGCATTAAAATAGTAGCGCTCATTCAGCCATGTTGGTAATTGACCTCGTTGGCCAAGTGGGTGACCACTTGGCCAACGAGGTCAATTACTGCTGTCAAGCGTTACTGCTGGTAATATTTTTACTGGGTTCGTCCATCTTGGATCTGACGTACATAAACTTGAGGTCCCTTTTTAGGGCTCCGTAGTCAACAAGGCACCGTTATAGTTTCGCCATGTCCGTATGTCCGTCCGCAGAAGGCTCAGAGAATCTTAGTACTAGAAAGCTATAATTTTCATGGATATACATATTAATCACGCCGACAAAGTGGTAAAAAAAAAGAAAAATATGCGTACCTCCTGTACACTTAAAATGGTTTGTTTTTTTTTCTCGTCTGTCCCATGTTTGAGATTTCGTTGGATAGGCCATTCAAAAGTATTACGGGTCTTAACCATTTTTCGATGTATGGATCCTCTTGCGTAAAATTAAGATTTAAATTTCTATTCTGGTTTGAGTCAAGTTTCCACCCACTGCCAACTAAATGGTTATTGCTTTTGGATTGGATATGTGAAAAAAATTACGGCAGTAGTATATATAACAAATTTTACGAGTAATAGTCGACCAAATTTTTAAAATGTACTTGGAAAAGTAAAAAAAAACATCTTTTCGTTAGAGCAATGTTCGGTGCTTTCATTGTTAATGAACTTCAGTATTTTAATCTAATTATGTTGGTCAATGTAGCTAGTTTTACGGAACCCTCGGTGTGCGAGTTCGACTCGCACTTGGCCGATATTTTCAATATATATAAGGCAAGAGTCAGTTCTGTAAGTAATCAATTGTTTTTATTTCCAGGTGGTAGACTTGAACACCAGGAAACCTTTGGGTGCCAATCAACGAGGAGAGATCTGTATCAAGGGTCCTAGTGTCATGAAAGGTATTTATATTCCACAATCTCCGTGCACGATGACATTCGATATAGGCATCGCTTTTATAAAAACTATGATGCCATTTACCTCTACTCCGTTAAAAGCTTTTCTTGTCTTATTTCTGAAATAAACATTTTTTTTTAAATTTAGCCTGAACATCATTGACATCATTGTAGGAAAACATCGTGAGGCAAACTGGGCTTACAGTTAATATAAATTAGAAATCACTAACCTGTCTTAAGCAAGTGATGTTTAACCGGTTGAGTTCCGTAATTAACGAAGCAGTTAAAAACCACTGTGTCTCGCGTAGATCCATGTTTCAGGCACTCAAGGGGTCAATGCTCGTGACATCGTGAGTTAGTTGCGCTCGATCGTAGAATACAGACGTGCTCGTAAGCAATATTTAATTAAAACAATTATAATAGTGACCTTCTTTATTGTATACATTTTTGCCTACTGTGTAGTTTTGTAGACATAATGAAGACTTAGATACAGTGAAGTGACTATCAAATAAAATGGATAACAGTCCCTGTAATCCAAGCGGCCGAGTTCAAGTCCCCACCTCGCCAGCGAAGATGACGACGCAAATCCCAGCCCAATCAGATTTCTCGATTGAAGTCGCATCCACGCCCGACATACAAAGATGGATGTCAACCATTGAGCAGCACTTAAATGAGGTTTGCTCTATTGCCTCTGATGGTAAACTGAACTCGGAGCAGAAACTGAAAATTTCTAACTTGTGTCGTAAAATAGGATCTGGCACCTCACAGATGGCAGTCCTATACCAATCCCTGAAGCAGAAAGCAATCTTAGCACACGATATGATAGATGCCCTAAAAGAAAAGCGCAATTTGATGGAACACATCTCGGATCTCAAGCAGACGATTAAGGACTCTGGTACTGCGGGCAATGTTTCCTTTGCCGACATGGTGAAAAAGGGATCAAATGATTTCGTTCGACCGAACAATTTAAGCTCTGTGGTCATTTATCCTAGTGACAAACTCAAGTCCAGTGACGAAACTAAAGACATGGTAACAAAAATCATACGACCTGATCAAATGAAGCTGCATGTACGAGGTGTCCGCAAGACCAAAAATGGAGGTGTCATTATTAGCACAGAGACCAAGCATGACGCTGAAAAAATCAAGAACGCCGTCCAGCTTTCTACATCTGGACTAACCGCCGATGAGCCCAACAAGCGCAAACCACGGATCGTGATTGTAGGAGTGCCGTCTTCCCTGTCTGAAACTGAAGTCTTCAGGTGTATTTACGAACAGAACATACCCGATAAGATGCCAGATATGTCCATGGAGTCCTTCTTGGCCTCTGTTAAATTAAGCCACAAATCTGGGAAGAAAGATGCGTCGAGCTGTAATTACATTATCGAAACTCCAGCCAATCTACGTAAAGCCCTAATTTCGACATCAAGGCTGTTTATAAATTGGACGTCCTGCCCTGTTAGGGACTTCACTCTGGTTACCAGATGCTACAAGTGCCAATTATATGGTCATGCAGCCAAAACATGCAGAGAGGTCAACGCTGTGTGCGCTCACTGCGGTGAAGTTGGACACTCGGTGTCCGATTGCACGAAGAAAGCGGACACATCAAAATGTGCAACTTGTTCGCGCTTTAAAAAGCCCAACAACCATAAAACGGGAGACCCTGAGTGCCCTGCTAGGAAAATAGCGGAATACAGGCACATCAACTCTATCGACTATGAGGGCGTCTAGTACGTCATACTCAAGGTCACACGCGTTGAGCGTTTGCTGCTGAAACTGCAATGGCCTACTAATCATCAATATGTTGCTGGCTAAGCACATTAGTCATTAGCTGCAAACATTAAGTGTCACTGTTTAATTTTACAATGTTTACTTTACAATTCTGCTTACCAATTATTTCCCAATCATTATATGTGTAATCAAAGTGCACTTTTTTGCGATATAGGTAAATAAGATATTAAGTAAATATGACCTAATAATTTAGTTATTTGTTTATAGATTTAAGTAAATTAAAATTAATTTCAAAATTATACAATCTTGCCACTATTTTTAGACTTCTTATGTTAAATATTGTTTAAATTCTTTGACCTAGGATAATCATATTTTTAGAGCTCCTACAGCCTGTGATACAGGATTACCTAGTACAGGCATCTTACATTATTATACCTACATTAGATATCTAAGATTGGAACTGTGTTTTTACCTTTTCTAATTTCTGAATAAAGATTTATTATTATTATTATTATCTCTGTATGAGAAGAGGCCTTTGCCCTGCAGTGGGACAATATCAGGCTGGTAATAGAAGCTTGTCATTACTGATGCCCCTGATATTTTCCAGCATACCTTAACAACGTGAACCCCGACTGTAAGGATGTAGAAGGGTTCCTGAAAACCGGAGACGTCGGCTACTATGATGATGATGGATATTTCTACATCGTGAACAGAATCAAAGAGCTCATCAAGTTTAATGATATCTCTGTAAGTATACATTTCTCTTACTGGATTAAGGAAGGATATTTAGTATGACTAAGATGTCTCTTTTATCTGTCGATGATGAGATCCTCAATTTTATCTTACTGAGTTTGACTGTTTCGCAAATACTAATACTGGTTTAAGGTTATCAAATGGAGGTGCCATTTAAATGATCAGATGGAGAGATCGTTGCAAAACTGATAAGTTTTAAAATGTAGTAAAGAGTGGAGCACACACCTTAGGCAGTTTATCTCTATACCACCTTGCTGATAAGCTATTTTTAGGGTTTCGTACCCAAAGGGTAAAAACGGGACCCTATTACTAAGACTGGGTGGACTGTCCGTCGGTCTTTATTTATTTATTTATAATAAGCATACCAACAGCACGGTCACTTACAATTCAAATAAAATAACAATTAAAATCGGCATTTCAGTAACCATGCAAATAACAGGTCTGCATGACATTGACACAATGAATATTAGAGACAGCGAAAAAGTGTGTCCAGTAAACCTAAATCTAGAACACTATAAAAACAAAATAAATTGAGCTATATAGACACACATTGTTCGGACTGTTTATATAGGGAACGTCTGTATGAAGCGAAACTCGTAGAGAAAACATCGATAGGGTAATCCGTCAAGTTGGACCTACCATTATATAGCCTTGCCATACGTGTTAGGGGGCTATTAAAGGTAGTATTTAAGGTAGATGTAGGCATTTGAAAAATACGATGATATCGCTTGCTACGTTGGCTAGTCCTAAAGCTTAAATAGTTAATCAATTGCGCATCTATGGAACCATTTATAATTTTGTGCAATATAAGTAAGTCAGAATTGATCCGTCTTTCTTTTAAGCTAATCATCGTATAGTGCCTCAACCTATCACCGTAATCAGGCAACAGGCTGTATCTCATGAAGCATGATAGCTAGACAGTTGAATTTTTTACAGATGATGTATTTCAGTTTCCGCTATAACAACAAATACTAATAAACCGAATAAAATGAATATTTAAGTGGGGCTCCCCACAACAAACGTGATTTTATTGCCGTTTTTTTCGATAACGGTACGGAACTCTTCGTGGCCGAGTCCGACTTGCACTTGGCCGGTTTTTTTTACCATAACATGCCTGATACCATTCTTGTAGCTGTAAAGTGAAACTTTTCCTAAAACTTTCTAAGGATTCTTTGTCTTCAATTATTTATCTTGTAAGGAATTTATAATGTAGCAGCCTTATAGCCACTCCACTATGGTACTAGTACATTCTAATATTTTTTTTCTCAATTTCGACTCAAGATAGCGCCAGCAGAATTCGAAGCACTACTTCTCCAGCACCCTTCGGTTCGCGAAGCAGGCGTAGTGGGTAAGCCACACCTAAAGCATGGAGAAGTTCCTGTGGCCTTCATTGTGCTGCAACCAGGATGTACTGCTACTGAAGAGGAGCTGGTCCAGCATGTGGATAGTAGGGTAAGCATAAGTAAAATAATACCGCATTTGTCCACTGCAGTTAATATTTGTCATCTTTCTGCTCTGACCTCTATCATACAAGTACGCTGGACTACATATTATCGATGACAAAATGAAGACATTTGATTTTCGCCATTTTAGCGCTGATAGCAACGTGACTTAACGTGAGAGTACATGGATCTTATATTAGAGATGGGACACAGCTTTCGTTTCAAAAATACTTTTATGGGCTTTATCGATCGTGAGAATAATTAAATACGTAAGAGAAAAAAACATCCCAGTTATTTTTATTATGATTCATTTTTAAGTAATAGAATAATTGCTGTAAAGGTTAACTGAAAAATATTTTAATTCAGATTGCAAGCTATACACTAGTGGTGCTAGTAAATTTATAACGCATTACTGTCAGATCAGTGAAATTTAAATATGGGGTTAGGCTAACAACTTATCCTTAAAACTAGTATATTTGAGCAAGTATCTCCTCGCTCAAGTACACTAGTTAGATTAATTAATGTTCTCACAGATAGACAATCAATGCGCGCAGATGAACTTTTTCTTACTCTTTGAAATTTACACAAACATGGCCGCCCTCCCGCCTCCGCGGTGACGCAACGTCACGAGATACAATAAATTAATAAAATATAATTAAATTAAGCGTGTTTTCAACTTACTGTTGAAAACTCATTCCTTGACTTTTATTTATATTTCTCGAGTTGTTTGAACAGTATATCAATACACACGAAGGCATTTTATAAGAAACAAAACTAAGTACTCAAACGTGTCACGTTGCAGCGAGCACTTGCCACAGACTAAGTGAGTTGGGGTACGCGCGCTCTAACGCGTGTTACAAACAATTGAGTTGAGGAGTCTCACCTAGTACGTAGTATATTTAACTCAATGCTCAGAAACGTGGTGATTGGTACAAGAGTGAGGCCTGTGCTCAGCGGTTGGCGAAGTCAGGCTGTGGATGAACATGATGATGATGCCAGAATTTAGTATTACACATTGCTTTTGAACATATTATTACTGATTATTAGGCATTCATATAACATTCATCACCAATACCAATATGAGATATTTAGTTCCAACATACTACGAGAAGTCAATACAGTAGATGACTGATACGCCTTGCCAAGTCTACTATTTTTATATTAGTGTAATTTAAAAATATCACTAATACTGATATATTAGTTACAATATTATAATATTTCCAGGCGTATATATTATTATTACCTAATTTTGAGAAATATCGGTACTAACCTATCTCTAAATGTGTCAATTTTAGTTCCTAATATGCTCGAGACAGTTGATTTTTGTGCTGATTCAAAGCGCCCCGCTTTGAATCAGCACATAAATCAACTGTCATCTCATATAGTATGTTTAGTCCAGCGTACTTGTATGATAGAGGTCAGTGTCTTTCTGTTACTGTTTCTGTAATAATAATAAAGCCTTCACCGACCCCAAGTAACACGGGTCAAGGGCTCTAAGATTATGATGATGAAAGTCGTTCATTCATGCAACTATACTTACAACATATCTTCAAAACTTATAAAATGTCCCTAATCTCAGTGTGCCTCTGTGTATAAGCTTCCTGCACAGCTTCTGCTGGGGTCTGTCCTTAGCTATTCGTCTTCATTTTTGATCAGCAGATATTTCTGTTGTCCTCCTCCTATCTGAGACAGGTTCAGAGATTAAAAACCCCTTTAAATACCCGAAGGTATTGTGGGCTTAGAACCAATAAAAAATTACTTTGGTGCTGGTTTGAAGCACTTGCCGCTGGTACTAGTCTCAACCAAGTGGGAACGAAAGAAATACCAAAAATTCGTTGGTAATTGCAAAGTAATCAAATCAAGATAAAATACTTTTTTCGAGTCCTATAAAGAATAATCTTCTTCCAGATAACATTCAGAATGCGTCTAGCAGGCGGTGTGCGCTTCATCGAGCGTCTACCGCGAGGTGCTGGAGACAAACTAGACAGAAAGGACTTAATGCAGAGGTTGCTGGATGAAGATGCCAACTGAGAAGAATGCACGAAGAGTTATAATGTTAAATTTATGAGTTTTACACATTTTATTCTGGGTGACGGTTGAAAAGGCTGTACTGAGTTAAATTTAATTTGATAGAAAACAATACAAAACTACAAAATTTCGTGATTCTAGGTCAACGGGAACTACCATATAGGTTTTCGACCCAAAACCTATAGGGTACTTCCGGTTGACCTAGAATTGGCAATTTTGGTTAAAAGCAAGGTCTTACAGCACAAGTAAAGGGAACATTCTGAAAAATAAAAAAGTTGATAAGTAAGTTAAATTTTGGTACTTACAAGTTTTCACGAAAATCTAAATTTGCTTATATCTTTTTATCGTGTTGACTCAGGACCTTGATTTGTATACACCTAACAGGGACTATAGACCTCATGCTATGGTTTAAATTTCAACTAGCTAAGTCTACCCATTCCTGAGAAAATCGGTGGTGACACACGGACAGACTGACAGACGGACAAGAAAGTGATCTTATAAGGGTTACTTTTTTACTTTTTGAGGTACGGAACCCTAAAAAAACAAGCCAATCAATCACAACTGTCAATTGCCAGTTTGATTTGAGTTGAGCACGACTATCAGCATCTGGAATACCGGCCTAAACTGTCATGACTCAAAGACATTATTAAAATCCGATATCCTACAGAAAGTACTCGCCCTGCAAATGTCCCGTGCAGATCCCATCTCATACATCACCTGAAGTTGCCATCCCATAGTACTACATTCTATTCCCACTCCTTATCCGTTCATGCAGTACGACTGTGGAACTCACTTCAACCTACAATTAGTGACTCCCAAAATGTAGTATCTCTATTCAAGAATTAAGTCAAAGAACATTTTATCTTACCACCATCTTGTAATTTTATATACATGTAAGTTTTCAGGTGGGCGTGGATGGCCGAATCTAAAACTATGAGGAATAGTAAAAAACACTCAATGGAGTCACGAGGCCGATTTTAATGCATACTAAAATTGTATTATTGGATTGTTGAAAAAACAATATTCCTAAAAAATATGCTATATTATTACACCATTCAATAGTGTCACTAATAAGGATCAAATTCTGATCCTTACGACACTATTTTTACTTTCGATTCCTGACTAGGATTATAGATTTTTCAAAAATCCAATCAAGAAGATCCATCAAAATCGGCCTCGTGTGTCCGTTGAGTGCTCTTTGGTTTTTTGCTATTTCTCAAAGTTTCGGTTTTGGCCATCCACGTCCACTTGAAAAACTCACCCTGCCTATGCCTAGCTATGTATTTTTATATATTTAGTTAAGGTTTATGTATCATTTATATATAATTAATTAAGTTATTTTAGTCTCTTTTAATTTTCCGAGCTTTCTACACATTGTGTCTTCGTATATCATCCAACTGAACTGTCGCAGGTCTGCTGGAAGAAACTTTTAATAAAATAAGCAGTAATTTTGTGTTCTTCTATCTGTATTAATTCTTTTCTCTGTTAAGTGTTTTGTGGATACATAAATAAATAAATAAAGGTAACTAGAAATAACTAGGGTTTCTAGACAAGAGACATTCTAATAACAAAAATGTTACCATAAGGATTGGAACGAATTCAAAACTGTATGAGAACCCCAAGCGCTATCGAAACGTCACGTGACCAATCCCTTAAATGTTGGCAATTTGACCATTGCCATCGCTTACCATCAAGCGCGAATTGTAATAGAGGTTAAAACAGGCCGGCTGTAAACACTAAATAAAATCTGCGTTAGTTGACCCAAAAGCCCAAGATTCAAACTGGCAAAAAAAACCATTTATAATGAGGATCAGATTTTCATATAATGCTCACACAATTTATTATTTTAAATTGCACTTCAGTTTAATTTTGAATTTAGAACAGTTATTTATCGAAACGTCATCAACCAGGTCCCTAACATTATTCTTCGTGAATGTAAGTGTTCTCAATTGGCATCTTCATCCAGCAACCTCTGCAGCAGCTCTTTCCTGTCTAGTTTGTCTTTAGCTCCTCGCAGTAGACGTTCGATGAAGCGCACCCCTGCTAGATGCGCTCTGACCGTTACCTGTAAGAAAAAGATAATATTCATTTATTTATTAATACTTCATGCACAAAGGTACAATGGCGGACTTAATGCCTTAAGCATTCAACCAAGGATGATGAAGTGATAACGGCAGGTGGTGGTAATCCGTGGAATGCAAACAACAAAACAAAAAATAATAAAAATAAGCTGTGTTACATATGTAGGGAAGACTGTGTAATTGTCAGGAAAAGCCATTATAGCATGGGTCCTTATCGGGCTAGGAGTTAGGCAAACGAAATTCTTTGCTTGTATGTATGGTCACAATGTAACTAATCACGTTATGTATTGGAGAATAACGTAAACGACATTCCACTAAGCACGTAATATGATCTGCACGAACAAATAGGTAATTCTCACTGTATTTCTCCTTAAATTTTATCACCAATTCACAACTCAATTAAGCCCGCCATCTTCTTTCTCGTTCTCCTCATCTCATTGTCTCTGGTTCGCGCCAAAAACTAGTGTTTATGTCAAGTTGACATATGTCAGAGTCATTCGAAACCAAAGACCTTATACTTCTTACTACTAGACTGTGCACTATGGCGCAAAAACCGGTCCGAGCGAGAGGGCTCCCGTTGGTAGTGTGTCTCTTTCTAATGAGGTGACCATGACCAAACAGAACACGGGACAAATTGATTGTAAAAACGATAGTTTAAGTATTCCGATATGTTGATGCTACCTAACTGCGCTACCTATCTAATTTATAGTTAAGTAATAAAAAAAAGTATTTATATTTTTTTTGTATCTACATCACTAACCGTATCGTGTCGGGCGTAAAGAATTTCACAGCCCATGTTTGCCCATGGGTGTCGTAAGAGGCGGCTAAGGGAAAAGCCAGAGAATGGGCAGCAACGTTCTCTGTGCATTTGTATGTGTGCGCAGTATGGTACTGCGATCGCCAACCCGACTGCAAAGCACTCCTCATGAATAGCACAAATAAAACATAGTTATTTTATTTATTTTTATTTTATTTTATTAAGCACACCAACAGTACAACTGCTTAAAACCATCCAAAAAAGAATACATTTAAAGTTAAAAATTACATAGCAATCATACAGATTATAGGTATGCATGGCATTTACAAAATTCAAAATTAAGACTACAACTAAACTAGTTAAACATATATCACAATATATCAGTTAATAGTAATGAGCATCAAGAGCTTGAGTCAAACTCTTAATGCCCATTATCCAATAGGAAGTGTCTGAATGTTATGAACTTCATTGAAAAGACATCAATAGGATTGTCCAAAGAGATGGACCTTTCATTGTACAGCCTTGCCATGCGTGTAAGGGGACTATTAAATGAGGTATTTAAAGTTGAGGATGGAATATCAAATATGTGATGCTGACGCATACTACGTTGGCTAATCCTTAAGTTAAAATAGTTTATTAATGGGGCATCGATGGAACCATTTATAATCTCATGAAGTATTAATAGGTCAGAATTATTACGCCTTTCTTTTAAACTTATCAAGTTGAAATTTTTCATTCTATCTTTGTATTCCGGAATAACTTTTCGGATTCCATTTTTCACGCATAAATACCGCACAAATCGAGCCTGAACGGATTCTAAACTATCTGCATAAGTAGAATAATAGGGAGACCATATAGTGGAACAATACTCAAGGGAGCTCCTTACCAATGCATTATAAAGCAGAATAAAGCTGCTGTTATTACGGAACGGCTTAGACATACGAATTATAAAGCCAAGCATTTTTTTAGCTTTAGTAACCATACCATCTAAATGATCTCGAAAAGATAGAGATGTATCAAAAAGGACTCCTAAGTCACGAATGACAGAAACTCTGCCAAGATAATTTCCATCAATAAGGTATTTAAATTTAATATAATTTATTTTATTTGTAAATGTTATGTATTGACATTTTTTAACATTAAGCGACATCCCATTATCAAAACACCATTGCTGGAGAACATTAAGATCAGTCTGAAGTTTCAGGCAATCGTTTAAATCTGATATTTTACTATAAATTTTCAAATCATCAGCATAAGCTAGGCAATCGCAGCTTATCATATCCAACAGGTCATTAATAAATATCAAAAAGAGCAAAGGGCCCAATTTAGACCCTTGTGGGACACCTGAACTTGGAGTGAATGGTACAGATTCGTAGCCCACTAAGGCAACAAGCTGAGAACGATTACTTAGATAACTCTCAAACCATCGCAATAGACAACCATGTATTCCAGCATGTTTCAATTTTATAAAAAGAATCGAATGATCAACCCGATCAAAAGCTTTTGCAAAATCTGTATAAACAGCATCAACCTGACCCCTAGCCTCAAAGGTGTTAGTAATATAAGTGGTGTATATAAGCAAGTTGGACAAAGTAGAACGGTTGGTAACAAAACCATGTTGCCTTGGACTAATTATATGACGGAAATGGGAGTAGACTGCGCCATAAATGAGACCTTCAAACATCCTAGCAAATTGAGATATAATAGATATCGGTCTATAGTTAGTTACATCATTCAAACTACCCGATTTATGTATGGGAACTACATGTGCGACTTTCCACAAGTCAGGGAATACGCCTTCTGTAAGGGATCTATTGTATATAATGTGTAGTGGTTTTATGAGAGCATCAATACAGAGGCGGATAAAAACTGGAGGCAGTCCGTCCGGGCCAGCTCCTTTATTTAAATCCAGTTTTTGAATGCATTTTTTTATGTCATCTTCAGTAATGAATATAGAAGAGAGAGAGTAATTAGACGTGGTAATATTAGAAAAAGAGGTACCAGTTGGTTGATTGACGCTGTACACGGAGGCAAAGTAATCGGCAAATAGATCTACCACATCACTGCCTCCATTACCTACACGATCACCATAAAAAACCCGATCCGGAACACCCTTATACGTTTTTTTCGATTTGATATATCGCCAAAATGATTTTACATTAGTTTTCAATTCATTTTCAATTTTTGCTATATAATGTCTGAAGCAGTCTTCCAAGGCTTTTTTGGCCCTCGTGCGTAGGCAATCAAAAGTATCATAATCTCGAGGGTTTTTATATTTTTTAAACCGAGTCCTATATTTGTGCTTTTCTTTAAGTATTGTAATCAACGAGGGCGAAAACCAAACAGGGTAACCGGTTTTTCTTGGCTTTCCTTTCGGAGTATATTTATCAATCGTTACCCATAAAACATTATAAAATCTTTGAAGAAACTCATTACAACTTAGATAGTCACAATCCTCCCAATTCACTAGGCGTAGGTCACGAACACATGCCTCATAATCCATTTTGTTAAAAACGTATTTAGTCTGTAAAATTTTACAATTCAAATTAGATCCTGCAGTTTTAGCCATAGTTAATTCCAGTGGCGGATGGTGAACATCTGGCTTACTGAGTGCAGGTGCACTGGCAACAGAAACACTAAAGCTCTCATCCACCATGACTAAGTCCAGGATATTATTATTCTTATTGCAAATATTGTTTAATTGACTATAACCCGTGATACTTAGGAAATCCCTCAACGCTAAACACTTTGAATCGCTAATGCCCCGAAAAGGGCTGTCAGACTGAAACCATTTGACATCAGGAAGATTAAAATCACCGAGAATCAATGTGTGACACTCGGTGTGACTTAGACAAATTTCCTCAGCTCTGGCCAAGAATTGTCCAAAGACATGGCAAGGCATGTAAGAAGGTAAATAAACCAAGCAGAGATTAACACAGACACTACCAACATTCATACATATCCATAAATCCTCCACAGATGTTTGCCAATCAATTTTATTTACGAAACTTAATTTATTATTAACAGCTACCATTATCCCACCACCATAAGCTTTAGAGTACAATTTCTTTAATTGATCACTGCGATCACGGCGCACGACAGTGTATCTAGGATCAAAATACTCAGAAGACTGAAACGAATCATCTAGCCAAGTCTCTGTTATACATATTATATCATAATCAGAGTTTAAAATGGACTTCAGAAACTCATGTGACTTAGTTTTCAATCCTCTTGCATTCTGATAAAAAACTGAAATATTAGCCATTAGAAAAACAAAAAAGAACAACTATGTTTGTCAAACATGACATAAAAAAAAAAAACCTTATTCATAGCACTTATGATATCACCTAAACAATTTTTTCTAGACACTGTTCATCCTTAATGAGTATGCTCCCCGAGTTCTCACTTTTACATACGAAAATCTTCCCGTAGCGAACCCAGACAAACTTGTAGGATTTTTCTTTGGCCTTTAGTCGTGCAGCAGCGTGTAAGGATTTATAGATCGGAGAGAGATGCTCGGACACGTAAATTGGCTCCTTGCCGCCACCGTAGCCCAAGAGGGATGTATTAAGCTTGTCATCACTATGAGATTTATTGTATCTGGTGATAGCAGAGTACAACTCGTCGCGACATCTTGGACTACGCAATTTAACAATCACAGTACGTGGGCGTGACTTATTATTGCTTATACTGGCCACCCTAGTGCTTTTCATTATATCGCAATCCTTGAGCTCATACGATACAACTTTAGACATTTGTATTATTATGTTAGGTAACACCTCATTCCTATTTTCCGGTAAGCCATGAATTTCCAAATTTGCCTCCCGCATATTTTGATCCAGGGTATTTAATTGAGTTTTCAATTGAACTATAGTATTTTTCATGCAGGAGTTCTGTGAACGAAGATCAGTATTCTCGGTTTGCATCTTCTGAAATTCAGCGGTTAAATCGTTAACTTTAGAAATATCGAAGGATCCAGATAACTTTAAATCCTCTAGTTGTTTTCTGATATCGTCCATTTCAGATCTTAGTTCGCGAATCATATATTTTACTTCCATACGCATCGTGTTTCTTATTTCCTCTCTTATGATACGCCGAATATCGCCGTCCTTGCTGCTATCCTCGGCATCAGAACTTTCTTCCATGTCAGACACAGATTTACTGGGTTGATGTTTACACAAACAATTCGGACAGTTCCATGTTGAACGTGCTGTTTTACTGAGTCTTTTAAGGGCTGATACGCTCAGATTAACACATAGGTTATGGTACAACTTATTACATTTAGAACATGTTATATTATCATTTTTTTTGACCGGTATTCCACACTTATCGCAGTGAGACATTCTAACAATCGTACAAATGCAGAAACAATCCCAAAAAGACGATCCCGTGTATGCGAGGATTCGAACTCACGGCAGTCGACGAACGGCGGAATTAAGGCGGACACTTACTGCCAAGTGCTATTTGCACCTTAGATATGATATGCGAAATTGTGATTCCGTTACGATGGTGACGCAAATTAGTGATTGGCGGTAGGTTGGTTGGTTATAATTGTTTCTTAATGACAACTATTAAAAATCACTTTTAGTTCACCACCACAATACACTTTAGTTTAAGATTTAGCACTTCATAACACTACAATCCAGCTTGAAAATCACACAAACAGTTTCATCATATATCAATTTATTAAAGTCACAACAAGACACCGTCCAAAAACAACTTTTTACTATGATTTTAGAATTTTAATATCGGAGCAGAGTATAACTTGACCGCACAGTTGAAGTCTACGATGCGATGTGATATATATATACATACCCTATTGCCCGGCAGCCTGTACCCTCGACTACGGTAGCGGTCGAGGTTACGGTATGGCAAGGGGTGCTAAGAACCCCGGACGAGATCCGGCTACCCCAACAAATACCGATGACTGGACCTGGCAACGTACAACACGCGCACACTCCGGACCGACGAAAATATCACCGAAGTCGAAGAGGAATTGAGCAGTTTACGATGGAGTATTAAAGAGTTATCTGAAGTTCGAAGAGAGGGGGAGGACAAAATAATCCTCAAATCCCAAGTCTCTTCAAGTTTCATTCTTCAAGACCATCATATAGATTGGAACAAAAAGCTCTCTGATCCTACTCTCAAGCTCATGAAGGAGAGGCGTTAGATGACCCTGCAGTCTTCTGACGGTGCTTTGAAATACCGGCAGCTAAATATACCTCAAATGATCTCTATGATTTAACATATTGTCCAGTTGCGTAGACAGTTGAGAAATACAACTACACCAATTGTTGAATATTCCACTAGGAATCAATTTGCAAATAATATTATCAGCCGCTGAGTTTCACTCGAACAAAGTCCGCCAAAAAATCCGCAAACCTCCATCCTACATTTAGTATTACCAGGCCCAAACATTTAAAAGTACTACTCTTACTCAGTATTAATGAATATTTTTTAAATACAACGAGTTGATTAAATATAGGAACTGTAGAAATATTTATATACTTTTCTAGAAATATTTAAATACGTGTCAAAGTCTATGCATTGTTCGTTTTGGTATAACATAAAAAGAAAAATATAAAATTTTCTACCATTTCTACCAAACCCAATGATTAGTTGAGCTAGCAAGAGGTAAGACAAGGACAGACTACCAGCGGAAACCCTCTCGCCAGGACCGCTTTTGGTTAGCTACCGCTTATAAGGAAATAGCTAACCTAGGTGTATGATGATAGATTTCATTTCAGCTTAACAAAATATTTTGGTACACAGTCTAGTAGTAAGAAATACGTATAAGGTCTTTGTTCGAAACCATATCTCTCTTCAGAACGAAATCTTTAGAAGTGCCGACACATTTATATTACATTCATATATTTTAATACATACCTATATAAATATACATATATATATATAGTAAAAAAGTAACGAAAAGAAGTTATCAAGGTGACCCGTTTCCGCTTGAAAGCATACCGACTGGTGGCCGTCCTGATTTCGAGAGGAAGCGCGTTCCAGAGAAGAATATACTGTATATAAAAGGAAGAATGAACAAAATCAGTAGTGTGATAAGAACAAGGAGAAGATTATTGGAGGACCGCAGATTTCTAGCGTGTGAAGAACTTAAATATTGAAAGTGAGACATAAGGTAAGAAGGGGAGAGTTGAGTAGGGAGAAAAGCGTAGATCTATAGAGCGCGAAAAATTATTCTTGACGAATGGGCATCCATTTGAGCTCAGACCTGTAGCTCGACACGTGGTCATATTTACTCAAGTTATGAAACCAATACTACAACAGTGGTTGAGGAGCCTATCAAGCTTATCCAACAGAACCGCACTCAAGTCAGAATAGCACACGTCACCATAGTCGATTAAAGGGAAAATTAAAGGCACAAGCACAGTCTTTGTCTTTGCAGGCATATAGTTCCTCAGACGATACAGGTATCGCAAAGTGCCTTTGAGTTTGGAGGATAGACGGACAGTGCCAATAACAACCTAAGCTCCGTATTCTATAATTGTTTATAAATGTGTAGCGGCACCAACGCCGCCACTTACGAACTAATGACATGACGTCACACAAATCCTGCATCGCGCAAAGCAAAACAAAATTTTCGGCGTGATTAGAACACATACAACAGTCCAACCACCACCAGTCAAACCACCGTTGGGCAGTTGCCCCGACCTGACACAACACCCGTCTGGTCGGAGGATCCTCCCTTTTCTATGGAGGTTTGTGGGTCTTTACACCCTGTTCCACATACCTCCAAACTGGTGACCCTCGAACATGAACATCAGCGCAGCCTTCGTACAGAGCTACTTCATCGTGACGACATCAGCACTTCCTCAAGCTTTCGAGCTGCGAGTCATACAGCCAGCCAGTACCCACGGCATCTACGGGGGTATCCTTGCCACCAGCATGCAGCGGACGCGCATTCCTGGTCATCACCCTCACCTTCTTTCATCACCGCTCCGACCCACTGGAGCCAGCAACACTATCCCGACTCACTGGGATATGATCACCCCAACTCACTAGGGCACAACCGCATACAGTTCCGACTCACCGCGAACTCTGCGACTTCCGGTTTCGACTCACGGAAACCAACCTTCCACTGGCCAGGCACGCATCACAAGATGTACGGACGACTTAATCTGCTATCGACCTCCGGTCTCCGGAGGGGAGTGATGTAACAGCACCAACGCCGCCACTTACGAACTAATGACATGACGTCACATAAATCCAGCATCGCGCAAGCAAAGTTTTCGGCGCGATTAGAACACATACAAAAGTCCGACAACCACCGTTGGGCAGTTGCCCGGACCAGACACAACACCCGTCTGGTAGGAAGATCCTCCCTTTTCTATGGAGGTTTATGGGACTTTACACCCTGTTCCACATACCTCCAAACTGGAGTGACGCACCGCTAGTCGGTCTGTAACTCCCGCTACCGCTACTGCGCTCTCGCTATAATATTGTTTACGCGATCCGAACTTGAACTGTATCTGTGTTTTGTGTATTGTGCCGTGAACATTTAATCCTCGTTACTGTGACTCTCTCGTCTATTCTCCTTCCAAACTATCTTTTATATGTGAAACGTGTGTTGTGTGTAAAAGACAAAATAAAGCGTGAGTACCCTCAACAGACTTTTATTGTGATACTTAGGTACCTGCACCATCTCACGTACGAGTACGTAAACATGTTTTATTCGTGTTTACTGTGCTGAAAACTAACGCAACAGTTAGTGTTTCAGTAACGCTATGAAAGTATTCGCAAATAAGTCTAAACTTGAATACCGATGATTTGATACAGCTTTATTAATTTCTAATTGGACTGTATTTCTGGTTTTTGATAATATTGACTGCTGTTGTAATTCTAATTTTGTGTCGAGTAGTTCACAAATTTTACTTTACGTAATTGTTTCTTGAGTCAATGGGGTCGGTGATGTAATTGTAGAGTTATCAATAAAAGTCGGGGATGAGTCATATTCTTCGGTATTTCCCAGAATGCTCAACGGGCATTATCGTGTCGTCAAGTGTCGTTGGTAATTGTCTCCTAACAGGTGTGGCATCAGTTCTCATCTGTCTTTTTGTGTTTTTGCAAGATGGGCAGCGCCAAGAATTAGTAATTTTACTCTTATTTTTTACATAGTTGGATGAAGTCATGTTCATGCATCGGTAGTGGTACAGTACAAGTGGTGGCAAGTGGTGCATTTGAGTAATTCTCCTCGAGCTATTTGTTGTTTACAGCTCGCGCAATTCATGTTTGTGGTGTAGGGTAGAATTGTTTTGAGGAGCGATACTCTAGTGTGGTATGTAGGAGTGTCGCCTGGTGACTCACCTCAGTGGGTAATGCACAGGATGTCTTAAGTCAGGGACACAGTTTTTATGGTAAGTTTTGAAAATATTTCACTTACTGCTCTTTGCTGGTTTCACATATAATTTTACAAATTAGTCACTTGTTAGACTTTGTAACTACGCAATTTATTCAGACAGTGCGCTGAAGAATGAACCTTGCCATTTTACAAATTAATTAACCAATCGTTCGAAGAAGGCATTTTTCCAATCTACTAAAAAAAGCTTTAATTAAAACGATCCATAAAAAAGTTGCTTAGATAGACCCAAATAATTATAGACCAATCGCAATTCTGCCCACAGCATATAAAGTCTTTGAAAGAGCAATTTGCGATCGTGTATACTCTTTTTGTGAAAAATATAAGATATTCGATGATTGTCAAAACGGTTTGCAAAAAAATATTACTCGGCCCACATGTTACATGACCATGCACAGAAAAGACTGGTGAAAAACAACTTTAATAACTAAGTGATGCGAGACGCACGGGGCCGGTCAATGTGACGATACTTGGAGAAGGCCTATGTTCAGCAGTGGACATCTTTCGGCGGAAATGATGATAATGGGACAGCAAAGAACACTTATACATTAATTTACCCCAACATGCTGCACCAGTTCCTCTTCAGTAGCAGTACGTCCTGGCTGCAGCACAATGAAGGCCACAGGAACTTCTCCGTGCTTCGGGTTTGGCTTCCTCACGACGCCTGCTTCACGAACCGAAGGGTTCTGGATAAGAAGTGCTTCGAATTCTGCTGGAGCTATCTGCAAACGATATGGAGTAAAATCAATGAATGCTTCTTCAAAGGTTCCTCACACCACTGAAAATATCTCAAAAAAGGAGAATGGGCATCCAACCATAGATATTTGCCAATAGCTCAATAGACATGAGAAATACGCCATTGGAAAGGTTTTTCAAGAAGATCATTTGCTTCATACTCGACTTTTGTCAATTGTATCGATCAAATTCAATGACATGTCTGTGAGTATACAACCTACTCAATTACGGGTCTTCTTCTTTTGGGTCTATTAACTCAAACAATAGTCTCAACCATACAGATTTTGTCCGACCAGTATGTAGCTACTTGAACAGCTCTGTCTTTCGCCACGTTCAAGACCTGAAAAGAGCAGGTGGTTGGGCATGAAGGTCCGGTAAGGAGGTCGGTCAAATCCTGCGAAGATGCCCACACTGGCAATGAGTTATGGATGGGTCTATGATGCTTTATTTGGCCAGGTTGTTTCTACAGCGGTACTGGTGAACAAAAAAAAGTACACGTATTGGGTGGGGCAGGCGTGCCCACTGGCCTTTGAAGAGGCAATGGCTCGCGTTTGACCACTATCTCACCTTCTGGTAAGCGTTGATGTGGTCGAACGTGAAGCAACCTTGCCTACAATTAGCTTATTCACTCTTTACTTAAAGACCCTCAGGTTGTAGTTATCAGGAACAACTTTACACACTGAAAATGCTTGCTCAAAAACCCTAGCACCACCCCCTCTGTTATAGAGGTTCTTAAAATTGTTCACCAGTACCGCTGTAGAAACAACCTGGCCAAATGGAGCATCATAGACCCATCCATAACTCATTGCCAGTGTGGGCATCTTTGCAGGATTTGACCGACCTCCTAACCGGACCTAAATTACGAAGAATGCAATTCTAATCTTACCCTGTTTTTTTTTTAATGCTACGTGTTTCAAGCTTGTGAAGAGACTTAACCCAGTAAAAATATAGACGCATTTTGTTATGATTGCCAGTAAAGCTTACCTAGAATACGTTATTCGCAAACAGTTTTGACGCCATCAACTGACCAATCACATGCGAGATGAATGACGCGATGTGGATTTTCGTCTGTGTGATTGGTCGATTGATAGCGGTCAAACCCTTTGCGTTGCCGTATTCATTTACGCATTACGGTTCCTGGTCTATCATACAATCGATGTTTAATCCAATTTAGAGTAGAAGTCTAGTTGGTCAGTGGATCCAGACAAGTGACATTCTATGAACGAAAGCGTCGCGATTATCATCAGCTTTTTTATGTTCCCACTGCTGGGACATAGGCCTCCTCTCTGTGAGAGGGAATGGGTCGTAATCCACCACGCGGGCCCAGCAAGGGTTGGTGGATGGCACATGTCTTTGAATTTTTGGTTCTAGAACATACCGGTTTCCTCACGATGTTTTCCTTTACCGTTGAGAGCAGTGGTGATGAAATAATTTACCACAAGCTCTTTGAGCGGTATCAATTTGACCTTATTTCACGTTTTCGTACCATGACGTCGTTTAAGAAAGCTCAATTTTATAACGCTACGAAGTTTGTTTTTGTTTAGGCTTTGATAATGTTTGGATGCCGATTTATAGTTCATTCAAAATTCAAACCACAGCGTGCTTTTTGACAACCAGCGATATCGTTTTTACTAAAAAATTTGGTTTTGTTTGACAGTTAAAAAAAGTTGCTTTGGCGGGCTCGATTTATTATTATCCGCTCGTCTGTCACATGAGTTATTCTCCAAAATATATACAAAAGTTATCACTTCAGTGATATAAACGGTAAGTAATACGTACTTATTTATGCATTTATTGGATACATAACCTCTGCCAAGCCCTACATAGCTACAGGAATCATGTTATGTTATTACCTACCTACGTAGGTAAACTTGTCGATTGATTTGTGTATTTATTTATTTATTTAATACTTCATGCACACAAATGTACAGAGGCGGACTTAATGCCTTAGGCATTTTCTACCAGTCGACCTTTGGGTGATGCAGAGAAAATAGTGGTAGGTGCAATACTTTGAGTTACGTATTCCTATACTATAAATACAATATATACTCAAATAATAATCTAAATACATAAATATACATAAACAATAAGTAGTAATAGATAAATAATTGAGAAACATTAGCGCTGTGACGAAACTACTGCCAACTTCTTACGAATATGCTCGCGAACTTTAACTTTGAAGGTTAATCGGTTGGTTGCCATCCTGATTTCCTGGGGGAGCGCATTCCACAGAGAAATAGACTGAACGAAGAAAGAACAGTGAATGAAGTCAGTGCAGTGAGTGGGACATTGAAGAAGGCGGTTATGTGATGACCGTAAATTTTTATTGTGGTTGGCGCAAATGTATTGAAAGTGAGGGGCTAGATAACTAGGGGATTTGGAAGAGTCAAGAAATGAGAACAAGGTAGTAAGTGCCCTTTGCTCTCTGCGTTGGCGTATGGGTAACCACTTTAGAAGCGATCGATGCGCAGATACATGATCATTTTTTTTTTTTTTTTTTTTATTATCAATAGGCTCGCGCTTGACCACTATCTCACCTGATGGAAAGCGATGATGTGGTCGACGGTGAAGCACGCTTGCCTAGAAAAAACCTATTCACTCTTGACTTAAAGACCCCTAGATTGTAGCTATCGGGAAACACAGACTCCGGCAGGGAATTCCACTCCTTAGCTGTACGCATAATAAAAGTGTCCCCAAAACGTTTTGTGCGTATGGGTGGGATGTCCACCATGTACCGATGACGCATCACCGTGCGTCTGGTTGTCCGATGATGGAACGGGCTGGGCGGAATTAAATCATGCAATTCCATCGCACACTCCCCGAAATGTAACCGATAAAATACCGACAAGCTGGCAACTCGGCGACGATGTTCAAGGCTCTGGAGCTTTGATTTGACCAGTGCTTCATCGCCGATGAGTCTCTTGGCCCGCTTTTCGATCGACTCTAGTGCATCTAGCTGATATTTGGCAGATCCGTCCCAGAGATGAGAACAGTACTCCATGCTCGATCGAACTTGCGCTTGATACAAGTTGAGCAGCTGTTCCGGCGTGAAGTACTTTCGCACCTTCGCAAGGATCCCCAACTTTTTGGCAGCCAGCTGAGCCTTTGCCTCAATGTATGGCCCAAAATTGAGAGTTGATGTCAGCGATCATATTTACGCAAATTGAAAACGAATCGAATGCAGTAATTTAAAAGGCGGTCAAGTTTGTTGAGGAGATCTGCATTCAGGTCATAGTAGCACACGTCACCATAATCGATGATTGGAAAAATAAGGGTCTGCACAAGCATTGCCTTCGTGTTCGATGGTAATAAATTTTTCAAACGATACAGAGCCCGCAGCGTTCCAGTGACCCTCTGACTCACACTAGCAACTTGAGTACGCCAGTTAAAGGTATTATCGATGAGCAGGCCTAGGTCCTTTACATCATTGCTGAATGGAACAATCGCACTGTCGAAGAAAACAGGTGGCATAGTTGCACTATCCAATTTAGCGATGCTTCGAGAACTCCCAATGATTATCGCCTGACACTTATTGGGATTAACTGCAACACCAAATCTATCGGACCAGGTTTTTATAGCCTTCAAATCCCTGTTTAATTTACTTATTACGTCAGATATTTCGTCGACACTCCCTTGACAGTACAACTGCAGGTCATCTGCATACAGATGATACGCACACTGAAGTTCGGCAGTAATGAGATTAATAAAAATAGAAAACAGAAGAGGAGAAAGAATGCCGCCTTGAGGAACGCCAGTTTCCAAATCACACCAGCAAGAGGAAGAATCCCCAACGTGTACCGACTGCTGACGTTCCTGAAGGTAGGAGGTGAACCATTCCAGTGCATCGGGAGAGACCATCAAGTAGGACAGAATGGCTAACAGGATGTCGTGACTGACGGTGTTGAAGGCGTTCGAGAAATCGACCAACACTAGTACAGTGATTTTGGTGTCTTCTAACCCTGCCCTTATATCGCCAGTCACTTTAAGGAGGGCAGACACTGTGCTGTGCCCGGGCCTGAACCCAGATTGTAGAGGGCTAATGAGCGAATTGTACTGCACAAAGTTTGATAATTGTTTGTGTACACAGGCCTCAAGCACTTTAGATAGGAAAGGAAGGATATATATAAAGGAAGGTATCTCATGCGATTTTAGCAGTGGACTAAATTTCTTGTTTGATTCTAGATGGTGAATGCATTATGAATGGCGAATAAACCCATGAAATCATGGAGGGCAGTGCAGACGCTACGTGAGCCATCGCAACCTACTACCGCCCCGCCGTCAGCTTGTGTCTACCGACACTAAGCACAATGCTTGGGATAGATATCCAAAACAGCGGCACATGATAATTGAAGGCTCTAGTGTATAAAACTGTTCCAGTTCGAGGTTATATAAGAAATTAAAGAAAGCTGATAGAGGCCAACAAACGTATCGTGAAGCTGAGGGAGCTAATGAAAGATTGGTTCCTGGGACTGTAATTAATTTTGAACGCCGAAGTTAAAGTTGTTATAGCACCCAATACCCATGAGATAATACACCGCTCACGCTAGAAAGAATCTTTCAAGAAGAGTATTTGCTATAAAGCAATTATTGCCAATTTACAATACGCAATAGTTGTTGAATAGCAAATGTTTGGTCACCGCAGTAAAAGTTTTTGTTTGGTCCCCCCACAGCCAAAAAGTACACGTATTCAATAGCAGTATAGAATAGTAACAATCTAAACAGGGGTGTTTAGATTATTAACTCTAGACGAACTAACAATTGACAAAAGTCGAGTATGAAGTAAGTAAGTAAGTAATTCTTTATTTTGCAAATATGGGTACAGTACATGGTGATACACAGATAAAAAGTAGGTTCGGCCATATTTTACCAAGAGGCATGCAAAAGTTTTAATTTGACGCTAAAATTATAAATAAAGGCAATTAACAAACATGCCGAATAGTTTTAAATCACAACTTATTATATTTAGGTCACCCGCAACACAATTTATATAGATTACAATTATACATTTGATTTCATTTATTTACAGAAACAGTTAACATTGTGTAGAATATTGGGTACACAATTACAGAAATTGGTGGAACATAACTGTAATAAAAATATCACATAAATATTAATTAAATTGTTGTAGCAAATTGTATATTGATTTAAAATGTGTTACAAATAGATGTGATGTCATATTAATCGAATAAATATAAGCTGCAAACCATTATATCATCAAATATACCACAAAAAACTAAAAATAAATAAATAATAGAATGTCAAATTTATCAAATATGTCACAAAAAAAATTAGCTTAACAATTGTATGTTCAATAGAATATTAGCTCACAAGCAAATAAAATGTCAAATCAATCAATATGTCACGAATAATTAGAATGTCAAAATAATCATATAATATGTCAAATAAATAAATATGTCAGAAACATTATTAGAATGTCAAATAAATCCAGTGTATGTCCCAAGAACTATAATGTCAAATTAATCCAATATCACAATTTATATTATTATAGACACATTTCATTATTATATACAATACTTGTTCAAATTTTTTTCTCAGTGAGGAATTCGCTGACAGTATAGTATGCTTTATGCGCTAAAAAGCTTCGGAGCCTGTTTTTAAATAATGAAAGCGGCAATTCTTTCCATTGCTTAGGTAATTTATTATAGATGACCGAAGCCATGCAGTAGACACTCTTTTGCATTAGTGCCGTTTTGGCGGGATGGGAGCATAGTAGGCTATTGTCGCGTCTATTACGTGGAATTACGTCAGCCAGACGCTTAAAACGATGCGGGTTCGATTTCACAAACACAGCTACCTCCATTATGTACAGACTAGGTAGTGTTAATATTTTGTGCTGTTTAAAGTATGGCATGCAACTATCAGTGGATTTAAGTTTAAACATCGCCCGTAGACATCTTTTCTGGGCTTTAAAAACGGTTTCTCTTTCGGTTGAATTGCCCCAGAATATTAAACCGTAACGTAAGTGGGATTCTACTATGCCGTAATAAGCAGTAAGAAGTGCATCCATGTATACTATTGGGGATAGTGAATATAGAGCGTATGCGGACTTACTAATTTTCTTACATAAAGTTTCAGTATGTGCTTTCCAATTTAGGTTTTTGTGAAGCAAATGATCTCCTTGAAAAACCTTTCCAATGGTGTATTTCTTATGTCTATTGAGCTATTGGCAAATATCTATGGTTGGATGCCCATTCTCCTTTTTTGAGATATTTTCAGTGGTGTGAGGAACCTTTGAAGAAGGATTCATTGATTTTACTCCATATCTTTTGCAGATAGCTCCAGCAGAATTCGAAGCTCTTCTTATCCAGCACCCTTCGGTTCGCGAAGCAGGCGTCGTGGGGAAGCCACACCCGAAGCTCGGAGAAGTTCCTGTGGCCTTCATTGTGCTGCAGCCAGGATGTACTGCTACTGAAGAGGAACTGGTGCAGTATGTTGGGGTAAATTAATATACAGGGTGTTTGGAAGGGAGCTGTACATACGCCTAGGGTAGAAACTAGGGATAGTCTGCTACCTACCCCCGCCCATTATATTGACCTTGGCCTCAAGGTTTTTTTTTAATTTATTATTATTTTTTATTTGACTTTTTTATGATTTTTTGACTAAAACTACCTGTAGCTCAAAATCTATCCATGGGACCGGTCGGCTAATGGTCTTGTTTTAATCGTTAGAGTCTTAGGGTCCTGCAAAAAATTATTTTACACCAGAAAATTGTGGAGAAGAAAAGTTATGGGGCCTGAAGTACCGTAGTAAGGTAAAGAAATAATTTTAAGGGCAACTTTCTATGGGGTTTAAAAAAAAACTAACAGGGTTGGAGTTCTTCTGATTTTTTTAAAACATCCTCAGTCCATGCCCTTTCTAACGATATGCTAAAAGTGTATTTATCACTTTTAGTTTTAAAGTTATTAATTAATTTCCGCAACTAGGGCACTTTTACCACCACGAGTCGACATTTGTAAGACAAACGGTCACCGTTCTAAGCAGCAGTTCCTCGCGCATTGTATCGAATGCGGCGTGGATCCTGTTAATTAGAACCTCCCTTGTTGGTACTTCTTCTGCGTACACCAACTCTTTCGCCCTTCCCCAGACGTAGAAGTCGAGTGGGGTAAGGTCAGGCGACCTTGGGGGCCAGGGAATTGGCCCACCCCGACCAATCCAAGAATTAGGAAAGCAGTTGTCCAGAAGCTCCCTCACTGCTAGGCTCCAATGAGCAGGACAGCCGTCGTGCTGGAAGACTATGGGCCGATCTTCGTCAAACACTTCTTCCGCTAAATCAGGCAAATCGTTTTCGAGGAAATCTAAGTAGTTTTGCCCGTTTAGGTTGTCTGGCAAAAAGTGCGGCCCTATCAACCGATTACCGATGACGCCTGCCCATACGTTCACGGAGAACCTTCGTTGAAAACCTCTGTGCCTCTTGACTCTCGGGTTTTGATCTCTGGGTGCCCAGTGATGGAGATTGTGGTAATTTACAATTCCTTCCTTGTCAAACTTGGACTCGTCAGTCCAGAGAATACTCCGTAAAAAATTAATATCTTCCACGTCCGTATGGAGCAAGTGGCGGCAAAACTCCACCCTTCTTGCATAGTCGTTATCCTCTAAGCCTAAAACAATAAAAATATCAACGTTAGCGGTTTCCTTATGAATTAGTAGCTATGTAACATTGATTGCTATCTCTGTCTTTCCATTTCTCTCTCTCTCACACACATGCTCATGTTAATTTAAAAATTGCCTATGAAATTCACATGCTAGTTCATTACATAAGAGCTAAAAACAAAAACGTTATGTAAAAAATTACCTTGAACAGGGGTGTAGTGGAAAGGATGACGTCCATTTTCGCGAAGAACCGACCAGACTTTCCACACGCTTAAACCAAGCGTCCGGGCTACGGTTCTTACGCTTCTGGTCGGATCTTCCTCAAATTCAGCCAATATGCGTTCTTCCGCAGCCAAATTTGGTTGAAATCTGTTCACGGCTGGTTCCCGGAAATTTAAATTTCCGGTTTCTCGCAGACGCCGATAAGTTGAGCCAAACGTTTGGTGGTTAGGCACTCGCCGGTTAGGATACCGTTCTTGATAAATCCTCCGTGCCTCGCGCCCATTGCAATCAGCCATTCCATACACCACCAGCATGTCGGTGTACTCTTCACTGGTAAATCCAGCCATTTTGCCAACAACAAGGTAACAAATAACAAAACTTAACAAAAACGAAGTAATAACAAACTCAACAAAATTAACGAAAACAGTGGAGCGTCGTAACGGCAAGTACGTAAGTTAGCTAAGATGGGTAAATCTCGACTGACTAACAAAGACCCCAACGAGTTACCTGCCCGACCCCGTCGACCCAAGAGCGAAAGAGACATGACATGACATGTTTTGTCTCTTACATGTTGCTCTCGTGTAAGAGTGAGACAACAAATTTGCCAACTGTAGGCCAAACTGGTTTAAATTCTGGAAATTACATTTGTCTTACAAATGTCGACTCGTGGTGGTAAAAGTGCCCTAGTTGCGGAAATTAATTAATAACTTTAAAACTAAAAGTGATAAATACACTTTTAGCATATCGTTAGAAAGGGCATGGACTGAGGATGTTTTAAAAACATCAGAAGAACTCCAACCCTGTTAGTTTTTTTTTAAACCCCATAGAAAGTTGCCCTTAAAATTATTTCTTTACCTTACTACGGTACTTCAGGCCCCATAACTTTTCTTCTCCACAATTTTCTGGTGTAAAATAATTTTTTGCAGGACCCTAAGACTCTAACGATTAAAACAAGACCATTAGCCGACCGGTCCCATGGATAGATTTTGAGCTACAGGTAGTTTTAGTCAAAAAATCATAAAAAAGTCAAATAAAAAATAATAATAAATTAAAAAAAAACCTTGAGGCCAAGGTCAATATAATGGGCGGGGGTAGGTAGCAGACTATCCCTAGTTTCTACCCTAGGCGTATGTACAGCTCCCTTCCAAACACCCTGTATATGTGTTCTTTGCTGTCCCATTATCATTCTTTCCGCCGAAAGATGTCCACTGCTGAACAAAGGCCTTCTCCAAATATCATCACATTGACCGGCCCCGTGCGTCTCGCATCACTTAGTTATTAATAGTGTCCGACCGAAAGTTCGGTTTTAAAAAAAAACTCCCGAATGCAGTTTCAGTTTCAGTCGAGTTTCGGTGAAAAAACGAGTTTCAGTTAAGTTTCGGTTTCGCCGGAAAACCTGGCGAAACTACGACCGAAACTGAAACTGCATTCGGGAGTTTTAGTGCTGTGATCGGTCATGTTCGGTGCGTTAAATTCCATCCAAGCGAGTGAGTGACGATGACATTTTGCCGCGTCCACGTGCCTAATCATGTCAAGACTGGCTTGTGTTTGCAGTTTTTTTTTTTTGTTGTGACCAAAGTGTGGCGCCTCAGTTTTACCCCCAGACCATTGCAGCGCTGATAGTCCACCCCATCGCTGCGCCAATAATTATCCCTGACCCCTGCTGCCGCCATGCCAGCTCAAAGCCACAAGGTGGCTCCCACCACCACCGCCGCCAAGTGCCTGCCCACTTTCACCCCTACCGGGCATAAGCCATACCTGTGCGTTGCTAAAAACATAATCAGCGCGTACTCAATATAGATGGCGCTTTTGGCCCGAGCTCCGGATGCAGAGATACGAAATGCAGGGTTACTAACCCCGGCTTCATGCAGCGTTCTCTTCTCGAGGTACGAAAGCATAACTAGGGAACTAGATAGCCTTGTCTACAAGTACGGTCAATGAGTTCGTAATTAGTACGAACCCTCTCGAACCCGATACATTTAGCACACATAAACGACCGCATTCGTTCCGTCCTCGCCACCGAGGCCCGTCGCGTTGTCCGCCCGCGAAATGCTGAGCTATAGTTAAGATATTAGCTAAAAAAGGAGTTTCTTGTCCGTTCTTCTCCACGTAGGTATTTTCCGAACGGATGGTAGAATCACTTAACCACGATCCAGCTTTTGTTGTCCCCCGAGCGTAGTACATTATTACCTCAATGTCCCCGAGCGACGCCCTGAGCCGAGGTCCGACCCCATAGGGTGTAGCCCTCGGCGTGGTCGCTTGGTTGAGTTTTCGTGTGATTTATTTTGAATTCGGTAAGTTTTATTACGTGAAATCGCATAAAAGTAGGTAGTAAACATCAAAAAATGTCGAAGACTGTATAACCTGCATAGCTATGTGATTTAAAGATAAAAAAATAAAGACTGACTGATTATAATACGGTTTTCTTATTTTTCGCTCAAAACATTATCCTTTTTAGGAAGTTTCCGTTTCAGTTTCGGCCGAAACCGAACGAAATCAGGATTTCGTTCTGAAGAGAGATATGGTTTCGAATAACTCTGACAGATGTCAACTTGATATAAGCACTAGTTTTTGACGAACAAGAGACAATGAGATAGGAGATCGAAAAAAAAGGTTAGAGAGGCGGGCTTAATTGAGTTGTTTATTGGTGATAAAACTTAAGGAGAAATACAGCGAGAATTACCGATTTGTTCATGTAGATCATATTACGTGCTTGGTGGTATGTCGTTTACGTTATTCTCCAAATACATAACTTGATTAGTTACATTGTAACCCTACATACAAGCAAAGAAGTTCGTTTGCCTAACTCCTACTAGCCCGAAAATGACCCATGCAATAAAGGCTTTTGCAGACAATCACACAGTCTTCCCTATATGTGTTACATGACTGTGTATTTAAGCAGTTTTTTTGTGGTTTGCATTCCACAGATTAAACAATGCACCTGCCGTTATCACTTCAGCATCCTTGGTTGACTGGTAGAGAATGCCTCAGGCATTACGTCCGCCACTGTACCGTTGTGCATGAAGTATAAATGAATATTATCTTTTTCTTACAGGTAACGGTCAGAGCGCGTCTAGCAGGTGTGCGCTTCATCGAGGGTCTACCGCGAGGAGCTACAGACAAACTAGACAGGAAAGAGCTGCTGCAGAGGTTGCTGGATGAAGATGTCAACTGAGAACACTTACATTCACGAAGAATAATGTTTGGGACCTGTATCATGACGTCAATAGGCGTTAAATGACTGTTCTAAAATTAAAATTAAATTGAAGTGCAATTTAAAAATAATAAATTATAAAGAATCAGAAAATCTGAATCAGATAAAAAAAAAAAGTATTTTTGAATCTTGGGCTTTTGGGCCAACTAAGGCAGATTTTCCTTAGTGTTTAAGAATTTAGTTTAAAAAATCTGGGATGTAATGACATAAGGCAAATTTAAAGCCTCGTGTCATTACTGCCCTGAATTTGACCCTTATTTGCGACAGTATTTAATGGTATAATAATATAGCATGTGTTATTTTTGTCAAAATCAATGGGTTCAATTACAGGCTAATAATATTCATTTTTCAAAAATCCAATGATGCAGTTTTAGTTTCAATTAAATCGACCTCGTGACTCATTTGAGTGTTTTTCGCTATTCCTCATAGTTTCAGATTTCACCATCCACACCCACTTGAAAAACTTAAACTGTAAATAAAATTACAAGATGGTGGAGATATAATTTCTTTGATTTGTTTCTTGAATAGAGATACTACATTTTTGGAGTCACTTATCGTAGGTTGAAGTGAGTTCCACAGTCGTACTGCATGAACGGAGCCTAAGGAGTGGGAATAGAAATTAGTACTATGGGATGGGAACTTTAAGTGATGCCTAAGATGGAATCTACACAGGATATCACCAGGGCGAGTACTTTTCGTAGGATATCTGATTTTAAAGTTTAAAGGCTTTTAAAGAATAAAACATCTCTAATCTTGCCTAGAACTTATTTAATATTTTCACCATTTACACTTACAGCCAATAGTGGATTGATTAAGGATTGTTTTTTTTCTACCTTAACGTGCTCAATTCCAAGATGCTAGACTCTAAACGCAAAACCAGTGACATTGAGTAGTGACAGCACGTACATGGCACGTACTGAAACTTGCCAACTTGGATTTTAATTTTTTGTCAATACCTACCACAGATTTTGTGTAGGAAGACTTCAGTAACGTCTGGGGCGTCTGGGCCCTTGCTCTATTGAGTATGACAAGCTGAAGAATCATATGCCAAATTTAAGAGTTGTGATTGGCAGCTCATCAGTTGATTGGTAGGTGTGGGCAATTTTGAGTTAGAGTCAAGTATGAGCATCCGGAATACGAGCCTAATCATCTATCTACCTTCCTGTTGGCTCGATGCGATTTGATTTATATAACACTGATAAGCGATTTTTATAAAGTAAAATTGCAAGTACTTTCATAGGGACGCAATGCAGGGTAATTCGACCGATCAGTACTGGAAATTTTCTCAAAAAATACGTGCATTGTATCGCCTATTGAAGAAAATTTAAATGAGGTCTTCAATTTTTGTGCTTACCAGTTGGCGCCACTGTCGAGTAAGATCCTTACATATTATTATAGTTATAAAAAAAGAATAGCTATAAAGAAATGCAGTATAAAAAAAGGAGGATACAATTTTCTAAACCATAAAACTCTATTAAAGCTGTGGTTGGTAAAACCCGTATTTTAATCTGTAATATTGAAGAATATTCACAACAAAATGTAGTGAATAAACTCGCACTAAAAACCAATAATCTATGAAATTTGACATTTTGAAGACCTCACTCTACACCAGCGCACCTAGCGGTAAATTCAAACGTGGTAGTCCTCATTGCGTCGTGTCATCAGGAAGGTCACTTATATCTGAGAAATAATTACATGTAACTACTTGGCTATGATATTCTAATGGTCTGAAACCTTGCATTCGTGATGGATATCGATATCCATGATGAATGAAGGAATCATCAACATCATCATCATCTTCCTGCCCTTGTCTCATGTTTCTTGGGGTCGGCGCAACACGTTTTCTTCTTCTATTCCGTCCTATCACGCTATCAACACTGCTATTTCTAACATCATTTGGCAATGTTAGTTATCTGATATGTCAAGCATCAGTTGGCAGCAGTACGTTAATTTTTCCAAGTGGAGGACTTGCTAAAGTAGCGACAACTGGTAGCGTGAAGTTTCCTTAAACTAACCCAAGTTGCCAAACTTTATGATTTATTAGTTTTGTATTCATTTCTAGCAAATTAAATTTAACCCTGTACAACTTTTTCAACCGGCACCTAGTGCAAAACTCATAAATTTAACACTATAACTCTTGATTAATTCTTCTCAGTTGGCATCTTCATCCAGCAAACTCTGCATCAAGTCCTTTCTGTCTAGTTTGTCTCCAGCACCTCGCGGTAGACGCTCAACGAAGCGCACACCGCCTGCTAGACGCATTCTGAATGTAATCTGGAAGAAGATCATTCTTTATAGGACTTGAAAAAGTATTGTCCTTGATAAAAATATCTTGCAACGAATTTGTGCGATTTCTTTCTTTTCCACTTGGTAGCCAGCGATAAGTGATCGAAACTAGCACCAATGATATTTTTTATTGGTTCTAAGCCCATAATACCGTCGGGTACTTAAAGAGGTTTTAAATCTCTGAACCTGTCTGAGATAGGAGGAGGACAACAGAAAGACCTGCTGGTCCAAGGTGAATACGAGTAGCTAAGAATAGACACCAGGAGAAACTGTGCAGGAAGCTTATACACAGAGGCACACGAAGATAGGGACATTTTATAAGTTTTGAAGATGTGTTGTTAGTATAGTTGCATATCTATAACTTCAGAATGAAAGACTTTCATCACCATAATCTGAGAGCCCTTTTCCCATGTTACTTGGGGTCGGTGAAGGCTTTTTTATTATTTCAGAACCAGAAAGAAAATTTAACTGCAGTGAGCAAATGCTGTATTATTTTACTTTGCTTACCCTGCTATCCACATGCTGGACCAGTTCCTCTTCAGTAGCAGTACATCCTGGCTGCAGCACAATGAAGGCCACAGGAACTTCTCCATGCTTCGGGTGTGGCTTACCCACTACGCATGTTTCGCGAACCGACGGGTGCTGGAGAAGTAGTGCTTCGAATTCTGCTGGCGATATCTGGAGTCGAAATTGACAATGACTGTCTTGCTATCATGCTTCATGAGATACTGCTTGTTGATAGACAGACAGACCGACAGACAGATGGAGAGTGGAGTCTTAGTAATAGGGTCCCGTTTTTACCCTTTGGGTACAAAACCCTAAAAATAGCTTATCGGCAAGATGGTATAGAGATGGACTGCCTAAGGTGTATGCTCCACTCTTTATTACAATTTAAAACTTCTCAGTTTCATAACGATCTCTCCATCTGATAATTTAAATAGCACCTCCATTCAAGAAACTTAAACCAATATTAGCGAGACAGTCGAACTGAGCAAGATAAATTGAAGATCTCTTTATCGACAAATAACAGAGACCTTTTAGTCATGATATATATGTAATATTATGGACTGAAAATAAATGAATTATTATTATTTATTATATCAAAAATCCTCGCTAAATTCAGTAAGTGAAATGTATACTTACAGAAATATCATTGAACTTGATCAGCTCCTTAATTCTATTCACGATGTAGAAGTATCCATCTTCATCATAGTAGCCGACGTCTCCGGTCTTCAGGAACCCTTCCTCATCCCTACAGTCGGGGTTCACGTTTTTAAGGTATGCTGGAAAAATAAAAGGGGCATCAGTAATGACAAGATTTATTACCAGCCTAATACTGTCCCTCTACAGGGCAAGGCAAATGCCACGAGCATTGACCTCTTAAGTGCCTGAAACGTGGTTCTACGCGAGAAACAATGGCTTTTTAATTATTTCGGTAATTACTGCATTCAACCGGTTAAATATCACTTGCTTAAGAACCTGTCTTCTTGATTTCACATTTATATTAACTGTGAGCCCAGCATCGTTTTTATTAAGGCGATGCCTCTTGGGAATATCATCGAGAACGGAGATTGTAGAATATAAATATATACCTTTCATTACACTAGGACCCTTGATACAGATCTCCCCTCGTTGATTTGCACCCAAAGGTTCCCTGGTGTTCAAGTCTACCACCTGGAAATAAAAACAATTGATTACTAACAGAACTGACTCTTACCTGATATATACTGAAAAAAAGGCCAAGTGCGAGTTGAACTCGCACACCAAGGATGCCGTAAAAACAACTACATTGACCAACATAATTAGGTAAAAATACTGAAGTTCATAAACAATGAAAGCACCGGACATTGCTCTAACGAAAAGATGTTTTTTTACTTTTCCAAGTACATTTTATACGTTGGTAGACTATTAGCTGTCATATTTTTCCTTCTAATTTCGTTATAATATACTACTGCCGTGATTTTATTCACATATCCAATCCAAAAGCTGAAGGAAATTGGGAGGTGAATATTTGACTCTAACAAAAATTTGAAATTTAAAACTTAATTTTACGCAAAAGGAGCCATCTATCGAAAAACAGTTATCACTGTGTGTAATACTTTTGAATAGCCTATTCAACGGTACCCCATACCATGGATCAGACGAGAAAAACATCCCCACTTTAGGTGTACAGGAGGTATGCATACCACTTTTTCGGAGTGATTAATATGTATATCCATGCCAAATTATAGCTTTGTAGTCCTAAGATTCTTTGAGCCAAGCTGCGGATGGACGGACAGACGGAAATGATGAAACTATAAAGGTTCCTAGTTGACTAAGGAGCCCTTAAAAATGGACCTACGGTTTATGTAGCTCAGATCCGGGCAATATTCTCTGACTCTAGGTTGGCCTAGTGGTAAGTCATTCTTTATTCTATTATATGGCAGCAATACGTGGCTCATACACATCTTCTACTTTGTCTAACCTCTACGTGGACAATAGGAGTGAGGTTTGTTGCACGTGTTTTCGATTTCCGTGTTGGTATTTTTAGAATGAAATTTTTTTTTGCGGCGGGAGGTTAACGGTTAAGGGGGGGGGGGGGTAAATCCTATCTTGTTCTCCTGGATGAAGTAGCGGCGGGCAGGGGGGCAAATTTTTTGTCAGAAATGCGCTAACTCCAACCGTTTCTGAGATATGAGGGTTTTAAAATTTTTTGGTCGTAATTTTTTTGCCTTTTATCGGTCTCTCTGAGCTGTTTCTGTGACAATGGTGATCAATGTGGACCTTATGCTAATGAGAATAAGGGTCACTTTTGCTTGTCAAAGAAAAGCGACCTTATTTCAATGTGAATAAGGGTATTTTTGTTTTGTTTTTTAGAGTTTTATTAATCGTAAATAAATGCGGGTTTGGCTCGCTACGTTTTCGAGTTTTTAAGGGTCCAGATTTTCCAGTCTATTTTTTAAGGTCTCATCTTCGATGCCCTTAAGATATTGCTTCAGATCTGCGGCCGCTCTGTTAATATCTCGTTTGTTAGAAGCATGACGACTGGTATGCCAAACTCTCCTGAGCCTTCTCTTTTCCAAAACCCTACGCCTTATTTACTTGGAATTATTTTTGGTTTCTGGCCTGGTAGGTGTTGGTGTGCATTTCCATGCAGCTGTCTGAATGAGGTTTGTGATGTTTGCAGCAGCTTCATCTATATCATCGTTTGTTTTCAACGGTACTTTTAAATCCATGTGGGTTTCGATGTTTTGTCTGAATCCAACCCAATCTGTTTTCGTGTTGTAGAGCTTTTCTTTGAACTGTCTTTCTATGATTGTTGTGCTTATAGTGGCTATCAGAGGAGTGTGATCTGAACTGCTATCCAGGCAACTTTCAGCACTGAGGTACATGTTAGAAAGTCCCTTGTACACGAAGAAGTCCAGGCGGTCAGGGAGTTTATTGGAATCTGTTGGCCAGTATGAGGGTTCATCCGTACTCAGGACGTGTAGTTTATTATTGTCAATGCTTTTTTTCAGTTCTCTTCCTCTGGGTAGTGTTACTCGAGAACCCCAATAAACGTTTTTGGCGTTCCAGTCTCCGCCACATATGAATCTTTGACCAAGTGTTCTGAAGAAGTCTGTAAAGCCATCTTCCTTTAGGATGTGCTTAGGAGGACAATATATTGCGGATAGAGTTAGTGAGCTCTGCTTATCCTGAACTATTACTGTGGTAGCCTGTATTTGGTCAGTTTTATACTCCTCTAGAACGTCATGTTTTATGTGATTTTTAATAATGACTGCTGTCCCTGCATGTGCAGTTCCATCGGGATGAAATGTGGAATATATACTATAATTCCAGAAGGTACATAAATGATTAGATGTTAGGTGTGCTTCAGAAACTAGAAGTACATCAATGTCATGTAGTTTAAGGACTATCTCTACGTCTTTTTGAAAAATTTTGATTAATACATTTATGTTCCAGGTCCCAACTCTAAGTGTAGCCATTTCATCGGACAAGTTTACTGATAATTGTTGTGAGTAAATTCATCATGGTCGACATCTGGTCTAGTAATTTGTCTAGCTTTTGAGCCTGTTGTGTGATCAATTTGGGTTCATTTTTAGTTGCTTCTGCATTTGTCATTCCATTTTAATTATGGAATTAATAACTATGGTGTACCCCAAGGAGGTATTGTAGGCTCTTTATTATTTATTATTTACATTAATGACATGCCCAAAGAAACAAATCACCCGATGGTTTTATTTGCTGATGATAGCACGGTCCTTTTTAGTGACAGTAATGATGCGACGACACTTGAGGGAGAGATAAACCGCTGTCTACAAGTTATAATAGAATGGATGTCCGGGAATAATTTAAAAATAAATATTGACAAAACTAAAATAATGACTTTTGAGCAAAGGACAAATCATAAAAAACCTGACGTAAAATATGATGACAAAGTAATTTCAGAAACGACAACCACAAATTTTTTAGGTGTAGAACTGGATAGGGACATGTCATGGAAAACCCACACTGATAGTGTATGTAAACGCCTGAGTCAGCATTCATATGCATTACGGAATCTCACAAAGGAGGTACATCAAAAAGTTTTGGTTACGGCGTATCATGCTTATGTTACGTCCACGCTGCGCTACGGTATTATATATTGGGGTAACTCCACGAACATGGAGTCGGTGTTTAGAGCGCAAAAAAGGTGTGTTAGGGCAATATGCGGTATTCAGAGCACGGAAAGTTGTAAACCGTTTTTTCCATATTTTCGTATATTAACTGTAACCTGCCTGTACATATACGAGGTGGTTCTATTCGTAAAAACAAACTTGCACTTATTTCAAAAACTACATAGCACGCGACATAAAAATAAAATAAGCGGTATACAACACAAAAAAGCGGTATTCCATAAAAACTTTCTCGGAATGGCACCACAGATTTACAACAAACTACCTGATTCTCTATTAAATATTAATGATATAAATAAATTTAAAAAGCAACTCAATAATTATCTGATGAAAAAGACATACTACACAATGAATGAGTACCTGTCAGATAGAAATGTGTGTGTATACTAATAATACATACCTATTGTTATGGTGAATACTTGGGTCCGATTTACTTTATAACATTATTTAATATATTATACTTTTTATTTCTGTATTGTTCATTAGACATAACTAAATTATTAAGACATTACAAAACTCTGACATTACTTACTTATGTATTTGAAATTATGACATTGTATAACTTATTAGTTTTTAATTTATGACATTTTATAACATATTAACTAAAATTTATGACATTTAATAGAGTATTATTTTGAAATTATGACATCGTTTAGAGTATTAATTTGAATTTATGACATTGTACAGGGTATTAATTTATGAGATTTTGTGGTACCTATTAATTTGACTTTATGAGATTGTATAGTGTAATAGTTTGCAAAGGGTATTAATTAGAATTTATGACATTGTGTATTTTTAATGATAATTTTGCATGCCTAAATTGGTGCAACACAGTGGACTGCGCATTCACTTGACATCTGGAAATGTATTATTATGTACTGTGTTGAGCAATAAATATATTTGAATTTGAATTTGAATTTGAATTTTTGTCATTAAGATAATGTGTTGGCTCTTTATTCTCGAATTGTGGTCTATTTTGTTCGATTGCGGATAAAATTTTGGGTACTGCGCGGGGTATGGTTTCAAATTCAAATCTTTATTGCGTAACACATGTGTTTAACAAGATCTTATAAATAGTAATATAGTTCAAATGGACCCTGTCGGGCACAGCAATTGAGTAAAAAATAAGTACATTTAATTAATATTACATAATAAGAAAAATATTTTAAAATTAAATGATGTGACAAAATAACTTTTGTAAAATATTTTTTTATTTTTATTGATGGATGAGATGCGTTTGCTCTTGACTCTAGTCTAAGTCATAGGTGATAGAGACAGAGTCGACGATGGAGTGAGCTTACCCAGAAGAAGCCTGTTTACTCTAACTAATAAAAAAACTACTACTTACTTACTTTAAATAAGATAAAAAAATATGTTTATTTCAATCACAAAGGGCATTTCGATACATATTATTGGAGATCACCTTTTAAGCAAGGAATTGCTTGTATTAGGAGACTCCGCAATTTCACTTATCATTACTTTATGCAATTGAAATGTAGACAATGTAAACATGCAAGACTAAAAATAAAAGGGTAACTTAAAATTATACAAAGAGGTCTGCAAAACAATGAGCGTTAAAAAAGCCCAAGACCGCGTATTAACGTGTGGTATGTATGCCACGAGTGAGTGTGTGAGTCAGTGTGTGAGTGTGAATAGTGAGGTTGTGTGTTGTTCGAGTTATAATATGCAAAGTTTTGTTCACCTGTCCTAATGTATATCCAGTCCTTATAAATACAAAAGTGTGTCAGTTTATTTATTTGTTTTTTTATTAGTTACGCTTTCACGCCGAGATGGCTGAACAAATCCGAATGAGATGTGGGACTTTGGTAGATCATATCCTGGGTTAGGACACAAGATCCTTCCGACCCGACACTCCCATGGGATCGAGACCTGGTTGTGCGGGTAAAACCGAAATGTCATGGCAGTATAGCCAGGTGTAAGCGTAAGTCCAAATGTCCAAATGTAGGTTGTCGGATTGCCGGATTAGCCCTGCGACAATGTCTTGAGATCGAAAAAAGCCAATTAAAACTTATTTCACTAACTATGCTCACAACAATCCAAATGTAACTAATTTTGTTTATTGCAAAGTAGATACAATAGATTCTACATCGTTGTAGGTTTTAGCTTTAAGCCAATCGGTAACAACCTTTTTACAGTCTCGGAGCTTCATGGAATAAATACGTAATTCTTTATTTAACAAGTTGTATAGGTAAGAAGATTGACTGAGTATTGTCTTTTAGCGAAAGCAGATCTAACTTTGACAGGTGGAGCGACTAAATAGCTCCTTCTGCTTTTATGCTTAGAGGGATCATATGGGAGGGATGTGTGTTTCCTTAGTATAAGTTGGAGCAAATAAAGCTTTCTTACAGGCAAGAGATCAGAAAACTGGTAGAGGCGTTGGGTTGGGTATCTATAGTGTTTAAAGAACATGACCTTGAGTAATGTTCTCTGCGCCCTCTCAAGTTCTAAAAACTTCATTTTGTTGTGCCTCCTCAGCAAGATAGACAGTAAATGAGGATCGATTGGGCCAGTGATATATATACTTGCTTCAGAAGTTGCTTTGAAGCCGCATGTCACAGTGTTTTAAAAGTCCATACCAGTTTCCTAACCCTTTTCATAATAAGTTCGGTATGCATGTGCCAGGACAGGCGCTGGTCAATCATAACACCCAGATATTTAGTATGTTGTAATCTGTCAATTTTCAGACAAGAGCAGTCGGGGGTTTGGGGGATGAGACAGATGTGGATTTTTATTTGCAAATCTTGAGACGGCTGCGTGCTAATATACTTTGTAAAGCAGATGTAGTTGGATTTGGAGGCATTCAGTGTGAGGAGACTATGATTTAGCCAAGCTGCTATCTTCGCAAGGCCATCCTCGGCCAACCTTCCAACGTCAGTCCAAGTCTTAGCTGTGAAGACAATGGCAGTATCGTCAGCGTATGAAAATATAAGCCCGCCATCAATCTTCATGTTGCAGAGGTTATTGATGTAGATAAGGAATAAGGTCGGCCCGAGGACACTGCCCTGGCCGACTCCAAAAGTTACGGTTGACTCGGAACTGGTGCACTTCGCAATTTTAACCGTCTGTTTGCGATTTTTGAGATAGGATTTAAAAAGTTCAAGAGCGGTTCCCCTTATACCGTTGCGTTCTAGCCTATGTAAAATTAAGGGGACAGACACTGTGTCAAAGGCCTTTTAAAGTCCAGAAAATGTATGTCAAAGATTAGTTACAAAATTCAAATAAAATGATAAAATGTCAATCAAAATAATAAAAATGGCGATGTCAACAAGATAAAATACAATTTAATATGTCGAGCACAGTAATATAGTGTAGTCATAAATACCTAGCTTAATATATACACTTAATATAATTTGAAAAATTCATTACGTAAGTTTTTATTTTAAATAAATGATGCCACAGAATAACAATGATAAAATAATGAATGTCAAAATAAAGTTTAGTTATATAGTCAAATAATGGGCGAAAAAAAAAATAACATCAAAACAGATATTAAAAATAAAAATGGCAATTTCAAAACAATTAAATAAAATACAATTTGTCAAAATACAATTAATTATGAAGTGTACCTTCAACCAGATCCCATAGCTGACATGTCAAATCAAAATGGTAACGTCTCCGGATAGTCACGTTCGAAAGTCATCATTAAAAAATCCATTCAGTCTATAATAGCATCTATCAACCAACAATTTCTTGAGACGTCTAAGGAATATTTTTTCATTTTTCTCGATTTTAATGTCATTGGGTATTTTGTTATAAATTTTAATAAACATGACATGAGAGCTCGTGCTGTGTAATTTAAACTTTGACGATGGTATTACGAGTGTATTCTCAAAGCGTGAACGCGGTGCGTATCGGCGAGGTTGGTCATAAAGTTTTTTGGTTAAAATTTGGATTATGTCTTACAAATTTACAGCTTTCTAGAATGTAGATGGATATCAGCGTTAGAATTTCAAGGAAGTGGAGTTGAGTGGTGCAGATTCTTGATAACGAATCGGTAGCATCGTTGATCCTTCCTCAATTAAATAAACATCAATATTTTTTATTTTTTTTCACATAGGCCTACATGAGCACTTATAAAACGTCGAAAAAAGGTGCACGGTTCGGGTTGGTCGTTTCCTATGGAGAAGAACCGGCAAGAAACTCCATGGTTACTCTTTTAATAAATGGTTTGGTTTTACAATATTTCCATGTTACAGCATTAGTACTATGGGGGGACAACGTAGGACCGACAATAAGTCGTAAGAAACTAAAAAAAAAAAATTATATCTATACCATACCAATATTATAAAGAGGAAAGATTTTTTTGTTTGTTTGATTGTTTGTGCCGAATAGGCTCCAAAACTACTGGACCGATTTCAAAAATTCTTTCACCGCTGGGAAGCTACTCTATCCGCGGGTGACATAGGCTACTTTTTATCCCTGTATTCCCACGGGAACGTGAACTACGCGGGTGAAACCGCGCGGCGTCCTCTAATAATATATAAAAAAGTTAACAAATGTTAACTAACATCTAGAAGGCCTACAATGTTCACACATTCACAAAATAATCGGTAAACGAATCTGTATAGATTAAACAGTATAATGTATAGTATAGTATAGTTAGTAGTTACTGTATAGTTTTTGCCTTTGTATAAAGGCAAAAAATTATATATATATCAGTGCTGTAAGTATTCTTAGCAAAGGGCTATAAAGATGATTGCGAACTATTGTAAAAAGTCCAATTAAAAGAAGAAAAACAAAAAAAAATCTTCAACGTAGTCCTTGATTTTATAATATGCTTTTTTAATAAGAACACGTTTGATGTGATTTTTTAACTTTCCATCGGTCAGTTCTATAACTGACTTTGGCAACTTGTTATAAAAGCGTATACTGTTTATAAGAAAAGACTTGCTAGTTTTAGTTAATCTGAATTTGGGTATTACAATTTCGTGCTTACTGCGTGTATTTAAATTATGGAAGTCGCTTCTAGTTTTGAAAAGCCCCCGATTTTTGCGGACATACAAAATACATTCCAAAATATAAAGTGAAGGTAGAGTCAGTATATCGATCTCTTTAAATTTTTCTCTGAGGGACTCGCGAGGACCCATTTTATAGATCGCGCTTTTATAGATGTATGCCCTCTTTTGTAATATGAAAAAAAACTTTTTTGCAAAAAAATACTACCGACTTTTTTTGGCTTTAGGCGCGATTATTTTTCCATTTTTTTATTGTTGTGAATATTTTCTAAATATGGCCGATTAAGATAGGATTTACCAACCACTGCTTTAATAGAGTTTTATGTTTTGGAAAATGTTATCCTCCTTTTTTCTGCGCAAACTGCGGCATACTCGATTTTATATTTAATCGCACTTCTAAGGCATTAGAAATGATTTTAATTCAAACTTTGCTTCCGTGCGCGTAATAACCACGTCTAACAGCTATACTTCTGGACCTTGTTCAACAGTGGTGAGCAATAAAATGGTAGCCCTCATTCAGCCATGTTGGTAATTGACCTGGCTGGCCAAGTGGTAGCAAGCGTTACTGCTGACCAGGACCTCATGGTCGATCCTCGGGTTCGATTCCAGAGTCGTAAAAAAGTCTTATTAGGTCTTGAATTTCTCAGTAAATGCCCGTGGTCTGGATTTGTATTGATGGCAATATACTCCCCCATATTACATGGGAAATTAATCACCCTGGTATTCAAAGCACTAAATACGCCGAAAAAAAACCCGACAATGCGGCAATGTAAAGATGTACCGAAAACGTCGGTAAACAGTGCCTTTAGACTTAGATGCAACTCCCTAGGTAGCACATCAAGCAAAGAAATGCAAGAGCCGACGAAAACAAAACAGCTTGAGGTCAAAAATGCAGTTACGGCCCCAAGAGACCAACTGTCACAACCATCAGCTAACGATACTAGTACATCTCGTCCACCCGAATGGCAAAGAGTTCCTTCTACCAGAAGCAATAAGTGCAAGAAACTCTCACAATCACCCTCGCCAGAGGCGATCAAAACCTCAAATAAATATAGTGGCCTACAAATAGATCTCACCGAAGAAGAAAGCGCACCAAAACAAAAACGCCCTAATAAACCTCCACCAATTATTCTGTACGGCGTTGAAGATGTCAACAAATTTACAGACCTCCTACACACTGTTGCAAATAAGGGAGAGTTCATCTTTAAAATCGTCAACAGAAATCAGTTGAGAATTAATAGCCTGGACATTGAGGCTTACAAGAAAATAATGACCGTGAAAAAGGCCTCATTGGACACACGTTCAACAGGATTTTTGATAAGTAAGAAGTCGCTGAGACATTAGAAAATTTCTTTACCAACATTCCGTTAGAGTTTACGAAGTCTCTTCTCTCCTCATCGAAATTAGCTGAAGCTCTTCTTAAAGAAAACTTTACTAAAGACATACCAACCTTTAAATTTAAACCAATATGTCTTGATACAATTAAAAACGCGTTCAAAAGTCTGAATATAAAAAATACTGAAGACTTATGGGGGATATCCGTTAGGGTTCTTGTAGATATTATTGATTCGATTGCTACTGTCCTTACAGGCATATTCAATCAATGTTTGGACAGCGGCAGGTTTCCTGACTTAATGAAGCACAGTAAAGTATTACCAATTTTCAAATCAGGCTGTAAGAGAGATCCCTCTAATTAAAGACCTATATCCGTGCTTCCAGCATTGAGTAAAATCTATGAAAAAAACATGCTGGACCAGATGTTGTCTCACTTCAATTCTAATGGGATCCTGCATAGTCAGCAGTTTAGTTTCACGAAAGGTAGGTCGACAACGGATGCGGGAGTAAAACTCATCAGCCACATCTTGGAATCTTGGGAGAAGTACCAGGATGCCATTGGGGTTTTCTGTGATCTCTCAAAAGCGTTCGACTGCGTCGACCACAACACACTGATCTGTAAATTACACCACTAAGGCATTTGAGGACGAGTTGCTGGTCTCGTGCTTTTCTATTTATCAAACAGACAGCAAAAAGTAAATTTTAATGGGGCGACGTCCTCCGGGTCTCTAGTCAAGATGGGCGTGCCCCAAGGTTCAATTCTCGGCCCTTTCCTCTTTCTTGTTTACATTAATGATATCCCCTTTATGATGGCCAAATTATCGGTTAAAATTCTATTTGCTGATATTACTTCGCTAATTTTGAAAATAGGTAGGTAAGATACGGATGTCTTACATATCAACGAAAGTCCTATTATTCTCTCAAAATGGTTCGTAGCTAACAATCTCTTACTGAATGCGAAAAAAACAAAATGTCTTAAGTTCTCTTTACCAAATGTACCACAACGTGAATTCAAATCATGACGGCAAAAATCTTGAAGTTATAACGGAAACTGTATGCTTAGGGATTACTATCGATTCAAAATTGCAGTGGGGCGCGCACATTAGAACTCTTTTGGGTAGGTTAAGTTCAGCTGCATATGCAGTAAGGAAAATAAGGCAGTTAACCGATGTAGCAACAGCTAGGTTAGTATACTATGCTTATTTCCACAGTATTATGTCTTATGGCATTCTGCTGTGGGGATCAGCAGCAGGTGTTGACTCATTTTTAACCGACTTCCCAAAAAGGAGGAAGTTCTATGTTCGACTTCAAGTTTGTTTTTTTTCTTTTTGTTTATGTTCACCGATATCTCCGTCAATTGTGGACCGATTTTGAAAATTCTTTTTTTGTTTGAAAACGTATGTTCCGAAATTGGTTCCATTTTAATTTGGTGGAGATCTGATGAAGAACTTTGGAGATATACAACAGAACTCTTCAATAAATAACGGCAAATCTCTCGGGATTACTGCAATCGCATGTCTGTTTATTGTTTATACCATTTCATAACATAACATCACGCAAGTACGCTCTTAAGGGGTACGCAGATCTCTCATTTCAGCGGTTAAGTTCAAGTTTTATGAAATCTATTTCAGCGTTATAGTTACCTTACTAACTTGCCTATTAGGTAGGTACAACTAAAAAGTGAAAAAAAAAAATAAAAAAAAATCCAAAAAAATACTACCGACTTCCAAATACAAAACTACAAAGTGAAAAATAACTTTATTTTTTGAAGTCGGTGTCCATAACGCAAAAAATTGGCACCTAGTAAAGACAAACTCTAACGGAATGTTGGTAAAGAAATTTTTTAATGTCTCAGCGACTTCTTACTTATCAAAAATCCTGTTGAACGTGTGTCCGATGAGGCCTTTTTCACGGTCATTATTTTCTTGTAAGCCTCAATGTCCAGGCTATTAATTCTCAACTGATTTCTGTTGACGATTTTAAAGATGAACTCTCCCTTATTTGCAACAGTGTGTAGGAGGTCTGTAAGTTTGTTGACATCTTCAACGCCGTACAGAATAATTGGTGGAGGTTTATTAGGGCGTTTTTGTTTTGGTGCGCTTTCTTCTTCGGTGAGATCTATTTGTAGGCCACTATATCTATTTGAGGTTTTGATCGCCTCTGGCGAGGGTGATTGTGAGAGTTTCTTGCACTTATTGCTTCTGGTAGAAGGAACTCTTTGCCATTCGGGTGGACGAGATGTACTAGTATCGTTAGCTGATGGTTGTGACAGTTGGTCTCTTGGGGCCGTAACTGCATTTTTGACCTCAAGCTGTTTTGTTTTCGTCGGCTCTTGCATTTCTTTGCTTGATGTGCTACCTAGGGAGTTGCATCTAGGTCTAAAGGCACTGTTTACCGACGTTTTCGGTACATCTTTACATTGCCGCATTGTCGGGTTTTTTTTCGGCGTATTTAGTGCTTTGAATACCAGGGTGATTAATTTCCCATGTAATATGGGGGAGCATATTGCCATCAATACAAATCCAGACCACGGGCATTTACTGAGAAATTCAAGACCTAATAACACTTTTTTACGACTCTGGAATCGAACCCGAGGATCGACCATGAGGTCCTGGTCAGCAGTAACGCTTGCTACCACTTGGCCAGCCAGGTCAATTACCAACTTGGCTGAATGAGGGCTACCATTTTATTGCTCACCACTGTTGAACAAGGTCCAGAAGTATAGCTGTTAGACGTGGTTATTACGCGCACGGAAGCAAAGTTTGAATTAAAATCATTTCTAATGCCTTAGAAGTGCGATTAAATATAAAATCGAGTATGCCGCAGTTTGCGCAGAAAAAAGGAGGATAACATTTTCCAAAACATAAAACTCTATTAAAGCAGTGGTTGGTAAATCCTATCTTAATCGGCCATATTTAGAAAATATTCATAACAATAAAAAAATGGAAAAATAATCGCGCCTAAAGCCAAAAAAAACTATGACATTTTTCATTTTGAAGATCTTACACTACACCAGTGCCCCTAGCCGGTAGCCCTCATTAAGAAAGAACTTACTTTAATGACAAATCCATTGCAAGGCATGCCAGAGCTGCCAGGCCGGGAACCTTTGGAAGATCCCAGCTCATTACAAATACTGCCAGCTTCGGACATACCGTACAGCTGGAGTACTGACACTAGATTCGGTACCCTGGAAGATGAGAATAAATACATAATTATAAGAATCGAGGGTATTTTTTTGGTATCATCATTGTTGAGGCACTGAAGATAGACGAGTCCAGAAGAAGCTATTCAACTGTCTCACGGCATAATTTTCACTGATCTGCATATCAAGCAAAAATAGAAGCAGTAAATGGTGGTGTGACTTCGTGTGACACTCCTGTACCTCAGAAAGCAATTAAAGATTTTAGAGATTAGTCCTGCGCCAAATAATCTCTCTCCATCCGTGTAGGTTGACGTCACATCGAACGTTGAAATGAGACTAAAGGAACAGACAGCGGACCTGTTTTCTCAAACTCTTGTACACTATAATATCTCTTCAAACTTGGCTAATCTTGAGATTGACCACCGTGAACGAAAGGACATGGCTAAATAGAAGTATGGACGACAACCCTAGCAATGTAATATTAGTATTTTGTATAAAGAAAGTTTCAGTAGCTTTTTATATCTTTACAATCCTGAAAATAAAATCATAGAAACTCCTACATCAATAGGTATACAAACTTGTAAAAGAGTAAGATTTTGCTATGAACTTTTAGACGAGGCGTTTGTTTACAAACTTCAACAAACTCCTTTGGTTCACAAATAGGGTGGGCGAAACATCAGAAAACATTGTCTACTTCAGCTTGGTTTTTAGATAATGTACTTGTAAGATTAATAGAATAATTTATTTATTATAAGTTACACCGCACCGTTTGCATTACATACAAAACAGTTTGTAGTAAACAAAGAAAAAATAAAGGTGCTGGTTTGTAAGCCTATTACAGGTATACGCAGCTTACACCATATGGTCAGAAAGACAAAATTATAAAAAAATATAAATATTAATCTAAACTTAAAAAAACATAGTAAAAATAAAATCATAAAAAATTAAAAACAGACAGAATTAAAAAAAGGAAAATGAAGTAGGATGTATATGTTCGTAATTAGACTAAGTTGAAGTATTTGCACACTCCCGTACCTCCGAGATTGCTCTTCTAAACTTATTCAGTGAAACACCGTGTAAGTCAGTTTCTGGTGTTGTACAAAAACTATTATAGCTTCTACACATGCGGATAAGTGGAGCGTTGAGACCTCGGTTGGTTTTGCGGAATGGAATATGAAGTAATTTTGTGATGGGATGTCTGGGTAGTTTTGAAGGGACTGAATATTGGATACATTCTACTATAAGTCAGAATTTTAATTCGATTCCAGATTTGACATTAGCTACTGTCATTTTGTGAAATAATGATACCACATATAGTGTAGTGATGAACACAAAAATCGATAAACAATCGAAAAACAAAATGAGCTGGAAAAAAGCTGCCATTCAAGAATGGCTTTTAAATAAAAATATTCATTACGAACCAGATATGGTTAAAGCTACGTTTTTAGAACTGATTCCACATAACGAGTCTTTTAATAAGTACGCTGTAGACGAAATGGCAGCACAACATGGGATCACGGTTTTAAGACTGCCCCCTTACCATTGCGAGCTAAACCCTATCGAATTGATATGGGCGCAGGTAAAGGGGCATGTAGCTCAAAATAATAAAACTTTCAAATTTACAGACATGAGAAATTTATTTCAGGAAGGCATTCAAAAAATTACGGCTACCGAATGGTCTAAATTCGTATCCCATGTTGTCAAAGAAGAGGAAAACATGAGTAGGCTAGATATGTTAATTGACAATATCACAGACACATTTATAATAAATGTTACAGAAAGTGACAGCGATAGCGATAGCGATGACGGCGACAATATATAAAATAAATTATTACCATAATACATCTCTCTGTTTTATTTGTCATGTTCCTTCATGATCACATTTTTTTATTTATTTCACACACAATTATAAAAGAAAAGTCTCAGATCGTTAATTAATCGTCAAAACTAAATTATCGGTTCAGAAATATTTAATTTCCTGATATACTTAGTTTACGAGAGTAAAATTATAAACGAGAAGAATCGATCCGGAAATATTCCATTTCCATATCGAATAATTTTGCAACGTCACTATTTAGTACTTGTCATAACGTTGCAACACTGAAATTGTCAAATCTGGAATCGAATTAAAATTCCGAGTTATAAATCACTACACTTAATAAACCCGTTTGCTACTTTGTAAAGGAAAATTAGATCACGCGTACGGCGACGGTCACGCAGTGTCTTTATTTTGAAAAAGTGTAGGCGCTGTAAATACGGACAGCGATGACTAATTCGCCTAGATATAAATGCAAGATGTTTAGTGAAAGCTCTTTGAATTTTTTCAAGTCTTTGCGAATGGACAGCGTAGAGTGGCTTCCAGGCGACACTGGCGTATTCCAAACGACTTCGCACTAGGGTGTTGAACAAAACTATTTTGGTCTTTGGTTGTTGGAAGCCTCTTGTGTTGCGTTTAACAAAACCCAGCATCTGCGCAGACTTCTTTAAGACGTCGTTGATGTGTGGCTTGAAGGTGAGCCCATCGTCCACTAGAACCCCTAAATCCCGTATTTCTCCAACCTTTGCCAACGAGGTGTCGCTTAATGTGTAGATAATAATCTGCATTTACTACATATCAGTTTAATGAATGCACCTACATTAACTGTGATAATTAATTAATGAATATTTGAATGTTACGAGCTAGGAAGAAATTTCTATACATGCTAAGGGCAGTTTTTTAGCCATGTCCTTTGGCCACGAGGATTAACAATAAGTAATAGACAAGCGTGTTACTCTCCTACTAGCAAAGACCTTTTATTCTATAGAGAAGGTACTACCATCGCCACGCTTGCTTAAATCTACTACAAATCCAGGTTTTCCAAGATATTTTCCATCTCCGATGTCAGCAATAATCACAGACTTTTTTTGAAATTACAGTCGGTAATAGCTGTTACCTGATCCACCCTGCCGTTAGCCGACCAACAAAAATTTAGACGATTTTGAACCTACTGCAATTAGCAGTGGATAAGGGTTATTCGATACGCATGAGCTCATCGAACTATATCGACTTGTTAAAGGTAGACAAATATTATAGAATACAGTTATGCAAATTTGATCTTTAACACGTAACATTAGGATAGGTTAGAGTTTGAATTATTAAATAGATTCTAAGTTGAGGATTTGAACTCGCATCTTGTTCGCCTCAAACTTACACACGAACCACGAGACCAGATCTACTTGAAAATAATCGTCAAAGTAAGCTATTAGTAGCAATGACACTAACTATATTATAACACTCTGATAAACACCATCACTCACACATACACCAAACACACACACACAAACACACCATCACATCATCACATTTACTACCACTGTTCTTGTTTTGGGGCAATTAAATAGTTTTTCTTTGGTCTTACAGTATAAAAATTAAAATCGCATAACAAATAGTTATAAATATAAAAATCCTAACGCTAACGTTTTAAAGATCAAATTTGCGTATCTGTATTATTTTTGTATTTGTTCATCGAGTAGCGCTAGTCTGATAAACTCCTACAAATTAAATAATTCTTTATGTCAAAGGCGGGAAATTCAAATTAGTTCGTGTTTAGGGTAAGTCAGGTAGCAGCTATTACCGACAGAACATTAATGATAAATTTACATAACAAATATGCCCGGATTTGAACCCACAAACTCAAGCACAAGAGATGAAGTCTTAGTCACTGGGCCATCACCACGACTAATTGACACTTATGGCCAAATATTTGGAAACTTACCTCTGTCTGATAGCGTTGACTTCTTCCTCTCTAATATAAGTACTGGAGGTCACGATGTACTCTACGCTGCTGATGTCATAGCTGCTCAAGATGGCCGATTTTATCATCTCTGTGATTATCATAGGTGCGAGTAGCAGGATTTTAATCTGAAAATGAAAATAAAAACTCGAGTGAGTTTAGGAGTCTACTCAGTGGCTCATCTTCATCATCCGTAGCCTTACTCCACCCGCTGCTGTGCATAGGCATAGTGCATAGTCCCAATATCTACGTTCCTGCGTCGACCTCATCCAGGTTCTCCCTGCGATGGCAACAATGTCATCTGCCTATCTCAACGCTGGACGACCAACATTTGTTCTGCCAGTCCTTGGACGCCACACGATCATTGGCCTACTCCACCACGCCTTGCCATATGTCATGTCCAACTTCATTTGAGCTCCATTATCTCAATCAGTGGCTACATTTGTCACTCCGTATCGACATGCGCCAGATATGGCCAGCTCAGTTACATTCTAGTTTAGAATAGGTACCGGTGACACAGTAGGCCTAGAAAAAGATGACGTGGCGATTTAAACTCCTATCTTTAAATATCCTTTAGGATTGGGCAGATGTAGCAAAGATTGAGAGACATGGCAAGGTGAAAGGGACGTTTTTGCTCTGCAGTGGGGCACCACAGGTTTATTATACACAGAATATTGAAACGGCTACTCCAACATAGCCCGACTAGCCAACTAAATAAACAAATGAATGATTGACCTTATACTTCTGAATAGCTTCCAGCATTGCCTTTTCCCCACCGCTGGGATTGTTCACTATTGTAGCAGCCGCTCTGAGAGAGGCAAGTCCATACATTAAGCCGTATGTGTAGTAAAATTCTCTGGAGTTATAAATACCCATGCCTGTGAAGCTGAAACGGTAGAAAATAAAATTTTGCGTCAAGACACCAGCCATGGTCAAACATGTTAAGCCACTAAAATACTTTGTAACACCTATAATCATATCATGTATAATTAATTGTATATTATCTAGACATGTTTTTAGGGCTCCGTACCGAAAGGGTATAAAACGGGACCGTATTACTAAGACTCCGCAGTCCGTCTGTCTGTCTGTCACCAGGCTGTATCTCATGAACCATGATAGCTAGACAGTTGAAATTCTGTTGCCGCTATACTAAAAATATGTGTTATACTAAAAACAGAATAAAATAAATATTTAAATGGGGCTCCCATACAACAAACGTGATTTTGTTGCCGTTTTTTCGATAATGGTACGGAACCCTTCGTGCACGAGTCTTACTTGCACTTGGCCAATTTTTCAAAAATCTGAATCTGAAGAATAATCAAAGTACCTAAGTTTCTTAATTTTTCACTTTGCAATGTGAGCTTTTCGCAGCTACGCTCCCGAGAGCTATCCTATTTTACGGAGTTAAAACTATCCTATGATATATTACTATACTCATTGATAGTGTAGTTTTCTTCTAGATCAGCAATGTCCGTAATCAGACAGCGCTTCCAGAAATAATTTCCTACAAACAAACAAACAATTTTGCCTCTTGACCTTTTTTTGGGTGGAGAAATGCTCATGCATACTGCGCTTCCAAGGGGAGAAAGCGCAGTTATGTGGGACTCCAACCCACTAAAACTCCACGGTGTCCTCCTGTGCCGCATAAGGGGGGAACACGGGCACCGCGAACTTGCCGCGGCTGTACGTCACTGGAACCTCCTCTGGGGTGTACCTTCCATCACCGGTGCATCAGAACACACTGTACGCCGTCCCGCCGTCCCGTACCGCCCCAGGGACCAAACCAGCACATGGGCGCCATATGACCCCGTGTATGGCACCCTTGGTTCCCCTGTGACGGGTCACAGGGGAATAAAAACAAAGACCTCTTAAATGATCTTAGACACTCTTTATTTCTAATAGCTGCTGGAATACTGTTATATATTTTTGGGGCCATACCTAGCACACTTTTGCTGAAAAATGCGGTTTTATGAGAGATAACATGAATGGTATTCTGATTAGCTGATATCAGCCGAAAGACGTCCACTGCTGGGCATAAGCCTCTCCCAAGCGTGGCCACATTGACCGGTCACGTGCGTCCCGCATCCAGCTGATCCCCGTAAGCTTCACCAGGTCATCGGTCCACCTGGTGCGAGGCCTTCCACGTCTTCCGGTTCGCGGTCACCACTCCAGAACTTTTCAGCCCCATCAGCCATCCGTTCTGCGAGCAACGTGCCCTGCCCACTGCCACTTAAGTTTGGCAATTTTTTTTACGAAGAATTCGGTTCTTCGTTCAAATTTAACTTGCAAGATTTTATTACAGATACCAGGACAGATGAAAATATATATAATAACTTTTGTTTTTTTTTTGTATTATTGATAGGCTCGCGATTGACCACTATCTCACCTGATGGTAAGCGATGATGTGGTCGATGGTGAACACGGCCTAGAAGTAATCTTTTCACTATTGACTTAAAGATTCCCAGAATGTAGCTATCAGAAAATACAGACTTCTGCAGGGAATTCCACTCATCTGTACGCACAACAAAAGTATTCCCAAAACGCTTTGTGCGTACGGGTGGGATGTCCACCATGTACAGACGATGCATCGCCGTTGCTTTTACAGTCCGGTTGTGGAAAGGGCTAGGCGGAATCAAATTGTGCAGTTCCATCGAACACGCCCCGAAATAAAACCGATTAAAAACCGACAGGTTGGCAACTCGGCGAAGATGTTCAAGACTTTGGAGCCTTGACTCGATCAGTTTCTGATTGCCGGTGAGCCTCTTGGCCCGTTTCTTATCGATTCAAATGCATCAAGCTGGTATTTGGCAGATCCATCCCAGAGATGAGAGCAGTACTCCACGCAAGATCGAACTTGCGCTTAATACAAGTTAAGTAGCTGTTCTGGCGTGAAGAACCGTCTCACTTTCGCAAGGATCCCCAACTTTTTGGCAGCCAGCTGAGCCTTTGCCTCAATGTAAGGACCAAAATTGAGGGTCGATGTCAACGTAATCCCAATAAGCTCAAGATGGTCCATTATCGGAATCGGAACGGTCACTCCCCGAAAAGAAGGAGCCGGGTGGATTTGGTTCCTTTTGACGGAAAGATGACACGCCGATCAAGGACAGGTTCAAGCGCGATCAAGCCGCTGCTGCTGTTCAGCTTTAAACTTTTTACTGTAAAGCTTGTAAAAACACACGATTTCTGTGAGTAAAGTTTCGGGAGCGAAACTGTTGGAAAATCTACATAATATAATAAATAATAATCAAGGATACTCACTCATCCGTCATCATATTCTGCGCATTCAATAGAAACGCCAAATGCGTTACAGGAATACCTTTCGGTAGACCAGTAGTCCCTGATGAGTAGACTATGAAGGCCAGGTCTTCCCACCCGTTCACAGGCACTGGCTGGAAGTCCTCAAGCTTCGCTGTCTCCTTCAGAAAGTCCTTGAAGAGAATGGCACCATCTTGGGTATCGTTCCCGTATATAATGTAGTGTTCGATGCTCCCGACTTTATCAAACGTGGCTTTGTGGGTTTTGTAAGCAGAGAGTGAACAGAAGATGATTTTTGGACGGACTATATTCACTCGATGAAGGAGAGGGACTGTGGAGAAAAAGAAGTTGGTTAGAGCGTACGACAAAAAACCGAAGAGTATAATCTGCCTCTGAACGTTTGTGGACTAAGAGGAAGCCTTCGATTCGATCGAGACTTGAGCTGTACTGCAGTCTCTCTAACGGTAAAAATCCACTACCGGTATATCTAGGTGCTATCTAGTGCGACTTCAGGATCAGACCTGGGAACTTATTCTTCTGCAACAGATCCAGAACCAAATGTGAGACATGGAGACGTTATATCGCTGAAACTGTTCACCACTGGACTGGATGATGTCTTTAGGGTTCTGGACTGGAGAAGGCTAGGCAACAAAGTCAATGGCGACTAAATCACTCACCTTCGGTTTGCCGATGAATTAGTGGTCATGGCTGAGACTATAGGGGACCTCAGTACAATGCTTGATGACCTATCTTATTGAATGCCTATTTATCATCCACTCCTATCAAAATCGAAGACTCTACACGAAGTTTTAGACGATTATGTCCACCTGGGACAAACGGTGCAGTTAGTAAGGTCTAACTTCGAAAAAGATGTGAATCGTCGGATCCAAGTCGGCTGGGTAGTTTTCGGCAAGTTACACGGTATCGTCTCGTCCAACTTACCGCAGTGTCTCAAGACGAAAATATATTTATGACCAATATGTAGTCACCCAAAGGATAATGGAGAGGGCTTTGCTCAAAGTTTCCTTGCGTGATCGAATATGAAATGAAGACATCCACAAGAGAACCAGGGTGACCGACATAGCCCGAAAATATCCCACCGCACTATTCCCAAACCACTGCAACTCCTGAAAGCCAGAATCAACAGTGGCGACCACCAGAAAAGCGCCGAGGCAATGAAGCTCGACGAAGTCCCGGAGAATGAATTTAACTGTCTTGGATCCCGCAACGAAATTAATCAGAAAAGAAAATGGAGGAGTAAGAAGAAATACAAATTTCCACTTCCCTCTATATCAAGCAGGAGACAGAACAAACAAGACCAATAGGCACAAAGGGTCGTTTACAACTGGGATAAGCCCAGTTGCCTAGCACCACGGATAAAAATTGCATTAATATTAATGGGTCCTAACATTGTGAGCTGTTATATTTGATTCCAATAATAGGTATGGCAAAAGCGTTTGAACGCACGGAAATTTGTTCTAGTTTCCACAAGGTCCGTAAACACAACAACAAGTAAACAGCTCCTGATACAGCCTGTACATTATTCAACATAGTATTGCGTTCATTCTGCCAAAGAATACACTCCCATAAGATATGATGTGCAGATTGTACATATTCTCAGTCAGATGTAGAACACTGACATAATGGCGAGGCAACAAGCTTGAAGGAAAATAATTTACTTTTAAAGTTACCATGCCCTGTGAGAAATTGGGCAACACCGAAGCCCGAAAATATATCAAACTTAAGTGGCTTAAGTGGCGATATCAGCTGCCATTAACATATCAGAGCACATTAATCGCAGAACGGATCGTCGATGGGGCCGAAACAAGTGACATTCGGTATGATCGAAGGCGATAGTCGTAATGCCAAAATTTTAGGGATAGATCACAAGACTTTTCGATATTAATGTCAAGCAATATCCCATACACTTTTGGACATTTTTCCAATCGCTTTGGCCACGCTTTCGATGATTGAATGTCACTTGTCTTCGGCCTCGGAGTTGAAACCGCAAGCTGGAAGGCGTTGCGTTGCACGGCCTCAAACTAGGTGGACCGATTATCTGGTGAGTGGTTGCGGGAATCCGCTAGATGACGAGACGCAAGGGACCGGTCAATGTGGTGACATTTGGGGGAGGCCTCTGTTCAGCAGAGAATGTCTCTTGGGTAAAATGATGATGATGAATGTTGAGAGTGTTTAGCTGGTTCAGACAGCCTGATTAATCTGGTGAATCGAATGGTCAATATAACATCATACTCGTATTACCGATAAATTAGTCATAAATCACTTACAGCTGCCATAAGTTGGATCCGTTGGAGAAAACGTTGCACCTGCGCACATGATCCCCAGCACGGTAGGCATATACTCAAAATTCTTCTCACTGCAAATGCACACCACATCTCCCTTTCTGACGCCCATACGAGCGAGCGAGAGAGCGATATCAGCTGTCATTTGTGCTAACTCCCCGTATGACACCTTTTCTTCTGTGTCTGCGTTTATCTGAAAAAAAAAACATCACGATTTCAATTGGTTACACTCCTGGGACACAGGCCTCTTCTCTATGAGAGGGAGTGGACTGTACTGCACACGCGGGCACAGTACGGTGGATGTCATATGCCTTAAAAGTTTTGGTTCTACAACATGGTCACTAGCGGCACAGATAATATATTACTAGCGTACAGATACCTCCTCCTTCTACACAAAAAAATCATCCCGACGTAACTAGTGTTTTTCGTTGGATTATCAAACTCTTTTTAACCCCCGACGGAAAAAGAGGGGTACTATAAGTTTGACGTGTGTTGCTGTGTATCTGTGTGTCTGTGTGTCTGTGTATCTGTGTGTCTGTCTGTGGCATCATAGTGCCTCAACGGATGAACCGATTTTGATTTAGTATTTTTGTTAGAAAGGTGATTGTGTCGAGAGTGTTCTTAGCTATGTTTGAATATAATCGGTTCAGCCGTTCAAAAGTTATGGGCGTTTTACTGTTTGAATCGGGATGTTTGCGCAAGACAAATGTGTCGGGGGGTTTTTTAAATTTTGAAATTTTACTTGTACTAAAAGTACATCGAACGCGGTCGGTTCTGTCACAAGCAATAGATAGTGTTAGCAATGCCTTGCAAGTAAAAGTGTTTACTCGGTTCGTGAATAATTATTTCTTTAAATACAGTGACGATTTGTTTTACAGTATTTTTTTTTCACGTTTTTCTAGTTTCATTGTACCAAAATACGTTACAATACAAATTTGAAAAAAATAAAATGGAATGCCTCAGTAATTTAAAACCGCGCCATCTATCGAATGAATTTTAAATGATCCATTCAATAATCTTTGAAATGTGAATCGAGAGCCGAATATGCCTAAAAGGAGAGTTGATTAAGCAGAAAAAAAAATTTTTTAAATCAATTCTAGAAAATGTAAATTTTAGTTACACAAAATTCAATAAAAGATCGATGCATATCGCGCCATCTAGTGAAATTTATTTGAACCAAATTTTCTTTGCGAAATGAAAATCAGCACTGGGTGACGCCCAACTAAAGTTGAGTTGGTAACCCATTCGGTATGAGCACGCAATCTATGAACCTTGATTAGGTATACCTTTTATACTATTCTTCTGTATTAAATTGTGAGTGTTGTTGTTGTGTTGTGTCTGAATCAAATAAATGTGTTATATTCTACTCTATACTAACTGTGGCCGCGGCTTCACTCACGTGATACACTGACTGTCAATTGTAATGCAGGTGGCATACAATTGACAGCCACACGCTTGCTGTTTGCCACAAACAGTATTGAACAGCAAACACGTGCCGAACACTGACCACAATCACCCAACACAAACACGGCATCCACATGCTTGGCGAACGTGCTATACAAGCTCGTGGATGCCGATGATGATTCCGGATTGGCAAACATGGTAGACGACGAGTTTGTTGTGGTAGCGATTACTTTCGGGTTAAAATCCTCATGTTTCCTTACAATTTAGGTTAGGATACATAAAATGTTACGATTCGTAAATTTGACCACCACTATTACCTCCGTCCGCCACCCGCAAGCTCGCGCGTACTACTGAACTGAACAAGCGTCTAGATACATCGCAAACACGTTTGTAGAACACCCTTTGATTTGTGCATAAAAACCGACACCGATGCCGAACACGGGCGAACACAAAACAAAAACAGGCCAACACAGACAAACACCCATCCTCACGTTCGTGTTTGTTGTTTTCTGTTTGCCATTGTTCGCCAAGCGTGTGGAGGCGGCTTTATAATGTACAAATCAGTCGATAAAAAATGAGACAACAAATCCAAAAATCTCAGAAACACAATCTTATAGATAACTCAACATTTCCATATACTATTTTTTTAAGTTAGACCATCATTAATACAACTGTGAAAACCACATCCTATTCCCTGCTGTCGCTTTTGCGTCAACCGCGTACAAACCATTATATCCTCCGTGACAGACAAACACAAATTCAAAAAATAGTATTTTTGCCATCTATTTATTGCTGATATAAAGACCTCGTGGCAAAATAATAACAGCCGCACTGGTCGATCATAAAGGTCAAGCAACGCTTGACGAGGTCGGTCCATGGACGGGTGACTATTTCAACATACCGAGTTTCCTCCGTGCCTCAGAAAGCACGTTAAGCCGTTGGTCCCGGCTGTCAATAGAAGATCTTTGACAGTCTTTACGAGTAGTCAGAAGCTTGCGATCTGACTCCAGTCTTGCCAAGGGTTACCGTGTTACCCAGTTAATGGATTGTGGAGGTCAAATAGTCAGTCGATCCATGTAAAGCACTGGTACTCAGCTGAATCAGGTTAGACTGGAAGCCGACCCCAATATAGTTGAGTAAAAGCTAGGCAGATTGATTGCTGTTATAAAGACCACCCGTATAAAATTTATTAAATATCTTCAAAACACAGACATCACCTTACAATTTTATTAAATTTGTAGATGATTTGACTATTAATTAATAGGATTCTAAAAACTTAATTCGTGTCGGTGATTTTTTCTCAGCATCCAAATATATATATAATATGTTCAGCCAGCGAACACCGGGCTAATCTAGATTAAATTAACAAAAAATAATTATTGTTTTATTTTAATCATACACAAGCTTCCGCCAGCGGCATCGAGCGTGAATAATATTTTTTTATCCCAAGAGAACATTATACCGGGATGAAATGTTATTCCAGATTATTTCTATCTCTGTGCCAAATTTTCCAGATCCGTTCAGCCGTTCAGGCGTGATTGAGTAAAAAACATACATCTTCTTATTCTTTCGTGTGTGATTAACTCAAACTATACAACTATTCAGATTTTGTCTGACCAGTATGTAGCTTCTCGGACAGCTCTATCATTTGCTACGTTCAAATCCCGTAATGTGCAGGTGGTCGGGCATGAAAGGCAGACATACTTAATATTAGTAAAATTAATCAAGTATTCGTTATTTATAATCGGACAGTTCTATCATTTGCTACGTTCAAATCCCGTAAGGTGCAGGTGGTCGGGCATGAAAGGCAGACATACTCAATATTAGTAAAATTAATCAAGTATTCGTTATTTATTTGAACCTTATCATATTCATTGCATTTATCTCAGAAAAATCAGTCAGGTGTGCATATCTTAGGGTTATTGACCGATTGATACTGACAAATTGATATCGCGACCTTAACCAACCTTCCTTTGTCATTGCCTATTGGCAATTCCGCAAATAAAAATGAGTCAAGAAAAAAAAATGTGCAATATTTTTTTGTTTGCAGATACTTTCTGTTGTTTTGAATATTAATGCTATGTATGGCTATGGGCCGTTTTCTGAATTTATGTAGTGAAGAACACGTCAAAACCTAATTATATGTAAAAGTTTACAGATGCTCAAGCAAAAGTAGTTTTATAAATATTCAACTTCAAATTCTTAATTCAAAAATCTGGAGTAAAACAGAAGGTGAATATGAAGCGACGATGGCGCACGTCTGCCTTGAAGTAACCTACCCTTGACTTACAGACTTTTGAGGAATCAGATCATAACTATCGGGAAACACAGACTCCGGCAGGGAATTACACTCCACGGTACCTTCGCACAATGAATTATCTTACAAAAGCCTCTTACGACTAAACTGGAAACAAGTGTCTCGTAAATGAGAAACACCATAATGGTGCCAATGAAAGAAAAGTTGAAAGGAAATCGATTGTGTTATTATAAGCATGTAGCGGCACCAACGCCGCCACTTACGAACTAATGACATGACGTCACACAAATCCTGCACCGTGAAGTTTGTGGGGCTTTACACCTTGTTCCGCATACCCCCAAAAGCTTGTGGAAGAAATCAAAGGAGGGGTACAATGCATTTGTGACTAAAATATTTATGGATATATATTTATATAAATGTAGATTGAAGAGTATCGGAGAGGAATAGTAATACCAAAGAATAGGGTAGTTTACTGAAAATTTGTTTTTTGTCCGTCACGTAGATTATAAAAAAATATTGGACACGTATTTTTTCTTTTGACAAGTAAACATATAGTGACGACGATATATTAATGCGTTAAAATATCGTGAAACGTCACGCCGCTAGTAAACTTTGTATTACCTTAGTGACGTCACAAGCCCCCACTCCAAACTTGATGCGCTAATTTTTGATTGATTTGGTAAAGCAAAAAAGACGTGTCCAATATTATTTGTTAATCTTACTGATGGACTTAATAGAATTATCATTTTTGTACCCAGGAAACATCTCTATTAGACGGATTGTGTGGGGAGTGACATGACAGAACATAACATCAACATTCTGATATAATTTAATTTTTATTTTGATTTATAATTATGTAATAATAATTCTTTTCTTTTCTTTCTTTTCTTTTCTTTTTAATAACGTTGCCCCACACTAGGAATTACTTTCTGTATCATGGGTGCGTTTACAAACATATAAACTCACATACACAACACCCAGAACCGGCACAACTATCTGTAGGTCATACAAATATTTGTTTAATTGATTTCTTTATTTTCTTATATTCACAAACACAGTACAAAGTCATTTAATTATTGGCTGATTTATATTATCTAAATTAGATTTAATTTCTAATTTTATGTAATTAATTTTTACCTTCACTTTTATTTTAATTTGATTGTAGTTTTGCTATTAACAGGCTTTGTATGTAATTTATAGATATGGAAGAGAGTACATGCATACCTAAGAGAGGACCTCTACAACAGTAATGTAAACTCAGTTGATTGTGATATAAAAAAGGTCACGCCTAAATTTCCCGAAGGATTAAGAAGAGTTGAACTTGTAGAACTCATGATTATTTAACTGGTACACAAAGACCAAATACATAGAAGAAGACTTACCAAGGCTGTTAAATCCTTATGTTTAACCATGTTATCATAGACTTCTTTGGCAAAATTGAGGTGAGCAGGGACTCTGCCGTGTTCGTTCCCATATCTATAGAGACTGTTTTTCAGCATTTTGTTAATGGAGATATGACTTTTTGCTTTTGTACTGTTTCTTTTGATCTGCGAAAAAAATAATCACATTTTCAATACTCATGAAATGGGTAGCCCTGATTCCCGACTGCTGCCCAATTAGGGGGACGTCGGGAAGAAGTTCGCTGCCAATACGCGGGTGTTGTGCGATCGCTGGTCCTTTATGAAGCTCCTGTTTGATCAAGCAGACTGCAATTTGCAATTTTCGTGCAAGGGGGTTGCCGAAGCTGTCCAGCCATACTTATAAGCCTGGCTGAAAAGAGAGGAGCGCATGTCTTACAGGCTCACTCAGGTACTGAGCAGACACGGTTGCTTCGGTGAGTACCTGAATAGGATTGGGCGAGAAACCACTGAAAATTACCATCACTGTGGCGGTGACTTTGATTCTGCACAGCACACGCTTGAGGAGTGCCCGGTGTGGGCCTTTAAGTGGCAGGTCTTCGTCACCAAGATCGGGCGAGACCTGTCTCTGCCAGTAGTTGTGAGGACCAGGCTGACAGAGACAGAAAGTTGGAGGGAAATGTGTCATACTTAAGGCACTCATTTCATTAGACTTAACTAAAGGAGCTGGCCCGGATGGCCTGCCTCCTTCTTTCTCTAAGAACACTGCACAAACCATCTGTGTACCGTTACACATAATATTTAATAAATGTCTCAGAGAAGGGATTTTCCCTTGCGTTTGGAAGAGGGCCTTCATTACGGCAATTTACAGAAGTGGTGACAAAAGTAACGTTGAGAATTATTGACCCATATCTATCTTATCCACCTTGTCTAAGCTCTTTGAGGGTCTAGTGCACAGCTATTTATTTCCACAGTTAGATCACCTAATTATACCCGAGCAACATGGCTTCGTTAAATCTAAATCTACTACCACAAACTTAATCATTTTCACTCAATTTTTATTTGAAAACATGGACATGCGCATCCCAGGTTGATGCTGTGTACACTGATTTTCAGAAAGCTTTTGACATGGTGGACCATAAATTGCTTCTCGATAAAATTGCTTTCAATTGCAATAATTAAGAGGCAATTTACGGAGATGGTTTGTTTCATATATATTTAATAGGACTCAAAATATTTTTATTAATGTATTCGAATCTGATTTTGTAGTCATAGAATCAGTTGTGCCTCAAAGATCTGTCTTCGGCCCATTGCTTTTTATCTTGTTTATAAACGACATAAAAGCCTGCATAGTCAACTCTGAATTTTAACGTACGCCGATGAAATTAAAATCTATAAGGCTTCTACGAACTCTCGGGACTGTTTACTACAAGAGGACTTATGCAGGCTTTCACAATACTGTGTGGTCAATAAACTTCATTTTAGTATTCCAAAATGTCACTTCATTTCTTTTACACTAGCTTTCGGCATCATTGGCATTAGTGAAAAGGGGAAGAGAAGGCAGTGAGGTGAGGTTCCACGCTGGCAACCCACAGACACGCACTAACAGAATGCCATCATTGGGGGACTGGTCTAGAAACTGCGGGTACGCCTGAGCCCTAAGAATGTCCATCGGGCCCTGTCTTCTGGTCGCTAACCAGCACGATGGTGCATTCCAGGATTTTTTGACAGTTGGCGGGGCAGCCTTTCATGTTTGGTTGGCACACTACTTGGGCCCCCAACTACCTGCGGTCGGCTAGCGGCGCGCCGTGCCTCGGATCACGCTACCCTCCGCGACCAGTCTCCCGATACGCCCATAACAGCGCGCGTCAGCCCGGTCCGCCTGCCGTTGAACAGCTATCTCGACCCAACACCTCTAGTTGGCTACACCGAGCATCGTACCGGAACACGGCTAGTCCACTTGGCGGTACGTCTTTACCTGGTGGGTGGTCGCAAGCCTTCGGCCGTAACCTACCACTAGTTCATCATCATCATCATCATAGCAGCCGCAAGACGTCCACTGCTGGACATAGGCCTCCCCCAAGCGTCGCCACATTGACCGGTCCCGTGCGTCCCGCATCCAGCGGATCCCTGTAACCTTCACCAGGTCATCGGTCGACCTGGTGGGAGGCCTTCCAACGCAACGTCTTCCGGTTCGCGGTCGCCACTCCAGAACCTTTCTGCCCCATCGGCCATCCGTTCTGCGAGCAATGTGCCCTGCCCACTGCCACTTAAGTTTGGCAATTCTTCGGGCTATGTCGGTAACCCTGGGTCTCTTGCGGATCTCTACATTTCTGATTCGATCACGCAAGGAAACTCCGAGCATAGCCCTCTCCATTGCCCTTTGGGTGACTGTAAGCTTTCTGATGAGGCCCATTGTGAGCGACCACGTCTCAGAGCCATAGGTCATAACTGGCAACACACACTGGTCATAGACTTTCGTCTTGAGACACTGTGGTAAGTTTGACGTGAACATACCGCGCAACTTCCCGAACGCAGCCCAGCCGAGTCGGATTCGACGGTTGACCTCTTTCTCGAAGTTGGCCCTACCCAACTGGATCGTTTGTCCCAGGTAGACATAGTCATCCACAACTTCGAGTGTAGAGTCTCCGACCCTAATAGGAGTGGGTGTGACATGGGCATTCAACATCACCTTGGTTTTGTCCATGTTCATCCTCAGACCCACTCTTTCGGAGGTGAGGACTGAGGTCATCGAGCATTGTATTGAGGTCCTCCATAGTCTCAGCCATGACCTAGTGCTCATCGTCGGCAAACCGAAGGTGAGTGATGTACTCGCCATTGACGTTGATGCCTAGCCCTCTCCAGTCCAGAACCTTGAAGACATCCTCCAGTGCAGCGGTGAACAGTTTCGGAGATATGACATCTCCCTGCCTCACACCTCGCTGCAGAAAGACAGGTTCCGAGGTCTGATCCTGAAGTCGAACTGACATGGTGGCGTTTTTATACAAACACTTACCACTAGTTAATGTCACCTAATTAGCACGACCTGGGGGCCACTAAGCTATGGGGGAGGCTGTTGCCGGCCAGTGTTAAGTCACAATAGCAGCTTTTTTGTTCTTAATTTTAATTAGATCGCCGGTAGAAACAAAAGTTGGTTGGTATAGGGTTACAAGAGGTCTCTAAGTTTGGTGTGCCTTTTGGCAAAGGCCTCCTCCAATTCCTTCCAATGTGTCCTGTCCCTTGCTACTCTCAACAGAATGGTCCCGCTCCCTGTTACAAGTCATCTTCCCATCACCTGACTTGGCGACCCCTACCACTTTTGCCGTCTCTTGGTTGCCGGAGGGTGACTTGCTTGCTCCATTTGTTAATGGAGTGGCGTAGTATATGTCCAGCCAATCTCTATTTTTGGACGTCTATCCGGGTAAGAATGTGTGTGTTTTATTCTTGTTCTTATGTCTACGTTCCTGACTCTGTCCTTGATTTTTAACCTTAGCATGCTTCTTTCCATGGCACGTTGACATTTTGTTAGCCTTTCCCTGTGGTGAAGTGTTATTGACCAAGTTTCACAGCCATAAGTAAGAACTTGTAGAATACAGGTCTCGAATACATTCGTAATTTAGTATTCATTCTTATTCAAATAAATAGTTTAACAAATTGGTAGGTAGGTAGGGTAGGTAGGGAATCGAACCCAAGACCACAGAATCAGCAGTAGAGCTTGCAATCACTAGACCAACGAGGCTGTCAAGCAGGGAAAACGTGCAAAGTTAAACTATAAATTCGTGCCGAAGATTAAAAATAACAAAAAACGAAGACATAAAAATAGTCTTCCGAAATTGAAGTGTAGTAATGCCCAAAGTTATACCAGACCCGCAGTCCCGAGAGATTTTCCGATGTTAATTGAAAAGTTTTGTTGTATATCTCCGAAGTTCTTCATCAGATCTTCACCAAATTTAAATGAAACCAATCCGGGAGAAAACGCTTTAAATAAAAATCGGAACAGAATTGATGAAGAAATCGGTGAACACACAAATAAAATAAACATACAGGCGAACATAGAACCTCCTTGGAAACCTTTACCTTTTGAAAAGTCGGTTAAAAAGAATCGCTTATTTTCAGAAATAAATCTAAGATAAAGACAAACTCTATATACGAACCTTATTATCTCAAGACCACAAACACACAAACTTTAAATATTTACCGACAAAAACTGCACAAGACTTTAAATGAAGTTGTATATCATTCAGAAAACGTCTTACTCGGTGTAGATATCTGATGACTACTAAATGTTTATATTAAGAAATATCTGTTTTATTTGAGTAGCCAGTGAGAAGAATCCACGTGGAGTCACATAAAAATGATGCCAAAAAAGTGCCATTTTGTAAATAATAAATGATGATAATAAATGATTTTAATTCTGTAAGTTGGTTTGTACAAACACTTTTACATGTCGATCATATTTTAAAACCAGATGAGGTCGGCGTTTCCTATCTGACCACTCTGAGAAGAAAGGCCGAAACAAACTCAGAGGTCACAGTCTCTTGTAAAGTCCAGACAAGATCTTGGTAAGATCATGTGAAGACCGTGTAGATTGATGTCTGAAATGGTCTTTTGAGGAAACAACCAGCCAGATTGAGTGGACCTGTCCAGTCAGTGCACGCATTTGTCAATAACCGTGCAGCTCAACTCAGAATTTAAGGAGCTCAACGATTCGACGAACAATACCAAAGAAAGGATATTCGGGTAGGCCCCGCATAAGTTACTCAAACTGCCAGACCATGATTAAAAACTAACTGAGAAAAAAATTAAAAAAGTATGATCCACATAGTCTTCACATCACAATAACTTAAATTAAATAATAATATAATACTTTAAAAAGTAAATATTCTTGTCATTGCAAGAAAAAAAGATTGGAGCTGCTCAATTCAAGCCTTTTTGTCCTGAACTTAATCTTTAACGATATAAAACGCTTTCAGGCACGACTTACGTTTAATTAATTATTTGAATTTATTACATTAATCTCCTTAAATTTCTCTCTGAGAGAGTGTCTCGGGCTTAATTTATAAATTCATGGAAGAGCTCTTTTCTGCAAAACAAAGATAGTCTGAATGTCGGCGGCATTTCTCCACAATAGAATACCGTACGACATCACACTATGAAAATAGCTAAAGTACACTACACGGGCTGTCTCTATCTATCTATCTATATATATAAAAGGCAATGTCCCGACTGACATATCAACGCCTATAGCCTAAACCACTAATGATAGAAGTTTGAAATTTTAGGAGGACGTTGATTTTATACTGTAGGCGTCATTTAAGAAAGGATTTCTGGAAATTCATCTCCTAAAGGGGTGAAATAGGTAAAGTTTGTATGAAACTCTGTCATTTTTAATTTGAAATGAATGAAATGTGGTATTTAGCGTTTAAATTTAAAATAATAAAATACGTCTTTGAGGATTTTAGCGGGTTTGGCGGTACAGGTCAGCAGATTGAGATGGGATGCGTTATTTTTCCGCATCTTATCATTGGCAGCCCACTTGCTTTTTTTCAGCTGACCCTTTGTCGTGCGCGGACGCCGTGACGGACGTGTTGCGTCAGGGAATGGAGTATTACATTCCTTTTCGGACGTAGCAATGTCTAGCGTTGACCAGCCATGGTTTGGCACCGAGTGCAATTGCGCCAACACGCTTTAACATGAGGCGTACCTGGCATGGGTCGACGATGGGACGCGCAAAGCTAAAGACATGAGCCAAGAGTGCAGGACGCAAGAGGATATTGTGAAGGGTTCGGTTTGACTACATAAGCAGTATTGGGACCAAACTTGGTCCCTGGCTGTGTCGGTTAAATCGATTTTCTACCGTCCCTCACTACCACCACTGCTGAAACACGGCGGAACACTGGCCCACTCCACTGAGGAGAAAGCAAACTTGTTTGCTTCTTTTTTTGCGGAATCCTCATGCCTGGATTCTGGTGACCCGCAGCCCCATACTCCTGATGGATGCGAGATGAGTATGTCGGACATTCGCATCCATCAAAAGGATGGCCGTAGAGTACTGCACAACCTTGACGTGAACAAAGCTAGTGTGAAAGAAATGAAGTAACATTTTGGAATACTAAGATGAAGTTTATTGACCACACAGTATTGTGAAAGCCTGCATAAGTCCTCTTGTAGTAGCAAACAGTCCCGAAAGTTTGCACAAGCCTTATAGATTTTAATGTCATCGGCGTACATTAGAAATTCAGAGTTGACTATGCAGGCTTTTATGTCGTTTATAAACAAGATAAAAAGCAATGGGCCGAAGACAGATCCTTGAGGCACACCTGATTCTACGGCTACATAATCAGTATCAAATCCATTAATAACAACCTTTTGTGTCCTATTAAATATATATGAAGCAAACCATCTCAGTAAATTGCCTCTTATGCCATTGAAAGCGATTTATGGTCCACCTTGTCAAAAGCTTTCTTTACACAACATCAAACTGCATGCGCATGTCCATGTTTTTAAATAAAAGTTGAGTGAAGATGATTAAGTTTGTGGTAGTAGATTTGGATTTAACGAAGCCATGTTGCTCGGGTATAATTAGGTGATTTAACTGTGGAAATAAGTGGCTGTGTACTAGACCCTCAAAGAACTTAGACAAGGTGGATAAGATAGATATGGGTTGATAATTCTCAACGTTACTTTTGTCACCACTTTTGTGAATGGGCGTAATGAAGGCCCTCTTCCAAACACGAGGGAAAATCCCTTCTCTGAGACATTTATTAAATAATATGTGTAACGGGACACAGATGGTTTGTGCAGTGTGAAAGAAGGGGCAGGCCATCCGGGCCAGCTCCTTTAGTTAAGTCTAATAAAGTGAGTGCCTTAAGTATGACACATTTTCCTCCAATTTTCTGTCTCTGTCAGCCTGGCCCTCACAGCTCCTGGCAGAGACAGGTCTCGCCCGATCTTGGTGACGAAGACCTGCCACTCAAAGGCCCACACCGGGCACTCCTCAAGCGTGTGCTGTGCAGAATCAAAGTCACCGCCACAGGGATGGTAATTTGCAGTGCTTTCTCGCCCAATCCTATTCAGGTACTCACCGAAGCAACCGTGTCTGCTCAGTACATGAGTGAGCCTGTAGGACATGCGCTCCTCTCTTTTCAGCCAGGCTTAGAAGTGTGGCTGGATAGCTTCGGCAACCCCCTTGCACGAAAGTTGCGGCTGCTGTAGCCGTTCTCACCACTGCTTGAGCGCGTGTCACAGTTCCGGCCACCACAGCCTTATTACAGCGCTACAGCGCTTCACGGCAAACTGTCACCATTTCGGTGTTAATAATACCGTTCGGTATCCTCGTGTGATACGAATGGCCATTTTCCACTGCAGGCTATTCATTTTATTCCTGCAGCGTCGGACACCTGACAGTCTACTTGATAACATCAAACCATTATTCTCCTAACGGTTGGGCAGAGGTTCGTTGACGGCCTCTAGGCCATGCCCACAACTGAATCTAACGTCCGGGGAGCGTCTTACGTCACAGCCAGAAATTTGGCGCGTGACATTCCTAATGAAAAGCTTATTATCTCAAAACCCACATTTAGCCAACTATTTCGTAATAAAGTCAAAGTCATAATTCCGTATTTCAATTAGGCCATTAAGAGCCACTTTTCAACATCAAAAATTGAATTTAAGAGTAATAATAATTGATTCTTGTTATGGAGAAGAAGGGACCAGAAAATCCACACTGACTCTTTAAAAAAGTGTTTTACAACATTTACATACATGCATTAATTCATATACGTGAGGCCAATGCACCCAGTCTAACAATACTATACTACGTATAGGTTTAACGTATTACAAGCACTTACAATTAAATTCATCCATTTGATAAATAGGAACATGGTTCTCACATACTTACAAATATTACAAACATAGGTAAATTTACCTAATTCAACAACAACGGAACAGTGTGATTCAAATTCTGAAACAAAAAAAGTTGTAAAAAAGCTATACTATAATTATGATATTGATAGATAACAAGACTGAGTGGCCACCGATCTAGTTTAAATGTCAAAGTTGTGTTATCAGCAAATAGCACCCTAATAGGTTAATTTTGTAGTAATTGGGGCAAATCGTTAATGTAAACTAAGAAGAAGAATGGACCCAATATCTAGCCTTGAGGAACGACCTAGTGAGGACCCTAGTGAGTTTACGCCATTTACCTTAACTTTAATTTGTCTGGATTTCAAATATGATTAAGCTAAGTAACTCAAAGGCCGTATGTCGAATCCCATAGTGCCCAAGCTACAACAATGTCTGTCTCATGGTTAATGCAATTAAACGCCTTCGAGATTTCGCAACAGTTTCCAATGGTGTCTTGTCCTTCTTTCCAGGCGTTAAAAAAGGGGGCGAGCTTATTGTCAGCAACCAGGCACCAATCCAAACTCCAGACTGTGAGATATTCCTGATGGATTGAAAACCCAATAACACTTTTCCTGATCCGAGAATCGAACCCAAGACCTTATGACTCAGTAGTAGCTATTGCGACCACAAGAGTAACGAGGCAGTCTATAGACTACTAGTTATATATTTCATTCAATTAGGCCATTAAGAGCCACTTTTCAACATCAAAAATTGAATTTAAGAGTAATAATAATTGATTCTTGTTATGGAGAAGAAGGGACCAGAAAATCCACACTGACTCTTTAAAAAAGTGTTTTACAACATTTACATACATGCATTAATTCATATACGTGAGGCCAATGCACCCAGTCTAACAATACTATACTACGTATAGGTTTAACGTATTACAAGCACTTACAATTAAATTCATCCATTTGATAAATAGGAACATGGTTCTCACATACTTACAAATATTACAAACATAGGTAAATTTACCTAATTCAACAACAACGGAACAGTGTGATTCAAATTCTGAAACAAAAAAAGTTGTAAAAAAGCTATACTATAATTATGATATTGATAGATAACAAGACTGAGTGGCCACCGATCTAGTTTAAATGTCAAAGTTGTGTTATCAGCAAATAGCACCCTAATAGGTTAATTTTGTAGTAATTGGGGCAAATCGTTAATGTAAACTAAGAAGAAGAATGGACCCAATATCTAGCCTTGAGGAACGACCTAGTGAGGACCCTAGTGAGTTTACGCCATTTACCTTAACTTTAATTTGTCTGGATTTCAAATATGATTAAGCTAAGTAACTCAAAGGCCGTATGTCGAATCCCATAGTGCCCAAGCTACAACAATGTCTGTCTCATGGTTAATGCAATTAAACGCCTTCGAGATTTCGCAACAGTTTCCAATGGTGTCTTGTCCTTCTTTCCAGGCGTTAAAAAAGGGGGCGAGCTTATTGTCAGCAACCAGGCACCAATCCAAACTCCAGACTGTGAGATATTCCTGATGGATTGAAAACCCAATAACACTTTTCCTGATCCGAGAATCGAACCCAAGACCTTATGACTCAGTAGTAGCTATTGCGACCACAAGAGTAACGAGGCAGTCTATAGACTACTAGTTATGTTTATAGAACTACTATTTAATATTCCAAATCCCATCAATGAATGACCAATAAAATTATTATTTTAGTCGCATAACGTCTTATCATATCGTGAACCTTCTGTAAATTTTTGTTACTTAGTATTCTGCTGGCGTTAATTAAGTAATAAGGAAAAAAGTGAAAATATAAATAGTAAACATAACAAAAGGCTAATTAATTTAAAAAAAATATCTTCTTATCTTGTCGACGGTTAATTTACATTGTTATACTGTTTAGGGCTGTGTATTCGATGAACCGATAATACACCATTTTGCCAAATTATATTTGCAGTGACCTACTGAGGTTAACCAAACCAATTTCCCTTTGTCTAATAAATATAACCCTATATGCATGTTTACATATTTACATACTTTTAACTCTGATTTAATGTGATCAATGAGTATTCAATCTCACATGATCACTAATAACTGCACTTGTGTTGAGCTAATTAAAATAACCTAACCTAGCTTTATCCATGCCGTGAAACTGTGTTATTGGCTTAAGAGATAATTGTCATCATCTCGCTGTCACTGTGCAGTGTGTGTGTGTTTACTAATTACTAAGATGTTAGTAACGTTGATACAACTGCACTGGGCTGTTCATTGACAGTGAGGTGAACATCTATTCATGTAAATTAGTAATAAGCTGTTGAGTTTCCAAGTAAATAAATTCAAAGAAGAGACTGGTTCCTCAGACATCCAATTTAAGTCGGAGGCGACTGACCATGTTGAGTTTGCAGAAAAATACCCTGCAGGCCACCAACTTTCATGGCCAATCTGTAAATCCCTAAATCGGCAACGAAGCGAAGTGTGTCGCTGCAGGTAAAACATAGTTAAATGGAGGAACTCCAATGACCCCCAGTGCGATTGCGGAGTTACGTCCCAAACAATGCCTCATCTCCTGTCGTGCTCTCTATGCAACAACAGCTGCACCCTGAAATACCTTTGTGAGCAAATGAGAACGCTGTTGACGAGGCTGAACGTATTTAATTTTGGAATCATCGAGACTACGAAGTAGAAGTGGCGGCCTATTTTGGTAGAGTTAATGCGTAGGCTACAGCAGTTCACGATTGAGAGGTTACTGCACTCCGGGCTTCATGATGTCGAGAGGTGTAGGATATTTCCCTTTATTTAGAAAGAAAGAATAAAAAATATTTGCGCCAGGTATACGCAACTATGAAAAAAAAACAGAGAAATACAAATTATATTTTCCACTAGGTCACGGGGTCCCGACACGAAGAAACAAAATTTAATTCAATAAATTGCCCTAGATGGCATGATATGCATCGATTTGTTATTGAATTTTAAGAAAAAAATACGATTTTATAGAATTGATCATAAAAAACGTATGTTCTTGATTGTTTATTTGAATGGATCATTAAATTTTGAGCTGTTTTTAATTTTTCGAATTTTTGTCATAATTATTTTAATTTGTATAGTAACACATTTTGGCACCATGCAACTGTTAAAAGTTAAAAAAAGTTGTAAAAATATACTAAAAAACAATTCGTCACTGTATTTAAAGAAAAAAATATTGACGAACCGAGTAAATCCTTTACTTGCAAGTCACTGCTAACACCATCTATCGCCGTGGAAAGGAACCGAACACTGTCGATGTACTTTTAGTAATTACCGTTAGGCCGCCGAAAAACGCAGAATTTTGAAAACAGACGTGTCTATGAAGACATTTGTTCGCGACGGGGCATCACAAACAATAGTAGTATAGTTTGTTGTAGATATAAAATGTTATGAACAAACATACGTCTGCTTACCCCAGCGCGCGAGCTCGTACTAAAGAGTTTTAGACGGGAATTTTTCTTTTATAGTTTTTTCAAACATAAAATTTTGACCACTTTTTGAGGCAATAAACATTATGTTTTAGTGTATATGAGTATGTATTAAGTAAATATGGGGTCTAAAGAGTAAATTAGAATCGTTACATACATACTAAATGCGGTAGTTACGGAAAGAAAGCAAAATCAAAACAAGTCAAATTCCGTAAACATGACCGACCGCCATGGCCGTTTAGTTCGAAATGAGCAGTCAGATTTTTTTTAATGATTGGCGTCTCGCAAACAGTCAAAGTGACCGACATATGCTTAACCGGACTTCCCTGTGGAGACTAATCTCTTAGCCTCCGGCCAGGCTTCAAAGTACTAAACCTAAAGCGACAGCGCTAAGGGCTACCCCAGTTGGGGTCGGACCTCGGCTCAGGGCGTCGCTGGGGGCAGGCTAAGGCCGGATCTAATAAGGTGATTCTACCATCCGTTCGGAAAAGCCTACGTGGAGAAGAACGGACAAGAAACTCCAATAATATCTGACTTGCATTTAACTATGGCTCAGCACGCGGGCTAGCTTATAGAATCGAAAAGGATTACGCGACGAGCCTCTGCGGTGAGGACGGAACGAATATGTAAGATAATTTTGTATGAACGGCGGGTTCGTACTATTTACGAACCCACTGACCGTCCTTGTAGATAAGGCTATCGAGCTCCTCAGTGATGGACTCATACCTCGAAAAGAGGTTGGCGCATTCAGCGGGAAGGAGAGAGCCCGCATTCCGGATTTCAGCATCCAGAGCACGGGCTTGAGGGGTCATAAAAATGGAGTACGCGCTAATTATATTTATACCAACGCATATATATGGCTTTTGCCCGGAGGGGGCGACAGGGGGCTGGCACTTAGCAGCAGGGGTGGTGGAAGCCACCTTCTGGCTTTGTGCGGTCATAGGGGCGGCCATAGGGGCGGCGGGGGGCATTGAGTCGGGGATAATAATTGGCGCTGCGATGGGAGTAGCCATCAGCGCTGGAATTGGCTGGGAGCAAGACTGAGGAGCCACACTTTGGTGGTTCAGCTTACCCCAGGGTGAAGGCCTCTGAGGGGCTAGTCTGGGGGGGAGTTGAGTGGTAGGGGCTTGACGCGCTTGGCGCGCGTCATTACGCTTGGCCATTTTAGGCGCAAGTTTGGGGGCTCTAGGGCAACCACGGTAATTAGCCGGGTGCCCGACTTGTCCACAAAGCACGCAGCTGGGAGGCTCCGTGCATTGTGATCGGTCTTTTGGACGGGAACAGTCCTTGGTATTGTGCTCTCCCAAACACTTAACGCACCTGGGAGGAGCGAAACAATTGGTCTGAGAGTGACCGTAGAGTTGGCAGTTGTGACACTGACCAACGAGATGGGGACGGTATGGCTTTTCAATGGAAATGCCTGACAAGTTACATACAGTTCTAACATTGAAAATGGGATTGTGACCCTGGAAGGGGAAACACACGACAAGGACCATGTCGTAGAGATCTCCGCCTCTTGCTTTATGCAATCGGTGGACCTCTGACACAGGGACTTTTTGCGCTAATAAATCCTTTCGGATTTCTTCCGTCGGGATTTCCTTCGGAACGCGCTTAATGATAACTCTAGTGTACTTTTCCTCCGGAAGGGAGTAAGTATGGAAAGATACTTTCCTGTCTTTTAGAAAACGAGTCAAAGCTCGATAATCATTGGGAGTGGGGACCTGAATTCTGATGCCTTGTTGGCATGCAGTGGCCTTGGTGAAATTAATTTTACGCGCTACACAGGCGCTTGAAATGTCGCTCCATTTCCCTTTATCTTGAAGATAAATGGGTGGAGGAGGAGGAGGCTTCCTAGTGGTAGTATTATTTACTACTACCATAGGGCTAGGCGAGCGGTTTGACCGCTGAGAAGGACTAGCGGGGGCGGGGGCGGGGGAGGGTTGCCTGTCGGGCGGCAGAACTGGCTGGGGAGAGGTCTTAGCTACTGGCTTTTTGGCCTTGGTAGCGTGAGGGGGACTTTTCCTCATTTTCCTCTTTCCTCCAGAGTGGAGAATGAATTCTCTGTCATCATTAGAGTCAGAAGAAGAGGACATGGTGGCATAGTCCTCTGACAAATCGGGGTTATTACTGGGGTCAACTGGGGGATTTTCTATGACCTGATCGATGTGGACAGCTACTGCTGCCCATTCATCGTCGGTACTTAGGGCTGTGTCCATCTCGATGGGAGAGTCATGCTCCTCATCGACCCAAGTATTTGATTTGGACTTAGATTCTGAGTGCATAGCTGCTACGCGCTCTTTGTACTTTTTGTACTGAAGACGGGCGGACATCCTACGAGGAGGACGAGGCTTAGCAGCCGAAGTCTGGGGCTTTAATGGGCTACGGTCCCTCTCAGAGGGAATCGGATCTGGCTTAGTGGCACTATTTGCCTGAACCTCGCCCTGGGAAAGGGTGGGTGATCTAGGCCCGGAAGTGGGCCTGACGGGTGGGGATGGGGATCTTGGAGAATCCTTCGCCTCACATGACACGGGGGCCATGCTAGGTTCAGGTTCCACTACATCCTCTACGGTCGGATATATGTTTGGTACTAGTGCTTCTAACACTGTGCCAAAAGGACAGGCGAGTCTACCTCGGAGATGACAGTCCTGAGCGAACCTCTCCTTGATGGTTTTAATGGCATTTTGCACATTAACAGGGAGCTGACTTACGTCAGAATAGGGTGGGGGGGCAGGGGCACTGTAAGGTGCACATCTGGCAAGAGATGAAAGAATGATCTTAAATCGGGCCTGGTTTTCATGACGCGGACTGGGATCGTCCGACATCAAGTCCTTGACGAGCTCTATCAACACCTCAACGGGATGCATCGTTGTCGATAGAGTCAGAACAAGGAGAAGAGAAAAAAGACTAAAAACTACTAAGGCTGATAACCTTATTCCCCGGGTGGATGGGCCCGGGGATGTGTGAATCCTACCCTCCCAGCCGGGTTAGACTGGGAGGTGAGTATCTGGTGAGCCCTAAGCTTGTTATCCTGCCACCAATCTTATTGGGTGGCAGGGGTCCTAGGGTACCGGTGAACCCACCGAAGGTGGGCCACCCTCCTCCTGTGTACCGAAAGTCTGGCACGTCGGGGTTGAGACACCCGACCGTGCCAGGTGAATCGCTGTGGGGCAGAGACAGGGGTTGACTAGGCTATCTACCAAGGCCAACTACCCTGCTCCCGACTCCTTCTGACTGCCGTGTCCAGACGGGACTTAGCAAGTGGGCGGGTCACCACTTCACTTGGCTTAGTTAACACCGTTAGGTTTCCACCAAGGACCACTAAGTCGTGGTTTTAACCCGGAAGGGGCCAAAAAAGATGTCCCTACTAGTAACCGAAGTTACTAGTAGCGACACCTGTGAGCGGCGCGCGGAGACGCGGCGACCGCAGTGACGTCACGCAGTGGCGCGACGAGTCGGAGAGAGGGGCGCGGCGGGGCGCGCGGTGGGGGCGGCGAGAGCGGCGGGCGGCAGTGGGACGTCCTCTCGGGGCGACGGCTGGTGGTGAGTGAAGTGAGCAGTCAGATGGCGGTGCACGATATATATAGTCTGGCGCGTAAGCAGGCAAATTTGGTATTTTAGAATAGCATTTTGAGGGCTTTATAATAGCCTATAGTACCTAAAATACGGTTATTTAGTATAATTAGAATTAATATACTATAGATAAAATGTGTAAGTAGTATTTTAAGCAAATAAAAAATATTTGTTTACGTTTTTTGGACCCCCCGAAAATGGCCGGGTCGCAAGTATCGATAGGTGCGCTCTGCCCACCTACCAATCGTATTATTTACCTTACACATTTATTTTGTTAGGAAACACCACCTAGGTGTTCTAGATAGTATACCTTGGTGCTATGACTGAAAAACCGTACATAATAACAGTACATAGCCAGGTTTAAAACAGTTTCACTCTGAGATGGTAAATACATGCATTTTTGCTCAGGTAAGTAAATAGAATTTTGGTTATAAGCGTTTTAGCGCTTCTAGGTGACCTGGAACTGTGTCCAGGCCCTATATATAGATGGCATCTATGTAATTCTAGTACATAGATATTACTTACTTGAAATAATGTGTCTGTATGTGCCAGCATGGACGTTTCTACGCGTCTGCCAGAGGGCCCACTACCTTCAGACACACTTGGTGCCTGAAGGATTATTGATATGCTATCTGAAGCATTACCTTTGGGGACCCTCGGGCACACGCCTGGACTCAGTCACAACACATAGCTAATATATAGCTACACATACACACACAGAGGCGTTAAAGCCGTGGAACAACACGATATTTTCTATTTCGGCCGCTTCCCGGCATCAGAAGTCCCAGAAGGGCTGGTGGTACACCCATCAGGGTACTACCATTCGATAGCCCAATTCTCCAGCTTCCCAACCACATTTTTGGAAGGAGCCTAGCTCTGGTGGTTAGGGAACTAACCGACTTAATATAGTAAGAGGTTCCATGGTTTTCTCGCATCATCGACCACATCAGAGTGAATACTGGATCGAGGGTTGGAGCTGTATCCACCGGACTTCCACCATGGGGTAGCCCATCGCGAGGGCTATCCGATAACGGTTGGTGAATGCGGATCCGCCCACCAGCTCGAGTACAAACTCACTAAATATGCCGAAAACAGGCACAGAAGCTATGTTTTCGCACTTTCACGTGGCTGTGCCCGTGAAGGTGACAGATGAAGCTGTGGAACTGTCACAGATCGACGGTCCAGGAGTAGGGCTACAAGTCCCTTGCTGGTACCCTGGCACTAAAGTGCACCATTGTATTGTAAAGTAGCATATAAAGCTACAAACTGACTGAAATTCCCCTTATTAGGCGTTCTCCACGCAAGGGCTCCATGAAGGTAGCAGATATGAACCTGGACCAAGGTCCGGAGGGAAGGTCTTCTCGAGACCTATCCAGAGACACAACTCTCATCAAAATCGGTTCAGTAGAAGGGGGGTTTCTGTCGGTTTTCAGCGACTAGCCGTAAGGTATTAATTTGTTAATTAAAGTTTATGCGCGGTCGTTGTTTTGAGGTCCTCGTTACGGTCAAGTGTGGTAGTAGGATAGTGCGCTGAGGCACCGTCCTAATCGTAGCCATTATTTCCAAATATTAAATCCACGTCACTTTGCGTAACGGAGACCATGAAGAGACGTCGCTTTTGGACATGAAAACCTGACTCTTTTTCTGAACTGGACATCACGCCTTCCCCTCAACATCCTTGGCAGCCTTCCAACCACTGCAGGGTCGGTATTTGCTCGAAGACAACTGAACAATAGGTGCAAGGGGCGTCAACGCGTTCAAGCTGAAGCCTTACAACCTTCAGTCAGCCTGGGGCCTTGATCGATCACGTCCGTCCCGCACAACATTCATAACATAACTGTTGATTGCTTGTTATCATTTTCACCTTAACAATGGGCAACGTATTCAACGTAATCTTTATCATCCTTGTATACTAATTGACCTTTGCAATGACCCTTTAATTTGTTATTTTAGATAAGTTATTTAATTGCGTGTATGATGATAAGATTATATAGATAAGGTACGTGGAAGAAGATGATGATAAAAAATCTAAACCCCAGCTTGAGGTCGGGTGTTCAAATCTGGGCTAGTATTGTACCAATGTGATTTTTTCAATTCTTATGTACTTTCTAAGGAAACGTTGTCAAGAAACCTGGACTAATAGTTAATATAAGTGCCTCGTGCCTTCTCTGTATAAGAAGAGGTCTTTGCCCAAAAGTGGAACTGTAACAGGTTGGTATTTTATGATATTTCTCTATAGTATTTTTGACTTGGAACCTGTGGTCAACTGTAGTTGATTGACATAAAATTATTGATTTTTTGCACTTCATTACGTATCGATTACAGGCCTACGGAGTTTCCCGACTTATTTATTTATTTACAAACACAAACAATAATACATACGGAAATCTCAAAATAAAAACCACAACAGGCGACCTTATCGCGTTCTGAGATCTCTTCCAGGCAACCCAGAATGGAGAGAGATAGCCTGGACACGACATGGGGTTGCACTTGGTGAAAGTTTAAATAAAATAATAAGATACAAACATAGTAAGCACTAAATATAAAATACTAGAATAGATATATACATACATACGTACATGCTCCTTTGGTCGTGGATAAATTTGAAAAGGAGTTACCGCGACCCTGGCTCAAGCAACTGAAGGAACACGGGTGGGTTTTAGCACAAAATAGAAAGTATACAGAAGTAAACATACAATACACACCTGTCCCAGTGTCTGTTGGCCAATCGTTCGTTGGATGAAAAGTTATTGGTCAAAACATTCTGTTGGTTAAACATTCACTGACGTAAAGTTATGTTGGCGAAACGTTCGTGGGTGAAAAGTTCTTTGGATGAAAAGTTAATGGATTAAAGATTCTGTTGACCAACGGTACATGGGCCAATCGACTGTGGGCAAAACGTTTCAGACTCCTTGAAAGGTGGGTACCTCATGAATTGAGTGCAGCAAACCGACAAACGCGCGTCGACTGGGATTTTAAATCGAATCATTACCTGTGATGAAAAGTGAATCCTGTACAATAATTGGAAACACTCATGGCAATGGCTGAACCCTGCCGAACCAGCCAAATCTGTGAGTGTTAATGTGAGCGTTTGGTGGACTATTGCCGTTGTCGTTCACTACAGCTTTCTTAAATCTGGCCAGACGATTACGGCGGATGTCTATTGTCAGCAACTGCAAACCATGATGGAAAAGCTAGCTGCTAGACAGCCGAGATTGGTCAATCGCTCTAGGCCACTGCTGCTTCAGGACAACGCTAGACCACATACTGCACAACAGACGGCTACTAAATAAGAGGAGCTTCAATTGAAATGTCTAAGACATCCACCGTACTCCCCGGACCTTGTTCCAACAGATTACCATTTTTTTCGAAATTTGGATAACTTCTTGCAAGGGAAAAAAATCAACTCCGATGGGACAGTCCAAAGCGCCTTCAAAGATTTTATTGATTTCCGTCCGAATGGTTTTTTTTAGTAAAGGGATCAATGAACTACCTATATGAGATGGCAAAAGTGCATAGATAGCAATGGTACATACTTTGATTAAATAAATATATTATATTTAAAAAAAAAAACGACTTTATGTTCCTCCCTTACAAAACACAGGAGGGAAAGAATATGAGCATTCCGGCGAAGGCGAATTGGCAACCACTTCAGTTTCTCGCGGAATTCTGAAACATGATCATATTTGGGCAAAACAAATTTGAACCTTATACAAACATTTTGAAGACGCTCAAGTTTATCAAGTTGTACTTCAGTGAGGTCACGATAGCTGGCATCAGCATAATCAATTATGGGTAGAAGGGGAGATTGCGCAAGCGCAATCTTGGTGGCAGTCGGCGGAAAATTACGCAATCTCCTCAGAGATCCAGCAGATGCGAATAGCTTGCGGCCAACTTCCTGTAGCTGGGCAGTCCAAGAGAAGATCTTGTCAATGATTATCCCCAAGTTCTTAAATTTCTCGCTTAAGGGTACAACAGGGTTGTCAAAAGAAACTTGCGGAAGAGTCGTCTAGTTGATCCTTGAACTGCCTCCACCAAAACTTGCGTTTTTATAGGGTTCACCGTAAGTCCGTGCCTCTTGCTCCTGTCGCATATACGGGCCAGATCACTATTTATGGTCAAGATAGCCTCAGATAGATTACCAAGAGGAGATCGTGTGTAAATTTGAAGATCATCTGCATAAAGGTGGTAGGAAGAAATTAATTAATTGTATATTGAGTTAATAAATACTGCGAAAAGTAAGGGATATAGAACGCCGCCCTGAGGTACCTCGGCAGAAGTACTACACCAGGAAAACATGGTCTCTCCGATGCAAATACGTTGTCGGCGACCAAACAGGTAACTATGAAACCGACTTAACTTGTTGTTAACATTGTACTAACAACTTATGGATCTATGGTCAGAACATTGCATTCACTATTTTATCTTCACTAATACAATTGAAATAAAACAAAAGTAGAAACGGAATAACTAATCTTCTACATTAAGTATTGACTTAATGTAGAAGATTAGTTATTCCGTTTCTTGCTCCTGTCGCATATACGGGCCAGATCACTATTTATGGTCAAGATAGCCTCAGATAGATTACCAAGAGGAGATCGTGTGTAAATTTGAAGATAATCTGCATAAAGGTGGTAGGAAGAAATTAATTAATTGGATATTGAGTTAATAAAAACTTCGAAAAGTAAAGGATATAGAACGCCGCCCTGAGGTACCTCGGCAGAAGTACTACACCAGGAAAACATGGTCTCTCCGATGCAAAAATATGTTGTCGGCGACCAAACAGGTAACTATGAAACCGACTTAACTTGGTGTTTACATTGTACTTACAACTTATGGATCAATGGTCAGAAATAAAAGTATTGTATTTTAGTAGTATTTGTATTGTATTAGTTTTTGCAACGGTCATTATAATAGGGGTTATTAAAACACGAGTATGATAATAGTATCACACGAGCATTTTATTACCTAATAATTTGCCATTGCATTCACTATTTTATCTTCACTAATACAATTGAAATAAAACAAAAGTAGAAACGGAATAACTAATTTTCTACATTACGTCAATGAGCCCATACGCGCCAATAAATTTAAAAGTAAAAGTGTGCTATAAAAATCAAAAAGTATTTTTTTATTTTATGACGCAGTTGTTTGAAAATCGAAGGAAAATGTTGCACTGTAATGGTTTCTTTTTTAATTTTACCTATACTCGAAAAAAAAGTACTTGTTTATACAATATTTTTTAATTACGATTTGGAAGATTACGTTGTGAGTGTAGATAACATCGTCTTCACTATAACAACACATTATAAAACAAAGTCCCCGCCGTTATTTTTTTATAAAAATGGTCATAAATATAGCGATATTACAAGAAAAATAAAACCCAAAGAAATAAAATGAATGAAGGAGGAATATTAAAAAGGTGGTGTGAGTTAAGAATTACAATTCAAACCGAAGTTATTACATTTCATTGTGGCAATTTAATAAAACGGCAATTTCAGAGGTAAAGAGAGACCCAATATAATATTACTAGCTTCTACCCGCTACTTCGCCTGTATGAAAAATGTTTCAGTATCCCAATGTAATACATAACCGGGATAAAAATTATCCTATACGCTACTCCAGGGCATGGTCTATCCGTGTGCCAAGTTTCAGCCTAATCCGTTCAACCGTTAAGGCGTGAAAACGTAACAGACAGATTTACTTTCACATTTACTAAATTGTTTTATTATAAATTAGAATTAGATGATGTTTGTAAGAAATCGTCGTGGTGTTCAGTAGTTTCTGCCTTACACCATTGGACATGGCGTGGGACAAGTTTGTTCAATGAGCCATATTTATAAAAACTGAACCACTATATCGTCGGCAAACCGAAGGTGAGTGATGTACTCGCCATTGACGTTGATGCCTTGCCATCTTCAGTCTAGAATCTTGAAGAAGTCCCCCAGTGCAGCGGTAAACAGCTTCGGAGATATGACGTCTTCTGAGGCCTGATCCTGAAGTCGAATTGACATGGTGGCGTTGGGTCTGTCCCAATAGTCCCATTGGCCCAGTCCCATGATGGGACAAGTGGGATGATATATCCCACTAGTCCCATGGGACAACTGATACTAACATATTTTTTTTTATTATGTCCCACTAGGCCCATGGGATATAATAAAACCTTACAAAGTGAAAAATAACTTTTTTTCGGGGTCAAAAAATTTATGAAAAGAAAACAGAAACACCGACTTCCGAAATAGAAGTTATTTTTCACTTTGTGGTGCTTTTTTTTTGTAAAATGTTTGTTAACTATAATATGGTTAGACTTATACTTATATTAAGCAGATTCTTAAAATGTGGGTGATTCTTAATATTAGGTGTTTCTCTGCCTACCCTTCGGAGAAAAGCTGGCATGATGTTATTTTCATGTTCTAAAAACTGCTAATCATTGTTTAAACTTTTTATAGTGGTATTTGGTTTTTCCAGGTTGCCTGGAAGAGATCGCGGCATGCGATAAGGCCGCCCATTGTATGTGTATTAGATTTAAGTTTCTTTTTATAAATGTATTTTATGGTGTACAATAAAGCATATAATAAATAAATAATATATTTTTTCCACACTCGTCTTGCTTTTGCCCGCGACTTCTATGCGTAACATAAGTACGGGTAAAACCGGGTGAATGGGAACAGAATTTTAAAGGGAATTTTCACCTTAATTAAAAATTATTTGCAGCATTTTAGTAGGTACTCCAATATATTAAATAATAATGAAAAAAAAACGATGCTTTGTTTGAAACCTTAAGGGTACACAAGTCAAAAATTCTTCCATACAAACGTAGTCTAGAGATTACTCCACTGTTTGACGATGTACTTTCAAAATAAAAAAAGATATCAATTTGTCTCATCATTATCTAGCCCTGTATGGAACCGAAAAAATAAAAAAATAAAATATTTGAAAGTTATGAGCGTCGAAAGTTCCATATTTCAACACTAATTTTAACGTATCGATGGGCGCAAATAAATACCATAACAAGAAGGAAAATTAAAAAACGGCCTCCATACAGGGATAGATTAGTAATTCAACAATCCAAATAATTTTATTTTGATCAGATACATTCAGTAGTTTTTTCATGAAATCTAGACTCCCAAAGGTCTGTTTATAAAATTTCGCGCGCTCGTTTTCGTCCTAAATCATCATCCATTTCGATAAAAGATTGCAGAAGTGCTAATTCGTACGCGAACTAGCTTCTTACTGCTCATCACAGCATCTATAAATTTCGCACGTGTTGTGGGATGAGATAGCATGCATTTTAACCTCGCGCACAAAATAGTTCGTGCCGTCGACTAGTTTAACCTTAAAGTGGTATCACAGTTAAAATACTAATCAAAGTTGTATTCGCATTCGACCCTGCATACCTATTTATCCCGTTTTATGGTACTTCGAAATTATTGTGTAACGGTTAGGTCTGCGCAGGCTAACTGAGAGGTAGGTCGTGAGTGAAACAGCTGGACAAGTTATACATATATTTTGAAAATAAAGTACTAGAGCTAGGTCGCGGGTACGTAAGGTACTGTTCTGGTCTGTACCGATCACTATCACACAGTAAATACGTAAGAAGGGTACCGTCCCTTGGCAGCAGGTGCAGACGTGGGGGCCTGTCAGCACAGGCTCAGCGGTAGGCCGCCGGAACTGTAGCGGCTAGGGTTGCGCAGGGTAGGTTGCGCATGCACCGGCTCGCGTGGCGGTAGCCCCCAGGAAGGCAGGTCAAGACCTGGGCAGCGCGCAGGTAGCTAGCAGCGTGCAGCTAAGGCAAGGGGTCCAGCCCTCAGTCCGTACGAAGAGCCCTGGAAGCACCATAGGGTGCGCATGTTAGATGCGGTGAAATTAGCAGCAAGCCGCATGCGATGTACGAGTATCAGCTTCTCCCTTTTTTAAGCCAAGGAACGGTGTGGTGTAGGTAAAAGCTCAGCACATCGCAGCGGTTTACAGGTAAAGGTGTGCAAACATAGCAAGCACATTGACACATGCAAAGTTAGGTTAAATATGAACATTCAATATGCATAAAGTAGGTATACGTGATCAATTACAATTAACACAGTAAAGTACTCCCCTTTCACAATACAAACTTGCACTCCCCTTTTCACCCCCTTATGGATCATTTCTGGGATAAAAACGACTGTGTGTCCTTTCGAGGGTCTCAAACTATCTTCATACTGTTTCATTTAAATCGGTTCCGCACAGACAGATAGAGAGAGTTTATGTCGCATTTATAATTTATGTTGTTGTTGCTTGTATTTATTTTGTAGCTGATTTAAATTGCACAATGCTCCTTATTTTATTTCTAACATTTTTTTAAAATCTAGCTTTGTATTTTGTTTTTATACAATTGTCGTACAGTTTCTCACGGTCAAGCCTGAGTGAATTGACGTAAATGACCAACATAATGTATTGTGTACTTTAAAACCAAATACAATAACAATAAATTTTTTTCTACCATTGTTTTACAAATCAAAACTGAATTTTATTATTTTATTCATTTACAAATCTTTTAAATTATTACCATAATTTAACAAAAATGTAATATTATAAATTAAAATGATTCTTGTGCAATCTTGACATATATATATTAACATATATACAATTGAATATTATAAAAAAGGCTGTATACAAATACAATGGGGAAAGGGAAAAGGGCTCATTGTGCATCAAAAAAATCGTCCACATCGATGTCAATGGGAAACGTGCCCAGCCGACGCTGGCAGCTTTGCCACGTTGAATGCTGATTCCCTGGCCAAAGAAAAGGTCAGACCTCTGCTCAAATGAAGAATCGACGAGCTTTGTGCTATTGACTCGAAAACTCGATGCGCTCTCGGACCCCATGGACCGAAGTTTCAACCCCAAACGGCTCAAACATATAACTTCTAATAAGATTGTTATATTTGCGCCGTTTGAGGTTTTCTACAACGGCAGCCACCCCAGCACAGCCCGCCGTGCTAAGAAGATGGGATGGCGCAAGGGTCTCGGCACATATTGGATCCCACACCAAAGGCCCCATCTGGTCTCTTTGGAAGGTCATCCCTTCTGGTCTCTTCCTATCGTCGCGTACCAAGCCATTGGGTTCTAAAACAGCTGGCACCCCGGCACAAGAATCATTGACGTATGATGTCATTAATGCTGGCGTGCCGTGCTATCCGACCAGCGCTCCTACTGCAGGATAGGCCATGGTGACCGAGGTGGCTGGTAGGCATGGTGACTGTGCAATCTTGATTACTTACTCGATTACTAGTCTTGCCAAGGGGGTATCGTGTTACCCAGTTATTGGGTTGTGGAGGTCAGATAAGCAGTCGCCATATAAAATACTGGTACTCAACTGCGTCCGGTTAGACTTTATTTAAAACGTAAATTAAATTTTATTTAAAAAATATAAAAAGAAAAGATAAAAAGACTGGAAGCAGACGACGATGTTGATGGTTTCGTTTCATGATTCGGTGAGATTGATTCGTGTAAGGTACCCTAGAACTCCTACAAGTACAACTATTTTCTTAATATCCCTCGGCAATCATCGCATTTCCAAATACAAACGAATACTAATTTTCATGTCCATCAATTATTGGATCTATAGGTATATATATATATTCTAATCGCAAATATTTCTCATTTCTATTGAAGTTATTTTCACTTTGTAGTGTTTTTATTTGGAAATCGGTTGTATTTTTTTTTGTCAAAAGTTTTAGAAATGTATAAAAAGCGACATCTATGGACAGGAGGATATACTACGATGTTTACGTGCGCCTCGTGCGCGCCATCTCTGTGATATCAGTGACACTGCTAAAATATTCAAACTAGAAATTATAAAAACTAACAGCGCTCATGCAAGTGAACCGCTAGGTATCCATCGCATCCTACCTATTGATATTTTTAAACTTCCAAATGTATTTATCTAACATTATACTTTTTTACAGATTTCTGAAAACTCACAACGTTTCCTCTTTTGTTTTTTTTTTGTGTTTTATAAAATATTTAAAAATGTAACATATACGAAAGAAATTAAATAAAGGGCATAATAAATAATAATACCTATACAAGTTAATCTCCTTTATTTTGAACGACCGCCTTTTAAGCATCCGAATTATTATATTTTTTTAAATTAAATTATTAATAAATATAATACCTATTACCTATATATATACTTATTAATTTTTATTTTTACGATACCTACTTCCTCTCAACCCGCAACACTCCTTTATAGCCATACAATGCTGCCTAAATACGCTGATGTTGGTTAGCGTATGACAATTTTGAATCGATGTCAATAACTACAGAAAACTAACTTCATTGTGGTCACAGAGATGGCGCGCACGCGGCGCACGTAAAAGTAGTAGTATATCCTCCTGCCATAGATGTCGCTTTTTATACATTTCTAGGGGTGAAGTTTCTCTGGTGTTTCTGTACATATCTATAATGCCCATAGTTATGAGAAAATAGATTACTTGATTAACATGAAACTTGAACACAACCGGTAAAATAAGAATGTACCAGGGTGAACTGTACACATCTGCGTAACCCTTTAAAGCGTACTGATGATGTTATATTATGAAATGGTCTAAACAAAAAATAGACTTGCAATTGCAACAAGCCCGAGATTTTCACCGTCATTTATTGAAGAGTTCTGTTGTATATCGCCGAAGTTCTTCATCAGATCTTGATCAATTTTAATTTTAATAAAAGCAATAAATCAAATAAAAACTCGGTTTACCTAGTAAAAAGTTCTGAGGTACACATAAAAAAATGCATTCGAATTGAGAACCTCCTCCTTTTTGAAGGCCGTAAAAATGAAGAGTGCGATCGATTCGGCGACGTGAGACCGCTTGAAGGTCAAATACCATCATGGACATCCAGAGCTTGTCCTCCTACCTACACCAACTCATAATGGCATGTACATGGCATGTACATGTACATACATGTCTTTCTAGGTATCTGGCAAAATCCAGATGAATAAAAATATCTCTGTTCAATGGAAAGTATGCTCAGTTTACTGTCATGTCCTGTATGTACGAGCCCTATGAATTTAGATATTGTTGTGTTGCCTTTATTTCCTTTCTTTATTTTTTTTGTAAAATGTCGGCTTGACTTCTTACCCAGTTACCTATTATCTGTCTGTTGTGAAAATAATTATGTGAATTCTTGAAAACTGTAGAAAACAAATAAAAAAAAACATCATCACTTTTACCAGTTCAGAAAGTACCCAAAAAAATGTTTTCCATGATTATATTTCACCATTTTATAGGTGTGGTTAATGTCTACGCTCATAAGCGCCAATGGTAAAACTAAAGGATTCCTTGGTGTTTTACCACAGAACCCTTAAAAGATACTCCAGTTACTAAGGTGAAAATTTACTGGTAGTCAGCTGACTGATAGTGAAGTAAATCGACCCACTGAGTAGACAAATAAAATAGGTATTCTTAGGCCCGCTTGCACCACCCTGGGTTATCTTTATCTTACTAACTCCAAGTTAGTAGCTAACCGCGTGTTATTTATGACAGTGTTAAGTTTTTCGCGCAAGTGGGCCTTAGTATAAATGTTTAGGACGGCCGAGGTGCCAGTTAGGTTAGGAGCACAGCAACTCGGTGCGCCTACAGATTATGTCTGAGCAACCACACACATACGCGCTGCATTGCTAATTATTTATAGCAGGCGCTAGATACTCCCTAAATTAGTTAGGCCGTCAAACGACCCTTTTTGTGCGGGCCGCACCGCATCCGCGGGTAGGCGGCGAAACCTCGAACACTGCCACCTAACTGAAGAAATTGACTTTCCTTCTGAATTGGTTTTCCTTTTCTAAATGTACCCCAACTTCTACCAAACCAATTTTACAATTGGTGCCTGAATTTGCGCATAGATGGCGTTTAAACTAAAATAACTATTTTGATTACAGAAGCGTATTTTTTAATTTAGGTCCGATTTTTCAATGCTCAGATAAACAGTTAGATAGTACTTATTAGACAGATAACGAAATATTGCATTTTTCAATCGTCAAATTGGCTCTATCTGGTCAATAACGGCCCTAGGAATAAATCTGCCTGCCTCTTTGACGGCCAGATAAACGTCTATTCAATAGATAGAACTAGATCCATTGACGTTTAGTTTGAGGTTATTGGTTATTTCATCTTTTTTCCCGTAGACAGAGAAAACTTGTTTTCTCTATCTGATTTTGATTTTATCTACGTTTTTTCCAAAGTTATATTAAATTTATGGAAATTTTCGACACTGTTGAGGATCTGGCAATTGAAGAAGAGGCTATAATGTATGAATATTTAAATAATGTAAGGAAACAAAGAGTAATCAGACCAAGGCCCGACCAGTTTGCTATGTGGGATTCAAAAGAATTTCTTCGCCGTTACAGACTTTCATATAAATCTGTACTATATTTGCTTACCCTGATAAGTGATAAAATTAAGCACGAAACACTAAGGTAAGTTCCAGCTAGTTTTTACAATAAATAAACTATTATTTATTGGTCACTACATGTAAGTAGGTAGGTACATGTACCTAGGTATACCTTCCTACAAAATACAGCTGTTTGTACCTAATATCCCTAACTAAAATACAAGCCGCATCTTTATTCTTATTTCCCACAATATGTTTGTGCTTGTCTACTAAACTAACGAGCAATTCTACTTCAGCAGTTTCAAAATTAGCAGCGCACTCTCTTTTTTTTGATTCCATTATTATCAAAATAATAACAAGTCATTAACAATTAACCAAACTACAAAATCACCACACACGCGAAAATAAACGATGTTTGGAATTTAGGATACACGGGATGCACCACGCATTTGCTATCCTCTTCTAGCACACATTACACCGTATGCGTGTATCATGCTCCCACAATATTACAGTGAAGTTGGCAACTAAATGCCACAGATAACTAATCGGTTGCTACCTGGCCATTGAAAAATGCAACATTTTTATTTGTCCTTTTATCAGTCAGGTAAGTTAATTCGCTAGATAGTTATTTATTCAGTTATTCGATGATTGAACAATCTGCCCTTAAAGATATATAGAAAAATGTACAAATAACATAAATATGTAGCTAGTCATATACTGAACCTAATTTTGTTCTTACATAATTACAAAAACAAAATAAAAATAGAAAGTAAACCGACCGTGAAGTGTCAATTTATGATAACTCCAATAAAAAGACAACTTTGCAGGAGACGACAAAAACATTTTATTTCGTAATTATAGTAGATTCGATTATTGTTCATAATAGAAAACCAGTTACCTCCCTACAGCAGACTTAGAGGAATTTAAAAATCAACTCTAAAATTTCAAAACCGCAGAGGTTTCATTACTTCACCATAGCTAGCTAGAACTTGGAACAAGATAGCCCCGATGTTCTTCATCATTATATTGATCGGAATTGAGGACTTGCGCAGTACACTAGGGTTTTCTAGACGAGCTAGACTATCTCCGTCCATTTGTCCAGTGCGCCACCCGCTTTTCGAGAAGCAACTCGAGTTCCTCGAAGCACTCCTTCGATCTTCTGGTGCCTTGGTTTGAAGGACCAGCTTTGCCTTTGCAGCCCTGTCGTAATTCAGTGATGATGGTAAGTATTTTAGGATTTTTAACTTTATAGATTCCGTCGCGTACATCCTAAAGATCGTTATTATAGACTTGCGCCGCTGTTTACGAAGCAAGACGAGTTCACTCCTTCGAGATACTGCTGTTCTGGTACTTGCTTGAAGTGACTGGCTTTGTCGTTGCAATACTGCCGTACCTTTCATGGTTATAAGTAGTATAAGTGTCTTGGGATTTTTATTTTCTTTAATTAAACTTCCTTTAGGTCTCTGCTTACCCTGGTATTTTCTTAAAGAGCCAACTTTGTCTCCGCAGTCCTATGGTTTCGCTAATTAGCTTACCTAGTAACATAGGTTATATGAAGTTAGGGTTTTAGGATATAATACTTAGTGTTTAATTTTTGAAATGGTCTTACGTAACACTTTTTGAAACAAAGGCTGCTGCAGACAGGTGTGCGGTGACAATGCGACACCGATGCAACGTGTTTTCATTGAAATTGTTCTACGGATAGAATCATGTGTCAAAACGCGTTGTCGCCTAAACGTCAGTTCAACTTTCTTTTTCAGCCCCTTTCAGGAATAAATAAAATATTTAAAAATTGTATAAAATATTTTTAATTTGTTTTTTCAGGACCCAGTTGGCAGCATTAATTATGTACTCATCTCTGAATCGCCGTGTCCAATAGTACCTGCATCTATAATGCACCCGTACAGAGTCGCCGTAAAGCGTTGGTCGAAAAGCAGCCATCTTGGATTACGACTCTGCGTTCTTGCAATGACACGACAAAATAATTAGGTCAGTATTTTTTCATATTTGTTATGACTATTAGGCAATATTAAAAGGTAAATCGTAAAACATATTCGGTTGGAATTATCGAAACAATAGAAAAGGAATAATTGTGTCTCGTGTCTTAAATACATCAAAGGTTATGGTAAGACTAAGGTAAAATCAACAGATGGCGCGATATCGTATTTTTAACCGACTTTCCAAAAAGGAGGAGGTTCTATGTTCGACTTCATGTTTGTTTTTTTTTTTTTTTTTTTCACCGTTATCTCCGTCAATTGTGGACAGATTTTGTAAATTCCAAAATTGGTCCTATTTTAATTTCGTGGAGATCTGATGAAGAAATTCGGAGATATACACTAGAACTCTTCAATAACAATCGACACCGGCTGTCGCTGAAAACCAGCGCTGTGGCTCTGTCTTGCACGCGAGTCCCAGCATTATGCTGAGCGATGACCGTTTTGCGTGGTTGTGACGCATATACTGTATTTTTTTATTTAAGCTTTCTTTGTTTTTTTTATGGTATGCGTCGTGCGTGACGCAAATAAACGTTTTTCTTTCTTTCTTTCTTTAATAAATAACGGCAAATCGCCCGGGATTGCTGCAATCGAATGACTGTTTATTGTTTATATCATTTCATAACATGCGCTAATCTAGGTGAAGCGCCGACCTTCGCTGGGTGGCTGGTAATTGGATGAGAGTTGACGAGAGTCGAGATGAATGGCATACGATTGGAAAGCCCTTTGTCCAGCATTGGATTGCTATAGGATGATGAATACTGAGCTGATGGAAAATAATTTGAAGTAGTTGTTAAAATATCAAGATTGTCAAATATCCTATCAGCCTATATAGAGATGTATTTATAAGCACGGATAATATAATACTTGCATAGTATGAATAAGCTTCTGACGTGATATTCTTCTGTTTTTACAGATTTCCGATGCACAAGCTGCGTTCCCCACTCTGGAAGCGGCTGATGACGAATCTACCAGCTACATCGGCCACCAATGGGGTGTAAGTGGCTCTATCACCACCTGCAGAGCCAAAGTCAACCTCACCTGCTCGCGGTACACCCTGCTACCACAGACGAGGCTCTGGCGAAGCCCTGGTCTCCCCAAATGACGCTGATGAAGCATAGAATGGGGAAGAAGAGAGTAGAAGAACGAGTGAAGTGCTAAGACAAGGCTTTTTTCACAAGATGGGGACACCAAGGCAAAAAAGGTCAGGGGCGGATTCAAAAGGAGGAGTTCAAGGTGTCATACGTTCGTAAGGTCCTTGGCCCTATGAACTCCTCCCCTCAACTTGGGTCCTCGCCTGACAACTGCATTCAGATAGATTATCCAAGCCGGGGCATCTATGTGAAGATGGAAAAGGAAATCATGATAGAGATAAAATAGTCCTAAGTTAATTTTAAGTAAGGAAAATTTGGTGTTTTTCCTCACAATTAATTATAAGAGTCCTAAAATGAATTATAGCAAAGTACCTACTAAAAATTAATATAAACAAATCTTGGTTTCATTTGATACGACTCACCTGAAAATTGGTCATAAATCAAATATACAATTTGGAAACAGGAACGGAAACGGAAATATTTCTAAACTGTTTAGCACTTGTTGAGCAAATTTCTCGAGTATAAATCATTGTTGCGATGATCATTACCGCGATGTACATTACTGCCAATGTTTACTATCGCGATGTTCGATGTTGCGAAAGTTCTTTACTGCGATGTACGTTAGTGTGAAATTGCAATAATAGCAGTAAAGAACTTTCGCAATAACGAACGTCGCGACAGTAAACTTTCGCAGTAACGTACATCGCGGTAGTGAACTTTTGCAACAAAGAACGTCGCGATAGTAAATTTTCGCAGTAACATAACATCGTGGTAACGAACTTCGCAACAATGATTTACACTCAAAATTCTCAATAGAGAATTTAAACTAGGACGCTAAACAATTCGGCGATTTATAAATAAGGTCGTAAGTGCCTTGGGCTTGACTGTAAGACAAACTATATTAACTAGCTAGCTGGGTCAGGACCAAATTTTGGACATAATCGCACAACGGAAAATGTGTCACACTGGAAAATAAATGTGGCTCAATATAATTATTAGCGTGAGATTTTAGGTAGGTAAGTGGATATTCTATTCACCTAAACCTTACAACTATTACCCTAATAATTATATTAAGCCACAATTATTTTCCAGTGTGACACATTTTCCGTTGTGCGATTACGTCAAAAATTTGGTCCTGACCCAGCTAGACATCAATTTTGTACAGCACAGATGTGCAGCAATAGTTAAAATTCTAGTTAAGAATTGTCACAATTTTTGATTATTTAGTTCGGCCCAAACCCAATAGATGGCGTTGTATTTAGTAATGCAACATGTTGCTCTATTTGCCAACCTTGCATAGCAGATAAGGCGTTGTTCGTATATTGTGACCTGCGCAGGGCAGTGCAGTTGACTTTTTTCTAGGCTACTGCATTGCGGACCCTTCTTGTTCAACCTGTGCACGATGCGTTGTCTCCTGTACATGATGCTGGTGCATGGAGCTGCCCTTGGGACCGGGAGACTTGGTTCCAAGTCTTTGGTGACTGACTTTCTACAGTTTCGTGTGATCCTGGTGTAGAAATTAAGATGCGGTCTTTTTATTTCGATTACTATTACGAAAAGATCCCTAAACCGTTAAACGAAACTGTAACGGTTTTTGGATTTTACCGTATTGGTACAAAAATGTATGGCGCATTTTTTTTCGCAATACTAGGTTTGTTATCGTAGTAAAAGTTCTTCATAATAATGAGTACAATGATCCCTTTTCAGGAATTGTATTGTTTCTATTACAACTTATATTAGTTCAAATTCAAATTCATTTATTAATTTTGTGAACACAGATTAAAACTACAGATGTTATCAATAAATAAAAATTGGTCCATAATATGTCCCGCCAGAAGGCGTAAAAAATCTTGGGCATATCGAGGTTTTGTTTTTTGTTGTGACATTCTATTGAATGTCACAACAAAAAACAAAAGGTAAATAGATGTCACAATTTCATGCCAAACAATAATAGCTAATAATAATGTGTCAACAAATTAAGACGGCACATAAACAAATAGATAGTAACAATAACTTTAACATAAGCAAACATGATGACTTGGTATTTCTAGTTATTACAAAACTTGTCAAAGCATATTTTAATATTTTTTCCTTTCCTCGTGTTCGAACATCATCACCCATGCGCCTGTAAGATGACCATGTCTTCAGAGAAGCACCCATCAACTGCCATGCATGATGAATTGGTCCTTCCTCCCATCGCCACCGGAGTGCAGAGCTTAGCAGCCCTGTTTCAGGAATACCGAAGTTAGAAATGAAGGCACGTCTTTTTATGTCAATAATGTAGCTTAGATTTTTTTAAATAAGTTCAGTCGTTTTTGAGTTTATCCAATCCAATATAAACAATCAAATATTTTCTCTTTATAATATTAGTGTAGAAAAAAGTTTATAGCTTCTCAGTCTGCAATGGTGCACGAATATATCTGCCCACTCTTTAACAACCGTATTATTTTTCTAATTATCAGGTCCCTGTTTGCCGAGCAGGTACCAGCTTTGAAAACAGAAACCACACATTAGCGATGGGGTGTAAGTGGCTCTACCACCATCTTCAGAGCCAAAGTCAACCACGACTGCCCACGGTACACCCTACTGAACTCACCAACAAACAAGGGTCTGACGAATAAAGGGTGGGTCCTCTGAATGGGGGACTCTCTGAAAAGAGGACTCTCTGTAAAGAGGTATCTCTGACAAGAGGTCTCTCTGACAAGAAGACTCTCTGAAAAGAGGTCTCTCTGACCAGAAGACTCCCTGAAAAGAAGTATCTCTGACAAGAGGTCTCCCTGACAAGAAGACTATCTGAAAAGAGGTCTCTCCGACAAGAAGACTCCCTGAAAAGAGGTCTCTCTGACAAGAAGACTCCCTGAAAAGAGGATTTTGCCAGTCATTAAACTTCTTGCAGGTAGACTCTGTTACGGAAACGATGTCAGATGTCTTACTGTAGTAAACACGAAGAATCTCGTAGCTTATAATAACACGAAGATAACTTATAATATGCTTAGGTAAGATTTTTATATTATAGTATAAAATTAACAAATTTATGTATAAAATTAGTTTTAATGACGTTTTTTGTTTTATTTTGAGAAACCCTTATCAGTTGTAGACCAAGAGCTAAGCAAATTTAGTTTAGCTTAGTTCGCATAACTGAGGCACTTTTCCATACTAGAGTTTGCAGTCTGCATACAAGTATGAAAAACAAGCTCAGTTATCCGAGGCTTAAAAGCCTCATCCCTGTTTCTCAATTAAGAATTTAAAGAGGAGAATCTTGGGCTCCTGACAATCCCCCAATTTCCGAATCATTATGAAAGAAAAGAGAGTCAGTGATAGCGTGACGGTTGGTGAAATGATATAGATTAAGAAATCATGTTGCGCCGACCCCAAGCAACATGAGACAGGGGCAGGAAGATGATGATGATTCTATCCATATATTATGAACAATTTACCAACCGTACCATTGCGATGAGGCGTTGTCCGACCGTCCGTATTGAACGTGACCTGCGCATTGCAGTTAGGCGTCCCATACACCTTCAATATTATTGCACAATATGAGCTGCAATATAAACTGACGACAGGGTTGGCGCTGCGGTTGAGCGATCTAATCTGCACTGCGTGTTGCGGTTTCAATTCCCACACGGTATTTGTGTGGCTTACAGATAGTTGTTCCACGGATCTGGGTGTTTGTGTATGTGAGTTTAAATGTGTGTAAAACGCACCCGCACTGAGCTTGCGTTGTACATTACAGCCATTTCCTTTCAAAGAGAGGAGGCCATTGTCCGAGACGAGAAGGGAAAATTCCTAGTGTGCAATACTTGAAGCTGCGAAAATATCAAACTTCTGAATGATCGCAATCAAAAGATACGGCCGTTTATTTCGCATATTTGATATTTGCAAGGGAATCAAAACCTATTTTACTTTCCCATGACCTAGAATCCAGAAAGAAGGCAAGAAGTAATGTCTTATAGCACAAGTAAAGGAAAAAGCCGATATTATCGCACAATATAATTATGTTAAATTTCGTCGTCAGACATCTTGCTTCCACAGAAATGTTGATGGGAATGTGTTTGCAATGCAATTTTATTTGAATTGTATTATTGAACGTTTGGGTTATATTTTTATTTTTGTCGACACGGTTGGAATAGTAATTGAGCGATGGGCTGCTGTGCTGCGCGTCACGGGTTCGATTCCCGCACGTAACAAATATTTATATGGCCTACAGATAGTTGTTCCAGTGTGGTTGATTGTGTATGTTAGTTCATATGTTTATAAATGCACCCACGATGTTAAAGACATAGTAACGCAAAAAAAAATGCACAATAATATATTGTGAATATTTATTTATTTAGTCTTCATGCACAAAAGGTACAAAGGCGGACTTAATGCCTTAAGCATTCTCTACCACTCAACTAATATTGAATGCGGTCTTGAACGCAAACATTAAATAATAAAGTTCCAATAACATCAATAATATTATAGGTGTTAGGGACGCCTTAGCTTTTAGCTTTTTAACTGCATTGCGGAGTATCTTTGTTCAACCAGTGCACAGTGCGCCGTCTTCCCTGCGTGACGTTGGAGCTCTGAGCTGCCCTTAGGACCGGATGGCTTGGTTTAAAGGCTTCGGACAACTCCTACAGTCTTGTGTGCTCCTGGTACCTATAGAGATTAAGGTGAGTGTAACTGTTTTTAACCGATAAAAAAAAGGAGGAGGTTCTCAAGTCAGCCAGAATATATATTTTAACTGACTTCAAAAAAAGAAAGAGATTCTCAATATTGTTTATGTTTGTTCAAAAATATTTTCGCCGATTGTGAGCCGATTTGGATGATTCAGTTTTGGCCAGAAAGATATTTTTATTATGTTTGATCGAATAACTTTTTACAGAATTTTCAATAATGAATTTTTATTTTAATAATGTTTAACAAATTATTATATTCTTTGGAAACGTTTGCTAGTTTAAAAAAAGAGAAACCTGCATAACACAGCGTTTAAAAGTTCTTGTTTAAACCAACAAAAAAAAAACACAAGAGACTAGTTTTTCGAAATTGTGTTGTTTCGTTTACTTCTTGGTTTCTAAAATATATTTGTTATTATTTTTCAGGTTCCTTGTATAAGAACATCATCACTGTACTTATGCAAATGAACCTGTCTGCCAAGCGTGAGAAGTTCGTTCTTCGAGCTGCACCCGGGTCACCGGGTTTGGAAGCCATACTGACCTGACTGTGCTGGCTATCCTTGAGCTGAATATGAAGGTTCGTGTTTTGATATCACTCGTTAGACTCAAGACAACGTGTTGGCGGCCAAAAAATCCAAATTTTATAAGATTGACAAGCGCTACCGAAATGTCTTGGGGTCATCCATCATTTTGACTTTTCGTCAGTTGTTTTCGCTGATGGAGTGTTCTCTTGAGTTTTGTGATGAAGCGTCGTGGAAGCCTTATTAGGGTTCCATACCCAAAGCGCAAAATCGGGACCCTATTACTAAGACTCCGTAGTCCGTATGTCTGTCCGTCTGTCACCAGACTGTAATCTCATGAACCGTGATAACTTGGCCGCTATAACAACAATGACTAAAAACAGAATAAAATAAATATTTAAGTGAGGCTCAATACAACAAACGTGATTTGTTTTCCGTTTTTTGCGATAATGGTACGGAAACCTTCGTGCGCGAGTCCGACTCGCACTTGGCCGGTTTTTTTTAGGTAAGCAATGATGTGTTTGACGGTGAAGCACGCTTGCCTAGAAGTAACCTATTCACTCTTGACATAAAGACCCCTAGGTTGTAGCTATCGGGAAACACCGACTCTGGCAGAGAATTTCACTCCTTAGTTGTACGCATATTGGCAAGCAGGGGACACTTTTCGGCTATAATGTTGACTATGATAATAATGTGTATGGTTTTTAGAGCAACTGCTATGTATTTTTTTTTGTGAGGACGTTACTACAGATTGGTTAGAGTGTAGAAATTCTGGAATTAAAGCTTTTATTTAAATGACTAGTATCCATTATCCTATAATAACCGTGCTTTTTTCGTTTTAGTTTAAGAGTTTCGTAAATCGGGTCAACAGTTTCAGGGGTTGCTATAAGCCGGCGGCGTTGACCACGATTGTAAACTGTTGGACAGCAGCTTAAAGCGCTACGCTGTTGGGTTTTATTTTCATTGCTGTTTTATTTTTGTGGAAAAAGGGAATATAATATTTAAAATACTTGATTTTTCAAAAACAGGGCAAAGTCAACGAAAAATTCCAAAACTAGGGGGGTCCAGGATCATGTTCTGAGTCCATGGTATATTTATTCCGCGTCGGTATCAAAGACACTTTGTATACAAGGTGTGCAAATAATATATCCATCCGTATGTACAATTCTACTATTTAACAAAAAAAAACTACTTTCCAGGTCATTGCGACGAGTTGACACCAGTCCTAAAAGACCAGCCACATCACCGATGGGGTGCAAGTGGCTCTACCACGACCATCTGAGCCAAAGTCAACCTCACCTGCCCGCGGTACACCCTGCCGAACTTACCAACGAGGCTCTGACGAACGAAGAGGGGTTCTCTGAAAGGAGGTCTCTCTGAAAGGAGGATTCTCTGAATCGAGGACTCTCTTCATTTTATGGTTTTCCAGTTTTTAAAGTTCTTGCTGGCAAAGCCTGATAAGTAAGTTAAAGTTGATCGTCTCTTATCCGAAGAATACAGATACATACATGTTGTAATAACTTTAGGTAAGATTTTTATATTCTTGTATAAAATTAAATGTAAGTAAAATTAAAATTCGTCGTTTATATAATAAATTAGTTTTAAGGATGTTTTTTGTTTTATTTTAAGAAACCTTTTAGCTTATTTCGCATAGCTGAGGTCTGTATTTTTAACCGACTTCACAAAAAGGAGGAGGTTCTCAATTCGCCTGGTTTTTTCGTTCTGTTTGCCGTATCTTCACCAATTATTAACCGATTTTGATGAAGTTTGTTTTGTTTGAAAGAGCATGTTCCCGGTCAGAAGTCGGTGCCAAAATGAAGAGGAAATTCAGAAACATTTACTTACAAAGTTATTTTGCACATTGTAGTGTTTTTATTTGCAAGTTACGTTACGAGACAAGTTACTTACGTTACGAGAGACGGTGAGATCCTTGAAGGACTAATGTTAGTTCGTGGATGAATTTAGTGGACAGTATTTTTAGGGGAATGGTTTAATGCCATTATAGTTACAAATTCAAACAATGAGAGTTTAGGAAGAGGTGTCGACTGGTGCGGTGGAGTCCGTGGTAGTGAGTGTCCACAGACTACTTAGAGATACTACGTATCAGACTGCCAACTCTAGAACAAAATTCTCATTATTCTTTTTTGATGATACATGACGTTTCTGTTTTTTTTTTACTTTACATAGATAATGGCGAAGGAATAAAACGGATACAGCCTGAGACGCCGTGCTTATTAACCGACTTCAGAAAAGGAGGAGGTTCTCAATTTATTTTTATTATTGCTATTCCAGGCAAACTTATTAATTTTGCGGATAAGTAATTAAAACAAAGAATTATTTATTAAATGATATATTTTTAAAATTTTCAAATGCTTTTTTTTGCATCGCAGGCAAATCACGGTTGTGTACCCTTCGAATATGCCCTTTAAAATTCTATTAATCATATTGCACCAATTCATTATTGTAAACCTCACAACTAAGTAAATTAAATGATTTAGGGCAATTGTCTTTTGTTCGGTACAGTCAATAAAATCAAATGAATACTTGGAAACAATAACATCATTTACATTTGATGCTACATTGTTTTTATGGGCATTGTGTTCCAAGTAAGCATTTTTTTCAGTTATTACTGTACCAAAACACCGCACTGCACCTTCAGATGGGTAGTTTAGACTTTTTATTTGCTGCCGTATATGCCCGGTAGTTTATCCAGTCGTGGTTACTACTTTCATTACTCGTTAGGCTAGTTTTACAAGAATTCCATTTAAATTTATCAAAAATTTTGCGTACTACCCATCCAGCAGTGTAGGCTCGCGAGTGGACATTCAATCGTTCTCGGATAGCCTGCTCCACAATCATTTCAATATTTTGACCTGTACTTGAATGACCTGGCTCGACATTTCCTTAGAATTCTTCAGTAAACAATGACTGTAAATTTATTACTTGGTCTGCCAGGTCATTCTCACAATTAAACGTTTGGTTGTGGAACTTTATGATTCTGGATATCAATAATTAATTGAAGGTGCAATTGAAGCTGCGGCAGCTTGGGTCATTATTATGGTAATTATATGCCCTTACTTGACAAAAAAAGTAGTCTATAGGATCAGAATTAAATTATCTGGGTCTGATTATTTTTATATTATTGCTTTTAAATATCTGCCACAGCCTCATTTAATTTTTTGTGTTATAATAAAATTTGCTAGAGGGCACAGATTTTTTCTGTCCATTGGAATCAACATAACATATTTTTTCCAATTTACTAACTGCCTCTTTCCAAAGCTGGTGGTGATGATTTTTTTACCACTGCTGTTCTCAGGATTTTTCCCTTGCTTCTTTTTGATAAGGTTGCAGCTCCATTGACACTGTCAAATAGTTGGTCAAAAAATAAAACTGTCTCTGCTGTATTATGTAATGTGCTACTGACAGGTCTTCCATCTGCATAATGAGCTGAAAAAAATTTGTTATGTTTAATATTATAAACCAAACCACCCACTCCACCCTGTCCCCAGATTTAGGCTCTAGAGTTATATGAGAACAATCTATGTATTATGGAATGATTTCTCTTAATAAGATCTACTGACTAGATGTATGAACCTGAGTGAAGCAATATAAAGGTCTATCCACACATATCAGGGCCGTGCCGGGGACGTGGACAGACCGTGCCCCGTCAGAGGCTCAAAAAACAATCAGTGTGTATATTTTATATGAACTCGTTCACACACGTCTGAGCAAGGGCCAGTGACGGAGCTTCAATGTCTGGGCCCAGCCCTGTCATGTCCCAGGCACGGTCCTGATATGTGTGGATAGATCTTACGTATGTAAAGATCGTAGCAGATGATGCTTTGTAGTTTCTGCGTACCCACATGGGAAACAGGCGTGACTTTATGTATGTATGTAGTTCTATTCAAACTGAAGTAACGCCATATGTCTACCTTCTACCACGCAGGCACCTATACTTAATAAAACTAGGCAAAACATTTATTTTCATATAATGTTAGGTACTTACAAAATATTGCTGTATATGACAAGGCTGCAGATACAGTTTTGCTGAAGACCTTTACACAATGGTTACCTGAAAAATAAAAGGCATTAATAAAATCTGTGTTAATATAATCTGACGGTCACTATAGCAGAATATAAATAGCTAGCTAAATAAAATAAATTTGAAACCAACCTTCATTTTTTTAATCTTTTCAGGAATGACTTGCTGGTCATTCAATTTATACAGAAGTCTGGCTTCTGCGTGATGGCAATCCATTTCATACACATCTACTATATCTTGCCATTCATTTTCATATTTGTGTTCAAAAAGTTGTTTCTCAGTACCTTTATAAGGTGTGATTGTGTCATGTACAATACTCAAAATGACTCTGCTTATTGTGACTGCGTCATCTGAAATGATTAAACATTTTGAACCAAATTATAATTTCTTTATAATTTCAAAGTGCAATCAAGTTTTACAGTATTCATGTAAATATGGTTAAAAACATTGGTTGTTGTAAATCTTTGCGACGCAAGTTCCTTAAACAACATGCCCACCGCTGAGCCAGTTAATTAATACCAGCTATTTTACCCTTAGTGATGAACATTCGCAAATGTTGGTCAGTGGGTCGTCTTAGGGGCGGAGTTCAAATGTTTCTGAATATATGGATCACTAGGATGGAAAATTTAACTGAATAAAACTAACCTGTTTCTTGATTTGCAAGTAATTGGTTACGTGTTGTGTCTGCTTTCAGGCTTCGTAAAGCAGAAGCAGAATGAAAAGCAGTTCCTTGGTTACAAAATAATGCAATTGGTTTCAGCTTGCTGTAGTCACCTAGTCACATCTTTCAAAATATTATGATCAACATAGTACATGTACTGTCATGTCAAAATTCAAATGGCACAAAACAAAAACAAATGGCGGAGGCGGCATAACGGCGCCTATGACAGCCAATCACAGCCAAGCAGAAACGTCATACATCATCAAAACAAAATGGCGCTACGTCGAGTGTTTCGTTCTATGAAGATTATCAGCCGTGGTGAGTGTCCACCGAGCCGCGCTGCGTCGCCGCCGCGCTGCGCACTCACACACCAGTGCCGTGTGGGTCACGTAAATGTGTGTGCAGCGTAGACGGCGCACTCCAGCCGCCTGAAGAGTTGGGTAGAATGCCCAACACTGCCTTCAGAGCTGGAGATGGCTGCTCGTCTGAACGGTATCCTGAAAAGGAAAAATTGTTATTGTACTTACTTTGCATACGGAATAGTGTCAAATGTTTCAGCCTCTTATTAATTTTAATGCAAGTTATTTTCTGTTCTTTTTTGCCAAATTATTTCCAGAGTAAGACATTTTATTCTTCAATTAAATGGCATATGATTTGAAAGGTTACAATATTAAAAAGTAGGTAAAATAAATAGATTTCATTTTGGGTTACTAAACCATAATCTTCTCTATAGATAAGATAATATAATACTAGCTTACATATGCCCCCTTCCCTTACAAAGAAACCGTGCTGACGTAACTAGTGTTTTTCGTCTGATTATTTTTATAAGTACATCAGTCACGTTCGATTCCATTCCACGGCTTTAGATGGTGTTAGCAGCGACTTACAAGTAAAAGGGTTTACTCGGTTCGTGAATATTTTTCTGTAAATACAGTGAAGATTTGTTTTATAGTAATTATTGCACGTTTTTACAGTTTCACTGTACCAAAATGTGTTACATAAACTATCTTTGAAATGTAAATTAAGAGCCCAATATTCCTTAATTTATTTGGTGCATAGGAGAGTAGATATAACAAGAACATGTTTTTATCATGATCAATTCTAGAACATTTTAAATTTACACCCAATGCATATCGCGCCATCTAGTGACATTTATTTGAATCAAATTTTCTTTCTTAGCGTCAAGACCCCGTGTCTATAGTAACCTTTGTGAAACACTTTTTTCGCCGAGAGACGTCCACTACTAAGTAAAGGTCTTACTGAAGGTGAAGCGCCACCAACAGAAGTTATAATCATCTTCATTCCAGCCGAAAGATGTCCACTGCTGAATATAGGCCTTCCCCCCAAGTGTCACCGCATCAACCGTTTCTTCCTCTAGATGCGAGATACATAGGAACACAAGTCATGAAGTAATCTTAAAACTGGAAACAGGTACCTTCATTTTTAACTTCGGAACTTGTAAAGTAGATCTGCCGAGTTTGGTGTCCCGGTGGCAGCTTGAAGTACCAACTCTTCATGGTAGATGATGGATGAGGGACCGAAGACATAGCCATCTTCAGAGACGCACTGCTAATGGAAATTGAAAATATATATATTTACAATCTTTATGTATAAACTAGAACCTAGTCAAGTTATATAACGATACCGTTATAATATACTAGCGGACGCCTCGCGGTTTCACCCGCGTAGTTCCCGTGGGAATACAGGGATAAACAGAAGTCTATGTCACCCAGGGATAGTGTAGCTTCCCAACGGTGAAAGAATTTATGAAAACGGTCCAGTAGATTTAAGTTTATTCATTACATACAAAGATACAAATCTTTCCTCTTTATAATATTATATTAGTATACAAGTATAGATGTAGAAAAATAATTCTTTATATTTTAATCTCACAACATCAATGTAATAATTAATGCGTCACTCACTATGTATTTGTTACCTTTGTTTTTTTTTTTTTTTTTTTTTGGTTTTCTTGCAATGACAAGAATATTTACTATTTAAAGTATTATATTATTTTATCTTAATTATTGTGAATGTGAAGACTATGTGGATATTTTTTTTATTTATCTTAGTTTTTAATCATGGTCTGGCAGTTTGATTAGTTTATGCGGCCTACCCTAATGTCATTTCTTTGGTATTGTAGGGTCTTTACACCTTTTAATGATGGTAGTTTGATTAATACGCAAGAGTACGTAATAATAGAATTTAATTGAATGATAATGAGTGCACGCGATTTGAGTGATAATCGTGTACTAAAGTATAGACCGCGCGTAGCGAGTAAAGTGCTGACACAATGATGTCAAATTTGTGCGTGCTTTGCACTGTACATGCTCCGGGGCCCGAGAAGATGTGAATGAGATGAAGGATAATGATTTACAAGATGATAATTAACAATTTTGCTTACAAACTTAAATAAACTAAGCTTAAGGTATTTCATTGAATTGAGTCCGAGCGGATGGCGAAGACCCTCTGCTCGTTGTGGCGATGGTAGGGCGACCCGCAGAGGTGGCAACGGGAGCTACATAGCTCACGCTAGCCTCTGCCTGCTCCGTTGTGGCCTCTGCTCGCTCAGCTGTCGGAGGTGCGGGCGCTGGATGCGGCTGGCGCGCTCGTACGCGTTGCCATGTGTACAAGATGATGCAAACCACGACGACTCCACCCAAGATGTAGATGGCGACGTAATGATGAATGTCATGGAATGTCACTTGATCTGCCAGTTCCTGATTGGATTTCATTTCTTTGAGTGCTTTTTCAATCGCCTTTATATCTTCCCGTTGTTCGGTGATATCGTCTGTCTCATTCAGTGGAGCGATGAGAGGTATAGACAGATTAATTATGTGGTTTATTGGTGGAATTTCTATGTTCATGACATCGATCTTCGTTTTAATTGTGTTTGATAATGCTCTGTGTGCATAAATCGTAAACATTCTGTCTTTGATGACGCAGTTGTCTCCCAGTGTAATGACACCTGTTTTGCTGAGTTGCTCGATCGTAAAATCGTCATCGCATATGACTCGCACACTGCATTGTCCGCAACAAAAGTAAAGATATGAATTAATTAAGTTCAAGTCAATCCAGGTATCGCGACATTCTCTTGTTTCAGTTTGACATTGATTAGATGCTTGATGTTTCAGACATAAGTTGTTGTCTGACGTCATTTGATAGACTGGCCTTTTCAGTGGGCAAATGTACTCGTCGGTGTCGTAAGGAATACATCTTTGTAAGTCGCTTGTAGACACTGGTATGTAAGAGTCTTTATGTGTATTGATAGCCAGGTATTTTGCTACAGGCACTATATTGACCATGCTTGCGTTGACTTGTTGTGGAATCTGTATGAGGTTGTAAAGCTCATAATCTTCCCTGCTCACAAGAGGAATTCTTACTTCGAAAATCAGGAACTTTCTGGTAGCTCTTGCTTTCACTTTCAATAGGTGAAAGATCTTCGCCAAGTCGGTCTGAATATTATTAATCGGTAAGGCTAAGTCCTTTGAGATTTGTCCGGTTATAACATTCAGTTCGTTTTTCAACTGTGCCGGCGTCAGCAAGTGAAAGTTGAACTTTTCATAGAAAATGTTAGCCACTGTGTCAACTAGTGTCTCCTGGATTTCTTTAAGATTGGTCATGATGTTATTGGCTATGAACGTTGATAATGTGAATTCCGCTTTGTTGTCAGTGTGTTGGATTTCTTCTTTCAGTTTGCTCATGGCCGCGTTGCAATTGGTAATGTGTTGGTTGATTATTTTGTGCTGCTTGTCCAGGGTATTTTCAATCCTTTTGATGACATTTAGTTCAGCCTCCACTACTGAAGTTTGGTTTTTCCACAGATTACTGAGATGTTTTTGATTGCTTCTGATTAAGGCAATATCCTTCTGATATTGTTCGGCGAAAGTTTCATCCAAAACTCCAAACAAACTATGTGCGATGTAGCCGATGCCGTTGATAAGCCCGCGACGTCGGCGAACTTGACCTTGCTGACCAAGTAAAACATTGTTGTAGTGTTCAAGTTCGTTGTACCCGTGAAGCAGTTGTAATCGGACTACGTTGCATTGTGGTATTTGATCCCTTGAACATATGTTGTCCAGATGAGTGATAAACTTGTCCAGAAGGTTAATTCCTTGCCAATACGGAGCCATGTCGCAATAAACGACGAGTTTCCATTCTTCACGTTCCAATTTCATATTTGCGAGTTTATCAAAAAATATGTTTTTATTTTCTGCAACTTTGGAAATTTTGTATTCGCACGTTCCTGAGCAAATAAACATCAGAAGTACGAGTGTCGTAATTATGAAGTTGCACAATTTTGATGAGGTTGGCTTGGAATATTTATTGTTTGTTGCTTGACCTTCTTTGTTTTCCTTTTCTGTATCGTGGCTTTGATTATTGTCGTTGATCGGCAAGACGGATAATTTCGTAATTGGTCTCTTGAGTGAACCATTTTTCGTCCGTAGGGTCACTACTCTGACGTATCCGTCTTTCCCTGGATGAAGTTCAATAACTCTGCCCATGGGCCATTTTCCCGGGGGAAGATTAATGTCGTGAATGATGACGATGTCATTGATCTTCAAATTCTGATGAGGTTTGTGCCACTTACTGCGAGCTGATAGTTGGCACAGGTACTCAGCTCGCCATCTCTTCCACAGATCATCAAATATTTTTTGTGTGAGCTGCCATCTTGTTCGCAAGTCTCTCTCTGTCTCGATGATAGTTAGTGTCGGACCACTTGCCAAAAAGTGAGACGGTGTGAGACAGTCTAAATCCTCGGGATCTTCGCTGAGTGCGCACAATGGTCGGCTATTCAAACATGCTTCTATTTGAGCGAGTAACGTCGAATATTCTTCAAACGTCAACTTCTGATCTCCTATGACCCGCTTGAGATGGTACTTCAAACTCTTGACGGCGGCTTCCCAGAGGCCTCCGGCACTAGGCCAGGAAGGGGCATTAAAATGCCAGTTAATCTCCATACTGGTAATAGCCTCGAAAAAACTGTCATCCAAAGTGTTTTTGATATTCACGAACTCTTCGTTGAGTATTCTACTCGCTCCAACAAAGTTCGTGCCATTGTCACTATAGACATGGCCTGGGGTGCCTCTCCGAGCTGCCATCCTCCGCAAAGCTGCTAAGAACGATGATGAGGTCAGGTCCGATACTAGCTCGATGTGTACAGCCTTGGTGGCCATACAAACGAACACGGCGATGTACCCTTTTGTGGTTTTGATACCTCGGCCCTTGCTTGCTTTGACGTCGACAAACCCAGTAAAATCAACCCCTGTATGATAAAATGGTCGTGTTGGATTGCTGCGTGCAAAAGGAAGGTTGCCCATGAGTTGTTCGTGTTTGATTGGGTCGTGTTTTCGGCACTTGACGCAGTTTCGTAAGCGCTTCTTGACAGCTCGGTTTCCTCCCAGAATCCAATATTGTTGACGCAGCCATGCTTGAGTAACTCTCGCTCCCCCATGGAGTGTCATCTGATGTCCTTGTTCGATCAATAAGTCACTGAGGTGTGTGTTGTTGGGAACGATGAGAGGATGCTTCATGTTCTGACTCATTTTCGCGTTGTTCAATCTGCCACCGACTCTCAGTAGGCCGTCTTGATCCAAAAACGGGTTCAGCTTTAGCAATTTGCTCTTCGCGTCTATTTGCTTCTGATCTCGGAGACTAAATACCTCTTCCTTAAATACCGTCAGCTGTACTTGTTTGATAAACAGATGTTTAGCGATTTTTATTTCGCTGACAGTCAGATACTTCGGTTTGTGTTGATTGCGAGATATGGCGCGCAAAGTCCAAGCAAGAACACGCGCTGCTCGGTCGAAGTTGCTGAATCTGCTCAATAATTTTAAAATAATATCTTCATTTTGTTGAACTACATTACTTTTTATTGACTTCCTGATTTCTTCATATGTAATGTAAGTTGGTATGTCTTGATTGTGGTTTACTTTGAATGTTGATAGCCAGGTTGGTCCGTGCCACCAAAGAGGATGATGATGTAGTTGATTCGCTGATAATCCTCGGCTCGCGCAATCAGCTGGATTTTCGGCCGATTTCACATATCGCCAGCTTTTTGTTGGTATTATCTCCGTTATTTGTGCTACTCTGTTAGCCACGAATGGTTTCCAGCGATTCGGTTCACCATTGAGCCAACCTAGTACTGCTGTCGAATCGGACCAACCGTATATTCGTAGGTTATGGGTTGATAAACAGTTCTGGACAACTTTCATCAGTTTTGACAACAAGTGCGCAGCGCAAAGCTCCAATCTAGGCAGAGATACTGATTTGTTGACAGGCACGAGCTTTGATTTCCCTGCTACTATGACCACAGGGGATTGACACTCCGCCTTTTCCTGATTGATAATTCTGCCATAAATTACGCATGCATATGCCTTTTCTGATGAGTCACAAAACCCATGCAACTCTATGTTTGCATTTTTTGTAGTTTGAAGCCATCTTGGCACATTAATATGTTCGATTTGTGGTAACTCCTTTTTTATTTTAAGCCATTCTTCATTGATGTTTGTAGGTACTGCGTCATCCCATTGAAGATTCAACGACCAAACTTTTTGGAACAAAAGTTTCAGTTTGGTGGATACTGGAGACAGCCAGCCGAGCGGATCAAATATCTTTGAAATGTCAGATAATAATGATCTTTTGGTGGATGGTGTCAATGATGATGTGTCTATCTTAATCTGGAACTTGAATTGATCGTCCCGGGGGTGCCAGCGCAGTCCCAAAGTTTTGGTTGATTCTTGATGCCTGAATTCGAATGCTTGTTCCTTGTCTGATATTGATTCTTGTATGTTAATGTTATTTGATGACCATTTTCGCAAATTAAATCCACCAGACTTCAGTAAATTAATTAGGTCATCCTTGAGTTGTTTGGCTTCCTCTATACTGTGGTGTCCTGCCAGAAGATCATCCATGTAGAAGCATTGTTCAAGTACCGCTGATGCTGTAGGGTATCTTGAACGTTCGTCTTCTGCTAACCGTTTCAACGTCATCATGGCCAGGAATGGAGCTGCTTTGGTGCCATAGGTGACTGTAGTCAACTCATATTCTCTAAGTAATTGGGTAGGTGAGTCACGCCAGACGATTTTCTGATACTGAAGGTCCTTTTCATTACATAAGATCTGTCGGAACATTTTCTCGATGTCGGCTGTGATTGCATATTCATACTGTCTCCAACTCAGAATCAATGTAAACAAATCCTGTTGTAAATTAGGACCGCTGTACATTAAATCATTGAGACTGTAGCCCGTCGAAGTTTTCGCTGATGCGTTAAATACAACTCGCAGCGATGTTGTTGCCGAGTCCGGGCGTAAAACGCATAGGTGAGGTAAAATGCAATCCGGCAGAATTTTCTGTGCGCACTTGCGCATGTGACCCAATTTGATATATTCGTTGATGAATGTTTTGTAATCTTCGGAAATATTTTTATTACTTGAAAACTTTCTTTCCAGTTGATAAAATTGTGCTACGGCTCTTTGTTTTGATTCTCCCAATTTTTCTTTGATATCTGGCTTCAGTGGCAGTCTAACCACGTATCTACCATCATCTCGTCTTACTGTTTCCGATTGATATTGTTGAAGGCATTGATGATCCTCAGAGGACATATTAGTATCGGGTTCGGTGACATCTTCAATGCTCCAAAACCTTTGTATGTCTTGTATATTGTTCATGATAACGTTGCATTGATAAGACTTGACATTGCCGCTCAAAATCCAGCCAAGTTGAGTCTGTTGTGCTATTGGCAGAGATGAGTTTTCCTTGATTATGCCAGACATGATGATTTCCGAGTAAACTTCTGCTCCCAACAATAAATCGATAGGACGACAAACGTTGAAATCTGGATCTGCTAGTTGAATGTTTTGAAGATATTCCCAAGATGGTTTTGCAAAACTGTGGTTTGGCAAGTTGTTAATTAATTTCTTCATAATAACAACTTTTGTTTGGAATATATAATTCGAGTGTAATGATGACGCTACAAGACTGATAACTCCCTTACAGTTGGTTTGATTGGCACTGACTCCAACTATGACGCCTTTGCATGCTCGGCGCGGCAGTTTCAGTATTTGAGCTGCGTTCTCAGTGATGAGGGAGGCTTGAGAGCCTTGATCTATGAGAGCCCTCATTGTGTGATATTCCCCATTAGCTCCTTGTATACGGACAAGTGCTGTGGCTAGCAGAATTTCAACAACAGATTCCTTGGAAACATGTGTCACATTGCTTTGTGTGTAGTCTTCACATAACGTAGACGGTGACATATCCATGTTGCTGGACACTGCGTTTGTCTGTAGGGCATCGTGTAGTACGGTGTTATGAGTTCCATTACACACCCTGCATCTTGATTCAGAACGGCATGATTTATTTTTGTGATCAACCAGGCAATTTTTACACAAGTTGAACCTTTGCAATGTGTTTCTCTTTTCTGCTGACCCCGATTCTAAAAATGGCTTGCAGTAGAAAAGTCCGTGGCTGTCGTCTTTGCATAGTGGGCAATATTGTGTTTTCGTTGCACAACTTTTTACAGCTGAACTACGCAAAAACGATTTGTTAGAATCGTTTTTGTTGTTTAAATTATTCGATTTTGATTGATTATTTTTGCTGAATTGATGTCCTGAATCCTTGCTTCTACTCGGAGATGACGACGAGGTTGATTTGGATGAATAATGTTTTCGCCGTGTTGACTCGAGAGCAGTATATTTGTTCTCTAAAAATTTCAGAAAGTCTGCTAGAACAGGCAAGGTTCTTGGATTTTCTAATGATTGAGTGTATTCACTAAGCGTCTGAGTATCCAGCTTCAGTGTAAGTAAATGCACAACCATTGGTCCCATGGCGGCTACATCTATACCAAGATTTTTCAAGGCGTTCATGCATTCATTGATAGTGTCGAACATGTTCTTGATCTGTGTGTCGACTTGGTTTTGCATTGTAGGTAATGACAGGAGTATGTTCATGTGTGAGGTGAAAATTAGCCTGTCATTGTTATACCTGTGATTCAATATGTCCCAGCTGATGTGGTAATTTTCGGAACTGATGTTGAGATGTTGAATGATCCTTTCTGCTTCGCCTTTCAGCTTACTTTTTAATAACTGCATCTTCTGGGCGCTTGGGATGCTTTTGTTGTTATGGACAGCCTCTTGGAATAAGTCCTTGAATGATATCCATTTGTGATAGTTCCCTGAGAAGGTAGGAATATCTATTTTCGGTGTAAAATTTTCCCGATATGAAACGGAATACATTTTGCTATTGACCAACTTTTTGATGTCAACGTACCGTTTTTCGTAGTTGCTATATTCCTGTTCATACTCCTCATCTTCTGAGTACATCTCACTATCAATTTCCCAGTGCAGGGAATCGATGGTTGACCATTTTGCTTGAATGGTTCTGAGCACATCTTCGAATTCCCATTTTTCGGTGAGGCTCTCTATATCCACGCTCCTGATTGCTCGTGATAAAGCCTTGAAGTTACTCTTCTGCTTGCGGAGCATTTCTTCTAATTTACTGGCATTACCTCGAGAGACAATCTTCTTGAACAATGATGTGGATGGGGTGCCAGTTGGCTTGCTATTTGGTTGATCTGGATCAACTGACAACATGTCCGTTTGCTGTTGCTCATCCGCAGCTTCTTGATTGCGAGTATCTGATATACGCATTGATGAAGCGCCAGGCAACTTATCCCCTTGACCCGTACTAGTAGACGGTTTGTAATTTTGAATGATTTCCTGAGCTTCATTGTAGAAAATTCTTGCTTTTTCGTACATGTTCTCCGAAAAGTAGGTATAACCACGATCTTCAAACTCACACAATTGAGCATGATTTTCTTGAAACTCCCTCCAGTATGAATCCAGGATTTGCAAACGTTTTTTGATGTTAGCCGGAGTTTTGCGGTCTGCAGAATCCTTCTTGAAATTCCGCAGTTGCTGCTCCATGGCTTGAATGATTCGATCTTGATTGGCCAAAATGTTTTCCATGCTGGCGCTCATGATTGTTGTTGTATGATAGATTTTCAGTCGTTGAGTTGTAGCAGACGGATGTTACTCTATCCACCGGTCGTAGTCACAGGAGCTGTACTTCCGTGCTCACAGTTTAATCACACTGTTATGAACGCGAAATAGTCCCGCATATACGGATGCTCGAAGGACCAAAAAGATGTAGGGTCTTTACACCTTTTAATGATGGTAGTTTGATTAATACGCAAGAGTACGTAATAATAGAATTTAATTGAATGATAATGAGTGCACGCGATTTGAGTGATAATCGTGTACTAACGTATAGACCGCGCGTAGCGAGTAAAGTGCTGACACAATGATGTCAAATTTGTGCGTGCTTTGCACTGTACAGGTATTGTTCGTCGAATCGTTGAGCTCCTTACATTCTGAGTTGAGCTGCTCGGTTATTGACAAATGCATGTGAAGTGTATACTCTCCTTTAGATTAACAACCATATATGTATGCCCCTTTATATTAGGTATCACATGTTATGCTGACATAGCTTTTACTTCGTTTTACTCGTTTCTTACTGTAACTAATTCATTATACTATTGGCAGCCAACCTGACTTATTATTTCTACATCCCGTACAACTCCAAACATCTCATGGCGACCCTGCCAGGATATCCTTGGGTTTTAGTATAATCGCCAACTACTGCCTCTTGCCGCGAAATTCGGTTACTTGTAAATTAAACCAATAACACATTAGCCATCGAAGTTTCTAAAGGATGTGCAACTCAAAGGTGGAAAAAGATGAGGTATTCATCACACAAAACGCAGCGGGCAGCAACCAGGCCACGTTGAAGGATGTTGGTCAGCACATGGAGCGGATGAATATTGTGATGTTCGCGCTGTTGGCTATACTCACCATTGCAATGGCCTACTTTGTGGTGCGTTTATATAAACGGTGCCATCGGCAGTGGATCCAGGAAGAGATTGGTCTCCGAGCTATGCAACGTATCCGGGCTTCTATCAGAGGACACAATAACGCCGAAACAACAGCCTAAAGAACCGTGAGTTACCTGCCAAGATCATTTCAGAAAGTGTTTATCCGACTTTTGTGAGTGTTTTTTTTTAAATTTCAGTGCGATTAAATCTCTCGCGAGTGATAAAATTAATATAATTATAAGTTATGGACATTAAAACTAGAAAACAATAAGTAATATTTAAATCTAAAAATAGAATGGGATCATATTTCATTACGATCTGAGTTAATTATTACGTAACTCGATACTTCGCAGCAAAATTGAAACGTAGGACATTCTTTAGCCGCGCTGCAAGTAACTTTACACTATTGTTTTGACATTTTACTTTTAATTATAAAATACTGCAATGACTAAATGGATCGATTCTATTTTTAAATAATGATAGATGCGTTAATTGAGAATTATGATTTATTAGAGCAAATAAGAAAATATCTGATTAAAAAGGGAAAAGCTAGATATTTAGGTAAGGTTGCCGAGATAAAATTAAATGAAGCGACAAACATTATAGATAAATGCAGTAAATTGATTTTACTTTTAGAATCTAAGAAGGATCCGCAGATTATTTCATCAGCGGCAGATATTTTTAAAAACATAAACAAACTATACGATAATATAAAAACTTTATGTACTTCTCCTAATATTGACTCTGTCAAAATGGAGTTCGATTTGAAAACTGCTTGTAACTTATTACCCGTTATGGACGATTCGGAAAATGTGACGAAACGCTTGATCGATGGTATCGAGATGTATTCGGATATGATCGGCGACACAGATAAGGATTTATTAATTAAGTTTATTTTGAAAAGTAGACTATCAGAGAACGCGAAGTTGCGAATGGCTTCAAAGTATTCAACTGTTACAGCACTTGTCAAGGACATGCGTACGCACCTTTTAACTAAAAAATCATTTACAGCAATTCAATCACGTCTGCAAAATGTTTCACAAGGTCAACGTTCGATTGATGAATATGGATCTGAACTCGAAAAACTTTTCACGGACTTGACAATTGCTCAGGCAGATGGTGACCCTACCAAATATGATATTTTGAAACCATTAAACGAAAAAATGGCAATAAGAAAATTTTCAGAGGGTTTAAAATCCACTAAACTTAGCACGATAGTTACAGCTCGAAATTATGGCTCATTAAAGGACGCCATTCAGGCAGCTAAGGATGAGGAGTGTTCGATGTTGCCGGGTGCGAGTCCAAGCAACGGCAACGTCATGCATTATTCTGGTAAGTCAAGTTCACACCACAGAGGAAAGCGAGGTATGTATAACAATAATTTCAATGGACACAGACATGAAGGACATCGAGGACGAGGTGCGCAAGGACGAGGTCAGTCAACGAATAGTTATGAAAAGGGGAATAATTATAGTAATCGCGGTAACCGTTCAAGATTATACCATAATTCAGGTTTCTTTAGAGGCGCAAAGCTTAGAAATAATTATCCGTTACAGAATCGTAGTAATACGCGTCAAATATATTCGGCTCAAGCAACTGATACTAACGACAATAGCGCCCAAACCCAAACTGCTCAAGTAGTAGACCAAGCAGATAAGTTTTTTCGTGACCCACCCAGAAATATTAGCTTTTAATGGACAAACTAAATTAGTTTCATTTAATTTAAATAATAATCAGTTTTATTGGCTACTGGATACCGGAGCTTCTTTGTCGATTGTACGAAAAGAATGCTTACCACCAGATATTTCAATTTTTGGACATGATATTTTAGTAAACGGTATAGCTGGTCAAATCCGTTCACTGGGTCAAGTTTGCCTTGCATTGTCATCACCGCTGTTAAGTGACGTATTCACTCATAACTTTCACGTGTTTAATAATCTACCTATCAAGGCTGATGGAATTATCGGATTAGACTTTTTAACTAAATACTCGTCAAATATTAATTTAGAGGCAAATGATTTAACTTTAAATATAAACGGAAAGACAATCAGAACTAAAATTTTTGATATTACGGAATGTCAATCTGAATTTTTGAGTGTTCCGGCGCGAAGTGAGTCTGTTCACTATATAGACTTAAAATCAAGTTTAAAAGAAGATTATGTTGTTTGTGCAAGTGAATTAGCGAAAGATTTGTTTTTAGCTGGTGCAATCGTAAGGGCACATAAAAATAAAATCCCATTAAAAATTTTAAATGTAAGTGAAAAACATATTCGTATTCCTGTTATAACACCGATTATGCAGCCGTTGTCTGAATATGAATGCTACTCATTTGATAAACATAAAGCTGATACAAGTAGGGCTCAGACTTTAAGTAAGTTTTTGAAATTACAACATCTTAATTTAGAAGAGAAAACATCAATTGAAGATATTTGTAAAAAATACTCAGATATTTTTTACTTACCAAATGATAAACTAACAATAACAAATATTTATGAACAAAAAATAACGCTAAAACCTAATACTAATCCAATATATATAAAACAATATAGACAACCACAGCAATTAAAACAAGAATTAAATAAACAAATTAAAACAATGTTAGAAAATGATATTATAGAAGAAGCACAAAGTGAATGGTCTAGCCCAGTTCTACTAGTACCCAAGAAAAGTGACAATAATAATGAAAAGAAGTGGCGTTTAGTAGTCGATTATCGAAAACTGAATGAAAAAATTCAGGATGACAGATTTCCACTACCAAACATTACTGAAATTCTAGATTCTCTTACAGGAGCTATTTTATTCAGTCATCTAGATTTACATTCAGGTTATTATCAAGTTTCATTAAATCCAGAAAGCAGGAAATGCACAGCATTTAGTACTAATACTGGCCAATATCAGATGAAACGTCTGCCGATGGGGTTAAAAATTTCCCCAAGTGCTTTTAGTAGAGTAATGACTGTAGCAATGTCTGGTTTAACTTTTGACAAATGTTTCATATATTTAGATGATTTGATTGTTTTTGGACGTAACCTAGAATCCCATAATCGCAATCTAATGGACATTTTCGAAAGACTGAGAAAAGTGAATTTAAAATTAAATCCCGCAAAATGTCAGTTTTTAAAGAAATAACTTTTATATCTTGGTCATGTTGTTTCTGCACAAGGTGTCATGCCAGACCCAGATAAAATTAAAATCCTGAAAGAATATCCCGTGCCTAAAAACGCAGACGAGGTTAAACGGTTTGTTGCATTTTGCAATTATTATAGAAAATTTATACCTTGTTTTGCTGAAATTACAATGCCTTTAAACAAATTGTGCAGAAGGAATGAACCTTTTATTTGGTCACAAAGTTGTCAAAATTCTTTAGAAAAATTAAAACAATCAATGACAAGTCCACCAATTTTACAATACCCAGATTTCACAGACAACAGTAAATTTATATTAAAAACCGATGCATCAGGAATAGCAATTGGCTCAGTCCTATGTAATAAAAATATGAAACCGGTTGCTTATGCTAGTCGACCATTAAACAAAGCAGAGAGAAATTACCCAACAATTCAAAAGGAATTGTTAGCTATTGTTTGGTCAGTCAAATATTTTAGACCATACTTATACGGCAAACATTTTGTCATAGAAACAGACCATAAACCGTTAATATATTTATTTGGGATGAAAGACCCCTCAAGTCGTTTGTTAAAATTTAGATTGACACTAGAAGAATACGACTATGAGATAGTGTATGTCAAAGGAAAAAATAATGTCGCCGCAGATGCATTGTCCAGAATTGTGATAACATCGGATGAATTGAAAAGTATGAATAATGATGTAGTAACAGTGTTGACAAGAGCGCAAAAGAAAAGAATGAATGATATGACGGATGCAAGTAAAACAGATTTGTCTAAGAGATCCTCAAACTCAAGGTCTGATCAGCCAAGAGTTGTGGAAATTGTAAAGAAACCTACTGATTCTGTAGAAATGAAATTAGTAGAAGGTGCGCATCTAAATAAATTAATTAAAAACAATAGGATATCCTTGAATGAAGAATGTTTTGCATACGAAGAAAAGACAAAGAATTTATTTATAAATCTTGATTATCGTTCACATTTTACGCGAGTCGAATTTGTGTCGAAATTGAGTAAACTTTGTAAGAAATTAAATATAAATGAGTTAGGTATAATAAAACATGAAAATAATGCTAGCTTTATAAAAGACTTATTTCAAGAAATTGAATCAATGAATACTTGGTCCGGACCACGAATTCATGTTTTAAGAGGAGTCAAGAGAATTACTGATAATGACGATATTAAATTCATTTTACATGACTTTCATTTACTGCCCACTAGCGGTCATGCTGGTGTGCGCAGAATGATAAATAATATTAAAAGACAATTTTACTGGCCAGGAATAGGAAAAGACGTCGAAGATTTTGTATCAAGGTGTGACAAATGCCAAAAGATGAAACATGGTAAACCTATTAAGGAACCCATGTGTATAACTACTACGGCATCTTATGCCTTTGAAAAAATATTTTTAGATATTGTAGGTCCATTACCTCAAGATTACGTAATGTATACATACTGAGTCTCCAGTGTGAATTGAGTAAATTCGTGGAAGCATATCCACTTAGAACTAAGGACACTATAACTGTAAGTAAAGCATTAGTAGATAACTTTATCCCTTAGATTTGGACTACCAAAAACAATTGCAACTGATCGAGGTGCTGAATTTATGTCGTCAACAATGGAACAGGTTTGTAAACTTTTAAACATTAATAAAGTATCATCAACTGCGTACCATCATCAATCTATCGGTTCGTTAGAAAATTCTCACAAAAATTTAGGAGCTTTTCTCAGAATTCAATGTAATAATAATCCACAAACTTGGTCACATTGGTTAGCTTACTGGTGTTTTAGCTACAATACCACTGTTCATTCAGCAACAAAATATCAACCTTTTGAACTTGTATTTGGTAGACAATGTATTGTTCCTTCTAGATTATGTAATGATGTTGAACCATTGTACAATCAAGACATTATTATTGTAGTACACTTAAGTATAAGCTTCAACTAGCTAATAAAGACGCTAGAAATAATTTAATATTAAGCAAATGTAACCGCAAAGATAATTATTATGATAAATATTTGAACCCAATTCGATATAAGAAAGATGACTTGATATTGATTAAAAATGAAACGGGTCAAAAATTAGACCCATTATTTGATGGTCCATTTACTGTTTTAGAAGATATGGGATGTAATGTTAAAATTAGAAAAAATAACAAAATCGACATAATTCACAAAAATCGAACCAAGCCTTTTGTATCCTAAATTCTGATTTGCAACAAAAGGTAAAAAAAAAAAAAAAAAAAATACAATATTATGCTATTTTTTTTTTTTCTAAATAGCCGGAGGTGAAGTGTATACTCTCCTTTAGATTAACAACCATATATGTATGCCCCTTTATATTAGGTATCACATGTTATTCTGACATAGCTTTTACTTCGTTTTACTCGTTTCTTACTGTAACTAATTCATTATACTATTGGCAGCCAACCTGACTTATTATTTCTACATCCCGTACAACTCCAAACATCTCACATGCATTGAATGGACAGGTCCACTTAATCTTCTGGTTCTTTTCTCAAAAGTCCATTTCAGACATCAGTCTACATGGTCTTCACATGATCTAACCAAGATTTTGTCTGGACTTTAAAAGAGACTGTGAGCTCTGAGTTTGTTTCGGCCTTTCTTCTCAGAGTAGTCAGATAGGAAACGCTGACCTCAACTATTTTAAAAAAATATGATCGACATGTAAAAATGTTTGTACAAACCAACTTACAGAAATAAAATCATTTATCATTTAGCCGACTGCGGCGAAGCCAAAAGGCGGCAAATTTATTGTATTTACGTGAATTCCTCCGTAGCGCCAAAACTTTTTATCAGATTTTGATGAATAAAGTGTCTATCGATTCGATATTATAGCCCGGGTAACATAGGCAAAATAAACCCGTAGTCAGGTTACAGTTTTAATTAAACTTTTTGCTTGTTAACTAAACCATTATTATACCGTATTTTTTTTATGCCTATGTCCAGCAGTGGACGTCTTTCGGCTGAAATGATGATGATAATTTTTTTTAATATTACTTTATGGAATTATTGAGCCGATTTCGAAGTTTTCTCACCGTAAGACAGATTCACTATTGATAAGCGATAGGTACTATTTTTTCGTGAAACAAAAATGCACGGTTTCTATACGATAAACAAAGCGAGTGATGCCAAGGGCAGACGCATGTTAAAATAAGAATTGAGTTGTGCAGTCCCCTCGTTTCCTTACACGTCGAAAAAGAACATAAGTTAAAAATATGGACCATAGTATACCCAACCAAATTAAAAAAAAAATCGTCAAAATCGAAGAATTATGTAAAAACATATGCGCGATCATACACAAAAAATTACACGTTGACTTGGAAACCAGCTTTTATTTTTTTCGTCGGTTAAAAACAATAACACTTACCTTAATCTTTATACCAGGAGCACACGACATTATCAGAGGTATCCAAAGTTGTCCGCATACATCAATATACAAAATGTTTAGTTTTCTAAGTACATTTTATAAGTTGGTTGAATATCACTCGTGAACTATATTTATTTATTATTATTTCTATTTTTATGCACCTGCCATGCTATTTCTTCACCGCCCTTGGTTGACTGGTAGAGAATGCCTAAGGCATTAAGTCCGCCTATGTACTTTTATGTTGCATGAAGTTTTAATAAATAAATAAATATATATATATTTTTTATTTTTTCGTTTATTAAGATTATCAATTTAAAGCCTAATTTTATGCAAACGGATCTCTGAATTGAAAAACGTGACGGACATGGGGTAACCATAAGGGTTCCTTATTGACTACGGAACCCTAGAAAAGCTAGCTGCAGTGCGCAGGTCACTTTCAATAGGGACGGACAGTTGGACATCGCCTCATAGACCGGGCGCTGGGAAGTTCTTTCAGTAACCGCAAACCGACGAATCCGGTTCTTGCCGGCCTACTTTTTGGTATTTTTTTTTTTCATCCTTTATGGAAATTGGTGGATTTCATGCTATAGAGCAACTTTATGGATAATATTTAAACGAGCGTACGTTTTACTGTAGTTCGGGCTTTTACAGTTACATAATACAAAGGAAAACCGGTCAAGTGCGAGTCGGACTCGCGCAACGACGGTCCCGTACAAACAGCTAGATTCACCATCATAATTAGGTAACTAGGTCAACAGGAACTACCATATCTGGTTGACCTAGAATTGACAATTTTGGTTAAAAGCAAGGTCTTTCAGCAAAAGTAAAAAGAAAATGCCGAAAAATAAAAAATGTTGAAAATTAAGGTACATTTTGGTACATACAAGTTTTCACGAAAATCTAAATTTGCCCATATCTATTTATCGTGTTGACTCAGGACCTTGACCTTTGTATACACCTAATAGGGACTATTATATAGACCTCAGTATTTGGTATAAATTTCAACTTGCCAGGTCCACCCGTTCCTGAGAAAATAGGTGGTGAGACACGGACAGACAGACAAGAGAGTGATCTGATAAGGGTTCCTTTTTTAACTTTTGAGGTATAGAACCCTAAAAATTAAAATAAACGGATTTTTTTACTATCTGGAAGATTTTCCAAGCAATCGATTTTATGAACACCTAGCGCCTTTTGAAATTATAATAGCAAAAACTTTTTCTTGCACATCACAATAGATTCCTTGATTATATTTTATAGTTCGCTTTTTACCCGACTAACGGCGAAGCCAAAAGAAAGGTAAAATTCTTACCCAACTACGGCGAATTAACTAGTTTGTATGTATGTATGAATGTTCATCTGTTCCCTAATAACTTCTAAACTGCGGTAATAAATGAGTTATAGGCTATGTTACGTCCCACTAAACTTAATATAACGCCATCTAGCGATAGCGTTACAATTATTTTTATCTATACTATAATAATAATAATAATAATATTATTATTATATTATTTTATATTTATTACAAAATATAAAATTTCAACCATCTAAATAGTGCAGATATATATATACAATGAAACCAAGAAAAAAAAAACATAATACAATAACATTATCAAAATTATGACCGATTTATAAACTGAATTACAAAATATGAGAAAAATGAAAACTACGTCATGTTGACGAGAGCTGCCGCTGCAAGACGTGCACGCCCACCATCTCCGGCCTCGTCGCCCAGCTCCGCCTCGCCGCCGCCGGAAACCAGCCCCACCGTGAGTGCTGTGACACCGGCTGTGGCAGTTGCGTCGAGCTCGAGCGACGAGTACTTCTCTCCGCCGACGACACCACCACCTGCGCGTCGACGGGGAGGACGCCGGCCGCCGGACCGCTTAGGACCTCGAGGCTTACCGGTCTCTGATAGGGTCCCAGCACCCGGCGGAAGTGTGCAGCGCATGAGATGGACACAATCCATAAACGAAAATGTCATGCGCGCATACTTTGGGGCTACAGAGGGAGGAAACAACCTGACCGCGTACCGTGTCCGGATGCTCTCTTTGTTTCAGGTGCTTGAGCCAGCCGTCAACGTTTCGGCCCAACGACTTTCGGATCAGGTGCGGGTCATCCAGCGTAATCGTATGTTGGATGATACTGTACTTGATCGCCTCCGAACGGAAATGGGTAACCGTGTCACTGCCCCAACGTCGCAGGCTGTGGTGCTACCACAGTCCAACCACGCTGATGAGGAGAGTAGTGACAGGGTTACAAACGTAAGTACCCAGTGCAATGAGGAATTGAGGAGTGCTTTGGAGTGTGCTATTCGGGAGTATCGCAACATGCTCCCCGAACTTAGGCCACGATTACCTCGTTTGCCCATGCATAACAAGAATAGGGCGCTGGTGGCTGTTCTGGATTCGCAGTTGTCAAACTATTTTGATGACTGCGAAGACCTCACTGATACACATTCGATTATGTACTGCGCGGCTGTAGCGGCATGTCGTGTAGCTCATGTCAAATTTGCAGATGACAGAGCTACACGACCGAAACCAGCCGTACCGGCTTGGCAGTGCAGGATCGAGCGTCGTATTGGTGGGGCCAGAGCACTCATCGGCAAACTAATTTGTTTCAGGGAGGGCAATAGCCGCCCAAGAGTGATGCGCTTTGTGAGACGGGCGTTTTCGGGGACTGATGTCAGCCCCCGGGACTATATATCCCATGTCACAGAGCGCATCGACTTCCTGAAACAAAAAGTGTATGCATGGGCAAACCGTATTCGTAGGTACAGGCGGAGAGTGGAGCGATACACCCAGAATCGCACATTCCAAAGTAATGAAAGGTGGGTTTATCGGGCTTGGGAGCGACCCAACCAAGGTGTGACTGATACGCACCTGCCGGATGATGACGCTATGTCTTCATTCTGGCGCAGCATCTGGTCGGTGCCTGTCAGTCACACCGAAGGTGAATGGACTCGGGAGGTCGAACGAGCGTGTGATCCAATACAAGAAATGGGGGCTATCACGATCAGCCCCCAAGATGTAGCCCGTGCAGTCCGTCCGTTGCCGAACTGGAAATCTCCAGGACCGGACGGACTGCACAACTTTTGGATCAAGTGGCTACAAAGGTCACACGCTCGTTTGGCATCTCAGTACCAGGCAGCCTTAGAGTCTGGTTCGCTACCCAAGTTCCTTACGACAGGTATAACCCACCTGCTCCACAAGTCTGGTAGCACCGCGGAACCCAAAAATTATAGACCAATTACATGTTTACCAACGGTCTATAAGGTTCTTACATCCATTTTGAGAGAAAAAATTAATAAACATGTTGACAATAACTCCATCATGTCGGTCTCTCAGAATGGATGTAGGAACGGGTCCCGCGGTACTAAGGAGCTACTCCTTATTGATATGGCCATTAGCCAACAGGTTCGGCGTTCCCGAAAGGATCTGTCGACATGTTGGATAGATTATAAGAAGGCCTATGACTCGGTGCCGCATACATGGCTCATGAGGGTGCTAGAATTGTATAAAATAGATACAACTCTACGCACCTTCCTGATGTCGTGTATGAGGCAATGGAGCACAGTCCTTCGCTATCCAGGATGTCGAAATATCCAGAGGAATAGCGAACCTGTAAGGATCGAGCGAGGTATATTCCAGGGCGATAGTTTGAGTCCACTTTGGTTTTGCCTAGCCTTGAATCCTCTAAGCATGATGCTGGAGAATTCAGGGCTAGGCTATCGGTTGAAGAGAGGTGGTCAGGTTATATCTCACCTCCTTTACATGGATGACTTGAAGCTTTTTGCCCCCAGCAATTTTCAGCTGATGGAGCTACTAAAGGTAACTGAAACTTTTAGTAGCGCCATCAGGATGGAGTTTGGTGTGGACAAATGTGCGGTCATGCATGTAAAGCGAGGGGAGATTGTGGAATCCGTAGGAATTCAACTTGCGGATTCCATAAACCTGAGATCCCTCTCTCCAAACGAAACCTATAAGTATTTGGGTATGTCGGAAGCGTTAGGTATCAGTACTATAGACATGAAGCAATCGTTGAGGGAACGCTTCTTTGGCCGCCTGAAGAAGGTATTCAATAGCCTTCTTTCGGGCGGAAACAAGGTGCGCGCCTTCAACGGTTGGGTCATGCCGGTGCTGATGTACTCTTTCGGCATACTCAAATGGACTCAAACGGAACTTGACGCCCTGGATAGGCGGGTCCGTACACTGCTGACTGCATATCGAATGCATCACCCACGATCGTCAGTCATGAGATTGTATATCCCGCGGAAGTGTGGAGGCCGAGGCTTTTTAAATGCCAAAAATCTCCACAACCGCGAGATATGCAATCTCAGAGAATATTTTCTAAACACCGACGTGGGTATTCATCGAGATGTAGTAGCAGTGGACAAGGGACTCACCCCGATCTCCTTGGCGAATGAGAACTGGCGCAAGCCTGTAGTGCTTGACACTAACGACCGCAAGGAGGTATGGCAGAGTAAGGAGCTTCACGGACGCTTTTTCCGGGCCCTACATGGGTCCGAAGTAGATCAATCAGCGTCCGTAGCCTGGCTGCGATTCGGTGACCTCTTTGGGGAAACCGAAGGTTTCGTCTGTGCAATTATGGACGAAGTTATCATGACGAATAACTACCGGAGATTTATTGTAAAGGATGGCACGGTTGACATCTGTCGGGCATGTCACCGTCCGGGTGAATCGATCCGCCACATTATCTCTGGTTGTTCTCGTCTAGCTAACGAAGAGTACTTGCATAGGCACAACCTTGTAGCCAGGATTATCCATCAGCAACTTGCTCTGAAATACACTCTTGTGGCGTCGGAGGTGCCGTACTACAGGTATGTGCCCGACCCAGTTCTCGAGAATGGCAATATCACATTGTACTGGGATCGGTCCATCATCACTGACAGAACTATTATTGCTAATAAGCCTGATATAGTGGTGGTGGACCGAATCGAGAGGCGTGCAATGATTGTTGACATAACTGTCCCGCATGACGGGAACCTCGTGAAAGCCGAGAAAGATAAGCAAATCAAGTATCTTGACTTGGCTCGCGAGGTTGTCGACATGTGGGATGTGGACTCAGCGATCATTGTACCGATAGTCGTGTCAGCCCATGGCTTAATAGCCACGAGCCTCGACCAACACCTTAGGAGGCTCTCGTTAGGCGGCTGGGTCAAGGGCCTGATCCAGAAAGCAGTACTGCTGGACACGGCTCGTATTGTTAGGAGGTTCCTCTCTCTGGAGCCCTGACCGCCGGTAGCTTGGACCCTGTTCCCGATACCGGTGGGCCTCTATTTTTTATATTTTTAAATGTTTTTCTTTTTTGTGTGTTTTGTAAAAATATTTAAAAATGTAATAAATAAGAAAAAAGTTAAATAAAAGACATAATAATATTATAAAGAGGTAAAGTTTGTGAGTTTGTGACGTTGTAAGGGGTAATCTCTGGATCTACTGAACCGATTTTGAAAATTCTTGCACCGGTAGAAAGCTACATTATTCCTGAGTGTCATAGACTATAAAATATTTTCAAAAAAAATAGAGATCCTTATGAAAATTGCAATAATGTAACCCAAGGTAGCAAAATGTTGTCAGTAAAATACATTATTTGGCGTGCGCTGAGAAAACTATTGATGATAGATACAAATTAGTAGGTAGGGTAGGTAGGATAGGCAGGTTAGGTTAGGTTAGGTTAGGCAGAGTAGGCAGGGTAGGCAGAGTAGGCAGGGTAGGCAGGAAAGGCAGGAAAGGCAGGTTAGGCAGGGTAGGCAAGATAGGCAGGGTAGGCAGGAAAGGCAGGAAAGGCAGGGTAGGCAGGATAGGCAGGGTAGGCAGGGTAGGCCGGGTAAGCAGAGTAGGCAGGGCAGGCAGGGTAGGCAAGATAGGCAGGGTAGGCAGGAAAGGCAGGAAAGGCAGGGTAGGCAGGGTAGGCAGGATAGGCAGTGTAGGCAGGATAGGCAGGGTAGGCAGGAAAGGCAGGGTAGGCAGGATAGGCAGGGTAGGCAGGGTAGGCAAGATAGGCAGGAAAGGCAGGGTAGGCAGGAAAGGCAGGGTAGGCAGGGTAGGCAGGGTAGGCAGGATAGGCAGGATAGGCAGGGTAGGCAGGATAGGCAGGGTAGGCAGGATAGGCAGGGTAGGCAGGAAAGGCAGGGTAGGCAGGGTAAGCAGAGTAGGTAGGGTAGGCAGGGTAGGCAAGATAGGCAGGGTAGGCAGGGTAGGCAGGATAGGCAGGGTAGGCAGGAAAGGCAGGGTAGGCTGGGTAGGCAGGGTAGGCATGGTAAGCAGAGTAGGCAGGGTAGGCAGGTTAGGCAGGGTAGGCAGGGTGGGCAGGGTAGGCAGGGTAGGCAGGATAGGCAGGGTAGGCAGGAAAGTCAGGGTAGGCAGGGTAGCCAGGGTAGGGGCAGGGTAGGCAGGGTAGGCAGGGTAGGCTGGGTAGGCAGGGTAGCCAGGGGTAGGCAGGATAGACAGGGTAGGAAGGATAGGCAGGGTAGGCAGGTTAGGCAGGGTAGGCAGGGCAGGCAGGGTTGGCAGGGTAGCCAGGGTAGGCAGGGTAGGGGCAGGGCAGGCATGGTAGGCAGGGTAGGCATGGTAGGCAGGATAGGCAAGGTAGGCAGGGTAGCCAGGGTAGGTAGGCAATTGACGGGAGCGAAGCCCCGAGGGTCAGCTAGTTGAAGAATAAAATTGTGAAGCATGTATCGTGTATAAGGTGGTATTAAATAAAAGGGCTTAATTAGCACATTTAGAAAATAAGCCAACAATATTTTGCATGTTGTTTTAATAAAAAAAATACTAGAATAGAATAGAAATATATTTATTCGACACAGGCACAACACAGCAGCAACAAACATGGAGTAAAAGAAAAAAAAGAAGTGCAAAGACAAATAATAACTTTATAATTTATATTTATTTATACTAGTTTCCATTGATATCTTCATCTTGCAATCTCTTCAACAAATCTTTGCGAGCCAGTTTACCAACAACGGCTCTTGGTAGTCGCTCGATGAAACGTACTCCTACCAAACGCATTTTGTAGGTTATCTGAAAGGAGCAGAAATTTATAGGTCATATCATTAATTTCTCAACCGAATGAAGAAGAAGAGAAAGATTTTTTTCTGAATACCAGTGCCGGAGGCCAGTGCTATTATCAGTGGCCTAACTTGAATTGATATTTTTATTAACGAATGTTTTTGAAGAAACAAAATGCGCCCTCGTTTCAGACCGGCGCGACCCAAAATTCGATAGATTTTTGTAATTTCCTTATTATTCCATGACTTTAAAAAAAAACCTGAGATCAAAATGCAGATAATTCAATTGTCTTTGACATGGTGAACATTTCATTAAAATACACCCGCGGTTTTGATGCAATTGTCGTTGTTTTGTCCGTGTTAGACTTAACTTTACAAATTAATTACACTATATTATACGAATAAAACTAAAAAAAATCCCAGATCAAATTATTAGGAAAATGGTCTAATGTAAACAATTTTTTTTTCAAAATATTACGACAAGTCGTAGAGACGTGATTCTCATTTTAAAATCAGCTACTGAGGGGTATCTGCGCCCTAAATACTCATAGGTTGTAGCTATCAGGAAATATAGACTCCGGCAGGGAATTCCACTCCTCACTATGAATGTATTTCCAAAACACTACCGTATCACGGTGGAACAATAGTTTAGTGTAACAAAAGTTACGTATAGTTTTAATCCAACTTACTCGACTGTTCACATATTGAACGAGTTCCTCTTCAGTAGCAGAACATCCTGGCTGTAGCACAATGAAGGCCACAGGAGCCTCTCCGTGCGTCGGGTGTGGCTTACCCACTACGCCTGCTTCGCGAACCGAAGGATGCTGGAGAAGTAGCGCTTCGAACTCTGCTGGAGCCACCTGCAAAATAAATAAATTAACTTAATAGGGCAGATTCCTGGGTAGAAAAAAAAATAGGTTTTACTCCCCCCCCCCCTTAACCATTTACCTCCCCCCGCAAAAAAAAATTAAATGACCCTTATTCACATTGAAATAATGTCGCTTTTCTTTGACAAGCAAAAGTGACCCTTATTCTCATTAGCATAAGGTCCACATTAATCACCATTGTCACGTTTCGTTACGGAATTTTTCGTTTCAGTATTTCTGGATTCGGTCTCCTCGCTCAAGGCCCGCGATAAAAGCTATGCAATAGCTTAATAATAATTCTATTTGTGAGATTATCAAATAATATTGGACACATATTAGTTGCTTTATCAAATCAATAAAAATAACAAAGATAAAGAGCATCAAAGTTCAGATTTTTCTCCAAGATAATACTGGACCGGATAACAAAGACCATAGAAGAGAATCAGCCGAATGAACAGGCAGGGTTTCGAAGTGGCTTTTCAACCATCGACCACATCCATACCATCAAACAAATGATCCAGAAATGCAATGAATATGGAATAAAGTACTACCTAACATTTATAGACTACAATAAAGCATTTGATTCGCTGAAACATGAGCAAATATGGGAAGCCCTCACCGCACAACAGGTCCACAGTAAATACACTTACATAATAAAGAACATATACATAAATATGACAGCTAAAATTCGCACAGAAAAGGTCGGAGAATGTTTCCCCATTAGGAAAGGAGTTAGACAGGGAGATCCCTTATCACCCAAACTGTTTTTGGCAACACTAGAACATATGTTTCGACAACTGGAATGGAAGGAATATGGTATAAATGTTAATGGAGTATTACTAAACCATCTAAGATTCGCAGATGATCTTATAATAGTGTGTGGTGATCCAAACACTCTGCAGGTTATGATTGAACAACTGATAAACGAAAGCGAAAAGGTAGGACTATCTATAAATACCAGTAAAACAAAGTCAATGACAAATTACGACAAAACACCCATTAAACCAGAAAATGCTGCTGAACTGGGATATGTAAACGAATATACATACTTAGGCCAAATAATATCTCCAACAGACATCACAACAAAAGAAATTCAAAATAGAATAAACCTAGGATGGAAGAGATACTGGGCTCTAAAAGACGTAATGAAAAACTCGGATATACCAATAGAAGGGAAGAAGAAAATATTTAATACATGCATTCTACCAAGCATGACCTACGGATGTCAGACATGGAGTTGTACAAAGAAAAATATCAAATCACTAGAAACTTGTCAACACCGAATGGAAAGAAGCATACTCAACATAAAATCAAAAGACAAAATTAGGTTAAAAACAATCATAAAACAAACCAAGATTATAGATATAAAATACCAAATCAAACAACTGAAATGGGCAGGACACCTAACAAGAAGTAAGACAGAAAAGTGGACGAACTAAGTGACGGAAAGGTGCCCTAGATATAAAAAGAGAAGTAAAGGCAGGCAGATGGGAGGATGATATCAAGGAGCTAGCAGGACCATGCTGGAAGAGGATAGCAAGGGATAGATCGTTGCGGAGAACACTTGGGGAGGCCTATGCCAAAGAGCAAGACAATCACGAAACCGGTGTCTAATACAAAAAATATTACGTTGCTTTCATAAACAACCATGTTTAATATTAGTAGTACATAAGTAATTATAAGATGAAATGTAACATATAAGATTGTTAATAAAGGCTTTTATTATTATTATATTTTATTATTATAAGGCATTAAGTCCACCTCAGTACGTTTGTGTGCATGAAGTATAAAATAAATAAATATTGGCAGCAAACGGATACAAAGTCCAGACTGTGGGCTGCTACCGAGATATACCGTATGGAAATACTTAATAAAACTTATGCCCAACCTGAGAACCGAATCCAGGACCTAATGCTCAGGAGTAGCTCTTGCAACCACAATATATCTATTCATCATTATCATTACAGCCGAAAGACGTCCACTGCTGGACATAGGCCTCCCCCAGGCGTCGTCACATTGACCGATCCCATGCGTCTCGCATCCAGCGCCTTCCCGCAACCTTAACCAGGTCATCGGTCCACCTAGTGGGAGGCCTTCCAACGCATCGTCTTCGCGGTCGCTATTCCAGAACTTTTAGGCCCCATCGGCCCTTCGTTCTGCGAGCAATGTGCACTGCCCACTGCCACTTAAGTTTGGCAATTCTTCGGGCTATGTCGGAAACTTTGGTTCTCCTGCGGGCATCCTCATTTCTGACGCACTTCTATTAATCCTGTGAAATACTTATACGTACAGAAATACCATTGTACTTGATCAAATCCTTAATCCTATTGACGATGTAGAGATACCCGTCATCATCATAGTAGCCGATGTCTCCAGTTTTCAGGAACCCTTCCTCGTCCTTGAAGTCAGGAACGACGTTGTTCGAATAAGCTGAAAAGGAAAGTAATTTAAACTAAACAATTTTTGTGGCTGTGTTGGCGGTTATCTTTTGAATTATTCAATAAAAACCTTTTAAAAAAAAAAATAAACTGACTTCCAAAAAATACACAACGAAGCGAAAAATTACTTTCTTTTCCGAAGTCGGTGTCTTTCTTGTTTTTCGTTTTTCGAAACCGGAAAAGAATGTTATTTATTTATGTTTTTGTTTACGTTCAAAAGTGCCGCTTATCGGCCTGATTGAAATAAATAATTTTGGCTTTTTTACTTTGAATGAAGTCACAGGAAAAAGCAAATTAAGAATAAGAGTGAGTTTATTTTAAGAGAAGAACTAGGGATAATGGACAAGTACATACCGTTAATAACACAATTTCCCTTCATGCAAATCTCCCCTCGTTGTTTGGGACCTAAAGGTTTTCTGGTATCCACGTCGACCACCTGATTATGAGAAAAACGTTAAAAATCATAATTATCATATTTTTTCTAGGAAATGCAGTAGCTACCATGCAGACTTTCTGCAAACATATCGTCAAAAAAACACCATGTACTACTTTGGGGTCGTTAGGTACAGATTAAGTTCGTTATTTTTTTTTTTTTTTTACTGCCAAGCAAGTATTCAAATCAAAACAAAAGTGCTGAAGTAAGTACAACTTTTTTAAAACAGTGTTTTCAGAAAGTTATATTTCAGCAATTTCTAACAATCCCAAATAACATTTCGCTACACCAGCCAGGGTATCGAACCCAGAAACTTTTAACCACGGTCTTACGACAGCTAGGCCAAGACAACCAAAAAGACAAACATCCTAGGAGAAATGTATACCACCTACTTTCAACGACGACTCCATTGGCAAGCTTGCCAGAACTGCCAACTATATAACCCTTGGTAGCAAACTGCTCGTGGCTGATCAGGCCAGCTTCTGTCATCCCGTACTGCCGGAGAACCGTCACTAGATTTGGGAACCTGGAAAAGGAGAATTAATTCAAATGAATAAGTTGGAAAAAGCAACGTGGATCGAGGACCTGGTGAATATTATTGGAAAATGCAAAAAAAAAAAGAAAGGGTTTACTCAGATGGTTACCCAAACTATATAATACGAAAAACCCCTTTTATAAAGACTAGAAAGGAAAATGTTTGTTGCCCGATAGCTACAACCTAGGCGTATCTAAGTCAAGAGTGAATAGGTTAACTTCTAGGCAAGCGGGCTTCAGCGTCGACCACATCATCGCTTACAATCAGGTTACATAGTGGTCAAGCGCGAGCCATCTTTAATATTTTTTAATGTCGTGGTGGCCCAGTGGCTAAGGCCTCGCCTGTCGTGCTTGAGGTCGTGGGTTCAAATCCGGGCAAGTACCAATGTGACTTTTTCAAATCATATGTACTTTCTAAGTTTATCTTGGACATCACAGGCAACGGGAAGGAAAACATCGTGAGGAAACCTGGACTTATACAGTTAATGTAAGTCTGAAGTAGCCAAGTCAGAGGCCTGTGGGGTTCCCGGAGACGGCTTAATTAACTCTGACACTCCTCACCCGAAAAGAAGAAGAATATTTTTTTTATTTATATACTGTATTTCATGGACCAAGTGATTAATCAGGGGAATATGTATATGTATAATGCCCAGGCGTTATAAATCAAGTCAAGTCGAATCGGGCAACGTAATGAATACTGATTTAAATTTCTACATTTATCACATTCGGTAATTATTATCAATAAATTAGCCCAATAGCGAGCGAAGCGAGCTCGGGAGCTTAAGGCACCCTGACATGGATAGGTTAGTTTCGAAGGAGATTGAGCTGAAATGGGTGAGCAAAGCGAGCGAACCCAGCTTTCGTCATATCCTTCACGTTAGGTTACTTTAGACCCTGCAGACAGAAATAGGAGCCCACAGGAACATGCTGCAGACAGGAATATGCCATATTAATCATTTGGTCCATAACATATACAGGCAACGGGTGGTTATATTCTAATAACTGCTTCTGCCCATGGAAATGGAACACTTTCGTCAAGGAAGTCATAGTAGGGGACAGCTTTAAGTCAAACCGAATGCAGTTGAAAACCAGTATTTTTTGGAGCGACTGCATACCAGAGCTCTTCTATTTAGTTACTGGGCTGGTTACTGATATGACTAGTTGTTAAACTCGCCCATATTTGACGACCCGTAACATATTTACGAATGACAGTTGATACCGACGGCAAAAACGGCAGATAGATCTGGCTGCGCCTAATATGTATTTCACCTCTGTTTTATAATCCTCACAGCTTCATCCCGGATGTACACGCCAGCTGTATTGATGTACTCTACGGAGCTGACGTCATAGCCGTCCGATATGGCCGACGTGGCTAATCCATTGGTAACCGTTGGCGATAAGTTCAGGACTCTTAGCTGAAAACATTAAGGAATGAATTTAAATAATCTCTGCTTGAGGCATTAATACATGTGTAAGAAGACCAGCAACATACATTTATCTGACATTACTGCTGGAATGAACCTTAATGGCACAGTCATGAGCCACACCTAAATATTGTGTCTGCTATTTACCTGACTGCACGACGCAAAGGAGGGTAGTGTGTTTATCAGTCTATGTATTAATTTTTGTTCCTATGCGGCGTTCTAGAGACTAAACGCGTTGCCCGATTTTGGTGAGTCTTACGTCAATCGATTCGTCTTCTGACATTAAATTACAAAAAAATAAAAGTGACGGCTTTTGGGTGCCATCTTAATTCATTATTGGATCCAAATTTTATTTCTTCCAAACCACATCGTAAGAGGTATCAAAATTAGAAGTTTTAAGAGGTGATTACAAAAATGTATAAAACTTACAAGTTTAAAAGTACGAGGTTATAATTTTAATAGTAGGATACATAAAAATAATAGGCTTTTTTGTGCGCTTCATAAGCTGTCGAGTTTTTTGATATTTCACATTAACTTTTGTACTTCTTTAACTCTTTTATTTATGTGTATCGTATTTCAACTGTGTCTAATAAATGTAATTCTTAATCTTAATGCGCCACTCGGATACAGTGCAGGTTGGAAGATTATGTTTTTGTTCTCTTGTTGATAGATCAGGTTCTAGTAGCAAGAGGGCTTTTGAGAACTGATGCTAGTGAAGTCAAGGCCATTGGGCTTGCACTGCTAAGTGCCAACAACCGGGCACAAATTCAGAATCTACTTAGAATATCCAAAAACAATTAATAATCTATCTACTACTGTCCAATGGTTTGTCGTTCGAAAATAACGGGTAGTTTCTACAATCGGTAGATATTGCTGGAAAAATGCCAGTTCCCTTGTGTCTGCCTTATTTTCAATCGACTTCAAAAGGAGAGGTTCTCAATTCGACGGTTTTTTTTGTTTGTTACACGATTACTCCGCCAGTTATGAACCGATTTTGATTATTCGTTTTATTTGAAAGCTGGTGCTTTACATGTGGTTCCATTTAAATTTGATCAAGATCTAACGAGCAGTTTTTAAGTTATCCTTAATAATGCGTATTCTCATGGTAATATAAGGTCCCTAAACTTAAAAGACAAAATAAAAAACTTAAAAAAAAAACGACTTCCAAAACAAAACACTAAAAATTGGAAAACTAATTTCTTTTCAGCAGTCGGTGTCAAAAACGAAAAGAATATTAGTACCAAAGACACCAACTTCCAAAAAGAATAAAAGTAATTTTTCGTTTTGTAGTGTTTTGTTTACGAAGTCGGTTTGCTTTTTGAAAAGCTTTTTTTCCCAAATCGGGATCGATTGAACTCAACCCAACCGTTGCAGTCGCACTAAAACACAGAGGAAATATTTCAGTGATAATTACCTTATACTTCTGAGTAGCCTCTAGCATGTTATTTTCCCCACCGCTGGGACTATACACTATTGTAGCATTCCCTCTAAGGCAGGCTAGGACATACAGGAAACTGTAAGTGCCGTAGAAATGACCGCCGTAAAAGACTCCCACGCCTTTTGATCTGAAATCAACCGAAGATGGTGTTATTTGCTGATGACTTATCTTTGATATTTAAAATAGATCTGCGGTCACAAAATCTTGATGATGTGAATAAGTCATTCAACATCAATTTATCAACATCAATTCATCAGGTCCAAACTTGGTTAACGGCAAACAATTTGTTACTTAATGAAAAAAAAAACCAAATGTATAAGATTCACGTTGCCGAATGTCAGAAGTAGCGAATGCGACATCATATTGAATGGAAAAAAGCTGGAATATGTAAATCAAACAGTTTTCCTAGGAATCACTCTAGATGACAAATTACAATGGGGACATCACATAACATCTCTTGCGGGGCGGTTTGGAGCTCAGCCGCTTATGCTGTTAGAAAGATAAGACAGTTAACGGATGTAGAAACCGCGCGTTTGGTCTATTTTAGTTACTTTCACAGCATTATGTCATACGGTATTTTACTGTGGGGTCGGGCGGCTGACATTTAATCAGTATTTATATTGCAAAAGAGAGCTGTCAGAGCCATATATAAGTCATGTCACCGCAAAGACCTTATACTTCTTACTACTAGATTGTGCACTATGGCGCAAAAACCGGTCCGAGCGAGAGGGCCCCTTTGGTAGTGTGTCTCTTTCTAATGAGGTGACCATGACCAAACAGAACACGGGACAAATTGATTGTAAAAACGACATTTTAAGTATTCCGATATGTTGATGCTACCTAACAGCGCTACCTAAACCTACCTAATTTTTAGTTAATAAAAAAAAGTGTTAATTTTTTTTGATATCTACGTCACTAACCGTATGGTGTCGGGCGTAAAGAATTTCACCATCCCATGTTTGCCCGTGGGTGTCGTAAGAGGCGACTAAGGGAAAAACCAGAGAATGGGCAGCAGCGTTCTCTGTGCATTTGTAACAACCATACTGCGATCGCCAACCCGCCTGCAAAGCACTCCCCATGAATAGCACAAATGAAACATAGCCCCTATTGCCCGGCAGCCTGTACCCTCGATTACGGTAGGGTCGAGGTTACGGTATGGCAAGGGGTGCTAAGAATCCCGGATGAGATCCGGCTACCCCAACAAATACCGACGACTGGACCTGACAACGTACAACACGCGCACACTCCGGACCGACGAAAATATCACCGAACTCGAAGAGGAATTGAGCAGTTTACGATGGAGTATTAAAGGGTTATCTGAAGTTCAAAGAGAGTCCTCCCAGACTCTATAATCCTCAAATCCCAAGTCTCTTCAAGTTTTATTCTTCAAAACCATCATATAGATTGGAACAAAAAGCTCTCTGATCCTACTCTCAAGCTCATGAAGGAGTGGCGTTAGATACCCTGCAGTCTTCTGACGGTGCTTTGAAATACCGGCAGCTAAATATATCTCAAAGGATCTCTATGATTTCACGTATATTCCAGTTGCGTAGACAGTTGAGAAATAAAACTACACCAATTGTATTCCACTAGGAATCAATTTGCAAATAATATTAACAGCCGCTGAATTCCACTCGAATAAAGTCCGCCAAAAAATCCGCAAACCACCATCCTACATTTAGTATTACCAGGCCCAAACATTTAAAAGTACTAGTCTTACTCAGTAATAAGGCGATATATACGCTCCAATGTAACGCAGTACTGGCCGTGCGCCCGCCCGATGCCAAATATTTAAAATTGAACCTCCTTTTGAACAGTTTTGTTTGCAAAATATGATTTGATTTACATATGCTATGTCAGGTATGAAGAAATTCCAGCCATCAATTTTCCTGTATAAAAATATTTTTAAACATCCAAGTCGTTTTGGAGGAGTTTCCCAAAGTTGCGAATAAATATCGTGTTGTTAATTATTTTTTTAAAGAAAACTATTAGTTACACGAAAAAACCTTGTGTTCAATATTATGTACATGAATCAATTTTTATTTTATTTTTTTTAAACCTTTTAACCTAAGTATCCTAACCTTTAAGCGTATGTAGGCCCTTAATGATAATTAAAAAAATACAACGAATTGATTAAATATAAGAACGGTAGAAATATTTATATACTTTTCTAGAAATATTTAAATAAGTGTCAGTCTATGAATTGTTCGTTTTGGTATAACATAAAAAGAAACATATAAAATTTTCTACCATTTCTACCAAACCCAATGATTAGTTGTGCTAGCAATAGGTCAGACAAGGACACACTACCAGCGGAAACCCTCTCGCCAGGACCGCTTTTGGTTAGCTACCGCTTATAAGCAAATAGCTAACCTAGGTGTATGATGATAGATTTCATTTTAGCTAAACAAAAAATTTTGGTACACAGTCTAGTAGTAAGAAATACGTATAAGGTCTTTGTGTCACCGAGAATCTCTTAAGGAGCTATTTAAAAAGATTAACATTATGACAGTTTCTTGCCAATTCATTTTTTATTATTATTATTATTTATTTATTTAAAGAAACTTAGACATAATTTACAAAATATTTTAACAGGCTAATTTAGGTCTTGATTTAGTGGTGTTATCACCTGTAGCCGAACTAGGCAGAGCCTGTATTTTGGCTATCAGCGCCAAACCCCTCGAGTGTTATACATACATAGTAGACATTACATATATTAACATGATTTAATTTGTATCATAAACATAATCTATTTAACAAAATAATGTATATACTTTACTTGGGTATTAAGGAAAGAAAAAGTATATAAAAATGAGAAAAAAATGTGTAGAGTGATTGCATTCAGGACCTCTTGTTTGTGTGAGATGGGAATGTAGTGACTGATGTGTAAGAGGGTGTATATGGTGTTGTCTAGTGTTCTGCTGTGTATTGTGGTATGAGAGAGCGTGCGTGCGTTGTGTATGTTATGGGCAATTTATGTTATATTGTAATGAATAGGCTTTTTATTTGGATGCAATGTATAAAATAAGTTCAGTCTTTTCGTAGGTAAAACTTTTGAGGTATTCTGTAAGTTTCCTTTTGCATCGCATTTTTGTTAATGGGTATATTTTAAGGACACAGAGTCCTTAAAATATACTTAACCTATTGTAGATTGATGGACCAATGGAGTGGGGAAAGCGTTGACTAAATTTAGTTTTAAATTGCCCACTTCCTTCGCACACAATATTATTATCTTTTCTTTGTTTTTGGAGAAGTATTGGGTTGTAGCTCAGATTACTGTGTTGTAGGAGGACAACGCCCAGTATGTACAATTGTCTCACGGTCATGACCTCCCATTTTTCGTAAAGTGATGTTGTTGAGAAACGAATAGGCTTGAAGGTCTCGGACCTTCAGTATTGCACGCTCAGCGACCTCCACAGACTTCAGAGATGTTTTTGATGTCCCTCCCCAAGAAGATAGACAATGTGTTAGAAGCGATTGACAAAGAGCATAATATATCTGCTTCAGCAACTTAAAATCAGCAATGTGCCTCAGGTTTTTAAATATATATATGAGCTTTCGTATTCGACAACAAAGCAGCTTAACATGCTGCTCAAAAATTGAGGTTGCTATCTATGTTAACTCCTAGATATTTCATTGTATGCACACGTTCCAGTGAAGGGCAATTGCAGTTTTTTCCGGCGCGACACTATCCTACCATGCCGATGGCATCGTGCGAAATATCCCGTTTTTCGCACGATGCCATCTCCAGTTAAAAATTCCTTATACTAAAGCAGATATACTTGGGTTTGTCCACATTGAATGTCCGATCCGAGTTTGTCCAGTAAGAGGGAAACAGAAATCATATCAAATGCCTTTGCGAGGTCTAGAAAGATAGTGAGACATTTTTATTTTTATCTAAATTGGAAGTAACAAAATTTATAAGTTTATTTACGGCTTGCTCATATTTAACTAATCGTAAATTCATATTTTTTTCTAGTAGTTTTGATATTGTTGGTAAAATAGATATAGGTCGACAGTTATTAATACGATTTCTGTCCTCACCCTTATAGATTGGACAAACTTCTGCTTTTTAAGGACGTCAGGGCACACTCCATATTGCAGACAATCATTTATGGTCTTTGTAAGAGGTGGTACAATAATGTTTCTATAAGTCTTCAGAAATGTATTACTAATATTGTCGCCACCACTAGCACATTCTGATTTTGAGTCGAGGATGAGACATTCTACCTCCTCTTCAGTTGTGTCTATGAGAGCAAATGAATGTGGACTACTGGTAGCTGTGGGTGTATCGGTTTGTCTGTTGTTTATAGTGTGCATGTTTTGCTGGTGTATTTTGTTTGCAATGAAAATATTAAGTATGTAAGGAAAAATATAAATCTCTTTAGTAAAGTTAGTGATAGACACAATTGTTATACTAGAAATAAATATAAGTTAGATGAATCATCTTATAGATTAGCTAAAGTACAAACATCTTTCATGGGGTACTGTGTTAAATTCTATAACAAAATACCTTGTTCTTCTAAAATTTTCTTTCATTAAGTTTTAATATCACATTAAAACTTAATGAAAGAAAATTTAAAACAATAGTTAAAAGAACACTTTGTAAGCAAGCATATTACAAATTAGATTATTATATTCAAGATAAAAATGCTTGGAAACATGCTGGTCCTGCTCCATAGGGCAATCTTTAGTGTAGACAAAATCAAACTGGTTAATTTGTATTATATTCATAATTATAGTAACGATTTATCTATACCAATATGATAAAGAGGAAAGATTTTTTTGTTTGTTTGTACCGAATAGGCTCCAAAACTACTGGACCGATTTCAAAAATTCTTTCACCGTTGGGAAGCTACTCTATCCCCGGGTGACATAGGCTACTTTTTATCCCTGTATTCCCACGGGAACGGGAACTACGCGGGTGAAACCGCGAGGCGTCCTCTAGTTTTTTTATATTTGGCTCGCACACTGTTCAATTGTTGTTGAATTAGGTTACCTACGTTTGCAATATTTGTAAGTATGTGAAAACCATGTTCCTATTTATCAAGTAAAGGAATTTACCATTTAGTGCTTGTAATTCTTTATACCTATATGTAGTAAGTATAGTAGTTCTGGGTGCATCGTTCTCACGTACATGAATTTATTAATGTTTTTACTTATGTTAATATTGCAAAAAACTTATTTTTTTAAAAGAGTAAGTATAGAGTTTCTTGTGCGTTCTTCTCCATAACAAGCTACTTTTCCGAATGCACGGTAGAAAATTTCGTTCAAAATTTGACTTTCACTTTGAATATGGAATTTAATTTTTAAGAAGGTTGAAAACGCATTTAAGACTACAGAGAGTCTAGACAAGTGTCTTTTGATGTTAGCGAACATCATCATCATTATATCAGCCGAAAGACATCCACTGCTGGACATAGGCCTCCCCCAGGCATCACCACATTGACTGGTCCCGTGCATTTCGTATCCAGCGTATCCCCGCAATCAGCACCAGGTCATCGCTCTACCTGGTGGGAGGCCTTAAAACGCAACGTCTTCCTGTTCGCGGTCGCCACTCCAAAACTTTTCTGTTCCATCGGCCATCCGTTCTGCGAGCAATGTGCCCTGCCCACTGCCACTTAAGTTTCGCAACTCTTCAGGCTATGTCGGTAACCCTGGTTCTTTTGCGGATCTCCACATTTATGATTTATTTATTTATTTAAACTTCATGTACAATAGTACATAGGCGGACTTAATGCCACAAGGCATTCTCTACCAGTCAACCTTTCGGTTAAAAAGGACAACGTTGTGAACGGGTACAAAATAATATTTGAACAAATTGTATACGAAAATGTATATACTTACATATATATTAATAATACACATATACAAATAAAATAGACTAAAAAATACCAATAAAAAAAAACGAGAAACCTAATAATAATTATACCAACTAGACTTCTGACTCTAGATGAAAGCTATTTAGTCTGACTGAAATAGTGGTCACGAACTTTTCTTTTAAAAGTGAATTTGCTTTCAACCTTTTTAATGCCAAAGGGTAGCGCGTTCCAGAGCTTAATTGTTGAGACAGCATATGAATTAGACATGAAACCAGTGCGGTGTGAAGGAATTTGGAGGAGCAGATTTTTAAAAGCTCGAAGGTTACGATGATTCGATCACGCAAGGAAACTGCGAGCATAGCCCTCATCATTTCCCTTTGGGTGACTGTAAGGTTTCTGATGAGATTGTGTGCGACCATGTATCAGAGCCATAGGTTATCACTGGCAACACACACTGGTCATAGATTTTCGTCTTGAGACACTGTTGTAAGTTGGATGAGAAGATACCACGCAACTTTCCGAACGCAGCCCAGCCGTGTCGAATTCGACGGTTGACCTCCTTCTCGAAGTTTGCCCTAACCAACTGGATTGATTGTCCCAGGTAGTCATAGTCGTCCACAACGTCGAGTGTGATGTTAGCGATGACGATGGTCTAAATGCCATAATGTACGACTGATCACGTGACATTCCGATAGCGTTTGACATTGCATTTTTTTTGTCATTTTTCAATCACTGTCGCTACGCTTTTGATGGTAGAATGTCACTTGCCTATTGCCTCAGGTAGATAACTCAAAATCAAAATCATTTTTTTTTATTTCACTTTGGCCTGCATGGGCACTTATAAAACGTCGACAAAAGGTGCACTACCATAGCACATATTTTTCTTTCGCCTCGCCCTTAGCCACTATCTCACCTGATGGTAAGCGATGATGTGGTCGAAGGTGAAACACGCTTTGCTAGAAATAACCCATTCACTCTTGACTTAAAGTCCCCTAGATTGTAGCTGTCGGTAAACATAGGACGTGAAATTGTTTGTTTATTCTTATATCTTGCTAGTGAAAGGTTATCTACCGATCCGATTACAAACAATCTCATTGACAGAAAGCTGTTTGAAAGGATCCGCTGGATGCGAAACGCACGGGACCGGTTAATTAGGCGGCACTTAACAGAGGCTTATGTCCAGAAGTGGACATATTTTGGATGATACAATCATGATGATGATGATGATACAAAATTACACTTCCCCGATGTAAAGATAACCCAAGAAAATGTATATTTATCATGGGCAAATCCACTGGAATGAACCCGCAGTACAAAGCTGGTATAGCCCTCGCCAAACTTAATGGCCGCCCTGAAGTTGGTTTAACGGATGCGCGAGGCACGAAACGGTGCTGTTTTTGTATGAGATTTTCTACTGCGCAGCCATTGTAGCCAACTTCAGGGCGGCCAATAAGATTGGCGAGAACTATAACTTATATTATGCCAACGTCAGACTCCATTATAACAGGTAAACATACTCACTCAATGGTCACCATATGCTGGCAATCCGATAAAAATCCTAGATGAGTAAACGGAACTCCTTTCGGTAGACCAGTGGTCCCTGAAGAGTACACAATAAAAGCTATGTCTTCCCGTCCGTTGACAGGCACTGGCTGAAAATCCTGAAGCTTTGCCTTCGCCTTCAGAAAATCCTTGAAGAGGACAGCACCGTCTTTTGTCTCGTTCCCGTAAATAATGTAGTGTTGGATGCTCTTACCTTCGTCAAACGTGGCTTTGTGAGTTTCGTAGGCAGAGAGAGAACAGAACATGACTGTCAGTTGAGCTATGTTGAGACGATGCAGTAAAGGGTCTGTTGAAGAAGCAAATCTGGTTGGAGAATATTCATCATCTGCCTAGCCGTTAGGCAGATGATAAATAAAAGCCTTGTCCATATCCTTTTTCTCTACCCATAACTGTTTTGGATTTGGTTTCCAATTGAGCTGAATACCAGTATTTTGCCGTTCCGTTCCGTTCCGTATGGTGCTGGACGTTAAGAATTTCACCATCCCATGTCTTCCCGTGGGTGTCGTAAGAGGCGACTAAGGGACAAACCAGAGAATGGGTGGCAGCGTTCTCTGTGCTTCTATAACAACCATACTGCGATCGCCAACCCGCCTGCCAAGCGTGGCGATTAAGGCAAAACCCCCCCCCAATGAATAGCACAAATAAAAAATGTCACCTAGTACCCGGCAGCTTGCCTAACCTTGACTACGGTAGCGGTCGAGGCCACGGCATGGCAAAGGGTACTTAGAATCTCCGGACGAGATCAGGCAACAATCACCGACGACTGGACCTGGCAACGTACAACACTCGCACACTTCGGACCGACGAGAAGGTCACCGAACTCGAAGAGGAATTGAGCAGGTTGCGATGGAGTATTATAGGGTTATCTGAAGTCCGAAGAGAGGGGGAGGACTCGATAATCCTCAAAACCGGTACCCAGCAGTCCCAGGGTGGTGTCGGGTTTATCGTCCACAAGTCCCTTGTGAACAACGTGGTGAAGATCGAGAGTGTGTCGACCAGGGTGGCGTACCTTATACTCAGAATATTCTCAAGATATTCGCTGAAGGCCATACAGGTCTACGCCCCAACCTCGGCACACCCTGACGATGAGGTGGAGACCATGTATGAGGATATCTCCAGAGTCATGCATGGTTTCAAAACTCAGTTCACCGTTGTCATGGGGGGCTTCAACGCGAAACTGGGCAAACGAGACGAGGATGAGCTGCAAGTGGGGCAATTTGAAGTTGGACGACGGAACCACCGGGGTCACCTACTGGCCAGTTTTATGGAGAAAGAGGGCCTCTATATCTTGAACGCCTTCTTCAAAAAGCGTGAACACAGGAAGTGGACCTGGCAGAGCCCCGATGGTGCAACAAAAAATGAGATCGATTTCATCATGTCAACCAAGAAGCAAATGTTCAATGATGTCTCTGTGATCAATTGGGTAAAAACCGGGAGCGATCACCGCATGGTAAGAGGCACATTGAACATTAATATTAAGCTTGAAAGGTCTCGACTGATGAAGTCCAAGCTCCGTCCAGCACAGATCCAGGTCCAAAACCCCGAGAGCTTTCAGCTCGAACTCCAGAATCGTTTCGAGTGCCTAGGTAGCTCCGTGGATGAATACAGCAACGGGTTCGTGGAAGTTGTCCATACGGTCGGGTCTAAGTTTTTCAAGACCCGTCGTACAGATAGAAACAAAAAGCTCTCTGATCCTACCCTCAAGCTTATGGTCACCCAAAGGGCAATGGAGAGGGCTATGCTCGGTATTTCCTTGCGTGATCACGTCAGAAATGATGATATCCGCAGGAGAACCAAAGTTACCGACATAGCCCGAAGAATTGCCAAACATAAGTGGCAATGAGCAGGGCACGTTGCTCGCAGAACGGATGGCCGATGGGGCTGAATAGTTCTGGAAAGACAACCATGAACCGGAAGACGATACGTTGGAAGGCCTCCCACTAGGTGGACTGATGACCTAGTTAAGGTTGCAGGAAGGCGCTGGATGCGAGACGCACGGGATCGGTCAATGTGGCGACGCCTGGGGAAGGCCTATGTCCAGCAGTGGACGTCTTTCGGCTGAAATGATGATGATTTTGCAATTTTACATTTTGCTATCAGCTCTCTCTCACCAACTTACTGACTATTCTCAGAGCAAATCACCGAAAAAATAAAATTGTTCGGTTCCATTGCGGATTGATAAACTCTCCGTAACTGTAATATTTGTTTTGTGTTTTATCATAGTTGGGAACCTTCTGATTACAGAGATTTTGCGTGATTTCAAAAGTGTGTGAGTTTTTTTTACAAAAACATTAAATTAACTAATTGATGTACAGAGTGAGTTTGAGAGCTTTTGTGATGGGTCATTAACACTATTAATCTTTGAAAATAAAAGCAAGCAATATTTAAAAAAAACAACTCACGGCTTCCATATGTTGGATCCATCGGCGAAAATGTAGCGCCTGCACATATAACCCCCATCACAGTTGGTAGGTACTCGAAGTTTTGATCAGCACATATACACACGACGTTTCCTTTTCTAACTTCTATGCGAATGAGGGAGAGAGTGATATCAGCTGTCATTTGGGCTACCTCTCCGTATGACATTTGAGCATCTGTATCTGCATTTATCTGAAACAAAAAGATACAAGAAAAATATTAGTTCGTCCACAAATTGATCACTGCACCTCACACACAGCAGTAAAGCCCCGCAACCTCCACGGAAAAGGGAGGAACTAATAATAAAAATAAATCAATTGACTGAGCAATTAATGATCTTTTAAAAACAAAATATACAAATTTTGACAAACGTGTTCCCGTGACTGCAATTTTTATGGACATGACCAAAGCGTTTGACTATGTACACCATGAAACACTTTGGAATGAACTGTATAACTATACGAGGCAATATTCATAATAAGAAAGAGAAAGAAAGAAAGAAAGAAAAAACATTTATTTAGCACAGACTAAAAGACACACAACATATACATACATATACAACACATACATCAGATAAAATAAAAAGTAAAACTGTAAAGTCTGACGTATGAAATCAGCAGGAAAGTGTGCCTCACGGCTGCGCCAAAAAGGCCCAGTTGTCCAAAAATGTCAGACAACTAGTGCCTGACGCTGGTTTTCAACTGGACCTGATGTGTGAGGTGACGGATGTAAATCAGTTTTATACTGCATGGTGACATGTGTATGTATACTTAAATAAAATAAATTGTATCCTGTAAAAAAAGTGAGGAATATGGGAATATGTACATAAATGGTGTGAAAAAGAGTTGGTACATTACAAGCATTACAAGAATAAAAACTACTAATTATGTGGGTAGATAATTACATCAAATAATTGAGACATTTAGTGCGACCATATCTAGTTTCTTTTGTGCTTCTACGAGATACCGCCGTAACCGTCGTCTAAAAACGTGTATTGTGTTAATTACTCTAATCGGTGGTGGCAAGTTATTCCATATTTTGGAAGCCGCATAACGAAAACTGCCTCTAAAAGCGGCTGTACCCTGAGACTGAGTCGAGAGTTGTTGTGAGCATTGCCTTCTACCGCATTCCCGTCTACTCGCGACCCAACTTAGGTTGTCATAAAGGTAATCCGGCTTTTGATATTTTACCACACCGAACAGAAGGCAAGCCAAGTGTAGTTTGCGTCTGGACTTCATCTTTAGTATAAAGTGCCTGTTCAGAAAAGGTGTTACATGACTTCTGTAAGGAATATTATAACAAAACCGAGCACAAGCGTTTTGTACCCTTTGGATGAGGCGGTATGTACGAACCAATAGGCGCGGGCCGTAAACTGTATCAGCGTAGTTCAACCTGGACAGAACCAGGGTTTCCACTAGCTGTTCCCGCAGTCTTTCTGATAAATAAGGTCTCATATGGTATAAAATCTTTAGGCGATTAAAACAGTTTCTAACCGAGTCTGCTACATGTTTCTCAAAACGGAGGTCTTTATCCATAATGACACCTAGATTCCGCGCCTCATACACTCGCTCAATTGGTTCGCCCATAATTTCCAAGTCAAATGTCAAAGGTAGTCGAGCCAGCTGCTGTCTTGTGCCAAATACCATATATTTCGTTTTAGTTGGATTTAACGAAAGGCAGTTCTCCTTCGACCAGGCGGCGATTCTTTGAAGATCATCGTTAAGGTCCTTAATGGCACTAATGTATTCGTCAGGTCTAAAAGATATATAAAGCTGAACATCGTCGGCGTATATATGATACTTGCATCTCTGGAGGCACTTAACAATATCCGCACAGTACAAAATAAAAAGAATCGGGCCCAATATGGAGCCCTGTGGGACACCTCTTTCTACAGAAATGCGTGAAGATCTAAGGGTAGTGCCGTCACTCAAACGCAAGTCAACAAGTTGCTCCCTATTAGTCAGATAGCTGCGGAACCATTGCACAGCACCGGCGTCGAAACCATAATAACTTAACTTTGATAGTAATAACGGGATATTTATTGTGTCAAATGCACGGAAAAAATCGAGCAAAACCAGTACTGAGCACATTCCCCTATCCTGTGCAGATAATATATTATCAGTTACATCCAGTAAAGCAGTAGATGTACTACACTGCTTTCTGAAACCAGATTGTAAATCAGGAAGGACGTTATTTTGTTCCAAAAATAGTGTTAATTGGCGGCTAACGACTTTTTCTAATACTTTCGATAAACATGCAAATATACTTATTGGGCGTAGGTCTTTTAAAGTGGTCGGATTGGCATTTTTAGGCAAGGGCCGAACGGAGGCAGTTTTCCATAGGTCGGGGAACGTAGACGTCAGTATGGAGCAGTTTATTATGTCCGTTACAATAGTTAATGTATGCGGCAGGGTCATGTTAATCATATCCAGGGTAATGTTATCGTAACCTTCAGCGTTACTCTTAAGGTTGGAGACAACGCGAAAGATGTCGTCCTCTTCCACTGGAGTGATTGCAAAAATTTCTTCACCATGTCTATGATTTTCATAGTAGTATATAAGTGATGTGCTTGCCACGGGGTTACCGGGGACAGTTAAAAAATTGTTATTAATTAGTTCAGGATCTATAAAGTGCGACGGAAGGTCGAAGGTAATAATAATTTCGGGTCTTTTATTTTATTATTTATTTTGTGCTTAAAGTAAGCAACTTTTTCGTTCTACAACGAACTAATCACTAAGTGTTTTAGCTCTTTGTAATATTTCTTTTTTGAATCCGCTTTCTTTTTTCTGTAACTACTAAGTGCATCGTCACGCAAACGCATCATAACCTTGATTGTATCCGTAATCCACGGATATGATTTTTCCTTTACAGTACACGTCTTGATCGGTGCGTGAACATCAAACAGGGAGGTTATATGGGTGTTAAAGACATGTACCATATCATTAACGTTGTCAAGCGTTAAAATCATTCCAAAATCTAAAAATGATAAGTCTAAATTAAAGCTTGCTGCGCACACATTTTTAAGAGGCCGAAATTTTACCAAGTATGGTTTGAACTTGTCATGCTTAATGTGAAATTCACCAGATACAATCGAATGGCCGTTGATTAAGCCGATAGGTACCACCGTTGTATTTCTTGCTGGGAGGTCAGTAAATAGGAGATCGATGAGGGTTTCACTGGATGATGTAAAGTGTGTAGGAGTTTTGACCAATTTTGACAGACTGAGGCAATTCAGAAATTGATTTATATTCCTAGTTTTAATGCCATTCGTGTCTAACATGTTAACATTGAAGTCGCCAAGTAAAATGTAGTGGTCGCAATTTCCCAGTGAACTAATGGAATCCGTTATGGCATCTAGGAATAGGGTCAGGTCCTGCCATGGTGGTCGGTTCATTGAGATTGTTAACCACATTTGTTCGACCGATTCGAACCTTGGATCGATCGCACCAGTCCATGCACGCGCGCTTAAACTCCGCCGCAGATAAAAACCGACGCCCCCACCACGACCCGAGCGCACACTCGCAGGCCGCGGCGTGTGGCGCAGACGGTAGCCCGGTACCACCGGAGCGCGCCCGTCCTCGCCCGGTCGTAACCAAGTCTCATTTATTGCCATAACGTCAAAACAATGCCTGTCGAGTGCACCAATCAAGTCATCATGACCTGTACCCAATGAACCAGCATTAAGAAGACCAACTTTAAGAAACTTTTCTCCCTTAGGCATCATTATAAAAATATAAAATAATTTCGTCATTTAACAATATCAGTATACACTCAGTAGTTTCAATTCTAATTTCAAATAATATTTTTAGTCCAATTGTAAATAGTATGTAAATAATTAAACGATAATAAAGCAAGGGCAAGCCGCGGTATGTAAATGATATTTTTGCAAAGATAAATAGTAATTTGATTATAAATAGGTGTAGGTAAATGTGCGTAGTGTTATAAAACCGGTTTACGTAAAAATGAGTAAGGCGCGCCGCCAATGCCGCGAGAAACACACCTACCAATACAAATAGCAGACAGTAGCAACATAAAGTCACAGTTCGGGTTTTTAAAATGCTGACACTTAATACAAAAAAACTTACTTTAAGAAACAGCGTGATAGTACAAGATACTATGACAAACAAACAATTGACAATCACCATACAAAACAGATAAATAATCGTTTTAACAAAACAAAAACAAACAGACGAAAAGGTATTTTTAAAGTGCGCTATTGCCGCCGTTACCGAGTGCCGGTCCGAAAGTGCGCTGTAAGTCAGCCTCGCAGCGGATCTGGCAAGTGGCATCCCCGGGTTTATACTTGGCAAGAATACGACCTCGTTTTGCCCATACAAATTGACAACCGAGACGACTCCCGGCCTCACGGGCGCCCCGAAACAACTCCCGATTCGCCTTCGTAAGGCGCTCGTTCACATAAAAGCGTGTCGCAGGGCCCGACAAATCCAGGTCCGCAGTAATAATGCCGCGTCGCACTCGTGCACCCTCCAGCAGCTCGTCACGCAGGTCGCGACGCGCAAGGCGCACCACGAGGAAGCGGGGACGGCGGGCTTATTACGTAAGGAACAGCAAGCAACAATAATTGTACAATTATCGCGCGATCAATATAACCACCTGGCTACTGAGGCCTTTAAGTCAAGTCTTTTTTTGACGGTAACTTTTAACAGAAGCTGTTATACCTGTCCAATTTATAAAATTCATCGTTTGATTAAGTAACCTGATTATGAAAATGTTTTTTTTTTAAGTTAAATTAATATTTGCAGATGTAAAGAATTTTTAACAGTAAATATGGCAGTGATTATTGAATATTTTCATTTTATTTACATAATATAATAATTAATTTGAAAAAGAACAATGGCGAAATCATAGCTGACTTTTTTTTTTTTAAGTATAACATTAACTGGTTCACCACTTATAAAAAAACATTATGTATGAAAGTTATTTGCTTTTTTCGCTAAATTTCATTAACTTAGTGCTACTATCTTACACTTATTCTGCCAAGTGACAAGTAGTGACTGTAGTAAATAAATAACTAATGTATTTGTTATTCTAATAAAGTGAATTAACAATACAGTTTATGTCTATGTGTAGGTGTTCCTTGAAGGGAGGTAGTGTAGTAGAAATAAATGAATTACTTTAAATTAATGATAGGCAAAAATACTAGTATATAAGTCTAAAAAAAATATCTTGGTTGTTGAAATGTTGACGAGGACCTTTTGACACACGTCAAACTCGCTTAGTATAAATAAATATAGTCTATTCAAAGTGTATATTTTCAAATTTATGCTGAAATAACTAGGTAAGGGAAATACTTATGCGATATTGCCATTTTACTGCCACGAAATTGAATAATATCACCTATTAAATACATTATTAAAAGTTATCCAGACATAACCTTCAAATTTCATGAATAATCAATTATTCTCGGCGTTCTCGAACAAATATTTTTGTACAAACTTATTCAGAGCATGGCCCTGAGTTAAACCAGATATTTTTCATTGATTGATATAGGAATTTAATCTCAGCTAAAACAATGTATGGGCTTCGGCCATTGTCCTTTATTAAAACTACTTGAAATTTGGATGACTAAAATTTGTTAAATCGATTAAAATTGCTTTGTAATAGTCGATTGTTATAAGAAATTGAATCGATAACGCATTAGGGCAGCACTAAATGTGCATCATCATATCTTATTTGAGCTATGAAATAGATCGTTGAAAACACTTGTTTTCCAATTTACTTTAGACATTGGCAGAATAGTCGTCATCGGTGCTTGCCCGATAGAAAGAAGAATATTTTAAATATACTTATTACGGGCATAACACATTCTAATGTGTTTGTAAGTATTTGGCAGTAAACATACCTTGCGTGTCAAACTTTTTGGCAAGCTTCGCCGAGGTATCCAAAACTACAATCAAAATTTCTCCTCTACTTTACCGAGATCATGTATATTTCAATGATTCAACAAATTGTTTTTTTGCGTAGATATTTGAGACACAAAACTACACCAAGTTGCATTTTTTTAATTTAAAGTTTTTGTTTTTTCTATTTATTTCAATTTTCACTATAAATTAATTCGTGGATAATTAAAGTAGGTAGCCACAAAATAAATAACACACAAAAAAATGCCGCCAAACTCAAAAACTTCTGTACCTACTCAGCCATCAGCGAGCGATTGGCAATCGACCAGCAACAAGGGAAAAAGTAATCGCAATTTGACAGCCACATTGCTCGCCGTTGGCTGTCGCTCTGCTGTCAAAAACCATGCGTAATACGAAATGATCGCGACCACCTTGCGATAAATGCATATTTTATTTACCAGATTTTTATTGTTAGCAGTGCTGTCGTAAAATTATTATGGTGTGGCTATCGCTCATACTTAATGCGGATTCGCGATTGAAAAGCAATTATTTCGCAAAAATAAGCCCGCCGATTTTTTGACGTAAAGCGATAATCGCGCGATAATTGTACAATATCTGCACAATTATTGCTGTTTCATACGTAATAAGCCTGCGGGTCTCCACCGGCGCCGTCGCCTGCGTTGCATTGATGCGCCTGCCACCGACACGTTCGGCGCTTACTATGTCACGCGCAAATTGAATTTCACGTGTCCAACTTACAAAATTTAGAAATTTCAAGTACAAACTTTCAACCCCCTTTTTACCCCGTTAGGGATGGAATTTCCAACAATCCTTTCTCATTGTACACTTACGTCACTTGAGGACCTCTCTACTAAATTTCATCTTTATACGCTGTCGTATATTATGTAGGTAGCAGTGACTTGACATTATAATAATATTTTCTCAAACATGCTTGGAAATTTGAGCATTATTTTGACAACCTTCTTCGAGATGAATCGCAATTGCAGTACTGGCCAAATACATGCGTGCAGCGTAAAAGTTGTATGAAAATCCATATCTGTCGTGTGTAGCGGCCAAATAAATTCCATAGTAAACTCATATCTGTCGTGTAATTTAAAAATGGAACGATCTTTTACTCCGAAACATAGCAACCAAGGAGGTAACTTATCAAAGGTTTTATTTAAATTTCGAACTGGCTTGCAAATAGAAAGCTGTTTATTGAAAAAAAAAAAACAAATGAACACTTTTAAGGCTTAGCACGCTCTGCGATTTTTATTTGCGCGGATTTGTAGTATTATTACCGCGTGATTTTTTTAACGCAATGTGTGCAGCTTCATACAATTCCATAGGCCGCAGAATGGACGAAAAAAAATCGTGTGAATAAAAATCCCAGTGCGGGCTAAGCCTAACACGGGAATAATTATTGTTGTTCTTTGTTCGTAATTGATTTCGAAAAGTAATTGCATTTGACAAAATGAGTTCTAGGTGCTACTTAGTTTTAATTTCCGCGCATTATTTGAGAAAAGCACTATACAAGCCTTGGCCACAACTAGGCATTGATGGACTTACGTATGTGTGCCTCGGCTTCGCCTCGGCCCACATTTACACGTTCGTCCATCAATGCCTCTTTTGCTGGCCGCTGCAGTAATGTACTATAAGGTTGTGGGTACTCAATAAAAATCAGTCTTGGTCAACCCGTCTTTCATTTTCAACATGGTGGCAGCGGTGCTGAATAAATTTTAGAAATTAACACCCAATATATCCCTGTTTAAGTTCAAAAAGACAGTACAAGTGATAGTGACTAACATAAACAATTGAAATCAATGGAACACGCGCGGCCTCCGGTGGAATTGTGTTTAGAATGAGGGCCGGCCAGTCGGGCCGAAGCGTGGCAAAAATGGCTGAAGCAATTTAACGTGTTTCTAAAAGCGTCTGGTGTCCACAAAGAAACGACTGATATCAAAGCAAGTTTGTTGCTGAATATGGTCGGATCGGAAGGATACGACGTGTACACAGCTTTCAAATTCACCAAAGACGAAAACAAAGAATGCTTCGATACTTTAGTGCAAAAATACAATGAACATTTTGGAACCAAACAGAACACTACGATGGCTCGATTCAAGTTCTTTACAAGAAACCAGGAAGAAGGCGAATCCATAGACGACTATGTAACGACACTAAAGCTTCTCACTCAGCGATGCGAGTTCGAGCATTTAGAAGAGGGCCTCGTGCGAGACAGGATCGTGTGCGGAGTCCGAGACGGCAAGCTGCGCGATCGACTACTCAGGGCAGACGATCTCACTCTAGCAAAAGCTGTAAAAGTCTGTCAAGGTAACGAGATGTCCATGGAGGAGCAGATGCAGATAGAGGGCACCAAGACTCGGGTGGTAGCAGTGGACGCAATGTACGCTCGCGGCGCGGACCGCGGGGGCTCGAGCGGAGGCGCAGCGCGAGGCGGCGCAGGCACAGCGGCAGCGGCCGGGCGACGTCGCGGCGGCGGCTGCGGGGCCGGTGCGCGCCAGCCGCAGCGCAACGCCCAGCAGCGCATGCCTGGTAAAGTGTTGTGTGCTGCGTGCGGTATAGGTAGTTGTGATAGCTATAAATGTGCGGCTAAAAATGCTATGTGCTTCTGGTGCAGTGAAAGAGGACATTTTAAAAACATGTGTCCGAAATTGCATAGGCGCGTGTTACAAATCAATGCCGGTGTCGAGCCCGACGCCGACGTGATTCACGGCGAGGACGACGACGGGTGGTACTGTCTCTTCGCTATCGGGAAAGATGGTTCGTAAGGACTCTAAATGGTATGAGACTTTGATTTTTAAGTGTACCGGTGCTAGTGAAAATTTTAAGTTAGGTTCAGGGTCAGATTTAAATGTAATTTCACTTAGTACATTTCAGAGACTACACCTGCCAAACGAAATTATATGTTCAGACAACACGAGGGCGCAATCATTTTGTGGCAATTATATTCCGATTGCCGGTTATTGTTATCTGAAATGTACTTATAAAAACATTGAGTATACATTACGTTTCACTATTGCCGATTTCGATTGCCAGAGTGTGTTAAATAGATATGCTTGTGAAGAGCTGGGAATGGTGAGGCGTATATTGTCCCTCAACCTAGATTCCTATGCAGACTTGTTTCAAGGTTTAAGCAAATTACCCGGTAAATATACTATTGTAGTAGATCAATGCGCCCAGCCGTCGGTCTGTCCAGTTAGAAAAATACCTATAGGAGTTCGCGACAAGTTATCACAAGAATTGGTGCGCATGGAGAAAATGGGAGTGATCCGTAAGGTGGCTCACCCAACACAGTGGGTGAACAGTATCGTAGTGGCGGCCAAGAAGGACGGCACCATCCGTGTGTGCCTCGACCCGCGGCCGCTGAACCGCATCGTGCGGCGCGCGCACTACCCGCTGCCGACGCTCACGGAGATCGCAACCAAGCTCCAAGGAGCGCAATATTTCAGTAAGTTAGACGCACGTTCTGGGTTTTGGATGGTAGAAATCGATGATGCCAGTGCAGACCTTTGTACTTTCGGGACACCGTTCGGTAGATACCAGTTCTTGCGTTTACCGTATGGAATCAATTGTGCTTCAGAAGATTTCCATCATAAAATCCGTCAGATACTCGAAGACCTGGAGGGAATCGACTCATTCATCGATGATGTGATCTGCTGGGGCTCCAGCAAGGCCCAGCACGATGAGCGTTTAAAGAGATTGTTAGATAGGGCGCGAGAATCAGGTATAAAATTTAACGAAGATAAATGTGAGTTTCAAGTTAGACAGGTGAGTTACTTAGGCCACGTTTTTAGCAAGGACGGCATGGCCATAGACAAAACCAAAATAAAAGCGATAGAGGAAATGCCTACTCCGGAAGATAGGCCAGCACTTGAAAGATTTTTGGGCATGATAAACTCTGGCTCTAAACTACCACCAAACACCTGCAGTCTTATTACAAAAAGCGGTTTAACTAAAAACCCAGGTCTAAATCGCTATAAACTGTGGTTTACACAAAAATGATATTACAAATAATGGTTTAGCGATAAACCATAGTCCAAATCATGGTCTAACGCTAAACCTCGGCGGCCCCTAGTTTAACGATGGTCTAAGTCGTATCTGTCAAAGTTTCTCTTTTAGGTTATAGCATCTTTTAAATAGTATTTTGTTCTTTTTACCCGAAAAATGGATATTAACAGTTGATTTATTTATTATTGAGGATATTACTTTTTCCTCGGTACTCCAATTCTCAGATCGTTTTTTTTTTGTTGGTCCATCACAATATATCATTATATATATTATTAACAAAGAGGCAATTGTTCTATTAGATACTTCGATAACTTAAAAAATCCAAAGATTAGTGATATTTGTTCAGCTTCGATGGTTTTGTTTAATGTTATGGTTTCATATAACGCGCGAGACTGTTACGTTTCGTTACACGTGCGTAGATGAATTATTAGTAATTATTAAGAATTTATGTAATTTGCTTAAATCTAAACAAAACTTCAATCGATAAATAACAAATGTTTATATCCATGCAAAATAATAAAGTCTCAATATTTTTAACACTCTTAAACGTAATTTAATCCTTATCGTATTATCAAAACGTTTTTATTTCTGGGCAAACGGAACGTTGCAATTGAATGATATTATGGTGAACGAATGATATTTGTATTAATCTGTGGTTGATGTATAGACAATGGTTCAAATGACGGTACTAAGAAGACCACGGTTTTTTTGAGTTTTGTAATACGAACAAATTTAGACCATGGTTTTGCAGATAAGCCTGGACTTGATAGTACAGGTTTAAACCATGGTTTATCTCGTTTTTTGTAATAAGACTGCTGGTGTTTATTGCTCGTGCCTTACGCTTTACCCTGCAGTGGGACAGTTACAGGCTGGTATTATTTTTTATTACTTACCAAAGCAGTTATATCCTTATTTTTAACCATATTGTCATACGCCTCTTTGCCGAAGTTCAAATGAGCTGGTACTCTCAAGTCATCACTCCCATATAGATAAAGCTTGTTTTTGAGCATTTTACGGGCAATCTGTAATAAAAAAAAACTAGTTTTATAACTCATTAAACTAACAAAATTACGCATTATTTAACTAAAATATGCATGCTTAATCAGCCATAGGTAGGTTTGACAATTAAAAAGTATATAATAATATATCTGGCCTGTACTGGTTCGTAGTTCACCATAAAGTTCCCTCAACTTAAGAATTGCTCACTATTTATAGTAACGAGTCGACTTGTCTCAATACGTCAAATGTTAGAAAATGGCGCGGTATCCCCACCATTTTCCACATTGCTATAAATAATCTCACAATTTGTTCAATAATCAAAACCTTTTTAAAACGTATCAAGACAATTAAGGAATTTAATATCGCCTATTTAGTCATTCTTAATCAGTATTCGAAAGAATATTGAAACTAACTGACAGTCTTGTACTAATTGTCTCAAAGGACTTATAATACTAAAATGGTAATATAAAATCCAGGATACATCACAATCATCATTACAAATTACGTAATATTTTATAGGAATATCATCACTATGGCTTATACGTATGTTTAGAGTAATTTCCTGTACACACAACAATACACTCGCGAGCAAAGAAAAAGTTCCAGTGACATAGCACCAAATTACTTTTAAACGGGAAAGGCTAGCTTAATGACGCCGTCTGCAATATTGAAGTACATTTAACAGCGCATCAGAATATTGTGTTCAAATTTTAAATTTGGGGCCATTTGGCAAATAAAACAAAATCTCTAAGTAGGGGTTTTATTAGGTGTAAACGTAGGTTTTGATAACTCAGTACTTGGTGTTTCCTCCACGTGCTCTCAATACAGCTTCTACCCGATTGGGCATGCTGAATACCAGATTCCTCAGCATATGCTCAGGAATGTTCTCCCATTCTTCGATGAGCGCGTAATTCAAGTCACGAAGAGTAATTGGAGGTGGAACTCGTTTTCTCACACGTCTGTTAAGCTCGTCCCAAGCATGCTCAATAGGATTTAAATCGGGGCTCCTTGTAAGCCACTCCATTTTGTGAATTCCTACGTCCTGAAGATACTCATTTACAAATTGAGCAGTGTGGGCCCGTGCATTATAGTGCATGAACACTGCATTGTCGCCCATATTGGCCAAAAACGGACCAGTATGTTCATTGAGAATCTCATTGATGTATCTCACAGCAGTTACTGTTAGGTTCCCGTTTTTGATTGGAACCAATACTGTTCGACCCTCTGCAGAGATACCAGCCCACACGTGAACGGTACCTCCGCCGTGTGACACTTTTTCTTCAAAACATGCTTGTGCAAAACGTTCTCCTGGTCGTCGGTATACTCATTTCCTCCCATCATGATAGTACAGCATAAATCTTGACTCATCAGAGAACATCTCTCTACTCTGCCCCATTCGTCCTCACCCCATTCTGTATGCTCGCGGGCGTATCGCAATCGGGCAACCTTATGATGCCGTTCCAGTTTTGGGTCATTTGCTGGCCAGTAAGGTTTTAATCCTCTTTCGGCAAGACGTCTCCTGACTGTCCACTCGCTTATTGGCTCCCTTCGAACTTGCAGAAGTTGTTGTTAAACCGCAACTCCCGTCTGATGTCGATTTCTTAACATGGCTGCCGCAATGAAACGATCTTCTCGGACTGTTGTGCACCTTGGCTTGCCAGTACCTGGTCTTTTCAGGTTTAATCCAGTCTCCCTAAACCTTTGGATCACTCGTCGGACAGTAGTATGTGTCACGCCCATTATTCTGGCCGTATTTCTTTGGCTGGTCCCCAATGCCACCATAGTGATGATTCTCGTACAATCCTCGGGTGATAGAGGCATGATTTATGGGTACGAGAGCCGTAAGACTTTACAATTTAAGAATTCTTTCACAACGGCGAAAACAAGGATGAAATCAAAAGCAAAACAAAAAATGAAACAAATGTATTCCGAAATTTTCAAACCCCAAAATTTTGCTTTTCTACTTTTTTTATTCATCGCTTCAAAAAGACCAGTATTTAAAAGAGTTTAAGTTAGCATAATAAAATAGATTTCATTATACTTTTTAATTTATGAAGCTAGGTTATATGTCTTATGAGATATTAAGGTGTTTGTCGGCATTTTGTGGGTGGAACTTTTTCATTGCTCGGCAGTTTATTTAAACTCGGCAGTTATTTTTTTTTCAAATACCTACAATTGTTTTAGTACCCACCTGGGTACTATAACAATTGTAGGTATTTGACAACACAATAATAATTTAGGTAGGTACTTCGACGAAATTCATGATTTAATGACGTCACACGTACTTCCACTTCTAACACCCGCGTGAATGTCGAAAATTAATAATAAAAAATTAAATATGCTATGTCCATGTCCAGACTGTAATCTATCTCTGTGCCAAATTTCATCCAGATCCATCCAGCCATTTAAGCGTGAAGAAGTAACAAACTTACAAACACACTCACGCACTCACAAACTTTCGTCTCTATTAATAGTTATTAGTGTGATTGTTGAGTGAACAACTGCAGATGGCATAGGAAATCCCTCTCTTGGCTTTATTTTTAACCGACTTCAAAAAAAGGAGGAGGTTCTCAATTTTTTTTTATTTTTTTATGTATGTTCCCCGATTACTCAAAGACGCCTGGACCGATTTCAAAAAATCTTCTTTTGTTTTGAAGGGTCGAAAAGTCGGTGTCGAAAAACTGAAAAAAGTTGGGTACAAAAGACACCGAGTTCGGAAAAGAAAGTTATTTTTTGGTTTGTAGTTTTTTGTTCTTGAAGTCGGTTTGATTTTTTGTTAAAAAGTTTTTTCAGGCATAAGATTGTGTGGCATATGACCATGGCAATCCTCTTAGGATATTGTATATATAAACTGGTTAAAATCATAACCCTCCTTTTGGGTTTACCGTGGTCTAAAAAAATAGATTATTAACTTATTTGAAGTTGGTAAGCAACAGTTTTCGAAGTTAATGAAATCAGTAATGTTACCAATTATTTTGGTGAATGTAGCTGTTTGTACGGAACGTTCGGTGCGCGAGTTTGACACGCACTCGGCTGGTTTTTATTTATTTATTTATAAGGCTGTTTATTTCCTCTTTTTATTATTAGTTTAGAGATCAAGGTTGAGGTTGGTTGAAGTATCAATCGATTCTTTATTAAGGTCTGGTGGTTTTTATTTATATTTTATGATATTTTTAAAGTAAGTCGGCAGAAATAAACCTTTTCACAAAAAAAAATAACCGACATCAAAAGCAAAATACTAAAAAGTGCAAAATTTAGTTTTAGTACATCATCACTAAAATAAGTTATTTATGTTTTACGGTACCTAAAGGGTTGACAAAATACCCATAATAACTCAATTTACACATTCGTGCTGTTTGTCGCTCAGGAGTTCGGTTGTATGCCTAAATTTTGCAAGCCTAAATTGATGGAACACGGTTGACTGCGCATTCACCTGACATCTGGAAGTGTATTTTTATGTACTGTGTTGAGCAATAAATGAATTTGAATTTGTATGAAATAAATAAATAAAAAAAAATCGGGACCGATTTTGTTGAAACTTGCACTTTTTCCTGAGTTGAGAGATAATCAATAATCCAACTTAAAAAAATGATCGCGATCCGATAAGTAGTTTCGGAGAAAAGCATGGACAAACATACTTACATACATACACTTATAGAATTTGGCACACGTACACAGTAACATATGTGAATATTGTTCAATTTCAACAATATTACATCCATACGTGTCGAATTAATTACCTCCTTTTTTTTAAATCGGTTGAAAGTGCTATCTAACTGCTTTATCCGCGTGATCTGGGGTAGTGGCTAATTATAAGTAAGTACCATGTACTACAAAGATATTGATTTTTAGTAGATCTAACAAAAAGTCTTCGACTCAAATAAGCCACATTAAGGTTATTTGTGCCAAATAATTTACTGAAAATAAAAGGTAATTCTTTAGCATTATTATTAAGCAGGCATATTAATCCTTACGAGCGAATCATCAAGACAATTTTATGAATATAAAATGTTTCTTTTATAGTGTGTTATTTGGAAAACATTTATATGACAGAGAAATTCCCTTATTCTTCTACTGAAAAAGAAACATACCGTGTCTGATATTATATCAAAGACATACCTATATTTTAAAACTGCAACATCGAAATATTGATCGTCATACTGTGACCTGCGTACTGCAGATACCATCTTCATCTTATTTTACCTCTGGCTTACATCAAAGTGGCCTTTAATCTCACAACCATAAGGTTTTGTTAGATGGAGAAGTGTAAACGCGTTGTAGTTTTGTTCTAGATTAGACTTCCCTTGTGCAATGCCGCAGTGCGCCACCCGAGATCCGCCATGCATGACGTGTTCTGGGCATGAGCTAGTGCTACCATCCGCACCAGACTTCCTCGGGCTCCAGACTCCTGTTTTTCTTCGGTGCACCGCCGTTTTTGAGATGAAGGTAAGTGATTCAGTCTTTCTTTTATTTTTTTTCAATTTATTTAATCAAGATTCTAACCCCTACCCTACCGTTTTTGAAAAGGCGTGGGTCAGCCCCTATATACCTATTCCTTGGTATGGTATTTATAATATAAGGGTGGTCGCCGGGCAGCCCCTACGAAAACAGAACGCGACTTTTTTTTTCAAGTAAACGTGTTGAAAAACGTCTTTTTACACTTGAGCATTTGTCATTACGAGGTTATTAATGGTAGAAAAATATTTAGACAAAATTTTTTTCTTCGCCATATGTTTCTATGTCCAGCAGTGGACGTCTTTTGGCTGAAATGATGATGATTATGACGATTTCCAGATTGCAGTATCACCATCTCGCACTGAGCACCACACTTCTTCACCTTCACGTCAACTCAACAAATCATCAGTCAAGCATGGATTCTTACAGCCTCTACGGGCTTCTCTACCTATACCGCATACCACAGTGTTTTAAGATCAAGGTATGTTTTTGAATAGTATCTCTTTTAACTTTCAATAATATATGCCGCGGAAGCGAAGCCGCAGTTAAAATTCTAGTCATTCAAATATTCCCAATACAAACAGACAGCCGAACTTCATTATATAAATATACCTACTATATTGAACAAGATGTTATACAGACATAACGCAACACAACACAACATAACATAACGTAACACAACATAACATAACTTTTTTGTTATATTTTTTCTTCTATGTTTTGTTATCTCGTGTGGTTTATTTTGAATTAGTTTGTGTTTTAGATAAGTTTTATTCTCTTTAGTTTCGTTTTAGTTTTTTTTTTTTTTGTATTACGCCTTAGGTATGAACTGTAAAGTTATATATGTATACTTAAATAAAAAATAAACATTTTGCAAAAAAATGCTACCGACTTCCAAATACAAAACTACAAAGTGAAAAATAACTTAATTTTTTGAAGTCGGTGTCTTTCGTAGGTACCATTTTTTTGCGTTATGGACACCGACTTCAAAAAATTAAGTTATTTTTCACTTTGTAGTTTTGTATTTGGAAGTCGGTAGTATTTTTTTGCAAAAAGTTTTTTTATTTTTCACTTTTTAGTTGTACGTACCTAATAGGCAAGTTAGTAAGGGAACTATTTCGCCAGAATAGATTTCATGAAACTTGAACATAACCGGTGAAATGAGAGGTCTGCTTACCCCTTAAGAGCGAACTGGCGTGATGTTATGTTATGAAATGTTATAAACAACAAACAGACATGCGATTGCAGCAATCCCGAGAGATTTGCCGTTATTTATTGAAGAGTTCTGGTGTATATCTCCGAAGTTCTTCATCAGATCCTTACCAAATTAAAATGGGACCAATTTCGGAACATACTTTTTCAAACAAAGAAAAAGAATTTTCAAATCGGTCCACAATTGACGGAGTAATCGGTGAAAACACACAAAAAAAAAAAAAAAAAAAACTATCTTGAAGTCGAACATAGAACCTCCTCCTTTTTGGGAAGTCGGTTAATAAATGAGATTACTTAACTGAACATAACACAAGAAAACACAACACAACATAACAACACCAGTATTCTCCAAACGGTTGGGCAGAGGTGCAATAGTACACCCACATTTCACCAGTTGTGTTAAAGTCCCATATAAGTTATGAAAACATCATGATATTCTGTTTCAGGTCCAAGACGAGCTCATGATCCTCTCGTCTTTGCCGACTGAAGTCTCTGATGTCTCTCCTGACGTTGAAGCCACCGCAGCGACTCGTCCAACCTGCTCGCTTCGTCTGGCTTTAACATCAACACACTGAAGACACCACCTCCGGCTTCCATAGATTTTTTTTGTTATCTGCTTCTAAATTATATTTTAAAAGTATGTTGACTTTTTTCACCATATGCAGGCTTCACAAACCTCTTCTATTTCTTATTAGATAACATTGAAAGGTGCGGATTTAAAAAAAGGGGATCAATGGACCACCTCAGGCGCATCGATCTTCTTTCAAGAATCTTGAATCCGCGCCTTTCAACAGAATTTAATTACAACCCTGAAGCATGCAGTGATTACAAAGATCATATATTATTATGATTGTCATCACTCATAGAAAGGCGCGGATTTCGAAAGGGGGGATCAATTGAGGAATCACCTCGAGTCCTTTGATCTCTTTTGAAACCTTTTGGGATTCGCGCCACACTGTAAATATAAGCATGTAACTGCATGATATTTCCACAAATATAATGCAGTTAAACACACAGGTTATCTGTGAAAATGCTTTGAAGGAGATGAAAAATCCCACTTTCTTCTTGGCATTTGCAACGGGCAGAGCATTATACAGTTTAGGAATTGTCTTGATAAAGGCAAAAATCGATTTCGTCGATCGAGAGGATCAAAATACTAATGTTGACAAGCCTTTTGATCTTCTCATAAAACTTACCTCACTTCTCAAAAAATTACAGTCGAATTAATAATCTCCTCCTTTTTGAAGTGGGTTAAAAATAGTGTTTGTGACAGTTTAAATTTAAGAGCTGATAACAATTTTAATTTAATTGGAATGGACCAATCTTATTTTCTGTTTTGGTCTGTTTTAAATTAGTGTTTGCCTGATGCCTCGAATTTTTTTTAACGGTGATAAAAAACTACGTATATTATTATGTAACTTATATCCCTAACGTGTGTGGTTGGTAAAATAAGTAATCTTTTAGCTTCTATATTTTAATTATAATATAATTAGGGTTAGATTCAGAACACGTGCGTTACTTCGGGTCACGCATCGAATTGGACGTTATGCCCGAGTGCTTAAATTTTTTATATGTTAAATATGTTTTCTTATTTTAAAATGTAATAAGATATAATTAAGTATTGTAGTTTATGATACTAACATCAATTACAAGACAATCTGAAGGTACAATGTTAATGATATTAAATGTAAGCGATACAACAGCCTTTAATTACTCTATATTCAATAGTTATAAAAATAAAAGTGTGTTTTTTACCTACAACTAACCATGTCAATCAATCCTCACCCGAATTTCGGGTTCCATATATCAAAGGAGAAAATGGAATACATGGAATTTCGCAAGCCAGCCCCAGGTCTCGGATGCCATCCGTGAACGTCTGTACGAGATTCCCGTCGACAGATGCACAGGTGAAGACTGGTAAGCCACCAGTAACATAGGGTGCGGGAAGTGTTTGAGTGACAGGACCGCAGGACGAAGAACGCTTTCAGTGTGTCAGTCCTTATAAAGAGGGGTGTTATAATTTGGACGTGTTTTGCTGTATATCTGTGTCCGGTCAACTCAAACATTGGGTGCGGGAAGTGTTCGAGTGACAGGACCGCAGGAGACATAACGCATCCAGTGTGTCATGTCCTTAACACTTCCAGGTGCTTCTCATATGTGATTTCTTGAGCAAGCGCTTCTATTATAGTCAAAGCCTGGCAGCGGCGGCCCAAGGTTAGAACAGTCAAGACCAGTTATTTGGTCCACCCATTCGATTTTATGACGGCCTCGAACTGTATCTTATAGGCAGACCATGATGATGAAACGTCGAATGGAGGTACTTTAAAACCGCGGGGTGAGGGCGCCACTACCGCAGCTACCACGGTCCCATCTCCAGACTTGAGCCCACGTAAAGTTTTCTTCACCTCGGTGATGCGGATCTTGTGCTGTTGGACTTGGTCCTTCATTTCTTTTATCTCTTTGCCAACAGCTGCACTGAGCTCCTTAATTACTATTAGCTGCGACTCCTGACGGCGGGCCTGCGGGGAGCACTTGTCACGCTGCATGAGCAGATTCAAGTGACATTATTTCCTTTTTCGATCGCTCTGTATCGTTTCCAAATTGAAACTGACGAACCACGACGAATCCCAACGCCCTTTATATAGCACGTTGATTAGATGTTTCTGGAATGTTCCATAGGTACCGTTCTAGAGATACTTCGAGAACCTTCCAGAACGTTCGGCTGAGAAAGACTTCGGCGTCCAAAAATTCGAGAAGATTTCTACCGCTATTCGTTACGAAATAACGCTACTAGCTACTAACTAGTTCTTCCACTCGTCACTAGATGGCGTTGCCTTATCTTGTAACACTATCTAATATTTTTAGTTTGTCCTCATTTGCAAAACTATATGGCACTGAAGCCCAGTTTCTCGATCGCTTGTCACATTTCGAATCCGCTGATAATCTGTCGTAATTAGAAACTAGAAAATTTTAGCCAAGGGATATCGTGTTATTCAGTTACTGAGTTGTGAAGCTCAGATAGGCACTGCTGGTACAGGCCTCCTCTCTGTGAGAAAGGGATGAAGGCAGTCGCTCCATGTAAAATGCTGATACTCACTTAGCTGTACCCGGGTAGACTGCAAGCCGACCCCAATAGAGTAGGAAAAGTCTAGATCGATTGCTCTCAAAATCATAGTTATAGTCATATTAATCATTAGTGTTAGTGGGGGACTTCAATGCCCACCACCAAGAGTGGCTCTTCCCGTACCAGTGCACTGACCATTCTGGGCGGGAGATGAGAAAGCTTGCGCTTGCTTTAAATCTCGCCCAGTTGGTCCACGCGGGCACGAGGGTGCGAATTTTGGAGGGGGTGGATTTTGATTCCCACACAGCCAATTTCTAGGCAAGCGTGCTTCATCGTCGACCAAATCATCGCTTATCAACAGGTGAGATACTGATCAAGCGCAAGACTACCAATAGAAAATAAAATTGTGTGGGACATGTCCTAGAACTAAAAATCCGAAGACATTTGTGCCCGCGTGGTGAACTGGTGGGTGCTGGCCCACTCACAGAGAGGAGGCCTGTGTTCCAGCATTGTTAACTTTATAATTTACGTATAGGGGAAGTCCTAGGGAGTGTGTGTCTTTTTATTCTTTGTTCTCTTGGTATAAAGACTCGCGTTTAGCTGTTTATCTGAATGTGCAATCTATTGATGCGTCGGCGTTGGTGATTTTGATTCTTTTACTTTCTCGTTATGTCGCAAGTTCGTTTATTTCTCTACAACTAATGACCATGAGTGAATCTTGTGTAAGACTTTTTGTTCACAATGTAATAAGGAATAAACTTGCTCTAACACAAGTTGCAGTAAATTCAAAACTTCATTTTTACTATTATACTGGCAACACAAATATTTGGGGTAAACATTCTCCTTATTAAGGGTGTAGTTGATTATGACGTACTCGTCAACGAATGTGACGACGCCATTTTACTTAGTCGCCTCTCACTCACACTAACGTTGTCTATACTTACAAACAGGAAGAGCTCGCTTTCTAACTCACAGGGTAGTTCGTAAGGAAGAAAGAGATAGATGTATTGCAGTAACTTTTTTTTATGAAGTCATCCCTTTTTGTTAATAGTCTGAAGTTATATACGAATAAGATTGATAGGACTAAGGATAGGACTGTTGTTGCCCGTTCACAGATATTTTCACCTCTGACAGCAACCTTGTGACCACAGAGTACATTTTAATTGCTTGTGACTATTAGAATAAATATCACTGTGATGCAAAATCAAAGTTAAAATTATTGCGAAACGACTGCAGATCAATCATTTTAAGAGGGACGTGGTTTTGTTTGCGAAATTAAAGAATCTGCCGTTTTCAGCAAATTCTAGCTTTGTATTAAGTCGTACGTTACCCGTATTATGTTCTACAGTAGCAATGGTTTGTTCAACAAACAACCAAATACAGAGCTACAGATTGCCGTAAGAAATTTTGATTTTCGCGCTTTTGCGCTACCCACCGCTAGATGGCACTGTCATTAAAGAAACTAGTTTTTTTTCTAAAATAACTCCTCCAACACACGCACTTGGCGCTGTCAAGTCACTCTGACAATTATTCTCGCTATTGGCTACGTTGAGAACGCGGGGATCCGCGCGGGTCGGCAGGAGCTAGGGCGAAGTGCACAGTTTTTTTGACCGAGTTTGATCGTGTCTGCAATTTCTTTTGTACTTGTAATAATATGACACTGCAGAAGGCCCGTATGTCAGTGTCTGGGAACTAGCTCAGTCACCAATAGAAATAAATAAAAGCGTTAGACATTATTTCCTCTTATTTATAAAAAATCTAGACAGTTTTTCGCAATTGCTTAGCACACTCTATATTCAAATAATCAAGAATATACCATCCATTCATTTGGTCCCCCATGGCACATCGACGTGACACACGACACGACAAAATGTGGTCACGATTCAGAGGTCCATGTATTTGTATGGACTGTTTGTTCATTTCACGACACGCGCCACGATTTAAAAACTGTTTTTTCGGCTATTACGTCGATGCTGCTATGTCGTCGTGACTTTTATGCGGTGACGATTTAGCGGCTGTACAAAACAAGTATGAGCTTGTTGACGACACGACACACCGCAACGCACGGCTCTCGCGTCACTCACGTGCTTATAAAACATAATAGTGCACTGCAGTGTCGTTGCAGAAAAGTGTCTAATGACCAAACGAACGGATGACAGACCGTCTGCAGTGCGTCGTGTTAAAAATCGTGACCGTAAATCGTGTCGTGCGGTGCCTCGTGAACATACGACCTTAGCCTACTTCTTACCACAGTCACGCATAATATAATGGATGTTGGTTTCTATTATAACAAATATTTTTTACAAGGTTTTTATTAAATTAACTTGGAATGTATGTGTGTTCGGGTCAAATCTTGCAACTGAATTTTAAAGCAGTTATCGTCAACCGATTAAGCTGAAATTTTGCATTCACGTTTGGTTTAGATGACAATGCACGTTAAGCTAAAAGCTAGGTTAAAATAAACTTTTTTTTTAAATTAGAATAGCAAGCAATTATTATCTTGCAATATATGTGATTACTCCGTCCGCAGAAAAAAAATACATTCTCTGATGCAGGTATTTCGCAACCCTGATATTCCTACCGTTAAGAAAAAGTATTAACACTCACCTGGATAGGCAGTGATTGAAGTATCTATCAGGTAAACTCGGGACACCGGGGCTGGACGACGTAGTGGATATTCAATATGCACTACAAGTTCACGTTTTTGCTTGATTTCACTTCACAAGGAGCGTTACGAGAACCAATCAGTCAATCAATTTCTAGCGAAGCCTTTTGGGTATTTTTTAAACCTTTATTCAATGGACACAGCGCGGGAGCAGAAACTGCCTATTCGCCATTTTTCAAGTCTCAGTTCGCACTCTCACCGCAGTGAGGCGCTTGCGTGGTGCCAACGGCTTCAAACGCTACTCTTACTGAAATTTCAAACCCGACGGCCTCAAAGGCTACTCCAACTGGAAGTTCAAACCCGACTACCTCAAACGCTACCGACACTTCTACGGAAACTCCAAACCTGGCTAAATCAAAGGCCGAAAAGAAAGCAAGAAGAAAAAAGAAGAGGCAGGCACTTGAGCCAATGGCCTCAACTACCGAAAACGCCAGATTCCAAAAAAAAAAAAGAGAAAAGAAGAGGCAGGCACTTGAGCCAATGGCCTCAACTACCGAAAACGCCAGATTATAAAAAAGAGAAAAGAAGAGACACGCACTTGAGAACATTGCAACCTGGATCGAGTTCACAGTGAAGGGCCTCAATGAAGCTATTTCTGAAATTCAAGTGATAGAGGGACAAGTGATGAATGAAGAGAGAAAGGACAACCCAAATATAAATATTGAAGATATTCTGAGAAAATATTTGACAATGTAGCTTCACAATTATTGCTGCATGCATTGAAACCACTTTGTTTTTTTGGTTTTCCGATGCCTCGGTTGGCGCATTGGTTGAGCGATTGGCTATTGCATTGTGTGTCGCGGGTTCGATTCCCGCACGGAACAAATATTTAAAATATATATTATAAATTGTTGTTCCGGATCTGGGTGATTTTGTACAAGTATGTAAATGTTTGTAAACGTACCCACGATACAGGAGAAATTCCTAGAGAAGGGCAACGTTTTTATTGAAGTTTTTATAAAATTATGTTTGAAAAGTAAATGTTTTGGGATAAGGTGGCTACAAATCATGTCATAGATCAAGCTAGTATACTATGTACAATTCATATTAATTGTAAAACACTAGTTAACTTCCAAGTATACTTTCTTACTTGTAATCTTAAGTATAAGTTATTCTTTTATCTCTGTTTGAGTTTTAATCGAACACTGAGCGAAAATGCATAATTGCATCGATCGCTTACCAAAATGTGGGCCAGTTCGCGTTCAGATCTCTTCAGAGTCACCACGTGCTCAATATCGTTATAATTTTTACCATAATTTACTATTTCGTATAACTAAGTGTTATAGTGATTCAATATAGTTATTTCCCTTATAATTCATGACTTTGACTTTTACCATAATATATCATATCCTATCATTACGCAAAAGGTGTGTTAGGTCACCATTGCACCCAACACTACTTTCTATATGGTCCTTCAAGCCGGATATTTTTTTTATATCGTTTTTAGGGTAACTTGGCCTTTAGAAAGGTGTAATTTATGATAGATTGTCAATAATTTTGAATTTCTTTTGACATGTGCTACCCAGTTACTGGGTTGTAGGACTCAGCTAGGTAGTCGCTCCAGGTAAAGTAAATGTATTCAGCTGCATATGTTTTGGCTGGAAGCCAATCTTGACATAGTTGAGAGGAGTGTGAGTTGATTGATTGACACGCTATCATAATATCACTTTGTCAGTTGAGATTTTGAACTTTTGACAAACGTTATTGCTGGTAGAATGTCGCATTGTCTAGTCTAATTTGTACACTTTTGTTAACTTTCTGGTACTAATTTGTCACCGCTTTCGTGAGATACTTCGCCCACATTGCCCACAGGGGAACCAATAATATGGAACTTCTTACGGTGACTGACAAAATATAGAGTATAACAGTAAAGGAGTAATATAACAAATAAGTTCAAAAAAACTAAAACCAGTAAGTTCAGTAAAACTAAAACTAACTACTGAAATATCACGCTCTAAAAAGTATGAAACAAAAAAATATTCTCATATGCAATTGTTATGTACAAACTATCTATTCCGTAGAGGATAACCGTGGTCGTATGCTAACTACCGTAACAAAACAATAAATACAATGACTTTTTTGCTTAGCGGTAATCGGGTAAAAAGACTCTTTAATTTTATTATAAAGAGCGAGGGGAATAATATATTACAAGGGTGAGCCCTTACAATAGCCAAGGTCGTATGCATAATCATACGAGTTCGTGAGCCAATATTGACTGGGATAAAATTAATTTGTGTACCATAGCAGGGCAAACGACGCCTCTCATACAGAGAATCAAATCAAATCATTTATTTGCCAGAATGAAGGTATACAAAACAAGATCTTGGATTGTGAGAACAGTAGAGCCGTACGTTCTACTGTTCTTCGTGAAGGCATAGCTGTGGACCTGGTGGGAGGCCTTCCAACGCAGCGTCTTCCGATTCGTGGTAGCCACTCCAGAACTTATCGGCCCCATCGACCATATATCTTTCTGCGAGCAATGTGCCCTGTCCACTGCCACTTAAGTTTGGCAATTCTTCGGGCAACATGGATTAAGCAGTCACATCTCTGCACCTGTAGTGTACAAGCAAGTTGACTGCAAGTTGACTATCTACAATCGGTAACCCTAGTAGGAAACGAATCAATATATGGAATGACATACCTGAACGTTAAGTCACGTGGTCAGACCATACAAATAGGAGGCGTTAACGATTGTAGAAAGTGATTCGATACGAAACGTTTGTAACTTGGCTAGGGGGACTGGTATCTTTTATAAATATTTCACATTTGTCACAGATAGAAGAAGCCCGGCATTCCGACAACTTGTTTCCTGATAGCTACAATCTAGGGGCTTCAAGTAAAGAGTGAATAGGTTACTTCTAGGCAAGAAACCATAAAAAAAAACATTACTATCTGGTTAGATAGGCAGTAGTTCCATGTAAGATACTGATACTCAGCTGCAACCAGTTAGACTGGGACCCAACCCAACATAGTCAGCAAAAGACTTGGCACATGATGATGAGGAAGGATGGCTGTTGAGACCCGCTCCTCTCAACACCGTCGGGCGCCAGCGGCAGTGAAGAGGGAAGCGGGGCAGCAGGGAGCCGACGCCCGAGCGAGTGCCACACCACCACGACAGTCAGCTGTTGCAAGCCTCGCGCATATTATAATTTATCTTTTGTTTTCATTTATTAACTCCACCACGATCTATCTTCGCGATAAAACACCAGGATAAATAAAACACCAGTTCCTTAAAACTAGCTTATATTTAACTTAGCCTATTATGTGATTTTTAAATGTTACCAATATATAATCGAATGTCATAATTTTTCTATAAGAATATAAAAATATAGGCTTATTATGACCCAAGTTTTTTTTTATATACACCAGCAAGCACGTAGAATAACTGCTGCCCTGGTCCCCTCACCAAGAGTGTTGAGGAGACCAGGGGTCCGTCAGAGCCTCGTTGGTAAGTTCAGCAGGGTGTACCGCAGGCAGGTGAGGTTGACTTTGGCTCCGAAGGTGATGGTAGAACTACTTACACCCCATCGGTGACGGTGCTCGTAAAAGAGGGACCTGAAAATTAAAAATAAAGTCTTGTTACAAAAATGCAAGGTGCACAATGAGTTGAAGTTTAGTATCCTTAAACAATCGCGATGTTTTAATTGCGATAATCTATTAAAACTGGAATGAAATGTAACTTAAATACTAACCTAGTTACATATACGTATACTGTACTATGTTGTCTGTACTTCGTGGCTGCAGAAATGAAGAGCCTGATGCTCTAAGGACTGGGTCGAAAGCTCGAAGGATAGGAAGCACGATGATGTGTAGAAGGACATAGCTGTATCCAAACGTGGGTGATGAAACTCGTTCTCCATACACGACAGACCTGAAACGGCAGCCAAATAATAAGTCTGTTAATAGAAAATGAACTATTAACTATCTATTTTGATTCACCATAATAGAGTTTACTAGAATTTACTTTATTGATTCTAGAAGATGCAATACGCTGCCATATTTTATAGATAAGATAACGTTGTTCCAGAGATTCAATTGTTTTAGCAAAGGTCTGAAGGGGAGATGCTGTAAGACTACTAATGCACGACTGAATTACCTTCATTTTCAAATGGACAGCAAGCAGGGTCCATGTTGGTGACTCGAAGAACCAAAACTCGTCAACGCGGCAGGAAACACAAAAGAAGCAAGGTGTGCTAAGGGCAGATGCGGCGAACACTCAATTGTATGAGATGAGTGGGTGACACTAATCCCATAGGGACTTGAAATATTAAAGCAAAGGTATTCTAGAACGATAAAACAACCGCGACGGATAGTGTGTCAAAACTCGAATGGCTGCAAGGAAGTTGACTTTTCATAAATATACAAATAGTACACTGTGAGGATGCTGTGAGGTGACTACTGAGACGTCACGATCAATAACTTCGATGTGAGGAACCGGAACTCATCCCGCTATTTTTTTTTTACCATAGACAATTTTTATTTTTGCTTACAGCGCCCCCTGGTAATGTCATATTTGCTTCAAAGAATCCTTAAGGTGCAAGTTGGGGCTGGGACCGAAGACCGCTAGACGGTTTCGCTCCCACACGAATGAAGCCGCGCGTCGCGCTCGAAACGCCTGAGCGTAATTGTCATAAAACAATTATAGAACCATTTATTGATTGACACTTGACACCCATGTTAAAAGTGATATTTTTGGCCTCTAGTTGTATTAAATTCGTTGATTGTCAATCTTTGTTCATTTTTATAATAATGATAGTTATTTCATTAAATCGTATTCTTCTTCCTCCAATAGTAACTCGAGAACTTGCTTTCCATTACAATGTGGAATAATAATTTTCAACAATATACTGACTTTAACGACTAAAATTGGGGAGAGTTTTCTCGCCCCACACTAGCGTCGCGCGTCTCTTTTTTCGGTCACGCGTCGCGGTTGCGACACCAACTTGCACCTTTATAGTACTGAAGCAAAAATAGAATGTTGGCATATTAAAAAGTTGATTGACTGTTAAAGTGCTTCGATGTTTAAAAATAATTTCAATAAGACAGTTTTATTTATTTTAAACGCATTAACTTTTAAATAAAGGTTTCGCATTATTTAATACATAGATGAGAACAATCATAGGAGGTTTATTTTTAATAGCGCCCCCTAGTGGCCAATTGAGAGCTCAAAGAGAAGTCTAGTCTGCCTAAAATCTGATCGTAATGCGCAGGTCACAATTAATACTTCTATGTGAGATATGGCTAATAAGTATACAGATTTTGATAATAGAATGATGTCTTATCTTGCTACTATACTGCTAACAATTTAGCAAAACCTGTTAAACTTTTGTGTAATAATGCTTGCTTTTTCTGCAGATTTAGTCATAATTTAAAATAACAAAGTGGTCATTCAGTTTATTTATAACAAATATTCATCATCATCATCATATCAGCCGAAAGACGTCCACTGCTGGACATAGGCCTCCCCAAGCGTCGCCACTTTGACCGGTCCCGTGCGTCTCGCAACCAGCGGATCCCCGCAACCTTCACCAGGTGGTCGTCCCACCTGGTGGGAGGCCTTCCAACGCAACGTCTTCCGGTTCGCGGTCGCCACTCCAGAACCTTTCTGCCCCATCGGCCATCCGTTCTGCGAGCAATGTGACCTGCCCACTGCCACTTAAGTTTGGCAATTCTTCGTGTTTGGTTGAGTTGCTTTGTTCTTAAAAAAGTTTCGATACAAAAAAGATCGTACTCAATAGTACCAATGCAACACATTTCATGCAACTTCGTATTTAAATAGATAATTTCAACTTGTACGTGTTTAATAAATAAAACTTTCACTTAAATATAACTTTTGTTTTTGTCTGTAATAAAGAAAACTTGGAATTCCCCATTTTGTACGTGGCTAAAACGCGACTAAAGGTTTTGGTAATACTTTTATTATGCATACAACTAAGCAGTGGAATTCCCTACAGGAGTCTGTATTCCGCGATAGCTACAATCTAGGGGTATTTAGGTCAAGAGTGAATAGGTCTCTTCTAGGCAAGCGTGCTTCACCGTCGACAACATCATCGCTTACCATCAGGTGAGATAGTGGTCAAGCGCGAGCAAATTTTAAATAAAAATTGTCGGGAAAAGGCTATAACGATGAGGAAGGATGGTGCGGATAAATGAAAATCCAGTTCCTTAAAACTAACTTATATTTAACTAACCTATGTTGTACCGTTCTAATGTTGTGTACCAATATTAATAAATGTTTTTTTTTCCTATAAGAATAAAAAAATATCTTAAAATTATTTACAATTAACTTGAAGTACACCAGAGATACCTGGTAAAACTTTAATACTAAGAATTAGCAGAATGTCTGCAGCCCTGGTCTCCTCAACTTACCTGTTGAGGAGACCAGGAGGTCGTCAGAGCCTCGTTGGTGAGTTCAGCAGGGTGTACCGCGGGCAGGTGAGGCTGACTTTGGCTCTGAAGGTGGTGGTAGAGCCACTTACACCCCATCGATAAAGGTGCATGTCAATGAGGGACCTGAAACGTAAAAAGGTCTTGTAAAAAGACATCGTAGCAAGGATAAGCGCAGGAAGAGTTGAGATTTAGGATATATTAACAATATTGATATTCGAAACGGGATTCCGTTAAGAATTGGAAATAAATTTTACTTAAATACTGACCTAGTTATATAAGGTTATGAAGACATGCAAAGCTTGCAGCTCGAAAAACGATCTCGAAATGCGGCAGATGCAAGCTGATGTGCTGGAGGCTGTTTTCAATAGCGAGTGGGTGGCGACGAAACTGGTCCTCCAAGAATAGAATAGAATAGAATACTCTTTATTATGTACACCATATAAGTTACAAAAAGTATAGATGAAGAAAAAATTACACTGCGTGACACAATTGGCGGCCTTATCGCTAAAAGCGATCTTTTCAAGACAACCTTTGGATGGATTTTAAAAATGAAAGGAAAGACAGTACTGTAGGTAGTCTATTGGTGTACTATTTATATATAAAATAAATACATATATATAAATATACTATATATAAAAATATATACAGTTATATGTATGGAACAAAAACACAGAACTCAAGAAAACAACTATTAAAGAGAGAGGTAGTGATTCTTTACCATAGTTTTAAAAATGGGCAGAGATTGAGCACGCCTTATTGACACAGGCAAAGCATTCCACAATCGCACCGCTTGAACCGCAAAAGATTTGTCGTAAAAGCTGGTGGAATATAAAAGTGGCTGCATGTTATAGTAGACAGGATAAAAAGAGAGGGGGAGCGTGTATTATTGTTAACAATTGTCACCAATGGAAAGAAATACCTCAAATAGCTAGATTGTCATCACCAGGGGTTTTTGAATGTTGTGGTATTGAGCTAATTAATTATAAATTGATAGTCTTATGTCTCTATAGAGTACCAAATACTAAGAATATAACTGAATGTTTTAATAAACTTGAATTGCTACTCAAAGATGTATCCAACCGGCTTAATAAGAATATTGTTATTGCAGGCGATTTTAATATCGATATTTTAAAACCGAATGGAAATTCGGTTGCACTGCAGTGTATGTTACTAAATTACAACCTGAAACTTGCTCTTAAACAACCGACTCGAATGGCTAGTGGGACATGCATAGATAATTTTGCGCATAACTTTAAAAAATCTGTGAAAACAGATGTCTTGGAATTTGCATTGTCGGACCATACAGCTCAGCTGCTTCAATGTCCAGTACCCACTGTATGTAGAATAAAATACTGGCATATAACTAGAAGGGATTACTGCAACGAAAATATAACGAAATTTAAAAACTGTATAAACAGTCTCAAATTTTCAGAGATATATCTAACTGAAGATGCTAATTTGGCTTATAATGAGTTTATCGGCACGTTCAAATTGTTCTATGATCTATGCTTCCCGTTCAAGGAAATCAAAATTAGCACATTTAATAAGCCCAAATGGCTATCAAAAGGTGTTAAATTGTGCAGCAAGAAAAAAACAAAACTCTTATGGCAATTTAGATTGAATCCTAACCATGAAAATAAAAAGAAATTTGCTACTTATTCTAAATTGTACAGTAAGATTATTAATCTAACACAGAAAGCACAGAATAATTACAAAATACAACAATCAAAGAATAAATCAAAGACTACTTGGCAAATAATTAATCGGACAAATAACAATATCCCTAAACAGCAAATTGAAAAACTAAGAATTGGTAATCGAACTATTCACAAACCTTTGGATATCGCTAATGCTTTTAATGACTTTTTTGTCGATAAAATTCATCCAAAATTGGATGCTGAATATAAACCAAAAACATCCATTATATCAAGAAGTGCTAAGTCAATGTTTATGGCTCCCAGTTCACCACACGACATACATAAAATAATAATGTCATTAAAAAACACTGGTAGTGTAGGTTTTGATGGGATTGCCACTAAAATAATAAAGTCAGTATCAGTCGAGATATGCAGTCATCTGAGTCACATAATCAACCTCAGTATATGTACGGGTGTATATCCAGAAGCATTAAAAATATCCATAATTAAACCTCTATTTAAGAAAGTAGATAAGGAATTGATGGAATAGTATAGACCCATCTCACTCATACCAGTCATCTCAAAGGTATTCGAAAAGTACATTTACAAACAGTTAGCTAATTTCATTGAAAAGAATAACATATTATGTGAAGAACAAAAAGGATTTAGGCAGCATAGAACCATCGATATGGCAATTTATGACTTTTTGTCTCCGATTATTAGAAATATGGATAAACGAGTCGCCATATGTGCCATATTTTGCGATATGACGCAGGCTTTCGATTATGTTCATCATAATACATTGTTAAATAAGTTAGAAGCCTACGGCATAAGAGGTAACGTACTCGAACTAATGAAATCGTATTTAGAGGGCAGAACACAGATAACCGAAATTAGTCGCATCAATGTAGTTAATAAACATGAAGAGATATCACGGTCACGAGAACGCAAAATTACATTCGGTGTTCCACAGGGAAGCGTTGTGGGCCCGTTTGGATTTATATTATATGTTAATGATATGCCCACGTCCATTGAACATCCCTTAACTATGTTTGCTGATGATAGTACCATTACGATCCCGTGTAAAAACGTAAATATATATGAAACGGACATAAATGATTCTCTTGACAATTTAATTAAATATCTAGATAAGAATAATTTGAATATAAATTTAAGTAAGACTATGATAATGCACTTTAGACAACGTATGCCTCGTGTACCTAACCTTAACATACACTACAAAAATAATGACATTGATGAAGTAACTGATACCAAATTTTTGGGATTACAAATAGACTGCAGTTTAAACTGGAAGGCACATATTGACGGGTTGTGTAAAAAATTGAGTTCGTCTGCATTTGCTTTACATAGACTATCCTCCATAGTGGATACAAAAACACTTCTTGCAGCGTACTACGGTATTGCTGAATCGTACTTACGCTACGGTGTCATTTTCTGGGCGAACTCCACCGACAAAGAGACAGCATTTAAGGCTCAAAAAAGATGTATCCGGTCAATGTTTAAACTAAAAACCACCGACAGTTGCAAGCCATATTTCAAGCAGTACAACATATTAACCCTGCCTTGTATCTATATTCTTGAAGTGGCTATGTTTGTGAAGAACAATCCAAATCATTTTGAGCGTTTGGCCGATGTATACCCAAGAAACAGACGTGACAATTCAAAATTAAATAATGTACCGTGTCAAACCACTATGATGCGCAAAAGTATTTATTGCATGGCCCCCGTTGTTTATAATAAATTGCCAAGTGCATGGAAAGACTTGAAAACGTTGCAATTCAAAAGTACAGTTCGTAGGTTGTTAATAGACAAAGCATATTACAGTGTAGCTGAGTTTTTAACGGACAATTTTTATCAAAATACCTCGAAGTTTTAATTAATTAATTATTGTTTTGCGTACGGAATATTTATGGTGTATTGTCTATGACCTGGAATTTTGATGTTTGTTTGTTTATTTGTCTTCGGACCACGATTCTGTATTTATTGTATATATAACCTACTGTTACTGACAATTTTAATGTATAATGTAATAATTAAGTTGATATTTTTAATGAATGTTTTAATTTTAATAATTTTATTTAATGAGAATGACATAACTATTTGAATGTTCCAACAAGACTTTAAATTTTAACAATTTTAGTATAATGAAAATGTTTGCATGCCGAATGGTGAAATATGGCAGAACTCTGATGAAAACCTACTACTACCTACTTATGTATAACCCATATTTGCAAATAAATGCTATTCTATTCTATTCTATTCTATTCTAATGCATCGGCATCTCTAGTTCCAAGGACCTGAAAAGCTCAAACAAATTATAAATTTCTTTGCATTCATTGAAATTATGACAACTTCTCAATATTACATATCCGTCAATTGAAAATCATCACAGACCGCTCTTGTCTGCTCGGGGGAGGCCTATATCTAGCAGTGGACAGCTTATGACTGAAATGATGATGATGAAACTGTACTGCGTCACACACCACCAGTATTTTCACGGTATTTGATAGTTTTAATATGAGATATGATGAGATCTGACACCAGTCTAGCCAAGGGGTACCGTGTTACCCAGTTAATGGGTTGTGGAGGTCAGATAGGCAGTCGCTCCATGTAAAACACTGGTACTCAGCTGAATCCGGTTGGACTAGACGTCGACCCAACATAGTTGGGAAAAGGCTAGGCAGATTGATTGATTTGATAGTTTTCATATTTTTACGAAGTTAAGAAGTAATAAAAATAATAATAATGGAGTTCGTGGCTAAACAATATCTGATCGACCTTCACCGTTAAGCAAACCAAAGTCTGTCCGTGTATGGGTGACCATTTTTACCCGACTGCAAGGAAAGGGTTATGTTTTTTGCGCGTACCTTTAGTTTTGTTTGTATGTATGTAATATTCTTTTTAATTCATATCTTTCAAACCGCTAGACGGATTTATATAATTAAGACATTTTTAGATACGTCCTAACTGCCCAAGTGTTTTTAGATAGGTGAAGTTAAAAAGAATAAACATGGCGGCTTTCGAGTGAGTTATCAAAATGAAGTGTTTTTATACCATTTATATGTTTAAAAATAATTCGAAAATATAATCATGCTGTGCAGTCGGAGGATCAGGGGTTTAGCCAATTCGCGAATATGTATCCTCCGATTGTATAACAGGATTTTTCTTGTTTAAAGCTTTTTACAGTCTTCCCAAGGAGTTTCGTGTTACCCAGTTACTGGGTTGTGGCGGTCAGATAGACAGTCTGTCCATGTAAAAGACTGGTACTCAGCTGAATCTGGTTAGACTTGAAGTCGACCCCAACATATTTGGAAAAAAAACTATGCAGATTAATTGTTAAGAAGTAATCAAAGAATTTAGTTCCATACCTCCATTGCACTGCCACCAGACACTGGCACCATGTAGACCACACTCTTCAACGCCGTCAGCGACACCATAAACATTCCTCTGTGAACACGGAACACGATCAATATCTCGGTGTGGCCACAATTTTTTTGGAAATTTACTGTCCTGGCTATCGAGGCCTTTAAGGATGCCCTAGTCGGCGGCACGAACTATTTTGTGGCCGGGGTTAAAATGCATGCTTACCTTATCCGACAACACGTACGAATGGGATAGACGCTGTGATGAGCAGTAAGAAGCTAGTGCGCGTACGAATACACACTCATGGTATAAATGGATGATGATTTAGAACCAAAAGGAGCGCGCGAAATTTTATAAACAGACCTTTGGGATACATGAATAAACTACTGATAGTGTTTGTCTATACCAATATTATAAAGAGGAAAGATTTTTTTGTTTGATTGTTTGTTTGTACCGAATAGGCTCCAAAACTACTGGACCGATTTTAAAAATTATTTCACCGTTGGGAAGCTACTCTATCCCCGGGTGAAATAGGCTACTTTTTATCCCTGTCTTCCCACGGGAACGGGAACTACGCGGGTGAAACCACGAGGCGTCCTCTAGTTTAATATAAATTATTTGCATTTTTTAACTGATAATCTATACCTGTATGGTGACTGTTTTCCTTCCTTTTATGGTATTTATTTCCGCCCAAAGATGCGTTAAAATTAGTGTTGAAATATGGAACTTTCAACGCTCGTAACTTCTAAATATACGTTTCTTTTTACTTTTTTGTTTCCATACAGGGCTAAATAAGTATGAGACAAATTGATATTTTTTTATTTTGAGCGTACACCGTTAAACAGTGGAGTAATCGCTATACTACGTTTGTATGGAAGAATGACTGACTAGGGCAACCTTAACAGTCGTAACGGGTAGTCAGAAGCCAGTAATTCTGACACCAGTCTTCCCAATAATTATAGTGTTACCCAGTAACTGGGTTGTGGAGGTCAGATAGGCAGTCACTCCTTGTAAAATAATGATACTCATAGTACTTGTTTCACAAACACATTTAGTTACTATAAAACTGCTTTACTTTCGTCACGTCGTCGGTCACAGGTCCAGTTTAAACCAGCGTCGGGCACCAGTTGCTCGATATTTTGCTGAACTGGTCCTATTTGGTGCAGCCGTGGGACGCACAATGTTACGTTTATTTTGTTTTCTCTCTTTTTTGTTGCTGTTTAGTCTAAATTTATTTTTTAATCGACTTCCCAAAAAGGAGGAGGTTCTATGTTCGACTTCAAGTTTTTTTTTCTTTTTTTGTGTATGTTCACCGATTACTCCGTCAATTGTGGACCGATTTTAAAAATTCTTTTTTGTTTGAAAAAGTATGTTCCGAAATTGGTCCCATTTTAATTTGGTGAAGATCTGATGAAGAAATACGGAGATATACAACAGAACTCTTCATTAAATAACGGCAAATCTCTCGGGATTGCTGCAATCGCATGTCTGTTTGTTGTTTATAACATTTCATAACATAACATCACGCCAGTTCGCTCTTAAGGGGTAAGCAGACCTCTCATTCACCGGTTAAAACTAAGTGAAAAATAACTTAATTTTTTGAAGTCGGTGTCCATAACGCAAAAAAATGGTACCTTCGAAAGACACCGACTTCAAAACAATTAAGTTATTTTTCACTTTGTAGTTTTGTATTTGGAAGTCGGTAGTATATTTTTGCAAAAAGTTTTTTATTTATGTTTATGTTGTGTGCTCTAGTGGCTTGTGTCAAATAAATGTGTTTTCTTTCTTTCTTTCAAAATATTTGGGTAAAGGCAGACAGATTGATAATTTGCGTATAAACTACGCCTAAGCAGACCACAGCAGCCTGGCCACATGATCATCTTAACACTGCAGGACATAGATAACGACTTCGGCAGGAATTTCCACTTCTTAGCTGTATACACAAGGAAAGCATTCCTAAAAAGTTTAGTGTGTATGAATGGGATGTCCACCATGTATCGATGGCGCATCGCCATACGTCTTTTCTGTGTTGTCCTCACCCAGAGGATTGCCCCGATTGGCTTTGTTGGCATGCTTTGTCGTTTCGCTTTAGAAAAACGCTAAAACATAGCTAACTAGGTAGCAGCAACCAGTTATAGTAGAAGCCGACCTCAACATAGTCCACAACTCACCAGTCCACCCATACGCACTAAATGTTTTGGTAATACTTTTATTATGCGTACAACTAAGCAGTGGAATTCCCTACAGGAGTCTGTATTCCGCGATAGGTACAATCTAGGGGTATTTAAGTCAAGAGTGAATAGGTCTCTTCTAGGCAAGCGTGCTTCACCGTCGACAACATCATCGCTTACCATCAGGTGAGATAGTGGTCAAGCGCGAGCAAATTTTAAATAAAAATTGTCGGGAAAAGGCTATAACGATGAGGAAGTATAGTGCGGATAAATGAAAAACCAGTTCCTTAAAACTAACTTATATTTAACTAACCTATGTTGTATCGTTCTAATGTTGTGTACCTATATTAATAAATGTTTTATTTTTCCTATAAGAATAAAAAAAAAGCTTAAAATTATTTACAATTAACTTGAAGTACACCAGAGATATCAGGTGGAACTTTAGTAGGTACTTAGAATTAGCAGAATGTCTGCAGCCCTGATCTACTCAACTTACCTGTTGAGGAGACCAGGGGGTCGTCAGAGCCTCGTTTGTAAGTTCAGCAGGGTGTACCGCGGGCAGGTGAAGATGACTTTAGCTCTGAAGGTGGTGGTAGAGCCACTTTCACCCCATCGGTGGCGGTGCTTGTCGACGAGAGACCTGAAACGTAAAATGGTCTTGTTAAAATAATACATAAGCATGGTGTAGAAACAGTTGATGTTTATAATATCTTAAAAAACACGACGCGCTTTACTTTGTGTAAATTATTTCATCACCACTGCTCTAAAATCGGTGATGGAAAACATCGTGAGGAAACCGGCATGTCATAGAACCAAAAATTCGAAGACCCGTGACATCCACGAATCCGCACTGGGCCCTCGTGGTGGATTACGGTGCAATCCCTCTCTCACAGAGAGGAGACTTGTGTCCCAGCAGTGGGATCATAAGAAGGCTGATGAAAGTTGGAAATAATATATATGTAACTTAAATACTGACCTAGTTATATTAGGCTATGTTGTAAAACATGCAAAGCTTGCAGCTCGAAGGGTGAACTCGAAATGCGGCAGATGCAAGCCGATGTGCTGAAGGCTGTTTCCAATAGCGAGTGGGGCAATGAAACTCGTCCTCCAAAAACCTGAAAAACGGCGTTAATCTTAAATATGTCATCTGCACAGTATAAAATTTACGTAAAATTAAAATCATTAAGAGGAAATGCGGGCAGAGCTCCGACTGAATTGCCTTAGTAAAAATTTATATCGAGGTTTGGCTCTACCCTGTTTCCACCTCCTGTATTGGGCAAATTTAAAAGATATTCCATAAATAAAAAATATATATGCTGTGCTTCTATGTTTTTCTTTTATCATTTAAAGTTGTCAAATTTGTACACAAGACCTCTGTTGAAAGCGCAATTTTGAGCATTTTTTGAGAGTTCTAGTGCTTCTAGAGCTAATGTATCATCAAAAAGGAAGACATAGGGGCACAGTAAATGAAATCTATAATTATTTACAAAAAATGGTAAACTAACTAATTAGTTGCTTTGAGTAAAAGTGCTTTACCTTGACCCATAGAATTTATAAATCCAGATTTCATGGTTTTCATTTCATTTAATTTATCAAGTTTGTTAGAGAGATTTCATCCTTATATTTGACTCTAAGGATCGATGCAATAAAAGTACAGGGTGTCATCATCATCATTTCAGCCGAAAGACGTCCACTGCTGGACATAGGCCTCCCCCAGGCGTCGCCACATTGACCGATCCCGTGCGTCTCGCATCCAGCGCCTTCCCGCAACCTTAACCAGGTCATCAGTCCACCTAGTGGGAGGCCTTCCAGCGTATCGTCTTCCGTCTTCGAAGTTGTAGACTATTATGTCTACCTGGGACAAACGGTCCAGTTGGGTAGGTCTAATTTCGAGAAAGAGATCAACCGTCGAATCCGACTCGGCTGGGCGGCGTTCGGGAAGTTGCGTGGTATCTTCTCGTCCAATTTACCGCAGTGTCTCAAGACAAAAGTCTATGACCAGTGTGTGTTGCCAGTGATCACCTATGGTACAGGGTGTAATTTTTAAATATTTTAGTCGGTTTAATTTCAGGGTGTGGCAAGTGAATTATCGAAAATCTTTGAATGTAGTTTTCTTTCTCTTCAAAAATAAAGGAATGTTTTCTTTGAGTATAATTTTCTATCTACAGTATTAAGAGTACTTTCCCTTCAGGAGGCATTACAAAATTCCACCCTAATATCTTTATTTTTCACTTAATGGAATATCTTTTTAATTGGTCCAATATTGGCGGAGGAAATAGGCGAGAGCCAAAGCTCGAATTATGACTTTTTACTTAGGATATTCAGTCGGATGTCTGGAACTACACTTCCTCTTAAAACATGATTGGTTGATGTTGTGATTCTTGGGGTAGGCCTAATTCCAGCAATGGACGGCTTACAGCTGAAATTATGGTGCTGATACGCTGTATGCCAGCAAACTTCTGCGTCGCTGTGTGTGCGTAACACGCCAACAGTAGTCCTGCGTTATTTCAATACCCTTTACCCAACTCTGCTGGGGACGCCCTCCAGTCTTACCGTATACAGCTGAGTTCTTCAGTAGTTTTTGAGTTCATCGCGAACAGACAAACAGAAAGACGCGGCTTAACGGATAATATATAGTGATATTATAAATGTTTAAGTTACTCTGTCTCTTAACTACCTTATCACATCTTGATGGCTAAATATATTTAGATGAAAATTGCGATAACATAATACTTTTCACGCCGGCGAAGCCGCAAGCGGAAGCTAGAGTCAAATAAATTTCGATAAGGGCAAGAGAATGAAGATGGAAAAGAAATGAAGAAAGAAAAACAGAAGATGAACGAACGATGATGTATATAAGGTAACTAGCGGACGTTTAACGGATGTATTCCAAGCAGAAGCTTATGCCATAATAACCTGTGCTCAAGAGAATATAGATAGAGGAACCAGAGGTAAATTCATATACATTCTTAGTGACAGTCAGGCTGCAATCAAAGCCATGGCATCCTACAAAGTGGACTCCGGACTTATTCTGGATGCTGTCCAAACCCTAAACAAACTTGGGAAGCACAACAGGGTAAGACAGATGTGGGTCCCTGGCACAAAGGAATCCATGGTAACGAAATGGCAGATGAACTGGCAAGAGAGCCCTGTCTCAGCAAATGATTTTGTGGGTCCAGAACCATGTGTAGGCATCTCGACGTGCCTCGTAAAAGCCGCATTTAGGGAGTTTGCAGATCACAGACAGCGAACTCACTGGCTATCTAGCACCGGTCTACAACACTCTAAGAAATGCCTAGGCTCTACGTTTAAAGCCCGGGAATGCATTTGGAACATGAGCAGGGGGCAAATCCGCTACCTGCTTGGGGCCTTTACTGGGCACTTTGGAACTAACGACATGCTCATGAAGATGGGTCTAACCACGACACACATGTGCAAGTTGTGTGGGGAACATACGGAACGCATGGAACACCTTCTTTGCACATGCAACGCACTGTCTGGTAAGCGAATGAGTCTCTTAGGGGTTGGATATCCAAGACCAGAAGACTATAGGCTCATATCTCCCAGTCTCGTTGTAAAGCTCACGAAGAAGAGTTTTCAACGAGATTGGGGAGGAGTAAGGTATCTAGGGGACCACAATAGATCCCAATGGGTCGAAGTGTCCGAGTTGTCTCTCGGCCCCTCCACAAGATAAGATAAGATAACTAGCGGACGCCTCGCGGTTTCACCCGCGTTGTTCCCGTTTCCGTGGTAACACAGGGATAAATGTAGCCTATGTCACCCAAGGATAGTGTAGCTTCCCAATGGTGATAGAATTTTTGAAATCGGTTCAGTAGAGTTTATGCTTATTCGTTACATACAAAAATACAAATCTTTCCTCTTTATAATATTAATATAGTATAGATATAGATTATTATTATTCCATTTATTTATTAATATTTACATTTAAAAATACAAAAATAGTAGCCCATCGGTATCGGGAACAGGGTCCACGCTGCCGGTGGTCTGGGCCATTATTATTATAGTATTGAAGTATAGATGAACGAACGTACGTTACTTACTCACTTTAAGTCCACCTTTGCATAAGTTTTAATAAATAAATAAACTTACTTAGTGCAATCACAATAACTTTTCAACCAACTCTAAAAAAGGAGGAGGTTCTCAATTCGACTGTAAGCTTTTGTATCTTTGATACGCGATTACTCCACCAAATTATGAATCGATTTTGATGATTCTTTTTTATTTGAAAGCTGGTGCTTTGCATGTGGTCCTATTTAAATTTGATCAAGATCTGACGAGATGTTTTTAAGTTATCCTTACTAATTCGTATTGACATGGTAATAGATACCAAAACTATATAAAAAAAACAGGTACTTTCTTTTTGGAAGTTGGTGTCAAAAACGAAATAAAAATAGGCACCAAAGACACCGGCTTCCGAAATGAAGATCATTTTTCGCTTTGTAGTGTTTTGTTTTTGAAACCGGTTTAATTTTTTTTCAGTATAGACTTCCTTTGTGCTCATTATTCGCCGCTAGAGGGCGTTATTAAAAATAAGTATTTGAATCTCATTGCCAAGGGGCGCTGTTGGTAAAAATTGTGACATTGTCTGTGGGAAAATGGTGGCATTATTTCCGGTTCCAATTGGAGCTGCACGCTATAAAATTTCTGTACAGCTATAAGTAGCCATATTTTTACGCTGAAGTTATTTGTGACCTGCGCAGTACGGTCAGAATCTATCTAGCCTAGACTTCCTTTGGCTTTCTATTCGCCGCTAGGGGGCGTTATTATAATAAACAGATTGTTCTTACCATGTAGGTATGAGATAAAGCGAAAAATTTATCTTATAAGTTATTGAGTTAAAACTAAATTAAAACTGTTTTAATGAAATAATCAAAACATCGAAGCATGTACCTTAAAAGTTCATATTTTTTTTAAAGTGCCGCCATTCTGTTTATGGTACAGGACTACATGGCCAAAATAAATGTGTTTGTCGCACGCCTTCCCACCTACCTGCGCAGCGCCCCGCGTTCCCCTCGTGCGCCAATATCGAGAGTCGAACGACAGAGTGAAGTGCCAGCGCCAAATGTTAAGTTATTTTGATGGCACAGTACTACAAGAATCCTTTGGTGCTTAAATGACATTGACAGGGGGCGCTGTTGGTAAAAACTTGTGATATTGTCTATGGAAAAACCAGATGGCGGCTTTATCTCCGGTTCCGATTAGGGCCACGCGCGCTAACAGGATCTCGGTGCAAATTCAAGTAGCCATATTAGACGTCGAAGTATTGATCGTAGTTCGTGACCTGCGCGGTACGGTTAGACTCTACAAAAAGCAGTATGGCGGCCCTATTTCAGGTTCGAATTGGAGCCACGCTCTAAAAGAACTCTAGTAGACGTCAAGTCGAAATATTGATCGTAACTCGTGACCTGCGCAGTACGAGCAGAACCTAGCTAGACTAGACTTTCTCGGTGCCCTCAGTACGCCGCCCTAAGTCAGCCGTGCGAGACGACTATAGTTGGTCCTTCGAGTCGGATACCAGGGTCCCTGGGATTAATGAAGGTAAGCTTCAGTTTTTCTATACTAACTTTCTTTTCGGAAGTCGGTATTTTTCGTTTTAGACACTGACTTTCAAAAAGAAAGTTATTTTTCGCTTTGTAGTGTTTTGTTTTGGAAGTCGGTTATATTTAACTGTTAATTTTTTTTCTCTTTGTAGTACCTTACTTTACCATGTAAATACTCATTATTAAGGATAACTTAAAAACTACTCGTCACATCAAATTTAAATGGAACCTCATGAGAAGCACCAGCTTTCAAATAAAAAAAACTCCTCCTTTCTGAAGTCGGTTGAAAAATCATTCAGCTGAAATAAGAACCTCCTTTTTTAAATGATATAGATATAAAACTATATATATAGATAGCTACAAAAGCTTGGCATGCAAGGGGTGGGTTAATAGGAAGCGCCGCCATTTTGTATTCCCATTCGTCTATTCAAACAACAATGGCGTTAGACCCAAGGGTGAAAATCTATTACAACAAAGGGGAGTGGAGACAAGAAGGTCATAAATCATTCAACGCCGCCCCTAAGCAAACAATAATGTTCTAAAATCATTCGTCACCCTCTTGTCCTTATTTGTATTTAGGGTCAGCAACATGTCTATTTCTAGTTACCGTCATATCAATATTTTTGTTTCCTTTCTAGCTATGTAATTTTTGAAACCATTCATCCATCGTCTTTTCTTTGGTTTTCAATTTACAATTCTATTAATTTTGATAACCATTCCCACCGATTCCTGAATTAAGAATTTTGATTTGACTATACTAATAAACCTTTTGGCAATAAGTGGGGTTTGACATGTTCTTAACAGGAAATGCAGTCGCTATTGGAGTCATTATTGGAGGTTTGGCTCTCGCCTATTTCTTCCTCCAATATTGTAACAATTTAAAAGATATATTCTGTGCGTCGTGTCGGTACTTGCAGTCGGAGCTTTCTGCCCGCATTTCCTCTTAACTCCAATACTCGACTGGGAAACCGGGCCATTTCACAAACACCTACATGGGTTCTTCAGGAACATCAGAATCTAGTGCACGGTTCTAATTAATCAATGGCTATAAAGTAGAACAGAGAGGCTCCAGATATGTAACATTCAATCAACATATCTAAGTGTCGCGACAGAAATTGTTAATATTGTCTGAAAATGCCAAGCACCATTGTCTGAAAATGAAAAGTTACATGGTAAATCCCTTACAATGCCTTGGCATTTACGCCTCGGGCAAGAAACTCTACAATTACTTTATCATCTTCATTACCAATAATATACTACTAAAATATCATTGTAATATTGTTCCAGGTCCTCTGGGCATGAGCAGCGATACCCACCAGTCTCACAAAGACCCTTTTGAGCGTTCATCGCAACTGCGTGACGACCGTGGTACTTCTTGCCAAGTGCCTTTGTGTCTGCCGTCGGTTGCGAGTTTGAATCTTCGAGGTCGCCGGGTCGAGTATGGCACCGGGGTCAGCTGGCAGTTCATTTCAAATGAAGGTTAGTTTTTAAGTTTGTCTTATTATTTCCTTTCTTTAATTTTTTTCATTCTTCTTATTTTATTGTTATGTGAAGAGAAACAGTCAAGTAAAGTAATCTTACTGAAAACAGCGTCACAGCAAATCACACACAGACATGAATCTAACTAGATAACGCAATTCCCTCCATCTGCTTCTGTATGAAAACCAAGCGTGCCACTTTTACACACACAATTTGAGAAAAAAATTACTTACGATGAAAAGAAATATTTCCATTGCCTCGGACAACTTTTATGTAGAGTTTTTACCACTCAATACGGCATAATTAGATATTTTTCTAAATTTCGGCTGATGTCTGGTCCTGATAATACATACTAAATGAAATTATTTAAAAGAAGAGCTCTCATTTTTAACTCCCTTTTTTGACACACGATGTAATATTAAGTTACTCGTAGATATATGAAATCACATCTTCTGGGTACTACATTTAGTAAAATAAATAATGAAACTTATCTTGCCGTTGTAAATTTCAGATCCATCATGGATGGAGAATAATCTTCATCATCCAGTCACGTCTGCAAACTACCATGTCTCCAGCACATCACCCTGCTTCCACCGTACATCCTTTCCTCCGATCTTTCGACCAAGCCCTTCGAGCATCAAGCTCTTCGTATCAGCAGCCTTGAAGTACAGACAACATAGTACAGTATACTTAGGTCAGTATTAAAGTAACATATATTTACTGTTTAATTAGATTATCGCATTGAAAACATCGAGATTGTTAAGTTATCCTAAACTGTAACTCTTTCTTCCTTTACATTTTCTTTTTCAAGAAACAGAATTTCTCCAGTACCGTATGTGCTTTCACAAAGATTTAAACTCACCTATACAAACAGTCAGGAACTACTCTATATGTAGACCATACAAATATTTGTTATGTGCACGCTGCACAGCAGCTGATCGCTCAGCCACTGCATCGTTTCTGTACTGTATTTTCAAACATTTTCTACATCAAATTTCAGTTCTTTGTGCCGCAAGCTTCAGTCAGGTCAATTTAAGTAAATTTTATTTCTATATCTAAACAGAATCACTTTTAGAACATCGATTATCGTTTATTTATCCTAAATCTCATTTCTGCCTGCACCATATCCTTGCTTAAGTATTTTTTAACCAGTCCTTTTTACGTTTCAGTTCCCTCATTGACCAACACCGTCACCGATGGGGTGTAAGTGGCTCTACCACCACCTTCAGAGCCAAAGTCAGCCTCACCTGCACGCGGTACACCCTGCTGAACTCACCAACGAGGCTCTGACGAAACCATGATCTCCTCAACTAGCCTGTTGAGGAGACCAGGGCAGCAGACATTCTGCAAATTCTTAGTACTAGAGAGTGAAATCTTTTAATTGTTGATAGATAGATAAGGTAAGATTTTTTATTCTTATAGAAAATACGGTTAATTTGGTAACATTCAAAAATCACATAATAGGATAATTAGACGTAAGCTAGTTTTAAGGAATTGGTGTTTTATTTATCCTTCCCATCCTTCCTCATGATCATCAGCCAAATCTTATCCCAATAATTTTGGAAGTCGGCTCTGGATGCAGTTGAGTATACCAGTAAATAACGGGGATTTTCTGCAAAACAAAGCTAGTCTGGATGTCGGCGGCATTTCCCCACAACAGAGTACCGTACGACATTACACTATGAAAATACCTAAAGTATACTAAACGGGCTGTCTCTATGTCAGTTAAATTACGAATTTTTCTAACAGCATATGCTGCGGAGCTTAGCTTCTTTGACAATTTATCTATGTGTTGGCCCCACTGAAGCTTAACATCCAAAGTTAAGCCTAAGTATACTGTACTATTTTCAGGATTCAATTCTTCGCCCTTTATCAACACATCGGTTTTCACCTGCCTAACGTGAGGCAGGGTAAACTTAATGCATTTGGTTTTTTTTTTCATAAAGAAGTAAATTATTAACATCCAGAACCAGTGAACTACTTTTGAGATCGCGCTATTTACATCGTCAGTAACCAGCTGCTGACGTTTAAGTTTAAACAAAAGTGAAGATCCGCAAACAACACTATATCATGGTTATCCTTTATGAGGTAAGGCAAGTCATTAATATAAATAAGAAACAAGAAAGGACCAAGAATCGTGCCCTGTGGGACTCCCATTGTTACCATAGATCCAGGAGATCTTTTTCCATTAACGTCAACGGTCTGAATCCTGTTACTCAAATATGAAGTAAGAAGATCCAGAGTGCTGTTTCGGATCCCGTAGTGGCGAAGTTTCCTTAATTAGCGTTTCATGAAAAACACAATCAAATGCTTTGGACAAATCACAAAAGATTCCCAAGGCATCGCACTTATCTTCCCATTCATTATAAATATGTCCTAAAAGCTCAACACCAGTATCATCAGTAGTTGAACGACCCATTGTAAAACCGAACTGTTTGCTATGTAATAATTTATTTTTATTGTTGGTAAGGTAACGTTGAACCATGCCGCTAATTCCTGGGTAGTTAGGCCCGGATCGGCTTCCACCATCTCTTTCAATTCATTGTTATTCACCTGTGTTGGCGGTCTTCCACGTGGTTCGTTCTTCAAATCAAAGTTTCCATCACGAAAGCGTTTAAACCAAAATCTCACGGTGCGTTCATTAGCAGTGCCCTCTCCAAACGCAACATTGATGTTGCGAGCTGTTTCTGCCGCGTTGGTTCCGCGTCGGAACTCGTATTCAAAAATCACTCGAATTTTCGAAGAATCCATCTTTCTTATCTAAGCTGAATAAAAAAACGAAAGTCGATAATCAAATGTTGCACATTTTTTAAAAGTTGAACTTCATAGGTACCATGATTGTGAAAAAAGTTTCACTTAAGAATCTCAAACCATGTTTGTTCTATGTCAATTCGAAGTACCTATTACAATAAAACGACAATTTCATGCTTTAACTTCTATTAATTTCCGTTGCTCAAATTTTTTGTCCGTTAATTTAAACTCGTCCATAAAGCAAGCATTCACATTGAGTAGCGAATCAAAGTTAAACAAACTTCCCGGTGTTAGTCCCGTCAATCTTACGTAATTGTTGTGTAGAGTTGCCCAACTTTCCATAATCATGGTCTTGGGCGTAGATGGTGGTTCCATAAAAAATAAATTGTTTCTCTTGCCCAAAGTATTTTTGCCAAATTATAATTAATTAATATCATTGTTGCTCGAACCTTCAATTTGTCCAAGTTGGTCGCTTTTACCAATGCATTTGAGCAATCTGGATTTTGTATAAACTGCCATTTTTTGCAGCATTCTATTCTTTTTTTCAACGTTTCTTGAAATACCAATATTCTGGTAAAATGATGGTGTTTTTAATCCGTTCGTTTGCTCGCTCTTTGAATAAGTATTCAATCCCATCAGGCGTTTTCGATAATATTCTTTCTCCGTCTACAGAACAAGTCCTATTTTGCAAAGAACGCACTTTTAACGAAGGAGACGAAGAAATAATACTATCAAAAACGCCTGAAGGTATTGAATACTTATTCAAACAGCAAACAAACGAACGGATTAAAACCGCCATCACTATTGCCAGAATAATGGAATTTCAAGAATAGTTTAAAAAACCAATAGAGCACTGCCGAACCTACAGAGCAAATGAATGGCTCCCGTCTGCCTATTTGCCAAAGCTAGCCGCTATTCAGACTGCAGAGCCTTTGTGTGTGTGTGAGCGGTAGTGTGGTGTGTGTGACACTGCTCATATCTACACCGAGTACCAAGCCCGTGCTGCACTATTCGGTGAGTGTGTACTCGCGCTTGTGGAGTAATGAATGTCTGTTTGCGACTTGCAATGAGCCTATATTAACTTAGAAATCACTAGACGCCTAGGTTGAATGCTTGGGGTGTGCAGTGTTATTGTTTGTGTAGGCCTTGTGTAGACTGAGACGGCCTACTTAGGCGTCAAGTCCGGGAGGTAGATGGGATCGCATTGTCCTTTAGCAGCTCTCGGGGGAGGCGAGATATGATAACGAGCGTTATGTGCCGACCTTTCATCCTTCCTATATTTCCTGTCGTCAGGCCCCAAGTGAGTATCATTTAACAGCGCCACGTCGTCTTTTTGTTCCCTGAGGAGGTGGCGGAGCAGGGCGACCTTGTCCTTGAGACCGCGGGCGTTCCATTGAACTATCCTCAGTGCCTTAGCCATAATAGAGCATTAGTAGCATGGCCAAGCCAACGAGGATAATTTGCTCCGCGTCTTGTCCCTGTCTTGACTTTATAAGGTTTAATAACAGCTGGATGGCGCAGGCGGTGAATTCTTTATTTGGTGTGCGATTGGCGCAGGGAGAATTTTCGACGCTCGCCATCGCTTCGATCTGTGTGAGGGCGCTTTGCCTGCACTTTACCGGTGCCGACATTCGCCCCTTTCCTTGCTGTGTAGCTCTCTGCCGCGCCACATCTTTCTGTATCGTGTCCCTTTGCAGATCGGTTCACCGGCCTTTCACTTAACGGTCGCTCGTCAAAATTTACGATTATAACGACACAACCGCTAATATAGAGGTGATTGTCGCCTTCAGATAGCCGTAATGGCCCAATGGTAACACCCCTGACTTACCTACGTATTGTAGCTGGTGGGTTCAAACCCAGGAAGGTAGGTAGGTAGATTAAATTTGTGTAAATTATTTTATCAACATTTCTCTAAAAACGGTGAAAGAAAACGCCGTTGTGAGGAAACCGGCATGTACTAGAACCAAAAATTCGAAGACATGTGACATCCACCAACCTGCACTAGGCCACAGATCATATATTACTACAGTAACTAGGCACGCGTGGTAGATTAATGCCCATGTCTTAACTAACAGAGAGGAGGCCTATGTACCAGCAGAGGGAGCATTAAAAAAACCGGCCAAGTGCGAGTCGGAATAGCGCAAATGCGCTAGCTATCTAGTTTTAGGTAAAAAAAAGATAATTAAAAAAATCAAAAGACACGACTGCTTAAGAAGCGAACTAAAAAGACGTAAACAAGAAGAAAATCATGCTGTGCAGTCGGAGGATACAATATCGAATATACGAGCTGGCTGACCATAACCAGATGTATTTGTTCACAAGATATGATTTGCTGTTACGCTTGTTCCCGTCAGATTAGGTGTTCACATAACAATAAAATAAGAAGAACGAAAAAAGTTAAAGCAAAGAAGTAATTATATAAACTTAATAATTAACCTTAATTTTGAACTTAACTGCTAGCAGACCCCGTTGCCATACCGCCCGGCGACGTGAGGATCCAAACTCGTTACCGACGGCAGACACAAAGGAACTCGGCAAGTAGTACTATTGTCGTCGGGCAGGTGTGATGAACGCTCAAAAGGGGTTTTGTGAGACTGTAACAATGGTATTTTAGAATGTTTTTGGTAAGGAAGATGTCGAAGTGACTGTGGAGTGTCTTGCCTGAGGCGTTAATGCCAATGCCAAAATGTAAGGGAGTTATTACGTAACTTTTCGATAGTGCTTGACATTCCTAGCCTTTATCTGATTACAAAATCTGTACACCTTTTTTTTTGGTTTGGTAAATCATCCAATGACTTCTCTCCGTGTTCCTTCAGTTGCTTGTGCCAGGGCCGCAGTAACTCTCTTTCAAATTTATCCGTGACCCAGACAGGCATCGGTCCTAGCGGGCTCCGTCAGTTTTGCTGACATCTCTTTGAGGCGCGCGTGGAACACTACGCGCTGTCGACTCAGGAAAATCTGTGTACCTAACAGCCATATCTCAAATTCAAGTACTACAAGGCAATAAAATAACTGCGCACATGGAACTGTCAATGTCGCTCTGATGTTCAATCTCGCTTTTGGCTCAGGATGTGCACAGTTAATGACCGTGTAGTACTTTATGGATTCTCTAGGATAAAATGACATTGCTAGGAGACGCTGTTAATAAAAAAAATGTAAAGTTGTCTATGGAGAAACAAGATGGTGGCATGAGTTCCGGTTCCTCACATCAAAGTTATTGATCGTGCCATCTCAGTAGTCTAGCCTTATCATTACATCAGTCGCAGTGGATTCTTCGTTCTAGAATACTTTTGTTTGCTATAATATTTCAACTCCCTAAGAGAATAATGTCATCCAATCGACGTGGGTGACGGATGAGATATCCATTGGAGAGTTCACCGCACCTGCCACCTTTGAACACCTTGCTTCGTTTGTGTTTCCTACGCGCGGCGTTAACGAGTTTTATTCCTCGAGTTACCAACATGGACCCTGCTGATATTTCAGTTAAAAATGAAGGTAATTAAAACGTTTTGGAGTACCTATATCCACTACCTTTGTTAAAACAAATGAAAATCTCGAATTACGTAGACAATTCCATCTATTGAGAATTATACAAGTATTTTATTTACGTTGTAAATATTTCATAACCACTGCTGTATATATGGTGAAGGAAAACATCGTGAGGAAACCGGCAAGTTCTAGACCCAAAAAATCGAAAACATGTGACATCCATAAATCCGCACTGGGCCCACGTGGTGGATTAAGACCCATTTCCTCTCATTGAGAGAAGGCCTGTGTCTTGATGATTAACTTTTACTTAAAAAAAATGTTTAAATATAAAACAAAGTCGTTGTCCACGTCACCCGACGGCATTTCTGTTTCGCTGCTAACTTGTAAACCACGTAATGAATGTTAATACGGAGGAAGGTTTTTGTAAAATAATTCGTTCTGTGCGAAGCCGGGGCGGGTCTCTAGTTTACTATAAGAGATTTATTTTTTGATTGTCGATTTCAGGTCACTGGTGGATTAAGAACAAGCTTCAGAACTTGCATCTGACGTGTACGAGTCTGCCGAGGCTATATCGGACTCTCTGCAATTCTGTTCACACACACCTCATAACCCTGAACCACAAGGTCAGTGTGCAATTCTTCCCCCTACCGATACTCTTATGTTGGAGAATTGGGTTTCAACTTTTTGAACAAAGAACTTATATTCTGAAGTGTCTGCATTTATTAACAAAGAGCTTTTCACTTTTCAGACCCATTTTTGACGAGCAGTATTACCGATGGGGTGTAAGTGGCTCCACCACCACCTTCTGAGCCAAAGTCAACCTCACCTGCCCGCGGTACACCCTGCCGAACTTACCAACGAGGCTCTGACGACCCCTGGCCTCCTGAACTTACCTTAACCAGTTGAGAAGACCAGGGCTGCAGACTTTCTGCTAATTCTTAGTATAATACTAAAGTCTCACCGGACTGTCTATATTGTATATAACATTCAATCATATTGTTAATAAGTATAGTGAGTTAAGATTTTTATATTCTGGTAGAAAATTATGATACGCATTTAATGGTTTATATCACATGAAGATTTAAAAAAAACTACTTACACAATAATAAATATAAGCTAGTTTTAAGGAACTGGTTTTTTATTTATTCTCACCATCCTCCCTCATCATCATCTGTCGAGTCTTTTCCAAACTATGTTAGGAGTCATCTTCCAGTCTAACTGGAAGCAGCTAAGTACCAGTATTTTGCATGGGGCGACTGTCTAACTGACCTCCCCAACCCAGAAACTGGGTAAAGTACAATTTCCACCAAGCGGCACGCATCGCATCGGATCGGAAAGGACACGAACGGATACGGCGACAGCCGATCGCGTCCGGCAGGATGTCGACGTATCTGGGCCTATATGTTCAATTCTGGTAGTGCAGCGTTTAGTCAAATAATTTCATTCCTACCGTTTTGACGTAATCTTATTTTTGAAAATGGTTGAGGTTGAGTGACGTCAAATGACAGTGCACTCTCGAGAATGAGTAGTGCTGCCAGCCGTCCGCCGCCCGGTCACAGCTACAAGCGCTCGTGACAGCAGCCGAAAGGATTCGATCGGTTATATGGCACCCGAACGGAGCCGACCGTGAGTCGCAGCATGCTTTCGGCTCCGAACGCGAGTCGTGGTAGACGCCCGCGGTCAAGCTGATGTGCGCGACCTGGTAATAAAGACTTTAAATTCTATTTATACACGATTTAATTTCGTTTAAGGATTGTAAAATCCGTTCTGATTCGATCCGATGCGTACCTTTTGGTAGCAATTGTACTTAGTACGATACTGACTTTCCGCAACGACTATCAAAGACAAACAAATAACAGAACTTATAGTACTTTAGTCACCAACCAGCATTGGGCCCGATCCGTCCAACAGAGTGGAGGCCTGTGTCCCAGCAGTGGCAATATTACAGGCTGATTATAATGCTTCTATTCAACTTGCCTTGCTTATTAGTTTCTTTAAATGTATGGGTTATTTATAATCCTGCAACGGTTGTTTTTAAGCTATTGCATAGCTTCTTTCGCGGGCCTCGAGCGCGGGGACCGAATCCAGAAATTCCGTAACGAAAAAACCTCACGCTCCCCACTGTCCATCAATGTGGACCTTATGCTAATGAGAATAAGGGTCACTTTTGCTTGTCAAAGAAAAGCGACCTTATTTCAATGTGAATAAGGGTATTTTTGTTTTGTTTTTAATAAGGTTTTCGAATTCTGTGGAATCTGAGTGGTGAGGGGCAGGGGGGCGGGGAGGGGGAGGTTTGTTGCACGTGTTTTCGATTTCCGTGTTGGTATTTTTAGAATGAAAATTTTTTTGCGGGGGGAGGTAAACGGTTAAGGGGGGGGGGGTTCTTGTTCTCCTGGATGAAGTAGCCGGCGGCAGGGGGGCAAATTTTTTGTCAAAAATGCGCTAACTCCAAACGTTTCTGAGATATGAGGGTTTTAAAATTTTTGTTGGTCATAATTTATTTGCCTTTTATCGGTCTCTCTGAGCTGTTTCTGTGACAATGGTGATCAATGTGGACCTTATGCTAATGAGAATAAGGGTCACTTTTGCTTGTCAAAGAAAAACGACCTTATTTCGATGTGGATAAGGGTATTTTTGTTTTGTTTTTTAGAGTTTTATTAATCGTAAATAAATGCGGGTTTGGCTCGCTACGTTTTTTGTTTTTTAGAGTTTTATTAATCGTAAATAAATGCGGGATTGGCTCGCTACGTTTTCGAGTTTTTAACGTTTTTAATTTTTTTGACGCATTTTCCAGGACTGGATCTAGAATAAATGCTATGCAATAGCTTTACCGCGGCAGTCCCCGAGTGCCACACGACTTTTTTTTAATTATTCCCAACCGATTCAGTTGAAATGTATCATACACGTTAGGTTTAGGTTGCGATGCTCGGTAAGCTCAAAAGCTCGATTAAAAAAACATTTTTCACAGTTCCAATTTTTTAATATGCATTTCAAAATAAATGATCGAATACAAAAATTATTAAAAAATACATGCACGGACAGTTCTTTGCTACTTTTGATATAAACAAAGTTACTGATTACATTTACGTTTGATAGAAACTATTACATAAAACTAATTCTGTTGGATCTTTAAATCATATAGTTCTCACACACTATGTTACAAAGAAACAGCATTACTTAAATTCAAGTTAGTTGGTTTACAACGTATTGTGCCAGTTTCTAATAGTTCCAGCGTCAAGATTACCATCGACATGTAATCATTGTTTGTTAGAGGTTTTCCTGAAGGTATGCCCAACATTGACATCAATAAGTTATCCAATTCCTGTCGGCTTTCAGGATACCAAATTTTATCCTCGTTCTTGGTCTCTTGGGCCATCGTAGCTAGTGGAATTGTGGAAGCTGCAAGACTAGCTGTATCTGCTCAGAAGAGGGATGACGCTGCTCCTGAAAAATTATAGCGAAACTGTTTTTGAAAAAAAGTTATGTGGTTTTATTTAATTGTGCGTATACAGCAGCTAAGGAGTGGAATTCCCTGTCGCAGTCTATGTTTCGTGATAGCTTCAACCTCGGGGTCTTTAAGTGAAGAGTGAACAGATTACTTCTAGGCAAGCGTGCTTCACCGTCGAGCACTTCATCGCTTACCATCAGGTGAGATAGTGGTCAAATACGAGTCTATCAATAACAAAAAAAAACTTTTTTACGAAAAGAACCATCGACCTCAAAACAAAAATACTACAAATTGAAAAACAACTTTTTTTATTATTTTTTTATTTGAGATGGGTTTGCTCTTGACTCTAGTCTAAGTCATAGGTGACAGAGACAGAGTCGACGATGGAGTGAGCTTACCCAGAAGAAGCCTGTTCACTCTAAATGTGAAGAGATTCGGGTTGAATGCGTTCGGAAACACAGACGCAGGTAGTGAGTTCCATTCATTCGCTGTGCGCATTATGAAGGAACTTCAATTACGGAAGTCGTTGTTCCTGCTTTTGTTTCTTCGTTTTTAACACCGACTTCCGAAATTCCGCCTAGCCGTAGCCGAGTCGACGTGTCGGAGCTGCAGATCCGCTTTGGTTACGTGCTTACGTTAGTTTGACGGCGAGGCGAAAGGCGATACGGTAACGATCCCTTTCCGAGTAGATATGTGTGTTATGACCTTTTATGTTACGGTTCGGACTCTACTCGTACTTAAATAAAATGTAGAGAGAACATTATACAATTCTGGACAAAGGATTCAAGCACTACATAGACGCAATTTTTTGGTTCAGAGGCTAGTATTTGACATTCCCATATATATTTGACCGACTTTTCCAATCGATATTGCCAAGCTTTCGTTGATAAAATGTCATATGTCCTCAGCACTTGTCGGTTTCCTCACGATAGCTGTTGGTAGATAAAATAATTTGTGAACAGATGAATCGCTTACCTTGATATTGAACAATAGGGCTGAAGAACTGAGAAAGTTGGAAACGACGCACAAGTAAACGCGACTGCTCAAAACACGAGGGGTGACATATTTGTAGTACGTCTGTGTGTTATGTATTAGCTAGACAAAAACTTGGCTCTAAGTTTGTATTTCAAAACTAGAGGGCGCTATTCGAAAACTGTTTGATTTAAGTATTTGTTACAAATAAACCGAATGAGAAATTTATCAGTTGTAAACCAAGCCTATAGTTAAAATATAAATGCATCCTGTTTAAAGTGACTTTCAAAAACAAAAGACTTGACTTAAAGGCCTTAGTACCCAAATCAGGATATTTACTAAAGAAAAATTGCTATGTATTCCAGACAGAAATATTGATCGTGTTCCCGACAGCGCGGCGGCGGCGTAAGCAACATGGTACCAGGGTTTGCTGGCAGTCCAGTTAAAAATGAAGGTATGTGACGAGTTTCATTTATTACTTCTTAACTTCGTTAACGTATTAAGACTGCTCAATAACACGATACTGATGGCCTACCGAGGTCCGTGGATGGGTGTTTTAATATACGGATAATTCATCTGTACCTCGGAAAGCACTTTTTTAATATACGGATAATCCGCTGTTATTCGGCATTTGTATATATTTTACAGTTGTTACTGTGATTCAGAAATCAGGCATGCTGACACCAAACTTGCCAAAGGGATATCGTATTACCCAGTTACTGAGTTTTATTGGTCAGAGAAGTCGCGCAGATTGAAATAAAGGGAAGTCACTGATGGCAAGTGACGCAACACAGTTTGCTGGCACACGGCGTATCAGCATTTTCAATACGACCGTAACACGTCCATTGCTGTATAGTTTTCCCCCAAAGTGTCACTACATCGACCGGTCCTGTGTTAATGATTTTTATTTTATGGAAATCTTTTACTTTGCAGGTGATATAATTACGATTAATGCAAAGAAACTTTTTTTGTGCTTTTTGACGAGTATCATCGCCACTCGCGTCTGGAAACAACTGTCTTCAGCACATCGTCTTGCATCTGCTACATTACGAGTTCAACAATTGAGCGTTCAGCTCCTCATTTCTGCAGTCATGTATAATACTTACAATATAGCCTATCAAGGTAACTAGGTCAGTATTTTACTTACATTTATTGCCAGTTCTACGTAGACAATTCTAGATAGAAGCATCGAGATTGTTAAGTTATTCTTCTTTTCTGCACCAAATTTTCCTCACTCTGACACTTTTCTCTTTTTTCATCATTCTCTTTTTTCAACTTCGAACCCATGACCTACAACTTATAAGTAGCGGCCGTTACCACTGGGCCACCACTGCTCCTGTACAATCTTTAATTATGTAATTATTTCAATTTCTATGTCCAAAATCCTAAAATATATTTTTTACATAACTTTTCAATGAAATAGGTCTCCGTATGATGAATAATTAGCCTGTATTCTTTGATTTTATTTTAGGCAGTTATGTCCAAAATATCATTATGTATTCGGATATCCGGCAAAATTCTTATAGCGTTTTGGAATTATCCGAAATTTCAGGATAGTAAAATGGGCCGGATAATTGCATCCCCTACTAGCTGGCTTTTCTTTCTGCACCATATCCTTGCTTAAGTGTTTTTAACAAGACTGTTCTATGTTTCAGGTCCCTCTTCGACGAGCAGAATCACCGATGGGGTGTAAGTGGCTCTACCAACACCTTCGGAGCCAAAGTCAACCTCACCTGCCCGCGGTACACCCTGCCGAACTTACCAACGAGGCTCTGACGGATCCCTGGTCTCCTCAACTTACCTGTTGTGGAGACCAGGGCAGACACCTTTTTCCGGTGTCTCAAAAAATTCAAATATATTGTTATAAGATTTTTATACCATTTATTATAGAATAATACACACATGAGAATAGTTAAAAGAGATTCCTAATAATCACGTTGGTAATAAATAGGTTAAGTTAAATATAAGCTAGGTTAAGTAACTGGGTTTTTATTTATCCTGACATGTACCAAATCATAATTAAATTTCATTATAGGCGAAATGACATTCTAGCACGCTATCTAGCGATAACCAATTTCGGAATGTCCGAAATGTATCGCATTGATATAAGACACAGACTTGTCACGATCTCAATTCTTATAGCCTAAGATCCGACTGCAGAAACCTGCAGGAATCAGGGTTTTTGATTAAACATAATGAATGATACTAGATAGAAGAATAGATCAAAAAACTAAAGACTTGACTTAAAGGCCTCAGTACCCAAATCGGTAAATTACCAACAAAAAATTGCTGTGTATTTCAGACCGAAATATTGATGGTGTTGGAAGAGGTTTAGGTAAATTATTAAATAGCAATCAGAGTTATTCGACTATTAATTATTGTATGCCTGGGTCATCTTACAAGCATATCATGGAATCTGTAACAAACAATGTATATAAATCAGACACCAATGTAACTGTCTTTATAGGTAACAGTTTGGATGTAAAAAAAGACGACATCACTGAGTGTGTAACAAAGTTACTAAAATTAAATTGTAATAAAATAATATTGTGTGCTTTTCCATATTTGGAAAAATTGTCTAGTAGACAAAATAATTATATTCACATGCTGAATAAACATATTCATTTCCTTGTCAGCCATTACAGTGACAAATTAGTTTTTTTTGACATCAACATTTTTGTTGATAAATTAAAGTCGACAGGCAATACAGTGTATCTGCCTATTAGGGTAAGACGTCAAATAGCGAGGCTATTATCTTTTACTTTAAACTCAGACATAAATAGTATGTCGAAGTCATGTACTGTAGTTGATATTAGTAGTAATACTAATTTACAGGTATCCAATAACATTAATAACGTTAGCAATTCTGCTATTAATATTTATAGTTTAAACTAGTTTGTAGGACAAGGGAGGGTACCAATAACCAAATAGTTAGGAGTACATCCACCAACAAGAAGGTACCTTCTTGCTCTCACATAGTTAATTTAAAAAAAGGGGCTAAGCAGAATTCTATAAAATTATTACATCAAAACATTCAAGGTTTTTCTGCAAAGCAATTGGAAATAGAACTGTTTTTAGAAAAGACAATGTTTGAAATTATTTGTTTTACTGAGCATTGGCTGAAAGAACATTCAATGCTTATTAATTATGAAAATTATACTGTGGGCAGCTGTTTTAACAGAAATGTTATGTTACGTGGAGGTTCACTTATTTTAATCAAAAATGGTATTAAATCAAAATCTCGTAAAGATATTGTAGATCTATCAGTTGAACATAGTGTTGAACTGTCCTGTGTTGAGCTGGATAAGCATATTATAGTGTGCGTTTACAGACCCCCCAATTATAAAAACTACTGTATATTTGAGTCAGTGATGGAAGATGTTTTGGCAAAACTTACAACTGGTAATAAACTAGTCATAATCTGTGGTGACTTTAATATAAATATTTTAGAAAATAATTCAGATAGCAGTAGACTATTAAATCTCTTCAAATCATTTAATTTGTCGCATGTGTTTGAGGAACCAACCCGAACAACTGTGACTACTGCTACATGTATTGATAATGTTTTTTGTTGCTGCGACTACTTAAACAAAGCCATTATGAATTGTCTGCCTTCAGATCATAGTGGGCTACTGGTAACATTTGAGTCCAGCATACCAATACAGCAAGTGCAGATTCAATCCAGACCAATAACATCCGGCAAATTAAATGAATTTAACAGCGCTTTAATTGGTAAGTTAAGTTGTCAGGATCTCACAGTGAACGATGGTAATATTTTATACAAAAAAGTTTTCTCAGTTGTTCAAACAGAATTCAATAACACTTTTAAGAAGAAAACTAAAACTATAAATGCCGTAAGTTTTTATTCAGTGACTGGGCGACTAAAGGAATCAGGAAAAGTAGGGAAAGACTTTACGAGCTGTATGGCCTTAAGCCTTATATAAACACTGAAACTTTTAATAAGTATGTTGCTACTTACTCAAGAATTTTTAAAAATTCATGTAAACTAGCTAAGGCTTTATACATTAGCAATAAGGTTAAATTCGCAGAAAATAAAATTAGGACGGTTTGGAAAATTATTAACAATGAAACAAACAGGAACAAAAGAAATAATACTGATTACACGCTTGAGACTACACATGGACTTGTTAGAGATAGCAAAGAGGTTGCTCAAGAGTTTGTAAATTTCTTTACCAGCATCCCAATTAAAACTACTGAAACCTTAAATTCTTCGCCGTCGCTCGCTTATGGTTTATTACACGCTAACGTTTCAGCATGCCCGACTGAATTTAACTTTTCACATATAAACCCAATAACAGTGATAAAAGCTTTTAAGCAAATAAAGATAAAACTGACAGAAGATCTATGGGGAATGTCCATCAAAGTTTGTACCTCCATTATTCAGACTATAGCGCCGTACTTAGCTTTAATTTTTAATTTGTGTATAGATCAGGGAGTCTTTCCGGATCTAATGAAATATAGTAAGGTTATACCACTTTTTAAATCCGGGGACAGTAAAGACACAAATAATTATAGACCAGTATCCGTGTTGCCGGTTTTCAGCAAGATATTTGAAAAGATAATGCTAAATCAAATGCTCATTTATTTTAATACGAAAAACATCCTACACGAGAAACAATATGGTTTCACCAAAGGACGTTGTACAACCGACGCTGGTGTCACCTTAATAAAACACATCTTTGATGCGTGGGAGGAGGGACAAGATGCCATAGGTATCTTCTGCGACCTGTCGAAGGCGTTTGATTGCGTTGATCATGAAACATTGCTTTTGAAACTTGAGCATTACGGGCTTGGCCAATCAGCATTAAATTTAGTAAAATCCTATTTGAATGATAGACAGCAATTAGTTCAAATAAACGGTGTCAATTCGTCGGGGTTGAACGTGAAAATGGGGGTACCCCAGGGCTCAATTTTAGGTCCTTTCTTATTTTTAGTATACATTAACGATTTACCCCATCTATTGAAAAACAAACTGAACATGGTGTTATTTGCTGATGACACTTCTTTGATTTTTAACATAAATAGACGTACGAGTAACGTTGCCGACGTAAATAATGCATTGCGGCAAGTTCTAAATTGGTTCACTGCTAATAATTTAGTTTTGAATGCTAAAAAAACTAATTGTGTAAAATTTGCCTTGCCGAATGTCAAAAGTTATGATTGTGACATTATATTAAACAACGAGAAGCTAGAATTCGTCGACAAAACCGTTTTCCTGGGTATCACGCTAGACTCAAGGTTACAATGGGGTCCTCATTTAATATCACTTGCGGGGCGGTTAAGTTCGGCGGCTTATGCTGTTAGAAAAATTCGTCAATTTACTGATGTAGATACCGCGAGGCTGGTCTATTTTAGTTACTTTCATAGTATAATGTCTTACGGCATATTACTATGGGGAAGGGCTGCAGACATTCAGTCAATTTTTGTTCTACAAAAACGAGCCATCAGAGCGATATACAATCTTCGCCGGCGCGATTCTCTAAGGGAACTGTTTAAAGACATTAACATCATGACGGTACCTTGTCAGTATATTTACGAAAACATCATGTACGTTAGTAAGAATTTACATCTTTTTAGTAAAAACAGCGATAGACATAGTTATGTTACTAGAAATAGGGACCAATTAATTCAACCAGGTTTCAGGCTGGCTAAAGTAGCGTCATCTTTTAGGGGGTACTGTATAAAATGTTACAATAAAATACCGCCACACATTCTAGAATTGAATGAGACGAAATTTAAAACTTGTATAAAACGCACACTATGCAGGCAGGCATATTATAGGTTGGGGGATTACATCGCTGATAAAAATGCTTGGCCCAACGCTATTCCAGCTCCACAGCCACTAGGGCACAAAAACAAGTGATAAGCAGAAAAGTTCTGAAGTATTGTTGGACCTGCCTGTACGAATAATTATAATGTATATTTGTGTTGTATAAACTCAATTTATTTTTTGGATTATATAACTGCACAGCACATATGTGAGTACTATGTACTAACTGTAAATCTACCATTTACTGTACCTATGTGTCGTTCGTTGACTTCAGTGTGCCCCGGCAGTTGAGTGTGTCATGCTCTCTCTAATGTCTCTGTGATGGTGGCACATGTGTTGGATCATTCGGTTCCCTTCATGATGGTTGAGCTGAGTGGTGCCGATCCATGTGTCATGTTCGTGAACGGGCGCCGTCAGTTGGGATTGGTCATATCTTAGCTGCCTCCGCATGTTTTTAATTACCTATTTATTGTATTTTTAATTGTTTGTTTTACTCTAGACGCTTTTAAGTGCGTTTTTTTTTTTTTACATCGTTCTCACATATACACCGTGAAATTTAAATGGTTGTTTTCCCGCAGCGAAATGGTTTTTTCTATGTAATACAATCGTTTCGTAGTTATGTAAAATATTAGAAACAAAAACTGGCATATTTAACATTGTGAAAAACTTAACTCGAAAGCGATCACGAACCAATAGTAATACCTCCCGATATCTACGGCCGAACGACAGCGGGGCGTTGACCCGGGTGCTAAGTAGGTCAGGATCACTGTCAAAAGGATTAGGTTCGAAGGCGGCTCCGTTTGATAATGTTGCGCGCGGGCTAGTTTATGCCGTATTACTACACGCGAGAGCTTATTTTACTTTAAACATTTAATAAATCGGTATTTGCTTTGTCGGCTTAGCGGTGGTATTGTTCCTTGCAAACTATTTTATGACGTATCACTACGTGCGAGAGTTTATTTTGGTTTGAACATTATCTTGTGCATCGCTTTTCTTTGCCGGTGGTGACGCGAGTAGTACCTAGTACCTACAAGTTACTATTGTAACTCACTTTTTCGAGTTGATGAATATTTTTTAAATTATTTTAAAACAAAAACATCGTTATTTTTTTACTTTAACTCTATGCTTCGAAAGTACTCCTTAAGGCAAGTCGTTCTGCCGCGGGAAAACAACCAATTAAATTTCACGGTGTATGTATTTTTCCTACAAGATTATTGTAACCAAATACTTGTAAAACACATTTATGTTTTTTTAAAAGAGTAAGTTTGGAGTTTCTTGTCCGTTCTTCTCCATAACAAGCTACATTTCCGAATGGACGGTAGAATCAATTATTATTACATTTAATTTTTATTTTTGACGTTCGAAAGTGCCGCTTAATGGCCTAATTGAATAAAGAAAATTTTGATTTTGATTTTTGATTTTGATATTTCCGACGGCGCGGCGGCGTAGGCGAGTTTGCTCAACATGGTGCCAGGATCTGCTGGCAGTCCAGTTAAAAATGAAGGTACGTGTCAAGTTTCATTTATTAATTCTCAACTTCATAAACATATTCATTTATGAAATACCGTGGCAATACTGATGGTGTGTGACGCAGTACAGTTTGCTGGCACGCGGTGTATCAGCATCATCATTTCAGCCGTAAGCCGTCCACTGCTGGACATAGGCCACCCCGAAGAGCCGCCTAGCCCGTTCCATCATCGGACTACATGGCGATGTGCCATCGCTGCATGGTGAAAATCCCACCCATTTGCACTCAACATTTTGGGAATACTTTCATAGTGCGTATAGCTATGGCGTGGAATTCCCTGCTGGAGTATGTGTTTCCTGATACCTAAAAGGGGGTATTTACGTTTAGGTTACTTTTATGCAAGCTTGCTTCACCGACAATCGCTTAACATCACATGAGATAATAATAATTTAAAAAATTCACCGCATCGACTGATCCTGTGTCTAAAATGATTTTAATTTTACGGAAATTTTATATTTTTTCTTATTCTATTTTTAATTTAGATGTTGTTCTTCGACCAGAACTCAGCCACGTCGACATTCCTAGCGCTGGCTCCGCACAGGTCCTTCATGGTGCAGGTGTTTGTGCACAGAGAGCAATACAACAGATGGGGCATCGTTTGCGGTATGGTTCCACAGTCGCATTGTGGCTGTTCGGAGTACACCCATCTGACCAGGTTGTACATACAGCGGCCCACTTGGTTTTGCAGCCTATTTAGGGCTTTCCAGGTCGGCGATGGCAGTTTATGCCCAGCTGGGAGCTTTTCTGCAGGATCGATATAGTCAGTTAGAGGGGGGTATTTGAGGAGCCACAGTTTCCTGCGCGCTTCGTCAGGGCTGTTGTCGTAAGTTGTTTTAGTCTACTTAAGGATTCTGTTCCAACTCTTTAGTCGCCCCCTTGATTGCTCCGTGTTGTACAGTAGGCGTCGGTTATCGTTCTCCTGCTTGTGCTTCAATTTTAAACTGACCAGGTGATAATAATTACGATTAATGCAAAGAATCTTATAATTTGTTTGTGCTTTTCAGGTACTTGGAGGACGAGTTTCATCGCCACCCACATCTGGAAACAATTGTCTTCAGCACATCGTATTGCATCTGCTGCATTACGAGTTTGACCTTCGAGCGTTCAGATCCTCATTTCTGCAGTTCAACATAGCCCAGCCTAACTAGGTCAGTATTTAAGATATACTATTTAGTTCGAAATAATCTCAGTCTTAAAATATCTAGAGTGTCAAGTTATCCAAAACTTCAACTCTTTCTGCACCATACTTTCCTCACCCCGACACTCTTTTTTTCAGTTTTAGGGTTTCGTTCCTCAAAAGGAAAAAGTAACCCTACTTCTTTGTCTATCTGTCCGAGTGTCAAGATCTTTTTCTCTGGAACACCTGGAGATATCAAGTTGAATATAATATGATATGCTTAGGTCTGCAATCCCTTGCAGCTGAGAAGAAAACCAAACTTCTAAATAAACGCGATCAAAAGATAAAGCCGTTTATGTCGCATATTTGAGGAATCGTAAGGTCATCAAAACCTAAAGGGTACATCCCGTTGACCTATAAACAAGAAATTTGGCAAGAAGCAATGTCTTTCAGCACAAGTAAAGGAAAAATCTGGAAACTATAAATGTGAACATATATTTAAAAAAAAGATTAACTTGTTTGTTTTGTTAGTTTGTAAACTAACCGCAACCTTTATTGATGTATGGGGTGGGAACAGCAGTTTTCGAACATCGAAGTAAATTTTGTCCCTTCGTCAATGCATTGTTCGGTGCTTTCATTGTTTATGAAAGTCAGTAATGTTACCTAATTATTTTGGCGTATGTAGCTTTATACGGAACACTCGGAACGCGAGTCCGACTCCACATACCTGGTTTTTTTCTTAATCCTCAACTGTCTTTTTGTGGTTTTCTTAGAGGCATCCAAGACAGTTGAATTGTTCATTGTCTCGGCGCTCTTCGTGTGGTCTACTCCTGTCTATTCTGGATTTCAGTTGAAATCGTTGAGAATAGTGTAGCAGGCTTGTTTTTCCACACCACTAATTGCTTAAGTTTTTTTAACAAGACTTTTCTACGTTTCAGTTCCCCCTTCGACGAGCAGTATCATCGATGGGGTGTAAGTGGCTCTACCAACACCTTCGGAGCCAAAGTCAACCTCACCTGCCCGCGGTACACCCTGCCGAACTTACCAACGAGGCTCTGACGGATCCTTGGTCTCCTCAACTTACCTGTTGTGGAGACCAGGGCAGACGACCTTTTTCCGGGGTGTCTAAAAATTCAAATATATTGTTATAAGATTTTTATACCATTTAATAAAGAATAATACACACATGAGAATAGTTAAAAGAGATTCCTAATAATCACGTTGGTAATAAATAGGTTAAGTTAAATATAAGCTAGGTTAAGTAACTGGGTTTTTATTTATCCTGACATGCTCCCAATCATAATTAAATTTCATTATAGGCGAAATGACATTCTAGCACGCTATCTAGCGATAACCAATTTCGGAAAGTCCGAAATGTATGGCATTGATATGAGACACAGACTTGTCACTAAGATCCGACTGCAAAAACCTGCAGGAATCAGGGTTTTTGATTAAACTTAATGAATGATACTAGATAGTAGAATAGATCGAGATCGAGACTCGAAAGACTCGACTTAAAGGCCTCAGTACCCAATCAGTAAATTACCAACAAAAAATTGCTGTGTATTTCAGACCGATATATTGATCGTGTTCCCGACGGCGCGGCGGCGTAGGCGAGTTTGCTCAACATGGTGCCAGGCTCTGCTGGCAGTCCAGTTAAAGATGAAGGTACGTGACAAGTTTCATTTATTAATTCTCAACTTCATAAACATATTCATTTATGAAATACCGTGGCAATACTGATGGTGTGTGACGCAGTACAGTTTGCTGGCAAGCGGCGTATCAGCATCGTCATTTCAGCCGTAAGCCGTCCACTGCTGGATATAGGCCAACCCGAAGATCCGCCTAGCCCGTTCCATCATCGGACTACAAGGCGATGTGCCATCGCTGCATGGTGAAAATCCCACCCATTTGCACTCAACATTTTGGGAATCCTTTCATAGTGCGTATAGCTATGGCGTGGAATTCCCTGATGGAGTCTGTGTTTCCTGATACCTAAAAGGGGGTATTTACGGTTAGGTTATTTTTATGCAAGCTTGCTTCACCGACAATCGCTTAACATCACATGAGATAATAATAATTAAAAAAAATCACCGCATCGACTGATCCTGTGTCTAAGATGATTTTTATTTTACTGAAATTTTATACTTTTCCTTATTCTATTTTTAATTTAGATGTTGTTCTTCGACCAGAACTCAGCCACGTCGACAGCCCTAGCGCTGTCTCCGCACAGGTCCTTCATGGTGCAGGTGTTTGTGCACAGAGAGCAGGACAACAGATTTGGCATCGTTTGCGGTATGGTTCCACAGTCGCATTGTGGCTGTTCGGAGTACACCCATCTGACCAGGTTGTACTAACAGCGGCCCACTTGGCTTCGCAGCCTATTTAGGGCTTTCCAGGTTAGCCATGGCTGTTTATGCACAGCTGCTAGCTTTTCTGCAGGATCGATATAGTTAGCTAGAGGGGGTATTTGAGGAGTCACAGATTCCTGCACGCTTCGCCAGGGCTGTTGTCGTAAGTTGTTTTAGCCGACTTAAGGAAGCTGTTCCGGCTCTTTAGTCGCCCCCTTGATTGCACCGTGTTGTACAGTAGTTGTCGGTTATTGGTCTCCTGCTTGAGCTTCAATTTTAAACTGACCAGGTGATAATAATTACGATTAATGCAAAGAATCTTATAATTTGTTTGTGCTTTTCAGGTACATGGAGGACGAGTTTCATCGCCACCCGCGTCTGAAACAATTATCTGCAGCTCATCGTCTTGCATCTGCTGCATTACGAGTTTGACGTTCGAGCGTCCAGCTCCTCATTTCTGCAGTTCAACATAGCCCAGCCTAGCTAGGTCAGTATTTAAGATATACTATTCAGTTCGAAATAGTCTCAGTCTTAAAATATCGAGAGTGTCAAGTTATCCAAAACTTCAACTCTTTCTGCACCATACTTTCCTCACCCCGACAATCTTTTTTTCAGTTTTAGGGTTCCGTTCCTCAAAAGGAAAAAAGGAACCCTTATAGGATTACTTCTTTGTCTGTCTGTCCGTGTGTCAAGACCTTTTTCTCTGGGACACCTGGAGATATCAAGTTGAATATAATATGATATACTAAGGTCTGCAATCCCTTGCAACTGAGAAACATCAAACTTCTAAATCAACGCGATCAAAAGATAAAGCCGTTTATGTCGCATATTTGAGGAATCGTAAGGTCATCAAAACCTAAAGGGTACATCCCGTTGACCTATAAACAAGAAATTTGGCAAGAAGCAATGTCTTTCAGCACAAGTAAAGGAAAAATCTGGAAACTATAAATGTGAACATATATTTAAAAAAAAAGATTAACTTGTTTGTTTTGTTAGTTTGTAAACTAACCGCAACCTTTATTGATGTATGGGGTGGGGACAGCAGTTTTCGAACATCAAAGTAAATTTTGTCCCTTCGACAATGCATTGTTCGGTGCTTTCATTGTTTATGAAAGTCAGTAATGTTACCTAATTATTTTGGCGTATGTAGCTTTATACGGAACACTCGGAACGCGAGTCCGACTCCACATACCTGGTTTTTTTCTTAATCCTCAACTGTCTTTTTGTGGTTTTCTTAGAGGCATCCAAGACAGTTGAATTGTTCATTGTCTCGGCGCTCTTCGTGTGGTCTACTCCTGTCCATTCTGGATTTCAGTTGAAATCGTTGAGAATAGTGTAGCAGGCTTGTTTTTCCACACCACTAATTGCTTAAGTTTTTTTAACAAGACTTTTCTACGTTTCAGTTCCCCCTTCGACGAGCAGTATCATCGATGGGGTGTAAGTGGCTCTACCAACACCTTCGGAGCCAAAGTCAACCTCACCTGCCCGCGGTGCACCCTGCCGAACTTACCAACGAGGCTCTGACGGATCCCTGGTCTCCTCACCATACCTGTTGTGGAGACCAGGGCAGACGACCTTTTTCCGGGGTGTCTAAAAATTCAAATATATTGTTATAAGATTTTTATACCATTTAATAAAGAATAATACACACATGAGAATAGTTAAAAGAGATTCCTAATAATCACGTTGGTAATAAATAGGTTAAGTTAAATATAAGCTAGGTTAAGTAACTGGGTTTTTATTTATCCTGACATGCTCCCAATCATAATTAAATTTCATTATAGGCGAAATGACATTCTAGCACGCTATCTAGCGATAACCAATTTCGGAAAGTCCGAAATGTATGGGATTGATATAAGACAGAGACTTGTCATGATCTTTATTCTTACAGCTTATTTTTTTTTATTCTGACCTATTTCATCCAATGACTTCTCCCGCTGTTTGGGAGCAAAAACCGTGATAAAATACGTGACTCAAGCCTATCACAAAGGCCGTCCTCGCCTGGCTGTCGCGGTCTCGCCCCCGAACCTCGAACACACCCCCGAAACCGCGACGTGTGATCGAGGCAGGGTGCCTGATGAACTCGCACTTTTACAGAGCGCGATTCCTCCGTACCTCAAAATGCACGCTAAGCAGTTGGTCCCAGCTGTCAATTATAACCCTTTAACAGTAATTAGGGATAGTCTTCCTGGAAATGTTTTGGCTAGATATCGTGTTGGTCAGTTATTACGTTGTGGAAAATACCGGTATAGTCGGGCAAAGGCGGGCATATTAATTGATTAGTATTATACGCCCTAGTTACTTTGTGTTCTGGTTTGAAAGTTACTACGACTGGAGGTGTCACAAATAGACCCATGAAAGAAAGAAATAAAGAAAAAATGAAAAACATAAGGCACAACAGATACACATGAGACATTTCAGCTTTGTTTCTAGGAAGATAACGCGCCTGCGATCGATAAAGTTGCGTTACGAGCTTAGAGCCGGTACACACGACGCGTGACGCTGTGACGACGCTGTGACGACGCAAGGACGCATCGTTTTACAGAGGTCCCATTACCTCTGTAAAACGATGCAGCGACAGCGTTACGTCAACGCAACGCGCCATATGGACCGGCTCTTAGTTACTTTGAAAACTTCGAGCAGCGAAATTTTTAAAAATATATTCAGGGGGATTAAGATTAAAAATCGTAAGATTTATGGAGAACCCATTTCTTCGTCAGATTTGTTTTTTTAAGTAATTTTGATGTAATGAACGGCCCTGCTGGTTAAAATGTTTATTTTTGGAAATCTGATTGTTGGATATCTGAAGGGGATTCTTTCTTTGGCATCGAGGGTAAACCTTTAAAAGACGTCTGAACTTTTAGGAAAAAGACTAGGGACTGTAGGATTTCTGCCTCAATAAAACGACCCCGGTGATCACCAATAGCACAGGTGACCTCTCTTAAAACAACGCCTGTAGGGATGTACCCTGGGGAGAGAGAAAAAAAGTCCAAAATACCAAAAGGCTCATATCTGAAACGTTTAAATATTTACTTAGCACGTCGATGACAAACACACTATTCTTAGGAAGGTTTTCCTGATGCTTATGCTCAACTGAACTCAAACTGGTTATGGACAGTTGTGATTGGTTTGTTTGTTTTTGTTTTACATTAACGTGCTTAAGTCCAAGTTCAACGCTCCAAACGTTACCGAACTCTTTTAACACAAAATCAGTGGAATTGAGTAGTCTTAGCATGTATTTGGAACGTACTCCTACTTGCTAACTTGGATTTTCATTTTCATTCAATATTATACCTAGCACACATTTTGTGTAGAAAGAATTCAGTCAAGTCTGGGCTCTTGCTCTATTGAGTACACATAATTATGTCAAGCTGAAGAACCACATGCCAAACTCGAGAGTTGTGATTGGTTGGCAGCTGATTGGTAGATGTGGCGAATTTTGAGTTTGTTCGATTATGAGCATCTGGCATACGGGCCTTGCCTAAAGATCCAATACGGATACATTCTCGTTGTTCTCTCAGAAATTCACATCTATCAGCTATCAACTTATCGCCCTGAATATGCATACTCAAAACCCTATCAGCTCCCCCTCTAATATTCGAGAATTTCAGAATAAAACGACATCATGTTCTCGTAATTTTATTTTAATATGAATTTGAAAAATAATGGCAGAAAATACCCAAACAGTTGCTAAGTAGAATATAAACAAACTTTATACCATTTATAAAAGAAACAAACTTTAACACAAAAAAAATTATACTCTTTTTGTGACGTTAAATAAAACATGGCGGATTATGGGCGCCATATTGTGGATGTACATCCATTTTTATTGGGGTTCGATTTATTTATTGGGGTATCAAAATGAAATGTTTTTAGAAGTGATTACAAAAAAATATGCCACTTATATTATATTTAAAAGTAATTCGAAAAAAGACAACTGAAAGGTTGAAAAGATCTAAACAAGAAGATAATCATGCTGTGCAGTCGGAGGATATGGTTTTAGTCAGCCAGCTCGTAAATATGTAAGTAGAGTTTTTTAATAATGGCATAGAGCCAACAACACCATGTCGTAACAGGTTAACTGTTGTAATGAACGAGAAAAGGATTCTGGGTGTTTGAGCATGTACCTAGCTCGAGCCGCTACATGGAAGTTCCACACCAAGTCCGAAATGCCATCAAATGCAATATCTTTTTCTTCGTACGGTATATATTGGAGACTTATCACTTGGGCCATGGCAGCAAGGGGAATTGCAGTAAACTGCAAGCTGTCAGGCTGTTGACTAGTCAGCTGCCTTCAGAAGAGGGATGACGCTGCTTCTGAAAAATTATAAAATAAAAAAGTTTGAAAAATATAGTTCTGTAATTTCATACTCTGTAATCTATAAAGAGTAAATTGATGCGAGGGTTTTATTATTCGTATTGCACATTCGAAGACATATGACATCCACCAGACCACGCTGGGCTCGCGTGGTCAAGTTCTAGGATGCGTCTGTCAGTTGGTACAAAGGCTGTACTTAGCGACCAAGAGTGGATTCTCAAACAGGATTTTCCAAAAAACATGTTTCTTACAAGCCTTGGTCTCAAAAATAAAAAAAACACAGCCGACTTCCAAAAAAAAACACTACAAGGTGCAAAATATCTTCACTTTCGGCAATCGGTGTCAAAAAACGAAGAAAAGAAAACAGGAACACAGACATCTGAAATTGAAGTTATTTTTCACTTTCTAGTGTTTTTTGGAAGTCGGTTGTATTTTTTGCTAAAATATTTTTTGTTCTATTTAATGGACAAGTTCTAAAGTAATGTACCTGTAATGGCCACAGTGATGGCAGAATAGAATACCCGAATAACATGTAACTGAACATAACAAGTGGAATGAGAGTGTATCAGGGTGAACTGTACACATCTGCGTACCCGTTTAGAGCATACTGGCGTGGTAGTATGTTATGAAATGGTGTAAATAATAAACAGACGTACGATTGCAACAATCCCGAGAGATTTGACGTCATTTATTAAGGAGTTCTGTTGTAACTGCCTCGTTTACCGTTTATTATATTAGTGAAACCCGTATAAAATCTGTTGCGTAATTTAGAGGCCCTTAGTCAGATGGCGCAGCGCAATTGAGTTGAGCTGTGTCGGCACGGATTACCGCACACGTATTGTCTGAGATAATTTCAAGTGCAAATCGGTCTTATTGCAGCGCGTTGCGTCCACGTAAAGGTACTTGCAATTTCGCTTAGCGGTGTTAGATATTGAATCGCAATGAGCAATCAGGATGGTCGCTAAGCGGGGAAACAGACAGAATAAAAAGCGTTAATAAAAACAATCTAATGATTAAAATGAAAAAATATCATCATCTGCCTAGCCTTTTTCCCAACTATATTGGGGTCGGCTTCCAGTCTAACCGGATTCAGCTGAGTACCAGCGTTTTACATGGAGCGACTGCCTATCTGACCTCCACAACCCAGTAACTGGGTAACAACGGTACCCCTTGGCTAGACTGGTGTCAGATCTCAAGCTTCTGACTACTCGTAACGACTGTCAAAGATCTTCAAATGACAGCCGGGACCAACGGCTTAATCTGCTTTCCGAGGCAGGGAGGAAACTCGGTATGTTGAAATGGTCACCCATCCACGGACCGACCTCGTCAAGCGTAGCTTAACCTTGTAGATCGACCCGTGCGGCTGTTATTATTTAGCCACGAGAAAATGAAAAAATATCTTAATATATATAAATCTCGTGTCACAATGTTTGTCCTCAATGGACTCCTAAACCACTTAACCGATTATAATAAAATTCGCACACCATGTGCAGTTCGATCCAACTTGAGAGATAGGATAGTTTAAATCTCAAATTATAGTCGAAATTTTAATTTATTGCTAATTATTTGTCTGTTATTATTTGACAGTCACAATAACCTGACGCTATAACTCCAGAACGCACGAACCGATTTCCACGGTTTTGCATTCGTTGGAAAGGTCTCGGGCTCCGTGAGGTTTATAGGGTAAGTAGGGTAGGGTAGGTAGGGTAGGGTAGGTAGGGTAGGGTAGGTAGGGTAGGGTAGGTAGGGTAGGGTAGGTAGGGTAGGGTAGGTAGGGTAGGGTAGGTAGGGTAGGGTAGGTAGGGTAGGGTAGGCAGGGTAGGGTAGGTAGGGTAGGGTAGGTAGGGTAGGGTAGGTAGGGTAGGGTAGGTAGGGTAGGGTAGGTAGGGTAGGGTAGGTAGGGTAGGTAGGGTAGGTAGGGTAGGGTAGGTAGGGTAGGGTAGGTAGGGTAGGGTAGGTCGGGTAGGGTAGGTAGGGTAGGGTAGGTAGGGTAGGGTAGGTAGGGTAGGGTAGGGTAGGGTAGGTAGGGTTGGTAGGGTAGGTAGGGTAGGGTAGGGTAGGTAGGGTAGGGTAGGTAGGGTAGGGTATGTAGGGTAGGGTAGGTAGGGTAGGGTAGGTAGGGTTGGGTAGGTAGGGTAGGGTAGGTAGAGTAGGGTAGGTAGGGTAGGGTAGGTAGAGTTGGGTAGATAGTGTTAGGTAGGGTAGATGAATGTTTGGTGTTTTTATGGCAAAACAAAGTTTGGCGGGTCAGCTAGTAGATTATTATATTCAAGATAAGAATGCTTGGAAACATGCTGGTCCTGCTCCATAGGGCAATCTTTAGTGTAGGCAAAATCATTTTTTTAAGTTATACTCCTACTCCTAGTTATTGTATTCCTTTTTTTTCTATTGTTTTATAAGAAATTGACTCACACACTGTTCCGTTGTTATTGAATAGGTATTTTACCTATATTTGCAATATTTGTAAGTATGTGAGAACCATGTTCCTAGTTATCAAATTAAGTAATTTACCTATTTAGTAATGTAGTGCTGTTCTGGGTGCATCGTCCTCACTTATATGAATTTATTAATGTATGTACTTAAGTAAATATTGTAAAATACCAATTTAAAAAAAAAGTATGTATTGTTTTTCTTTTTCATGTGCGTTCTTCTCCATTTCAAGCTACTTTGCCGAATGCACAGTAGAATCAATTTTTATTACTTGTATTTTTAATTGTTTGACGTACAAATGTGCCGCTTAATGGCCTAGTTGAATAAATATATTTGACTTTGACTTTTGACTTTGAAACTAACCCAAATGCTTACAATACGAACTAAAAAGATGTAAACACGAAGAAAATCATGCTATGCAGTCGGAGGACACATATTCGTGAGCTGGCAGCATGATTTTCTTCTTGTTTACATATTTTTAGTTCGCTTCGTAAGCAGTCAATTTTTTTATTTATTTATTTTATTTACACCTGTATAATTATATATTTTTTCCGAGTTACTTTTAAACATTTAATTGGTATATATTTTTGTAATCATCTGTTAAAACCTTTCATTTGGGACCCCACAATATGGCGCCCAAAACCCGCCATTATTCTTATTTTTTTAATTTCAATGTAGCCAGTGACACTCGGCAAACATCAAAATCGGCCTACACGTTTGGTCTTTATAACGCCACATAGGAACAAACATACGCACTTGCACTGATAAACACATGACCATCCTTTGCATCACGCAAACTGTGTTTTTATTGTTTGGATTCTCGCCACCAGCCAGGCACAAAAACTAAACCTAATAATAATAAGCGTCGTGTCAGCCCATGGCTTAATAGCCACGAGCCTCGACCAACACCTTAGGAGGCTCTCGTTAGGCGGCTGGGTCAAGGGCCTGATCCAGAAAGCAGTACTGCTGGACACGGCTCGTATTGTTAGGAGGTTCCTCTCTCTGGAGCCCTGACCGCCGGTAGCTTGGACCCTATTCCCGATACCGGTGGGCCTCTATTTTTTATATTTTTAAATGTTTTTCTTTTTTGTGTGTCTTTTGTAAAAATATTTAAAAATGTAATAAATAAGAAAAAAGTTAAATAAAAGAAATAATAATAATAAATTTATTGCTTCAAGAATTACAGATATATAATCATTACGTAGAGGTATTACAGAGTAATCTTATAAACAATTGGTGAATTGGTAGGGCTTGCGTAGGTTGGAAAAATCTGTATACAAAACTGATAAACCCTGCCTCTTAAACTAGGGTATCCTGTATCTTAAGAGACAGTAACCTAAACCTAAGCAACCACGCTGAGGGCTACCCCCTGTGGGGTCGAACCTCGACTCAGGGCGTCGCTGAGGGGACATCTAGGGCTGGATCATGATTAAGTGATTCTATCATCATCCGTTCGGAAAATACCTACGTGGAGAAGAACGGACAAGCGCGCAGTCGGGAAAAAAGACTTCGTTTTGTACTATTTAGAGAAGAAGATTTTGAATAAACGATTCACTTACCTGAATATTACATAGTAGGGCTGAAAACTGGGGAAGCTGGAAACTGTTCACTATTACAAGTAGACACAACTGCTCGGGACGGGGAGAGTGGGTATATGTAAATGTTACCATATCAATCAATCAATTACACCCGAAAGGCTATTAAAAAGGGTCAGATGTTGATGTTTTTAAATATTGGAATAAAAATATGGCCAGTATTATATTTTGTGTGTTGTTTCGTTATCCTTCACTGGCTGGTTTATTCATAAAATTTAAACACGCACGCAAGCAAAAATTGCAAGATATTTTCTAAAGCACGTTTTTGCTAAGTGCAATGCTCTCCTTAAAATTGTAACAGTTATTAACTGACTTACAAAAGGTAGAAGATTATTTTTTGCTGTCATTATCTGGCTGGTTTATTCTTAAAATGTAAACACGCAAGTACATGTTGCAAGATATTTTCTAAAGCAAGTTTATGTTAAGAGCCATGCTTTCCTTAAAATTGCAACCGTTATTAACTGACTTACAAAAGGTAGGAGATTTTTTTTTATTCTGTCATTGTCATTATCAACATTGACCGTCATTCCGTCATTTTAAGGGAACCTTAAGGCTTTAATAGGCCCTAAGGCTCAGATGAGCGAAGCGGAGTCTTAGCGAGGTGGCGCTTGAATTGACCAATCACAATGCCCAAAACCTCCCACCTTGAGTGGAGTGGATCGGGGTGGAGCTGAGCTGGCTTTTTGTTATCTTACTTATAATAATATTATAAATGCGAAGGTTTGGATGGATGTATGTATGTTTGTTACTTAATTACGCCAGAACGACTGAACGGATCTGGATGAAATTTCGTACAGATATAGATTATAGTGTTTTTACCCTGGTGTTATGTTTATACCATTCCCCCTCTAAAAAGCTTATTTTATTCACTGAAAACAGTGAATAAAAAGCACTTTTAATCACTGTTTTGGTGTTTGAATTTAGAACACACCAATATATTCAAACTCCATCTCAATGCTATACAACCTCCTTGCGCATAAAATATTCTATACAAACTTAGAGATACAGTTAGAGTTAAAGTTATAGTTGGAGTTAGAGTTAGAGATAGAGATAGAGTTAGAGATAGAGATGGAGATGGAGAAAGATATAGAGATAGAAATAGATAGAGTTAGAGATAAGAGATAGAGTTAGAGATAGAGATTGAAACAAGTGCTGTAGAGTTAGAGATAGAGTTAGAGATAGAGTTAGAGATAGAGTTAGAGATAGAGTTAGAGATAGAGTTAGAGATAGAGTTAGAGATAGAGTTAGAGATAGAGTTAGAGATAGAGTTAGAGATAGAGTTAGAGTTAGAGATAGAGATTGAAACAAGTGCTGTAGAGTTAGAGATAGAGTTAGAGATAGAGTTAGAGATAGAGTTAGAGATAGAGTTAGAGATAGAGTTAGAGATAGAGTTAGAGATAGAGTTAGAGATAGAGTTAGAGATAGAGTTAGAGATAGAGTTAGAGATAGAGTTAGAGATAGAGTTAGAGATAGAGTTAGAGATAGAGTTAGAGATAGAGTTAGAGATAGAGTTAGAGATAGAGTTAGAGATAGAGTTAGAGATAGAGTTAGAGATAGAGTTAGAGATAGAGTTAGAGATAGAGTTAGAGATAGAGTTAGAGATAGAGTTAGAGATAGAGTTAGAGATAGAGTTAGAGATAGAGTTAGAGATAGAGTTAGAGATAGAGTTAGAGATAGAGTTAGAGATAGAGTTAGAGATAGAGTTAGAGAAAGAGTTAGAGATAGAGTTAGAGATAGAGTTAGAGATAGAGTTAGAGATAGAGTTAGAGATAGAGTTAGAGATAGAGTTAGAGATAGAGTTAGAGATAGAGTTAGAGATAGAGTTAGAGATAGAGTTAGAGATAGAGTTAGAGATAGAGTTAGAGATAGAGTTAGAGATAGACTTAGAGATAGACTTAGAGATAGAGTTAGAGATAGAGTTAGAGATAGAGTTAGAGATAGAGTTAGAGATAGAGTTAGAGATAGAGTTAGAGATAGAGTTAGAGATAGAGTTAGAGATAGAGTTAGAGATAGAGTTAGAGATAGAGTTAGAGATAGAGTTAGAGATAGAGTTAGAGATAGAGTTAGAGATAGAGTTAGAGATAGAGTTAGAGATAGAGTTAGAGATAGAGTTAGAGATAGAGATTACCTAGCTCAGGGGTAAGGGATTCACATTTTTTTGTAAATTTTGAATGTAATAAATCATTAATTTATTATTATTCCTTGTGCTTTTCGCTTCAATCTTTCTTTTTCTCGTAGTCATGGTATAAAATATAGTATGCAACTCTTGAATAAAACGGATTTATATCGAGGGCCATGAATCACTCGCGTCTTTCATGATTCTAACACTTGAATCACTCGCTATGCTCGTGATTCAATCATCATGAATCACTCCCTACGGTCGTGATTCAGTCGTTAGAATCCTTCACTTACTTGTGATTCATCTACGGCCCTCGCATTAAATCCGTCTTTTATTCACTAGTAGCATAATATACTATATTTCACGCACCTATCCACGCCGCACTATCCGCATTTCAGCAAAATGCTGGTTGTATACGGATTCCACCAGCGCGTGCGGATGACGTCATTGGCGAGTGCGATGCGGGCGGCGTGGAGCGTCATCCGTATCCGTATAGTAAATATTTTTGAAGTGGTACAGAAGCGGATAAGATGCGTGCGGCGCGTTCGGCGCGGATTGCGCGGGGCCTTGAGAAAATGCGATGACTACGGCGCGTGCGGCTCCTGCAGCGCGGATATGTGCGCGTTTACCTTTAAGGTGTATTCATTTTGATTTATAGATTTTGTGGAGACGTATAGTAGAGAAGATTTGATAAACAATAATGTGAACCGAAGATTCTTGACAGTTTGTTTTATCTTCAAAGTCAAATATATTTATTCAACTAGGCCAATAAGCGGCCCTTTTGAACGTCAAACACAAATTAAAATTTACAAGTATTAATAGTTGATTCTACCGTGTATTCGGCAAAGCAGCTTGTTATGGAGAAGAATGCACAAGAAACTCCATCTCCATCTGATAACTAGCTTCTGCAAGTGGCTTCGCCCGCGTCATTACCTACCCACGACATAGTCTACCTGTGAGCCTAGATTCATCAAAGTCTGTTCAGCCATTAAAACTTAAAAAAAAATAAACAGACAGACAGACAGAGTTACTTTCGCATTTTTAATGTAAGGTTTAACTTTTTTATTATTATTTAGTTTACTAGTTCCTTTTTTTATTATTTTTTTCACATAGGCCTACATGGACACTTATAAAACGTCGACAAAAGGTGCACGGTTCGGGTTGGTCGTTTCCTATGGAGAAGAACCGGCAAGAAACTCCATGGTTACTCTTTTGAAAAATGGTTTGGTTTTACAATATTTCCATGTTACTTTCTATCCTTAATCTTTACCTAATCAGGAAAAAACCCGCCCAATTTAGATGTGTTGGTTCCATGCTAAGATTCCTTTCCTTTTTTGTCTCGCACGGGGTTTTATTTTTTATTATTGTAATTTTTTTGGGTTTGCTTATTTCTCGTGTCTAAAACAAATAAATACACAAAAAAAACAAACAAATAAATATTATTTATTTCTTTCTTTTCATACAAATTTGAATACCTACTTACAATTGGGTGCATAACTTAGGGTCTAACATAAACAAGTGTATGCAAGGTAGTGCAAAACATACAAGGTCAATCATAAAATACCCGAAAGACTGGTCATTTACGAGGGAACTGGCAACACCGACGAAAGTACAAAAAGAACATTTTAGAAGTTCCACCTGTTCTGCGCAGGTCACGAATTCACAATCAATACTTTGAGATGATTCTGTTTATTGGGAAGTGGGACCATACTACCCCTTTCAGTACAGTCAAGGACAAAAATATGTATCATCAAGCATCGTTTAAAATCTTGAAATGTTGAAATGTAAGAATTTAGGAAAGTATGTGTGTGAAAAATACTTAATTATTTTTTCTTGTCAGTCCTGGATAGAAATTAGTTATCGAATTTCTAATAGTACATTTACGTGTCGAGCATAAAAAGTCGAGACGAGTGTTAAAATAAAGCCTTTTTATGCGAGACACGAACGATTCTTTTTTCACTACCTGATGAGCTTACTTAATTAAATATATACACACAAAATCAACGCGCGCTTTTTTGAGAGGTAGTAGGTTCAGTATCATTCTGCCGGATGGGGCGGTGGAAAAAGCGCGGGCGTAGCGGCAGAATGCGTCTACCAACAGTAGCCTTGGCCGCCAAAAAGAAAAATATTTACATTGTTGTAGTAGCAAAAGTCAATAATTGTTATTATGTCATTTTGTTTTTTTTTATTTTTTTTTTAAATCTTCTGTCTAAATGTTCATATTTCGAAACGAATTTCTTAGACAATGTGTTACATAATAGACAAGGTAGTGGAAAATGTGTTTTATTATACTTTTGCACTTGACTGTGCTTTGACAAGATAAATTTAATAGTATCATAGTATAGCGATATCCATGTGAATTTCAAAGCCAAGTAATTTTTCACTTTGTAGTGTTTTCATTTGGAAGTCGGATGTATTTTTTAGTAAAAAGTTTTTTTTTTTGAGTTGCGTTGCATCGGCCTATTATATCTGGGTGCGCAACAATATTAGCTAATAAATTGGTTAAAATATTCCTACGTCAAACCTACCTATGTCAAAATGGTGTGCAATCTTTTGTACTTACAAGTTTGAAATTAAAAAAAAAACCGGCCAAGTTCGTATCGGACTTCGCACATTTAAGGTTCCGTACAGAACCGCAAATTCAAGTTGGTTGTAATAGGAAAAATGAAGGAATTTCAAAGAAAAAATCTGAATTATCAATATATTGGTAAAATATTCGTAATAATAAAAATTATCAACAAAGTCAAGTATCAAGTTCATGGGTTAGGGCAGTTAAAAATACTTCGGAACAAAATTTTGAAAAAAAAAATAAGCTGATTGTGGTGGCTTTTCATTCCTTTGTTTCCAAAATTTTTGAAAAAATAAAATTCAAATATCTTGGAAACAACGATACCCCCTCGATGGGGTAGGTCAAATTAATTTTTTCACGCTACCCTTTTAAAGTGTTTCTGGGGGGGGGGGGCTCCTTTACAGACGTATAGGAGACTCCCAAGAAAAACATTTTATTTTGACATTTTGTATGGTTGTGGTGCAAAAAGATTATTATACTGTGAAAATTTGAAGAATGTACAACCTATATGACAGACAACGGACAGACAGACAGACGGACAAGTAAGTGACAGCAATAGGTCTCCGTTCGGATACTTCGAGTACGGAACCATAAAAACGACGATTGACTTACTCAAGTAGGAAGCACTTGCTTAGAGCGTAATGATTCTTAACAAAGTTTTTGTTGAAAATGTATAAAGACCTTTTAAATGTTGTCTCCAGAGGACAAATTTGCATTAACATAGATACTAGCTTCTACCCACAACTTCACCTGTCCAGCATTAGTATTTTGATGAGCCTTTCCAAGGTTCTCCATACAAACGATCACGCCCTTTCCATCCCTTTAAGGATGATGATAACTATACTGTGTTCTTCCCAGGGTCTCAAACTACATCCATACCAAATTTTATCGAAATCGGTTCTGCGGTTTAAGCGTGAAAAGGTTACAGACAGACAGAGTTACTTTCGCATATTAAGTATGCATGGACTAATATTAATATTCTTATAATATGACACTCGTGTACTAGGTCTCGATAAAATGTTTTTACCCTACAGTTCTTATTAGGATAGTTAAAATGTCAGAAATCCAGTAGTTTTTTATCAGATAAGTGTCAATTAGCGTGGTCTCAAACTGCTTTACTGCATCAATTAATTAAATTCGTTTTGAAACATATTGTAATTCATTTCAATAGACGTAAAGGACCGTCGAATGTCAAGGATTTTAGTCCTTTTTTTGGGGAAGAATAATTGCTCTATATTACTTTATGTAAACGTCACCATTGTTTAAGGCTACTGCAGACAGAGGCGATGGGACAATGCAACAATGCAATGGCCAGACCGTTGCACCATCGCGGTCGCAACTGCAGAACTTTTCGGCCCCATCGTTCTGCGAGCACTTTGCCCTGATGCCCACTGCCACTTAAGTTTGGCAATTTATCGGGCTATGTCATCGTGCTTGCATGTGTGAAAAGGGATAACAAACTTAATAAATCAACTAAAATTATGTACAATCCCACCGCTCTATTCCCAAACCAGTGCAACTACTGAAAGCCAGAATCAACTGAGGCGACCACCAGAAAGCGCTGAGGCATTGAAGCTCGACGAAATCCTGGAAAATGAATTTAAGTGGATATTTAATGGATGGTAGGAAAATCAGAAAAGAACAATGGAGGAGTAGGAATGAACAACAAACAAGGCCAATAGGCACAATGGGTTGTTAACAACAGGGATAAGCCCAGTTGCCTAGCACCACGGATAAAAATTATCATTAACCCCAAATTATGAGCTGAAATGCTAAATGGATCCCAACATTATGAGCTGTTATATTTGATTCCAACAATAGGTATGAGAAAAACGCTGCCGGAGTCTATGTTTCCTAATATCTACAACCTGGGGGTCTTTAAATCAAGAGTGAACAGGTTACTTCTAGGCAAGCGTACTTCTTAGTCGACCACATCATCGCTTACCATCAGTTAAGATAGTGGTCAAACGCAAGCCTATCAATTGTAAAAAAAATAACTGCACTGCGACGTCTGCGACTGGAGGATTCAACAGGCACACTGAGAAAAAAAGGTTGCGTCTTTACAAATGGGCTACCAAAGCCTTGAGCGCATTTATCGGACTTAACTGTTGTCGGCACAGTACACCCTGTGTGCCGATACCTTTACTTTGCAACGTGCTCTAGCAAATCAAAGGCAAGGCGTCCTACGAGTATATAAGAAAATCCAACGTGAATCACAATTAATAATTAAACCGTTCTATTCTGTATTCGGACGTGTGTAAATCAGATCATCATGAACACGATAATTCTCCTAGTTTTGTTAGTGTGTACATTCGTGGTTGGTTACCAAGAGATATTTTCACGCAGTGTCGAGTCTTGTTACCTGTACCGAGATGTGACGCAAGATTACCGTACTTCTCTTTACGAGTTTACAATTCAGATGTTCAAGCACGTCGGCCCTCTCACTTTGTACAATTATGCGTTTTCTCCATTGTCAGTGTGGATTACACTCGCCACGATGGCTGAGGGAGCCGACTCATATACACAAAATCAGCTGTTTGGTCTGCTTAGACTCCCAAACGATCCTTGTGCACGTCTAAGATTCTACCAATTAGCTACAAGTCGATACCAGCCCGGGAATGATGTGGGCATCTTCTCAAAGCGTTCGCTTATCGTCAATCAAGGAGTGGGGGTCAATCCGTACTGGTATAACTTCGTCTCAAAGAACCGTCTCATCGACTTAGCGTCGACACCGCTCCGATACGACCCCCAGGGATCGCTTAACGCCATTAGACTTCTTTCTTCAGCATCGTTGGAGCATCTCGACTTGAGTGGCAACTCGGTTCTCGTTGACACGATGGACTATAACGGCCTGTGGGCCACGGCTTTCTCTGACGCGGTTATCCAACGCTCGCCATTCTACGATCCTTTCGGACAGGAAATTGGTGCCGTTGATTTAATGAGAGTGACGAAGCGCGCGAAGCTAGCCTACGTTTCAAGTATTAACGCGAAATTTCTGGAGCTTCCCGTCGGTGCTAATGATCGGTATCGCATGATCTTTTGTTTGGTCCTGGATACGAGTAGTATCGATGTCATAGTGAACGGTATCCAAAGCACTATAGTCCTGGAGATTCAGAGTAAATTACGGGAAAGTTATGTACCGGTGGAGATCGCCATTCCGCGGTACACGATGACATCTGAGATCGACGTCAGGAGCATATTGGAGAACATGGGAGTCACTCGTCTCTGGACGGATCCTGCTGCTACCAGGTAATAAACATTTCTTTACATTTAACATTGTATCTATGTTAAACTAGTTTATGCCAGTAGCTTCGTCCGCGTGGAATGTGTTTTCTTATTCCAAGGGAACATTATACCGGGATGAAAAGCATAGCTTTAAGCATTGTGATATTCCAGACTATGAACTATCTCTGTGCCAAATTTCATGATCCATTCAGCTGTTCTGGCGAGATTGAGTAACAAACATCCATCCATCAGTCCATCCAAAGTTTCGCATTTATATTATCAGTAATTAAGTCGGTTAAAAACTAAAGCATAAAGCCTAAAACTGTCAACAACAGGTACATATCGGACCCCGCAGCGCTTCCAAGCGGCTTCGTGCAGCGTTCCACCGTCACCTTGGACAACAGAGGCATCACCCCTGCCCCATACTTCTGGAACACTCCGTACAATGTCTCCACGGGACTCCACGACGCGGTCGGAAAGGACTTCATCGCCAATCGACCGTTTCTCTTCGGGCTGTTTGATACGGAAACCTACACGATCATATTGGCTTCAATTTATTCACAACCTACTTATAAGTATTAATTTTAAATGAGCATTGATTAAAGTTTTTATGTGTGCTAGTTTTTTTTTATTAGTTGCCGTCTCACAGTTATATCATACGATTTACTATCTGTATAACCGGTCTTTCCTGTGGAGACTTAACTATAGCCTCCAGCCAGATGCAAAAGGCTTAACCTGGAATAACTATGGAGTCGAACCTCGGTTCAGGGCATCGCTGGGGGGACAACAAATGCTGGATCATGATTAAGTGATTCTACCATCCGTTCGGCAAATACCTACGTGGAGAAGAACGGACAAGAAACTCCTTTTTAGGGTACCTCGAAAAGAAAAAACGGGGCCCTTATAGGATCACTTTGTTGTCCGTCCGTCCGTCTGTATGTCTGTCAAGACCCTTTTTCTCAGGTACGCGTAGATGTATCAAGCTGAAATTTATATCAAATACTTAAGTCTACTGTCCCTTAAAGCAGTGAAAAAATTCTAAGCCAACGCAATCAAAAGATACAGCCGTTTATGCCGCAAATTTCCGCCAATTTTCGACACTCGCAATGGATTCAAAACCTACCGGGTACTTCCCGTAATATCAGAATCTTGAAATTTGGTACGAAGCAACGTCTTATAGTACAGATAAAGGAAAAATTGCGAAAACCGTAAATTTTTAGTTACATCATAATACGAGTATAATAAAAATATTTTTAATAATTTTAAACTTACTACCCCTTTCCTCATGAACGCGTAGAGGTATTAAATTGAAATTCATATCAAATACTCAGGTCTATAATACCTTTAAGCTGAGCTTTGCACGGAACCCTCGGTGTGCGAGTCCGACTCACACTTGGCCGGTTTTTTTAGGTAGTATCTTAACTATAGCTCATCATTTCGCAGACTGGCTAAATTTATTGACAGGGTCAACGCGAGGGGCCTCGGCGGCGAGGACGGAACGAATGCGGTCGTTTTTCACTAATTGTATCTGGATCACTATCGGGAGGGTTCGTATTTATTTACGAACCCATTGACCGTCCTTGTAGACAAGACTATCTAGTTCCATAGTTATGCTTTCGTACCTCGAGAAGAGGACGCTGCATGAAGCGGGGGTGAGTATGCCTGCATCCCGGATCTCTGGATCCAGAGCTAAGCCTGGGGGTCATCCATATTGAGTACGCGCTGATTATGATTTCAGCAACGCTCAGATATGGCTTATGTCCGGTGGGGGCGACAGGGGGCGAGCACTTGGCGGTGGCGGTGGACGGAGCCACCTTGCGGCTTTGTGTGCCAGATATTTTTTTTACGTTATTGTATTGCTCGCGTATGGCTTCTCATACAGAGAAGGCAAAAACATTGATTACAATGCTTTCTCTGGTTGGCGATTTCAGACTTACATAAGTACAGCCTTATTGCGTAAATAATCCGGTAAGACAAAAGGCAAAGAGTATGAAAAATTGACCAATCACATAGACGGAAATCCACCTCGCGACTTTCATCCCGCATGTGATTGGTCGTTTTTTCATACTCTTTGCCCTTTGCCTTGCCGAATTCATTACGCAATAAGGCTGTAGGTTTTCTCACGATGTTTTCCTTCATCGTTGTCAGCTATGTCCAAGATAAACTTAGCAATTCGTATACAATAATAGTTAAAAGGTGCTACTAATAAAATACAGTCGAATTGAGACTTCTTTGAAGTCGGTTAACAAAAGGAACACGTTGTTCGAATTATTAAATAAATAATTATTTATTGCAGTTTTTGTGCAATCACAAAAACTAATAGGTGTCATATATATCGCTTACCTACCTTAACAACTCACTTCGTATTACAATCATTTATTTGTGTAATTAATTTATCAATTTAGTAAAACCAGTTTAAAGGCTGCATGTTTTTCGGTATCTGTGCTAAAACTAAACAAAAAGGTATCAAAATACCTTGTTTAATGTACCTACCTGTGCAGTTATTGTTTTTTTAAAATTTAAGTGTAGTACGTATTTATTCATCTATACTAATATACTAATACTAATATACTAATAATATTATAAAGAGGTAAAGTTTGTGGGTTTGTGAGTTTGTGACGTTGTAAGGGGTAATCTCTGGATCTACTGAACCGATTTTTAAAATTCTTTCAACTGTAGAAAGCTACATTATTCCTGAGTGTCATAAGCTATAATAAATTTTCAAAAAAAATAGAGATCCTTATGAAAATTGCAATAATGTAACCCAAGGTAGGAAAATGTTGCCTATAAAATTCATTCTTTGGCGTGCGCTGAGAAAACCATTAATGATAGATAAAATAGTAGGTAAGTAGGGTAGGCAGGGTAGGTAGGGTAGGCAGGCTAAGCAGGGTAAGCAGGGTAGGCAGGGTAGGCATGGTAGGCGGGGTTGGCCGGGTAGGCAGGATAGGCATGGTTGGCAGGGTAGGCAGAGTAGGCAGGGTAGTCAGCGTAGGCAGGGTTGGCAGGGTAGGCAGAGTAGGCAGGATAGGCAGGGTAGGCAGGATAGGCAGGGAAGGCAGGGTAGTCGCGGCAGGCAGGGTAGGCAGGGTAGGCAGGGAAGGCAGGGTAGGCAGGGTGGCAGGGTAAGCAGGGTAGGCAGGGTAGGCAGGGTAGGCTGGGTAGGCAGGGTAGGCAGGGTAGGCAGGGTAGGCATGGTAGGCAGGGTAGGCAGGGTAGGCAGGGTAGGCAGGGTAGGCAGGGTAGGCTGGGTAGGCAGGGTAGGCAGGTTAGACAGGGTTGGCAGGGTAGGCAGGGTAGGCAGGGTAGGCAGGGTAGGCAGGGTAGGCAGGGTAGGCAGGGTAGGCAGGGTAGGCAGGGTAGGCAGGGTAGGCAGGGTAGGCAGGGTAGGCAGGGTAGGCAGGGTAGGCAGGGTAGGCAGGGTAGGCAGGGTAGGCAGGGTAGCCAAGGTAAGCATAGTAGGCAGGGTAGGCAGGGAAGGCAGAGTAGGCATGGTAGGCAGGATAGGCAGGGAAGGCAGGGCAGGCAGGGTAGGCATGGTAGGCAGTGTTAGCAGTATAGGCAGGGTTGGCAGGATAGGCAGTGTTGGCAGGATAAGCAGGGAACGCAGGGTAGGTAGGGTAGGCAGGGAAGGCAGGGTAGGCAGGGTAGGCATGGCAGTCAGGGTTAGCAGGGTAGGCAGGGTTGGCAGGGAAGGCAGGATAGGCAGGGAAGGCAGGGTAGGCAGGGTAGGCATGGTAGGCAGGGTTGGCAGGGTACGCAGGGTGGGCAGGATAGGTAGGTAGATAGCCAGTTGACGGGAGCGAAGCCCCGGGCGTCAGCTAGTATATAATACATTGATAAACCTTTACGTTTACCTGCAACTTTGTCTGCGTAGTATTAATAGATACTTTGATGAGCCATTTTTCACCTGCTTTTGCTGTTATTAAGATGGACGTGGAAGCGACGGTTATTCAGCATGACACTAAGAACCTGAACGAAGCCTGTGTCTTTTGTTATATCCCTGACTTTCAGTACGAGCTGCCTGATATTAACTGTGTCATAGGCTGCTGAGAGGTCAACGAAAACAACACCTGTGATCTTTTTCGCCTCAAACCCGTCCTCAAAGAATTGCGTCAGTTTAAGCGTCTGGTTCCGGCATGATTTCCCTGGTCTGAATCCAGCTTGCTCAGGTATAAGGTCTGGTTCGATAACAGGTGTAAGGCGATTTAGTAGAAGCCTTTCAAATAGTTAGAACGTGTGGTATAGGAGGGAAATGGGTGGGTAACTTGTAGGGTATTTTGGGCATTTTCCTGGTTTTAGTAGAGCTATCACTTTAGCGCGTCTCCACAATTTAGGAATCTTATAGTCTACGAGGCACGAGTTGAAAAGTGATAGTATCCAGGATACAGCTACTGGTTCTAGGTGTTTTAATTGATCGACAGTTATATCATCGTAACGAGCAGCTTTGCCATTTTTTAAGTTTTGTATCCCATATATTATTTCTGACATTAACCTCAGTCAGCTTTTTTGATTTGAGTATCCGATGTGAAGGTTTCCCATTAAGGAGTAGTTGGTAGGCAACTTGATTGGCGGTCACTTGGCCTGGATTCGAAGCCTGTGGGGTGCTACCAGCTTATGGATCGTATTCCAGGCCTTTTAACTGTTATGCGTCATATCTATTTCAGTAAACAATTTCATCCATTTTTCCCTGCGGCTGTTACCCACTTCTCGCAAAAGTTCTACGCCAAGTTCCAGTGTGTTTTCGGAAAACGGGTCTGTCCTGTATGAGCCTATGTACTCAGCGAGTAGTGTGGCGGAATCCCTACCCAGGCCCAGGCCAGGCCTTTGTGGGATGTATTGGCGGGATACGGCCCACACAATATCAACAAACTTCTCATAGTTGTTTGGAACGGGATCTAATTTGAGTAGCCTGGAGTCAATACCATCGGAAAACTTCTGCCAATTGCCTTGGAAAAGTTGAAGCTTGGCCTGAAAGGCACAATTTGGGGTTTAACGGCTGATTCAACGCAGCACCCAATCGGCCTGTGTTGGGTTCTTGGTATAGGCTCGTGCACAGTTTTCCTGCAGATAGCACTAACTTTACCACTGGCAAAGATTAAATCAGGGTTGTAGCCGCGGCGCCATCGGCCACTGTTAAAGGAAGCTGGGAGTTTAGCATTGTGAATCAAGGTGAGGTTTTCTGCTTCTGCCCATTCTTCAACTGTATCACCATCCGAATTATTAGTGAGTGGGGCTACCCATGCGTTACTGTGGCTGTTGTAATAGGCCTGTCGTGGAAGTTGCTTGTGTATTTAAAATGGAACGGTTGATTTGGAGAATCAGAATCAGAATCATTTATTGCCAATAATGTAGGTATGCATATAAGATGGTAAAAATGATGAATGGTGATGGTGGAATGGTTGGATGGTAAGATGGTGGTGGATGGGATGGTGGTAATGGATGGTATGGAGGTTTGTATATAGAGGTAAATGTGCAGCTGCCTGTATTTATTTATTTAATACTTTAAGCACACAAATGTACAGAGGCGGACTTAATGCCTTAGGCATTTTCTACCAGTCAACCTACCTGTATCTACAGTAATAATTTCAATGGATTCAACAACCGAGGAGGCCGTGGACTGTACAGCAATATTTGGTCGGACGAAAACAGCGCTCCCGTATTTTGCATGTGGAATTTCTGCTGTAAGGATCATACCCAGTATCTGAGGCCTAAGTAGTTTACCGTCACGATGTATTTCTTGGACACATAGTATATCGCATCGTAGGTCCTGGCACAGATTTGCAAGAAACTGAGCCTTGTTGCTTGAAAATCCCTCTATATTAATAGAAATCACATTTAAAGCTGGTTCAGTTGTTGAGAAACTAGAGTTGGCTGGTGGAGTTGCCGTCGAGTTTGGCACTGGTAAGTGCCTTTGTGATTGGTTTTGAGTTTGAGTTTGTGTCATTGTGGTGAAAGGATTAGTCAGTTAGCTAACCCGGTAACGCAGGGTGTGTTACCGGGTGCTTGCTGTCCAGGGTGCGCCGGGCGTTTAGGATCGCAAGAGGATATGTTTAACGCCGCTCGGGGAGGCTCCATGCACCTTTCATTAATATCAACGTATTATTATTGTCCTTCCCTGGGTCTCATACTTCTCTTTATACTATCTAGTTCAGCGGTTTAACGCCTTGAGTGTCTAAAACGTGGACATGCGAGACACAATGTTTTTTTTTATTGTTGCGGTAACGGCACACAACCGGTTTAGAGTGCGCGCAAGATACGACAGGTGGCGTGCTTAATGTTGCCAGCATAACTGATATTTTTTCCATCTGACAACTCTGCGAAGAAAGGCCAAAACAAACTCAGAGGTCACAGTCTCTTAAAGTCCAGACATAATCTTGCTTAGATCATGTGAAGACCATGTAGATTGGTACCGGAAATGGTCTTTTGAGGAAAAAACCAGACATATATATTGAGTGGACCTGTCCAGTAACTGCACGCATTTGTCAATAACCGTGCAGCTCAACTCAGAATTTAAGGAGCTCGAACCATTCGACGAACAATACCAAAAAAACAAAATTCAGGCTGTAAAAATATATAATAAATTGGAGCAGCTCAATCCCAAGCCTTTTGTCCTCAACGTAATCTTTAACGGTATAAAACGCTTTCTGGAAATAAAAGGTTACAGACAGATAGAAAGACAGACTTACATTCGCATCAATTTATAACATTACTAGCTGCTGACAGTGGCTCCACCTGCGTGAAATTAGAACTTCTGCCAATTCTTAATCTATACTAATATTATAAAGAGGTAAAGTTTGTGAGTTTGTGTGTTTGTGAGTTTGTGTCGTTGTAAGGGGTAATCTCTGGATCTACTGAACCGATTTTGAAAATTCTTTCACCAGTAGAAAGCTACATTATTCCTGAGTGTCATAGGTTATTATATATTTAAAAAAAATAGAGATCCTAATGAAAATTGCAATAATGTAACCCAAGGTAGCAAAATGTTGCCCATAAAATTCATTCTTTGGCGTGCGCTGAGAAAACTATTCATGATAGATAAAAATTAGTAGGTAGGTAGGTAGGGTACGGTAGGGTAGGTAGGGTAGGCAGGGTAGGCAAGGTAGGCAGGGTAGGCAGGGTAGGCTGGGTAGGTAGGTAGGTAGCCAGATGACGGGAGCGAAGCCCCGGGGGTCAGCTAGTATCTTTATAAATTAAATTCTGATGCATACGCTATATTTATATAAAGTTTCATCAAAATACGTTCAGTAGTTTTAGCGAGAAAGAGTAGGTAACAAACATCCATACAACCTCACAAACTATCACGTTCATAATAGTAGCAAAATATTAGTATAATAGTAGTACAATATTAGTATAATAGTAGCAAAATATTAGTATAATAGTAGCAAATATTAGTATAATAGCAGCAAAATATTAGAATAATTGTAGCAAAATATTTGTATAATAGTACTAAAATATTTGTATAATAGTAGCAAAATATTAGTATAATAGTAGCAAATATTAGTATAATAGCAGCAAAATATTAGAATAATTGTAGCAAAATATTAGTATAATAGTAGCAAAATATTAGTATAATAGTAGCAAAATATTAGTATAATAGTGTAAGGTAGAATTTTTGTCTTACTCACCGACCAATCCAGCAGTAGGTAATTGGCATGAGACTGAATAGGGATGGTTACGAAAGATGCTTTAATGCTTTTAATACTTTATACCTGTACGTAGTATAGTGCTTTTCTGGGTGCATGGCCCTCACATATATGAATTTATTAATGTATATACTTATGTAAATAATGTAAGACATATTTTTTTTTAATAGTCGGTTTGGTTTGATGTGCATACTTCTCCATAACAAGCTACTTTTCTGAATGCACGGTAGAATCAACTTTTATTACTTGTAAATTTTAATTTTAATTTGTTTATGACGTTCAAACGTGCCGCTTTTTGGCCTAGTTGAATAAATATATTTGACTTTGATGTTGATGGAAGTAAAAATCACACAGTTGGTCAACTAGTTTAATATTCACAAATACAGCCCATCACTGAAGTTTCTTGATTATTATTAAATAAGCACAACTTACATTAAATGGGATACATTTATCCTTAGTATTCAACACTGGAGATAGGCTATGTCAAACAGCATCGCTCAGGATGTGCAGCTGTGCCCAAACATCGTGGAAATCAAGATGCCATATGTATTCGGAATTTGCTACTGAAGTTGCAGGATGTAGATTTTATGCTTAGTTGATCATGTTTAATGTTTATTAATTAAATTATTCTAAGGAGCCCCATGAAGAAAAAATCATGATAAGCTTTACAACGCACATGTTTCACATGAGTGGGTTTTTAGTTAAATCAAACTAATACTTACAGCACCTACTGAACCATTGATTCTCTAGAATATTTCATCCTTACGCTAACCACCTTTGATCCTCGTGTCATCATCAGGATTTGCTAAGTTTTCTTTGGGTTATCACAAATTAGATGCTACCGATCTTAGGTGAACAATCCAAAAAGAAATGTCATCCTTGCAAACCATATACATTGAGCAATCATAGATTAGTAGATGCATTATATCCATGATTTGCTTTATGTAATCAATTCTGAACGGATGGCCGATGGGGCAGAAAGGTTCTGGAGTGGCGACCGCAAACCGGAAGACGTTGCGTTGGAAGGCCTCCCACCAGGTGGACCGATGACCTGTTGAAGGTTGCGGGGGTCCGCTGGTTGCGAGACGCACGGGACCGGTCAAAGTGGCGACGCTTGGGGAATGCCTATGTCCAGCAGTGGACGTCTTTCGGCTGATATGATGATGAACCAATTCTGGACGCTTACACAGGAGGCTGTGAGCCTCCTGTGTAAGCGCTGTGTGTGTGCTTCGAGTTGCACAAAGACCCATGGAGCGTTCCATGCTTGGCATACGGCTGATAGACCGGGTTCTAAACGTTGAGATCCGAAGACGTATGAAGGTTTCCGACGTCGGAAAACGAATTTCAATTGAACTGAAATGGAGCTGGGCAGGACACCTGGCAAGGCGCGGTGATGATAGGTGGAGTAAGGTGGTGACTGAATGGCGTCCAAGAACTGGCAGAAGAAGTATTGGTCGTCCAGCGGCGAAATGGGCAGATTGCATTGTTGCCATTGCGGGTAGAACCTGGATGAGGTTGGCACAGGAACGTGGTGATTGTTACAAGAGAGAGGCCTATGCTCAGCAGTGGGCGAAGTCGTGCTGTGGATGATGATGATGATGAACCAATTCTAATATAAGATTTGATCTTTTTGTTTCTAAATTGAATTGTATGTTTATTGTATTAATTATTACCCACAATTCATTTATATCTTTAAAACAATTTATTTAGTTTTATCAGACACTAACGCCATCTCACCGAAGATAGGTAAAATAGTGACACACCTAAATGATTCTCATCTTTGGCCCCAGATGTCGCTAATGACCTCAAAATCAAGTGAAACGTTTTATGATCGTTACAATAGTAGCAAAATATTAGTATAATAGTAGCAAAACATTAGTATAATAGTAGTAAAATATTAGTATGGAAGGATTTGGATTAGTGTATGTGTTTGTATGTTTGTTACTTATTCACGTACAAACGGCTAGACGGATCTGGATGAAATTTGGCACAGAGATAGATTATAGAATAGCACATAGGATACTTTTTATCCCGGGAATATGTTCCCTCAGGATAATTTTCGACTTTCACGCGGGCGAAGCCGCTTGCAGAAGCTAGTTTACACACGTCTACTAGGTCTCAATAAAGTGTTGTTACTCCGCAGTGTTTTATTAGGATACTCAAAATGTCAGATACCCACCAGTTTTTATCGGATAAGTGTAAATTAGCAAGGGTTTAAATTGATTTACAACATCAATTAATTCAATTCGTTTTGCAAAACATTGTAATTAATTTCAATAGACGTAAACAAGACCATTGAATGTCATGGATTTTAGTCCTCTTTTTGGATAGTTAGGCTTTATTGAATAAATGTTTTTAGTATTCAAATGTCACCATCGTTCAGGGCTCCTGCAGACAGGCGATGGGACGATGCAACAATCCTTTCATAAAGAAAGTTGTCTAGGGATATAATCATTGTACCGTGTACACGTGTACACGATACCATCCCTAGACAACATTCTACATGATCGTGTTCGCATTGTCGCATCGCACTTGTCTTTGGCAGCAATAACAGTCTTAATTTAAAACTAGCTGTATCCGTGGCTTTGCTCCCGTCAATTGCCTACCTAGACCTAGTTTCCTTACTCACCTTGCTACTTGCCCTACCTACCAATATTTTTGTAGTGTCTTTCTTCCGCGGAGAATCTTTACACCATCATTCAGAAAATTATGTTAAATGCACAACGCCATCTATCGAATATGGAGTTCAAATGTACGAGTATCTGAATTAAGTATTACTTCAAGTTATACACAATTTTATATGTATAAAAGTTCTCTACATTGGTTTCGTACATTTTACGTGTTGCGTGCATAACTAAACAGATAAACAAAAAATTATGTCTGTTGGTTATCCTTTAACACCCTGGCTATTTTTTTTGTATATTTTCGATGTACAAAGACGACTTTTCTACAGATTTATTATATGTATTGATTTATTTATTTATTTATTTATTTATTTAAGTGTAGATGTATAACTTTACAGGTCACCTAACCTAAGGCGTTATACAAAAAAAAGAAGAAAAAAAAACACAAACGAAACATAAGAATTAGGCAAAATTAAATATTACTATATACAAATAAAAATAATTAAAACGAAACACGATATATCAAAAAAAGAATAAAAGAAAATCCAAAAAAAAAAATAAGAATTAATAACAGAAAAAGTAACAAAAGTAAAAACAAAAAAAAAAAAAATTACAAAGAATACATAATTATACAATTATCCACTGATCTAACTTTCATCCATCTTCTCACAAAAACTTAAACATTCACGACACACATCTATCCATCTACCAGCAAACAGGTCACATTCCGGTGCTGATGTCAGAAGGGCATTTAGCATTGTGAGCGCCCGAACTATAGGCGAGTTAGCTCGGGATACCGTACGTGCAGAAGGTACGGCCAAAAGCCGGTGACTTCGTGGTCTCAGCTGTTGTTTAGGCACCATAGGAACAAACAGCCTCAACAACTGCGCCACGAGCTCCTGGCAATCGGACTCTCCCCGCATAATACGGCAGGCTGAGATAAGCAAGAAGTACTTACGCCTTACTTCGAGAGAATTAAAATTTAAAACACCAAGTAGAAATTTGGTAGGGTATAGGAAGGGGTAATATCCGAAGAGTTTTTTATAAAGAAAACGAAGAAAGGCTTTTTGGATTTTTTCCAGAAGTAAGGCGTAGGTACTCTCATACGGGTTCCAGATCACTGCTGCTGATTCGAGTTTACTCCTGACTAAGGCCATGTATACAAGTTTAATGGCATGTGGATTGGTAAACTCGCGCATATTTCTAAGGACAAATCCTAGTCTTCGATATGACTCAGCAGCAAGTGTCCTCATATGCTCATGAAAGGTGAGCTTCGTGTCGAACAGAACTCCGAGATCCTTTACAGAATTAACGCGGGCTATCAGATCACCGCCTAAAAAGTACTCTTCATGCCAGGGATTACGCAAGCGACTGAAGGTCATAACGCTGCATTTAGCAATATTGAAGAGTAACTTATTATTCATGCTCCACTGATAGACCGCGTCAATGTCACCCTGCAGAGTAGATGAGTCTGCCACTTTTTCCAAGCCAAATATTAACTTAACATCATCAGCATACAGTAAACATTTGGCATGTTTGAGGACCTTCTCAAGGTCATTGACCATAATGATAAATAGCAAGGGACCCAATATGGAACCCTGACTTACTCCAGATCGAGTATGATATGGTGCGGACTCAAAGCAACCGTGTCGAACATATTGCTGACGATCTCGTAAGTAACTTGCGAAGAATTTAAGTAACTTCGGAGAAAAGCCTAAGTTATTGAGCTTGGTGAGCAATACGTCGTTATCTACCCGGTCAAATGCTTTTTTGAAATCAAAATATACAACATCAACCTGTATGCCTTTATCTAAGTGCTGCGATATAAGATCCACCAGCGTTAGAAGATTCGTATTAACAGAGCGGTTAAATCGAAAACCATGTTGGGAATCGCAAAGAAATGGTTGTATCTGGAAACTAATAAGCCTGTGTAATATTGCTTCAAACAGTTTTGGGAATGCAGAGAGAATAGCTATGGGTCGAAAATTTTCTACGTCAGAAGTTACATTAGATTTAGGTATAGGTTGGACTCGCGATATCTTCCAACGCTGTGGATACTTTCCGGTAGATAATGCCAGATTCAATATATGCAGTACAGGTGATATTATATGATCTTTACATCCTTTAATGATGTATGCGGGAATGTTATCTGGTCCTACGGCAGAGTTAGGTTTGAGTTTATCTATAGCTGTTTCTACATCACTCGATTTAATTGCATCAATATGTACAAAGTTAGCATGTTTTTTCTGATTGTTACAGTCTGTTTTATAATCTAAAAGAGGGGCGTCGGGTAAAAAAACACTGGAAAAAAAATCGGAAAAAGCATGTGCAGCGTTACTGCCAGCATATTCTTTTCCATTATAATTCACCCTGGGCTCAAAGCCACCTCTGGCTTTGAAGCTGTGTATATGTTGCCAGAAGACACGAGGATCACGCTTAAGTTTGGTTTGAATATGCTTGATGTATTCATCATATGCGGCCGACATTTTTTTTTTAACACTTGCCCTAAGCAAGGAGAAATTGTGATAATCGGCATGGTTTTTAGTTGATTTCCATTTACGATGCAGATTAGATTTACGTTTAATGTCACTTATTAGTTCAGCTGTGAACCAAACCGGGTAGCGTCTACATGGCTTCTTAGGCCTGTGTTTTTTTTTTTTTTTTTTTTTTTTTTTTTTTTTTTTTTTTTTTGATAGGCTTGTTATTTGACCGAAGTTATCGACACAGCCCGAAGAATTGCGAAACTTAAGTGGCAGTGGGCAAGGCACATTGCTCGCAGAACGGATGGCCGATCGGGCCAAAAAGTTCTGAAATGGCGACCGCGAACCGAAAGACGATGAGTTGGAAGGCCTCCCACTACATGAACCGATGACCTGGTTAAGGTTGTGAGAATGCACTGGATGTGAGACGCACGGGACGGGTCCATGTGGCGAGGCCTGGGAGAGAGCTATGTCCAGCAGTGGACGTCTTTCGGCAGAAATTATGATGATGAATGATTAATAGGCTTGCCCTTGACTATAATGTCCCCTGATTGTATGCGATGATGTGATCGACGGTGAAGCACGCTTATGTAGAAGTAACCTATTCGCTCTTGACCTAAAGACCTTGTTGATAGATATAAGAAAACAAGACTCCAGATGAATTCCACTCCTTAGCTGTAATGCAATGTGTTCTAGTGCGCTGGTGATGGGGGTACAGAGGAGGGTCCGGTGACGGACAGCCGCGGCGGGTTCACGGTTAGTGCTAACGCGTGCCCGTGTTCCAGAATTAAGCGGCACATGAGGACAACGTGGAGTTTTAGTGGGTTGGAGTCCCACATAATTGCATTATCTCTCCGTGCTAGTGTAGTATGCATAAGCAAATCTCGACGCGCATTGCTGGCGTATCGCCGGCGCCGTACGTCTTGTAGTCCGATGATGGAACGGAATATTCATTCTTGTAGAAGCTACTTCACAAAGCGGTTTTTGAACGGCGTTGTTTATTGAAAGGTTGCCCGTCGCTTCATCAATTTTCATTGGAAAGTTTTATAGATTGGTTTGGTTTTATTACTAGCTTTTCCCCGTGGCTTCACTTCCGTGGCGCACCCCACAGGACCCGTTTTCGTCGGAATTAAAAAATAGCCTTTGTCACTCAACGATAATGTGGCTTCCTACTGGTGAAAGAATTTAAAAAATTGGTTAAATAGTTTTTGAGTTTATCCATTACAAAAAAAATTACAAACCATCAAATCTTTCCTCTTTATAATATTATATTATACTATTATTTTACTGTGACAATCTCGGGACCCCAGGGCCCCGGTCCTTTGAAAGGCGAGCGAGGGGCCGACGCCAACTCGCAGAGGCCTTGTTAGAAATGTGACACCAGCCGACGATTATCCCAGTAAGCACTGCGCAAGTGCACCCAAGGGCATGGGTTTGGTAGGTTTAGTAAAAAAAAAGAAAAGAAAGAAAAATATTTATTTGTGACTCGCACAGGAGACATGAGATAAGCAAAACACAAACAATAATAAAAAATTAAAATAAATAACCCCGTGCGAGACCAAAAAGGCTCCTATCTCAGCATGTGCAACTATATTAAAAAGAAAATAACGCTGCGTTGATATTCTGATAGGACCCACTGTTGATGCCACGGACACATTTACGGAAACTGAACATACAATATTTAAAGCAATAAAATAGAATAAGATCGATTGCCTAAAATTATAGGAGGACTACTGGCCCCTGCCAGACCACTGTTGAACTACAACGGCTATAATATGGCAGGGGGTGACTGGCACTTTCAATTAATGGGCTGCTATAAAGGGTCGCTTGCACTTTAGTAACGAAGCGCCAAGGGGGAAAAATATCCGGAGGTGTATACCACGGCTATCAGGACAATCCCGGAGGTACGGTCAAGATCTCTACCAGCATCCTACTGGGTTAGCTTCCTTCTTCCGAGCACGTTTGCTCTTGTGAATCTCCACTCAAGCCATCCAATTGAGGCAAAAGAGAGGTGAGAGCTCTGTACCCCGTCAGTGTTCACTCCGACTGGCCAATAAAGGCAAGCCGGAAATGAGGGACAACAATTCTGCCCGGAGATCAGGTCCGTGGGTTCGCCACTGCCCACCAGCTTGCCACAAAGCTACCCTGCGGATTGTATCTCTCATATTCTGGCCCCTCACCTTAGGCATGTTGAGGCAAAGTAAAATTTACCGGGCACAGACATATATAGGGATCATTGAAGCGCGCAAGCCCCACCACGACGCCCCATACACAAATGGGTTACCAAAACCTTGAGCACATTAATTGGGTTTACCTGTCGCCGGCACAATGCACCCTGTGTGCCGATGCCATTATCTCGCAACCTTTACAGCGCTCTCTCAAAGGCAAGGCGACCTATATAAGAAAATCCAAAGTGAATCACAACTAATAATAAAACCGTTATATTTTGTATTCGGACGTGTCTACATCAGTTCATCATGAAGACGATAATTCTCCTAGTTTTGTTAGTGTCTACATTCGTTGTTGGTGATCAGGAAATATTTACACGTAATTTCGAGTCTTGTCAACTGTACCGAGATGTGACACAAGAATACCGTGTTGCTCTTTACGAGTTTGCAACTCAGACGTACAAGCACATCGGCCCTCTCAGTTTGTATAATTTTGTCTTTTCTCCTCTGTCAGTGTGGATAATTCTCGCCGCGATCGCCGAGGGAGCCGACCCATACACGCAAAATCAGCTTTTTGGGCTTCTTAGACTCTCAAACGATCCTTGTGCACGTCTAAGATTCTACCAATTAGCTACAAGTCGATACCAGATAGGGAATGATGTGAGCATCTTGTCAAAGCGTTCGCTTGTCGTCAATCAAGGAGTGGCGGTCAATCCGTACTGGTATAACTTCGTCTTGAAGAACCGTCTCATCGACTTAGCGTCGACACCGCTCCAATACGACCCCCAGAGATCACTTAACGCTATTAAACTTCTTTCTTCAGCATCGTTGGAGCATCTCGACTTGGGAGGCAACTCGGTTCTCGTTGATACGATGGACTATAATGGACTGTGGGCCACGGCTTTCTCCGACGCGGTTATCCAACGCTCGCCGTTCTACGATCCTTTCGGACGGAAAATCGGTGCCGTTGATTTAATGACAGTGACCAAGCGCGCGAAGCTAGCCTACGTTTCAAGTCTTAACGCGAAATTTCTGGAGCTTCCCGTCGGTGCTGATGATCGGTATCGCATGATCTTTTGTTTGGTCCTGGATACGAGTAGTCTCGGTGAGATAGTTAGTGCCATCCAAAGTACGATACTGTTAGAGTTTCAGAGTAAATCCCGAGAGAGTTATGTACCGGTGGAGATCGCCATTCCGCGGTACACGATGTCTTCTCAAATTGACGTCAGGAGTTTATTAGAGATATTGGGAGTCACTCGTCTTTGGACGGATCCTGCAGCTACCAGGTAATTCATATTTCTTCCATATTATACCATATAAACTATATCCATCCTTACTATCCATACTAAATATTATAAATGCAAGGTAAACTATGTCTGTCTCTCGCCTTTATGTCATTGTTCTACATCTGACTGCGAATATGTACAATCTGCACATCATATCTTATAGGAGTGTATTCTTTGGCAGAATGAACACAGTATGGTGTTAGATAATGTACAGGCTGAATCTGGAATTTTTTATAATACGGATCTTGTGGCAACTAACAAATTGCCGTGCGTTCAAGCGGTTTTCGCATACCTATTATTGAAATCAAATATAAAGCTCACAATGTTAGGACTCATTAATATTAATGATAATTTTTATCCGTGGTGTTAGGCAACTGGGCTTAACCCAGTTGTAAACGACCCTTTGTTCCTATTGGCTTTTTTTGTTCTGTCTCCTGCTTGTTATGGAGGGAAGTGGAAATTATGTTTGTTACTCCTCCTTTATTCTTTTCTGATTAATTTCGTTGCGGGATCCAAGACAGCTAAATTCATTCTCTAGGACTTCGTCGAGATTCATTGCCTCGGCGCTATTCTGGTGGTCGCCACTGTTGATTCTTACTCTCAGGAGTTGCAGTGGTTTGGGAATAGCGTGGTGGGATTTCTGTATGTCTGTTACCTTTTCACGCTTAAAGCTTAACGCGATTTAGATGAAATTTGATATGGAGATAGTTTGCGTCTCTGGAAAGAACACAACATAGTTTTTATCCCGGAAATCATCCATAAATAGGTGGAAAAGGGTGTGTAACAGCAGTGACTACTACTCAAAAAAACTTAAAAAGTCGGTGTCGCAAAATGATTAGAGTTGCCACAGACAATGAGTTCTGAAACGAGAGTTATTTTTAAAATTTTGCTTTGGAAGTCAGTTTATTTTTTTGTGCAAAGTTTTTACTTTTCTCTTTTTAGTTTTGGTACACCATCACTAAAAAGTGAGCAAGTTCTATATTAAGCTACATAAAGGTTCGAAAAAATACCTACCCATAATACCTCAATTTACACATTCCTTCTGTTTGTCGTTAAAGAGTTTGGTTGTATATTCCATATCTTGAAAAGTGCACATATGTTTAGAAGCCCACATAGAGTAACTTAAATTAACATTACATTAGTAACATTTTTGCAGGCCAAACGAAATATCCCTACTCCTGCAGCTAAATCCGCATACGCTACGCATTCTCATGTATACAATCAAGTTATTAACAAGTGCGACATAAAAAATCTCACTCTGAAATAGGCAAAAATTTGAATAACTTCCTGGCTCCTGAACCTATCATATTACGAAGCTGAAAAATAAATTACCGTGGCAAAATAAAGTTAAAACAAATCACACTCACATTCAAACCCACATTCATATTCACAATCACAATTACATCCGCAGTCACATAATTTATACTCGCATTCATACTTAAGTATCGTCAAAAATTTAAATGCTGTTTTGTTAGTACTCTTACTAACAAAATAGCATTGAAACTTTTGTCAATAATGTTATTGTATCAGGGAACTTTATAATTCTTTACTACTTTTGTTTTCTTTTTTATTTTGTTTTTTTGAATTTGATTGCTTTATTTTGTTTGATATTAATTTACTTTTCTCTGAAACCGAACATTTGTCAAAAATCTTTTAAATGTTTACCCTCAAAATTGGTTCCCAAGATACAGGCTTGCCTAGTTTGGGGCCAATGTAAAAAATCTGTATAATACTGATCCTTATTAAATAAATTTGAATTTGATTTGTATTTGAAAATTATGTGAATATTGTGCATTTTCAACATATATATCCATACACACGTGATAACCTCCTTGTTTTGAAGTCGGTTAATAAAGGCCAAAACTGCCAACAACAGGTACATATCGGACCCCGCAGCGCTTCCAAGCGGCTTCGTGCAGCGTTCTACCATCACCTTGGACAACAGAGGCACCAGCCCTGCCCCTTACTTCCTGGAGACTCCGTACAACGTCTCCACGGGACTGGACGAAGCCGTGGGAAAGGACTTTATCGCCAACCGACCGTTTCTCTTCGGATTGGTCGACGCGGAGACTTACACGGTTATAATGGCTTCGCTTTATTCACAACCTACTTATAAGTATTAGTTTTAAAGTTTTGATTAAAGTTTTTTTGTATGCCGAGGATTTTTTTTTATTGGTTGGTTCGCATTGAACCACTATCTATCTTTTATGTGGTCGACGTTGAACTGTCTAACCTGTTCACTCGTGACTTAAAAGAGTCCCAGGTTGTAGCTATCAGGAAATATATTCTGGCAGGGAATGCCACTCCTTAGCTGTACGCACAATTAAAGTATTCCAAAAATGTTTAGTACGTATGGGTAGGACTTCTACCATGTGCCGATACCGCATCCGAACGTCTTGAATCCGTTGATGGAACGGGGCCTACATACGCTTTAGTGCCGTAAAACGGTGACTTTCTAAAGCATACTCCTCAGTAACGGCTAGGTTAAAAGGTTTGAAAAAATATACATATTTATTATTGATTCATGTACATAATTTTGAACACAAGGTTTTTTCGTATAACTAATAGTTTTGCTTTAAAAAAATAATTAACCTCACGATATTTTTTCGCAACTTTTCGAAACTCCTCCAAAACGACTTGGATGTTTAAATATATTTTTATACAGAAAAATTGATGGCTGGCATTTCTTCATACATGGCATAGCATATGTAAATCAAATAATATTTTGCAAACAAAACTGTTCAAAAGGAGGTTCAGTTTTGATATTTTGGCATCGAGCGGGCGCACGGCCAGTACTGCGTTACATTGGGGCGTATATATCACCTTAGGTCGACTGCACGAAAACTAACCGATAAAAAACCCAAAGGCTGGCAACTTATTTTTATTAACAAATGGAGTTCTCGAGATGCATTTTTTGTCTTCGTACAGAATGAACAGCAATTTTCATTCCAAAGCTTTTTTGATTTTGAATTCAACTATACCTAATTGCAATAACAATTATAAGAAAGTGCTTGCGTTAGGATAAACATCATCATCATCAGCCTATTAATGTTCCCACTGCTGGGACACAGGCCCCCTCTCTGTGAGAGGGGATGGGACTAATCCACCACGCGGGCCCAGTGAGGGTTGGTGGATGTCACATGTCTTCGATTTTTTTGTTCTAAGACATGCCGGTTACCTCACGATGTATTCCTTCATCGTTTTAAGAGCAGTGGTGATGAAATAATTTACACAAAGTATAGTAGTGCCTGCCTGGGTTCGAACCCAAGACCCGCAACTTGTAAGTCGCGGCCGATATCACTGTGCCACAACTGCTCTCTTGTTAGGTTATATTTGTTAGCAAATAAAAAAGTAAATAACGGTACAATCGGCCAAAGCTATATCTGATCACCGTAAGGACTATTTTAGCTAGCAGGGCTCGCCCGCAAAATTAAGGCCGTCATACTCATCAACCAATAGTATCGCAGCATCGGGTGACTGTTTCTCTAGTACCTGTCAGCCCCTTGTTTATGTTATAAAAAAAAACATGTCATTTGGCTATGGTCGACGCAAAAAGGTCGGACGCAGCTGTGATCATCTTGTGCACGGGATTTTGTTTTCAAAGTGATCAGATGTAGCATTGGCCCATAGTACCTACGAGTACGTACGAGTAGGTGCATTTAAGTTTTGTTCTACTTAACAAACATAAAACTTCATATAACTGAAGTGGGATTGGGTAGGCCATGTCGGTAGAATGCAAGACGGCTGTGGGACTCCAGTCTTGCACAAAGAGTTTGATCGCTATCTAATCGACCAAATCGGCCAATCACACAAGACGGAAATCCACATCGCGTCATTCATCTCGCATATGACTGGTAGATTGGATAACGGTCAAATTCTTTGCGCACTTACGCAATACGGCTGCTAATACAGCTGGACCTGTTGCGGCAGACCGAGGAAAAGATAGGGGGCGCCTTGGATAACTTCCTTCTTTCGTTCGAAAGTGCCGCTTTTTTATTTATTAGGCCTAAGCGAAATGAAGCACAACACTGAGAGGGAACGGGGGGTCTTTGTCCAGGAGTGGGACAGACTAATAACAAAAATAAATCTTAACAAAAACTTTTGTGGCCATTAATGTATTTTTTAAGGGTTACTTAAAATGGTTTGCATTTGATATTTTACTTCTCAATTAAAGTATCAACGTATAACCGTCAGGTCATCATCATCATATCAACCGAAAGACGTCCACCGCTGGACCTAGGCCTCCCCCAAGCGTCGCCACATTCACCGGTCCTGTGCATCCCCGCAACCTTCACCAGGTCGTTGTTTCACCTAGTGAAAGGCCTTCCAACGCAACGTCTTCCTTTTGTGCCCCATCGGCCATCCGTTCTGCGAGCAAGGTGCCCTGCGCACTGCCATTAAAGTTTGGCAATTCTTCGGGCTGTGTCGGTAATTCTGGTTCTCTTGCGGATCTCTACGTTTACCAGAGATTATCAGTGATGACATATGGCTCTGAGACGTGGTCACTCACAATGAGCCTCATCAGAAAACTTACAGTCACCTAAAGGGCAATGGAGAGGGCTATGCTCGGAGTATCCTTGCGTGACCGTCAGGTGTTTAGAAATAAATAACTAATCAGTCCTCCTTAGTGAGTTGATCTCTCTGTGACCTTTTAAAATGGACTAAGTAATTAAGTTTTTAATCGAATCTCGACCGACTGACATAAATTAGAGTAACATTCGTTTTATTTTACCTAGATAATTGAATTTATCTAAATTACATCAGTTTTAGGGTTCTGTACCTCAAAAGATAAAAAAGGAACCCTTATAAGACCACTCTCTTGTCCATCTGTCCGTGTGTCACCACCGATTTTCTCAGGAAAGGGTGGACCTAGCAAGTTGAAATTTATACCAGATACTGAAGTCTATATTCCCTGTTAGGTGTATAAAAATCAAAGTCCTGGGTCAACACGAAAAAAGATATGTGCATATTTTGATTTTCGCGAAAACTTGTAAGTAACAAAATTAACCTTAATTTTCATCTTTTTTATTTTTCGAAATTTTTCCTTTTCTTGTGCTGTTAGATCTTGCTTTTAACCAAAATTGACCATTCTAGGTCAACCGGAAGTACCCTATAGGTTATGGGTCGAAAACCTATATGGTACTTCCGTTTTACCTCACAAATCACGAAATTTGGTCAAAAGTAAGGTCTTACAGAACAAATAAGGTAAAAATTGCAAAAAATTAAAAAGTTGAAAATCAAGGCAAATTTTGGTACTCACAAGTTTTCGCAAAAATCTCAATTTGCCATATCTTCAAAATTGAATTTTATTATGGCGGTATATTGGGTAGGTACAAAACCCTTGGCGCACGAGTTAGACTCGCATTTGACCGGTTTTTATTATGTATCATTGCGATATCGTGTTGACCTTGACAGACCAGTTGCTTGGATACCAACTGGTGACCACTGTATTCATGATATTATTGTCCGGATAGCTATACATCGAGCAGTTTTTTTCGTTTCCATTATAAGATTGAAATATTGGGGGTCTTAAGGTCTTTTAAATCAGACAACCAAATCAAGCGAACGTATTTTATCAATGTATAAAAGGAATATATTTTAACCGACTTAAAAAAATGGAGGAGGTTCTCAATTCGTCGAAATGATTTTTTAATTTTTTTTTTCATTCCCCGATTACTCAAAGACTCCTAGACCGATTTGGAAAATTCTTTGTTTTGTTTGAAAGGGATATTGCTCAGGTGGTCCCATGGTTATCAGATCAGGACCTAATGATGGGAACTTGGAGAAATCGAGGGATCTCCTCAAATGTTACAGGCATACACATAGAGAACTAAAACGATATTTTCATGAATAATGCAATCATTTGAAATCAGAAAGTATAATTTGGTGAAGTGGAACTGATGAAGAAGACCATAGATGGCCACTGGAACTGCAGTTTGCGGTTTGGTACGGAAACCTAAATGTGCGAAGTCTGACACGCACTTGACGTTTTTTAAATAAAACAATACTACGATTACATCTAAACGTTATGTATTTTCTGTAATACTACAAAGTTACAATGATTTTTAGGGGACAAGTTTAGATAAAAATTGGATATTTTACCAAGTGTGTTAACTACCAGTAGTGCTATTCTGTAAACAGCTCGCCGTGAAAACTTAAGGTGATCCCTCGCTTGGAGCATTCGCCTGTAATGTAGCGTTAGAGAACCGAGCATTACAGTGCGCAACCTGAAATGTTACATATTCGAGCATTACTTTGGTGAGGGAAGAGAACCGAGCATTACAGTGCGCAACTTGATGATACAATGTGTAATATTTTGAAACGACTTGTAACATCAACGACCGCTTCGTCTGACATTGTGGAATCAACTAAATGTTAAAAATCGAATCTAATGTTATATTACAGGCGAATGCACGTTAGTCAGGAAAGCAGTATTGTAATGTAATGCTCAAAATACAGGCGAACTCTCTAGATGAGGGAGCAGGTGAGGTGAAATGAACATGAAGTGAGCTACCAATCAAGGTCACCCAAGGGCCAAGCTAACAGCGCTAAATAGGCACAGTGAGATGTTTTGCAGGACGGACCAGTAAAATTTAGATGAATAGGTATTAGGTTGAAGGAAGAGAACCGAGCATTATAATGCGCAATTTGATGATTCAATGTGCTAAATTTTGATACGATTTGTAACATCAACGACCGTTTCGTCTGACATTGTGGAATCAACTAATTGAAAATGAAATTACTGGCGAATGCTCGTTAGTCTGGGGAATGCTCGTTTTGAGGATTACATTACAATAGGCAGTATTGTAATGTAATCCTCAAAACGAGTATTGCGAATGCTCGTTTTGAAAAACTCGTTGTTTCCTCAAAATCGAATCTCAAATGTTACATTACAGGCGAAAGCACGTTAGGTGAAGTGAACATGTAGTGAACTACCAATCTAGGTCACCCAACCTAACTTCACTAAGTATTCACGGTGATATGTTTACAGAATGGACCAGCTGTTACATGTAGCTGAATACCCTTAAGTAGCCAGAGAAATTCATATCTTTTTTTAATATCATTGGCTGTTAATGATAAGATTATGATTACCTAAAAATATGACGATGATCTTAATGATAAATACGTATTTTTACAGTCGCGAATCTTAACACGAACTATTGAAAATGAGATCAAATTGAGATTAAAACTTAATAAACACTATATAAAAACGAAAAAAAAAAATAACTTTAACAACCGTGTTTATAAAAATCTCTTCACTGTTTAGAACAAAACAATTTCATCCGACAGTCTAAAAATATATCTCTAATAGTCATTGATCCGACTTGTACTAAAAAGTATAATTACGTAACCTGAATACATGAATTTTGTTATAAAGATATTTTGATAATTTTGTCTTAAATGAAAGGTATAGGTGTAGAATCATGTAAATCGGTCTACGCGTTTATGAGATATTAACTTATTACTGATCGCCACGTGAAAGGGTCACGGACGCCTCTTACCGCGATACGTTTGTTTTGATCGTGTTAGCGACACTGTCTTTACATTTATTGTTTTGAAATATTGGAATACATTGGTAGACAGGTGTTAACGACTTTTATTTTATTGTTATCTCGCGGTGACCTTAGCACATTCTATATTAAAATTTTCTATAGTGAATTTGAATATACCAGTTGCTATATAGTTAAGATATTTATAAATAAGTCACTTGCAAAACATCGAACTTAAAACAAAGAAACACTTATTGTAAATCTTTAAATAAACGTAATTACAACCACCAAAATGCTATAAGCGACCTTCCTGAAGCCTCGACGCAATTCGATTAATATCACACCAATAAGCGATTTTTACTAAACGAAATTGCAAATATATTTCATGGACACAATGCGATGTAGTTCGACCGATTTGCACTAGAAATTGTCTTAGAAAAATGTATTCTTCTATGTTTCGCTCTTGACAGAGCGGTCGTGGCCACGGTGAGTTTTATCCAATCGCTGGTGTTGTAACTCGCCTCGCGATCTCTCTGAATTTCGCTCTGTTAGATGAAAGTTGGCACATTCATTTACAGGACTTCCAACCGCAGATTTAATTGTATCTGTCCACCTCATCGGTGACCTCCCACGTGGCCTGTTACCGTCCACTCTGCCTTGCACCACGGCGTTCAATGGAGTTATTATTTCGCCTCGAGACATGACCAAAAAATGCAGTTTACCAGACTGTAGTACTATTGCTGATAGACGCTCTTTGTTGCCGAGTTATTCGAGTATGTTAATCATTCTTTTCCAGCAACACATTTCTAGAGCATCTATTTTTCCTTTCCAGTTCTTGTAGTGTCTATGTCTCATCTGCGTAAAGAAATATGGAGTATACAAGTGCAAGGACGAGCGTGATCTAAGTGGCTTTTGTTATACTGCGATTCATCCATAACTTCCGTCTTTTGCCCCTCAAACATAGCTATAGCTTTTAGAAAATACATGCGCGATATCGCTTATCGACGCAAATTAAAGTCCGTCGCGCTATCAGGAAAGTCTCTTTTGCGATCCATCGCCAATCAAACTCAGTTTTGAGCGTCAGAACTTTTTGTAGCCTTCAGGCCTTGAGGCATTTTAACAAAAGGCTGTATCCTGAGAATAGGAGGCGGATTCTTCTTTATATCTTCAATATAATTCTTCAGTTCTTGTTCCAGTTCTTCCTTCGAGTCTACGTTCTCCCGGCCAATCAGAATGAACTGGTTGTGCATCACACTGCATGGCTTAATTGGCTTTGAACATTCTTCGGGTAGAAGTTCTGGTTTCCCAGCTGAAATCTTGACGATTGCCTCTTCATCATTCATCTTGGTTGATCTGGGCCTGGAAAATTAAAAAGGACATATCATAACTTGCCAATTAAATTGTCTTTGTTTCCTAATATCCACAACCTAGGTGTCTTTAAGTCAAGAGTGATAAGGTTAGTTCTAGGTTAGCGTGCCATCTACCATATCATAATATCAATAAACATCAGGCGAAATGGTGGTCAAACACGAGTTGATAAAAACTGGTCAAGTGCGTGTTGGACTTCGCAAATTTAGCGTTCCGTAGAAGCCGTCCGAATTGCAGAATTATTTATTAAGCGGTAGGTGAGGGACCTTGACCGCAAAATCAAGTTGATTGTACTAGGAAAAGACCGGCCAAGTGCGTGTCGTACAAAATGCATACTTTCTGTGCTATGCATGTGACCGTAAAATCAAGTTGGTTTTAATAGGAAAAATGAGGGAATTTCATCTATCAGGATTTGTGAGTAAGACATACGTATTATTAAACATTATCACCAAATTTCAAGTTTTAAATCAATGGGAAGTTAAAAAAGCTGACTTTAGCGACTTCTCATTCCTTTGTTGTCCAATTTTTAGGTTTCCGTACCTCGAAAAGAAAAAACTGAACCCTTATAGGATCACTTTGTTGTCCGTCCGTCTGTCCGTCCGTCTGTCTGTCTGTCAAGACCCTTTTACTCAGGAACGCGTGGAGGTATCAAGCTGAAATTTATATCAAAATTTATATCAAATACTCAGGTCTAATGTCCCTTAAAGCTGTAAAAAAAATCCTTCTAAGCCAACGCAATCAAACGATACAAGTCGTTTATGTCGCAAATTTCGGCAAATTTCGGCCACTCGCAAGGGAATCAAAACCTACAGGGTACTTCCCGTGAATCTTGAAATTTGGTACGAAGCAATGTCTTGTACCACAGATAAAGGAATAATTGCGAAAACAGTAAATTTTTAGTTACGACATTTAATAAAAATATTTTTAAACTTACTACCCCTTTCCTCATGAACGCGTAGAGGTATTAAATTGAAATTCATATCAAATACTCAGGTCTATAATACCTTTAAGCTGAGGTTTGTACGGAACCCTCGGTGTGCGAGTCCGACTCGCACTTGGCCAGTATTTTTTTAAACAAAGATTACTGTATTGATATTCTACTCAACGAGCTCAAAATTTTGTTCGCGCCTCCCTTTAGCTGTGTGGGATCCCACTTAAACAAGGGGAAAAAAAATTGTCAATTTGTATGACTCGATTCAGCGGAAAGCAACCAAATGTCTTTGCAGTTAAAATATAACCATAAACGGGGAAATTATTATTATTTTTATTTGTGATGGGTTTGCTCTTGACTCTAGTCTAGGTCAGACGTGACAGAGACAAAGTCGACGATGGAGTGAGCTTACCCAGAAGAAGCCTGTTCACTCTAACTTTGAAGAGGTTCGGGTTGAATGCGTTCGGAAACACAGATGCAGGTAGAGAGTTCTACTCATTCGCTGTGCGCATTATGAAAGATGTTTGGAAGCGCTTGGTGCGAACTGTTGGAATAGCAACCAGGTAAGGATGGTAACTTGGTAATTATGTCCCTTATCTTTCTATAGATAATTATGATGATGATGGGATGGAAATATTGAAGTGGATGTGGAAAGGAGAGTGGCCAGCCAGTCGATGTTCTAAAGAGGCTAGATTCGCCGTTCTAAACTACTTGCAGTGCCGTGCATAGATGTGAAGGTTATATGGCAAAAAAGATACGAAAGCAGGGTTAAAGCAGTAGAATTGCGTTGGCGAATTGTAGAATGACGTCGTAAGACAACGTCGTGGTTTGAAAGAAGATGAAGTGACAAAAACTGAAAACAGTATGCTTAAAGTGCCTTTCCATGCTTGCCAAGGCTCGGCAAGCTTCCACAGGTACAAGCGTGTAAAGAGGGCATTTGGCTTGGCTTGCGTGAGCTTGTGGACGCTTGTCTCCGATCCGGTCTAGTGTCGGTTTTTGGACACAGATCAAAGAGGGCTTGCGGCAAGTGTTTAAAATGAGTGGCTGGTCGAATGAAGAGAGTTTATCGTTTCTGGTATATTACCATAGCGAATCGTCTATCTTTAACCCCAATGACGTTAATCATAAAGATAAAAAAATCGGTGTCCGCCATGCTTGGGTGATGGGAGCCTTTTTGGTCTCGCACGGGGTTTTTATTTTTTATTATTGTTTAATTGTATGCTTATTTCTCGTGTCTCCTGTGCGGGTCACAAATAAATATTTTTTCTTTCTTTCTTTCTAGCACACTGACGCATTTATAAGTATCAAAACGACTTCCAAATGACAAGCGAGATTTGTGGACGCTTGGGGCTTCAAGACGTTTGCCAAGGATTGACAAGCACGTAAAGCCGGCATTAGATGTTTAAGCCAAGTTGAGAGGACAAATGAAAGACGACTAACAAAAGATATATTACAAGGCAGACGGACTGGGGATGGAATTCTTCAGAAAGGTCCGGTGCGCAGTACTCATAAACTGGCGTGCGTGTATGGCTTTATATATGATAATAGTAAATGAAGCAAAAGAACTATGTAAGGATCGTAGCAGGTGGCGTTCTGTAGTTTCTGCCTACCGCCATGGGAGAAAGGCGTGAGTTTATGTATGTATTTATCTATCGTTAACATGTAACATAATTACCTTTTCAAGGCCATCTCTCGCCGCCTGATCAACACTGAGTGACCGGAGGGCTTGTAGCAAGGTGGCAATGCTGCCACGCTTCAGGGCACGTGCCCAGACGACAGCGGTGTGAAGGAGTACTTCGACGCCTCGGTGTATCTAGATTTTGTATATATATATTAGTTAGGTTCAGTATATAAGTCAGTATATAATAGTTAAGTTAAGGCTGTATAGTGTGTAGTGATGTATAGGTATATAGACACAAGCAGTTCCTCTTACTATTGTGAGGGGCGTATGTACCGGAAATACAAACAACGTAACGTCAAACCGCTCCGGTTTATGTTTTCAGGATATAGTGATGTGTATACCACCGAGGTCGCTGCGGTAGAAAAACGATCGACGTCACGTCACCGTGATCTTGGACAGAAAAAAATCTCGTTCTAGTTGACGTCCCAGTGACGGTGGCGGTGGACAAACGCTCTTATAAAAAAAAACTAATCGTTTGTTTTTTGTTATCCTCTATAGGCTCACGCTTGACCACTATCTCACCTGATGATAAGCGATGATGTGGTGAATCACGCTTGCCTAGAAAAACCTATTCACTCTTGAAGTCTTGACTTAAAGACCCCTGGATTTTAGCTGTCGAATCACAGACACCGGCAGGGAATTCCACTCCTTAGCTGTACGCATAATACAAGTGTTCCCAAAACGTTTGTGCGTATGGGTGCGATGTCCACCATGTACTGATGGTGTAATGCCGTACGTCTGTTAATCCAATGATGAAACAGGCTAGGTGGAATTAGATCATACAATTCCATCGCACACTCACCGAAATGTTACCGATAAAAATCGTCAAGCTGGCAACTCGGCGACGATTTTCAAGGCTCTGGCGTTTTGTCTTGACCAGTGCCTCATTGCCGATGAACCTCTTGGCCCGTTTTTCTATCGACTCAAGTGCATCAAGCTGGTATTTGGCAGATCCGTCCCAGAGTACAGAGCAGTACTCTGTGCATGGGCTAATTTTCGATAACGCTTGACACAAGTTGAGCAGCTGTTCCGGCGTGAGTACATTCTTACCTTCGAAACGACCCCCAACGTTTTGGCAGCCAGCTGAGCCTTTACCTTAATGTATGGGCCAAAATTGAGAGTCACCACGCCACGCCACGCCGCGGAACGCCAATAATCTCAAGAAGGGCCGTTATTGGCACGGTCACATCTCGGAAATTTGTGTTGCTGATTGATTAGATTGAACATTGATAAGCAGATTCTAAATTCAAATTCTCAATACGAAATTTGGAATTAAGCTTTAACATAACATTGTGTCTGTATTCCCCAAGGGTTGGGCAGAGTTATAGTAATTTACCTTGGTCAGAGGATAAGCATTGCTATACAACATGGCAATTTTATCAGTCTTTTGGGCACAATACCAGTAGAGACAGTGATCACCTATGGGACTGAGACGTGATCACTCACAATGGGCCTTATCAGAAAGCTTAAAGTCACCTAAAGGACAATGGAGAGGGCTATGCTCGGAGTTTCCTTGCGAGATATAAATCAGAAATGAAGACATCCGCAAGAGAACCAAGGTTACCACCATAGCTCGAAGAATTACCAAATATAAGTTGCAGTGGGCAGGGCACATTTCTCGCAGAACGGATGGCCGTTGGGGCCAAAAAGTTCTAGAGTAGTGACCGCGTACCGGAAGGCGCAGCATTGGAAGAAGTCACTCTAGGTGGAGCGGCGACCTGTTCAAGGCTGCGGGCGTCCGGTGGATCCGAAGCGTACAGGACCGAACAGTGTGGCGACGCTTGGGGGCGGCCTATGTCCAGCAGTGGACGTCTTTCGGCTGAAATGATGATGATGATGACCAGTGGATAACACTGTCGAGGTGTTTTTCGCCGCCATATTTTGGATATGTTTAATGAGTCGTCCGGCGTATGATTAAAGAGTTTTTATAAATTAAGTCCTTTGTTGCATACTATTATGTGGCATCGTATGTCAGTACGAAACTTCATTGTTCGAAGTTCATTAGTCCGTACTTTTCTTCGAAACTATGTTAGAGTGAAACTTGTTAGATCAACGATTCTTTCCCGTTTGAGGATATGGCCACCTCTGGCGTCAGAGTTAATTAAGCCACCTCTGGGAACCCCACAGGCCTCGGCTGCCACTTGGCTATTGGGCAGGACTTGGCTATTTCAGACTTACATTAACTATTACGTCCAGGTTTCCTCACGATGTTTTCCTTCACCGTTGCCAGTGATGTCAAATAGAAACTTAGAAAGTACAAATGAATTTGTAAAAGTCACAAAGTACTTGCTCGGATTTCAACCCACGACCGCAAGGACGAGAGGCGACGTCTTAGCCACCGGGCTACCACGACACCTTTAGTTCGATGTGTGTATAGTCCTCCTGACATTCGGCAACGGTGACCAATCTCAACTAAGACCACACGACATGGCACAGCATGGCATCGGCACAGGCGGTATTATAGTGCACAAGTGTGAGCGCAAACACATGGGCACACTTTGTTTCCTCACTCTCAAAGTCTAATGAGACAGCAATGAACGTGTTTTCCGAGGCACAGAGGAGTTAGACCGACAGCTCCCAAACTCCGGGCTACCATTGAGAAATTCCTTAAAACTCAATAACACTTTGACCAACCCGGGCTTCGAACCCGGGACCTCACAGTCGAATTTTGCAATGTTGAGACCAAGGAGGCTACGGCGTCGCTACGGTGTAGAAAGTGTTTACGAACTGAATTGTGCTACGCTTTCTACGTGCTACAGCAGATAGTTCGTAGCACACCGCTACGTGCTACGGCGTAGCAGTGGCAATAACTTTTCGGTATTAATATTACACAATAGCGGACGCCCCGCAGTTTCACCCGCGTAGTTCCCGTTCCTGTGGGAATACAGGGATGAAAATAGCCTATGTCGCCCGGGGATAGTGTAGCTTCACAACGGTGAAATAATTTTTGAAATCTGTCCTGGAGTTTTTAAGTTAATTCGTTACATACAAAAATAAAAATATTTCCTTTTTCTTAAGTATAGACATAGACTACATGGGATTCTTGTAGAACATGGAAAATTATAATAATAAACAATTTTATTATGTGTTTTAAAAAAATATAAAAATCTTATTAATAAGAATGTAAAAAATAATAATCGAAATTATATTTAAATATAAACTAAAAATACATTTAAAAAATACATGTAATTATATTGCATATATCCACAACACCACTACCAGCATGTAAAACTAACAAAACTAAAACAAAGAATACTAGAAATAAAATATATTTTTTATCTAAGGACGAAAGGACTACTACCTCTATAATCATTCCTTTTACGTCGTCTCTCGAAAAATCACTACAACCAGACATAGGCCTCCCCTAAGCGGCGCCCACCGTATCGACCGGCCTGGTGCCCCTCGCTTTTACGCCACTAACGTACGTCGTAACTTTACGAATAAATGGCAATCTAAATGTCAAAACTTCTTTCTGTACGAAAACCTTTAAAAGTATTCAGAAAAAATCACTCACCTTTGTCTTTGATCCAAGGATGTATTACACTAAGAACTGCGAAGTACTCAAGCAGCGATACCGCGGAACAAAACAACCAAACTGACAGATGTCAGAGAGAGCGATCGATAGACCAAGGAAGTGTATAACTTGATAGTAAAATAGTAAACAAACGCTGCTTCTTCACCGACAGCGACACCTGGCGGTGGATAGAATTGTCTGCAATGACAGTGACATCTGTCAGTTACTTAGGCGAAGGGATACAGCCCGCCAAATTTTAAATATTTTTTTGTTGTTCCTAACGCGGCTTGCGGTAGAAGTTGCTTGATAGAAAATGTCAGATTACGAAAATGATTTATTAATTCGAATTTTTTTTTATCTGACATTCTGGAATGGTATTTTAGACTTGCATTATTTTATTGACATTTGCACATATTTTATTATTATTAAATTTGATAATCTAGAATGATTATGTTGTACTGTATTCTTTATGCAAACGCCACAATGACCGTCCAAAGTTAGGACCGGCAAACTAAGCATAACTCACTGCGTCGAGGGGTTAGACAAGGGGACAAAATAAACAGCAAGTACATCTCACACCTGCGATTTGCGGATGACATCGTCGTAATAGCAGAATCACTGCATGACTTGCAGCTGATGCTAAATGGCTTAGCTGGTTCTTCTGCACGCATCGGGCTCCGGATGAACTTGGACAAAACCCAGGTTATGTTCAATTCATACGTCACTCCGGGTCCGATTGTGGTCAATAGCGGTGCTCTCAAAGTTGTTCGAGAATACGTTTACCTCGGGCAAACTCTGCAGTTTGGTAAGAACAACTTTGAGAAGGAGGCTAATAGAAGAATACAGCTGGGCTGGGCGGCGTTTGGAAAACTTCGTCGAGTCTTCTCGTCACGTATCCCACAGAACCTGAAGACCAAAGTCTTAAACCAATGCGTCTTACCTGTTATGACCTACGGCGCCGAGACGTGGACACTCACAATACGGCTGGTTCTTCGGTTCAAAGTTGCTTAGCGGGCTATGGAAAGGGCTAAAAGCTAAAAGCTCGGAGTCTCTCTAAGGGATCGAATCCGAAACGAGGTGATCCGGCAGAGAACCAAAGTTGTCGACATAGCTAACAGAATAAGTAAGCTGAAGTGGCAATGGGCCGACCATATAAGTCGTAGAACCGATGACCGTTGGGGTAGACGTGTTCTTGAGTGGAGACCGCGAATTGGTAAACGTAAGGTGGGACGCCCTCAGGCTAGGTGAAGTGACGATCTTCGCGGGGCAGCCACCCCGAAGCAGCGATAGCAGCTGGCTAACAGTTGCCGAAAATCGAAGCAAATGGCGTGCAATTGGAGAGGCCTATGTCCAGCAGTGGACTGCTATAGGCTGATGATGATGATGACTGTATTTTATATCAATATTTGCATGCCATAGCCCAAGGCAAACATGACGTTCCATTATCTTTTTATTTTAACAACTCTTCATGCTGGCAACTTGTTACGTAGGTAAGATACTCATGTATTAGCAAATAAACAATGATTTGATTTGATTTGAAAAAGCTTGTTGCCTTCTCTCGAGACGTTCGGTTCTATTCGGCGTAGTTCGGCTATTATCTTCAAGCGCTCGCCGCGGCAGCTAAGTAATGACCCATCCCAACTGATGGCGTCCGTTCACGAACAAGACGCATGGATTGGCACCACTCGCCTCAACCTTTATGAAGGGAACTGAATGATTCAACACATGTGCCATCATCAGAGAGACATTAGAGAGAGCATGATATACTCTCAAAGAGATTACTTTTATGTCTTTCAATACCAGAAGACGAAGATCTATACTGCTCTGCTTTACCCCGCTTATCCCGCATTAGTCCGGTCCGTCTCTGTCTAACCCGCTTGAGCGGGGTCCGCGTGCTCATAATTATATTTCATCCACTCTGGCGCCATTATCTATACTGAATTTCAAGCATTGTGATTCGTCAATTTATGCAAATCCGTCAGTCAAGCTCCGCTACGCTCAGCTGCGCCTCAATAGAAACGGACCCTTAATAAAAAACCCTAGCGCCATCTATCTGCGAGTAGTTCGTAATCATAACAAAGATGGCCACACCTATATAGGCATCTCTTTCTGCCTTGCGAAAGTACTGCGAGTGAGAAAGAGTTCTCTTCGGGTTATGAGTTTAAACAGCGATAGTGCGCGAGCAAGAGGTGAATAGAAAAGACGCCATTTATTTTTCTAACTCCACCGGGCTACAGGTGAATGAAGAATGTTGCAATGCTAAATATTTGCGGTATTTTCCCAACTAAATTTTAGTACTCTTAAAGTGATTGCTTTGTAGACATTTACAGGTGATTGTTTCAATGTTTTTTTTTGAATATTGAACTTTTTACGATAAAGGAGAATGCTCATCGATGTATGGAATCCCGTACCATGCTGCATCAAAATCAAACTTTGTTTTTTATATACTACACTGATCTTGTTTACTCCTACAAAAAACATTTTTGAAAAAAATCCCGGGTTTCGGAGTTATTTAAAAAAATCTAACATAACCTAAAAACTAGCTCTATTTTGTTCGACGCTACCAAGGACGTATTTTATATACCTACTTAGACACGTTATACACGGACGAACATTATTGCCCTAAAAGCAGCGTAATCCACTTATATTAATAGGGAAGAATTAAGTACGAGTTATAGCAACGTCTAGCCGCGCCACAGGATGCGTGACTAAAACTTGTTTTTTTTTGTTATATTTGTCATCTCACAGTTAATTAGATCATACGATTTACTAACTGTTTAACTTAACTTAAGGGAAGACCCCTGTCGAGACCAAACTATAGCCAGGTACATGTGCAATGGCGATTTTCCCGACCTATATTATATTGCCAATAGGTAGGTACTGTGAGCCGGTAACGTGCATAGACTATACACTTAATACAGAGGCGCAAACCACAGAGTACATACGTCAGTTGTCAGTTCAGTGCAAATGTCAGATGCACAGATAACTAATTGATTCTATTGCATTCTACATCTTTTTACCGGCTGTGAAAGGATATTTAAGCATAGATAAAATAATGATAATCTTTTAAGAAAAGATTCTATTCTATTATAGTTTTTTTTTTTTTAATTAATGTAGAATCGGCAAAGTACTTCTTTTACAGTGATCATGGTACTTTCAAAAATCAAGGTTACTTTAATCATAATATCATGTGAAGTGAAACGGAACGTCATTTATAGGGAGTAAACAATATCCGTACTTTTAAACTCAAATATAAATTCCCTATTCAAAAATCAAATCCTCGACGCATAATGTCGTTAAAAATTATGAAACTATTTACTATAAAATTTTGGTCTTGATGCGTGAGACTTTTTGGTACTACTTTTGGTCATTCTCCAAATTTGTTATGTGTGTACTACACATAACAAATTTGATTTACAGACATTCTGACATTACAGAAAAGTTTATTTTTCTGTAGAATATACAAATGTATAAAACATATTTTCAATTATTATATTTTTAGTTGGCAAGGTGTCATTGTCAAACATTCTTAAAGCGCCATCTAGATGTTGAAATTACTTACTACTAACTTTTGCGTTTCTGGTTTAGAATAGTGTCAAAGGGTTTGCAGCTACCCACATCTATAAGATTCCTTGATACAGTCTCTTAGCGTTATCATCATCATTTCAGCCGAAAGACGTCCACTGCTGGACACATGCCTCCCACAAGCTTCGCCACATTGACCGGTTCCGTGCGTCCCGCATCCAGCGCATCCCCGCAACCTTCACCAGGTCATCGGTCCAACTCGTGGAAGGCCTTCAAACGAAACGTCTTCTGGTTCGCCGTCGCCACAACATTCCGACCCCGTCGACCATTCGTTCTGATTGTTGTGTTGTGTTTTGTACAACGGTTTCTAAAGACACGAAATTGTGGAGAAAAATGAGTTACGTGCGGTGATAAAGTATCTCTGTTTGAATAAATGTCCACGAAGGAATTTTTTTTCGGACATTCAGAAGACTTTAGGGGATGATGCTTAACCCTAGTATGGTTGCGTACTGGGTGGCAGAATTGAAAAGACTAAGAAAAAGCTGTAAAGTTGATCAGCATCCTCGCCGCCCTTCAACCTCCGTTAAGGAAGAAAATATCAAAAAGGTTGAAAAAGTCTGGAAGGCCAGACGATTACTGGAACATATTATGCAAATTTGATTCCGAAAGTGCGTGAAGCAATTAAAGATTCAGATTTGACCTTAAGCCTTGTCTCCCAGTGGGGTGATGACAATCTGGTCTCCTTTAACGCCACCAAAAGTCTTTCTACCGCTAAAAGGAGTCTTTTCGATCAGGCACCTACTTTTCGGGGTGAGTCTGTTCCAGTGACTGATCGGTTCGAGCTCCTAGGCATGGAGTTGACATCCAGTCTCAACTTCGGCACCTCCATTGAGTACAAAGCCCAAATTGCGGCCAAAAAACTGGGCATCCTAAATAAGGTGAAGCGATACTTTACGCCTGGACAGCTTTTAACCCTGTACAAAGTGCAAGTCCGATCCTGCATGGAGTATTGCAGTCACATTTGGGATGGCTCAGCTACGGTGAGTGGGCTCAAGAACTCCACGACCTCATCCCACCAGCCCCTTCTACCATCGGACATCTAGACGCACTGCAAGTTACCATCCTTACCTTGTTGCCATTTCACCAATTAGCACCAAGCGCTTCCAAACATCCTTCATAATGCGCACAGCGAATGAATGGAACTCATTACCTGCGTCTGTGTTTCCGAACGCATTCAACCCGAATCTCTTCAAAATTAGAGTGAACAGGCTTCTTCTGGGTAAGCTCACTCCATCGTCGACTCTGTCTCTGTCACCTATGACTTAGACTAGAGTCAAGAGCAAACCCATCACAAATAAAAAAAATAAATAAAAAAAAACGTCGTGGAAAACTATCGTTGGGCGTGTTGTTTATTCACGATAACACTCCTGCTCATCGATAGGAAATTGCGCTCACGCAATCCGCTGTGCTAGCTTCGATCTCCTTGACCACTCACCATATTCTCTGGGCGTAATTGTATGTAATAAGTGATTTTCATTCACTCCCAAAATTGAAAGAGCATATTCGTGGAACTAAGTTTCACGACGACGACGTGGCGTATGGCTGCCGTAGAGGCATTTTTCGAGAGAAAGTTAAAAACGCGTTATTCTAAATGCCTTGCATTAGAAGGAGATTACGAGTATGTTGACAGATTAAATATATTTGTTTCATTTTCTGCTTTTTATATTGATTCCAAGAACTTTTTGATTCACCCTCGTATATTCAAATTCTCTGCAGAAAAAATAAATAGAGAATGTATCAAGCAACCGCTAAAACAGTGTCGAGATTTTTAATATACCTAAAGGTGCTCCCTCACCTGGAGCGTTCGCCTGTAACATTTCAGATTCAATTTAGATTTTTTTAATTACAACTTGTATCAAAATATTACACATTGTATCATCAAGTTGCGCATTGTAATGCTCAGTTCCCTTCCCTCACCAATGTAATGCTCGAATCTGTAACATTACAGGTTGCGCACTGTAATGCTCTGCTCTCCTCCGGTGAGAGAGCACATTAAGGGTGATTGTATTTATCGAAGATTCGAATACTACTCGAGTGCAGTGGATAAGTTGCCTTCAAAGGACTTCAAGAATATAGGTGATGGGGTTAAAGAAAATAAAACAATGCTTGACCTATCCTAGTTTAATACTAATTCTTATGACTAACATTTTTAAAATATCTTGATGTCGTAATATTAAAGGTGTCATAGGCTTAAGCTATACTTACATACTATAGTATCACATACTTAAATACTAAGACCTTATATACAAATTGGTTGCCACTTCAGCAACTTGAGGCATACACTTGCGATGAAAACAGAGATCGAGAGCAACTCGATTCGTTTCCTTATGGGAGATAGGATCGTCATCACCCTTGTCAAGGTACAGGTGAATATCCACGGGGATTTCCACCTAAACTCCTCAAGATGTTCAGAGGTACGGCCAATTACAGATTGTTGGCCTAAGGACTCCTCAAGTTGCTTGGACCCACAAGGTGTTTCGGGATGGCCAACTGTGGATTTCTGGAGCTGATGAATGGTTTTGCAAGCATCACACCTAGTTGTGGTTGGTGTCTCCTGAACAGGCATGAGAGGTGTTGGTAGACCTGATGGTGAAAGCTGGACTCCAGTGTCAAGATGTGAAGAGGTTTCGTAGAACGAACCTGGTGGTAAATACTGGACAAGAGCTAGGGCAACCTGGATCTGATGGAAGGTCTTGCAAGAATCACAGTCAGAAGATGAAAAGTGGACTGCTCTCTTGAACTGATCAGATATGTTGGTATGACCACGGTCTGTTGGTGCATGCTGATCTGAAGTTTGAGGGAAGTTTTTGCAAGAATCACAGCCAGTAGATGAATGCTGTTGTAGGTTTCTCCTAAGCTGGTGAGACGGGCTGGTGAATCCACTGCCTATTGGAGAATGCTGAGGTGGGGTGGTGTGACCTGCTGATGGTTGAGTGCGACTGACAGGTGATGGAACGCTGCTCGATGGAGTAGGATCTGAAACGTAAGAGAACAATGTAAAAAAGTTGAAGTGGCACTATAGTTCCAGTAGTTTATGTATGTTCTTATTTGAAAATTACGAATAGCAATGCTCCTGCTATGTTATGTCTTCATCACCCTTGGTGAATGTTTAAGGCAATAAGTCTACCTTTGTAAATTTTGTATTGCATAAATAATTCCGTTGTTATTGAAGTCACATGATGAATTTAGTTGCAACTTTAAGATTTTAACCTTGTTATGCTCAGAAAACACACTCCATTCTCCATACCTTATGCCATTAGTTTAGGGTTGGCGCATTATGTTTTATTTTTTGATAGATCTTTAGAAAAAACTGTTTGTTAAGCTCGTTCTGTTGGAAACTGTCAACTTAGCGCTTTCAGCGCCAGATTTAGCGTTTTTCTTGTCCAATAGCGCATTCTAGTGCCTAGCGCGAAATCTAGCGCTTTTTGAAATCATATTATGATATGCACATCTACTGTTATCTATTCTGTGATGTGCGTAATACGAAACGATTTTTTTTTTAGCACAATTACACCTAAATGCTGCTTTGTTTCTTATGTTGGTGTCTTAGTCTATGAGTTGGCAGCACTGATTCCCCGCTAACTATTTTGTAATATTTCGACGGTAATTTATAACTTTCCAACAGTTATTCTGAGTCAGTTTTAGGAGTTGTGCACTAAGACGATATTAAAAATAGATGTGCCCTTAAAAAAACAACTACAAACGTTTGTACATCCAATCATCTTTATACATCTCAAATTATTGGGCGTTTTGTTTTATTAATATAGCGCTTTTTTTGACAATGGCCATTTAGCGCTTTTTTTAAGAGCTATCAGCGCATTTTTGCTTAGACGAGTTGGCAGCACTGATTGTTGAGGTCGTAATAAATTGGCACTATTGGCGCTGCGTCGCGACACGCGGTTCGATTCCCGCACGGAAGAAATATTTGTATGGCCCACAAATATTGGTTCCGGGTCTGGCTGTTGGTTTGGCCTGTTTATGTCATTGAGGTAATAATGTACTACGGTTTATGTATATTCAAACGTTTGTAAGCGCACCCACACGGTACAGGATAAATTCCTAGTGTAGGGCAACGATTAACAAAATCATACAAAGTAAAAAAATACACGTACCTTCATCTCCAAGACTTGGTACCAGCGTGCCGTAGGGCTGCCGAGCCCGGAGCCCTGGTGGACGCTCGAAGGACCAGCGCTCCATGCTGACCGCCATCAGGGACGAGCGGGTGAAGCTGCTCGATCTCTGGAGACCTAGAAAATTGTAACAAGGTTTTTTTTTTTTTCTCATTCCAGGATTTAAAGTATAAGCGCTTGGACTAGGGATGTTACGGAAATGATGTCCTATCATCGATTATGATGACATGTGACACCGGTTATCCTTCAAAGTTAAAGTTCGCAAGCACATCCGTAAGAAGTTGGCAGTAGTATCGTCACAGCGCAACGGTTTTCAATTATTTATCTATTACTAATGTTTAAGTATGTATGTGTGTAAGTGTGTGTGTATGTATGTATTTAGTTTATTATTTTGAGTATATATGGTATAATTATATTGTATTTATAGTTTATAAGTATATTTAAATAATCCTGATAAGTTTAACTTTCAATCCGAGTCCGATCCTGCATGGAGTATTGCAGCCACTTCTGGGATGGCTCAGCTAAATATCAGCTTGCCGCGCTTGATTCGGTGGAACGCAGAGCTAAGAGACTAATTAGCGACGTCAAACTGGTGGATGCCAAGCTTCATAGCTTGGCTCATCGCCGTAAGGTTGCCTGCTTGTCGGTTTTCTACAGACTGTATTTTGGCGAGTATGCTCATGAACTCCACGACCTCATCCCACCGGCCCCCTTCTACCATCGGACATCTAGACGCACTGCAAGTTACCATCCTCACTTAGTTGCCATTCCACCAATTCGCACCAAGCGCTTCCAAACATTCTTCATAATGCGCACTGGAAAAGAGTGGAACTCACTGCTTGCGTCTGTGTTTCCGAACGCATACAACCCGAATCTCTTCAAAGTTAGAGTTAACAGGCTTCTTCTGGGTAAGCTCACTCCATCGTCGACTTTGTCTCTGTCTCCTCTGACCTAGACTAGAGACAAGACCAAACCGACCAAAAATTAAAAAATGGCTCCTACCACTGTATATCTCTCCATCACCCAAAGGTCGACTGGTAGAAAATGCCTAAGGCATTAAGTCCTTCTCTGTACTTGCCCGATTATTAACCGAAATCGTAATAGAAGGTTTTATATTAATTTATCGGAATCGGAACCGCAACTAAAAGTATAATCGGAGGTGGATCCTGAAGAAGAATGTATTAAAAGGAAGCAGCTTTAATAAAATAAAATAATACATTGTTAATAATAGCATTTTATATTTATTTACCAAAGTAAACACTAATTATTTTTTTTAAAGTAAAACTGTACACAATTGTTAAGAAAGTTCCGATTTAATTGATAGGGTCAATTATAAACATAAAATATATTATTTCTAATCTGAAAGAAAATCGTGAAACCCTGCAACATCGATAAGCTAAGATTTCTAAAAGAGTTAGAAGGCGGTTTCAAAGTAATACTTTTTAGAGGTGGAGTCTAATATTTTATCTAAACTGGTTCAAACCCGAGCTCACCAATAAACCACCAAAATTCAGGGCTTTTATGGTAAAGCGGGGGCGTGACGGAAACGGTCCGAAACGACGTAATATCCATGGAGATAATGCAAGAACCCCATTGGTCAATATGCCGCCTTCACTGAGTTTCAAGTTAATGGCATTTCACCCTCACAATGAGACCCAAGGTCGTAGCCAATGACAACAAAGAATGACACGGCACTTTTAACAATTGCCGCACCCATCGGTGAATACTGTCGTGATGATAAGTTATGTTTTTAACCGACTGTGATGTAGTACGTATGCAACCTCTATTTCAATGTGTGTAACCAATATATAAGTCATAGTATCAACATAATAAAGGCAGTCTTACACCACATTTTGGGATGTTTTATTATATCTGACACCCGACCATACATGGCGACCCTGCCACTAAACAGGGCTTGAATCATGTACGCGTTTAGTATCGGTTTTGCTCAGTGTGGCAACTGTTTAAGTGAAAAATATATTAAAAGTGACTTTGAAAAATGTGCAACTCAAAAGTAACTAATGAGGAGGTTTTTCTCAATCAAAATAGCGCCGCTAAAAACACAGCGACGGTAGAGGAATTTAAATTTCATTTATCGGCCATAAGTATCGTGTTAACAATAATTTGCACGATATTATTCATCGGTGCACTATACTCCATCTTTAAAATTTACAAAAGATGTCATGAGTCCTGGGCGCGAGAGCAGATAACGAGACACATCTTAAGGCGTTCTGTGGATCGATCCAGAAGGTGTCGCGACGGTGCTTGTAACGTGTCTGCAGGCGAGGAACGTCGGGTCCACGCTTCCAACAAGAATCCCTGACAACACAGAGGCGTGTAACAAATCATACAATTCGGCTAGTGTTCTTGTGAGTTCCGTGTTCTAATGAATGTGAAAGTGTGGTAATTCTAACATGGGCAGTGTATGCGTGCAACAGTGGAATCATAGTCGCGATATGAACTTGCATTTGGTATATGAACTATAAAATTATGGACAGTTATGTATGACGAATTGTTACAGATATACAATGACCTTGGTAAGATAAGAATATATTTAATAAAAATAGGACCAAGTAGACGAAAGGGTGAAATTGTTTTGAAAAAACTAAAAGAGGCCGATAAATTGCTGAGTAATTTCAATGAGAGCTTAGACCATTTAAGGCTACTTAAAACCGGATTAAAAGACGAGGAATTATGTAAATTTAATAAATTAAACAAAGATTTTGTTAACCTGTATGACAATATTTTAGATTTGTGTAATAATTCATCGACTGAAGAGTCAATTATTGAACAAAATATGGCGAAATTCGATTTAAAATCGCCTTGAGCTTATTACCAGTTCTAAATGACGACGGCACAAATACGAAACAGCTCATTGATGGCGTAGAATACTATGAAACGGAACTTGACGTAGACGGACAAATTAAATTGATAAATTTTGTTTTAAAAAGTCGACTTTCGCAGTCTGCTAAACTTAAACTTAACGCAAAGTATGACAGTGTTAATGAGTTAGTAAAGGCTATGAAAACATGTCTGTTACCAAAAAAATCAGCAACAGCTCTACAACACAAATTGTACAATTTGAAACAAAATGATCTTACTATAGATGACTACGGTAAGAAAATAACTGATTTGTTTGTTGACTTGACGATTTCCCAATCTGAAGGCAATGAGCTTCGATATATTGAAGCCTATTAACGAAAAATCAGCCATTAAAAGTTTTGCCGACGGATTAAGAAATCGTCGACTAAGCACAATAATAGCAGCACGACAGTTTACATCTTTAAGTGATGCCATACAAGCAGCCATCGATGAGGAAGTTTCAACACCGTCCACGTCAGGTGACATTTTATTTATGCGTCGTAATAACAATTACTACCAATATAGGAATTCCAGAGGCCAGGGGATGTCACGAGGACGAGGACAATCAACGCCACCGGCGGAACGGAGGGATGATCGAATATCGCAAACAGGTCGCGGTGGATGGAGATCTCGTGGCCGCGGCACATTTAACCGTGGAGCTAAAGGTAGGATTTTTTTTAACCAAGCTACTATTCACCAGGAACAACAACAAAATACGCATATTTTGACAGATTCAAATCCGCGAGAAAATCAATCTGAAAATAACAATGATAATAATAATTCAGAAGAGTTTTTTCGTGAATAAAAGCGTTATGATGTCATGTAGTAGCATATATCATATTTCATTACACTCTAAACATAACAATCTTACATATACGTGGCTAATCGACACCGGTGCATCCATATCGGCCATAAAATATAAACACATTGCTGAGTTGAATGAACCCATCCAAAAAGGAAAACTTGTTGTAAATGGTATTGGGGGAAAAATTGAAGCGATCGGTTTTGTTTATCTTGAATTAAGAGCAGGTGAACAAATTCTAAGCCATAAATTCTACGTATTTGAATCCTTACCCTGTAAGGCAAGTGGCATTTTAGGCCAAGACTTTTTGAGCAAATATCATTCGATTATTAACTTCAAAAATTACTCCTTAGTTATGTATAATAACAATAAAGAAATTTGTGTGCCTATTACCAAACATAACGAGACGCTAACTATACCCGCTAGGTCCGAAAGCACACATTACATTACGACCGATATAACAGAAGATTGTGTAGTTTGCGCAGAGCAGATAGGAAACGGAATATTTTTAGCAAGTACAATAGCAAGCCCCGCGGACGGAAAGCTACCAATAAGAATTTTGAACACAACAGAAAACGATTTTTATGTACATAGCATTAATCCTAAAATACATAAAGCAAGAGATTATAATATCTGTATATTTGACGAGCCAAAGAAACATGCAGAACGAGTCAAAAAACTGCTTCCCTTATTAAAATTAGATCATCTAAATAAGGAGGAAAAAATCAGCATTAGGAACATATGCGCAAAGTATAACGTATCTTTTATCTCGAAGGAGACCAACTCACTACGACAACTATATATAAACATTCAATAACAATACAACCCGGTACTAGACCAAGTTACAGCAAACCTTACAGGCTCCCACATTCACAAAAAGGGGAAATACAGAATCAAATTAACCGCATGCTCGAACAAGGTATAATAGAACCCTGTAATAGCGAATGGTCTAGTCCCGTTCTATTAGTACCAAAGAAATCAAATGGAGAGAAGAAATGGCGTCTAGTCATTGATTACCGAAAGTTAAATAACTGTGTTCAAAATGATAAATTCCCACTGCCAAATATTCATGAGATATTAGACTCGCTATCTGGTTGCATTTATTTTACGCACTTAGACTTAAGCCAAGGGTTTTATAACGTGGAACTTGAACCAGATAGTAGGAAATTTACAGCTTTTCATTCAGGTCAATATCAAATGACTAGAATGCCAATGGGTCTTAAGACAAGCCCGAACTCATTTGCCCGAATGATGACAATGGCAATGGCGGGCCTTAATTATGAAAAATGTTTATGTTATCAGGACGATTTAATTATAATGGGACGGGACTTATCAAATCATAACAAAAATTTAATCGAAGTACTAGAAAGATTACGCAGTGTCAATTTAAAATTAAATCCGATGAAATGCGACTTTCTTAAAAAGGAAATGCTCTATTTAGGCCACGTCGTAACAGATAACGGTGTACTACCCGATCCAGAAAAGATTAGTGCTATACAAAACTATCCAATTCCCCAAAACACAAATGAAGTAAAGCGTTTTGTAGCCTTAGCGAATTATTATCGCAAATTTATTCCAAATTTTGCTGAAATTGCAAACAGTTTAAATATTTTGTGTAGGAAAAATGTAGAATTCATTTGGAATAGCGACGCACAAAAGGCATTTCAGACACTTAAAGAATGTATGTCTACACCACCAGTTCTCCAATATCCGGATTTATCAGATAAAAATCAGTTTATTGTACAAACTGATGCGTCAGGGTACGCGATAGGAGCGGTTTTATCCAACGGCAATGGTCGGCCAGTCGCTTACGCCAGTAGGAGTTTAAACAAAGCTGAACGTAATTACCCGACTATTGAAAAAGAACTCCTGGCTATAGTATGGGCCGTAAAACATTATAGACCCTATTTGTATGGTCGTCCATTCAAAATAGTAACTGACCACAAACCACTGGTATATTTATTTAGTTTAAAGGAGCCATCAAGTAGACTGCTCAAATTTAGATTATGTTTAGAAGAATATGACTATTTAATAGAATATGTCAAAGGTCAACAAAATGCAGCCGCCGATGCTTTATCTCGAATTCCAATATCATCGAAAGATTTAAAGAACATGCACGAAAGTTTATTTGTAATGACACGAGCACAGATAAAACGATTAGAACAAACTTCTCATATTCCGGAAGATACCGCAGACAACTGTGTCCCGGATCAAGAAGATCAAGCAAGGATTGTGGGAACAATTAACAAGCCTAGTAATGCAGTAGAGCTGCAATTCATTGATAAAACAAGTCTAAACAGGCTACAAAAAACGAATAGAATATATAAGGGAAATAATATATTTTCATATGATCAAGCAAAAATGATGTTGTATATAAATCCATCTGCTCGATCACAACTGACGCCAGCCGCATTTGTGAGAGCGATGTGCGATTTCTGTAAAGTTAATGATATACATGAAATATGTTTCGTGAAAAATAAATCCCATAACTTATTCTTAGGAAAAATAACTAATGAGGTTAAAAGATATACTAAATGGGAAGGACCGCGATTGTGTATTTTAAATAATATAGAAAAAGTAGATAATTTAGAAGATCGGAGAGTCATTTTAAATGACTTTCACTTATTACCCACAAGTGGCCACGCAGGCACAAAAAGAATGTTTAACAACATTAAAAAATATTATTTCTGGCCGGGTCTCGAAAAGGATATAAATAACTATGTTAAAAAATGCCCAATATGTCAAAAACAAAAGTATACGGTTATGGTAAAAGAACCCATGGTAATAACCACAACGGCACAATCATCATTTGAGAAGATATTTTTAGACATAGTAGGGCCTCTTGATAGAGATTACTATAACTACACGTATATTTTAACACTTCAATGTGAACTATCAAAATATGTATGCGCTTTTCCACTAGTGAATAGAACAGCAGCTGAAGTCGCTCGTGTGTTCGTCAACAACTTCATCCTCGTGCACGGTGTGCCTCGGGAAATCGCTACTGACAGAGGAACGGAGTTTATGTCAGAGACATTCAAAGCGGTATGTACAATTCTTAATATTTCCAAACTGAACTCAACAGCCTATCATCACCAGAGCATTGGTGCACTGGAGAATTCTCACAAAACCCTAGGGGCCTTTTTTAGAATGCACATCAATCAAAGACCAGACTCATGGAGTTCATGGTTACCTTTTTGGGCCTTTGCATACAACACCACAGTACATTCATCGACAAAATTTACTCCCTTCGAACTTGTGTATGGAAAGAAATGTAATTTACCAAGTAACCTTTTAAGAACAGTAGAACCACTATACAATTATGACAGTTATCCCCTTGAGCTTAAATATAGATTACAGATTTCACAAACAGAAGCACGGGAAAACTTGATTAACTCGAAATTAGAAAGGAAAAACAGATATGATAAATATGTAAGACCTGTAGAATATAAACCAAATGATAAAATATTGATTAAAAATGAAACTGGTAATAAGCTCTCAAACCTTTATACTGGTCCCTACACTGTTATTAGAGATTTGTCGCCAAATGTAGAGGTAAACATTAATGGAAAAATTGATGTTATTCATAAAAACAGAACGAAGTTGTATTACTCATAAAGTCATAATATATTGTATACTTAGCAACAATACCTAGGTTACTGACCTTCGTTGCGATCGTGGCTGTAAAATGATATGCACTCGTGATGCCCTGAATGAATGGTGCCAACAAAAAGTACTTACATGTTTTATTTGTAAACACAGAACTCAACTGTAATCTTAGGTATAAGTTTGGAAAAAAAAAAAAAAAAGCAATTCGCTTGTTTGTAAACACAAGCGATACAACAACTGTAATCTTAGTTATAAGTTGTTTATTAATATACTTATATAAAAAAAAAAATATATAAAAAAAAAAAAAAACCTGCGAGTAACTCAAACGCATAACCATTACTCATAGATAATAAACAGTAATTTTACATTAAATTTGTAACCACATTACGTAGTTTTATATATATAAAAAAAAAAAAAAGTATCCATGCAAAGGAATATTTTTTTTTTTATTGCCTTGGGAGGTGTGATGTAGTACGTATGCAACCTCTATTTCAATGTGTGTAACCAATATATAAGTCATAGTATCAACATAATAAAGGCAGTCTTACACCACATTTTGGGATGTTTTATTATATCTGACACCCGACCATACACGACTTCAACAAGGAGGTGGTTCTCAATTCGACTGTATTTTTTTATTAGTTACCTCAAACCTTTTTACCAGGTAAACCGAATTGGATGACTCTTTTTAGGGATCCGTACCTCAAAAGGTAAAAAAGGAACCCTTATAAGATCGTTTTCTTGTCCGTCTCTCCGTGTGTCACCACCGATTTTCTCAGGAACCTTTTTTTTGGGTGGACCAAATTAATTTTGGTAAAGTGGAAATTTGTACCAGATAATGAGGTCTATAGTCCCTATTAGGTGTATAAAAATCAAGGGTCTGAGTCAACACTATAAAAATATATGGGCGACTTTAGATCTTCTCTAAAACTTGTAAGTACCAAAATTTACCTTAATTTTCAACTTTTTTTATTTTTAGGAATTTTCCCTTTACTGGTGCTGTAAGACCTTGCTTTTAACCAAAATTGACAATTTTAGGTCAACCGGAACTACTCTATAGGTTAAGGGTCGAAAACCTATATGGTAGTGCCCGTTGAGCTAGTTACCTAATTATGTTGGTGAATGTAGCTGTTTGTACGGAACCCTCGGTGCACGAGTCCGACTCGCACTTGACCGGTTTTTTATTTGAAAGCTGTTGCTTCTCATGTGGTCGTATTTAAATTAGATCAAGATCTGACAAGGAGTTTTTGGGTTATCCTTAATAATGCGTATTTTCTTGGTAATAAATAAGGTACCAAAAATAAAATAGGTTTTAACAAAAAAAAAACCGACTTCCGAAAAGAAAGTTTTTTTCGCTTTGTTGTGTTTTGTTTTGGAAGTCGGTTTATTTTTTTGTTAAAAGGGTTTTTTATATCGATTGTAGATATACACTCTCTGGTTCCCCATTTTATGAGAGATATAACTACTTTTAGTGTCCTTCGTGATAGCCTGACGTGGTTTGATTTATATCACTCCGATAAGCAATTTGCTACGCTACACTAAGCGAAATTGCAAATACATTCATACAGGCAGATAAGCGATATGATGTAATTTAATCGATGTGCACTTGTTTCTTAGAAAATACGTGCGATTTATCGCCTATCTTCTTATTATGCTTCCTCTATTATAGCAGACATACTTTAAAAACCTTTGGTTTTTTTTTAACATACTTTTTTCGTGTTCTTCTCATTGCAATGCACAAAAAATAACTACTCCGCTATCTTGTGCCGTCCGCCATATTGGATTTAGAATGACGTCACTTAGCTAACCATGCCTTCACCGAGTCATCAAAACTAAACGTGTGTGCAAAATTTCATCTTAATCGGTGGAGGATAAGTGCTTTAAAATGCAGTTGCAAGATTTGACTCGAACACACATACATACATAGCAAGTTAAATAAAAGCTTGTAAAAATATGGTTGGTCTATGGGAAAGATAATATATTTAGAAATGGGGTGATTACTGACATGACGACAGAAGAGGTGAGATAATGGTCAAGCGCAAGCCTATAGATAATAAAAAAAAAAGATAAAAGTATGAAGGAAGAAGATCCAACGCCAAACACAAATTTTGGGACAAAGGAATGAAAATAATGAAATAATTTGAAAAAAATGTATATGAAAGTTTATCTGCGCCAGGCACGACGCATACCAAAAAAAAACAAAAGGAATAACTTAAATACAAATAAAACAAATTATGCGTCACATCTACGCAAAACGGTCATCGCTAAGCATAAAGCTGCCTACACATTACTGTATCGTGTCGTGGTGTGGTGCAGGATGCACCAATCTGGTCAAGCCTACGTCATATCACAAAGAGTCTTGTAGCCAATCAAATGAGTCATAAGGCGCCATGCCACGACACGTAAGTATGATTGCGAGACAGAGCCACAGAGCTGGTATTCAGCGATAGTCGTTGTCGACTGGATGACGCCAAACTACTACCCCCTCTCCTCCTCCTACAATGAAACCTCAGGGGCAAGTGACTGTGACCAGATCCGAGTCGACGCGCGTCGTGTTCCACGCGTACCTCAAAGAGATGTCAGCAAAACTGACGGGGTCCGCTAGGGCCGATGCCTGTCTGGCTCTCGGATAAATTTGAAAGAAGTTCTGGCTTACGCAACTGCAGGAACACAGGTTGGTTTTAGTCAGTAAAACTCTGACACGCCCTCCCACTTCACCCAGAGCGGGAGAGCTATTGGATGACAACCGACATCAAAAAAGTATGGGCAAGTGACTGCGGCATTAGGCAGATATTTTTAATAACAGTTGCCTCTCTTTTAAATTCTGATATTGAGCTGCATCAAGTAAGACTTTAAGCCGTACCCGAAAAAGTTGAGCAAAAGCTTGGGGGACAGTGATAGTTCGATTTAAGAAGCAAAGCCAAAGCCCTGATTCTGATCTTGTGTGCATCTGAAAGCAGTAGGTTCCTATCCAGTAGGACCCTATTTCATATTCATAACCGGCGAAATGTGGACATATTTATACATAGGCAAGCAGAGGCCGTCAAGTAATACAGACTTGACATTAAATTGAAAGGCACATTGTATTACTTACCTGTAAGCCTTGTGTACTCGGTAGAACTGCAACAGAACTGGTCCTGCACGGAACACGAGGAATGTCGCACTGCGGTACTGCATAAGGGAAGTCTAGTCTAGAACAAGACTTCAATGCGTTTACACTTCTCCATCTCTGTAGAAATCTTATTTCTACGAGAATAAAGGTCACTTTGGTGCAAAGTCAGGGAAAATTGCTGTGGAAAGATTGTAACTGTACTGCGCAGGTCACAGGATGACGGTCAATACTTCTGTGATTAGATAGTTTTAAATTTTGAGGGAACGAAGTCTGGGTATACTACATTTGTTACTTGGTTCCCAAACATGAACTCAAATGTTTTTGGAAACACAACTTTTCTACCAAGGCATAAAGTTCTCTTTGCGCTGCCACTTCAAGCAATTTATGACATTTTAAATTGTACTACCAGTGCTAGTCATTCCGAAACAAACTTTATTTACACAGGTATTAAGTTGGAATTCGTTAAGCTGGAAATAACACCAACTGCAAACACAAATGCGGTTTGTATGAGGGTGCATTTTTCATTCTAAAAGTTAGCAGCGTCGCGGAACTTACAAGTACTTTGCTATTCAGTGTTATGATCCTGCCGGAATCTGTGTTTCATGATAGCATCAACCTAGGGGTCTTTATGTCAAGAGTGAATTGATTACTTCTAAGCATGCCTGTTTCATCGTTGACCACATCATCAGGTGAGATAGTGGTTAAAAGCAAAGAAATATTGCAATTTATATATTAATAATTTAGTGCCCTATATAGCGATATTTCATTATTTAATTATAATATTGACAAGCATTGCGAAGTATTTGACAGCTATTTTGCGAAAATACCGACAGCATGCAATCTCTTAACATAGTGTGTTGCAGAATTACACAGATGAACATTCATTGGCACAAAAATCGATCTTATCACCATATCATCTTATCACTGCATATTATCTTTTCACTACGGACGACAATTTTGCAATGAGAAGAAAGAAGAAAAACCTTATTGCAGCTCCTTGTGAGGCATCGAATGAGAAAGCACGGGTAAGCCCGGTGACTATGGTGATCAACAGTGGTCGGATAACCTGTTTACTAACCGGGCGCTTATTTACTTAAACCTCACTTCATGAAAAAATAATAAGTGCCATAACGAATATCGATTTACAGTCACGAGATTGGTAAAAATGTTATCTTCAAGAGTACATGTGAATATACAGTTTCATTGAACCCGTTGTAACAATGACATTTTCATGGAATAATGCTTTGAGACGCACGGGACCGTCAATGTGACGACACTTGAGGTAGCTTACGTTCAGCAGTGGAAGTCTTTCAGCTGTAATCATGATGAGGATGAATGCTAAGATATTTTTTCGAAACGAGTACCTGTCCTTGATAAACTTTACTTCAAATTCATAATGTGTTACGTACTTGGAAACCTCAATAAATAAAAACTTAATATTTTTCGTCACACTTGCACGTAAAAAGTATCTAAACATACAGGTTAACTTGGCCGTAATGCCCCATATAAAACCCTAGGGCTTTCTTTTTGTCATGAAAACCTAGGGCGGTAAGTAATATTTTTAAATTTATGGCACAGCACACAGATCATGCAAGTTCAACCAAGGAGTTTACACGCAATTGAAAAATTGTCTTAAAATGTTATCTAAACAGGAATTTCTTTGCAATCTCGCTACATGTTACTTAAATACTCAACTAATGTTCTTAATAATCGATTTTAATAGTTATAGTATGAAAACGTTGAAATTATTTAATTCTTTTTAAACTCCGTCATGGCTGTATACCTACGTAAGTATTTGCCCTTAAAGTTTCTGAACGAAACACTGTATAATCTGTGGTGTGGGCAAAAATTCGCAAACCGCTTAAAAAAAATTCACGTATTTCGTAATAACAGCTGTGCTGACTTGTGTATAATATATATAATTCATAATTATTACTCGCAAATGTGGTGAAAAACATTGTATGTATCACGGGCGGTACGGGAATTACGAACTTCGACTCAGAAAGCCCTCAGTCTTCGACTTCGGGCTTCTACTAGAGTCTCGATCGTAATTCCTTACTTACCGCCCTTAATACACAATGTACTATTTCAGTCTTCTGCTTGTATTAAATACAACAAATTAGTCTAACCGATCACTAATCTGTTGGATAAATCAACTTCCACTACATGACTACATTGCTTCTCATCATCATCATCACTTCAGCCAAAAGACGTCCACTACTGAACATAGGCCTCCCCCACGTAGCGATGCCCCACTGACCGAAACTTATACTGGATTTATAAATCATTCTCATTATACTTATCGGTACTACTTTTTCAAATCTAAACATATAAAAGAAGAAAGTGACTTACTGACTGACTCACTCACTGACCATCAAAGCACAGCCCAAACGGCTGCAGCTTCAATTATGAAACTTGGCACGTAGGTTCCTTTGGTAGTGTAGGTGAGCACTAAGAAAGGAAATACCACCTTTAATGGCGTGAAATAGGGTATGAAAGTTTGTATGAAAATCTATTAGTTTTAAAGTCAGGTTCTTCATATTTTGGGTTTAGGCTGAAGATTAAAAAATAATTTACACGGGGCTACCACCACCCCCACCCTTTTCACCTTGGGAATAATGAAATCGTCTAGGGACTTGAAATTTTGCACATAGATACTTTATACTGTGCAGGCATCCACTAACAAAGGATTTAGAAACCAGAAACCATACATATACGTCAGGTTACAGATGTTAAGTTTTAATGTAATGATCCTTATACTAACTACCTAAACTAAGGCATGCAAACAGTTTTTACTATAATATTAAAGACCTATTTAATATAAATCACAACGACACGTCAAAAAGCGTTGTCTTATAACTAGTCAAATAACCCGCCCCTAACTGTTCCCGGCGCAAAGGTGCCCATAACGCTTGCTGCATTGCCACGTTGGATGGCAATGGCTAACCTTTGCACCAAGAACGAGCTGGAGCGGGAGTCACCCGTTTTGTCCCTTAGCCTATGCCCTATCTCACTAATGAGCTTCTTGGCCTCACTGCCCCAACAGCCCATGGTCTCAACGGCAATGGGCACAAAATAGTAACGGCCCTCCAATGGTGCGTACTTCACCCTTTTCCTCCCAGCGGCGTCTTCCGCCGCCGCTGACGGCGAGAGGACGGTGCGACCAAGGTGGCTGGCGTTTAATATAAATTATTAAAAACATTCAATTGTGTCCTTCGGCCTCATTCGGGGTCATATTAACATAATTTGAGTCTAGCATCTTCCGTTTCCGTGTCACATCTATATAGGTATATGCCACAATCGCCTTCCAAGCAACACGATGATGACGTAATTCCGCTTTCGTTCACCAGGTGGCTGCAGCGCGCCAACTTGTTCATTCATTGGCGTCCTGTTTTTCGGACGGTTCACATCTTTTAAAAGTTAACGTTGTTAACGTTCGATATTTTATAAAATAACATTTATCTCACGCTATTAGCGTTCGGTATATGCAAACTAATAAAAGGGGAACTAAAGATTAGAAGTGTTTGCGAATGAGTAAATATTCACAGTGTTAGTTTTTTAGTTAATTAGATTTTGATACGATGGCGGACAGTGTACATGCGCGTAATCGTAAGGATTCCGATTCGTCATCGGACTCGTCAAGTTCCTCAAGTTCCTCTGAAACGAAGCCGTCGGATTTGGAGGCTGTACAGGTCGAAAGATCCCGTAAGAGGAAGAAGGCGACTAAGAAGAAGAAGAGTAAGCGTCGCCGAGGACGAAGCAAGGTAATCAGAAAACTTGCAAAACAGGTCAGTGATTTGAAAGATTTATACTACTACCCTCAAAATATGTATTATGAAAATGAAAATTATGAGGGTGGTAATCCGATGTATGTTGATAATTCTGTAATGGCAGAAGAGCAACCGGATCCAGATAGACTGTCTGAACCCGTATCAGACCCTGCACCGTCTCAATCATTTGATTTTGATTTGGCAACGCAATTAAAGGAGCCAGCTGTTACTGCTACTCCACCTAATCAGTTGGAGTTGTTAAATTCGAATCAATATTTTAGTAATGATAATTGGAATAATGTCAGATATGTGGAATCACAAAAGATTTATAATGCTCGTCCTGGATATGTTGACCTTGAAGTAAACGATGAAATCAAGTCATTAGAAAAAGTTAGCCATCTACCCTCAGCGGATAGATTTCTTGGTGCTGTAACTAGAGGACTTGTAATGCAAAGCGAAGCCATGCAGCAAGGTTTTCGGCAGATAGTTGACTGGGCCAAGGATACCGGCAACATGGACCCAGACCAATTGACATTAAAATTAAAAGAGGTTTTTTCCGGTGATTACCAAAAGATTTCACGTGATTGTATACAGTTAGTTTGTGGCCGTAGGGCCGATATAATAGAACAAAGACGTGAAGTGTTCATTAAGCAATTAAGAGATCAATCATTTAAACCATGTTTGAAAAAGATACCGTCGTCAAGTGATTTTTTGTTTGATAAAGTACCTTTTAGCGAATTTGTAAAAAATAACGGCGGTGTCAACAAAAATTTTTATATGAATAAATTAAATATATCTGGCCAAGAAAAGAAGACCACTAGACCCCAGGCGGCGTACCCTGGGCGTAGTGTATATCGATCGTCCAGTCGCCCTTCGGCACTGACGATGAATTATAGGTTTCCTCCTCCACAGAATGTTGAAGCCTTTTATAATTATCAAGCAATTAACCCTTTTAATAATAATCCAAAATTTTTTCGTCCTCAACCAAGAGGACAGCAAGCTGGACAACGTTTTTTCCAGCCCTCTCGTTTTCGAAGAAACGAACCGCAGAACAATATACCACGAGGCAGAGGCTCGGGTAAATTTAATAGAAAGTTCTGACTCGGATCGGGATTTCCGGGGGGATTGCTTACTAAATCACGTTACGGAATGGAAGAGATTGAGAGCTCCGGAACCATTAATAAAAATAGTGAAGGGTTATCGAATTCCATTCCAAAAGAAACCGCCTCTGGTCTCGCCAAGGCTGGTAAAACGGTGCAATCTCACTCGACCATCTCCGCAGATGGACACAGTAATTCGAAATTTAGTGAAACAGAAAATTTTAGAATATGCTCCCATAACTCCAAGTTTTGTGTCAAATTTCTTTCTGATCCTCAAAAGCGTAGGAACCTACCGTCCTATTTTCAATTTAAAGAGTTTGAACAATTATCTAAAGATAAGCAAGTTTCATTTGATTTCTGTAAATCGGGTTCCAGATTTTATTCAGGAAAGGGATTGGATGGTCAAAATAGACCTCCGGCAAGCTTACAACCACGTAAGTGTTGCACCCGCTCGCCGTTGTTTTCTCCGTCTAATATATCGAAACCGATTACTGCAAATGACTTGTTTGCCATTTGGCCTGGCGACAGCGCCCAAAGTGTTTGCATCGCTGACCAACTGGACTGCCGAGATTTTCAGGAACCTAGGCATTCGAGTTGTGGTTTTTCTCGACGATTACCTTCTAGTAGCACAGGACAGAACGACACTTATAAAACACGTCGAAATTGTTCTTCAAACTCTCGGTCAGTTGGGTTGGCAGGTAAACAGGGAGAAGTCGATTCTTATCCCTCAGAAAATAATAGAATATCTGGGGTTGAAGTGGGATCCCTGGTCAAATCAATTTTTTTTTCCGGAAAACAAAATTCGGAGCATGAAAATCGTTCTGTCAAAGTTGCTGAGACGGCAGAAGGTTTCTCTTCGAGAAATACAGAGTATTATAGACGTTCTGAATTTCGCTCGTCTGGTAGTTCCAATGGGTCGTTTAAATTTTCGCCTCCTACTGTCTTATTGCAACAAAGTCCTAAAGATGCCATACCAGTCGACCTACCTATTACCTGTGGAGGTGCTGGCAGAACTGAGGTGGTGGAAGGTTCACTGTGTGGAGAAGTCTAGGCTTCATCCTCCACAGGTATAAAGTTTTTTGACCACAGATGCAGCAGATTCAGGTTGGGGGGCGGAGTTGAATGGTCTTCACGTATCGAGCAAATGGACAGAAGGAGAAGAGCACCTTCATTCGAATCACAAAGAGATGTTAACCATTCTAAAATGTTTGTCAGAATTCGCTCCGTCTCTGAGTCATACATCTCTTCTTTTGCAGTGCGACAACAAAGCGGTAGTAGCTTACTTGAGGAAGGAGGGGGGAAACAAGTCGCAGATCCTAATGATGTTTATATATCAAATTTTTCGTATTCTTCAGATGTACGACATTCATGTAATTCCCCATCACATTCCAGGCAGGTACAACAACGTCGCAGACGGTCTGTCACGTCACTCGAAGTTACAGGAATGGCATCTGCTTCCCGAGTTCACCAGCGTAGTCTTTGCCAAGTGGGGTGTTCCCCAAATAGATCTGTTTGCTTCCAGCACGGCTCACGTCGTCCCGCGTTATGTGACTCTAGATCAACGAGATCGCCAAGCATGGAGGCACAACGCATTCGCATTCAAATGGGATTTTCGCCTCGCTTGGGTCTTTCCTCCTCCAAGTTTGATACCCCGTGTCTTGATGCATCTAAATCAGGCTCGAGGTTTATTCCTGATAGTCGCACCAAAGTGGTCCCGAGCATTCTGGAGAGCAGATTTGAAGAACAGAGCGATCGCGCCACCATTCACGATTCACAGGTTATCGAAAGTCCTAGTAAACACGAGGACCAGGCAGCCGCCACCGCGAGTACAGGAGCTGCACCTAGAAGTATGGAAATGTGGGGGTGGTCTGAATCCCTAGGTGAGTGGTCTGAAGAACAAAGGTGTCTGCTCAAAGAAGGTTGGAGGTCGTCTACTTTGAATACATACAGACCAGCATGGCAGAGATGGTTGAATTGGTGTTCCAATATAAATGTAAATTTTTCAAATCCTTCCGGTAGTGATTTCGCACGATATTTGGCGGATTTACACTTAAAAGAAAAACTGTCTTATCGTACTATTCTACTTCATAAATCTGTTGTGTCTACTTTGTGCAATACAAAAAGTGAGGCCTGATAAAGTTCGAACATTTTGGTTAAACAGATGGTTAAGGCAATTGCATTACAACAGCCTAAAAAGTGTCCACCCCCTGTTTGGGATCCTCAGTCTTTGGCAGGTTGGTTGGGCAGTAGACCTCTTCAAAATCAAAGTCTATATGAAATTTCAAGAGTATGTGCAGTGCTACTGGTGTTATGTTCAGGGCGTAGGATACACGATTTAACATTACTGAGTGTCTCGTCAGACAGGTGTATTGTAGGTGAGAATAGCATAATGTTTTGGCCACATTTTGGTTCGAAAACTGATTCTGAAACTCATGTACAGTCTGGTTGGAAATTGTTAGGTAATCCCGAAAGTGCGGCTCTTGATCCTGTGCATTGGCTTAAAAATCTTATAGAAATTGGAAAACCGCGTCGTTTAACTTGTTCTAGTGATAGATTATTTGTTACTGCATGTGGAAAACCTAAGCCAGCAACTAGAACTATTTTGGCAGGTTGGGTTAAGTCAATTTTGAAGGAAGCAGGAATCGAGGCTACTCCAGGTAGTTTCCGTTCTGCGGTAGCTTCACGAAGTTGGTTAGATAACAAACCTCTCGATGAGATAATGGCACGAGCTAATTGGAAATCCGGTAACACTTTTAGGAAACATTATAGGAAGGAAGTTATTCCAGCACAGGGAAGTTCTTTGATTCATCTTTTTCAGCCAATTAACTAAAATATCCTTGGTTAATTCAAATAAACGAGTTATATAAATGCAAGGATCGATTATGCCACAGCAAAATGATTTGGACAATCAGGAGTAATGAGGTATATACACAAGGAGAACATGATTATGGTAAGATCATACAAGTATACTATAACGATGAAAGTTATGTGGTATGTATTAAATGTTTTTGTTTATTTTGTAATAAAGTGGTTTAATTACTGTATAAATAATAATCATAATTATTTTGGTATTGAAATATAATTATTAAAAAATTATATTTGTGCTTATTTTTGTACTTATATTGTGTGCAACACATTGGCGTCCCGTTCACCAGGCAACATAACAAACAAAGCCACAAATTATGTTTATATGACCCCGAATGAGGCCGAAGGACACAACAAGCGTTTTATTTGAAGGTAAAACGCTGCTATTAAGTCAATACAAATTTACCATGTCAAGATCAAATTCAGTAAATAATTTGAAATAGGCAATACTATTGTACACACAGTGTCAATTTTAATAAAATGGGATTACAAATTCGTCAAGTTCCAGTCAAACAAAAAAATATTAAGTAGAAGTCAGGAAAACAGAGATGTCATGTTATCAATTTAAATTCTTATCGGTCAGAAATTCGCTAATTGAGTAATAACATTTATTAATTAATAGATCTGTCAATTTCTTTTTGAAAAGTAGAAATGTCTCATTTTTTATTACATCGGGTTTTTATTAAAAGTTATCAGACCCATACACAAAAACTTTTCTTTAATTAATTAAAAGAAAATAGCAGTCGGACACAGACTGCTTGAATACAAAGATATCGTAAAATACCTCGGCGTTATACTGGACAAGACAATGCGAATAAAGCCGCACGTTGAAGCCGTAATAAAAAAAGCTAGACTCGCGCCGCGTTAGCACCCATCATTGGGTACCGATCACGCGCAAGCCTCGACACGAAGATGGCAGTGATACAATCGTGACTGCTACCTATCCTTGACTATGGAACTGTTCAGTTGTGGCCCTGTATAGCGCCATACCTGCGAAACAAAATTGAGCCACAATACAAGATGGCACTTAAAGCAGCCGGGCTTACCGAGGCGACTGGAGTCTGACATCCTCTGGGAACTGCTGGATGTTGATAAGTAGACCGAGAGGGCGACGTACTTACACCATGATATGGATGATCGTATGAATGAGCTACAAGTCCCTGACTTAGAAGGCCCTGGACCAGCATACGCAAGATACGGGCGTATAGCATCCGTTATTGTACGACCAACGTGTAGGTGAAATAAACTGCATTAATAAAGCGCTACGGAGGCTCCCAGTCAGCAAGCGACCAGGACACGGAACAAATCGCACATAAAACGGTTACTACTTAATGCTTTAGCATAGGCAGTGGCCAAAAGAAATAAAAGCTTAGGCTAGTGTTTCGATATTTATTTTTTACGATGTACTACACAATAAAAATAAGCACACACCCTGCTTGCGGGACACTACTGTAACACGAAATGTAAAAAAAATAAGAGTCTTCTGATTCTGATTGGAGGAGGCGTTTACCTGTAGAGGGGTTCTTGCAGATTGAATAATATTAATCTTGTCATAAAATCAAATGAAACATACTAACACTAAATTAAGAAATAATTACACTTTTATGCTTTATGTTACTAACCACTATTTTGTAAACCTAGATTCTGTAAGAAATATAGGCTTTTTTATTTTTCATTAAAGTTGTTCATTAAAGTTTTAGCGTGTCTGGTTTAGAATAGTGTAAAACGGTCTGGAGCTAACAAAACCTATAAGATTCCTTGACACATTCTCTCAGCCTCATATGACCACAAGAATAATAAATGAAAAATATTGTATTAGTCCATCCAGTTGGACTGGTAACCAAACCCAAAATAGTAAAGAAAAGAGCAGGCAGATTTTTATTTTACTGACTCCAAATGTACCGTTGCATGAAAATACAAGAAATCCTTCAAAATAAAATCACAAACATGTGACCCTCAGGGCTTGTCTCCATCACCACATCACATCACGACGTCGTCAACCTGGGACGGTGCGGTGTAGCGACTTGCTAATGCACGCCATAATTACGCCGCGCCGTTCATCGTCAGATGCGGTATGTGGCGATGCGCTCGCTCAGTTGATGTTTAAATATCATAGCGTAACCGCACCTTGTGCAAAAAAGACGTCAGAAATGCTGTAACAGTCAAAAACTGCAAGAAGCGAAACTAAACGTTGTTTCTTTCTGTCAGAAATACTGTAAAATGTACCGGAATTTTACAAGGCACGACAACGTGTTACGTTGCGGCATCGTGACGAGCATTTTTGTGACACAGTGATGTAAATTATCACGTCATCTCAAAATCAAAATAATTTTTTTTATTTCACATAGGCCTACATGGGCACTTATAAAACGTCAACAAAAAGTGCACGGTTCGGGTTGGTCGTTTCCTATGGAGAAGAACCGGCAAGAAACTCCATGGTTACTCTTTTAAAAATGGTTTGGTTTTACAATATTTCCGCATAGCATTAGTACTTAGATATGGGGGGACAACGTAGGCCCGACAATAAGTCGTAAGAAACATTAAAAAAAAAAATTGTTATAAAATGTTAACTAGCATCTAGAAGGCCTACAATTTTCACACATTCACAAAACAATCGGTAAAAAAACAATACAATTGAAAACAAAAAAAAAGAAGCATAACAAGACTAAATTTAACATGTGGCACAAGTGTTGTTATCAGTGATGTAACTATTCTTAGCAAAACCATTGTAAAAAGTCTAATTAAAAGAAGGAAAGAAAAAATGAGATTGAGAATAGTTAGAGACATCCACATATTTATGCCGTTTACGAGTTACCAGGGAAGCTGCATGAAGAGCTAACGCCAACATTTTATCTTCAATGTAGTCCTTGATTTTATAATATGCTTTTTTATAAAGGACACGTTTGATGTAGTTTTTGAACTTTCCATCGATCAGTTCTATAACTGACTTTGGCAACTTGTTATAAAAGCGTATACTGTTTATAAGAAAAGACTTGCTAGTTTTCGTTAATCTGAATTTGGGTATTAATATTTCGTGCTTACTGCGTGTATTTAAATTATGGAAGTCGCTTCTAGTTTTTAAAAACCCTTGATTATTACGGACGTACAAAATACATTCCAAAATATAAAGTGAAGATAGAGTCATTATATAGATCTCTTAAATTTATCTCTGAGGGACTCGCGAGGACCCATTTTATAGATCGCGCGGATTGCCCTCTTTTGTAAGATGAAAATTGAGTCAACGTCTGCTGTTGATCCCCACAGCAGAATGCCATAAGACATAATACTATGGAATAAGCAAAGCATACTAACCTAGCTATAGCTACATCAGTTAGCTGCCTTATATTCCTTACTGCTTAAGCAGCCGAACTTAACCTAGACAAGACAAAGATATTTTATTTCAACTAGGCCACCAAGCGGCACTTCTGAACGTTAATACATTAAAATTTAAAAGGAATAAAAATTGATTCTACCGTGAATACGAAAAGTAGCTTGTTATGGAGAAGAAAGCACAAGAAACTCCATACTTACTCTTTAAAAAAAAAAAAGTTTTTTACAATATTTAGGTACATAAGTACATACATTAATAAATTCATATGTGTGAGGACAATGCACCCAGAATCACTACATAGTATACTACGTACAGGTACAAAGTATTAAAAGTACTCACACATGTACCATGCAGTTATATAATAAATAGGTACTAGAAAAACATTAGCATCCGAAGCAGTTAAGTTAAGACCAATCCCAACTGACGGCGCCCGTTCACGAAAATGACGCATGAATCGTCACCACCCAGCTAACCATCATGAAGGGAACCGAATGATCCAACACATGCGCCACCATCAGAGAGACATTTGAGAGAGCACGACACACTCAACAGCCAGGGCACACATAAGTCAAAGAACGACACAAAGGTACAGCAAAAGGTAGATCTACAGTTGGGTACATAGTACTCACACACGTGCTGCGCAGTTATACAATACTAAAATAAATTGAGTCTATATAATACAAATATATTCATACAGTTTTCAGCAGGTCCAACAATACTTAAAAAACAATAATGTTCTGCATATCACTTGTTTTTGCGCCCTAGTGTTTGTGGAGCAAGACTAGCATTGAGCCAAGCATTTTTATCAATGATGTAATCCCCCAACTTATAATATGCATGCCTGAATAGTGTGCGTTTTATGGGTCATATTCAAAATAATTGTAATAATTATACTGTCATAGTGTCCAACCCAATTATTTTTATAACGAGATACAACTGACTAGAATTTCATAAACAAACAGATTAAATGTTTATTTGAATTTAATAAAAAACAACGAAACATTTTATATAGCTAAACAATTCATAAAAAAAAAATGAAACCAAACATTGCGTAGATTCCGTTTCATACAAGTACTCAATGTCCACGTCTTTGACTGTTAACTAAAAAAAATAATTTAATTATTAACTATTACACAAAGGTTAAAAAAAAAACTATATTCAGAGAATACTGTTTAAACTTTCAACACTTCACTAAACAAAATATAAAATACTATTTATTATACTTCAAATTTAATTTATTAATGAGTCTCCTGATTTTACACATATCTGTTATTCTTCTCTGTTATGCTATTTTAACATTATTTCCATGGTAATAAAGAAATTTGATATACTGGCAAAATTAGTCCACTACCTGCCACTACACGACGTAAAAATAAATGATCGCCCATTTTGTTCAATATAGTTTCTCAGCTCGTTTCGTTGTCGAAGAAAATTAGACTTTTAAAAGTAAATATTTAATGTGAGACGTTTAAAATAGCGGTAAGTAAGTTTACTGTTTTATTACCCATACTAGGAAATAACTGTATTGTGCTAATTGTTATAAATATAAAATATTCGTATAACATTTAAATTAATGTGGAAATAAATAGATTTGTAGGTTAGACACGTGCAATTAATTCATATACGTTATTTTATCCATCACTTTTTTCTGTTACGTGACAGATATGAATGATTAGGCGTTATTCACATAGTGTCATATATGAATTAATGATAATAAAATATTATTCAACTTACTGCACCGCAGGTTAGCCAAAACTTTTTTTTTTCTTTTTATTTGAAGTATGTATAGGTAGTGATAGTGGTGATGGTATTCTACTATCCCAGGTGTTTCAATTAGATCAATGTTAATTATTTATTTTACAAATGTATGCTATTTAAACTTGCCCTAATCATTCCTTTCTGTTATTTTTCTGTTACAATAAAATAATATTCATATTTGTTTCCTATCCGTAACTTACAATTATTTTGAATATGACCCTTATACACGTTTTAAATTTCGTCTCATTCAGTTCTAGAATGTGGGGAGGAATTTTATAGTAACATTTTGTACAGTACAGTAGAAAGATGAGGCTACTTTAGCCAGTCTGAAACCTGGTTGAACTAATTGGTCCCTATTTCTAGTAATGTAATTATGTCTATCGCCGTTTTTACGAAAAATATGTAAATTCTTTCTCACGTACATGATGTTTTCATAAATATATTGACAATGAACCGTCATGATGTTAATGCCCTTAAACAGTTCCCTTAGAGAATCGCGGCGGCGAAGATTGTATATCGCTCTGATGGCTCGTTTTTACAGAATAAAAATTGACTCAATGTCTGCAGCCCTTCCCCATAGTAAAATACCGTAAGACAATACTATGAAAGTAACTAAAATAGACCAGCCTCGCGGTATCTACATCACTAAATTGACGAATCTTTCTAACAGCATAAGCTGCCGAACTTAGCCGCCCTGCAAGTGATATTAAATGAGGACCCCATTGTAACGTTGAGTCTAGCGTGATCCCCAGGAAAACCGTTTTATCGACGAATTCTAGCTTCTCCTTGTTTAATATAATGTCACAATCAGTACTTTTGACATTCGGCAAGGAAAATTTTACGCACTTGGTTTTTTTACCATTTAAAACTAAATTATTGGCAGTAAACCAATCCTGAACCTGCCGTAGCGCGTTATTTACGTCGTCAACCTGACAATTACGTCTATTTATTTAAAAAAATAAAGATGAGATTTGATGTCATCAGCAAATAACACCATGTTTAGTTTGTTTTCCAATAAACGGGGTAAATCGTTTATGTATATTAAAAATAAGAAAGGACCTAAAATTGAGCCCTGGGGTACCCCTATTTTCACGTTTAACCCCGACGAATTCACACCGTTTATTTGAACTAATTGCTGTCTATCATTCAAATAAGATCTAACCAAACTTAACGCTGATTGACCTAGCCCGTAATACTCAAGTTTCAGAAGTAATGATTCATGATTAACGCAATCAAACGCCTTCGACAGGTCACAGAAGATACCTATGGCATCCTGCGACTCTTCCCACGCATTAAAAATGTGTTTTAATAGGGTGACACCAGCGTCAGTTGTACAACGTCCTTTGGTGAAACCATACTGTTTATCATGCAAGATGTTATTCGTATTAAAATGAATGAGCATTCGATTTAGCATTATCTGCTGAAAACCGGCAACATGGATACTGGTCTATACTTATTTGTGTCTTTACTGTCCCCGGATTTAAAAAGTGGTATAACCTTACTATATTTCATTAGATCCAGAAAGACTCCTTGATCCACACACAAATTGAAAATTAAAGCTAAGTACGGCGCTATAGTCTGAATAATTGAGGTACTAGCTTTGATGGACATTCTCCACAGATCTTCAGTCGGTTTGATCTTGATTTGCTTAAAAGCTTTTATTACAGTTATGGGGTTTATATGTGAAAATTAAATACATTCGGGCAGGCTGAAACGTTCGCGTTTAATAATCCAAAAGCAAGCGAGGGCGAAGAATTTAAAGTTTCAGTAGTTTTAATTGGGATGTTGGTAAAGAAATTTACAAATTCTTGAGCAACTTTTTTGTTATCTCTAATAAGTCCGAGTGTGGTCTCAAGCGTCAGTATCAGTATTATTTCTTTTATTCCTGTTCGTTTCATCTATACCAATATTATAAAGAGGAAAGATTTTTTTGTTTGTTTGTATGTTTGTTTGTTTGTACCGAATAGGCTCCGAAACTACTGGACCGATTTTATAAATTCTTTCATCTATCGAAAGCTACATTCTTCCCGAGTAACATAGGTTATAATTTTGACGGGAGCGAAGCCGCGGAGATCAGCTAGTTATTTATAATTTTCCAAACCGTCTTGATTATATTTTCTGCTAACTTAACCTTATTTCTAATGTACAAGGCCTTAGCTGCCTTACATGTATTTTTAAAAATTCTTGAGTAAGTAGCAACATACTTATTAAACGTTTCAGTGTTAATACAAGGGTTAAGGCCGTATAGCTCGTAAAGTCTTTCCCTACTTCTTAATATTTCCTTAAACACATGTGACTAATTAAATGATTTAAAGAGATTTAATAACCTACTGCAATCTGAATTATCTTCTAGAATATTAATATTAAAGTCACCACAGACAATTACTAGTTTATTACCCATTGCAAGTTTTGCCAAAACATCTTCCATCACTGACTCGAATATAGAGTAGTTCTTATAATTAGGGGGTCTGTAGACGCACACATGCTTATCCAGCTCAACACAGGACAGTTCAACACTATGCTCAACTGAGAGGTCTACTATATCTTTACGAGGTTTTGATTTAATTCCATTTTTAATTAATATAAGTGAACCCCCACGCAACATAATATTTCTGTTAAAACAACTGGTCACAGTATAATTTTCAAAATTGATTAGCATTTAATAATCTTTCAGCCAATGCTCAGTGAAACAAACAATATCAAACATTGATTTTCTAAAAACAGTTCGATTTCTAATTCCTTTGAAGAAAAAACCTGCATATTCTGGTGGAATAATTTCAGAGAATTCTGCTCAGACCTTTTTTTTTAATTAAATTTTTGCGAGCAAGAAGGTACCTTTTTGATGGTGAATATACTCTTAACTATTCCGTTATTGGTACCCTCCCTTGTCCTATTAACTAGTTTAAAGAATAAATATTAATAGCATTTTTGCTAACGTTATGCAAGGTATTGACCACCTTTAAATTAGTACTATTACTAATATCAATAATAACTGGATACTTCGACATACTACTTATGTCTGAGTTTATTGTATAAGATAATAGCCGAGCTATTTGATGTCTTACCCTAAGAGGCAGATACAAAGTATCGCCTGTCGACTTTAATTTATCAACATAAAATGTTGATGTCAAAAAAAAACAAGTTTGTCACTATACTACTCACAAGAAAGTGCACATACTTATTAAGCATGTGAATGTGATTATTTTGTCTATTTGACCATTTATCCAAGTAAGGGAAGGCACACAAAATAATTTTACTGCAATTTAATTTTAACATCTCTTTTACACACTCAGTGATGTCATCTTTTTTTACTTTTATACTATTACCTACAAATACAGTTAAATTGGTATCTGGTTTATATATATTCTTTGTCACAAACTCCATTATTTGCTTTGACTGCAATTAGATTTGAGACTGTCTGGCAGTTACACTGACACCTCACTAACTCATTTGTGGGCAAAATGTGTTCTTTAATTTGAAATTACGTATTTAAAATTTTATCTAAAGTAACTTAACTTTTTTTTTTGATTTTGATTTTTGATTTTGATCCACCATTTGAAATTTTGAATTTATATATTTATTGTAAAGAGAACTAAGTCTGTTCTCAAGTACCTGTATTTCTAACTGTAAGCGGTCAGTGTCAATCTCATATATCTTTTTGCTGTCTTCTAATTTAATTTGGCAAATATTTAATTTATTAACTAGGTCAACACGTTTTTTCCTGAGTGGAATATTTTTAATAAAGAACCTGTGTTGTTTCCTAAACTTGTTGCAATTTCTAATTATTTTATTTACTTTCGTAAATTTTTCCTACCCGAAAGAGTTCTAATGTGTGCACCCCACTGCAATTTTGAATCGATAGTAATCCCTAAGAATACAGTTTCCGTTATAACTTCAAGATTTTTGCCGTCAAGATTTAAGTTTAGGTCACGTAAAGAGAACTTTAGACATTTTGTTTTTTTCGCATTCAGTAAGAGATTAATTAGCTGCAAACCATTTTGAGAGAATAATCAGACTTTCGTTAACATGTAAGACATCCATATCTTGCCTATTTATTTTAAAAATTAGCGAAGTATCATCAGCAAATAGAATTATATCCGATAATTTGGCCATCATAAAAGGGAGATCATTAATGTAAACAAGAAAAAGGAAAGGGCCGAGAATTGAACCTTGGGGCACGCCCATCTTGACTAGTCCCGGAGGACGTCGCCTCATTTACATTTACTTTTTGCTGTCTGTTTGATAAATAGGATCATCAGAAAATGCCAATGGCATCCTGGGACTTCTTCCAAGATTCCAAGATGTGGCTGATGAGATTTACTCCCGCGTCCGTTGTCCACTTACCTTTCGTGAAACCAAACTGTTGACTATGCAGGATCCCATTTGAATTGAAGGGAGACAACATATGTTCCATTATTTTCTTTTTATAGATTTTACTCAATATCAACGTGCCGCGCAACGAAACCGCACCATTCCACGTTGACGACGTCGTGATTTGGTGATGGGGACAAGCCCTTACTCCTGCTAATATATAAGAGATATATATAATAGATACTCCTAAATTCTATGTTTTTTATTCCAGTTTATTCTAAGTTGTTTTTTGGTCGAGATAGTTATAAAGCTCATTGTCATCATCATCATTTCAGCCGAAAGACGTCCACTGCTGGACATAGGCCTCCGCCAAGTGTCGCCAAATTGATCGGTCCTGTGTGTCTCTCATCCAGCGGATTCTCGAAGCCTTGACCGGGTCATCGCTCCACCTAAAAGGGGCTCCAAAGCTGTGTCTTCCAGTACGCGGTCGCCACTCCAGAACTTTTCGGCCCCATCGACCATCCGTTCTGCGAGCAATGTGCCCTGCCCACTGCCACTTAAGTTTGGCGATCCTTCGGGCTATGTCTATAATCCTGGTTCTCTCCTGCGGATATCTTCATTTCTGATTCAATCATGCAAGTCATATTGGTATAGGGAAAAAAATATGTCTGAGTTGTTTAGCAACTAATTAGGCGATTCTACGAGGATGAATCAAAAAGTTCTTGGAATTAATCGCTAAACAGACTCGAGATTTTTAATATTTTGAGAGTTCGAATATTACTCGAGTGCATTGGATAAGTTTTCTTCAAAAGGACTTCAAGAATATAGGTGATGGGGTTAAAGAAAATAAAACAATGCTTGACCTATCCTATTTTAATACTAATACTTATGACTAACATTTTTAAAAAATCTTGATGTCGTAATATTAAAGGTGTCATAGGCTTAAGCTATACTTACATACTATAGTATCACATACTTAAATACTACGACCTTATATACAAATTGGTTGCCACTTCAGCAACTTGAGGCATACGCTTGCGATGAAAACGGAGATCGAGAGCAACTCGATTCGTTTCCTTATGGGAGATAGGATCGTCATCACCCTTGTCAAGGTACAAGTGAATATCCACGGGGATTTCCACCTGAACTCCTCAAGATGTTCAGAGTTACCGCCAATTGGTGATTGTTGGCCTAAGGACTCCTCAAGTTGCTTGGACCCACAAGGTGTTTCGGCATGGCCAACTGTGGATTTCTGGAGCTCATGAATGGTTTTGCAAGCATCATACCTAGTTGTGGTTGGTGTCTCCTGAACAGGCATGAGAGGTGTTGGTAGACCTGTTGGTGAAAGCTGGACTCCAGTGTCAAGATGTGAAGAGGTTTCGTAGAACGAACCTGGTGGTAAATACTGGACCAGAACTAGGGCATCCTGGATCTGATGGAAAGTTTTGCAAGAAACATAGCCAGAAGATGAAAAGTGGACTGCTCTCTTGAACTGATCAGATATGTTGGTATGACCACAGCCTGTTGGTGCATTCTGATCTGAAGTTTGAGGGAAGTTTTTGCAAGAATCACAGCCAGTAGATGAATGCTGTTGTAGGTTTCTCCTAAGCTGGTGAGACGGGCTGGTAAATCCACTGCCTATTGGAGAATGCTGAGGTGGGGAGGTGTGGCCTGCTGATGGTTGAGTGCGACCGACAGGTGATGGAATGCTGCTTGATGGAATAGGATCTGAAACGTAAGAGGTTTGTATGTTAACAAGTTGAAGTGACACTATAGTTTGGATGAGGTTCTAAGATTCCCATGATCCAAGATTAATATATTGGCACAATTAGCACCTGAGTTATTGGTTATTCCGCTGCGTGTCGCGGGGTCGATTCCTGCATGGAGCAAATTTATGTATGGCCTACAGATATTGGTTCTGGGTTTTGCTGTTTCACCCACGATACAGGAGAAATTACTTGTGTGGGAAAAGACACAAATATTTCGTTTTTTACAAAAAATTACAACTTGCATCCGAAAATAACATCACGTCAAAAAACGAAGAAACAAAAACAGGAACACCGACTTCCGAAATTAAAGACTTGTAGATTTTTAATTTGGACGACGGATGTATTAAAAAAAAAAAAAAAACACTTTTTGTTGAGGTACATAATTAATGTGCAAGTTCAATAGTAAGGTACCTATAATACCTAAAGTTATGCCTGAATAGATTAACTGAATAAAATAAAACTAACATAACCAGTGAAATTAGAGTGTACCAGAGTGATTTTATGTTATGAAATGGCGTAAACAATTTACAGACATGCGATTGCAGCAATTCCGAGAGATTTGTCATTGTTTATTAAAGAGTTCTGTTGTATATCTCCGAAGTTCTGATCAATAACTATTTAAAATTAATCATTTAAATAAGACAACACGAAAAGCACCAGTTTTCAATTTAAAAAAGAATCATCAAAATCGGTTCACCTAGTAAAAAGTTTTGAGATAACACATTTAAAAAAAAAATAGAATTGCAAGCCTGCTCCTATTTGAAGTCGGTTAAAAACTAAGTTAAAGAAGACATCTACCTTTATCTCCAAGACTTGGTATCGGCGTGCCGTACGGCTGCCGAACCCGGAGCCCTGGTGGGCGCTCAAAGGACCAGCGCTCCATGCTGACCGCCATCAGGGACGAGCTGGTGAAGCTGCTCAAACTTCGGAGATCTGAAAATTATATAAGGCTATTTTAAGAAGTTATACAGGATTTAAAATTGAAACACTTGGACTAAGGATGTTACAGAAGTGATAATATAGGAACCGGAATTGGAATCGGAGGTTTTAAAGTTGTTTATCGGAATCGAAACCGGAACTAAAATCGGAATTTGAAGCAGATCCTGAAGAAGGATGTATTAAGAGAAAGCAGGTTTAATAAAATAATACATACATAGTAAATCAGCATTTTTAATTTCAACTCAAAAACAATACGCAACTAGGCGTTGAAAAAAAACATAAATATTATAATGTAAATTAAGTAAAATGTGTGTAGCAGTTAATTAAATCAAATCAGTGACTACAAAAAATGTTCGCAGTTTTATCTCCTTCGAGTCTATTTCTCAACGGGTATGCTGCCGCCACTGCACATCGACCACCGATTTTAAAGTTTCGGAACCGGAATCGAAATTGGAGGTTTAAAAACAATCGGAAGTTCCGACTTTTCGGAATCGGAATCTAACATCCCTAGCTTGAACCCTGGATAATGTGACATTCCTGCCAGTGATAATGATTGTGAGAAAATTTATGGGATTGATATGATTTCGGTGACGAATATGTTTAAGTAATGTTTGCAATATTTGTAAGTATGTGAGAACCTCTTCCTATTTGAAGTCGGACAAAAACATAACTAAGCATCACGAATTCACGACTGTATTCAACGAAGGGGGCAGTTGATAAAAGGTGCCATGTCATTCTTTGTTGTCATTGGCTACGACCGTGGGTGTCATTGTTAAGTTGACATGCCATTAATTTGAAACTCAGCGAAGCCGATCATATTGACCAATGGGGTTCTCGCATTATCTCCACGGATATTACGTGGTTTCGGGCCGTTTCCGTCACGCCGTTTATTAGTGAGCTAGGTTTTGACCAAGTTTAAATAAAATATTAGACTCCACCCCTAAAAAGTATTACTTTGAAACCGCCTTCTAACTCTTTCAGGGGGGTGACCATAAGCTCTTAAAGCAAGGTGATTTTGAGTGTGCGTAAGGGACAGATCTTTAATGATGATTTGTATATATCTGTCACTTTTTACAGTCGACCTCTGATAGTTTTGAGACGTCAGGGTACAGGGGCAGAGATTCGGTTAAAATTCAGTTAAATAAAAGCTTGTAAAATTATGGTTGATCTATGTGAAAGATAATATATTTAGAAATGGTGTGATTACTGACATGATGACAGAAAGATAAAATAATGAAAGAAGAAGATTATGTTTCGCCAACCACAAATTTTGGGACAAGGGAATGAAAATAATGAAGTAATTTGAAAAGAATCGAAAATAAAAAGAGTTTATCTCGCCCAGGCACGACGCTTACCAAAAAGACAAAAGGAATAACTTGAATACAAATGAAACAAAGTATGCGTCACAACTACGCAAAACGATCATCGTTCAGCATAAAGCTGCCTACACATTACTGTATCGTGTAGTGGCGAGGTGCGCCTACGTCATATCACAACGAGTCTTGTAGCTAATCTAATGCGTCATAAGGCGCCACGCCATGACACGTAAATATGCTTGCGAGACAGATCTCGCAAGCATATCTGAGAAAGAGATCTGTCTCTGGCTCTGGCCACAGTGCTGGTTTTCGGCGATAGCCGGTGTCGACTGGTTAATTCCGAACTAATGAACCCTCAGGGGTAAGTGACTGTGACCATTCCCGAGTCGACGGCGCGTAGTGTTCCACGCGCGTCTCAAAGAGTTCTCAGCATAACTGGGGTCCGCTAGGGCCGATGCCTGTCTGGGTCGCATATAAATTTGAAAGAGAGTTACCGCAGCCCTGGCACAAGCAACTGAAGGAACGCGAGTGGGTTTTAGTCAGTAAAAGTCTGACACGCCCTCCCGCTTCACCCAGAGCGGGAGAAGCCATTGGATGAAGTACAACAAAAAAAAGTATAAGTAACTGCGAAATTTGGCCGTCAAGATATTTTTATCTTCAGTTGTTTCTCTGTTCTTTCGTCAGGATGGGCACTGAGTTCCCCAATATGTTCCAAACAAGAAGAAGATTGAGACAGGGTTGCATCATGTCCCCTGCACTTTTTAACATATATGGAGAATACATTATTCGGCAGACGATAGAAAAAAGGGAGAACGGTTTTCCTATTGGTGGAAAAAGATTATCAAATCTCCGATATGCCGACGACACCGTACTTCTGGCAACATCCATGGAAGATTTGAATGAGCTGTTCCAAAGATTGGAGTAAGAAAGTGGCAACATCGGTCTCGCAATAAACAGAGTGAAAAACAAAGTGATGATAGTGGATCGAGCCGGAATGCTTGCAAATATCACCTGCAACATTCCTGGCATTGATATTGTCGACCGCTACGTATACCTGGGCTCGCAAATCTGCAATGACGGCAGCTGTGTCCACGAGCTAAAAAGGCAAAATCGGGATGGCGAAGGATGCGATGACCCGTTTAAGCAAAATCTGGAAGAAGAGAGGAATTGGTATCAAAACCAAGATCAGATTGATTCGTACCCTGGTATTTCCTATCTTCCTGGACAATCCTGGCCCGAGAGAGACAAAGGATCGATTCATTCGAGATGTGGTGTTGGAGGCGAATGCTGAGAGTACCTTGGACTGCGAAACGCACCAATGCATCGATCCGGACCCAGCTCCGAGTTAAAACTCATTTGTCCACCGTATGCCAGCAGCGCATTCTTTCGTATTTCGGCCACACAATGCGCAGAGGCGATGAGAATCTGGAAAGACTTATTGTGATTGGGAACACCGACGAGATGGACCGATCAAGTGAAAGACTCGTCGTCCTCCAAATTATACACGGTCGTAAGGGAATCACTGGTCAGAAACCGGTGGAGGCAGATCATCGGCTCCAGAAGTAACCTAAAACTGACCACGATCCGCAGACATGAGGGACCGACTAAGAGAGAGAGTTTTCAATGTAAAATTCTGATATTCAGCTGGATCAAGTAAGACTTGAAGCCGTCAAGGAAATAGTTGAGTAAAAACTTGGGTGATAGTGATATTTTGTTTTAAGAAGTTGAAAGACCCACAGCCAAGAGTCTGATCTTGTGCTTTCAGCAATAGCTTCATCCCTATCTCTTACACAAAACTGGCGAAATGCGGACATATTTCGACATAGACTTCTGCTTAATACTTCGGGTAATACAGACTTGACATTAAATTGAAAGACAAATTGTATCTCTTACCTTGTGTACTCGGTAGAACTGCAACAGAACTCGTCCTGCACGGAACACGATGAATGTCGCACTGCGGCAGTGCATACGGGAAGTCTAGTCTAGAACAAGACTACAATGCGTTTACACTTCTCCAACTCTGAAAAAACTTTATGGCTACGAGAATAAAGGTCACTTTGGTGCAAAGTCAGAGGAAAATAGCTGTGGAAGGATTGTAAATGTACTGCGCAGGTCACAGGATGACGGTCAATACTTCTTTGATTACATAGTTTTAAATTTTGAGGGAACAAGGTCTGGGTATACTGCATTTGTTACTTGGTTCCCAAACATGAAATCAAATGTTTTTACAAATCAACTTCTCTACCAAGACATAAAGTTCTCTGCTTTGTTGCAACTGCGAACATTTTATTACATCTTCAATTTATTACTTGTGCTAGTCGTACTGAAATAAACCTAATATACACATTGGTTAAAATTTCCATTATGGGCCGTTGAATTGGTTAAAATTTTCATTATGGTCCGTTGATTATTGGCGCGGGGAGGGTGAGGGGCGGGAGAGGATGAGGTTTGACTACCCCCAAAAGCAGAAATAGGAGCCCCGCGCAGGTTTCCGCCCCTTAAAACGATGGACATTTACGGAAATTATTATAATAACCTGAAAACTTTAACCATGGACCATAACCATGGGGCTCCGAGTGGTGTGGATGGTACAGGGGGGTAGCCAAACCTCCCGTCCTCCCCCCCGCACCCTCCTCGCGTCAAAAATCCACGGCCCATAATGGAAATTTTATCCGCGTGCTTCATCGTTGACCACATCATCGCTTACCATCAGGTGAGATAGTGGTCAAACTCAAAAAAATATTGCAATTCACTCATCAATATTTTAAGTAAGCGATATTTCTTTAATTTAATAATATGTATTGTCAATTTAGACAACATTGCGAAGTATTTGACAGTTATTTTGCTACGTTGCCGACTTTCAGAATGCAACCTCTTAACATAGTGTGTTATAGAATTACACAGACGCACATTCATTGGCACGACAATCGACCTTATCACTATAATATAAAGTCACTTCTAATGTCAAATTGTTACTGCTGACGTGAAGTTGGCTATTTGAATTGCTTGTGCACGTTATCTGTGTGTGTGAAGGCAGCTTGACCAATACGGATCGCTTCCGAGATTGTGAACATAGGAACACATCGGAGATAAAACTCACACAAATTAAAATCGACCTCACTGCTAGTACCCAAGGACCCTTTTAATGTGAAACTGTTAATACTGACTCTGTCATGGTTTGATAAAATTGCTAATAAACTCGTATTAGTAATTATTGTCTCGCTGGTTGGTCTAATGGGCGCTTGCTATGGAATACGAGGTCCTGAATTCGGAGAATACAGGCGTGATAATAAGCTATGATGTTACTGTCCCAGTTGGGCGCCAATATGATTTTTCGTTTTGGCGCCCACCGCGGGACTGCCATGGGTTGACAAAACTGCTCCTAAACTTGTATTAGTAGTTATTGACTTCTACTACCTAGTTGTATGGGTGCTTGCACTACTATTAAATATCTGGGGTTCTGGGTTCGATGCATGGATAGTGTATAATCTTATTGGGATTTTACATCACTCCTAGTAGTAGGTAGTGCCCCCTGGGATAACTGGAGGAATGTGGGTGTACTAAGTACACCTCTGCTTAACTCTTTGGGGACTAGAGCCGTGATATATTTTTGCTCACCAAGAAACATGAGCATTCTGTGATATATTGAGCACATAGTAAGACATTCTAGAACATTCCAAACTGCAGTGGGCAGGTAGTTTATAGAACTTCATTGGACTATGTAGCTGGTAAAATTCGCGAAGGATCAATTTTCAACCCTATTTCTATAAAAACATGTTGATTTACATTTTTTTAAAGATCGTTTCCCCACACTAGGAATTTCTGCCGGTATCGTAGGTGTGTTTACAAACATATAAACTCACATACACAAACACCCCGAGCCGGAACTACTATCTGTAGCTCATAATTTGTTCCGAGCGGGAATCGGACCCGCGACACGCAGCGCAGCAGTCAGTCGCTCAACAAAATCAAAATATTTTTTTGTATTTCACATAGGCCTACATGGGCATTTAAAACGTCGACAAAAGGTGCACGGTTCGGGTTGGTCGTTTCCTATGGAGAAGAACCGGCAAAAAACTCCATGTTTACTCTTTTAAAAATGGTTTGGTTTTACAATATTTCCATGTTACAGCATTAGTACTTAGATATGGAAGGACAACGTAGGCCCGACAATAAGTCGTAAGAAACTAAAACCACTGCGCCACCAGTGCACAACATAACAGCGAGGAGTGGTCGATGTGTAACTGTCGCGGTACTACCGAAATATTTAGAAGTAACGTGAAAGTCTCTGGTAAAACACTTTTAAACTTTATTACTAAAGACATAAGACCGTTATTGGTTGAACGGAAACCTGCTCAGGAAATGATGATTTTAAATAAAACAACACATTTCCCTATTACTCTTATTATACCATTCTTATTATGTATAATTATATTCCATTCGTAATTATACTTTTTATAAAAATCGTACCTAAGACACAACATCGCTAACACATAGAATTGAAAAATTAATTATGTTATACCTACCTACGTGTGTTCAGAATGGCTGGTAATTATACTTTTTATAAAAATCGTACCTAAGACACAACATCGCTGACACATAGAATTGAAAAATTAATTATGTTATACCTACCTACCTACGTGTGTTCAGAATGGCTGCGTCTATCAGGAGACAAAAAATTCGTCAGAGCCTCGTTGGTATGTTCAGCACCGCGGTGGTGGTAGGTGTACCGCGGCCAGGTGAGGTTGACTTTGGCTCTGAAGGTGGTGTTAGAGCCACTTATACTCCATCGGTGTAGGGTCAAATTGAATCCTCTCCGACATGGTTACAAGTAAGAGTTTGGTTGTGGTACAGGAACCAAAAAGAAAGCAAACGCAATGGTTAAAATGTTAATAAAGAAAATATTTTGATTATCTGCAAGTCGGGTAGTATCCACAGTGGTTACTGAATACCTCCAGTATTCAGAAACCACTGTGGATACTGAATACCTCCAGTATTTATGATCCACAGTGGATCATAAATAATTCCGGATTGATCCGAAGCAAGTGCTCTTGAATAGTTTTATAGAGTTTTCCATAAGCAATGTCTCTGTTGCAATCTGGAATCTGGATCTATAGCCGGCCAATGGCAATCGAAAACTTCGTTCCTATTTAATGTGTAAGTATAAAAGCTTCCAATTTAATCTGAGTCAGCCCTGAATATTTCTGACAGTTCTGTGCAAGTTACAAAAGTACAAGCAGGCCACTATGTCAACACTTCCATCGCCACACTCTGGCACAATTCGACTCTACAATATTGTATTTTTTTAAATTAGAAATACAAGATTTCTAATTTAAAAAAGATACAATATTGTATAATATAAAATAGTATTTTTATGGTAGAAAGTGAATAAATAAATAATAAATTCTATAGACGAAACTCACAAAATTCGTTTCGGGATGGAATCGAATGGTTGTGAATAGCTACGCAGGACGGAGACATCTGTAAATTATCACATGTACCTTACCTTTATTTTTATCTCAGGACTCCGCAGTACTGTAGGGCTGCCGGGCTGGAAGTCCCGTTTGTGGCCCAAAGGACCATCTCCATCACTGAAGCCATAACCTGGTTGCAGAGACGAGTGTACAAGGCTGCTTCTCCCTCCATCGACCTGAAAATTACCATCAAAACGTATAAGTGTATTTGCAATGTATATTACGTCATCATCATCATTTTAGCCAACATACGTCCACTGTTGGACTGGATAAGCCTACCCTGAGTACATTAGTTTCCACTGCTGGAATACAAGCTGCCTCTCGCGTCTCAAGCGCGTAGGAACGAGTGGGTCCTAATCCACCACGCAGAGACAGTGAGGGGTGGTGGATCCTCAAAAAAATTGTATGAATTCTATAATCAGCAGCAATAGCCTTCACCCCAAATGCTTTATTTATTTTTCAATATTTCACAAATAGACAAATGTACTCTAAACATTTACCTGTTTAATCTTGAAGATACAAATAGGCCTCCAGAACCCGAATGCACGGTGGTTACTTGAAGCACCAACACGATAAAAAGGTTTAGTCTAATAAAGATTAGCGTCACTACGTAGGTCACAATCAGTACAACACGGTCAAAATTACCCCACTCCTGCCTACACGCGCGGCGCCCCGCGTTCGCCAATATATATATATATATATATATTCGCAATAGCGAGAGTCCAATGTCAGAATAACTTGATAACGCCAAGCACAGAGTTATTATGACCGAGTAGTACTTGGGTCTGAGGTATGGTCGCAGTTTGTGACTATGGCGATGCAGTTTTTTTTTATATATTTATTATTTAACTTGCAATGTATGTACATACGTAACTGTGTTCGGCTCAAATCTTGCAATTGAAATTTATAGCATTTATCCAAACTAAACGTGTATGCAAAATTTCATACACGTTTAGTTTGACAATGCATGGTTAGCTGAGTGACGTCGTTCTAAATCCAATATGGCGGACGGCCCATGATGGCGGATTAGTTACTTTTGTGCACTGCCATGATATGGGTATCAAAATGAAAGGGTTTGCTGAGACAAATACGAAAAAGCTTGTTTAAAAAAAAGTTTTAATGAATATTTTTTTTTAACAATAAAATGTTGCAAGACAACCCCAGAATTTTTAAAAGACGCCTAAATTGTTAAGCGATGTTCTCTCTTGTGAGAAAAAAGTAACCATTGGTAACATAAAAAATGTGAGTGTCTATTATTCGTTATGAAAATATTCTAGCATTAAAAATTATGTTGAGAGTTATTTGGTTAGATAATAACAACTCAGCGCCCTCTAGCGTCCAATAGTTAAACCAGTCAGACCCAAAAAGGAGGTGTGCAGTTGCCCCATGCGCACTGTAAACTAAGTGATGGGATCCGCTGGGTATGGCGCGACGATGACAGTCGGAGGTGCGCGAATGAACTTGTATGCCCCCGACTCGACGGAACTGTGGAGTTCTAGTCAATAAGATTCCGACAGAACCCTCCGTTCGCCATAGACTGAGGGTAACCATGAGTGGTTCGAGAAAAAGAGGTCTGATGAAATCAAGTATTTTTTTCACGTGGTGTCTAGATATCAGAGGTAACATCCGATCGATCCGATAGTGACTACATGAGGGTGGAAGAGTGGCAAAAGAGGTGGCTCCAAAAAAACTGTTTCATAAATTATGTTTTATGGTCTTGGGACTAAAAAATGATGTCAGTGAGCAAGTCTTTCTGAAGTGGCGAAGTTATAGAATGATCTGTGTTTTAAATAAAACAACAAATTACTTAACCTAACTTAAAACTAGAGTATTTATTTATTTATTAATTGTTATCATATTTTAAAGAATCTGAATGTGAATAATATGTTTTCATTTTTTTATAAATACGTATAAAAATCTTGCCTAAGCATACAACATCGATGACACATAGAATTGAAAGCTAAATATGTTATAGACACCCTACGTATGTGCAGAGCGGCTGCGTCTATCAAAAGACCAGGAGTTCGTCAGAGCCTCGTTGGTAAGTTCAGCAGGGAGTACCGCGGGCAGGTGAGGTTGACTTTGGCTCTGATGGTGGTGGTAGAGCCACTTACACCCCATCGGTGTGGGGTCAAGCTGGATCACGTACGATGGCTGGAAGTGAGGATTGCCGCTTGTCTAACAGGTATCTGAAAAACAAGTGAAAGTATGGATTCATATGTTGAAATCTTTATTACAAAAAAAAATACAACCGACCTCGAAATAAAAACACTACAAAGTGAAAAATAACTTCAATTTCGGAAGCCGATATTCCTGTTTTTGTTTCTTCGTTTTTTGACACCGACTACTTAAACTAAGTAATTTTTCAATATGTACTGTTTTCATTATTAAGTCGGTTGTATAGTATTGTAAAAAAATGTTTTTATTTATTTGTTGCGGTACATAATGTGCAAGTTCAATAGTAAGTAAGGTACCTGTAATGCTTAAACTTATACCATAATAAATTACCCGAATAACATAAAACTTGAACATAACCGGTGAAATAGGAAAATAAAGGATGAACTGTACACATCTGCACGGCCTACCGGCGTGATGTTATGTTATGAATTGGCGTAAAAAATAAACAGATATGCATGTAGCAATCCCGAGAGATTCGCCGTTGCTTATTGAAGAGTTCCGTGGTATATCTCCGAAGTTCTTCATCAGATCTTCACTAAATTGAAACTATTTATCAAACAAAGAAGATAATCAATCCAGAATTAACCAAAAAACAAAAAAATATATAAAAAACATACAGCTGAACAAAGAAACTCCTCCTTTTTGGCAAGTCGGATAAAAATAAAAATTATTTGCTTTTCGAAAAGAGTATACATACGAGTACACCATTAGAACAACAAAACCCGTTTTCGGGATAAAAAAATATTCTATGTTACCCAAGAATAATGTACTGCTTTCTACTGGTGAAAGAATTTTCAAAATCGGTTCAGTAGATCCAGAGATTACCCCCTACAACGCCAAAAACTTACAAACTTTACCTCTTTATAATATTAAGTAAAGAAGTATAGATAATTAATTATAGTAGAAGCAGTTCCTTCTGCCAACCTGGGTCCGGTGTCAATTTAAAGACTTCCATGGCAGCTTCTGTATATGTGAGTGATCGGTAAATATTACTGAAAAACCTTTCTTTAGGTACTGTTACAACCGGCAGGCGTATATGACTAGCAGCCTAATTGTGTAAGTGAATTGCAAGGCGCAGGATTTGATCCCTTGAATCACGTGCGAGATGAAAGATGCGTTGGGGATTTCCGTCTATGTGATTGGTTGATTGATGGAGTCAAATCTTTCGCCTTGCCGAATTCACTTACGCAATAACGCTGCTGATGTGTGAACATATACGAAGCAAAAGGAGTTTGTAAAGATCATAGCAAGCAGTGTAGTTATTAACATTGCCTAAATTAGAATAATTAACATTGTATAAATAATAAAAGTTATAGTAGAATACTTTTACAACGATCATGGTTACTGATATTTTAAGTTAGAAATGAGTTTTCCCTAAAGATAATAGAGTTGATACTGCTACTCTTTTATTTCAGAAAAGCCCCGAGGCTTTAATCTGCTGTAGTATAAAACTGCATAGGCACGCTTAAAGGCCCACACCTAAGTATCGTGACCTGCGCAGTGCAACAGCAAGTTTTTTCTAGACTAGACTCCCTTTGTACAATGCCGCAGTGCGTCACTCGTCGTCTCCGGTGCATGACGAGTTGGCCCTACACGGCCACCGGGGCTCCGGGCTCTGGAGCCTTACTTCGAACCTGCAGTATTTACTAAAAGGTATGTCTTTGAATATATCTTTCCATTTCTGAAGTAACTCCTCCCAACCGAATTTCCGGTGGCATATCTCAAAGGAGATTAGCCATGTACGCATGAGATAATATAGTGCACGTGTGTGTGTGCAGACATGGGTGTACTCTCTCACCATTATGGATAAAAGATTTACTGCAGATTTTAGAATTTGGAACGAATACATTTTGCAGGATTGACCAGCACACACTGGGCCTGCGTGGTTGATTACGGCCCACTCCCAATTAAAGAGAGGCGACCTCTGGCCCTACAGTGGGCACATGATAGACACGCTAAGTTATGTAAGTGTCTATTAAAGAATACTTAAAGATTTCCTTGTTCTTCTTCTTCTCGGGTTGCTTGAAAACTCTTTATGTATTTTGGGCCCAGTAGGTGGTCATCCCGATTGCGGCGTCAGAGGCGAGCATAAGGTCTTTAAAAGTCCAGGTGTCCGGGCACTTGGGACACTCCAGCATGTGTGCCGTATTCTGCAAAAGGGTATCACACTCACACTGGGTATCAGAAAGGCCAAATAACAAAAACAACTGCTCTAAGGCCACCCACCACCGACTCTCCAAGCTTGCACTCATCGTAATTTCAATTAACATCGAAGGTTTTTCATACAGATTACCTTATACGTCATATTGATTGCAAATAAATTAATTTTCAGGGCAATGGAGGGACAAGCAGCCTCGTCTACTCGTCTCTACTTGCAGCCTTGGCTTCAGTGATGGTGTTGGTGCTTCGGGCTGCCACTGAGACTACTGGTCCAGCAGCTCTGCAGTACTGCGGAGCTTTGAGATAAATATTGAGTTAGGTGCATACATATATAAATTCACGACTTTTGCCCATGGTAATGTTAATAATTCTAATTTATGCGACATCAAATTTTTATTTTTATGTTTATCTTTATTTTAAATTTATCTATTAATTTTAGTTTTTTGTTCCGTATGGTGCCGGACGTAAAGAATTTCATCATCCCATGTCTTCCCGTGGGTGTCGTAAGAGGCGACTAAGGGACAAACCAGAGAATGGGCAGCAGCGTTCTCTGTGCTTCTATAACAACCATACTGCGATCGCCAACCCGCCTGCCAAGCGTGGCGATTATGGCAAAACCCCCCCAATGAATAGCACAAATAAAAAATGGCCCCTGGTACCCGGCAGCTTGCCTACCCTCGACTACGGTAGCGGTCGAGGCTACGGCATGGCAAGGGGTGCTAAGAATCTCCGGACGAGATCCGGCTACCCCAACAATCACCGACGACTGGACCTGGCAACGTACAACACGCGCACACTTCGGACCGACGAGAAGGTCACCGAACTCGAGGAGGAACTGAGCAGGTTGCGATGGAGTATTATAGGGTTATCTGAAGTCCGAAGAGAGGGGGAGGACTCGATAATCCTCAAATCCGGTAACCTGCTCTATTTCCGAGAAGGTGACCGGCAGTCTCAGGGTGGTGTCGGGTTTATCGTCCACAAGTCCCTTGGGAACAACGTGGTGAAGATCGAGAGTGTGTCGACCAGGGTGGCGTACCTTATACTCAGAATATCCTCAAGATATTCGCTGAAGGTCATACAGGTCTACGCCCCAACCTCGGCACACCCCGACGATGAGGTAGAGACCATGTATGAGGATATCTCCAGAGCCATGCATGGTTTCAAAACTCACTTCACCGTTGTCATGGGGGACTTCAACGCGAAACTGGGCAAACGTGACGAGGATGAGCTGCAAGTGGGGCAATTTGGAGTTGGACAACGGAACCACCGGGGTCACCTACTGGCCAGTTTTATGGAGAAGGAGGGCCTCTATATGATGAACTCCTTCTTCAAAAAGCGTGAACACGGGAAGTGGACCTGGCAGAGCCCCGATGGTGCAACAAAAAATGAGATCGACTTCATCATGTCAACCATGAAGCAAATGTTCAATGATGTCTCTGTGATCAATTCGGTGAAAACCGGGAGCGATCACCGCATGGTAAGAGGCACATTGAACATTAATATTAAGCTTGAAAGGTCTCGACTGATGAAGTCCACGCTCCGGCCAGCACAGATCCAAGTCCAAAACCCCGAGAGCTTTCAGCTCGAACTCCAGAATCGTTTCGAGTGCCTAGGGAGCTCCGTGGATGAATATAGCAACGGGTTCGTGGAAGCTGTCCATACGGTCGGGTCTAAGTTTTTCAAGACCCGTCGTACAGATAGAAACAAAAAGCTCTCAGATCACACCCTCAAGCTTATGAAGGAGAGGCGTGAGATGATCCTGCAGTCTTCAGATGAGGCGTGCAAATACCGGCAGCTCAATAGACAGATCTCTAAATCCTTGAAAAGAGACCTCCGACGCTTCAATACCGAGCGTATTAAAGACGCTATCGAGCAAAATAAAGGCTCCAAGGTGTTCTCAAGGGATCTGGCTATTGGGCAGAACCAACTCACGAAACTGAAGACCGACGATGGCAGGATCGTATCCGCCAAACCGGAGCTTCTTAGGGAGATCGAGACATTCTATGGGCAGTTGTACACTTCGATCAGCAAGCCCGTTGCGAGTCTAGCAAACGACCCAAGAGCTAGATTGACCCGACACTATACCGAAGATATCCCGGACGTCAGCCTGTACGAGATTAGGATGGCTCTGAAACAGCTCAAAAACAACAAGGCGCCGGGTGATGACGGAATTACGGCCGAACTCCTGAAGGCGGGTGGAAAACCGGTCCTTAGGGCCCTTCAGAAGCTGTTTGATTCCGTCATACTCGAGGGCAAAACGCCACAGGCATGGTGCAGGGGTATGGTGGTACTCTTCTTCAAGAAGGGCGACAATGCCCGGTTGAAGAACTATAGGCCCATCTCACTTCTTAGCCATGTCTACAAGTTGTTTTCAAGAGTCATCACGAATCGTCTCGCGCGCAGGTTTGACGATTTCCAGCCCCCCGAACAAGCCGGATTCCGAAAAGGCTTTAGCACCGTAGACCACATACATACGCTGCGGCAGGTTATACAGAAGACCGAAGAGTATAACCTGCCTCTCTGTTTAGCGTTTGTGGACTACGAGAAAGCCTTCGATTCGATAGAGACTTGGGCTGTACTGCAGTCTCTCCAACGGTGCCAGATCGACTACCGGTACATTGAGGTGTTGAAGTGTTTGTACAAAAACGCCACCATGTCAGTCCGTCTTCAGGATCAGACCTCGAAACCAATCCTTCTCCAGCGCGGCGTGAGACAGGGAGACGTCATTTCTCCGAAACTGTTCACTGCTGCGCTGGAGGATGTCTTCAAGGTTCTGGACTGGAGGGGGCTGGGCATCAACGTTAATGGCGAGTACATTACTCACCTTCGGTTTGCCGACGACATAGTGGTCATGGCTGAGACCATGGAGAGCCTCAGTAAAATGCTCGATGACCTCAGTAGAGCTTCCGAAAGAGTGGGTCTTAAAATGAACATGGACAAAACCAAGATCATGGTGAATGCCCATGTAACACCCACTCCTATCAAGGTCGGAGACTCTACTCTCGAAGTTGTAGACGATTATGTCTACCTGGGACAAACGGTCCAGTTGGGTAGGTCCAATTTCGAGAAAGAGGTCAACCGTCGAATCCGACTCGGCTGGGCGGCGTTCGGGAAGTTGCGTGGTATCTTCTCGTCCAATTTACCGCAGTGTCTCAAGACAAAAGTCTATGACCAGTGTGTGTTGCCAGTGATCACCTATGGGACCGAGACGTGGTCGCTCACAATGGGCCTTATCAGAAAGCTCAAAGTCACCCAAAGGGCAATGGAGAGGGCTATGCTCGGAATTTCCTTGCGTGATCACGTCAGGAATGATGATATCCGCAGGAGAACCAAAGTTACCGACATAGCCCGAAGAATTGCCAAACTTAAGTGGCAGTGGGCAGGGCACATTGCTCGCAGAACGGATGGCCGATGGGGCCGAAAGGTTCTGGAATGGCGACCGCGAACCGGAAGACGATACGTTGGAAGGCCTCCCACTAGGTGGACTGATGACCTGGTTAAGGTTGCGGGAAGGCGCTGGATGCGAGACGCACGGGATCGGTCAATGTGGCGACGCCTGGGGGAGGCCTATGTCCAGCAGTGGACGTCTTTCGGCTGAAATGATGATGATGATGATGATGATTAATTTTAAGGATATCAATTGCCCGTTTTATTCTTAGTTTGTATACCTAATAATGCGTGCATGCTGATGTCATATTATTTTTTATATTTTGTGTCTGTCATGCTCCTTTTGTATAATATTCCCTATTTTTTGAGAGGTCTGGCTCTTGTGGTACAAGGAAGTCCTTGTCACGGATGATCTAAAAAAAAACAAGAGCCAGGGCTGTACGGATATTTGTGACAAAATTTGAGAAAAAAAACTACTGAACCGATGATAAAAATTCTTTCACCAGTAGAAAACTACATTATTCAAGAGTATCTTAGGCTACTTTTTATCCGGAAAAACTAAAGGGTCCTGCGGGGTGAGCCACAGGAGCGAAGCCGCGGGAATAAGCTAGTTTAGTGTAAAATGGCTTGCATGTTTGTTTAGTAATTTTGTGTAAAAGTGATCTCTAGAACACTCACCCTATGATTTCATCTAGGTTTATTTTTATCCCGGATCAGTGCAAGGTTTCTATTAGCCTAAGAGCCGACTGCAAAATCTGCAAGAATCATCGTTGAACTCCTTAAATTCTGAGTTGAGTTGCATGATTATTGACAAATGCGTGCACTGACTGGACAGGTCCACTCACTGGCTGGTTCCTTCCTCAAAATACCATTTCAGACATCAGACTACATGGTCTTCACATGATCTAACCAAGATTTTGTCTGGACTTTAAAAGAGATTGTGACAGAGTTTGTTTCGGCCTTTCTTCTCAGAATAGTCAGATAGGAAACGCCGACCTCATCTAGTTTTAAAAATATGATCGACATGTAAAAATATTTGTACAAACCAACTTACAGAAATAAAAATAATTTTAATTTTAAAGGGTTTTTGATAAAACGTTATTTAATTGAATACCTAATTGATAAAAATTGCTACCGGGTTGCCTTTCGAAAGTTAGCTGCAAGTACCTTTAATTAATTAAATTGTAATGATATATATTCTTTAATTATGAATTTAAATAACGTGAACATGTCGTGGTGGCCCAGTGGCTAAGACCTCGCCTCTCGTACTTGAGATCGTGGGTTTAAATCCGGGTAAGTAGCAATGTGACTTTTTCAAATTCAGATGTACTTTTTAAGTTTATCTTGGACATCACAGGCAACGGTAATAGAAAACATCGCGAAGAAACCTGAGGCCTCAGTGCGAGTTTTTACTCACGGTCAATCGTGTTAACGTAAACGTCAATTTGTATTGAAACTGGATAAGCGCCGTCTGGTACCAGTAAGGAGAAACCTCTTTTTTTTATACATTTTGACATAAGTGATCGCTTACGTTATCAAGGGTGAGTTCGTTAAAAAACTCGCACTAAGGCCTCAGAGCCCTCAGTGCGAGTTTTTACTCATGCTCAATCGCGTTGACGTAAATCTCAATTTGTATTGAAACTGGATAAGCGATAAGTTTTTAGTATACATTTTGACATAAGGAAAGCTGGCACAAGGCAGACGTGAATGGAAACGCCGGGAGGGGACGCCCTAGAAAGACATACATAGACCTTATAGGTGATGTTCTTTAAAAAGGCCAGGTGCGCAGTACTAATAATCATGTGAGTGAGGGAAAAGAAGTATGTAAGGATCGTAGTGGGTGGCGTTCTGTAGTTTCTGCCTATCCCCATGGGAAAAAAGGCGTCAGTTTATGTATGTTTGTATGTATGTATTTTGACATAAGAGATTGTTTACGTTATAAAGAGTGAGTACAATTAAAAAACTCGGAATAAGCTCGCTGGACTTATATAGTTAAAGTAAGTCTGAAATAGCCAAGTCAAAGGCCTGTAGGGTTCTCAGAAGCGGCTTAATTGACTCTCGACACCAAAGGTGGCCACATCCTCAAGAAGATCAAAAACTCTGATTCCTGCAGATTTTTAGGTATGGGTCTCAGGAAGTGAAGGCGCGGGAATAATCTAGTGTTTTTATATTATCGATATTACTTAGTACTGCAAGAATAAATTAAACACAAGTGGTATAGAAATAGTTTATTTAATATCTAAATCCTACCTATCATAAATGTGTAAGTTTTTGTTTAGGATGTTTGTTATCCTTACACGTAAAAAATTATTACAGATTTTGATGATTTTTATACATAGAAATCAGGCTTATAACAATATTTTTCAGTTACATATCTAATGACCCTAGTTTCAGGCAATATTTATCCCTACGTCACAAATACGACTTAAATTGATAGGTACTTTGATAAAATAGTTTGTATAAAGCATTGAAAACAATAAATAATAGTTTAAAAACACGCTTTAATAGAAAACGAAACCAAATAGTAGAAAATAATTTTCAATAATTTAAATTAAGAATATTGTGATGAAAAAAAAGCGTGGAGCTTTTTAAGATATTTTCAATGACTTTTATACAATAAAATATTTTTTTTGTTAATCACTCTATTTTAAATTTAAATTTATTGAAAATTAATTCTACTTTTTAGTTTGGTTTTCTATTAAAGCGTGTTTTTAAGTTTTTTTAACATTTTTTTTTTTTTACTTTTTATTTTAATCGCTAATCCTGAAGAGCCTGGTAAGGGTAATGGAACAAACTATTTAAATTATTCCATTATCATCGGTCCTTGATAGTATACAAAGTGCAAGTTTCAAATTAATCCGACGTTCTGAAGAGGGTGAAAATCACATTCAAAGATTCCGTTGAATATAGGTTTTCATACAATAGAATGTTCATCCAACATACGACTATGTTAGTAACACAAATATAAACATTAAACATATTGACACGTTAACAGTGGATCACCGTTGCGAAAACCCATGAGAGGCTGTACTACAGCTGGGTCGCTGTACACACAGAACACACAGTCTAGGCGACTCGCAATCATACTTAGGATACTGTTAGAGCTGCCCCACACTCTGTGCACCATTGGTTCTAGACAAGTTCATTTGATCAGCGATGGTGTTGGTGACATTTCGATAGCGCTTAAAAATCCCATACACTCTTGACGTATTTCCAATCGCTACGCTTTCGTCTAAAGCAGGGGTTCCTAAACTGAGCGTCCCGACGCCACGGGGCGTCACGGTGCTCTCTCACCGGCGTAGTAAATGAGAAAGTACAGTTGTCGAAACTATGAAATATATGTTATACGAGCCTGTAGTTGAAACAAACTACTCTAAAAATACCTATTAGATAAATACAATATAATTAAATTTTACAATAATGTATCCTAATATTATCCAACTCTGAGTACTAAATATTCTAGTACCGTTTAATACGTCAGCGTCGTACTTATTTATGCAAAACTGGTTATTCTGCTGTTGCAGTAATTAAGTCGTAGAATTGATTACAAATGAATTGAGAAAATAGGAGAGTAACTATTTCAAAACTAGTCCCGATTTGAAAAGTTCTCAAAAAAGGGAACACACTTTTTCCTATTAAGTAATATTTTTTCAAGCAACAAGAAAAACACAGTTAGTTATTATGATAAAAACGTACCGTCTCAAAAAAACACTATGTAAAGGGAGTCACAATTTATAAAAGATTGGGAAGCCCTGGTCTATAGAATGTCACTTGTCTAGTCTAGAGCCTCAGGTAAGCGCACGTTTTGCTCATAGTTGTGTAAAAGCAAGCTACATGCGCATCTGCGAACATTCCCCACGCACTACAGAAGTGGGGCAGTCCCACTAGCATACTAACAGCGTTGTTATACAGGCTGCTATACGTAGAGAGTGTTGTAGACTCAATTAATGATTCCTGGATAAATAATAATTAAGTATAAAGTCCATCAGACAGATTATCAAAAAATATTGGACAAGTATTTTCTGCTTTATTAAAACAAATTGATGAAGATAAAGCACATAACATTTCTGATGTTCATGCTTGTAACTGTGTCGTCGTTATTTTTTGTTTATGCTACAAAATAAAAATACGTGCCCAATTTTTTTCATTAATTTATCTAACATTAACATTTATAGCTCCCGAAACCCCATGCATATTAAATTTCATGAAAATCGTTTTAGCCGTTTGCCTGATTCAGATTACATATATACATGAATTGCTCGTTAAAAGCGCACCTAATTGTTGCTGGCCGGGAAGACCGCCCAGCGTTCGCGGGGCGCCCAAGGGCCCCGTTGGCGTCTGCGTCACATTGTGACAGTGACTTTTCCGTGAAAAATTGTGTTTAGTGTTTATATTATAACAGTTTATTTTAGTTTTAAGTAAATGGTGCAGTGTAAATATAGTTTTAAGTGCGTATTTTATTGTTTTTATGACTTATTAATTTTTCCTGTAAGTATTGTATTTAGTTTTTATTTTCTATGTTAAATAATTACGACAGTAGCGATGCCTTACGAAACGCTTGTCAACCTTCCACATCGCTGGATGCCCTAGTCAGCTGCCCTCTCTGTTCCCAAGCACGGTTTTTTAAAGGTGAACGAGGTTTGAAGGTACATCTGGGTAAGAAACACAAATCCCACTATGTGCCTTCATCATGTCCAACAATACCCAGCACTTTTACACCAAATTCACCCCCTCAACCCCTTTGGCAAACGCTTGCAAAATTTAAAACTTCAACGCCTGTATTAAAAAGAGTTCCTCGTGGCGCGAGACCATCCGTGGCATTGAGCCTAGCACGCTGTGTCCGCCTCGCCGTCCGAGAGAACTCACTAAGTGCTTGGGAGCAATTACTCACCTTCCCGTTTAGAATCCTACATGTGCAAAAAAATCTGGCAACCAAAAAAACACTAACCGCTCAAATCAAAGACAACTGTAACATTTCGGCCCAAAGTTTCGAACCAAAATTAACTTCACATCTCCCCCAAAGAGGGTTATTGCACCATGTGGAGTCTAAACTTGGTGAAGGTGACATCAGAGGTGCTGCTAGGATCATCTTCAGCAGCGATGTGGTTGCACCGTACTCTCCAGAGACCCTTGCAGCTCTGGAGAGCAAACACCCCGCCCCGGCAGATGATCTCACCTTCCCCGACCCCCCAGATCCTGAAATCAACTCATTGCAAATTACAGCCCAACAACTGTGTACGGCCGTAGGCTCCTTCCGGAGTGGTTCCGCCGGCGGCCTCGACGGCCTGACACCCCAACATTTGAAAGATTTAATGTGCGCAGCCGCCGGGGAAGCTGGTGAGTCCCTTTTGAAGGAGCTGACGGCCCTCATCAACCTCATGCTCTCCGGCAATGTGAACGAAGCCGTCATAGATATTTTGTACGGGGCCAATCTATGTGCCTTGCGCAAGAAGGATGGCGGCATTCGTCCCATTGCCGTAGGGTCTACCTACAGGCGTATCGCAGCCAAAATTTGCTGTGCTTTTTACAGCGAAGCACTGGCCAGCAAATTCCAGCCCCTACAACTGGGCTTCGGGTCCAAAGGGGGCTGTGAGGCTGCGGTACACGCCTTATCAACATACCTCAACAGTAATGAAGGTGAGGTCATACTTAAGGTTGACATAAAAAATGCCTTCAATTCCGTAAACAGGGATACCTTTTTGACAGAAGTTCAAAAAGAAATACCCAAAATTTACAGTTTTCTTTATCAATGTTATAGGCACCCCTCTAAATTACTCTACAAGGAAAACCTTTTGGAATCAGCTGTTGGTTGTCAACAAGGTGACCCTCTTGGGCCAGTCATTTTCAGTTTGGCAATAAACCCAATCATTCGGCAACTAAATTCTAAATTCAATGTATGGTATTTGGACGATGGAACCCTAGGAGGTGATGTAGATACAGTCTTGAACGATTTAACTTTTTTGAAAGATAAATTTAGCTCCATTGGGCTAGAACTTAACCTTTCGAAATGCGAAATTTACCTCCCACAAACTACTGACCGACAGACTACTATAGCAAAATTCAACGCGATAGCACCTAATATTAAAATTACCGAGAGAAATTCTCTTCACCTCCTGGGTTCCCCTATTTTTGATGAATCCTTTCCAAATTTTATTGAACAGAAAATACAAAATTTTAACGATGTCTCGGAAAGACTTTTCAAAATTAACATGCATTCGGCCTACACACTTATCCGGTATTGTTGCTTTGGACCAAAATTTACTTATAGCCTTCGCTCCTCTCATTTATGGAAACACCCACAACTTTTAGAAAAAGTAGACCAAATTATAAAGAACACACTTTCATCTATCCTAAATGTGGCCTTGGACGACCGAGCATGGCAACAAGCCACGCTTCCCATTCGCTTGGGTGGCCTCGGCGTCCGCAAAATTTCAAGTATAAGTTTACCAGCCTTCCTCTCCTCGGTCTACGGTACTGATAAATTAACCAGGAACATCTTATCTTCCTCACTGGTTGATTTTGAGGTACCGTGTTTGACCGATGCGTTGAACGCTTGGAAAATGGCTTGTCCCAATACGGATCTGCCCGACAACCTGTCCTCCCAGAGACGATGGGATGTGCCGCTCTGCAGTATTATACAGAATAACCTTATAAATACATCGTCTAGTACTGCTGAGCGTGCGCGTCTGCTGGCTGTGGGGGAATGGGAGTCGGGTTTGTGGCTTCAAGCACTCCCGTCATCCACCATAGGCACTATGATGGATGATTCTTCGTTTCGGCTCGCAACTTGTCTACGCTTAGGCGCACCTTGTGTTGCTCCGCATCGGTGCCATTGTGGTGAAGCTGTCGGCAGCCTTGGGCACCATGGCCTGTCTTGTTGCAAGAGCGCAGGGCGCATAGCACGGCACGCCAGTATCAATGACATTATTCGTCGAGCCCTTATCACCGCCAGCGTACCAGCTGTATTAGAACCTAACGGCTTGGTACGTGACGATGGGAAGAGACCAGATGGCATGACTTTGGTGCCGTGGAAGGTGGGTAGGCCTCTGGTGTGGGACGCAACCTGTGTCGATACCCTTGCGCCATCTCATGTTCCTAGTTCGGCGGGCTGTGCTGGCGCTGCTGCTGCGGCTGCTGAGGCCCTCAAGCGGCGCAAATACTGTAACCTAATTGGTAATTACAGTTTTGAGCCGTTTGGGGTCGAAACGCTTGGGTCATGGGGCCCGAGTGCACGTCTTCTTTTTAAGGAGATCTCTCGCCGACTGATCGACACTGTGCGTGACCAGAGGGCTGGCTCTTTCTTTGCGCAAAGAATTAGCATTGCCATTCAACGTGGCAATGCTGCCAGTCTTCTGGGCACGTTCTCGGATGACAGCGATGTGGAGGAGTACTTCGACGCCTAAGTGTACCTGTATTTTGTATATAGTGTAAGTAGTTTGGTTTAATATAAGTTTATATAGTTTTATTTTTGTTTAGTGTTTAAGTATGTACATAGTTATCATTAAATTTTATGAAGCTTGTTCTATTTCAAGCAGAGATTTCACGCCTTGTATTGATTACATTAACATGAAAATCGGGATATTTACCATGTTTAATGTTTGTAGCGAGTTTCCGATATTTCGGGGCTGTTGCAAGCACCATGATCACGGATAAACTGAAGTTATTGCGGGTGTGTGTTCAATTTCAGTTTATCCGTGATCATGGTGCTTGAAACAGCGCCGAAATATCGGAAACTCGCTACAAACAGTAAACATAGTAAATATCCCGATTCTAATGTTTAATGTTAGTGACCATGACAGATTAATTTATCTGACAGACTAAAAAACAATTTTTAGTTATCATCCCTATTAGACTTTAGTTCAACAACTACGGCAATTTTTATATTTCCCTCTGGTGAATAGTGCGTACAATTAGTGGTAATAAGTTCATTTTTATCAGTTTTACGTCTAAGACTCTCGTGACTACCAACACATTGAGAGGATGGCTCAACCTTCTCGTTTACGGAACCGTCGCCATTTTTTGGACGTACTGGAACATCACACCTTTCACCTTCGTACTCTCCTATGCATTCTCAGACTGCCTCACTTTCCTCGTTTAAAGAACAGCTGCCGTTGTTCAAACAGTAACCGTAACACAGGTTTACTTCACAACGTTCCCCGGTATAGCCAGCATTACATCTGAAATAGATAAATTGTGAAAAACCTCTACCAAAATACATGAACTACATAACCAAAAAAGGTTTAGAATATGTTTTACCTGCATTTAGAAAGTCCATCTTCAGTAACATTACAGATGCCTTGAAAACAATAGTTCTCACAAACGGACACGTCGCATCGCTCACCGATGTACCCAGATGTGCATTTGCAAAATGATTATCCAGTTACTTTGATACCATGAACACAAAACGGACCTTGATGTTCTCTAGCAATTATGAATGAGTCAATATTGTGTTCAAGTATATGATTGCATTCTGAAATTCCCTGAAATTGGTCTTTCAATTTATAATTGGCCGCCATACCGAATACGTTTCTAGTATGAATCTGAAAGATATCCGTGTAATTTCTTTGTTCTATTGGCTTTGGCAATCTCCAAACTTGCATCGGACCACAGGATATGCACCGGTCCTCTGCGAAGAGGAATTGTCTTGTAACCAGTAATGTATTTGGGAAAACATACGGAACATTTTCATCAGGTTGTAATGTAAACGAAACTAATGACTCCATATTTTTCCCATTCATATCGGCACTATAAATATTGTAATTTAAAGTAGTTACTGGCATATACCAGTATATTTTCCGTATCTGCTGGTCAATAACCAAGCCGTGCAGATCCTCTTTGTAATAAGATTTAATAACAATTTCTCGATCTGTTCCATTAAATCTAGCCCTCTCTATTGTAGACGTCGAAAGGTTTGCGTTGATCCAGTAAACGTATCTGCAAATTAAAAACCTTAGTTCTTATCCCAATACAGAACATATTCTTAGAAATTATAAGATATCAGACTGGTATGGTCATGTGATGAGGAGGGATGAAGCGCAAGTTATGTTTTTTTTTTGTTATACACTATAGGCTCGCGCTTGACTACTATCTCACCTGGTGGTAAGCGATGATGTGGTCGACGGTGAATCACGCTTGCTTAGAAAAAACTATTCACTCTTGACTTAAAGACCCCTAGATTGTAGTTGTCGGGAAACACAGACTCCGGCAGGGAATTCCATTACTTAGCTGTACGCACAATAAAAGTGTTTTGTGCGTATGGGTGTGATGTCCACCATGTACCGATGGCGCATTGCCGTACGTCTGGTAGTCCGATGATGAAACGGGCTAGGTGGAATTAGATCATGCAATTCCATCGCACACTCGCAGAAATGTAAACGATAAAAAACCGACAAGCTGGCAACTTGGCGACAAATGTTCAAGGCTCTGGAGCTTTGAATTGACCAGTGCTTCATCGCCGATGAGCCTCTTGGCCTGCCTTTCGATCAACTCCAGTGCATCTAGCTGGTATTTTGCAGATCCGTCCCAGAGATGAGAAAGGGAGTCAGTGAAAGCGTGACAGGGGACAGGATGGTATGGAAGAAGAAAACGTGTTGCGCCGACCACATGCAACATGGGATAAGGGCAGGAGGATGATGATAAGTTATCAGACTGTTGTTAGTAACGTACCCCCGACAACTATCCACGGCGATGTCCGTGGGGATACCGTCATCCATCTTAATAAGAAGATTGCCGTGAACATTGTTTATGGTTCCAGTTTTAAATGAAAACCAATTAATGCTCCTTTCCCTAATATCTGTGAAGAAGAGTGCTTCTGTGACAGGGTCGAAGGCCAGACCCTGGATGTTTCTACCGCTCCTTTCTATGTAGCATTTGTTTTCCTTGGCAGTAATGTTGTAACCACATATGGTGTCGTTGTCTGGCTGTGTGTCGACGTACAGCAGCATATTGTTAACTTCATCATAGGCTAACGCAGTCAAGTTTTTGGAATTTAAACGCACGGTGGCTGTGTTGTTTCCATCGTCAGTGTAAAATTCTAGTCGATCTCCAGCTGTTACGGCGAGGTCTGAAAAACATAGGTAATTATTTTAGCCCTGTCGGTCTCGCGGTCGCAAGCGTGAGGGCGCTGGGACCGAGTGAGGTCCTGGGTTCGATTCGTAGGTCAAGCAAAAAGTGTATTAGGGGGTAACCCACTAGCAACCTGGAGTAGTTAATACTAATACCCGGTAACCGGTAAAAGTTGTTTAAAATCATTCAATAAATAAACTTAAAAGAATTATTTACGTACCCAGATAAAAATCTAATCTATTCTATACTAATATTATAAAGCTGAAGAGTTTGTTTGTTTGTTTGAACGCGCTAATCTCAGGATCTACTGGTTGGCATTGAAAAATTCTTTTTGTTTTGGATAGTCCATTTATCCAGGAAAGTTATAGGTTATATAACATTACGCTACGACAAATAGGAGCGGAGCATAAATGGAAAATGTTGCAAAAACGGGCAAAATTATTCCTTTTTGGGAGCGTTTGTTGCGTGCGCTGCGTAAACGGTTTAGATTACGCAAATATCATGTATGATGAAATTTTTTCTCTTTAAAAGTTTTAAAAAAAAGTCCGCGACAGTATATTTCTATCTTTTAAGATTGACTCAATATAACCTTTTATTATGGTAATCAAATTTGTTCATTTGCGAAGGAGTTTTATCTACATCTACTACACTAATATTATAAAGCTAAAGGGTTTGTTTGTTTGTAGGATAGGTAGGGTAGGTAGATAGATAGCCATTTGAAGGGAGCGAAGCCGCGGGGGTCAGCTAGTACTTAATAAAACTACTAACTTACCAAGGATAAAATTAAACTGGTCTTAATTATGGTGTCAAAAAATTACTCCACATCGTTGTCCACTGTATTGTGCCAAAAAGACTGGCAGCATTGCCACGTTGTATGGCAATGGTTATCCTCTGCCCAAGTAATTCACGCGAAGTGTCAACTAGGCATTTAGGCAGTCCTTCAAATAAAGCATGCTCATGCTCGGACCACACGGACCAAGAGTTTCAAAAGGTATACTGGTAGATGATGCCTAAGGCATTACGTCCGCCTCTGTACGTTTGCGTGCATGAAGTATTAAATAATAATAGCCAGGATTATCCATCAGCAACTTGCTCTAAAATACAATCTTGTGGAATCGAAAGTGCCTGGTATGAGTCCGATCCAGTTCTAGAAAATGGCAATGTCACGTTGTATTGGGATGGCTCTAACATCACTGACATGACTATTGTTGCCAATAAGCCTGACATAGTGGTGATTGACCGACTAGAGCGTCGCGCAATGATTGTTGATATAGCGGTCCCCCATGACGAGAACATGAAGGCTGAGAGAGATAAGAAAAGTAAGTATCTTGATCTGGCTCGCGAGATGGTCATCATGTGGGATGTGAATACAGCGATCATTGTGCCGATAGTCGTGACGGCCAATGGCATAATAGCCAAGAGCCTTGACGAATATCGTAGTGGTTGAGTGATTAACTGCTGCGCTGCGTGTCGCGGGTTCGATGCCCGCACGGAACAAATATTTGTATGACCTACATATAGTTGTTCCGGCTCTGGGTGTTGTGTAAGTGAGTTTGTAAACGCACCCAAATGCCTACAGTGGGGCAACGTTTAAAAAAAAAAAACTGAGCAGGCTCTCGTTGGGCAACTGTTTCAAGAAAGCAGTACTCCTCCGAAAGCGAAAAACGTTCCTCTCTCAGGAGCCCTGACTATCGGTAGCCTGTTCCCGATACCGGTGGGCTACTATTTTTAATATATTTTTTTTTTCCTTTTTTGTATAAAAAAAAAAATAAAAGATAATAATAGTTTCAACCCAAAATGGCTCGAAAATATAACTGCCGATTAGATTATTAAATTTCCGCCACTTCAGATTCTCTGCAGCCGCAATGGCAGCGATGGGAAGATGTCAAGGCGCAAGATTATCGACATCAGTAGCATCCCACACTAAAGGAAACAAAGACATGCCGTCCGGTCTTTTGCCATCGTCGCGTGCCAGACCATGAGGTTCTAATACGGCCGGAACGCCGACGGTGACAAGAGCTCGTCAGATGATATCGTTTGTGTTCGAGTGCCGCGCTATGCCACTCACACTTCGACTGCATGACAGGCCATGGTGACCGAGCCTGTTGACAACTTTTCCACAGTGGCAAAGATGAGGAAAACAAGAGGGAGCGCCAAGACGTAGGGAAGCAGCGAGGTGAAAAGTAGTGTCGTCAAACAAGGTGCCTATGTTCGACAACGGTAGTGTGTGAAGCCAGAGTCCCGACTCCCACTCAGCCACAGCCAGCAGGCGAGCGCGCTCGGCTGGAGTGGCAGAAGTGGCAATTTGATGCTCCTGAACTGCTCTGCAGAACGGATCATCCCACCGACTCTGGGATGATGGGTTGTCGGACGAATTGGAATTCAGGCAAGCAAGTATACACGCATGTACTTCTCTGATTAACTTTAATTACACCTTGAACGGTCAGCTCATTGGCAGGTTAAATGGCATAAGAGATTTAGGAGTAATCATGGACAGCAAGCTTCTGTTTGATCAACATATAAATAGCATAGTTGCAAAGGCTTCCAAAGCTCTGGGATTTATATTACGCACCACGGCAAGTTTCCGATCTCTCAAATTCAAATTCAAATTCAAATTCAAATTCTTTATTGCGAACTAAGTGTACAGAATTTTGAAGATGTTAACATAAGGTAGGTTAGTTAAGGTAATATCGGAAACTCGCTACAAACAGTAAACATGGTAAATATCCCGCTTATAATGTTAATATAAGGTAGGTTCTTAGAACTTAGTTGCCTGTTAAGGCATTGCAATTTAAATGGTTATACTCAATATTACAGTTACATATACAGTTTACATTAAATTATATTAATTAACATTATTCATACATTTTTTTTTATACTATACAATTCTTATACTAATTTATATCAAATTATATTAAGTATCACAATCATTTAATATATTAAATTACTATTTTTCTTCGAGGAATTCTTTTACAGTGTAATATGCCTTATTAATCAAGAAGTCTTTTAGCTTCCTTTTAAAAATACAAATTGAATTTAGGTTCTTAATATCTATGGGTAACTTATTATATATTTTTATGCTCATACAAAAAATACTATTGCTATACACTGTAGTGTGGGATGTTTCATTGCGTAATATATTTTTAAGTCTACTGCTTGTCAATGTGTCATAGCTACTGATGTTTGATTTAACAAGAATTGAGGCCACATAGATATATAGAGCAGGGAGGGTTAATATCTTGAGGTTTATGAAATGAGGTTTACATGAATCTGTTTGGTGTATCCCACATATTGATCTAATACACTTTTTTTGTGCCTTGAACGCAATTTCTTTATCGGTTGAGTGTCCCCAATATAGTATCCCATAAGATAGCGTGGACCCCACATAGGCATGATAGGCATTAAGTAGTGTGTTTTGGTTAGATACTTTTTTGAGCATGTAGAGGGCATAAGAGAATTGATTCAATTTGCTACATACACTATTTACATGTGTTTTCCATGACATATTAGAATCTATATAGAAACCTAGAAATTTTGTACTTGTAACCTCTGATACAGTTGCATTATTGTACTGAATTGATAATGGAACTGATTTTGCGTTTTTATTTTTGAAATTCATATAATGGGTTTTTGCAAGATTTATTTTTAGATTATTTATTGTTAGCCAATTTATTAATTTAGATAAGGCATCATTTATTTCTTGTTCATGGTTTTTATTTTGGTTATTTGTGAAAAGAGCCGTACTGTCATCTGCAAATAAAATCATAGGGTGCTGAATAGTTTTAGGTAAATCATTTATATAAATGAGAAATAGTAGTGGTCCTAGTATCGACCCTTGAGGTACACCATATTTTATTGATCTTGGGCTCGATGTATATTTAATTTCTGTTTTTGTGATTAGACATAATTGGGTTATTTCGGTGAACTGTATTCTATTACTGAGATAGGATTTAATTATATCAAGTGCTTTACCTCGAACGCCATATATTTCTAGTTTATGTAGTAATAGTCCATGGTCAACACAATCAAAAGCCTTTGTCATATCCATGTATAAGGCTGTGATCTGGTTTTTTTTATCTAGTTCCGTAATAATTTTCCGTAAAAACTGATGCATTGCTGTATTGACCGACTTCCCTTTTCGGAATCCAACTTGATTATCTATTATTATTTCATTTTTTTCGAAATATTCACTAAGATTATTATATAGTACTCTTTCAAATATTTTAGCCATTATTGGAATGAGAGCGATAGGTCTATAACATCGTACATCTTCCGTGTTTCCTTTTTTGAATATTGGTGTGACTACAGTAGTTTTTAAATATGTCGGGAAAATTCCTTCTTCAAGACACTGATTTATTATGTAAGTGATAATTGGAGCAATTTCGTACACTACACGTTTTATTATTTTTGTTGAAATCCCATCACATCCTGTACTGTTAGTGTTTTTTAATGTCATAATTATTTTGACAACATCGTAAGGGGTAACTGGTGCTAAGAAACAGGAGTTTGGTTTGTTATAAGTTAGAAAATTAGCGTAATTTGTTGTTTTATTCGTTAGTTTTGAAATGTCATCAATAAAAAAATTGTTGAATGTTTGTGCTATAGTATCAGGAGCAGTTATAATTTTGTTATTATATTTTATTCTATTAATTTTTTCAGGGGGGTTATTGTTTCTGTATTGATTGATTACTTGCCACACTGCTTTAGATTTATTAGTGGCTGTTTGGATATGATAGTTGTTTTGAGACCTTTGGGTGAGTTTTATGATCTTTTTAAACTTTTTTGCATATTTCTTAAAATCACTCTTATCTGTGTTATAACCTGATAGTCGATATTTTCTAAGTAACGCTCTTTTGCGGAGGGAACATATTTTTAATCCTTTACTGAGCCATTTAGTATTTCGTATGATCGGAACCTTAATTTTTATGTTTGGAAAGCAGAGGTCATAAAAAAGTTTAAATAGTTTATGGAATTCTTCGAAAGCAGCATTTGGGTCACTTTTCCTATAGCAATCACTAAAAGTCAAGGCTTTTATACATTTAATAAATTTATCAACATTTTCATTGCTGTAGTCTCTTCTAAATTTGTACCAGTGGGTTATTGAGTACGTTTTCCCTACAGGACACGATAGTATTTGTGCTGTATGATCAGACAGTGCTAGTTCTAAGACACTTTGTTGGCACCCCCTTATATTATGAGCTATGTTATCAATGCACGTTTTGCTTTGCAAACGGGTTGGCTCGTTTATTGCAAGTTTTAAGTTAAAGCTCCGTAATAAGTCTTCAAACTCCCTTGAAACAGGAGTATCTTTTAGTCGATCGATGTTATAATCACCACAAATAATAAGTTTCTTACCTTTGGTACATAATTTTGCGAGCATAGCCGTTAAACGGGCAAAAAATATTCTCTATATTTATATAGTCTCTAGCAGTGGATGTGCCGCATTCAGAAATTTCTAAAGTCTGTGGTTTACTGGTCTTCTTGTTCGTAAAACTAATTGTATTTCTCTTCGGTGTTTGTATTTTCTTCTTTAGAGGATTACTGGTGAGTTTTTTATACATCTCATTTTTCTTTAATAAATCGGCGTTTGTTTGCTTCAGGGACGTAATTTCCACAGATAGTAATTCTATTTCTTGATGTGCGCTTTTTAATTGCGATCTAAGGTTCTCAATCTCAGTTTTAAGGACATTCATCTGCTTATCCTCCTCGTCTTCTGAGATTTCCGGCATACTATTTGTAGTCTCATCCAGTGTTTGAGAAATAATTTCACTGGTGTCATTATTTGGTTCCGATATAGTGCGTGTGCGACGGAATGTTATATTTTCTAGGAAGTTCATGATGATTTTACAAATTTAAATTATCACAAAAAGTCTCACACAGCAACCGCCGGATTCGAACGTGCAATCACGCGGTTCGAAGACAAGTATGTCGGTTCCTACACCGCTAAGCCACTAGTACAATCAGAAGCAGTGTCCAATTTTGCTGTCTAATGGCGTTTTAGGTATGTAAGTTCTTGTTTTCGTAGTAGATGTCGCTGTTTACAATATTGATTGCCACTTTGTTATTAATTAGTCCAGTAACACTGTGAAATCAATATCAGTCGCTAGTCTATGAAGTTTTAGCTAGATGGCGTTGGCGTTGACATAACTTCAAGTCGGTAGGTGCAATATTTGAATAAAAAACGAGTTTTGCCGGTAACAATTTTTGTTTCGATCACTTTTTTATCACCACTGACTAGATATTGTTAGTAATTATGATTGTTTTGTAGCCTGTTATCGTTAAGTTTGGATGTTTACACTGATTTATTAGAACACAATTGAGAGTTTTAGTCAATGTTTACCTAATTGAGAATCAATGTTTTTTAAAGTAACCCGGTATTTATAATCAATGATAGCACTTTCACTGCTAGTTTATGAGTCTAGCTTCACTTTTATGTATAATATCCTGATGGAATACTGTGTTTACTATTTTTATTAATTATCAATTAGGAGCACAATCACATCTAATGTTTACTTGTCAGCTGTCAAACCTGTTAAGATCTTGTATTGTTCTTTCGTGCGCAGCCATTTAGAATACGCTCAGGTTCTCAGGTTTGGAACCCGCAGTATGAGACCTATAAGTCCCGTATTGAAGGTGTCCAAAGAAAATTCCTACGTTATCTGGATTATAGGGCTCAGCAATACTCAGTTGACTACGAGCACCGCTGCAAACGGTACCACTTCCTTCCTCTGGAGATGAGACGTTATATTGGGGACATGAGTCTAATTTTGGGTATAGCAAATGGCCACATTGACTGTCCTGCACTCGTTGCTAATCTGTCATTGCGCACGAACCTGATGGGATTACGACAGCGGCCAATATTGAGTTTGCCTATCGCAATGACTAATTATAGACGGAATGCTTTTTCGATAAGAAGTGCACTTTGTTTCAATAAGCTACCTGTGGACCTTAATGTCGACTTGTTTTGTACCAATGTGGTGACATTGAGACGGCTATTGGCACAGTCATTTTTCAAGGATGGTTAACTTGTCTACTACACTAATTATATTAACTTGTATGTACTTTCTTTTTATCGACTTTATTTTTTTTCATTAACTATATGTGGAGGCTTGTTATTAGCTATTTTTTGTAATATTACATTCTTTATGTCACTGGTTTGTTAGTCTGTAAGCCTTCTTTAAAATAAAATAAATAAATAAATAAAATAAAAAAATAATCCGTTAAAACACGGCAAATCAAAATCAATCAGTATGGAAGCTAGAATATTCCTATTTAATTTCTCAGTCCTATAGACCGAGGGTATAAAAGCCGGTAAACTCATACTAGAAATTATGCGGAAGCCGAGGCCTCCCCTACGGAAACGCAGAGTATATGGAGGCCAAGCTCGGTCGTCCATGGCCACATTTAAAATCTTTTTTTTTTTTCAAAATATTTCGGTGCTTCTATTGGTTGACTGGTAGAGATTGCCTCTGGCATTAAGTCCGCCTATGTACATGAATGTTGAAGTTTTAAATAATAATAGAAGATAGCATGAAGAGAAATATACAAAAACTCACCCCATGAGTGTGCTAGCCGGACGAACAGTACTACTGTTGAATGTTGACCTTCTTTGTGCAGTCACTGTTTGATTCATGGTTCTTTATTCTATACTTCTGTCATAGGTTTTGAATGAAGAATGACTTTTGTATTCGTTAATGTGATCGCCTGATGGCTGCGCTCATGTATTTTCTATGTGATTTTATTTTACAATATATCCGGTGTACAAGTTCTTCAATTCTTTGATTGCATTCGCGGAAAACCCTCTACGAGAAGTTAACAAGGGTTATGGGCCCAGAACGCTTAAAGAAGAAGAATTGTATTAAGATACAATGAGCGAACGAGAGATGGTATCCATGTCTGCAGCAGGCGGAAGCGTGAGTGGTTTTTCTATAGAGCGATTGAAAGGGCGAGAGAATTATCTCCTCTGGAAGTTTAATATGAGAAACCTGCTTATCCATGACGACCTTTGGTGTTCGATCGACGGGTATCCGGAGGACGATAAGTCCAGTCCAGAACTGAAACGGCGTAAGGACGAAAGGGCGTTGGCTAAGATCTGCCTGTCAGTGGACGCTTCGTGCGTGTCCCACGTGATGACTGCAAAGACGAGTAAGGATGCCTGGCTGAGCCTAGAGAAAGCGTACGACGATAAGGGCATAGGCAGAAGATTAAAACTTTTGCGGATGCTGTGTTCCGTAAAGTTGGACGACTTAGGTGGCGATATGGATAAATATGTTAGCGAATGTTTGTCGCTGTCGCAACAGTTGGCGGCTGTAAATAAACCGATTGACGATGAGTTCCTGGCGGCGATTATTCTTCAGGGATTACCTTCTAGGTTTGATCCAATGATCATGGCCTTGGAGAGTAGTGTGAGCAACCTGACCAGTGATTTTGTGAAGGCTAAATTGCTTCAGGATACAAAGTGGTCTGACAATTGCAAAGGTGGAGATTGCCTGATTGCTGATAAGTCGGCGAATAAGTCTGGTAAGAGACGCCAAGACAAGAAGCCGAGGTGTTGGAACTGTGGAAAGTCTGGTCACGTTAAGAAGGAGTGTACCCAGAAAGCGGCGGCAATGGTCGCGTCTCGGTTCTTGGCTGACACGTGGTACGTAGACTCGGGTGCATCGAGTCACATGACGGGACAGCGAGACTGGTTACATGATTTTACTACAAAAAGTGTAGAAGTAAATGTGGCGAGTGGACAGACTTTGAAATGCGTGGGTATCGGTAACGTGTGTTTAAAACTCAGCAATTATGATTTGACTCTTAAAGAAGTGATGTACGTTCCGGGACTGAGTGTAAATTTACTTTCTGTGAATTGTTTAACGGTTAAAGGGTTTAGAGTGGAATTTATTGAGTCTACTTGTAAGATTTTTAAAAATAAATCTTGTATAGCTAGTGTTAGGTCTGTTGGCGGGGTATATAAACTGCATACTAACGCGGTAGCTTTAAGTAGTGTAAATAAAGAGGTTTCAAAGGAGTCTTGGCACCATAGATTGGGTCATTTAAGTTATGACAGCTTGAAGTCACTGTCACACGTTATTGTTTTTCAGAAAACAGAAATTGCAAATAATTGCGATATTTGCATTCTTGGAAAACAAATAAGGTTTCCGTTCAAGAAATCTGGGCGTGATGTAGCGGCTAAGTGCTTGGATCTGGTGCACACGGACTTGTGTTCGATTCCTGTTGCGTCCCACTCAGGTAAGCAGTACATTTTAACGTTTCTAGATGACCACTCGCGGAAAGTATTCTTGTACTTCTTGAAGAATAAGAGCGAAGTAGCTAGTGTCACCAAAGACTTTGTTAGGCTCGTGGAAAATCAATGTGAATCCAAGGTAAAGGCTATACGCAGTGATAACGGTACGGAGTACGTAAACAAAGAGCTGAGCGCATTCTTCAGACAGAAGGGTATTGTGCATCAGGTCACTGTTCCGTATTCGCCCCAAATGAATGGTGCGGCGGAGAGGTTAAACAGAACTCTTTTGGAACGGGTACGTTGTATGTTATATCACGCGGGTTTGGATCACAAGTTGTGGGCTGAGGCGGCTAACACTGCCGGGTACCTTATTAATCGGTCGCCGTCTAGTAAATTAGGTGGCAAGACGCCCGAGGAGGTTTGGTCGGGTAATAGGGTAAAGTATGACCACTTGCGGGTTTTCGGTTGCGAGGCCTATGTACATATTGATGACTTTAAGCGGAATAAGTTACAACCTAAGAGTAAGAAGTATATATTTGTCGGTTATGAAGACAATGGGAGATCTTACAGGTTGTATGACTCTAAGACACATGCTATAAAGAGAAGCCGTGATGTCATATTTTATGAAAGTGTGTTCCCAGCCAAAGAGCTAGGAACTGGACACGGATCAGCTTCTATAGAAATCTTTCTTTCAGGGGAAGAAGCTGATGATTCCACTAGTGAGAGGAAGTCAAGCTTGCCTGAGAGTGAGGTGGTTGGTGATGCAGCTCGGGGGCCTGTCACTGATGAGCCGGTAACGGTGAATGTTGAGCCGGTTGTGTCAGCGAGCGGTGATGATGGCGGCGATGACACTTTTTTTTTTGAAGATAGCGTTGAGGAGGTGATGGAGCCTCCGGAACCGAGGTACAATCTTAGATCTAGACAACCTAAGGGTTTGTACACACAAAATGCGATCCCAGCTGAACCGCGCACTGTTAAGGAAGCTCTGTGTTCTGGGCAGAGCAACTTGTGGCGGCAAGCTATGCAGGAAGAGATTGACTCATTCAATCAACATCAGGCTTGGGAGTTGGTGGATCCGCCTTTTGAAAAAAATGTGGTTCGGAATAAATGGATCTTCAAAATTAAGTGTGACGCCGAGGGGAAGATAGCCCGGTATAAGGCCAGGTTAGTAGCCAAGGGGTTCACCCAAAAGTATGGTGAAGATTATTTTGAAACGTTTTCACCGGTAGTACGGTACAGTTCAATGCGACTGTTGATGGCGATCTCTGTAGATATGGATCTACATATAGACCACCTAGACGTACAGACGGCGTTCCTCAATGGTAATTTAGATGAGGAGATATTTATGTATCAACCGGAGGGGTTCATTTCACCTGGTGGAGAAAATAAAGTCTACAGATTGAAAAAGGCAGTCTACGGACTGAAACAAGCTTCGCGAGCTTGGTATCAGAGGGTGAAGGACGTGCTTCTGTCGATAGATTTTGTTCAATGCCAACTTGAACAATGTATCTTCTACAAACGAAATGGTAAGTCGGTTATTTACATTGCTTTGTACGTGGACGATTTCATTGTCTGTTACAATGATGCACGCATGGCTGAAGAGCTGAAAGAGAGTTTGCGAAAACTGTTTAAGATTAAACATTTGGGTGCGGTGCGGCATATTCTCGGGGTCGCGGTAGAGCGTGACAGGACGAATAAAACTCTTAAGCTTTGTCAAGCGCGGTATGTTGAGCGCTTGCTCGACAGTTTCGGTATGTCGGAATGCAAACCAGTCCAGACTCCTTTGGACCCAAATGTTAAGTTTACTGATTCGATTGTGTTAGACGAAGGTACTGTTCCATATAGGGAATTGATAGGTTCTCTTATGTATCTGAGTGTATTTACACGGCCGGACATTACGTATGCAGTTTCGTACTTAAGCCAGTTTAATACGTGTCATACTATGGAACACTGGAGGACAGCGAAACGTTTATTGAGATATCTTAAGGGGACTCAAAATGTTAGCCTTGTGTTTAGTAGGTCGGGTCATGCTAAGGTTGAGGGGTTTGTAGACGCGGACTGGGGTGGTGACGTACGAGACCGAAAGTCATTTTCGGGGTTTGTTTTCAAGTATGGGGGAAACACCATCTCCTGGGAATGCAGAAAACAAACATGTGTTAGTTTATCAAGTACTGAGGCTGAGTATGTTGCTCTTAGTGAGTCTGCTAAGGAGGCACGTTGGCTTAGGGACTTGGTGACTGAATTGACTGGTATTTCTGGGTTAGTGGTTGATTTGTACAATGACAATCAGTCTGCTCAAAAACTAAGTGTCAATCCAGTGTTTCATAGGAGGACTAAGCACATAGATATCAGGTACCACTATGTTAGGGAGGCTGTGAATAATCATATAATTACGTTGAGTTATTTGTCTACTGAAGAAATGGTGGCTGATGTATTAACGAAATCTTTGTGTGCTCCTAAACATAAGTTCTGTGTTGTGAACTTGGGCTTAGGTTTTTAAGCCAGTTGAGCCAGCGGTGATGTCTGAGTTCAAACAGCGATTGAGGGGAAGTGTTGAATGTTGACCTTCTTTGTGCAGTCACTGTTTGATTCATGGTTCTTTATTCTATACTTCTGTCATAGGTTTTGAATGAAGAATGACTTTTGTATTCGTTAATGTGATCGCCTGATGGCTGCGCTCATGTATTTTCTATGTGATTTTATTTTACAATATATCCGGTGTACAAGTTCTTCAATTCTTTGATTGCATTCGCGGAAAACCCTCTACGAGAAGTTAACAACTACCAATAGTACACTCTGCGCGGAAAACATTTTATTTTTCAGAATAGACCTAGTTTCACCAGAGGAAGATGTGTCCATCACAGAACATGAAACAGAACTGGTCCACCCTCAGTGTACGCACTTTATATAGTACATATCGTTGCTTTTTCCTCAAACATACAACATTGTATTATAAGTGATAAGAGACCCTTTGGTAAGCGGTTACATTAATATGTTATTTCATCATTCAGTTAACTTTTGACCCTTCAGTATTCGATAATAGATATTGTACGCTGCGTCACAGCGCTGAAGGCCTTTAGCATAGATCATATAAGTAAGGTAGCCAAATCGGATTAAGACCTATACAACTTTGAGTGTGTAGGAATTAGAGAACTTCAGTTGACTTTGTTGGAAAGTTACCTCACGGAAATAACACAATGTGTGATACTAGATAAAATTACAAGTAATTACACCTCAATTCTTTTCGGGGTTCCACAAGGTAGCATCTTGGGCCCGACTTTATTCTTTGCCTATATCAACGATCTCCTTCAATAAAATTTTCCAAACGCTAAAATTGTCACGTTTGCTGACGATACGGAGTTACTTTTTAAGGATGTTGTTTTTTCGAGAGCACAAGCAGGTTTTAATATAGTAACAGAATAGTAACACGACAATTGTCTGACTCTGAATGTGGCAAAGGCATAATATCTAGGACCAATTCATCATGTACACGACAAGAATTTTGTCGGACCTAGGCGCGATAACTTGTCGAGTCTGCAGCAGACCACAGCAACACTGAAAACTAAGTAGTTTTCAGGATTCCGAAAAGAGATTTTTTCTTCTTCAGAACCGTGGCAGTGTACGCAGCTCGTGGGTAAAAACGCCTCGAAGTATTGCATAGACCCAGTGACTTTTTTTAGCCTGTACCAGCGGTCTGAAAGAATAACAAACATTCAGGCATTCACACAAACATTCACATTTATAGCATTTAGTAGGAAATAGGATAGGGTAATTAAATATGTACAATGGCAGACAATCAACCATGTGTCAACCGACCGACGACGTGAATTGATCCGATTTTTTGCCAGAACCGGCCATCATCATGATCATCGTCATCATCACCCGCGACCTGACTTCGCCCACTGCTGCATAGGCCTCTCTTTGTCATTATATCATCAATATCGATACATATAATAAATCTGTAGAAAATTCGTTTTTGTACATCGAAAATATTTCCAAAAAAATAGCCAGGGTGTTTCAGGATATCCAACAGAACCCATTTTCAGCATTTTTGAAGTGTTGTCTGTTTATTTGTGCACGCATAACGTAAAATGTACGAAACCAACATAGACAATTTAAACTCAGTCGAAACTTGATGTATTATTTAGTTTTTGTTTCATCGCAATCGGTTCCTATCAAAAGTTAGATGAATTTAAAGTGTTCAAGAATTAAAATTTGGGGAAAAAATTGAGGAGCTCTTGGCTAAATAATAACAGCCGCACGGGTCGATCTTCAAGGTTAAACAACGCATGCCGAGGTCGGTCCGTGGATGGGTGACCATTTCAACATACCGAGTTTCCTCCGTGCCTCGGAAAGCACGTTAAGCCGTTGGTCCCGGATGTCATTTGAAGAACTTTGACAGTCGTTACGAGTAGTCAGAAGCTTGAGATCTGACACCAGTCTAGCCAAGGGGTAATGTGTTATCCAGTTACTGGGTTGTAGAGGTCAGATAGGCAGTCACTCCATGTTTTTTTTTTTTTTTTTTTATTGTTCAAAAATATATTTTCGGAGAGTTTCAATTATATTATAAGTTAAGAACCATAGAAGCCGTTTATGGCTTATATATGGCTAATGAGTTCGGAATAATTAATTCTGAGACAAACAATGATAAAGCTGTGAGTTTCAAAAAGGAAAACAATATCTTTAAGTACTTGATAATACAGGAGGTAGATATATCAAACTAAAGTACATACTCATGATTTGTAATTTGCATATAATGCTTTTTTAGTAATTTTATTACTTTTTTAGGGTTGCAGAGGTATTTATTTTGTATGTGCGCAGGTAATTCGTTTATTATTTTTGGAAGTATGTAGGTGTATGTTCTCATACCATATGTATTGTTGTATTTAGGCAAGGTAAAAGTTTTCATGTTAGCTAACGTTCTCAGTTTAGGATGACGTGTCGTCTTAGTTATATTATTTATGTTGTTATATTCGTCTTTTAATATTGAAAGTTTGGTCATGTTTTGTATTGGCAATATGTTGCAGTAATGAAATAGTTCAGAATAATAATTTTGATATTTTGTTCTTATTTTGAGGGGGACAATATTTTTGAGAATGCGTCGTTGTAGTTTGTAAATTGTATCCAGGTTAGTTCTATAAGTTCTCCCGTAGCTACTGAGTCCATAACTTATTATGGAGTCAGCTAGAGCTAGGTACAGTAGTCTTAATGTTTTGTATGGCATTTTATGTTTAAGTATAATTATTCGTCCCAAGATAGATCTTAATCTATCACATATATAGTTAATGTGGGGAACCCAGTTCAATTTGTTGTCGATTATGAGTCCAATGTACTTGTGTTCTGTGACGAACTGTATTGATGCACAGCTACAGTTTTTAGTACTTACAGCGTGTAGGCAGTCATGGATATGTGCCTTGATGGAGGGTGTGTAGGTGGCTTTATTATGTGATGAATGTATGTGCATGGCTTTGGTTTTATCGGCATTTATGACGAGACCGACATCATGCGACCATTTACATAATAATTCAAAGTTTGTTTGGAGAATACGCTCGGCCTCTTTAATATCTTTATCAGCCACCACGATGCAGGTGTCATCGGCAAACTGGTATACGGAACCTTCTCCTATGGTATTGCACATATCGTTGACGTACAGTAGGTATTCAGTGGGCCCGAATATTGACCCCTGTGCCGTGCCTTTAGTTGTTAATTTCATGTCGCTATACGAGTTTCCCAGCTTGACAGTCGTATATCTGTTGCTATGGTAGCTCATAAACCACTGAAGAAGAGGACCCCTTATACCACTGCATTCTAATTTCTGAGAAAGTGTATTATGATTAAGAGTGTCGAAAGCTTTACTAAAATCAATAAAAAATATTAAAATATGTTTTTTTTCGTTAAGGAATGTATTAATTTCGTTTGTAAATTGACACTGTTGGGGATTGAGATTAATAATGACTCAACTTCAACTTGATATTAACTATATTTAATGTATAAAATGAAACGGCAATTTACAAATGGTTGGACACGCGCGATCGCGACATTAAAGATCGACGTGTGTGCGCAAACGCTGATTTTGGCCGAATGCCGGGGCGGCACGCGCCGCCGCTGCCGGCGCTCGCGACCTCCCCGCGCACCTTCTTCTTGCTTAGGGCGCGTTCTTGAATAGCGCATTTAGGCGCGTTCATCCTCCGCGCCGTTGAAACCTTCTTTCAACTCTTCTTTATTCACAGGTAGGGGGCACATTTTATTTACTGCCCTTTTGATGGTGCCGTTAGTAGTGTGGATTTCCGCTACTCTGCAGATCCCGTCGGCTCCGGGGTATAATTTGGTGATGCGACCCATACGCCAGTGGAGCGGCATCAAGTTGTCTTGTTTCAATATAACAAGGTCTCCGACATTGATTGGTTCGGATCCCTTCCTCCATTTTGCTCGGTTTTGTAGCTCGGCCATAAACTCTCGTCGCCACCTCTCCCAGAAGCGCTGTCGTATTTGTTCAATAAGCTGGTACCTGTTGGGTCTAGACGTTTTCACAGGTTGTGAAGGTACAGACATCAGCGGGCGTCCGATTAGGAAGTGCCCAGGGGTTAAAGGATTGGTGTCAGTGGGTTCTGATGACAGAGGGGAAAGAGGTCGGGAGTTTAGGATTGCTTCTATTTGAGTGAAGAGCGTCGCTAACTCTTCAAACGTGAGTGATGCATTGCCAACTACGCGTTTTAAGTGAAATTTCGCGGATTTAACGCCGGCTTCCCAAATTCCACCAAAATGTGGAGAGTACGCGGGAATAAAATTGAATTTAATAGCCTCATTAGCTGCTTAATCTGAGATTGCCTGAACGCTGGACTGTATAACCCTACCCAACTCATTGTTAGCACCAACAAAGTTCTTTCCATTGTCGCAGTATATGGCATAGGGTTTGCCGCGTCGCGATACGAATCTGCGCAGACATGATATGAAGGCCTCGGTGGTAAGATCGCTTACAACCTCCAAATGTAAGGCTTTAGTTACTAAACATACGAATACACATAAATAGGCTTTGGTGATACGATTACCTCGTCCTTTTTTGGAAGAAATCATAAAGGGTCCAGCAAAGTCTATCCCACTGGAATTAAAAGGAAAGTCTGGGATGACTCTTACTCTCGGTAAGTCACCCATTAAAGGTTGTGCAGTCTGACCTTTCATTCGAGTACAGACTACACACTGTCTAACTATAGTGCGAGCCAAGATCCTACCGCCAAGTGGCCAAAATCTCTCGCGGACTGACGACAGAAGCAACTGTGGACCTGCATGCATTAAATGAAAATGTTCGTATCTCATCATAAGTCTAGTAAAGTAGTGTTTAGCGTCCAGTAAAATCGGGTGTTTTTTGTCGTACTGATAATCAGAGTGACTTAATCTGCCACCCACTCTTATTAAACCATTGGTATCTAACAATGGATTTAAGGATAACAATTTACTTTTGTGATGCAGTTCTATTCCGTTTTGAATGTGTTTCATATCCTTTGCAAACGACTCTGATTGACTAACTTTAAGCAATAGTGTTAAAGAGTTCTCTAGTTCGTTCGCTTGCAAAGGTCCCTTTATTTTTGACTGTTTGCTTTTACAATTATTAATGAAACGTAAAACAAGTGCATAAATTCTTTTGAGTTTATTAAAACTTGAATATTTTTTGAATGGTATTATCCAATTATTTTTAGACATATCCTCAACAGAGACTAATACTTTGACCTCAGGTAAGTTTTTAAGTATAGTGTGAGGTTGAGTAGGCCAATAAGATTCTTCCTGCTTTAGGAATGAAGGACCTTCCCACCATAAAGATAATGATTGCAGATGTTGTGGGTCAATGCCCCTCGATGCTAAATCTGCTGTGTTTGACTCGGTTGGAACATGCTTCCACTCAAATTCTTTGGTAATTTCATTGATTATGTTGACTCGGTTACGTACAAATGTTTGTAAGACTCTATTCTTAGTTTTTAGCCATCCGAGTACAACCATGGAATCTGTCCACATATATTTTTTTGTAACATTGCATGGTACAGACTGTAATACTTTCTCACTAACTTGAGCCCCTAACAGACCAGCACATAACTCTAAACGTGGAATTGTGAGCTCCTTAATTGGAGTAACTTTAGTTTTTGCACATAATAATCTTACTGTAATATTTTGTTTACTATCTTGGGAACGTAAATAAACACATGCTCCATATGCCTGCTGACTTGCATCTACAAAACAATGTAGCTCAGCTGACTGTGTTTCTAAATCATTACCCAAAACACAACGAGGTATTATAATATCAGATAAATGATGCAAGTTTTGGATGAAATTGAACCATCTTTTAGCATAATTCTCAGGTACGGGGTCATCCCAATCTAATTTTGCAATCCACAAATGCTGCAGTAAAATTTTTGCTTTGATGATACAACAACTAACAAGCCCTAGAGGATCAAATACTTTACATGTGGTCGAAATAATCGCTCGTTTGGTAACCTTTGAAGCAAACTCAATTCCATTTGGAAAACGCAGCTCATCAGGCTTTGGTGACCACTTCAGACCTAACACATTAGCGTCATCATGAAAGTTAAGACAATTAGATGATTCTGATTTGGCACCAAGCATATGAGAGTTTGTGCGAAATTTTCGTAAAGGGAAACAAGCAGAATTTAATGTTTCGGTGACATTTAAATAGATATGTTTTAATTCCTCTTCGGTTGAGGCGCCTGTGTTGAGGTCATCGATATAAAAATCATTCTTAATTACATTGGCAATAATCTTATCCTGACATTTATCAGCCAGCTCAACCAGAGACCTAGTTGCTAAAAATGGAGCCGAAGCCATCCCATATGTCACAGTATTGAGCTGTAAAATTTTTAAAGGCTGATCGACTTGATCCCTCCACAACACTAGCTGCAGGTGCCGCTGTGATTTATCTAAGGCTACTTGTCGGTACATCTTTTCGACGTCTGCTGTTAAAACAAATTTATGTATTCTGAAACGAATAAGAATGGATAATAAGTCACTCTGTACAGTGGGACCAACAGCCTGGATATCATTCAAAGATTTTCCTGAACTAGTTTTAACCGAAGCATCAAAGACTACTCTCAGCTTGGTGGTATCATGTTGTTCCCTAATGACGCAGTGATGGGGTAAGTAACAACCAAACTTAGGCCTTTCTATTTCGCTTAAATGACCCAACCTACTATATTCTTGTATAAATTCTCCATATTGCTTCTTAAGTTTATAATTTTTATTTAATTTATTTTCTAGGCTCAAAAAACGTTTAACTGCAATAGAATACGATTTTCCAAGTGCCTGCTCCGGGGCCTCCGTCAGCGATATCGTTACAGAAAATCGTCCATCTGGTAAACGACAAGTGTTTTTTATAAAATGAGACTCACAATATTGCTCATCAATCGAATAATTATTAGAGCCTGTAGATAATTCTTCTATCTCCCAGAATCTTTTAACCGAATTATGGATATCTTGAAGCGACACCAATTTATCATTTTTTACTAAATTACAATGTATATTATGACTAAAATAAGATTCACCGATAGGGCCGGCAACTAGCCATCCTAACTGGCTTTCCTGTAATATAGGTTTATTCTCTCCTAGGATTATTCTATTATTATTTACAATATCAAAATAGTGGTCTGCACCAAGCAAGATATCTATATCGGCTGGTTCATAAAACAAGGGGTCTGCCAGAACCACCCCATTGGGCAATCCCAAACGCTCAGCATTTACTTGAGCGCCAGGCAGTGTTCCTGTAATCTTAGGAATTACTAGGCAGTTAACGGTTCTATTAAATGAACTTATTCTAGACTTTAACACAATATTGCAACGTTCTTTAATTTTACATGCTGCATTATTTATACCACTAACATTAAAAGAACTTATTTCTGTTGCTTGTAACCCTAACCTTTCTTTCAGGTTTATTGTTATAAATGAAGACTGGCTTCCAGTGTCCAACAACGCACGCGCAAGGTGAGTACTATTGTTATGTGAATTAATTATTTCAACTTGTGCAGTACATAATAAAACTTGGCCTGGCGAGCGTGCTGACAAACTAACAGGAATAGTTGATGGCTGAGTAGCTTCTGTACTTTCTGTGACTACATTAGTAATTGTACTGTTGTTATGCAACATTGAATTATGCTTTTCCTTACAAGTCCGGCAAGAACTATTCAATGGACATTCTGAATTGTTGTGACCGCTACGAAGACAGTTGGTGCACAACTTATGCTTGGCCACTTCAGACAGCTTATCCTTTAAACTCAAAGTCTTGAATTTATGACATTGATGAACATAATGTGACTTGTTGCAGATAAAACATGTCTTTGTTTGAGGACCAGCCAACGTAGTTGTAAAAGACTTAACATAATTATTTTCCTTACTATGAATTGAATTTTTAGTATCATAATACCGACTACCATTAGCAGTTTCTAAAACATTTGCTCGATTCTCTAAGAATTTCACAAATTCTTCAAGAGAGGGCAGGTTTGTTAAATGACCTTTGTGTTCTTCCCATTTGCTCTTAGTTCTAGGGTCTAACTTAGCTGAGACCAAGAATATAACTAAAGGATCCCAGCCAGTAGTGGGAATATCTAATATATTTAAAGCATGTATATTTTTTTGAATTTGATCTATCAAATATCTTAAAGCTTTGAAAGATTCTTTTTGGATCGGATTGATACCAACTAATGCATGGAAGTGATTATTTATAAGAATGTTTTTGTTATTAAATCTGTCACATAAAGCCTTCCATGCTATTTGATAGTTCGCTGCAGTAAAGTTTATGGACCTCACTATATTACAAGCGCTACCTACTAATGAATTTCTTAAATAATGAAATTTATTTATCAACGGTATCGACTCATTGTTATTAATTAAAGAATCAAATGTGTCTCTGTACTCTAACCATTTAGAGTAGTTCCCATCAAACGTGGGCAAATTTATGGTAGGTAATTTAACAGAGTTGTTCATTTTGCTACAACTGGAATGTACAGATTCACAATCATTTTCTTTGCAGACAGCGACAGCAGCGTACCGGACGCAGCGAGGCACGAAGTACTTTGAGCGCGCGGGGCCGTACACGCGGACCCGGAACGCTGGAATGTTCGGCAAATGCTTTGAAATAATGAACGCTAGGAAATGTATTATTATACGTAGGTATTTAGGATACCTAAGACTTTACTAAATCGAAAATACTTAGCTCAAGAGTAGGTATTAAGAACCCTAGAAAAGGTATGCAAGCAATAAAGGAAATGCATATAGCTGCGAGTTGCGACAGAATAGACGCAAACACCCATGCACGTGCTCACACACATTAGGTAAATAAATATAATTGCGATTTGGCCAAGCCCCCTGTAGGTACAGTATAGTACCGGATAGTGACTTTATGGCAGTAAATTGTTATGAATGAACCTGTATAGAGGTAGGTATGCGGCCAGAGTTGCGCCAGTATAGACGCAAATACCTAGGCTAATAAGCCAAAGCAAATCTTGGCGAGCTAGGCATCCACACACCAAATAGAAACAGGGGTAAGGAGGGTATTAGATAAGGAACGGGCTTACTTCCTTTAGGTATGACTACGCCGCCGGCGCCGATTTTTCGCAGCTCAGTGAAGGTGGACCCCCACGATGACACGACGCTTGAAGACAGCGGTTTTCTCGTAGACGTAGCACGGAGCTCACCAGGAACCTTTGACTCGGAGACACGCAGAGATTTTCACCGACGAATAGCCACCGCCGCCATTTTACGGAACGAAAACGTGCCGCGCCGGTCCTCCACGTGTTTGAAATTTGACTATGATCTTGACAATAGTTCTTATTTGTTCACGGTCGCCATTTGTTGGGGATTGAGATTAATAATGACTCAACTTCAACTTGATATTAACTATATTTAAAGTATAAAATGAAACGGCAATTTACAAATGGTTGGACACGCGCGATCGCGACATTAAAGATCGACGTGTGTGCGCAAACGCTGATTTTGGCCGAATGCCGGGGCGGCACAATAGTTGAGCGGCGCTTCGGTATTTCTGAAAGCCAAATTGTTTTTTGTTTATTATATGGTTCTCACTTAAAAAGTGATTTATATTATCACTAATACAGCGCTCAACTATTTTATCGATGCTTGACAAAATTGTGATAGGCCTATAATTATTGTAGTCTTTTAAGGATCCCTTTTTGTGAATGGGACGAATAGTACCTATTTTTAGTTTATCAGGGTAAGTGCAGGTTTTGTGACTAGTATTAATAAGGTGTGCAATGACTGGAGAATTTTTTTTCCTGTAAAACACAGGTACTCAGCTGAATCCGGTTAGACTGGAAGCCGGCCCCAACATAGTTGGGGAAAGGCTAGGCAGATTGATTGAAGAACTAAAATATCACAACACACACAATTCAGATACTCGGACAGTTGAACTTCATATTCGATAGATGGCGTTGTGCATTTGAAGTCATTTTCTGAATGGCGGTGTTAAAATTCTCCGCGAAGGAATGGCACAAGAAAAAAATAGTAGGGTAGGTAGGAAGGCAAGTAGGGCAGGTAGCGTGTACTAGTAACCAAACAGAAAGACAAAACAAAACCAATTTTATTTTATTATTTACATCACCAACTCATTGAAATTGTATTCTTTATCGTATTTATTTAAAAATCTTCTCATCGTTTTATTCGCGAGAAGCTTCTTGTTAAGTTCCTGGTTCACAAACGTTCTCAGAGCTCTCTGGTTCTTTTCATTGGATGAATAGCTTCTCCGCTCTATCTTATCTATGTCATCGAGAATGGTGATCCTGGAAGATAGAATGTCATTATTTTTCCTCCCTTATCGCGTTACTTGTGGTCGGCGCAACACGTTTTCTTTTCCCATACCGTCCTATCCCCCGTCACGCTATCACTGACTTCCTTTTTTATCGCTCGTCACACAATCCATCAGCAAAAATGAAAAGAATATCTAAAACGACACCGACATACCAGTTATTTTCGCATTTAGAATACTAGATTTAATTACGTGTTCAATAAATTGCCGATCGAAGCGGATCTACTATGTACTAGATAAATTATGAAGCATGAGTTAAAAATGTGACGGGGGTTTTTTAAATTTTGAAATTTTACTTGTTACCTTTTAAGGTACGGAACCCTAAAAAATAGTGAGAAAATACTTAACCTATGCTGTCCACTCCGTGTTGCCTTGGGCTTAGTAATATAAATCATTCCTTTGGTATCGAAAACCTTATCGATTATCGGGGGGCTTTTGTCTTCAGTCCTTGTATTACCTTTAGGACTCATAATTAAGTACACAGGAATCGTCTGGGCGTTGGATTCTTCGTATGTTTCCTTCTTCAAAGTACTTTCTATCTTCTGCAGTGGTTGGTATATGAAGTTCGCTGTCGATTCACGATGATCGAGTGATTGATAAGATGGGCGTTGAAAATTCTTCGCTTCTGATTTTAATGGTGATACTAGAAAAGACTACACATTATTTTTCAACACACTTGCTACTAAAAATCGTGTTTAAGACCTCTCCTTTCGTACTCAAGTTCACATTCTCAAGTCCCCTAGTCGATTCATATTATGTTCTTTCTACGTCTATCTTTAACTTTTTCTATGTCCTTTCTCTTTAATGCTTTTCTGTTTCTATCTAATTTCTTCTATCATTGTTTTAAACCCTTCTTGTAATTTTGTAACATGTAATATTATGTATGTATGTTTATTTGTAGAATTTTATATACCTATATAATTTTTATGTATTAATATTTCTTAATGTAGCAGTACACCGTAGGCTACCCCCTGTTTTATCTTAAGTTCTTTAGTCCATCCAAAGGTTATCTGGTAGATATCGCTGTCAGCGACAAAACCGCCGTTGTACCGTTAGTATTAATTAAGGTCCTGTAATATATCTGTGTATTTTCTTTTTTTGGTGTACAATAAAGTATATTCTATTCTAGAATAGAAGTCTTGGACCGCAAGCAACGCTTGCTATAGTTGGTCAAATTACCATCCATTACGTGCACCAAGATTTCTCGTCCGTGCTTCGGAAAATACGTTAAACCGTCCCGGCTGGCATTTGTAGATTTTCGACATTCATTACGGTAATCAGAAGCGAGCAACCTACTTGCGTAAGTTCAAAGAATGGTGCACGCCAGCTTTGCTTGCATTTATTGCCTCATATGTTCAAAAATATCTTTAGTGTTTTATCTCTCACTAAAAGAGGTCATGAAATCCAGAGACTTAGGGAATAGCTATAAAAAGAAAAGTCTTCAACACCTGCATACTACCCTGTATTAGATACGGATGCGAAACATGGGCACTAACAAAACAACACAGAAACAAACTGCAATACTGCCAAAGAGTCATGGAACGAAGCATGAGAAACATACGTGAGACAGTTCATGTAAGAATTGAACTACTGAGAGCTAAAACTAAACTACCGGACATCTTGACTAGAATTGACTAACAAAACTGGAGATGGACTGGCCACATGATGAGAACAAGTATAGAGAAATGGGGTAAGGTGATGACTGATTGGTACCTAAGGGATAGTAAACGCAGCAAAGGGCAGCAGATAAAAAGATGGGAGGACGAGCTGAAACAAGCAGGGGGCCCCAACTGGAGGAGAGTGGCTCGTAAAAGAAATTAGTGGAAAGAGCTAGAGGTGGCCTTTGCCAAAAGGCACACTGAATCAATGGACATATTGTAACAAATACAAAACAATTCAGAATAAAGGGCATTATAATATATGTTCAAAAATCCGTCTACTCGACAGAGTTAAACATACAATGAATACTGTTGAGTTGTCCAAATGAAAGAGAATGCGAGTGCTTCGTGATGCCAAAACAGTTACGCAATTAGGTTGCAGAATTATCAACAGGCAATTAAATCAATCTGCCTAGCCTTTTCCTAACTATATTGGGGTCGGCTTCCAGTCTTACCGGATTCAGCTGAGTACCAGTTTTACATGGAGCGACTGCCTATCTGACCTCCACAACCCAGTAACTGGGTATCACGGCACCCCAAGGCAAGACTAGTGTCAGATCTCAAGCTTCTGACTACCCGTAACGACTGTCAAAGATCTTCAAATGACAGCCGGGCCCAAAGGCTTAACGTACTTTCCGAGGCACGGAGGAAACTCGGTATGTTGAAATGGTCACCCATCCACGGACCAACCTCGTCAAGCGTTGCTTAACCTTGATGATCGACCAGTGCGGCTGTTATAATTTAGCCACGAGCTCCTTCTTATCAACAGGCAATAATCTCCAGCCAAATTGCATCTCTTGACTAGCAATAATTTTTTAAAGCGTATGAGGGACACGGACAGTTATTAAATAAAAATCCTTACCAGACACAAAAATGATAAAAACAATAAAATATGAAAGTTTCTTCATATTCATGATAGATTCGGTTGTGTTTTCAAAAAGTATACAACTCGTATTTGGAAACCAATATAGAAGTAATAACTTGAAAATATAATTGAGCGAAAGTCATGCCGATAAATTGAAGCAATCAAAGGGTACAAGTAGATTCAAACCAAATGGCGACTCAGAACACTCCGCGACTCGCTGCGCAGTAGCAAATTCATATGACAGCGGGGATGACGGTGTGGGGTACAGCGCAGTGACTCGCACTTCAAAGCCATCATTAGATTTGAATCTACCTGTTCTTAGTTTATGCGGTTAGTTTACCAGAACGGATGGTCGATGGGGCCGAAAAGTTCTGGAGTGGCGATCCGGTAACAGAAGACGCACCGTTGAATGGCTTCCTACAAGATCAACCGATAACCTGGCGAAGACAGCAGGATTCCTCTGTATGCGAAATGCACAGGACCCGTCCTTGAGACGACGCTAATAGTAGCAATCAAAGGTCCCAGTCTTATTAGTATAATACATAATCATATCTTCACAAATAGTAAAGGACTCATATTAACGAAGTTTTTCTGGCAGCTAAATTAAGACTCGGCACTTTGATTGCTGTTTTTATGCCTTAAATATTAGCATAGATAGAATTAGTATACCACATATGAGGAAACTGGAGTTATGCACATTCTTTCAGCTGGAATTCTGATGTTAAATTAATTTTCAGCAATAGAAATAAAGGTGAAAACTTAATCCTACTAATACTTATTATAAATGTGAATGTTTGTCAGTATGGATGGATGGATTTTTGTAACTCATTCACGCAAAAACTACTGAACAGAATTGGATGGGTATGAATATAGTTTCTTAGGTTTTTTTGATAAATAAATCTTTTATTTGTTAAGAATTAAATTATTTATTTTTAACATCAAATATATTTAAAAGTTGATAAATTGATTTTCCTAGAAAATATCCGAATGTCAAATGACGTCACATCCAATGCAGTTGACGATTGGAGGGGAATTGTTCGGACACGAGGCGGGTCCGGGTTGAGTCATTTCGGCAGTCTAGTCTAGACGGGCTTGAAAGATTGTTGTGTTAAACTAAGTGGATATATTGTATGAAGTAGACGGTAACTTAGTGTGAACTGGAAAATAAAGAATAGTTTAAAGTCCAAACTCTGTGTTATTTGTGAATTACCAACTACACATGAGTATTATTTACTCTTGAGTATTTTTCTACCCACTGACCTACCAGCTTTGTACTACCTCTGTTGTCTATCTAATGGTCTATGACAAGTTATACCCCGGATTAACACATAGCAAATTAAATATACATTTCTTTTTATTCAGGTAGCAGGCTCCTTTGGGATAATTTAGACTTTCGTGTGGGCGGAGCCGCTGGCGGCAGCTAGTCTAGCATTGTACGACGTTCCAAATAAGCGGCGGCTTGTCCCGGGCGGTGCCATTCAGGGGGCAGCGAATGGGGCTAGCTAGGCGGCAGAATCAGCTAGTCCATTCTATAAAGAAACTCACCGTGAGAACTTAGTTGAAGTAAGCATGAAGTATGAAGTGCAGTGGTGGCCCAGTGGTAAAAGCCCCGACTAAACCGGCATGACCTAGAACCAAATATTCGAATACATGTGACATTTACCAACCAGCACTGGGCCCGCGTAGTGGAGTATGGCACATTCCCTCTCTCACAGAGAGGAGGCCTGAGTCCCAGCAGTGGGAACCTTAAAAAGGCTGATGATGAAGTGAGCTATCATAACAATTGATGCTAGATTTCAACAGCTCCCTTAGGCTCACTTCACCTAAGAAAAAAAATTACAACCCCTACAATATAACGCCCAAAATCAACCATGCTTCTTTTTTTAACGGCAGTTCTTATCGAAAAACACTTGGGCGGCCAAGACCTATCTAACGATGTCTTAATTATAAAAATCCGTCAAGTAGTTTGAAAGATACGAGAAAATAAAGAATATTACATACACACACATACCTACGTACAAGATACACGCGAAAAACATAACCCTTTCCTTGCAGCCGGGTAAAAAGAAAGGCAACCAAGCAGTGACATATTTTCTTTACTATAGGTACGCCACTGGACATGGCCAGGGACGGCACTGCGAAGGGAAGCAATTAGGCCGCCCTTTCATACAAGCCTTACGTATATTCCTGTCTGCTGCTCCTTATTTTCTAGATACAAGCACTGTACTCAACTAGCCTACCACGACCTTTTAAAACTGTATTCATCAATCTAAGCTAATCGGGATACTAAAACATTCTATCACAATTCGCTCGCTTTTGCATCTATGATCTCTTGATTATTCCAAAATTTTATCTGAAGTCTGTTTGGCTTTTGTGCATAACTCGACATCATTTTCGTGTACAAAGGTTTGAACTCACAATTCAAACACGAGAGGCAAGTTCTTCACTGGGCCACTACCACTTTTCAAACGAAAATGTTTTACAAATAAAAAAAAAACTACTACAGATTCACAACAATTTTTAATATTTTTCATGAGGAATATAAGAATTACCTTCACTTATTTCGAAAATCTTAGAATTTAGCGCAGTATTCACGTTTTCTGCCAAGATTCGTTGTCTTTTTCTTTCAAATTTATGCTCAATATGATCAATGTAACCAGCTTTCCGACTTTGAACCTCATAACTATTATTTGATAGACATTTTTTACTTTTTCTTTTTGCTTCATTCTTTTGTTGTTTTGAAGTGAGAATATAAATCGGTATCTTGTATTGTGTGTTCAATATTCTAAGCTCGTCGATAAGGCTGTTCCGTTGAATCCTTTGCCGTATTTCTGGTGAAGAATTTAGATAGTCTTGTAGAGCTTTGGCGGGTCCGTTTCTCTGCAACGGCTTTGCTATGGCTGTTGAAACTGGAATTCATAATTATTAAATTAAAAACATATAACAGACTGTTATTTTAGGTAGGTACCTATACTGTTGATATAAAAGACTCGTATCAGTCAACAATGTTACCACAATACCCTCTGTGCTAATTGATATTGTATTACAGAGGGGTACTATTCCTCATTGTACCTAATATGATATGGAATAATACCCCACTGTTTTATTTTATTAATGTTTTTATTGCTGTCGCCCGACATAATAGTACATTATGGTACAAGACAAGACAAGACAAAGATATTTTATTTCAACTAGGCCACAAAGCGGCACTTTTGAACGTTAGAATACATTAAAATTTACAGGGAATAAAAATTGATTCTACCGTGCATTCGGAAAGTAGCTTGTTATGGAGAAGAACGCACAAGAAACTCCATACTTACTCTTTTAAAAAAATATATGTTTTTTTTACAAAATTTAGGTACATAAGTACATACATTAATAAATTTATATGTGTGAGGACAATGCACCCAGAATCACTACATACTATACTACGTACAAAGTATTAAAAGTACTCACACATGTACTGTGCAGTTACATAATAAGCACTAGAAAAACACTAGCATCCGAAGCAGTTAAGTTAAGACCAATCCCAACTGACGGCGCCCGTTCACGAACATGACGCATGAATCGGCACCACCCAGCTCAACCATCATGAAGGGAACCGAATGATCCAACACACACGCCACCATCAGAGAGACATTTGAGAGAGCATGACACACTCAACTGCCAGGGCAAACACAAGTCAACGAACGACACCAAGGTACAGCAAATGGTAGATTTACAGTTGGGTACATAGTACTCACACACGTGCTGCGCAGTTATACTATACTAAAAGAAATTGAGTCTATATAATACAAATATATTCATACAGTCTTCAGCAGGTCCAACAATTCTACAGAACAATAATGTTCTGCATATCACTTGTTTTTGTGCCCTAGTGGTTGTGGAGCAAGACTAGCATTGAGCCAAGCATTTTTATCAGTGATGTAATCCCCCAACTTATAATATGCCTGCCTGCATAGTGTGCGTTTTATACAAGTTTTAAATTTCGTCTCATTCAGTTCTAGAATGTGGGGAGGAATTTTATTGTAACATTTTGTACAGTACCCCATGAAAGAAGAGGCTACTTTAGCCAGTCTGAAACCTGGTTGAACTAATTGGTCCCTATTTCTAGTAATGTAATTATGTCTATCTCCGTTTTTACTAAAAAGATGTAAATTCTTTCTCACGTACATGATATTTTCATAAATATATTGACAAGGAACCGTCATGATGTTAATGCCCTTAAACAGTTCCCTTAGAGAATCGCGCCGGCGAAGATTGTATATCGCTCTGATGGCTCGTTTTTGTAGAATAAAAATTGACTCAATGTCTGCAGCCCTTCCCCATAGTAAAATACCGTAAGACATTATACTATGAAAGTAACTAAAATAGACCAGCCTCGCGGTATCTACATCACTAAATTGACGAATCTTTCTAACAGCATAAGCTGCCGAACTTAGCCGCCCTGCAAGTGATATTAAATGAGGACCCCATTGTAACTTTGAGTCTAGCGTGATCCCCAGGAAAACCGTTTTATCGACGAATTCTAGCTTCTCCTTGTTTAAGATAATGTCACAATCAGTACTTTTTACATTCGGCAAGGAAAATTTTACGCACTTGGTTTTTTTACCATTTAAAACTAAATTATTTGCAGTGAACCAATCCTGAACCTGCCGTAGCGCGTTATTTACATCGTCAACCTGACAAGTACGTCTATTTATTTTAAAAATTAAACAAACTAAACATGGTGTCATCAGCAAATAACACCATGTTTAGTTTGTTTTCCAATAAACGGGGTAAATCGTTTATGTATATTAAAAATAAGAAAGGACCTAATATTGAGCCCTGGGGTACCCCCATTTTCACGTTTAACCCCGACGAATTCACACCGTTTATTTGAACTAATTGCTGTCTATCACTTAAATAAGATTCAACCAAACTTAACGCTGATTGACTTAGCCCGTAATGCTCAAGTTTCAGAAGTAATGTTTCATGATTAACGCAATCAAACGCCTTCGACAGGTCGCAGAAGATACCTATGGCATCCTGCGACTCTTCCCACGCATTAAAGATGTGTTTTAATAGGGTGACACCAGCGTCAGTTGTACAACGTCCTTTGGTGAAACCATACTGTTTATCATGCAAGATGTTATTCGTATTAAAATGAATGAGCATTTGATTAAGCATTATCTTCTCAAATACCTTGCTCAAAACCGGCAACACGGATACTGGTCTATAATTATTTGTGTCTTTACTGTCCCCGGATTTAAAAAGTGGTATAACCTTACTATATTTCATTAGATCCGGAAAGACTCCTTGATCCACACACAAATTGAAAATCACAGCTAAGTACGGCGCTATAGTCTGAATAATGGAGGTACAAGCTTTGATGGACATTCCCCACAGATCTTCAGTCGGTTTGATCTTGATTTGCTTAAAAGCTTTTATTACTGTTATGGGGTTTATATGTGAAAAGTTAAATACATTCGGGCAGGCTGAAACGTTCGCGTTTAATAATCCAAAAGCAAGCGCGGGCGAAGAATTTAAGGTTTCAGTAGTTTTAATTGGGATGTTGGTAAAGAAATTTACAAATTCTTGCGCAACTTTTTTGTTATCTCTAATAAGTCCGTGTGTGGTCTCAAGCGTGTAATCAGGATTATTTCTTTTATTCCTGTTCGTTTCATTATTTATAATTTTCCAAACCGTCTTGATTTTATTTTCTGCTAATTTAACCTTATTTCTAATATACAAGGCCTTAGCTGCCTTACATGTATTTTTAAAAATTCTCGAGTAAGTAGCAACATACTTATTAAACGTTTCAGTGTTCATACAAGGCTTAAGGCCATATAGCTCGTAAAGTCTTTCCCTACTTTTTCTAAGTCCTGTAGTCGCCCAGTCACTGAATAAAAACTTAGGGCATACAGTTTTAGTTATCTTCTTAAAAGTGTTATTGAACTCTTTTTGAACCACTGAAAAAACTTCATCATACAAAATATTACCATCATTCACTGTGAGGTCCTGATCGCTTAACTTAGCGATTAAAGTGCTGTTAAATTTATTTAATTTACCGGATGTTATTGGTCTGGATTGAATCTGCACTTGTTTAATTAGCATATTGGACTCAAATGTCACAAGTAGCCCACTATGATCCGAAGGCAGATAATTTATAATGGCATTGTCCAAGAAGTTGCAGCAACAAAAAACATTATCAATACATGTAGCAGAAGTCAGCGTAGTTCGGGTTGGTTCCGTAAACACATGTGACAAATTAAATGATTTAAAGAGATTTAATAACCTACTTCTATCTGAATTATCTTCTAGAATATTAATATTAAAGTCACCACAGACAATTACTAGTTTATTACCCATTGCGAGTTTCGCCAAAACATCTTCCATCACTGACTCGAATATAGAGTAGTTCTTATAATTAGGGGGTCTGTAGACGCACACTATGACATGCTTATCCAGCTCAACACAGGACAGTTCAACACTATGTTCAACTGAGAGGTCTACTATATCTTTACGAGGTTTTGATTTAATACCATTTTTAATTAATATAAGTGAACCCCCACGCAACATAATATTTCTGTTAAAACAACTGCCCACAGTATAATTTTCATAATTGATTAGCATTGCGTAATCTTTCAGCCAATGCTCAGTGAAACAAACAATATCAAACATTGTTTTTTCTAAAAACAGTTCGATTTCTAATTCCTTTGAAGAATAACCCTGAATATTTTGGTGAAATAATTTCAGAGAATTCTGCTCAGACCTTTTTTTTAAATTATTTTTTTGCGAGCAAGAAGGTACCTTTTTGATGGTGGATATACTCGTAACTATTCCGTTATTGATACCCTCCCTTGTCCTATCAACTAGTTTAAAGAATAAATATTAATAGCATTTTTGCTAACGTTATTCAAGGTACTGACCATCTTTAAATTAGTACTATTACTAATATCAATAATAACTGGATACTTCGACATACTACTTATGTCTGAGTTTATTGTATAAGATAATAGCCGAGCTATTTGATGTCTTACCCTAAGAGGCAGATACAAAGTATCGCCTGTCGACTTTAATTTATCAACAAAAATGTTGATGTCAAAAAAAACAAGTTTGTCACTATAGTGACTCACAAGAAAGTGCAGATGCTTATTAAGCATGTGAATGTGATTATTTTGTCTATTTGACAATTTATCCAAGTAAGGGAAGGCACACAAAATAATTTTACTGCAATTTAACTTTAACATCTCTTTTACACACTCAGTGATGTCATCTTTTTTTACTTTTTTACTATTACCTACAACTACAGTTAAATTGGTATCTGGTTTATAAATATTCTTTGTCACAGATTCCATTATTTGCTTGTAAGATGACCCGGGCATGCAATAATTAAAAGTGGAATGACTCTGATTGCCATTTAGTAATTTACCGAAACCTTTTCCAATACCGTCTGAAAACATAACCGAATGAAAACCTTCTTTACTTTGACTAAATGAAAAGGCAGCACTCTCAGGCCGGTCTACTTGAGGCGGTACAAGTGTGTAACGTTGGTGATTACCGCTGAGGCGCCATTGAGACCCGAGCCGTTAGGTGAGGGTCTTAAGAGAGCCGAGGACGGTAATCATCAATACACACGTGTATCATACGACGTTTTTCAACACACTTGTGAAGAAAAGAATACTATAAAATCATTTCCAACAGTAAAAACGAGCTGTGAATTTTTTTTCGCAATTGCGGGCAAAATTAATCAGTTTTCCTATGCGCGCGCATCTAACAATGGCGATCGGCCATAGACTAAAAAACATGAGTTATCTTTTTTTGGCTTTTCGCGGATAGCGTTTTAGCCACGTACAAAATGGGGAATTTCAAGTTTTCTTTATTACAGACAAAAACAAAAATATTTTTTGAGTGAAAGTTTTATTTATTAAACACGTACAAGTTGAAAATATCTAATTAAATACGATGTGTTGCATTTGTACTATTGAGTACGATCTTTTTTGTATCGAAACTTTTTTAAGAACAAAACAACTCAACCAATAAATAAAAAAAAGAAACTCTTTATCTCACTTGTGAATAATAGTAATGAAAAAGTCACAGTTTGATAACAGGTGTCATTATGTGCCTAATTGCGGTGAAATTAGAGCCACTTTATGAGCAAGTGTGTTGAAAATAGTATGTACCTATGTTACAGAGTAGTTAGGTTGTTTCGCAAAATATTTCATTACAATAGATGACTTGTGTTACAATGTAGTCTAGCTTAGTTGCAAAATATAGCATTCATCATCAGCAACATCAGCCTTTTAGTGTTCCCACTGCTGGGACACAGGCCACTTCTCTGTGAGAGGGTATGGGCCTTAATCAGTGCTGCCAACTTAGCGCTTTCAGCGCCAGATCTAGCGCTTTTTGAAACTTTGATCTTTCTTTAAAAAAAAGTAAGTTCGCAAACTATCAACATCTAAACGACGTGTTGAGGCAAATTTCATCCACAGTTAAATATAAATTCAAGTCCAAAACTGATCAAGACCAACCTGACCAACTATATAATTCGGCGGCAGAAGCAATTGTAGTAGAATCAGACGATGGTGAATTAATTTATTTTCTTTATATTATGAAATAATTATATTAACACGTTATTATTTTATTTTATGATCACTAAATAAGTACTATAATAATTTATTAACTCTTGTATATGACACATTTTGATTCAATAAAAAAATACGTTCATTCGTCCCAGTCTCAATTTATTGGGTGTTTTGATTGTATTTGTCGCCGAATAAAGCGTTTATTTTTACAGCGACCATTTAGCGCTTTCTAGCGCGTTTTTAAAGAGCTAACAGCTCGTTTTTGTTTAGACGAGTTGGCAGCACTGGCCTTAATACACCACGTTGGCCAAGTGCGGGTGGTGGATGTCACAAATCTTTGAATTTTTGGTCCTAGGACACGCCGTTTTCCTTCACCGTTTTGAGAGCAGTGTTGATGAAATAATTTGAACAAAATAAAGCGCCTGCCTGGGCTCGAACCTATCCTAGATCTTGTAAGTACCAGCCGATACCACTGGGCCACCACTGCTCCACAAATATATCTTTATAATATAGGTAAAGATGAACTTAGGTGATCAAAAATAATGTGTAAGACTAGGACGGGGCTCGGCAGGAAGTTAAATGGAATCACAGGAGAGAAGGTAGTCGCGAACAGACCTCATAGCGAGTGCTTTCGTCCTTTTGAATAATTGTTAAACCGTGAATTAAGTCCATATAAGTACTACAGTAACGACCGTTCCACTTCTTTGATTCTTTATATTATAGATTTTGCGCATAATTTTACTCTGAGACACGACTAAGAAACCGGGGGAAAGGGCTTCTCGAAAGATAAATAAATAGATACCTACGAATAGTGATGCGTTGGGCTGTTGAAAATTATTTATTTACTAGCGGACGCCTCGCGGTTTTCATCCGCGTAGTTTCCGTTCCCGTGGTAATACAGGAATAAAACGTAGCCTATATCACCCGGGGATAGTGTAGGGAGTTTCTTAACGGTGAAAGAAATTTTGAAATCGGTCCAGTAGTTTTTAAGTTAATTCGTTACATACAAAAATACAAACATACAAATCTTTCCTTTTTATAATAATAGATTAGATTTTTTAATACTTCATGCATTGTCTACCAGCGCGTTTTATCAATAGGTACATATGCCACATTTATTTTCACACATGGCTTAAGACGCTACTCTTCATAATTTGTATAAGTATCAACATTTTCACAATAGTTAGATAGCACCTTGTTTGGTTTATCGGATATTCCAGCTTTGCCTCTAGTTGCTAGTGTCCAACCGAAGGTCGATTTCTAACGGAAGCCGACGCCACAACTTTCGGCTAAAGTCGAAGGTTGGATAACCCTAAGAAATTTAGTTCAAGATACGCCACTTTCGTTATTTATTTTGTTTTTGATGTGTCTATTTTCTGGCGATGGCGACTAGCCGACGCAACGGAGTATAACCTCTGCCCTCCGCCCGTTGCCGTTGCGTTCCACCACAGTATAAATATACAAACAGTATGGAAACTACCTACAAACGCTCGAAACGGCACACTCACACAACCTCCCAAGGGCACCGACGAAGCTCCTAAGAAGCGTTCGCAGTCCTGTCAGTAGTGCTAGTGGTAGTGCGTGCCGCGTCAAGACTAGTGGTCTCGTATAAGTTATTCTCGCGTCTACCGCGTGCCCGTTCCGACGAGCACGCCAGTATATAATAGTAATCTTTGGTGCACGCGGTAGACACATGAAACCTTTTCGTCCAACCGCGGCTCGCGTTCTCTCCGCAATACTTGTAAAAGGTTACGCCGTAATAACAATGTTAGAGATCTATAGTTCTACAAGTTGTTGTGAGTTAATATTAAACTTTTTCCGTGTTTAAAACTGTCATCTTTTGGTGAGATTAACCGACGCCATGAGATTACCTATTTAAATTGTATTTGTAAGCTAGTTATTTCAATTCGATTGATGGATCACTGCAGAACAAAAATGATATAAAAAAAAACAATATCAAAAACATTAAAAGTTACAATCCTATTGCTTCAATGGAGCGTAGGTAATTATTTCATCAACTAGGCTTAGTTTCTATACTGTTTGTATATTTATACTGTGGTTACACCGCGTTCTCGCAATCGCTTGCTAAAAACCCTTGGTTTCGGCCAAAACAAGGTTTGGCCGAGGGTGGTATTTTTGGCCGAAGTCGGCAGCCGAAGTTTCGGTCGGACGCAACAAGTTGCAGATGTAAGGCGACCTTAAAATAAAAATATTCTTCGATCACTAATAAAAAACTGACCTATTTGTTTATTTTATTTTTTATTAGTGAACGAAGAATTAACAGTTGAAAAATATCTGTGTATCTATCTACCTGTTACAAAAGTTACGAACATGACGCAAATACAATGTTTCTTCATCTTGCAGTACTTGTTACGAATCGTAAGAAAACTACTCAAATCATTATCATGTAGTATAGATTAAACATCAAATTGGTTGGAACTCATGCCGCAAAATTGGAAAATAATTGGAAACACGACTAAAGTAATTTTATGTTTTTAGTGCACTCGTGGCCATAATAACAGGTCCATCAAGGTTAAGCAACGCTTGCCGAGGTTAGTCCGTGGATGGATGACCACCCATTACATACCGAAATTGTGAAATTTACCTAATTCCGCGGCATTATTGAAAATAAAAAAGCTATACAAATAAAACTGCATAGCACCACCCTCAAAGTTCACACCCAAGTACTAATTGTAACCTGGGCAGTGCACCCAGTCTTTTTCTAGACTAGACTTGCTTTGTGCTTGGAATGCAAGGATTTATACTTCATAAAAGATAGCTTGATCTCTGCGACAGCTGTCAGAATCAATACAGTAACAATAGCGCCAGTTTGACATATGTCGCAGAGATCAAGCTATCTTTTAAGAAGTATAATCATACGTGCTATTTCTCTGGGTGACAACGGTTTTAGGGGTAGACACATTTGTAGATCCTGGTTTAATATTGTGTCCTGTTCGCGTTCATCGCATTCCGCGTAGTCATCGTTAGGTTGAAAAGCAAAAGTTTCGGCTTTTTACTCGACTGCTGAAGGAGGGTAATGTGTTTATCAGTCTATGTATGTTTGTTCCTAAGTGGCGTGCCAGAGACCAAACACATTGGCCGATTTTGATGATCCATACGTCAATCGATTTGTGTTAACCCTGCGAGTGTCACTAGCTACATTCAAATTGAAAAATAGAAAAATGGCTGATTTTGAGCACTATATTGTGGGGGCCCAAATTTTTCCCCTTTCAAACCCACCGTGTGGGGTATCAAAATAAAGGGTTTCAAAAGGTTATTTCAAAAATATATAACACTTTTATGTTTATATGTACCACATTCCAAAAAAAAAAATAACTAAAAAGTTATAAATAAAAAATGTTAATTCAAAAATCAAAAACCCGACTGCTTAAAAAGCGAACTAAAAAGACGTAAACAAGAAGAAAATTATGCTGTGCAGTCGGAGGATACATATTCGCGAGTTGACTGACCAAAACCAGATGTATATTGTTTTTAGTTCGCTTTTTTAACAGTCGGGTTTTTTCACTGTCTGTTTTCGCCCGAGAAGAGTTAAATTTTATGGGAGAGCATTGTTTCTGTGACTTATCTACGCTTCACAGAGAGTAGTCGTCAAGAAAGTGCAGATGCTTATTAAGCATGTGAATGTGATTATTTTGTCTATTTGACAATTTATCCAAGTAAGGGAAGGCACACAAAATAATTTTACTGCAATTTAACTTTAACATCTCTTTTACACACTCAGTGATGTCATCTTTTTTTACTTTTTTACTATTACCTACAACTACAGTTAAATTGGTATCTGGTTTATAAATATTCTTTGTCACAGATTCCATTATTTGCTTGTAAGATGACCCGGGCATGCAATAATTAAAAGTGGAATGACTCTGATTGCCATTTAGTAATTTACCGAAACCTTTTCCAATACCGTCTGAAAACATAACCGAATGAAAACCTTCTTTACTTTGACTAAATGAAAAGGCAGCACTCTCAGGCCGGTCTACTTGAGGCGGTACAAGTGTGTAACGTTGGTGATTACCGCTGAGGCGCCATTGAGACCCGAGCCGTTAGGTGAGGGTCTTAAGAGAGCCGAGGACGGTAATCATCAATACACACGTGTATCATACGACGTTTTTCAACACACTTGTGAAGAAAAGAATACTATAAAATCATTTCCAACAGTAAAAACGAGCTGTGAATTTTTTTTCGCAATTGCGGGCAAAATTAATCAGTTTTCCTATGCGCGCGCATCTAACAATGGCGATCGGCCATAGACTAAAAAACATGAGTTATCTTTTTTTGGCTTTTCGCGGATAGCGTTTTAGCCACGTACAAAATGGGGAATTTCAAGTTTTCTTTATTACAGACAAAAACAAAAATATTTTTTGAGTGAAAGTTTTATTTATTAAACACGTACAAGTTGAAAATATCTAATTAAATACGATGTGTTGCATTTGTACTATTGAGTACGATCTTTTTTGTATCGAAACTTTTTTAAGAACAAAACAACTCAACCAATAAATAAAAAAAAGAAACTCTTTATCTCACTTGTGAATAATAGTAATGAAAAAGTCACAGTTTGATAACAGGTGTCATTATGTGCCTAATTGCGGTGAAATTAGAGCCACTTTATGAGCAAGTGTGTTGAAAATAGTATGTACCTATGTTACAGAGTAGTTAGGTTGTTTCGCAAAATATTTTATTACAATAGATGACTTGTGTTACAATGTAGTCTAGCTTAGTTGCAAAATATAGCATTCATCATCAGCAACATCAGCCTTTTAGTGTTCCCACTGCTGGGACACAGGCCACTTCTCTGTGAGAGGGTATGGGCCTTAATCAGTGCTGCCAACTTAGCGCTTTCAGCGCCAGATCTAGCGCTTTTTGAAACTTTGATCTTTCTTTAAAAAAAAGTAAGTTCGCAAACTATCAACATCTAAACGACGTGTTGAGGCAAATTTCATCCACAGTTAAATATAAATTCAAGTCCAAAACTGATCAAGACCAACCTGACCAACTATATAATTCGGCGGCAGAAGCAATTGTAGTAGAATCAGACGATGGTGAATTAATTTATTTTCTTTATATTATGAAATAATTATATTAACACGTTATTATTTTATTTTATGATCACTAAATAAGTACTATAATAATTTATTAACTCTTGTATATGACACATTTTGATTCAATAAAAAAATACGTTCATTCGTCCCAGTCTCAATTTATTGGGTGTTTTGATTGTATTTGTCGCCGAATAAAGCGTTTATTTTTACAGCGACCATTTAGCGCTTTCTAGCGCGTTTTTAAAGAGCTAACAGCTCGTTTTTGTTTAGACGAGTTGGCAGCACTGGCCTTAATACACCACGTTGGCCAAGTGCGGGTGGTGGATGTCACAAATCTTTGAATTTTTGGTCCTAGGACACGCCGTTTTCCTTCACCGTTTTGAGAGCAGTGGTGATGAAATAATTTGAACAAAATAAAGCGCCTGCCTGGGCTCCAACCCATCCTACATCTTGTAAGTCCCAGCCGATACCACTGGGCCACCACTGCTCCACAAATATATCTTTATAATATAGGTAAAGATGAACTTAGGTGATCAAAAATAATGTGTAAGACTAGGACGGGGCTCGGCAGGAAGTTAAATGGAATCACAGGAGAGAAGGTAGTCGCGAACAGACCTCATAGCGAGTGCTTTCGTCCTTTTGAATAATTGTTAAACCGTGAATTAAGTCCATATAAGTACTACAGTAACGACCGTTCCACTTCTTTGATTCTTTATATTATATATTTTGCGCATAATTTTACTCTGAGACACGACTAAGAAACCGGGGGAAAGGGCTTCTCGAAAGATAAATAAATAGATACCTACGAATAGTGATGCGTTGGGCTGTTGAAAATTATTTATTTACTAGCGGACGCCTCGCGGTTTTCATCCGCGTAGTTTCCGTTCCCGTGGTAATACAGGAATAAAACGTAGCCTATATCACCCGGGGATAGTGTAGGGAGTTTCTTAACGGTGAAAGAAATTTTGAAATCGGTCCAGTAGTTTTTAAGTTAATTCGTTACATACAAAAATACAAACATACAAATCTTTCCTTTTTATAATAATAGATTAGATTTTTTAATACTTCATGCATTGTCTACCAGCGCGTTTTATCAATAGGTACATATGCCACATTTATTTTCACACATGGCTTAAGACGCTACTCTTCATAATTTGTATAAGTATCAACATTTTCACAATAGTTAGATAGCACCTTGTTTGGTTTATCGGATATTCCAGCTTTGCCTCTAGTTGCTAGTGTCCAACCGAAGGTCGATTTCTAACGGAAGCCGACGCCACAACTTTCGGCTAAAGTCGAAGGTTGGATAACCCTAAGAAATTTAGTTCAAGATACGCCACTTTCGTTATTTATTTTGTTTTTGATGTGTCTATTTTCTGGCGATGGCGACTAGCCGACGCAACGGAGTATAACCTCTGCCCTCCGCCCGTTGCCGTTGCGTTCCACCACAGTATAAATATACAAACAGTATGGAAACTACCTACAAACGCTCGAAACGGCACACTCACACAACCTCCCAAGGGCACCGACGAAGCTCCTAAGAAGCGTTCGCAGTCCTGTCAGTAGTGCTAGTGGTAGTGCGTGCCGCGTCAAGACTAGTGGTCTCGTATAAGTTATTCTCGCGTCTACCGCGTGCCCGTTCCGACGAGCACGCCAGTATATAATAGTAATCTTTGGTGCACGCGGTAGACACATGAAACCTTTTCGTCCAACCGCGGCTCGCGTTCTCTCCGCAATACTTGTAAAAGGTTACGCCGTAATAACAATGTTAGAGATCTATAGTTCTACAAGTTGTTGTGAGTTAATATTAAACTTTTTCCGTGTTTAAAACTGTCATCTTTTGGTGAGATTAACCGACGCCATGAGATTACCTATTTAAATTGTATTTGTAAGCTAGTTATTTCAATTCGATTGATGGATCACTGCAGAACAAAAATGATATAAAAAAAAACAATATCAAAAACATTAAAAGTTACAATCCTATTGCTTCAATGGAGCGTAGGTAATTATTTCATCAACTAGGCTTAGTTTCTATACTGTTTGTATATTTATACTGTGGTTACACCGCGTTCTCGCAATCGCTTGCTAAAAACCCTTGGTTTCGGCCAAAACAAGGTTTGGCCGAGGGTGGTATTTTTGGCCGAAGTCGGCAGCCGAAGTTTCGGTCGGACGCAACAAGTTGCAGATGTAAGGCGACCTTAAAATAAAAATATTCTTCGATCACTAATAAAAAACTGACCTATTTGTTTATTTTATTTTTTATTAGTGAACGAAGAATTAACAGTTGAAAAATATCTGTGTATCTATCTACCTGTTACAAAAGTTACGAACATGACGCAAATACAATGTTTCTTCATCTTGCAGTACTTGTTACGAATCGTAAGAAAACTACTCAAATCATTATCATGTAGTATAGATTAAACATCAAATTGGTTGGAACTCATGCCGCAAAATTGGAAAATAATTGGAAACACGACTAAAGTAATTTTATGTTTTTAGTGCACTCGTGGCCATAATAACAGGTCCATCAAGGTTAAGCAACGCTTGCCGAGGTTAGTCCGTGGATGGATGACCACCCATTACATACCGAAATTGTGAAATTTACCTAATTCCGCGGCATTATTGAAAATAAAAAAGCTATACAAATAAAACTGCATAGCACCACCCTCAAACTTCACACCCAAGTACTAATTGTAACCTGGGCAGTGCACCCAGTCTTTTTCTAGACTAGACTTGCTTTGTGCTTGGAATGCAAGGATTTATACTTCATAAAAGATAGCTTGATCTCTGCGACAGCTGTCAGAATCAATACAGTAACAATAGCGCCAGTTTGACATATGTCGCAGAGATCAAGCTATCTTTTAAGAAGTATAATCATACGTGCTATTTCTCTGGGTGACAACGGTTTTAGGGGTAGACACATTTGTAGATCCTGGTTTAATATTGTGTCCTGTTCGCGTTCATCGCATTCCGCGTAGTCATCGTTAGGTTGAAAAGCAAAAGTTTCGGCTTTTTACTCGACTGCTGAAGGAGGGTAATGTGTTTATCAGTCTATGTATGTTTGTTCCTAAGTGGCGTGCCAGAGACCAAACACATTGGCCGATTTTGATGATCCATACGTCAATCGATTTGTGTTAACCCTGCGAGTGTCACTAGCTACATTCAAATTGAAAAATAGAAAAATGGCTGATTTTGAGCACTATATTGTGGGGGCCCAAATTTTTCCCCTTTCAAACCCACCGTGTGGGGTATCAAAATAAAGGGTTTCAAAAGGTTATTTCAAAAATATATAACACTTTTATGTTTATATGTACCACATTCCAAAAAAAAAAATAACTAAAAAGTTATAAATAAAAAATGTTAATTCAAAAATCAAAAACCCGACTGCTTAAAAAGCGAACTAAAAAGACGTAAACAAGAAGAAAATTATGCTGTGCAGTCGGAGGATACATATTCGCGAGTTGACTGACCAAAACCAGATGTATATTGTTTTTAGTTCGCTTTTTTAACAGTCGGGTTTTTTCACTGTCTGTTTTCGCCCGAGAAGAGTTAAATTTTATGGGAGAGCATTGTTTCTGTGACTTATCTACGCTTCACAGAGAGTAGTCGTCACGTCCAGTTGGTGACATCTGCTCTTTAATGTAATTCTCAGTCTTAGATTAGAGGCACTCCTTGATAATTCGTTTCAGTTCCCTTGTTGCGCGGTTAAATCTTGTCGGCTGGGAGATGTGCCTGTTGTCAATTTCTCGTAAGGTGACGCTGTTCCTCCATCTATCTCCTGGTACATAAATGGACATCAGAATTAATCACATAACCATTGGCCTAACAGGAGATTTTTGTGATTCAGACTGTATTTAACCTGTAATTCATTACTTAGTTCTCTTTTTTCAATCTCATGAAATTTGGGGGCCCCTCAATGAACCGGGGTCCAGGGCATTTGCCCCTTGTACCTTTATGGTAAAGACGGAACCGGATAGAAAGGAGGGTGCAAGTCTTTCTGCTGAAATGTCATAGAATGATGAGGTTTTTAAATAAAACAACAAATTCCTTAACCTAAGCTTAAAACTAGTTTATTTAGAACCTACTTATAGTATAAGTACATAATTCTTAACAAATCTGGATGTTGTGTTCAGTTTACAACTATTAAAAATCTCAATGTTGTTATTTTTTTAAAAATACTTATAAAATCTTATCTATTTACACAACAGTAGTATTATCTTATAGACACTCTACATACGGAGGTCCAAAAGATCGCAGAACATTTTTCCTTAAAATACGCGTCTTTTTGAGCAAAATTTTCTGCGAACTTTTGGACCTCGCATGTAGGTATACCAGGTATGCGTGTCTGCGTCTACTAGAGACCAGAAGTTTGCCAGAGCCTCGTTGGTGAGTTCAGCAGGGTGTACCGCGGGCAGGTGAGGCTGACTTTGGCTCTGAAGGTGGTGGTAGAGCCACTTACACCCCATCGGTGTAGGACCAAGTCGGATCCTATGTGACTCGGTTGGGATGCCGCTGGTCAAACGGGAACCTGAAAAGAACAGAACATATTGGTTAAAATGATGACAAGAAATAATATATTTTATCCTCAGGTCGAGCAGAGTATTCAGAAACCATATAGAACAAAGCATTACGATGCTCTGAAGCAAGTATGCCTTAGCAGTGTATACAACAGGAATTGCTCCGTGATAGCCCGGAATCTGGATCTGTAGCCGGTTAATGGCCAAATATAGTTTGGTTCCTAGATACGAACTTCATCCGTCCGCATTCAGAAAAAAATACTATTCAGATCCGACGCAGCGGAGTCCTCCACTTGGCATAATATTTTTAGGCATAATGCAAAGATTAGCATATCTGTGATTTGGTCTTTGGCCTTTTTGAATTTTAAAGCATCATATCTATTCGTTATAATAATTTCATGTTGAATGTTAGGTTAGGTTAGAACACCAGGGTGGTTTTTTGTCAGTAGGTATGACAGACACTTCCAACACGGTTTTTTTTTTATTGAAGGCCCAATTTCCTCCGGTGGGTTTCCGCATTGTGGAGGTGGGGAGCTCAGTAGCCGTGGCTTGATCGCCTATGGTGAAGTGAAGAGGATTCTATACCAAAACCGAATCGGGGCACCATGACTTCACGTAGTCTTTTGGCTCTGACCCCTAGAGCGTATATAAAAATCGGAGGCGCGAAGGGAGAGTAACCCCCGCCCGCTGTTACAAAGCATAGGCGTATAATACTAGCCGTAGCGGATGATGCTGATTACTCTTTAGGTTAAGGTGCGAATATGTTTGTTTTATTTCAAAGAAAATTGTGTGTAAATATCATTAAGCTTTATAAAATTATGCTTCATTATTTTTATGCCAACAGTATTTATTGCAATATACATTATGGCAAAACATTTATGCCTAATAATATCATGCGTAATGATCATTATGCTGAATTCCGATAAGCCAATTTAAATTATGGCAATATATTTTATGCTTATCATTAGTCAACCCGGACGCAGCACGTAAACGCTCTGCGCAGGGTTTTCTTGCATCAGCCAACCTGTGTCCGTGAATGTTTCTAAAGACTATGAAGGCTACAAATGAAGCTATGTTCGGGTGAGAGATTATTAGGTAAATACTGGCAAATCTACCTTAATTTTTATCTCAGAGCTCCGCAGTACTGTAGAGCTGCCGGACCAGAAGAAGTTTCCATCTTAGAAGTCATAGCTGCTAGCAGCGATTAGTGGATAAGGCTGCTTCTCCCTCCATCGATCTGAAATTACCATTAAATTGAATAAGTGTCTTTGCAATCAATTTGACACATCATAAATTTATAACGGCCCCAACTGCTGGGACACAGACCGCCTTTCTATGAGAAGGAGTGTGCCCTAATCCAACACGCGGACACTGCGCTGGTTGGTCGACTCTACAAAAAGGTTTCGTTCCAAATCTGAAATCATCAGAGCTCCCTTTTTGCAAATAATATCTTCTGCGTACTTGGCTAAACTCAGTAGCGACTGGCGACCGCAAAATTTGGTCGGGCGAATTATTTTATTTCTTATGTTAAAACTTAAACATTCTAAATATTTACCTTGATCTTAATCCTGAAGGTACGAAGTAGGGCTACAGAGCCCGGAGGCCCGGTGGCAGCTCGAATCACCACGCCATGCACGGTCGGCAGCAGGTGACGCACTGCGGCATTGCACAAAGCAAGTCTAGTCTAGAAAAATACTGGGTGCACTGCGCAGGTCACAATTAGTACTTGGGTGTGAGGGGTGAGGGTGGGGCTATGCAGTTTTAGGTAGCTTATAGCTTTATATTTTCAAAAATGCCGCGGAATTAGGTACCAACTCAATTTTTTTGTTGAAGCAATTAAAAATAACATTTCTAACATACAAATATCAGTCCATGATTTTTATGAAAGTATTCTAACATAACTTCCATTATTTAGTTGGACAATAACAACTCAGCGCCATCTAACCTCTACACTTAAAACTTTTATGGAAACAAGGAAAAACAGACGTAACTTTTTCATAAGGACTCTGAACTCGACCACGGCAAAAAAACACGGTTGACTGCCGTTAGGTACCGCTTGTAGTAGACATGAAAACTAAAATATATTCAAACCAGCTTCCGCCAGTGGCTTCGTTTGCGTGAATGTCGAAAACTATCCCAAGCGAACATATTACCGGGATAAAAAGTATCCTATGTGCTAATCAAACCTATGACTATATGTGCCAAATTTCATCCAGATCCGTTCAGTAGTTTTTGCGTGAAAGAGTAACTATGTATATATGACGAAAAATAAATATGTTTAGTTGGGTAAAATTAAATTCACAATTGGCAACACTTTACCTCCCATAGTTTTAGAATATTATATTTAAAATATTTTGTCCTTATTATTTACATGGGGCTTCCAATTTAGCGATCTCGCTCTATCAATCAAGCTCATTTTATGGCTCTATCTATAGGTATTTTAACTAAGTTTTTCTAACATTAGTTAAATTGACGTCATGTTGTTTGCCAGGGAGGACCTCTCGCTAAAGTGGCGCCAACTGGTCGCGTGGATTTGCCTGAAAACCCTCGTTGTTTTGCATTAGCTTTATACATTTTAATATTGTGCCAACTTATTTAACATCTAGTTTAAAAAAATATGATCGCATGTAAAAGTGTTTGTACAAACCAACTTACAGAAATAAAATTTACCGTTTAACTAGACTTAACCCAACCCGGCTCTCTATTAGAAGAGGGTTTCACCCTGCAGTGGGCACCCAAACTACTTACTTGGACTTCTAATATCGCCTTATCCAGAAACTAGGTCGTGTAGGTCCCCCCCTCGGTGGGTGCCCGCATTGTCGAGGCGGGAAGGCTCAGTAGCCGTGGCTTGGTCTTGGTGAAACGAAGAATAACCCGCTAGCCAGGGCTTTTGCCGACTAAGCCGACTACGTAGCGGCCAACAAGTAGGTTGCGGGGCCGGTTGGTAACAGAGGTGACATCGCAAATGAGGCGGGCCGCGATGTCGTATGGAGCGTCCCAGGTCCAATACGATATCGCGGCCGATATGCTGCCTTTGCGAATGAATCAAGCGTTTTTGCCATTCCTATTATTAGAATCAAATACAACAGCGCACAATGTTAGGACCCCTTAATAAAAACCGGTCAAGTGCGAGTTGGATTCGCGCACCGAGGGTTCCGTACAAATAGCTACATTCACCAATAGAATTAGGTACTAGGTCAACGGGAACTACCATATAGGTTTTCGACCCATAACCTATAGGGTACTTCCGGTTGACCTAGAATTGTAAATTTTGGTTAAAATCAAGGGCTTACAGCACAAGTAAAGGGAACATTCCGAAAAATAGCAAAAGTTAAAAATTAAGGTAAATTTATACTATACTGTGTGATACTCACAAGTTTTCTCGCTAATCTAAATTTACCCATATCTTTTTATCGTGTTGACTCAGGGCCTTGATTTTTATACATCTAGCAGGGACTAGACCTCAGTATCTGGTATAAATCAACTCAACTTTCTATGCCCACCTGTTTCTGAGAAAATCGGTGGTGACACATGGACAGACGGACAGACAGACAGACAGACAAGAAAGTGATCTTATAAGGGTTCCTTTTTTGCCTTTTGAGGTACGGAACCTAAAAATGATATTTTTTTATCCGTGGTGCTAGGCAACTAGGCTTATCTCTTTGTGCCTATTGGCCTTGTTTGTTCCGTCTCTTGCTTGATATAGAGGGAAGAGGAAATTTGTATTTTTTCCCTACGAGGAGTATTCTTTTTTCGTTATTCTATTCTGTTTAATTTCGTTGCGGGATCCAAGACAGTTAAATTCATTCTCCGGGACTTCGTCGAGCTTCATTGCCTCGGGACTTTTCTGGTGGTCGCCACTGTTGATTCTGGCTCTCAGGAGTTGAGAATCAATTATTTTTATATTTTTAACCGACATCAAAACAAGGAGGTTCTCAATTCGACTGTATTTTCTTTTTTTTGTGTGTCACCTCACAACTTTTTACTAGATGAACCGATTTTGATGAAACTTTTTTTTATTTTGAAAGCTGGTCCTTCTCACGTGGTCAAATTTGGTGAACATCTGATGAAGAACTTCTGAGATAAACAACAGAACGCTTCAATAAACAACGGCAAATCTCTCGGGATTGCTGCAATGGCATGTCTGTTTATTGTTTCCAAACGACCCGCCCCGGCTTCGCCCGTGGCAAATTATACACAAAAACCTACCCCGTTTCTAACTCTTTCTGTGGACTTTGAAATATAGGATGATAGGGGTTTTTTTTTAAATAAAATAACAATTCCTTAAAACTAACTTATATTTAAATTCGTATAAAACTTACCCTAACTTATATCTATAAGAAAAAACAGCTTTCATATTATACCATAATAATTTTGGGGCTAAGAAATTATAAAAGTGCGTGGTCTCCTCAACTTGTAAGGAGAACCTTCGTCAGAGCCTCGTTGGTAAATTCAGCAGGGTGTACCGCGGGCAGGTGAGGCTGACTTTGGCTCCGAAGGTGTTGGTAGAGCCACTTACACCCCATCAACATCATTACAACGGAGTAGGACCAAATCGGATCCTGTGTGACATGTTTGGCATACCGCTTTTCAAACGGGAACCTGAAAGGAACAAAACATAATGGTTAAAATTATGATAAGGAAAATTATATTTTATCTTCTGGTCGACCAGAGTTTTCAGAAACCATATAGAAAAAAGGATTGCGATGCTCTGAAGCAAGTATGCCTTCATCATTTCACCCGAAAGACGTCCACTGCTGGACATAGGCCTCCCCTGGGCGTTGCCACATTGACCGATCCCGTGCGTCTCGCATCCAGCGCCTTCCCGCAACCTTAACCAGGTCATCGGTCCACCTAGTGGGAGGCCTTCTAACGTATCGTTTGCCGGTTCGCGGTCGCCATTCCAGAACTTTTCGGTCACATCGGCCATCCGTTCTGCGAGCAATGTGCCCTGCCCACTTCCACTTAAGTTTGGTAATTCTTCGGGCTATGTCGGTAACTTTGGTTCTCCTGCGGCTATCATCATTTCTGACGTGATCACGCAAGGAAATTGCGAGCATAGCCCTCTCCATTGCCCTTTGGGTGACTTTAAGCTTTCTGATGGCCCATTGTGAGCGACCACGTCTGGTCATAGACTTTTGTCTTGAGAGACTGCGGCAAATTGGACGAGAAGATACCACGCAACAGCCCGAACGCCGCCCAACCGAGTCGGATTCGATGGTTGACCACTTTCTCGAAGTTGGACCAACCCATTTGAACCGTTTGTCCCAGATAAATATAATCGTCTACAACTTCGAGTGTAGAGTCTCCGATCTTGATAGGAGTGGACATTCACCATGATCTTGGTTTTGTCCATGTTCATTTTAAGACCCACTCTTTCGGAAGCTCTACTGAGGTCATCGAGCATTTTACTGAGGCTCTCCATGGTCTCAGCTATGACCACTATGTCGTCGGCAAACCGAAGGTGAGTGATGTACTCGCCATTAACGTTGATGCCAAGCCCCCACCAGTCCAGAACCTTGAATACCTTCTCCAGCGCAGCAATAAACTATTTCGGAGGATTGGTTTCAAAGACTCATCCTGAAGACGGACTGACATAGTGGCGTTTTTCTACAAACACTTCAACACCTCAAAGTACCGGTAGTCGATCTGGCACCGTTGGGGACGCTGCAGTACAGCCCAAGTCTCGATCGAATCGAAGGCTTTCTCGTAGTCCACAAACGCTAAACAGAGAGGCAGGTTATACTCTTCGGTCTTCTGTATAACCTGCCGCAGCGTATGTATGTGGTCTACGGTGCAAAAGCCTTTTCGGCATCCGGCTTGTTCGGGAGGCTGGAAATCGTGAAACCTGCGCGCGAGACGATTCGTGAAGACTCTTGAAAACAACTTGTAGACATGGCTAAGAAGTGAGATGGGCCTATAGTTCTTGAGCCGGGCATTGTCGCCCTTCTTGAAGAAGAGTACCACCACATCTCTGCACCATGCCTGTGGCGTTTTGCCCTCGAGTATGACGGAATCAAACAGCTTTTGAAGGGCCTTAAGGACTGAATTTCCACCCACCTTCAGGAGTGCAGCCGTGACTCCGTTATCACCCGGCGCCTTGTTGTAAGCTGTTTCAGAGCCATCCTAATCTCGTACAGGCTGAAGTCCGAGTTATCTTCGGTATAGTGTCGGTCGGGTCAATCTAGATCTTGGGTTGTTTGCTAGAATCGCAACTGGCTTGCTGACTGATGTGTACAACTGCCCATAGAATGTCACAATCTCTCTCAGAAGCTCCGGTTTGGCGGATACGATCCTGCCATTGTCGGTCTTCAGTTTCGTGAGCTGGCTCTGCCCAATAGCCAGATCCCTTGAAAAAACCTTGGAGCCTTTATTTCACTCAATCGCATCTTTAATACTCGGTATTAATGCGGCGGAGGTCTCTTTTCAAGTATTTACAGACCTGTCTATTGAGCTGCCGGTATTTGCACGCCTCATCTGAAGACTGCAGGATCATCTCACGCCTCTCCTTCATAAGCTTGAGGGTAGGATCAAAGAGCCTTTTGTTTCTGTCTTGAAAAACTTAGACCGGTCGGTATGGACAACTGCCACGAACCCGTTGCTGTATTCGTCCACGGAGGTCTCAAGACACTCGAAACGATTCTGGAGTTCAATCTGAAAGCTCTCGGGGTCTTGGATCTGGATCTGTGCTGGACGGAGCGTGGACTTCATCAGTCGAGATCTTTCAAGCTTAATATTAATGTTCAATGTGCCTCTTACCATGTGGTGATTGTGCCCGGTTTTTACCGAATTGATCACAGAGACTACATTATTGACCATTTGCTTCTTGGTTGACATGATCAAGTCGATCTCATTTTTTGTTGCATCATCGGGGCTCTGCCAGGTCCACTTCCTGTGTTTCCGCTTTTTGAAGAAGGAGATCATCATATAGAGGCTCGCCTTCTCCATAAACTGGCCAGTAAGTGACCCCGGTGATTCCGTCGTTCAACTCCAAATTACCCCACTTGCAGCTCATCCTCGTCTCGTTTGCCCAGTTTCGCGTTGAAGTCACCCATGACAACGGCGAAGTGAGTTTTGAAACCATCTATGGCTCCGGAGTAAGTCTAATACAGGTAGAGACCTCGTCGTCGGGGTGTACCGAGATTGGGGCGTAGCCTTGTATGACCTTCAGCGAATATCTTGAGGATATTCTGAGTATAAGGTACGCCACTCTGGTCGACACACTCTCGATCTTCACCACGTTGTTCACAAGGGACTTGTTGACGATAAACCCGACCCTATTCATGGGAGGGGGGGGGCACGCTTCGCATGCGATTGGCGATCGCAGTATGGTTGTTATAGAAGCACAGGGAACGCTCCTGCCCATTCTCTAGTTTGTCCCTTAGTCGCCTCTTACGATACCCACCGGAAGACATGGGATGGTGAAATTCTTTACGTCCGGCACCATACGGAACAAGTATGTCTTAGCGGTGTAGAAAACAGGAATTGCTCTGTGACAGCCCAGAATCTGGATCTGTAGCCGGTTAATGGCCAAACATAGACTGGTTCCTAGATACGAACTTCGTCCGCCCGAATTCAGAAAAAAATACTATTCAGATCGGACGCAGTACGTAAACGCTCTGCGCAGGATTTTCTTGCATCAGCCAACCTGTGTCCGTGAGTGTGAGAAGACAACTATGTCCGGGTAAGAGATTAGTTTTGTAATTACTGGAACATCTACCTTAATTTTTTATCTCAGGGCTCCGCAGTACTGTAGGGCTGCTGGACCAGAAGCCCCAGTAGCAGCCTGAAGGACCAACTCCATAACTAAAGTGGTAGCTGCAAGCGTGGACGACTGGATAAGGCTGCTTGTCTCTCCGTAGACCTGAAACCAACATTAAAATTAATTAGTGTCTTTGCTATAAATTTGACGTAATCCGACACATCATAAATTTATAACGGTCCCACTGCTGGAACACAGGCCGCCTTTCTATAAAAAGGAGTGTGCCTTAATCCACCAAGCGGGCACAGCGCTGGTTGGTCGACTCTACAAAAAGGCTTTCGTTCCAAATCTGAAATAATCAGAGCTCCCTTTTTGCAAATAATATCTTCTGCGTACTTGGCTAACCTCAGTAGCGACGGGCGACCGGAAATTTGGTCGGACGAATTATTTTATTACTTAAGTAGAAACTTAGAACGACAAAGAAAAGTTATAAATATTTACCTTGATCTTAATCCCGAAGATTCGAAGTAGGGCTCCAGAGCCCGCGGGCCCGGTGGCAGCTCGAATCATCACGCCATGCACGGTCAGCAGCGGGTGACGCACTGCGGCATTGCACAAATCAAGTCTAGTCTAGAAAAAGATTGGTTGTACTGCGCAGGTCACAATTAGTATTTGGGTGTGAGGGGTGAGGGTGGGGCTATGCAGTTTTATATGTATAGCCTTTTATTTTCGAAAATGCCGCGGCATTAGTTACCAACTAAATTTTTTTGTTAAAGCAATTAAAAATAACATTTCTAACATACAAATATCAGTTCATGATTTTTATGAACGTATTCTAACATTACTTTCATTATTTAGTTAGACAATAACAACTCAGCGCCATCTAACGTCCACACTTAAAACTTTTATGGAAACAAGGAAAAACAGAGACGTAACTTTAACATAAGGACTCTTATTTGACCACGGAAAAACACAGTTGAATGCCGTTAGATACCGCTAGTCGTAGATATTCATGAAAACTGTAATATAATTAAACAGTAAACATAGTAAATAGCCCGATTCTAATGTTAATGTTAGTATAATCAAACTAGCTTCCGCCAGCGGCTTCGTTTGCGTGAATGTCGAAAACTATCCCAAGGGAACATATTCCCGAGATAAAAAGTATCAAGTGCTAATCAGACTATATGTGCCAAATTTCATCCAGATCCGTTCAGTAGTTTTTGCGTGAAAGAATAACAAACATACAAACACACACACCCAAAAACTTTTGCCTTTTATTAGTAAGATGTATTTGGTAGGATGTGAGTTTTCTGAAATGATGTGCACTAGGTGGCAACACTGAGATGTCAGATCCAGGCATCTGTCAAATCACTTATGTTTTCTGCTCAGATAAAGTACCTATAGATCGAGACATGGCGTGGCCGCACATGAAACAACAATAGTTATATCTGGTGTTGCCGTGTTAGCAAATTTTCCCAAATTCAATGATAAAAAATATCTATACTAATATTATAAAGCTGAAGAGTTTGTTTGTTTCTTTGAACGCGCTAACCTCAGGAACTACTAGTTGGAAATGAAAAAATAATTTTGTGTTGGATAGTCCATTTATCGAGGAAGGTAACATCACGCTATGCCTAATAAGAACGGAGCATAAATGAAAAATGTTGCAAAAACGGGCAAAATTATTCCTATTTGAGAGCTTCCGTTGCGTGCGCTGCGTAAACGGTTTAAATTACGCAAATATCGCGTATGATGGGATTGTTTCTCTTTAATAGTTCTAATAAAAAATAAAAAGTCCGCGGCAGTATATGTCTATCTATTAAGTACTCACTTTAACCTTTTTTATGGTAATCAAATGTGTTCGAAAAATATGTTTTATCTTTTTCTTTCACAATGGGATTTTTATATTTTTTGACACATTATAATAATACAGTTTATTAGCATGCTACGCTAGTTATATTTATTGGTTACTAAACAAAATATCCTACAGAGTAGTGAAGAAATGAAGTTAACAGTCCTATGTATATATGACGAAAAATAAATAAGTTTAGTTGGGTAAAATAAAACTCACAAATGGCAACACTTTACCTCCCATAGTTTTAGAATATTATATTTAAAATATTTTGTCCTTATTATTTACATGGGGCTTCCAATTTAGCGATCTCGCTCTATCAATCAAGCTCATTTTATGGCTCTATCTATAGGTATTTTAACTAAGTTTTTCTAACATTAAATTAAATTAAAATTAAATTATATTTATTTCTCCATAAAATTGTAAAATTTTGAACATTATGATTAAATTATTAAAGCTATTACATATATGTCAAACATAATAATGAGCAACTGCGCCTGAGCTAGGCCGGGCCTGTATTTCAGGACGCAATTCACTTGCCAGACATTATGAACAATGTTACAACAGTGGTTACGATTACATAATATTATATAACTCTAAAGCAAAATAACATTTTACAACAGAAAGAGTGAGTGTTGTGTGTGGTGTGCTTGTGTTGAATGTGTTTGAGTGAGTATTGTGTGCTTTTTTTTGGTGTGTTTAATAGTTTAACATTATCTTAATGTTTTAAGAAGTTCTTCTGTAACTTCTGAAACTTCATAATCACAGGTATTTAGGAAGTTCAACAGCTTGGTTTTGCATTCAAGTTTACTTGACATTAGTTAAATTGACGTCATCAATACCTCGTTTCTAACTCTTTCTGTGGACTTTGAAATATAGGATGATAGGGGTTTTTTTTAAATAAAATAACAATTCCTTAAAACTAACTTATATTTAAATTCATATAAAACTTACCCTAACTTATATCTATAAGAAAACCAGCTTTCATATTATACCATAATAATTTTGGGGACTAAGAAATTATAACTGTGAGTGGTCTCCTCAACTTGTAAGGAGACCCTTCGTCAGAGCCTCGTTGGTAAGTTCAGCAGGGTGTACCTCGGGCAGGTGAGGCTGACTTTGGCTCCGAAGGTGTTGGTAGAGCCACTTACACCCCATCGGTGTAGGACCAAATCGGATCCTGTGTGACATGTTTGGGATACCGCTTTTCAAACGGGAACCTGAAAAGAACAGAATATAATGGTTAAAATTATGACAAGAAAAATTATATTTTATCTTCTGGTCGACCAGAGTTTTCAGAAACCATATAGAACAAAGGATTTCGATGCTCTGAAGCAAGTATGCCTTCATCATTTCAGACGAAAGACGTTCACAGCTGGACATAGGCCTCCCCTGGGCGTTGCCACATTGACCGATCCCGTGCTTCTCGCATCCAGCGCCTTCCCGCAACCTTAACCAAGTCATCGGTCCACCTAGTGGGAGGCCTTCTAACGTATCGTCTTCCGGTTCGCGGTCGCCATTCCAGAACGTTTCGGCCCCTTTGGCCATCCATTCTGCGAGCAATGTGCCCTGCCCACTGCCACTTAAGTTTGGTAATTCTTCGGGCTATGTCGGTAACTTTGGAGCATAGCCCTCTCCATTGCCCTTTGGGTGACTTTAAGCTTTCTGATAAGACCCATTGTGAGCGACCACGCCTGGTCATAGACTTTTGTCTAGAGAGACTGCGGCAAATTGGACGAGAAGATACCACGCAACAGCCCAAACGCCGCCCAGCCAAGTCGGATTCGACGGTTGACCACTTTCTCGAAGTTGGACCAACCCATCTGAACCGTTTATCCCAGATAGACGAGATAATCGTCTACAACTTCGAGTTTAGAGTCTCCGATCTTGATAGGAGTGGGCATTCACCATGACCTTGGTTTTGTCAATGTTCATTTTAAGACCCACTCTTTCGGAAGCTCTACTGAGGTCATCGAGCATTTTACTGAGGCTCTCCATGGTCTCAGCCATGACCACTATGTCGTCGGAAAACCGAAGGTGAGTGATGTACTCGCCATTCACGTTGATGCCAAGCCCCCTCCAGTCCAGAACCTTGAATACCTCCTCCAGCGCAGCAGTAAACTATTTCGGAGGATTGGTTTCAAAGACTGATCCTGAAGACGGACTGACATGGTGGCGTTTTTGTACAAACACTTCAACACCTCAATGTACCGGTAGTCGATCTGGCACCGTTGGAGAGACTGCAGTACAGCCCAAGTCTCGATCGAATCGAAGGCTTTCTCGTAGTCCACAAACGCTAAACAGAGAGGCAGGTTATACTCTTCTGTCTTCTGTATAACCTGCCGCAGCGTATGTATGTCATCTACGGTGCTAAAGTCTTTACGAAATCCGGCTTGTTCGGGAGGCTGGAAATCGTCAAACCTGCGCGCGAGACGATTCGTGAAGACTCTTGAAAACAACTTGTAGACATGGCTAAGAAGTGAGATGGGCCTATAGTTCTTGAGCCGGGCATTGTCGCCCTTCTTGAAGAAGAGTACCACCACATCTCTGCACCATGCCTGTGGCGTTTTGCCCTCGAGTATGACGGAATCAAACAGCTTTTGAAGGGCCTTAAGGACTGATTTTCCACCCACCTTCAGGAGTGCAGCCGTGACTCCGTTATCACCCGGCGCCTTGTTGTAAGCTGTTTCAGAGCCATCCTAATCTCGTACAGGCTGAAGTCCGGGATATCTTCGGTATAGTGTCGGGTCAATCTAGATCTTGGGTTGGTTGCTAGAATCGCAACTGGCTTGCTGACTGATGCGTACAACTGCCCATAGAATGTCACAATCTCTCTCAGAAGCTCCGGTTTGGCGGATACGATCCTGCCATTGTCGGTCTTCAGTTTCGTGAGCTGGCTCTGCCCAATAGCCAGATCCCTTGAAAAAACCTTGGAGCCTTTATTTCACTCAATCGCATCTTTAATACTCGGTATTTATGCGGCGGAGGTCTCTTTTCAAGGATTTACAGACGTGTCTATTGAGCTGCCGGTATTTGCACGCCTCATCTGAAGACTGCAGGATCATCTCACGCCTCTCCTTCATAAGCTTGAGGGTAGGATCAAAGAGCTTTTTGTTACTGTATTGAAAAACTTAGACCGGTCGGTATGGACAACTGCCACGAACCCGTTGCTGTATTCGTCCACGGAGGTCCCAAGGCACTCGAAACGATTCTGGAGTTCTCTCGGGGTCCTGGATCTGGATCTGTGCTGGACGGAGCGTGGACTTCATCAGTCGAGATCTTTCAAGCTTAATATTAATGTTCAATGTGCCTCTTACCATGTGGTGATTGTGCCCGGTTTTTACCGAATTGATCACAGAGACTACATTATTGACCATTTGCTTCTTGGTTGACATGATCAAGTCGATCTCATTTTTTGTTGCATCATCGGGGCTCTGCCAGGTCCACTTCCTGTGTTTCCGCTTTTTGAAGAAGGAGGTCATCATATAGAGGCTCGCCTTCTCCATAAAACTGGCCAGTAAGTGACCCCGGTGGTTCCGTCGTTCAACTCCAAATTACCCTACTTGCAGCTCATCCTCGTCTCGTTTGCCCAGTTTCGCGTTGAAGTCACCCATGACAACGGCGAAGTGAGTTTTGAAACCATCCATGGCTCCGGAGATAGTCTAATACAGGTAGAGACCTCGTCGTCGGGGTGTGCCGAGATTGGGGCGTAGACCTGTATGACCTTCAGCGAATATCTTGAGGATATTCTGAGTATAAGGTACGCCACTCTGGTCGACACACTCTCGATCTTCACCACGTTGTTCACAAGGGACTTGTGGACGATAAACCCGACCCTATTCATGGGGGGGGGGCATACTATTCAGATCGGACGCAGTACGTAAACGCTCTGCGCAGGATTTTTTTGCATCAGCCAACCTGTGTCCGTGAGTGTGAGAAGACAACTATGTCCGGGTAAGAGATTAGTTTTGTAAATACTGGAACATCTACCTTAATTTTTTATCTCAGGGCTCCGCAGTACTGTAGAGCTGCTGGACCAGAAGCCCCAGTAGCAGCCTGAAGGACCAACTCCATAACTAATGTGGTAGCTGCAAGCCTGGACGACTGGATAAGGCTGTTGTCTCTCCGTAGACCTGAAACCAACATTAAAATTAATTAGTGTCTTTGCTATCAATTTGACGTAATCCGACACCTCATAAATTTATAACGGTCCCACTGCTGGAACACAGGCCGCCTTTCTATGAAAAGGAGTGTGCCTTAATCCACCAAGCGGGCACAGCGCTGGTTGGTCGACTCTACAAAAAGGGTTTCGTTCCAAATCTGAAATCATCAGAGCTCCCTTTTTGCAAATAATATCTTCTGCGTGCTTGGCTAACCTCAGTAGCGACTGGCGACCGGAAATTTGGTCGGGCTAATTATTTTATTACTTATGAAAAAACTTAGAAATGCAAAGAAATGTTCTAAATATTTACCTTGATCTTAATCCTGAAGGTTCGAAGTAGGGCTCCAGAGCCCGGAGCCCCGGTGGCAGTTGGAATCATCACGCTATGCACGGTCGGCAGCGGATGACGCACTGCGGCATTGCACAAAGCAAATCTAGTCTAGAAAAAGGCTATCTGCACTGCGCAGGTCACAATTAGTACTTGGGTGTGAGGGGTGAGGGTGGGCTATGCAGTTGTATATGTATAGCTTTTTTATTTTCGAAAATGCCACGGAATTAGTAACCAACTCAATTTTTCTGTTGCAAGCAATTAAAAATAACATTTCTAACATACAAATATCAGTTCATGATTTTTATGAACGTATTCTAACATTACTTTCATTATTTAGTTAGACAATAACAACTCAGCGCCATCTAACGTCCACACTTATAACTTTTATGGAAACAAGGAAAAACAGAGACGTAACTTTAACATAAGGACTCTTATTTGACCACGGAAAAACACAGTTGAATGCCGTTAGATACCGCTAGTCGTAGATATTCATGAAAACTGTAATATAATTAAACAGTAAACATGGTAAATAGCCCGATTCTAATGTTAATGTTAGTATAATCTATAATAACATTAACACAACAATATCTTAAAATAAAGAAAACTATCCCAAGGGAACATATTCCCGGGATAAAAAGTATGCTATGTGTAGGTCCGGTCAGACGGCCCCCAGGCGAGTTCACTCCCATTGGGGGCTTGCAGACGGCGGCGCTCGCTCGCATCGCTAGTGGTAGTGTCGTGCAGTCTCGTGAGCAACTAATAGGGGGGGGGGGGGGGGCTATATCCCTCGGCTAATCCCTGGTGCTACCGTAGCATCGCCACTTGAGCACTACATGGAGGGTGGGGATAGTCGAGGGATGAAATTTGATTTCGGGATTTTTAAATGGATTTAAATAAAAAAAAAACCACACAAGGCGAAAGGACCGGCGAAAGTTGGGACTGCGCTCCAAAAGGCGGAACTGGCGAAAGCTGGGACTGCATACCAGACGGCGGGACCGGCGCAAGCTGGGACTGCATTTTCCTTAGCAGGAACGTCCAGAGGCGAGACTGCAGTGGGATCGTCTCGAGGTGGGGCTGCGGCGGGACTGTCAAATGACGGTACTGCTGCGGCACTGCCGAGAGTCGGCACTGCTGTGGGACCGTCGAAGGGCGGAACTGCACACCAGACGGTGGGACTGCATTTTCCGTAGCAGGAACGCCCGGAGGCGAGACTGCAGTGGGGTCGTCTCGAGGTGGGGCTGCGGCGGGACTGTCAAATGACGGTACTGTTGCGGCACTGCCGAGGGTCGACTCTGCTGCGGGACCACCGAAGGGCGGAACTGCAAACCAGCCCACCGGGCACAAAGGAACTGCCAAAACTGGCGCGACACGTGACCCTTGTGTTGGAGGTCGAATGACCTCGGACCTTGGGGCCCCGGACGTGACCGGCAAAGACAGCACCTCGTCGTCTCCCGGCGGCCGGCAGGAAACAGGCTGGTTTCCGGTTGGACGATCTGGGGCGCGCAGGAAAAAGCGCCAAAAGCTGAGACAGCAGGCGGCTCTAGAGGGGACTCCTACGGAGGGCCCATCAAAGAGACCGCGTGCTGCTCTCAGCGGCAACAGCGGGGACATGGCGGCCAAGAGGATGAAGACCCAAGGGCAATCATCCTCAACCGGATCCTTTAGGGATGCGGTGGCGGCTGTGAAACCACATCGCTGTCAATGCGGTGAAGTAGTCCACTGCCTCGGACACCATGGCCTTTCTTGTAGTAAGAGTGCAGGTCGGATTGCGTGGCACGCTAGCATTAATGATCTCATCCGTCGTGCTCTTGCCACCGCCGGGGTGCCAGCTGTCTTAGAACCTAATGGCCTGGCACGCGTCGATGGGAAGAGACCAGATGGTATGACCATAATGCCATGGAAGTTGGGTAGGTCTTTGGCGTGGGATGCAACTTGTGTCGACACCCTTGCACCATCCCATCTTCCTAGCACGGTGGGCTGCGCTGGGCGGCTGCTGCAGGTGCTGAAAACCTCAAACTGCGCAAATACAACAACTTAATTGGTAATTATGAGTTTGAGCCGTTTGGGGTTGAAACACTAGGGCCATGGGGTCCGAGTGCACACCTAATATTTCGGGATATCGCCAAGCGGTTGGTCGACTCTTCACGAGACCAGAGGGCTGGCCTTTTTTTTGGCCAGAGAATCAGCATTGCCATCCAACGTGGCAATGCTGCCAGCCTTCTGGGCACTTTTCCTGTTGACAGCGATGTGGACGAATTTTTTGACGCCCCGTAATTGTACATATTTTTATTCTTATTTAAGTTTTAATATTAGTTTGTAAATATTAATGTACATATGCAAATAAAAAAAAAATATTGATTAAAAAAAAAAAAAGGGAACTACCATATAGGTTTTCGACCCAAAACCTATAGGGTTCCTACTGTACTGTACTATAGGGTTCCTGTACTTCCGGTTGACCTAGAATTGTAAATTTTGGTTAAAATCAAGGTCTTAAAGCACAAGTAAAGGGAACATTCCGAAAAATAACAAAAGGTAAAAATTAAATATAAGTCCTGTGCTCGATATTAGTATCGGAGGAGCACTGCTTTCTTTGATTTTATTTAGTGCCAAGTTATTTATAAGTTCCCACATCTTTTTCGGTTGATTGTTATTGTTGAAGAATAGATCGTAGTAGTATTTTTTCTTGTGTGTCTTGATCAGGTTTTTTACTTCGTCTCGTTGTTTGGAAAAGGCTTTCTGTATGTTTCCGTCTGTTGGGTAAGATTTTGTCTGTTGCCATAGGTTGTTACGTAAGTTAATCGAATTAGTAATAGTTCGGTTTATCCAATAGTTTTGAGGTGGATTCAGAATTTTAGTTTTTTCGGTTGTGTTGTTATTTACATGTTTTGTGATAAACCACTCAAGGTGGTAGTAATCATTTTCTTAATTTATGTAGTTATCTGTTAGTGCGTCGCTGTATAATTTTTCATAATTTATTGCTTTGTATTGGATTTTTTTTATTTTTTTGTGGCTTTAGACTGCCTATTTCCAAATATATTTGTTTATGGTCAGACAAGCATGACTCGATTATGGAGAAATTAAATGAGTGGTTACTTATGTTTGTGCAAACATGATCCAGTATAGATTTTGTAGAAGAGGTTTCACGTGTACTGTATAGGCCATAAATTTGTTTAGTATTTGATATCCGTTTCCCTTGATTTCGTTCAGGTATTTAGTGACGTGATTGTCCGCGCTGAGGAGATCAATGTTAAAGTCTCCAAAAACAATTGCTCTTCTTCTCTGCTCCAGCTGTGCGGAATACGTCGTTAAGAAATCATTATTGTTTGAATCACCTGGTTTATAAATCACTCCGATGTTTAGCGATAATTTTTTTATATGTAACCACAGGTAGTGGTTTCCATTTTCGCATAATTCTTCCGTTACATCGTATTCTATTGAATCGTGTATATAAATTGATACCCCTCCACCTTTTCGTGTTTTCCTGTAGTTGTTTATTGTTTCCAAGCTACCCGCCCCGGAAATTATACACAAAAACCTACCTCGTTTCTAACTCTTTCTGTGGACTTTGAAATATAGGATGATAGGGGTTTTTTTTTAATAAAATAACAATTCTTTAAAACTAACTTATATTTAAATTCGTATAAAACTTACCCTAACTTATATCTATTAGAAAACCAGCTTTCATATTATACCATAATAATTTTGGGGACTAAGAAATTATAACTGTGAGTGGTCTCCTCAACTTGTAAGGAGACCCTTCGTCAGAGCCTCGTTGGTAAGTTCAGCAGGGTGTACCGCGGGCAGGTGAGGCTGACTTTGGCTCCGAAGGTGTTGGTAGAGCCACTTACACCCCATCGGTGTAGGACCAAATCGGATCCTGCGTGACATGTTTGGGATACCGCTTTTCAAACGGGAACCTGAAAAGAACAGAATATAATGGTTAAAATTATGACAAGGAAAATTATATTTTATCTTCTGGTCGACCAGAGTTTTCAGAAACCATATAGAACAAAGGATTGCGATGCTCTGAAGCAAGTATGCCTTCATCATTTCAGCCGAAAGACGTTCACAGCTGGACATAGGCCTCCCCTGGGCGTTGCCACATTGACCGATCCCGTGCTTCTCGCATCCAGCGCCTTCCCGCAACCTTAACCAAGTCATCGGTCCACCTAGTGGGAGGCCTTCTAACGTATCGTCTTCCGGTTCGCGGTCGCCATTCCAGAACTTTTCGGCCCCTTCGGCCATCCATTCTGCGAGCAATGTGCCCTGCCCACTGCCACTTAAGTTTGGTAATTCTTCGGGCTATGTCGGTAACTTTGGTTCTCCTGCGGCTATCATCATTTCTGACGTGATCACGCAAGGAAATTCCGAGCATAGCCCTCTCCATTGCCCTTTGGGTGACTTTAAGCTTTCTGATAAGACCCATTGTGCGCGACCACGTCTGGTCATAGACTTTTGTCTAGAGAGACTGCGGCAAATTGGACGAGAAGATACCACGCAACAGCCCAAACGCCGCCCAGTCGAGTCGGATTCGACGGTTGACCACTTTCTCGAAGTTGGACCAACCCATCTGAACCGTTTATCCCAGATAGACGAGATAATCGTCTACAACTTCGAGTTTAGAGTCTCCAATCTTCTCGTCGGAAAACCGAAGGTGAGTGATGTACTCGCCATTCACGTTGATGCCAAGCCCCCTCAAGTCCAGAAACTTGAATACCTCCTCCAGCGCAGCAGTAAACAATTTCGGAGGATTGGTTTCAAAGACTGATCCTGAAGACGGACTGACATGGTGGCGTTTTTGTACAAACACATCAACACCTCAATGTACCGGTAGTCGATCTGGCACCGTTGGAGAGACTGCAGTACAGCCCAAGTCTCGATCGAATCGAAGGCTTTCTCGTAGTCCACAAACGCTAAACAGAGAGGCAGGTTATACTCTTCGGTCTTCTGTATAACCTGCCGCAGCGTATGTATGTCATCTACGGTGCTAAAGTCTTTACGGATTCCGGCTTGTTCGGGAGGCTGGAAATCGTCAAACATGCGCGCGAGACGATTCGTGATGACTCTTGAAAACAACTTGTAGACATGGCTAAGAAGTGAGATGGGCCTATAGTTCTTGAGCCGGGCATTGTCGCCCTTCTTGAAGAAGAGTACCACCACATCTCTGCACCATGCCTGTGGCGTTTTGCCCTCGAGTATGACGGAATCAAACAGCTTTTGAAGGGCCTTAAGGACTGATTTTCCACCCACCTTCAGGAGTGCAGCCGTGACTCCGTTATCACCCGGCGCCTTGTTGTAAGCTGTTTCAGAGCCATCCTAATCTCGTACAGGCTGAAGTCCGGGATATCTTCGGTATAGTGTCGGGTCAATCTAGATCTTGGGTTGTTTGCTAGAATCGCAACTGGCTTGCTGACTGATGTGTACAACTGCCCATAGAATGTCACAATCTCTCTCAGAAGCTCCGGTTTGGCGGATACGATCCTGCCATTGTCGGTCTTCAGTTTCGTGAGCTAGCTCTGGCCAATAACCAGATCCCTTGAAAAAACCTTGGAGCCTTTATTTCACTCAATCGCATCTTTAATACTCGGTATTAATGCGGCGGAGGTCTCTTTTCAAGGATTTACAGACCTGTCTATTGAGCTGCCGGTATTTGCACGCCTCATCTGAAGACTGCAGGATCATCTCACGCCTCTCCTTCATAAGCTTGAGGGTAGGATCAAAGAGCTTTTTGTTTCTGTCTTGAAAAACTTAGACCGGTCGGTATGGACAACTGCCACGAACCCGTTGCTGTATTCGTCCACGGAGGTCTCAAGGCACTCGAAACGATTCTGGAGTTCAATCTGAAAGCTCTCGGGGTCTTGGATCTGGATCTGTGCTGGACGGAGCGTGGACTTCATCAGTAGAGACCTTTCAAGCTTAATATTAATGTTCAATGTGCCTCTTACCATGTGGTGATCGTTCCCGGTTTTTACCGAATTGATTACAGAGATTACATTATTGACCATTTGCTTCTTGGTTGACATGATGAAGTCGATCTCATTTTTTGTTGCATCATCGGGGCTCTGCCAGGTCCACTTCCACAAGAAGTGCCGCTGCGTTACCGCTTTTTGAAGGAGGAAATCATCATATAGAGGCTCGCCTTCTCCATAAAACTGGCCAGTAAGTGACCCCGGTGGTTCCGTCGTCCAACTTCAAATTGCCCCACTTGTAGCTCATCCTCGTCTCGTTTGCCCAGTTTCGCGTTGAAGTCTCCCATGACGGTCGGTCGGTCTGAAGCGTGCGCGTGTTGTACGTTGCCAGATCCAGTCGTCGGTGATTGTTGGGGTAGCCGGATCTCGTCCGGTGATTCTTAGCACACCTTGCCATGCTGTAACCTCGACCGCTACCGCAGTCGAGGGTAGGCAGGCTGCCGGGTACTAGGGGCTATCTTTTACTTGTGCTATGGGGGGGGTTGCCATCGCCACGCTTCGCAGGCGATTGGCGATCGCAGTATGGTTGTTATAGAAGCACAGAGAACACTCCTGCCCATTCTCTAGTTTGTCCCTTAGTCGCCTCTGACGACACCCACCGGAAGACATGAGATGGTGAAATTCTTTACGTCCGGCACCATACGGAACTTTACGTCCGGCACTGTACGGAACAAGTATGCCGTAGCAGTTTATAAAACAGGAATTGCTCTGTGATAGCCCAGAATCTGGATCTGTAGCCGGTTAATGGCCAAACATAGACTGGTTCCAAGATACGAACTTCGTCCGCCCGAATTCAGAAAAAAATACTATACAGATCGGACGCAGTACGTAAACGCTCTGCGCAGGATTTTCATACATCAGCCAACCTGTGTCCGTGAGTGTGAGAAGACAACTATGTCCGGTTAAGAGATTAGTTTTGTAAATACTGGAACATCTACCTTAATTTTTTATCTCAGGGCTCCGCAGTACTGTAGGGCTGCTGGACCAGAAGCCCCAGTAGCAGCCTGAAGGACCAACTCCATAACTAAAGTGGTAGCTGCAAGCGTGGACGACTGGATAAGGCTGCTTGTCTCTCCGTAGACCTGAAACCAACATTAAAATTAATTAGTGTCTTTGCTATCAATTTGAAGTAATCCGACACATCATAAATTTATAACGGTCCCACTGCTGGAACACAGGCCGCCTTTCTATGAGAAGGAGTGTGCCTTAATCCACCAAGCGGGCACAGCGCTGGTTGGTCGACTCTACAAAAAGGGTTTCGTTCCAAATCTGAAATCATCAGAGCTCCCTTTTTGCAAATAATATCTTCTGCGTACTTGGCTACTCAGTAGCGACTGGCGACCGGAAATTTGGTCGGACGAATTATTTTATTACTTAAGTAGAAACATAGAACGGCAAAGAAACGTTCTAAATATTTACCTTGATCTTAATCCTGAAGGTTCGAAGTAGGGCTCCAGAGCCCGGAGACCCGGTGACAGCTCGAATCATCACGCCATGCACGGTCGGCAGCGGGTGACGCACTGCGGCATTGCACAAAGCAAGTCTAGTCTAGAAAAAGGCCAGCTGTACTGCGCAGGTCACAATTAGTACTATGTAGTTTTATATGTATAGCTTTTTATTTTCGAAAATGCCGCGGCATTAGTTACCAACTCAATTTTTTTAATTTTAATTATATTTTAATTAAACAGTAAACATGGTAAATAGCCCGATTCTAATGTTAATGTTAGTATAATCAAACTAGCTTCCGCCAGCGGCTTCGTTTGCGTGAATGTCGAAAACTATCCCAAGGTACCATATTCCCGGGATAAAAAGTATGCTATTTGTAGGTCTGGTCAGACGGCCCCCAGGCGAGTTCACTCCCATTGGGGGCTTGCAGACGGCGGCGCTCGCTCGCATCGCTAGTGGTAGTGATGTGAGTTAGTGTCGTGCAGTCTCGTGAGCAACTAATGGGGGAAGGCTATATCCCTCGGCTAATCCCTGTTGCTACCGTAGCATCGCCACTTGAGCACTCCATGGAGGGTGGGGATAGTCGAGGGATGAAATTTGATTTCGGGATTTTTAAATGGATTTAAATTCAAAAAAAAAAAACACACAAGGCGAAAGGACCGGCGAAAGTTGGGACTGCGCTCCAAAAGGCGGGACCGGCGACAGCTGGGACTGTACACCAGACGGTGGGACCGGCGCAAGCCGGGACTGCATTTTCCTTAGCAGGAACGTCCAGAGGCGAGACTGCAGTGGGGTCGTCTCGAGGTGGGGCTGCGGCGGGACTGTCAAATGACGGTACTGTTGCGGCACTGCCGAGGGCCAGCTCTGCTGCGGGACCACCGAAGGGCGGAACTGCAAACCAGCCCACCGGGCACAAAGGTACTGCCAAAACTGGCGCGACACGTGACCCTTGTGTTGGAGGTCGAATGACCTCGGACCTTGAGGCGGCTCTAGAGGGACCTCCTACGGAGGGCCCATCAAGGAGACCGCGTGCTGCTCTCAGCGGCGACAGCGGGGACATGGCGGCCAAGAGGATGAAGACCCTAGGGCAATCATCCTCAACCGGATCCTTTAGGGATGCGGTGGCGGCTGTGAAACTCGCTGTCGTCACAGTCAGGTACCCGGAGGAGTACATGAGGGCGGAGGACTTGGTGCCAATCCAGGAGTGGCGCCGGATCCTCTGCCTGTTTTAACGGTTGGCAGTAGTATCGTAACAGCGCTAATGTTTTTCAATTATTTATCTATTACTACTAATGTTTAAGTAAATTTATGTAATTAGTTTATTATTTTGAATATATATGGTATAATTATAATGAATTTATAGTTTATATTTAAATAATCCATTACATAACTTTCTATATTGCACCTACCACTGTTTATCTCCCCATCACCCCAAGGTCGACTGGTATAAAATGCCTAAGGCATTAAGTCCGCCTCTGTACTTGTATGTGCATGAAGTATTAAAGAATAAATAATACAAATAAATAAACGGGAACTAACATATAGGTTTTCGACCCAAAACCTATAGGGTACTTCTGGTTGATCTAGAATTGTAAATTTTGGTAAAAACCAAGGTCTTACAGCACAAGTAAAGGGCACATTCCGAAAAATAACAAAAGGTAAAAATTAAATATAAGTCCTATGCTCGACATTAGTTTCGGAGGAGCACTGCTTTCTTTGATTTTATTTAGTGCCAAGTTATTTATAAGATCCCACATCTTTTTCGGTTGATTGTTATTGTTGAAGAATAGATCGTAGTAGTATTTTTTCTTGTGTGTCTTGATCAGGTTTTTTACTGCGTCTCGTTGTTTGGAAAAGGCTTTCTGTATGTTTCCGTCTACTGGGTAAGATTTTGTCTGTTGCCATAGGTTGTTACGTAAGTTAATCGAATTAGTAATAGTTCGGTTTATCCAATCGTTTTGAGGTGGATTCAGAATTTTAGTTTTTTCGGTGTTGTTGTTATTTACATGTTTTGTGATAAACCACTCAAGGTGGTAGTAATCATTTTCTTCATTTATGTAGTTATCTGTTAGTGCGTCGCTGTATAATTTTTCATAATTTATTGCTTTGTATTGGATTTTTTTATTTTTTTGTGGCTTTAGACTGCCTATTTCCAAATATATTTGTTTATGGTCAGAGAAGCATGACTCGATTATGGAGAAATTAAATGAGTGGTTACTTATGTTTGTGCAAACATGATCCAGTATAGATTTTGTAGAAGAGGTTTCACGTGTACTGTATAGGCCATTACTTTTGTTCAGTATTTGATATCCGTTTACCCTTGATTTCGTTCAGGTATTTAGTGACGTGATTGTCCGCGCTGAGGAGATCAATGTTAAAGTCGCCAAAAACAATTGCTCTTCTTCTCTGCTCCAGCTGTGTGGAATACATCGTTAAGAAATCATTATTGTTTGAATCACCTGGTTTATAAATCACTCCGATGTTTAGCGATAATTTTTTTATATGTACCCACAGGTAGTGGTTTCCATTTTCGCATAATTCTTTCGTTACATCGTATTCTATTGAATCGTGTATATAAATTGATACCCCTCCACCTTTTCGTGTTTTCTGTAGTTGTTTATTGTTTCCAAGCGACCCGCCCCGGCTTCGCCCGTGGCAAATTATACACAAAAACCTACCTCGTTTCTAACTCTTTCTGTGGACTTAAAATATAGGATGATAGGGTTTTTTTTTAAATAAAATAACAATTCCTTAAAACTAACTTATATTTAAATTCGTATAAAACTTACCCTAACTTATATCTATAAGAAAAAACAGCTTTCATATTATACCATAATAATTTTGGGGACTAAGAAATTATAAATGTGCGTGGTCTCCTCAACTTGTAAGGAGACCCTTCGTCAGAGCCTCGTTGGTAAGTTCAGCAGGGTGTACCTCGGGCAGGTGAGGCTGACTTTGGCTCCGAAGGTGTTGGTAGAGCCACTTACACCCCATCGGTGTAGGACCAAATCGGATCCTGTGTGACATGTTTGGGATACCGCTTTTCAAACGGGAACCTGAAAAGAACAGAATATAATGGTTAAAATTATGACAAGAAAAATTATATTTTATCTTCTGGTCGACCAGAGTTTTCAGAAACCATATAGAACAAAGGATTGCGATGCTCTGAAGCAAAGTATGCCTTCATCATTTCACCCGAAAGACGTCCACTGCTGGACATAGGCCTCCCCTGGGCGTTGCCACATTGACCGATCCCGTGCGTCTCGCATCCAGCGCCTTCCCGCAACCTTAACCAGGTCATCGGTCCACCTAGTGGGAGGCCTTCTAACGTATCGTCTGCCGGTTCGCGGTCGCCCTTCCAGAACTTTTCGGTCACATCGGCCATCCGTTCTGCGAGCAATGTGCCCTGCCCACTGCCACTTAAGTTTGGTAATTCTTCGGGCTATGTCGGTAACTTTGGTTCTCCTGCGGCTATCATCATTTCTGACGTGACAACGCAAGGAAATTGCGAGCATAGCCCTCTCCATTGCCCTTTGGGTGACTTTAAGCTTTCTGATGGCCCATTGTGAGCGACCACGTCTGGTCATAGACTTTTGTCTTGAGAGACTGCGGCAAATTGGACGAGAAGATACCACGCAACAGCCCGAACGCCGCCCAGCCGAGTCGGATTCGATGGTTGACCACTTTCTCGAAGTTGGACCAACCCATCTGAACCGTTTGTCCCAGATAAATATAATCTTCTACAACTTCGAGTGTAGAGTCTCCGATCTTGATAGGAGTGGACATTCACCATGATCTTGGTTTTGTCCATGTTCATTTTAAGACCCACTCTTTCGGAAGCTCTACTGAGCTCATCGAGCATTTTACTGAGGCTCTCCATGGTCTCAGCCATGACCACTATGTCGTCGGCAAACCGAAGGTGAGTGATGTACTCGCCATTAACGTTGATGCCAAGCGGGGGCTTGGCATCAACGTTAATGTCCAGAACCTTGAATACCTTCTCCAGCGCAGCAGTAAACAATTTCGGAGGATTGGTTTCAAAGACTGATCCTGAAGACGGACTGACATGGTGGCGTTTTTGTACAAACACTTCAACACCTCAAAGTACCAGTAGTCGATCTGGCACCTTTGGAGAGACTGCAGTACAGCCCAAGTCTCGATCGAATCGAAGGCTTTCTCGTAGTCCACAAACGCTAAACAGAGAGGCAGGTTATACTCTTCGGTCTTCTGTATAACCTGCCGCAGCGTATGTATGTGGTCTACGGTGCAAAAGCCTTTTCGGCATCCGGCTTGTTCGGGAGGCTGGAAATCGTGAAACCAGCGCGCGAGACGATTCGTGAAGACTCTTGAAAACAACTTGTAGATATAGCTAAGAAGTAAGATGGGCCTATAGTTCTTCAGCCGACCATTGTCGCCCTTCTTGAAGAAGAGTACCACCACATCCCTGCACTATGCCTGTGGCGTTTTGCCCTCGAGTATGACGGAATCAAACAGCTTTTGAAGGGCCTTAAGGACTGATTTTCCACCCACCTTCAGGAGTTCAGCCGTGACTCCGTAATTACCTTGTTGCCTTGTTGTAAGCTGTTTCAGAGCCATCCTAATCTCGTACAGGCTGACGTCCGGGATATCTTCGGTATAGTGTCGGGTCAATCTAGATCTTGGGTCGTTTGCTAAAATCGCAACTGGCTTCCTGACTGATGTGTACAACTGCCCATAGAATGTCACAATCTCCCTCAGAAGCTCCGGTTTGGCGGATACGATCCTGCCATCATCGGTCTTCAGTTTCGTGAGCTGGCTCTGCCCAATAGCCAGATCCCTTGAAAAAACCTTGGAGCCTTTATTTCGCTCAATCGCATCTTTAATACTCGGTATTAATGCGGTGGAGGTCTCTTTTCAAGGATTTACAGATCTGTCTATTGAGCTGCCGGTATTTGCACGCCTCATCTGAAGACTGCAGGATCATCTCACGCTCACGCCTCTCCTTCATAAGCTTGAGGATAGGATCAAAGAGCTTTTTGTTTCTGTCTTGAAACACTTAGACCCGACCTTATGGACAGCTTCCACGAACCCGTTGCTATATACGTCCACGGAGCTCCCAAGGCACTCCAAACGATTCTGGAGTTCGAGCTGAAAGCTCTCGGGGTCTTGGATCTGGATCTGTGCTGGACGGAGAGTGGACTTCATCAGTCGAGACCTTTCAAGCTTAATATTAATGTTCAATGTGCCTCTTACCTCTTACCCCTTCCTGGGGTAGCCGGATCCTTAGCACCCTTTGCCATGCCGTAACCTCGACCGCTACCGTAGTCGAGGGTAGGCAGGCTGCCGGGGACTAGGGGCCATCTTTTACTTGTGCTATTTATGGGGGGGGGGGGGGGGTTGCCATCGCCACGCTTCGCAGGCGGTTGGCGATCGCAGTATAGTTGTTATAGAAGCACAGAGAACGCTCCTGCCCATTCTCTGGTTTGTTCCTTAGTCGCCTCTTACGACACCCACCGGAAGACATGGGATGGTGAAATTCTTTAGGTCCAGCACCATACGGAACAAGTATGCCTTAGCAGTGTATAAAACAGGAATCGCTCTGTGATAGCCCAGAATCTGGATCTGTAGCCGGTTAATGGCCAAACATAGACTGGATCCTAGATACGAACTTCGTCCGCCCGAATTCAGAAAAAAATACTATACAGATCGGACGCAGTACGTAAACGCTCTGCGCAGGATTTTCATACATCAGCCAACCTGTGTCCGTGAGTGTGAGAAGACAACTATGTCCGGTTAAGATATTAGTTTTGTAAATACTGGAACATTTACCTTATTTTTTATCTCAGGGTTCTGCAGTACTGTAGGGCTGCTGGACCAGAAGCCCCAGTAGCAGCCTGAAGGATCAACTCCATAACTAAAGTGGTAGCTGCAAGCGTGGACGACTGGATAAGGCTGCTTGTCTCTCCGTAGACCTGAAACCAACATTCAAATGAATTAGTGCCTTTGCTATCAATTTGACGTAATCCGACACATCATAAATTTATAACGGTCCCACTGCTGGAACACAGGCCGCCTTTCTATGAAAAGGAGTGTGCCTTAATCCACCAAGCGGGCACAGCGCTGGTTGGTCGACTCTACAAAAAGGTTTTCGTTCCAAATCTGAAATCATCAGAGCTTCCTCTTTGCAAATAATATCTTCTGCGTACTTGGCTAACCTCAGTAGCGACGGGCGACAGGCAATTTGGTCGGGCGAATTATTTTATTACTTATGAAAAAACTTAGAAATGCAAAGAAACGTTCTAAATATTTACCTTGATCTTAATCCTGAAGGTTCGAAGTAGGGCTCCAGGGCCCGGAGCCCCGGTGGCAGCTGGAATCATCACGCCATGCACGGTCGGCAGCGGATGACGCACTGCAGCATTGCACAAAGCAAATCTAGTCTAGAAAAAGGCTATCTGCACTGCGCAGGTCACAATTAGTACTTGGATGTGAGGGGTGAGGGTGGGGTTTTGCAGTTATATATTAATACCTTTTTTTAAAAAAAAACGCGGAATTAGGTACGAACTTTGTTATCTTGTAAGGGAAAAAAAACATTTCTAACATCTAAATGAAATGAAGTCCATGATTTTTATGAAAGTTTGCGAACATAACTTTTATTATTTAGTTAGACAATAGCAACTCAGCGCCATCTAACGTAACACTTTTAACTTAAAACTTTTATGGAAACAAGGAAAACAGACGTAACTTTTTCATAAGGACCCTATACTCGACCACGGAAAAAATACACGTTTGACTGCCGTTAGATACCGCTAGTAGAAGATATTAATGAAAATTTAAATATAATCTAACAAGTAGGTTGCGGTGCCGCTTGGTAACAGAGTTGACATCGCAACTCAGGCGGGCAGCGATTCGTATGGAGCGTCCAAGGTGCAATACGATGTCACGGCCGATATGCTGCATTTGCGAATGGACGAATCAAGCGTTTTTGCAATACCTATTATTGGAATCAAGCTCACAATGTTAGGACACATTAATAAAAATGATATTTTTTTATCCGTGGTGCTAGGCAACTGGGTTTATCCGTTTGTGCCTATTGTCCTTGCTTGTTCTGTCTCCTGCTTAATATGCGGAAGGAAATGGAAATTTGTATTTTTACCCTACTCCTCCGTTATTCTTTTCTGATTATTTCGTTGCGGGATCGAAGACAGTTAAATTTATTCTCCGGGACTTCGTCGAGCTTCATTGCCTCGGCGCTTTTCTGGTGGTCGCCACTGTTGATTCTGGCTCTCAGGAGTTGCAGTGGTTTGGGAATAGTGCGGTGGAACTCATCTTCCTGCCCTTGTCCCATATTACTTGGGGTCAGCACAACACGTTTTCTTATTCCATACCATCCTGCCCCCTTCTCGCCGTCACTGGCTCCCTTTTATTTCATATCACTCCTCACACAGTCCATCCATCTTTACTTTGGCCCCTCCCTCTCCGTCCGTCCACATTTATATTCATAACTGGACTGTCCCAATAAAAAAGTAGAATGAATTATTTTTTTCTATTTTTAACCGACTTCAAAATGGTTCTCAATTCGACTGTATTTTTTTTAATGTGTTTTTTTTACTTTCAAAACTGGTGAAGGACCTTGTGGTCAAATTTGGTGTAGATCTGATGAAGAACTTCGGAGATATACAACATAACTCTTCAATAAACAACGGGAAATCTCTCGTGATTGCTGCAATCGCATGTCATGTCTGTTTATTGTTTCCAAGCGACCCGCCCCGGCTTCGCCCGTGGCAAATTACACACAAAAACCTACCTCGTTTCTAACTCTTTCTGTGGACTTAAAATATAGGGGCTTTTTAAATAAAAGAAGAATTCCTTAAAACTAACTTATATTTAAATTCGTATAAAAAGTTAACCTAACTTACGAGTATATCTATAAGAAATTTGATAAGCTTTGAATGTTAAATGTTATTCATATTTATAACATAATACGGATGTAATATATTATATATTATACCTAAGTTGTCTCCTCAACTTGTAAGGAGATCCTTCGTCAGAGCCTCGTTGGTAAGTTCAGCAGGGTGTACCGCGGGCAGGAGAGGATGACTTTGGCTCTGAAGGTGGTGGTAGAGCCACTTACACCCCATAGCTCAAGCGGAGTCATGGCTGGCAAGTAGCTTGGATCAGTGTCAGAGATGGGAGATCCTGCTTGTGAAACAGGAACCTGGGAAGTAAGATAATGCTATGATTAATTGTTGTACCTCGACATGGATGAAGAGCATTGCTGCACCGCTGAATACTATGTACCCTATGTCTACGAACAAAACTAAAAATCTATCATTGATCAATACTACCGTTCCCGTGCACAGAAGATTTTTACAAGCTTTTTAATATATTATTATTCATTTTGCAAAGCAGTTATCCTCAACCGATTAGGATTAAATTTTGCATACAAGTTTGGTTTGGATGACAATGCACGGTAAGCTAAGTGACGTCATTCTTAATCCTATATGACGGACGTCCCAAGATGGTGGACTAGTTATTTTTTGTGCACTGCCATGATATGGATATCAAATAAAAAGGTTTGTTGAATAGAATACAAAAAAAGCTTGTTAAAAAAGAAATTGGTAATTTATTTCTAAATTCACTACACTCCGGTATTTACCCTATTCGGTAGCAATGTAATATGAAAACATTATTAAAACCGATTTTTGTTCTTAAAACAATCGGTGGCGTTTCTTGACTTGGGATAAGAGACTACCAATTGGGACCGTGATTCTGACTCTTATGAATGACTGAGTAACTATCTCAGTCCACTGCTGGACTTAGGCCTCTCCCAATATACGCCGCGATACCTGGTCCCAAGCCTTCTGCATCCATCATGTCAAGCCACCTTTCTAATTACACCAGTACACCTAGGTTACCTACAAATAAGTGAAAATACCTTTAATTTTTATTCAGGGATGCGCCGGATTCGAAGGACCATATGTAGTGGGCATGCATAGCTGATGGAAGCATTGAAGCCATGGCTGTCATCAGTGATGATAGATTCAGGATACTCGTTCATCAGGACCTGAAAATTACGACGGGATTTTTAGTTTATTTGCTTTTAACTCATCATTATCTGCTAGGCCTTTAGTCAACTATGTCGGAGACGGCTTCCAATATAACCGGCTGCAGCTGATTACAAGTATTTTAAATGGTATGATTACCTATCTAACCTCAACAACCCAGTAACTGGGTACAGTAGTCACAGTTGCGCAAGGAACAGTTTCTCACCGAGTATACAGCATACAGTAAGCGAGATATGACGATGCGACAAACGTAAGCGAGTAATTCGAATGAACGAGGCAGATATACAATGCTGCCTTCTACTTCAACATTGACACAAAAATAACAACTGGCAAGGTCTTGCAGCCAACTTCAGAGACACAAAGATCCGCTGTGACTACTAGAAGACGTTAACTACAGCTTTTAGTTCTTCTTAGTATCACTAAATGCTTCATAAGTTATAATACTCAACGGATCTTTGTGTCTGTGAATTGGCTGCAATTCTCTACGCAATAGATATGATTGTGTCGATGTTGAAGATAAAGATATCATTGTATAACTATGTCTCTTTCACTCGCTTACGTTTGTCGCATCGTCTTATCTCGCTTACTCTATGCAGTATACTCGATGACAAACTGTTTCTTGTGAAATGGATAGCAGAGCCAACTTCAGAGACACAATGATCCGCTGTGACTATTATAGTAAATAGTTAAGTAAAGTTAATTTCCTAAAACTTTTAACGTTACTGCGTTCAAACCCAAAGTCAGATCATTTATTTCAACTAGAGCACTAAACGACACTTTAGAATATCAAAATGTACACTAAGTTAAACATAAAATGCATACATGTCGTCCATTCGAAACTCCATAAGTTTAATTATCAAAACATTATATCATTGATGAATAAGTCATACTTCTTCTTTTTCGTTTCGATGGTACATTTGATCAAACTATTTGAGCCCAGTAGGTAGCCAGGTTTATTGCAGCGTGAGATGCATTATACAGGGCATCCAAGTCATACAAACAATAATGAAACATTTACGTACCTTCATCATCCTTGAGAACACGGTAGGGCTCCAGAGGGCGGAGCCCCGGTTGCAGCTCGGAATACCAACTCGTCATGCACCGAAGACGACGAGTGACGCACTGCGGCATTGCATAAAGGCAATCTAATCTAGAAAGGCTAGCTGCACTGCGCAAGTCAGGAACCGTGCAACACGGTCAAAATAAATGTGCACCTGGTATTGTCACCTCACTCTGACGTTCGTCTCTTGTTATTGGCGCACGAGGTGAACGCGGGGTGTTGCGCGGGTAGACGGGACTGGGGTCACCGTTGCACAGTTATTTGGCCGTGTTAAGCCCACTGCAGTGGAGCAATGCGGCATTGCACAAAGCAAGTCTAGTCTAGAAAGAGACTAGCTCTCTGCGCAGGTCACAGGATGACGGTCGATACTTCAATGTGAGGTATACGATGTAGTTTTGTAATAAATGTTCATGTGACAACAAAAAGATGTACAGAAGATTCACTCCCAACGACGAAGCCACAATAAAAAGAAATGGCGCCGGGGAATTTGTCGGTTGGCCATCTTGCGGCCCGCGGGTTGGACGGCTGAGGGGATAACTAGACTGAAGCGAACTCGCCACACGGTCGCCCTTCTTCGGGAGCGCTCGTGAGCCCAATGTTTCTTGTTCGGCGAACGCGTATAAGCAAATGATCGGAAGGCTATTTGCAGAAGATTCACTCCTAACTATCAGGTACAAGTCAAAAACTAAAAGGAACAGCCTGTACTCGCTAATTCTCCTAAACTTAGAGAAATGCTTCTGCAGTGTGATTGTCGACATTTTGGACCAATAGGCAGCCAAGCCAATCGTAATAGCGTCATAGGTGTTCACTAAGTCCACTATATAGCATTACGGGCTAGGCCAATCAGCATTAAGTTTAGTAAAATCCTATTTGAGTGATAGACAGGAATTAGTTCAAATAAACGGTGACAATTCGTCGTGGTTGAACTTGAAAATGGGGGTACACCAGGGCTCAATTTTAGGTCCTTTCTTATTTTTAGTATAAATTAACGATTTACCCCATCTATTGAAAAACAAACTAAACATGGTGTTATATGCTGATGACACACATTGATTTTTCACACTTCTTTGATTTTTAAGATAAATAGACATACGAGTAACGTTGCCGACGTAAATAATGCATTGCGGCAAGTTCAAAATTGCTTCACTGCTAATAATTTACTTCTAAATGCTAAAAAAAGAGTGTGTAAAATTTGCCTTGCCGAATGTCAAAAGTTATGATTGTGACATTATATTAAACAACGAGAAGCTAGAATTCGTCGACAAAACGGTTTTCCTGGGCATCACGCTAGACTCAGGGTTACAATGGGGTCCTCATTTAATATCGCTTGCGAAGCGGTTAAGTTGGGCAGCTTATGCTAGAAAAAATTGTCAATTTACTGATGTAGATACCGCGAGGCTGGTCTATTTTAGTTAATTGCATAGTATAAAGTCTTACGAGATACTACTACGGGTAAAGGCTGCAGACATTCAGTTAGTTTTTATTCTACAAAAACCAGACATCAAAGCGATATACAATTTTCACTGGCGCGATTCTCTAAGGGAACTGTTTAAGGACATTAACATCATGACGGTACCTTGTCAATATATTTAAGGAAACATCGTGTACGTTAGAAAGAATTTACATCTTTTTAGTAAAAACAGCGATAGACATAATTATGTTACTAGAAATAGGGACCAATTAATTCAACCAGGTTTCAGGCTGGCTAAAGTAGCATCATCTTTTATGGGGTACTGAATAAAATGTTACAATAAAATACCTCAGTACATTCTAGAACTGAATGAGGTGAAATTCAAAACTTGTATAAAACGCACACTATGCAGGCAGGCATATTATAAGTTGGGGGATTACAACGCTGATAGGAGTGCTTGGCTTAACGCTGGTCCTGCTCCACAGACACTGGGGCACAAAAGCAAGTGATGGGCGGGGAGGTTCCGAAGTATTGTTGGACCTGCTGAGGTCTGTGTGAATATATTTGTGTTGTATAAACTCAATTTATTTTAATATTGTGTAGCTGCACAGTACATATGCGTGTACTATGTACCAACTGTAAATCTATCATTTACTGTACTATGTGTCGTTCGTTGACTTCACTGTGCCCTGGCGGTTGATGGTGTGTCATGCTCTCTCTAATGTCTCTCTGATGGTGGCACATGTGTTGGATCATTCGGTTCCCTTCATGATGGTTGAGCTGAGTGGTGCCGATCCATGTGTCTTGTTCGTGAACGGGCGCCATCAGTTGGGATTGGTCATGGCTTGGCTGCCTCGGCCTGTTTTTAATTACCTATTTATTGTGTTTTTGATTGTTAGTTTTACTTTAGATGCTTGTACGTGCACGTTTTTTTTTACTTTCTTCTCACATATATGTGTTTTTCCAGCAGGCACAATGTAACCAAATACTTGTAAAACACCTTTTTTTTTAAGAGTTATTGTGGAGTTTCTTGTCCGTTCTTCTCCATAACAAGCTACATTTCCGAACGGACGGTAGAATCAATTATTATTACTTTTTAATTTCATGTTTTTTCGACGTTCAAAAGTGCCGCTTAATGACCTAATTCATCATCTGCCTAGCCTTTTTCCCAACTATATTGGGGTCGGCTTCCAGTCTAACCGGATTCAGCTGAGTACCAGTGTTTTACATGGAGCGACTGCCTATCTGACCTCCACAACCCAGTAACTGGGTAACAGCGGTACGATCTCACGCTTCTGACTACTCGTAACGACTGTCAAAGATCTTCAAATGACAGCCGGGACCAACGGCTTAACGTGCTTTCCGAGGCACGGAGGAAACTCGTTATGTTGAAATGGTCACCCATCCACGGCACGACCTCGTCAAGCGTTGCTTAACCTTGAAGATCGACCCGTGCGGCTGTTATTATTTAGCCACGAGCTCCTCTCGCTTAATGACCTAATTGAATAAAGAAATTTTGATTTGATTTGATATAGTGCAGGCGTATAAGCTCTTGCGTGCTGGCACTCCGTCGTGTGTGTCATCTTTAGCCGATGATTCTGGAAGGTTCACGTCGTATCTAGAACAGTATGGAACGTTCCAGAAACATCTTCCGTAAACCCAAATAGTAAACGAATAACCTAACCTTGGATCACCCCGGGAATACTACGCTGTATTAAAAATCGCAATAAAATACAAAAAAACTCTCGGTCCGAGCCTTATAATGCAATTTTGAAAATCACATACTGTCTATACAAAAAAATATTGTAATAATCTTATCAAAAAAATTAAAAGGAAATATGAATGAGAATTACTCACTAAATCAATTACAAACAGTAAATTACTCTGGAAAAACATAAAAGCAATCACCTACTCAAATAAAGTAAACAGCCAAAGCAAAGAATTATTAAGTATTAGATCGTCTCCAACTGAATCAGTTAACTTCGTAAACAATTACTTTGTAAATATTGAAAAAGAAGTAGCCCAGAAAATTCAACCCAGGACTTATAAAATCCCTTCTGCTCAACCTAATATTTTTTCTGCGCAAACTAATTCGTTTGTGCTCTTGGACACGGACCCAATTGAAGTTGAGGGAATTCTGATGAGCCTGAAATCGTCCAGTGCTTCGGGATGGGATAGTATCTCTACTAGTTTCCTAAAGTATGTTTAGAAAGAAGTAGTTCCCATCATTTCCCACCTGGCCAACCTTTGTTTCAAAAATAGTACTTTCCCAGCCCCTCTGAAAATTCCATTATTACACCGGTACACAAGGGAGGGAACAGAGATGATGTCAACAATTATAGACCTATCTCGGTCCTGCCAGCCCTGTCTAAGATTATTGAAAAATTAATTAATATTAGACTCATAAAGTACTTAAACAAATTTAAATTAATATCACCTACACAATTTGGTTTTAGACAGGGAGTATTTACCGAGGACGCCGTTACTGCCCTCAGCTCACTAGTTACCGACGATCTCGATACAGGAAGGAAATTCCTAACGGTATTTCTAGATCTAAAAAAGGCTTTTGACACCGTTTCTGTTCCAACCCTTGTGAACAAATTGTAAAGAGTCGGAATAAGAGGAGCACCTCTAAATCTTTTCAAGGATTACCTATCAAATAGTTCAAGCAGATGGTTAAGATAGGAACCTATATTAGTGATGATGCAGATCGTCATTCGGCGTACCGCAAGGAAGCGTGTTAGGCCCTACATTATTTCTAACGTACATTAACGATCTCTGCAACTTAAAAGTCGATAAAGCAAAAATATTCTCATACGCTGATGATACGGCTGTTGTCTTTTCCGGGAACAACTGCTCCAATGTTAGGCTCAAGGCGGAGATAGGCATGGTTCAAATAACAAACTGGCTCAACGACAACCTACTCACACTAAACACATTAAAAAACGAACTACATTTGTTTTACTATCTCGAATCGTTCACAACCTAATGAAACCTTTGGCATCAAAGTACACTCATGTGATAACGTTTCCAATAATAATTGTAAGTGTCCTGCAATTAATAAAGTCTCACAAACTAAATATTTGGGCGTCATGATTGACCAAAAATTATCATGGTATGCTCACCTAGACCATGTTACAGGAAGAGTTAGGAAACTAGGATGGATATTTAAAACATTTCGGCATGTCATCTCCACAAATATAAATATAAAAGTAGAATTTCATAGAAATCTCTTTAATGAAGTTTATGTGGCACTTGTGCATTTGTTATAGTCTACTGTATCCCAATATGGGGCGGTGCGGCAAAAACAAGATTTATAGATGTAGAACGAGCACAACGAGCACTAATAAAAATAATGTATTTTAAAAAGATCAGATACCCTACTGACAGTCTTTATCAGATTAGTGCCCTGCTTTCTGTTTGAAAATTGTTCATCATATATACAATCCTAAAAAAACATAAGACACTTCCTTATAATGCAAATATAATATCAAAATGACGCAAAGACATGATCGCACAAATCCCACAAACTAAAACAAAATTCGCTGCTGTACAATGCAACAAACGTTCTGCTCAGCTTTATAATAGGGTAAACAAGGAGGTATACATATACACTAAACAACTACATGAATGTAAAAAAATGCTAACAAATTGGATAAAACCATTTACTTATGAAGATACTGAGGCGCTCTTTTATTTATTTATTTATTTCATAACAATTGCTTGCTGTACTAACAGTTTGCACCAAAGCGTACAGCAAGCCAAAAACATAAACACTTATAAACTAAAGAACTTTACACAAACATTTAACATAGCTTTGTCCTTATACATAAATATATCGACGCCAGGTTCCTGAGCAATAAGGGCGTTCAGCAGATTGAGTGCCTGGGTTGTAGGTGCATATCGCGCTGTCAGGGTACGCGAGGGAGGAGCCGCGAACAGGCATCGCGGGGCACAGGCGCGCGACGCCCGTACTCGGTCTGGAGCAAACAGAGAACAGCGAGCCAACGTGGACGAGTCGTCGATCTTATTGTTCAGCACAAAGAAGTAGTGCATCAACAGTGCACACTTACGTCGCAGTTCCAGCGTGTTGATGCCCACCATTCCCGCGACAAACAGAGACGGATATAAATAGGGATAGTACCCATACAACTTTTTATACAGGTATCTAGCAAATTTGCGTTGAACCCGTTCTATCATTAGCTTATACTTTTGCTCGTGCGGATCCCACACCAGTGAATTATATTCTAGTTTGCTGCGCACAAAAGAATAATACAATACCATAACAGCATTCTTATCTCTAAACCCATTCGTCTGCCTCATGACAAAACCAAGTAATTGGAAGGCCTTGGCACAGATGTTATTAATGTGCCGATTAAAGGTCATATTTACGTCCAATGTCAGTCCTAAGTCCTTTATTTCATTAACGCGCTCCAGAGGAACATCTGATATGTGGTAGTCATATTGAATGGGTGCATGCAATCGAGTAAATGTAATAGTCTTGCACTTGGAGACATTAAATTCCAAGTGATTGACTTCACTCCATTTTACCACCATATCGATATCCCTCTGCAACGCCTCACAGTCTTGTACGCTATTGATACCCAAGAATAGCTTCAGGTCATCAGCAAACATAAGACACTTTGCCGTCCTGACGACCTTCGGAAGGTCATTAGCCATAATAATAAATTGTGTCGGCCCGAGGGTACAACCTTGGCTCACACCAGAACAAGTTACATATGTGCCAGATTTATGCCCACAGAGCTGGACATACTGTAGACGGTCAGCAAAATAGCTGGAAAAGAGTTGAAGCAGCTTAGGGGTAAATCCTATTGCAGATAATTTTCGTAATAATACGTCATTTTGGACCCGATCAAATGCCTTTTTAAAATCGAAATACAACAACTCTTGCAACATATGGGTTAACTCACCCGTTTTTCTCTACACACACACTTATCCAAACACACATCCACATACAGATACACACACAAAACACACTTAAACCATCCCCATACACGAATACACAATCACGTGAATAATGTTACTCTTTTCTGTTATGTTTTGTAAAATTATCTTGCTATGGAAGAGCGGAGTCTATTAATACAGGCATTATTTGCCTAAAAAGGGGCTCCAATCATAACTTGATGTTTTGATTTGGTTAAGAAATAAACAATTTTGATTTGAGTTTTTGAAAGGGCGGTCGTCTTCATCATGACACAGATTCGATTTGGAAGCGATACGAAGTGATCAAAGTAAAAATAGTGCGAAGTAAGAGTAAGAGTGATTAATTCAAGTCTGCTGTTTGAATAATTTTATCCCTGAACCCGAGCTCGTAACAATATTAGTAACCCCCGTATTATCAATTAAGCATTAGAAGTTGAGTATTTGTCAGATTCTAGCCTGAGAACCTGTCTTGAGACGTTCTTAAACTCAAATTCTCTAATCAGAAACTGGTCTCAGGGAATTGATATGAAATTTTTGAATTTTCTTAGTTCTGGGGATAAAAATACATGGAAAGTTAAGTTACTTCACTGCAAATGGAAGAACGTCAGATCAGTCGGGTCTTATGTCAGAGTTGAAGGACATTCAACTGTGTTTGGGTTTATCAAAATAAAACAAACCAATATATTTACAATTTTATTACTAGGCAAAGTTTCAGAGATAGAGATAGAGATAGGGAAGTAATCGAATCCTAACTTAATAATAAATTACACTTATATCATTATTATATTATCTAAACCTAAAGACACCCTTGTTACAGCAGATGCCATGAAATAGAAAAATGCATTTATCCCAACGCAATTTTTTATTACGGTTGTCTTGTTGTTCCAAGTGTGTCTCGTCAGAGCCTCGTTGGTGATTCGGCAGGGTGTACCGCGAGCAGGTGAGGTTGACTTTGACCCTGAAGGTGGTGGTAGAGCCACTTACACCCCGGTGTTTGCTCAGTTGGCCAACACGTCCTGGGATAGGGACATAAGGGGAACGTGTTATCTCCACAGTAACCGTTGTTATGCGACTGGAGACTGCCCCAGCCATCTTTAAGGCTCAGTTTTAGAATTCAGAAGGTCTACCGATGCAAGATGAATTTGACTTTGGTCTGATAGTGAGCTGATACGTTTTATATAGCTCCATCAAACAATTTTGTTGGATTATAGATGTATGCGGAAGTAGTTGGCAAAGTTCCGCAATCTCCATTGAAACGGCAGGTTCTTTCCAGACGAAGACTCATCCAGGAAGATCCTGATCCGGTAGTTGTTGTCGGGCCGTGGTAAATGTTCTTGCAGACGAGTGGATGACGCTACTCGTCCATCAGGTAAACCTTTAATGTAAAACAAAATGATGTTAATAAAATAATTAATATCTCTGTAAGAATATGGTGCATGCAGAGACAGCGCAAGATTTTGAAGTTATATACATAATAAAACGTCTATATTCTCCGAAGAGTCAGCAGACTTCTTGCTTTTTACTTATAATATTTTGAAGTGTTAATACAAATATATTTTTGTTGCAAAAATAACATAAGTAGAAGTAAGTATGCTATTGCAGTTATATATACAAAACGGGACTGAAATTGCGATATATTTTATATGGTTTTTCCTTGCTTTAAATACACACTAATTGTGTTCAAAATTTTCAAATTCACACTAATTGTGTGCGTCTACTAGAAGTATCTTGGAATTTTGATGATCGGTAATGAAGTGAGTCAGTGACAAATTAAGGAACTTTGACTTGCAATTAGTTCTTAAAATACAAGTTTTAATTGAATGTAGTTTGGGAGTATACCCAGAAATAAAAAACAACGTGAAAATTCAGGCTAAATTATTTTGTTATTGATTAGATTCAATTTAATGTTTTAATGAATTTAGATTATGTATTTATATGTAATTATTTTATATATAAATAGTACACCAAAGATTACCTACAGTACTGTATTTCCCTTCATTTTTAAAATCCATCCAAAGGTTGTCTTGAAAAGGCTTCCCATTTTGACACCCAGTGTAATGTTTTCTTCATCTATACTTTCTGTAACTTATATGGTGTACATAATAAAGAGTATTCTATTCTATTAGGTAATTTAATGTTTTAATGTATTTATTTTATGTTTTAACGATTTTATTATGTTTTAAAATTAGCGCTTATGGATAATTATGATATCTGCAATATATAAACTAATAATTTATCCACAGCAAAGTTACAACGATGTTGAAAATATCTAGAAATGCTTCATGAAAAGTATAGTGATATGGGACGGCTGTGTCTTTGTTTGTTTTCGTTTGACTTGGCGGGGCACTGACCTCTATCATACATTGTACACTGGACTTCATATTGTTGATGACAAAATGAAGACATTTGATTATCGCAACGTGAATTAACGTGAGAGTCGCATGGAACTAATATTAGAGATGGGACACAGCTTTTGGTAAAATACTTTTATGGGTTTTATCGATCGTGAGAATAATTTAATACGTAAGAGAAAAAAAAACAGTTATTTTTATTATGATTAATTTTTAAGTAATAGAATAATTGCTGTAAAGGTTACTAAAAAATATTTTCAGTCTGATTGCAAGCTATAAACTAGTGGATAGCGTGCTAGTAAAGTTATAGCGCATTACTGTCAGATCAGTGAGATTTAAATATGGGGTTAGGCTAACAACTTATCCTAAAAACTATCATATTTGAGCAAGTATCTCCTCGCTCAAGTACTTAGTGGTACGCCCATCGGATTCGTGAAGGGAATATCATTTATATAATAATAATAATAAATGAGATGGATAATCATTTACAACGGACGTATTTCTCGTTCTCATCGCTGAGATCTTGTCTCTGTAGTGTTAAGGTGCAAATAAGAGTGACATCGTATTCCAGCAAGGTGAAGACTTATATTTATTTATTTAAACTTCATGCACAAAGGTACAATGGCGGACTTAATGCCTTAGGCATTCTCTACCAGTCAACCAAGGGTGGTGAAGAGATAACATGATAGGTGCATTGTTTAAATCGTGGCAACAATTTAACAACAAAATATATTTTTAATTGCTTAACATGCACATATATACATATATTATATGATGCATACCTAAATAAATATATATATTTAATAAAGTAATGAAAATAAGTTATCGAGATGACCCTACCCCCGCTGAAATCAGTTTTCAGCTCTGTTTCAGATGCAGATAATAAATTGTTTAACTTAAAAATTTGTTAATAAAATTATAATTATCATGATATTATTCCAGAATTAATTCCAGGTTCAGGAACGTAGTGATTGGTACAAGAGAGAGGCCTGTGCTCAGTAGTGGGCGAAGTCGGGCCGTGGATGATCATGATCATGATTCCAGAATTTAGTATTACACATTGCTATTGAACATATTATAACTGATTATTAGGCATTCATATAATATTCATCACCAATACCAATATGAGATATTTAGTTCCAACATACTACGAGAAGTCAATACAGTAGATGAGTGATACGCCTTGCCAAGTCTACTATTTTGATATAGTGTAATTTAAAAATATCACTAATACTGATATATTAGTTACAATATTATAATATTTCCAGTCAAATATGTATTACCAAATTTTTTTAAATATCGGTAGTATCCTATCTCTAAATGTGTCAGTTTTAGTTCCTGATACGCTCGAGCGGGGCGCTTTGAATCAGCACAAAAATCAACTGTCATTTCATATAGTATGTTTAGTCCAGCGTACTTGTATAATAGAGGTCAGTGTGGCGGGGGCATTGCCATGCTCCCAGATAACTTTCACAGATAAAGAAAGATGGTGACGAGCAGCTTACGACACCGATCGCCGCCTACTTTGTCTAAGTTATGGTGCATCTAGAAAGTCTAACAAGGCGGCTAAATGACAGCTTCAATAGAAAATAATGTTCGAACCGGATAAGTCTCACAGCAAAACAAACTGGCGACGAGCAGCTTACGACACCGATCGCCGCCATCTTTGTCTAAGTTTCGGCGCATGAACGGCGCACGTATAAAAACCAACATGGCGGCTCTATGACAGCTTCAATAGAAAATATTTTCGAACCAGAGAGGTCTCATAGAAAAACAAAATGGCGCTCAGCAGCTTACGACAACGCCCAGCCCCATCTTTCTTTTTACTAAGCTACTGCGCAACAAGAAGCGCAGGTAGAAAATCCAACATGGCGGCTCTTTGACAGCTTCAATAGGAAATATTATATTCGAACCGGATAAGTCTCACAGAAAAACAAAATTGCTACGAGCAGCTTGCGGCACCAATCGCCGCCATCTTTATCTAAGCTACGGCGCATATATACGGCGCACGTAGAAAATCCAATATGGCGGCTAAACGATAGCATCAATAAAAAAAAATGTTCGAACTGGATATGTCTCCTAGCAAAACAAAATGGCGGCGAGCAGCTTACGACACCGCCTGTCGCCATCTTTATTTTTTCTAAACTACGGCGCACCCAGCGGTGCAGGTAGAAAATCCAACATGGCGGATCTATGACAGCTTCAATAGAAAATATTATATTCGAACCGGATAAGTCCCACAGAAAAACGAAATAGTGACGAGCAGCTTACGCCACCGCCTGTCGCCATCTTTCTTTTTTCTAAGCTACGGCGCATGTAAGTACGGCGCTCGTAGAAAATCCATCATGGCGGCTATATGACGGATAGTAAATGGCGAACGGCCCTTTCAACAAAAAAATCAATAGTCAAGCGCTTACCTGGGTCCCATTGGGCGGAGTCTCGTCCGGATCAGTATGTCACGGTGCATTAGTGTGCATGCTAATCCGATTGGAAGTTCGCCCTTTAGGATTATGTCTGTAATAGAACACCGAAACTTATGAGACATTTGTATTACAGGCACATAATACATGGGTTTTGGGGTACTGATAATGCATAATGAAATCAAGCTGTTAATTTTCTAATATAAAAATAATTGATCAGCCTTTTTAAAATTTTAGTTATCGTCCATTGTCCAGCATAGACCTACCCAAGCGTCGCCATATTGATCGGACATGTGCCTTTCACTTTCAAAGATTTCCCCTGGATTTCCGTAATAAAATTACAGCCTCTGGTTTTCTGATCAATCGTTACATCAAAAGAATAAATCTGTTCAGAAAAGGTAGCACCTAAATCGAAATGAAATAAAGAAAAAAATTAACAAAAAAGAAATGGAGAAATAAATATCATTAATCAAAAACTCACCCGTTTTCCTCAACCAGGGCTGCCCGAAGCCTGGAGCCCTAAGTCCGGCTAAAAGGACCAACTCAGCATTCACGGAGTCCACCACCCGACAGCCGCAATACTTCGCCTCAGGTGGTGGACTGAAGCAGAGAGCTTGAGGAAATCTAGACTTGCAAAAAACTAACTACACTGCGCATGCCCTAAATGACGATCAATATTAAGCCCATAACACCAAGAAATCCTAAGCGACGTGACTTCCAAGGCATTCTTTACTCTAACGTTTCCCATTTTAGGTAAACATTCCATTTTCAAAAAACTGTCGCTTATGAAAATTTGGCGGGCAAGGACTCAATATGGCTGACGAAACGTTTCGTGTGTTTGATGGAGGCGTTACTTTGTAAGGGACCGTATCGAAAAGCTATCAAATTGCGTTAGTTCTCAATTTCGCCACATGCAGCAATAAATTTGTCTTGTGTTATAGAGTTGTACATATGTATGGATGCTGACAAAGATTCGTCTGATGGGAATGATGGCGCTACTTATCAAAGGAATGAGTTAAATCCAGTACATTTCATGTTAGTTCTGTGTTTTGCCGCATGCTGGAATAAATTTGTTGGTCCATAGTTACTAATTTGTTTGATGAATTGCCCGAGTAAGAATGAGAAGAGAGGATGTTTTGTCTTCTTAACTTATTGATCTCTTACAAAATTGAATACTAGGTAATTTCATTACTTCACGAAGTAGTGAGGAATTAGACAATTGCGAGAAATAAAAATAAATTAGAATTAACTGATCTCTAGCATTTTGTGTTTAAACAAAATTATATTGTAACTTAGATAATTCGTAAGCTTTCGGAATACTAATACCTAAATAACTGTAAACTTTTGTATGAAATAACAACATTAGTGTCATAAAAAGAAATTAGAATAACCAACGATTACTCAATATATAATTAATTAACGCATAATTTTATTGAAACTGACTTGATTCGTGAACTTTAAAAACACTAATATCTTAATAATGAAAGTACTATGTGTGAAATTATAAAATAAAGAGTACTTCACAATCAAAAGAATTACAACAAATAACGAGATTAAAGTTTAAATTTAAATTTTAATAATATGTTTGCGTTAAAGCAAACATATTATTAAAATTTCATTTGATTCGTAAGCATTGGCGTAACTTTAATGGTGACAGATGTCATATTGCGGTAATTTCAAATGATGTTTGAGAAAACTCTTGTTGCTTTAGGTGATTGCTAACAAATCCGTCATTAATAATTATTATGAGTTTACCTGTAATTTAGTAAACACGTTTCATTGTCCCGGCCCCAGTTGGGCGCCAATAAATAAATATTCTTATTGGCGCCCAACTGGGACCATAATTTGACTGATTTGATAATTTTTACTAGCTTATGCCAGCGGCCTCGCTCGCGTGATAGTCGAAAACTATCCCGAGGGAACACATTCCCGGGATAAAAAGTATTCTGTGTGCTATTCTTGACCATATTTGTGCCAAATTTCATCCAGATCCGTTCAGACGTTTGAGCGTGAAGAAGTAACAAACATACACATTCACAAACTTTCAACTTTATAATATTAGTAGAAAGAAGGATGAGTTAACCTGTAATTTAGTAAACTCGTTTCATTGTCCCCGTCCCAGTTCAGCACCAATATGAATATTTTCTTATTGGCGCCCAACTGGGATCATAATTAGATCGATTTGATCTTTTTAACCGACTTCCCAAAAAGGAGGAGGTTCTATGTTCGACTTTGTTTATTTTTTTTGTTTATGTTTACCGATTACTCCGTCAATTGTGGACCGATTTTGAAAATTCTTTCTTTGTTTGAAAAAGTATGTTCCGAAATTGGTCCCATTTTAATTTGGTGAAGATCTGATGAAGAACTTCGGAGATATACAACAGAACTCTTCAATAAATAACGGCAAATATCTCGGGATTGCTGCAATCGCATGTCTGTTTGTTGTTTATAACATAACATCACGCCAGTTCGCTCTTAAGGGGTAAGCAGATCTCTCATTTCACAGGTTATGTTCGAGTTTCATGAATTCTATTCTGGCGAAATAGTTCCCTTACTAACTTGCCTATTAGGTACATACAACTAAAAAGTGAAAAATAAAATATTTTTGCAAAAATATACTACCGACTTCCAAATACAAAACTACAAAGTGAAAAATAACTTAATTTTTTGAAGTCGGTGTCTTTCGTAGGTACCATTTTTTTGCGTTATGGACACCGACTTCAAAAAATTAAGTTATTTTTCACTTTGTAGTTTTGTATTTGGAAGTCGGTAGTATTTTTTTGCAAAAAGTTTTTTTAAATTTAAGTTTCATTGTTACCTACCTTCCAATAACAGCCCACAAACTCAGTTCTTCGAGGTTAAGCAACGCTTGCCGAGATCGGTCCGTGAAGCCAGAAAATCTAACACTGTGGTAGGTGTTACCCGGACTAGGGTCCGAAGCTCAATTTACATTGCCACGGAATGAATTTTGCAACGAAATAGTATACATATATCATAATGAACTTTATGTCAATTGTGTAACGTACAAACTAAATACGAGCCAAAAAAGAGGTCGTGCGTCTTCCGGGGAATCCTCACACGTTCACGAGTATTCCCGTAGACATTTTTGAATGGAATTTTGCGAATTGACGCTTCCGTTCCATTGCATTCCGCAGCAATGGACAATTGAGTCTGGGACTAACCCCTAGTTTACATAGTGCTTTTTTGGTACATAAAATAAAACAATCCATTATGCATACTATAATTAAATTTATTTTATAATTTAAAAATAAATATTTATTGCTACTTCCTTTAAAATAACATACACACAACACCCGGATTTTGAAAGCCAGAAGGCCTAGACAAAGTGAATTATTTTTTTATTTTCATTTCTAAACATTTTGAAACGTTTGGCTATCTTTATCGCTGAACGAAAGTGAATTTTTCTAAAGCCCATGATCAGGTCTCTGAAGAGCAATAGGAATTTGTCCTGCGTAGAAAAATGATAATTTTAATTAGTCCGACATTGAAGAAGAAGAAGAAAACTAGTTTATTTGGCACACACAGATACACACAACGTACAAATAAAACTTAATTTTACAACATTTACATACATAGTGTGCCCCGCGGCTGCGCCAAAAAGGTCCAGTTCAGCAAAATGCCAGACAACTGGGAGTTGCCTGACGCTGGTTTTCAACTGAACCTTACGTTGAAGTGTACGGATGTGAATCAGTTTTACGGTGTTAAATATACAGGTAAATAAATATAAGTTAGTGTGTTATAAACTATATAGGTATAGGTATGTATAATAATTTGGTGCGAAACATTATGAGGAGATGAGCAGCTGAGCGAAATAGACGGATTGCAAGTAAAGTTGTTTTTATATTCGGGTAGTTTGAGAAATATTGCGATTATCAAATATTAAAGGACACGTATTTTGTGCTTTACCAAATCAACAAAAAATTACAAAGTTAAAAGTTATAGCGACATGACCAAATATACTTTGTATGATATTGTATGACATAAACCGCACTACGCGGCAGCGGAACTACGCGACGCGACACTTTATCTCATACAAAATATTTTGTCGCGTCGCTCCGCTGACGCGCAGTTACGCCTAGTGCGGTCTTACTTTTATGATATTGCTGAGGGCTTACTGCTAGAGAAACAATTCTTTTAAGTTTTCAATATTTATTTTACATGAGCCATCTTCTACAGAATTACCTTGACACCTTTCATCTACATATAATATTTTCTTCACATCACAGACAAATATAAGAAGGTTACATACCTACTTAACACCCCACCTCGATTAATAGCGTTTTATTGAAAATCAAACACTCTTAATCGCTTAAAATAATAATTCAAATCAAAACATTTACATTTCCCAATAACAAAAAAAAAAAAAACTTATGGTGACACTAATTACCCGAAAATAATAATAATATAATGGTCACCCTACTACATGAGAATACAATTTTTATTTATTTTAGCATCAATTGCTTCTTTTCCATTTGGTAAATCAGTGATTGTCCATGTTTTCATATTTTCTAAAGCGTTTCTATTCTTTAACAATTGTTTCATTCCAGCCCATTTTTATAGCTTCATTGTAACTTTTAGGAACATCTTCCATATATGTACTATAAGCATAGTGGGTCTCATATTCTTGTAGTCGTTTTGGTTTAACAATTCTTCTTCCACTTCTTGTATATTTTTCCTCTGGTAACTTTTCTTGTATTACCTCTTTCACTTGTTCATTTGCATCATCAAATTTATCCTCCTCATCACTGTCTTCATCATTTTCAGTCACAGTAGGACGTTGTGAAACTTTAATCTCACCTTTACCTTTCTTTTCTATTAGTCCTGATGTACTTGATTTGCTTTCTTTTTCATCTAATTCTCTATATATTACTGACCTTTCATTGTCTCTTTCGATGTCTATTATTCCATCATATTTCACATTTGTTTCATCAAAATGTACATCTCTCGAGATTTTAATTTCATTACTTTCTGGATCCCACAATCTATATCCATTTGGACTATATCCAATAAATCTCATTGCTTTTGCTCTTTCTTCAAATTTTGACTTTCTTGGCAAAACAATCATCCATGCTTTCGATCCAAATATTTTCATATTCTCTATTTCATATTTACCATAATACAACTCTGCTGGTGTTTTAAATTTTATAGCTGCTGATGGACATCGATTTATTTGATACATTGCACACTTAACTGCCTCTCCCCATAATTCTTTCGGAAGGTTGGATTCCATCATTAATGCTCGTGCTTTATTATATACAGTCCTATTCATTCTTTCAGATACGCCATTCATTTGTGGACTGTAAGGAATTGTGTACTCCATTCTTATTCCATTATTTATCGCAAATTCGCTTATTATTCTATTCTTAAATTCGCCACCATTATCGCATCTTATCCTTTTCACTTTATTTTGTTTCTGTCTTTCTAAATATCTCACATAATCTATTAAGTTTTTAGTTGCTTCATGTTTATACTTCAACAGATATATTACTCCAAAATGTGTATAATCATCTACAATGATCTGGTAATATCTTTCTTCATTTATGCTGGGTACATTTACTGGACCTGCGATGTCAGTGTGTAAAAGTTCGCAAACTTTTTCTGATCTTGGCATAACTACTGGATAGAATGGTAATCTCGTTGATTTTGCTCTCATGCACACATCACATCTTTTCTCATCATTTGGTAAATTCAAAGTTCTCAACCCATTTCTATTCAAATGTCCTAGTCTTTGATGCCATAGATTTATATCATTTGCAGTTGTATGGCAATATTCATTCTCTGTTTTTATTTTCAGTTGCAGTTTATATAATTTACCAAATTTTTCTCCATACACTCTCAAGTCATTTTGTATAATTTTTACAACATTTCCTTGAAATATTACATAACTTTTCTTCTCAACTAATTTACTTACTGAAAGTAAGTTTTGCGTTAAATTAGGCACAATTAGGGCTTCAATATCTATGCATCTGCCTTTTACTTCTGTTTTTAACATTCCTCTCTCATTTGCTTCTAAATACTCGCCATTCGCGACTTTTATTTTTACTGGTTCCTTCAATGTTTGAATTTTTGTCATATAATTTTTGTATTTATCCTTTACCATGTTATCTGAAGCTCCTGAGTCTATTATAAACTCAATTACGTTTGACTCAATGTACTCATTTGTTATGTGTATTGTTTCATCATACGCCGTGAACATGTGTTTTGTAATGTTTGCTTGTCCATCTCTACCTCTATCATTTCTTCTGCCTCTTCCAAAAATATTTCCTCGAAAGTATCTACCTCTTTGACTACTCCTACATTGATATGCTTTGTGTCCTTTTTGCTTACATTTATAGCATACTATATTTTCCGTCGAAAAACTTGTCTCGGTAGCCGTCTCGTGATTTCTATTTTCACTATAACTTTTCATTTTTAGCTCAGCGTCCAACAATCTTGCTTTCACAAAATCAATTGTGATTTCCTTTTCGGTTGACATTGTTTCTAGTGATGTTATAACATTTTCATAACTATCTGGCAGTGTTAATAATAAGTGACACACTTTATCAGACTCAGACATGCTTTCTCCAATTTCAATTTCATTTATTATGTTATCAAACCTTAGATAGTGGTCCTGTAACTTTGTATCTTTTTGACATTTCAAATTCAGCAATCTTCTCTTTAGTTGCAATTTATTGAAAACAGATTTTCGTTCAAAGATAGCTTCTAAACATTTCATCATGTCTAATGATGTTGTACACTTCTTTATATATGATATGTACTTATCTGATACACATTGTACGATTATTGACCTTGCTTTAATATCCATTTCCTTAGTTGGATTCTCACTTTTTATCGCTTCTACAACTCCTTTTTCCTCTAACAGTAAATTTATTCGAAATTTCCATGTTTGAAAATTTATTTCCTCTTTCAGAAATGGCATCGCTTCATATTTTCTCATTTCCATTATTATACTTTTGTTTTCTCTGACAGCTCAAAATTTTCTTCTCATTTAAACATTTTCATTTCATTTACCATTTTTCTTCTTTAAATCTGCACAAATATGCGGCCCATAACCTTTTATGATATTGCTGAGGGCATACTGCTAGAGAAACAATTCTTTTAAGTTTTCAATATTTATTTTACATGAGCCATCTTCTACAGAATTACCTTGACACCTTTCATCTACATATAATATTTTCTTCACATCACAGACAAATATAAGAAGGTTACATACCTACTTAACACTTACCTTTAAAGCGCATCAAAGTTCAGGAGTGGGGGCTTGTGATGTCACTAAGGCAGTATAAAGTGTACTAGCGGCGTGACGTGACACGATATTTCAACGCATTATATCGTCAACACTTTATGTTTACGTGTCAAAAGAAAAATACGTGTTATAGCGGATGGTCGAATACCCCTTGGTCGCAAAGGCAAAGGTGTTCCGCCTCGGCGTTACTCGCCAGGCTAACTAGCGTGTTTCCGAACGCGCCCATAGACGTAGTTTGTCTATGGTCGCACTGACCAATAGTATCTAAGGTCATTTCAAGTATAAAGCTGCCTTGATCACTGATTGGTCAGTTTGAATATTGTTAGAACCAATCAGGTTCAAGGTAGCTTGACAAAAAGTCTTAAGTTAGTGGTATAAGAATATAGGAGAAAGAAAAATGGCGCGACTTGTGCAATCCGTTTGTGTTTAATAAAAGTTTTTATCGTGTAACAAAGCTCTTTAACTAAACCTGACCCACCCCGACTACAGTGTCCAATATTTTTTATTAATCTACCTGACGGACTAAACACAAATTTTCAGTAAACTACCCTATTCTATTTATACCTACTCTAAAGGAGCGTTTGCGTTATATAAGCCGGGCACAGAAAGTTGCCGATGGCCTCATGACATCACTCTGACGTTCGCCGAACAAACAAGGTGAACGCGGGGCGCCGCGCGGGTAGGCGGGAGCAATAGTCATCGGCAAATTTTCTGCGCTCGGCTAGTAATCTCAGGCACAACCTGTCAAAATACTTCAAATATTCTCACATTTGATAATTTTTCGACACTAACTTCTGAGAGTGGTTTCACAATATTAACGTCGCGATATATCCTTCTCCAAAGTACAATCTAACTCTGTACCAAAATTCATCAAAATTGGTTGACAGGTTTAGGCGTGAAAACGTACCAAACAGATCAACAGACAGCGTTACTTTGGCTTGTATGATATTGTTAGTATGGATTATTACAATTTTCGCTGAGATGAGATTAATTGTATTGGACGTTTTTAACTACAAGTCTTCTGATCTGTAATACGTGCTGAGTTGTGTAAGAGCCTCTACAGACGGACTATTTGTAGTAGTGAGAGCCGACAGCGTCAAGGATCGCTGTTGGGCAATTTGCAGTTTTTGTCTGCGACTGCAGAAGCGTTATAGTGTTAACACACGTCCGGATTTGGTCTGGCCGGACTAACTCCGCCCATAAATCCTTTCTTGCTTACACACGCTTGTGTGGAGCGAGACGCACTCAATTATTAATAATAATGTCCGGCAGACCACTCTACACACGCTCGGATATGGTCCGGGCCGGACTAACTCCGCCCACAAATCCGTGGTCCGGCCGGATCAAATCCAAACATGTGTAAGCACTATTATAGTTCTCGGCGGACTTCTTGGCCGGCCTGAAGTTGGCTTTCCAATGCGCAAGACGCGGCACGGTGCAGTTTTTGTATGAGATTTACTACTGCGCAGCCATTGTAGCCAACTTCAGGGCGGCCGAGAAGTTTGGCGAGATCTATACAGTCCGACCTAGTCCGATACAACTTACGTGTGGCATCGACAAAAATTATAAAAACGATCACTTCGCCATTCAACGCTATTTGCGCTATATATGCCCAACCCGTGACAATTGACGTAGGTTTTCTGATGCATCCACTAAACCAAATTGGATTAAGCTTTTGTTGCCTGGCTGGAGGTTTAGTCTCCACAGGATCCAACCGGTTAAGCAGTAGCTAATCACTATGATTGAACTGCGAGACGCCCATAAATAAAAAAAAGTTAATTTTAAAAATCGAAAATCCCGACTGCTTAAAAAGCGAACTAAAAAGATGTAAACAAGAAGAAAATCATGCTGTGCAGTCGGAGGATACATATTCGCGAATTGGCTGTTCAAAACCAGATGTATCCTCCGACTGCACAGCATGATTTTCTTCTTGTTTACATCTTTTTAGTTCGCTTTTTAAGCAGTCGGGATATTTGATTTTTTAAATTAACTTTTTTTATTTACAATTTTTTAGTTATTTTTTTTAAATTAGGTTCATTTAAACATATAAGTGTTATATATTTTTGAAATCACCTCTTAAAACCCGTTATTTTGATACCCCACACGACGGGTTTGGAAGAAAAAAATATTTTTACCCCCTACAAAATGGCACCCAAAATCCGCCATTTTTTTCTTATCCATTTTTATATAGCCTATGACACTCGCAGGGTTAAGACGAATCGATTAACGTAAGAATCATCAAAATCGGCCAACGCGTTTGGTCTCTAGAACGCCACATAGGAACAAACATACATACATAGACTGATAAACACATTACCCTCCTTCGGCAGTCGGGTAAAAAGAAAACCGTGGCAGCGTTTAGCGATGTGAATGTTAACAAATTATTGTTATCAGTTCGGATGTGATCGGTTTTACGAGTTTTGCGAATCTACATATAATTTGTGTAATTTCAACGTTAATTTTGTACTTAAATTGCAGATTACCCAACAGCCACCGTTTGAACGGGTAGGTTTAGGTCCACGGCGGTCGGCGGTCCGAACCCGGAACGCGGTCCGCCATTTAATGACCCCTGCGCCAGAGGTTATAGACACTCTTAGGTTGAACAATGGCAGCGATTCTCTAAGTTGCCATAAGAACATAACATTTGAATAAGCTTTCAGAAACCGTCGTCAATAATAATTTATCATTAACTTACTTTACCTACTATAATGAATGTGTAACGATTATTGATTATTTAATAAATGATTTACTAAGTAATGCATTGAGCTATCTACAAGGTCTTTCTTTAGCACAAGCGAAACTGTCACCGAATTATTGTAAACACCATATGGTTCAATTTACTATGCCTCGGAATCGAATGTACTATGGGCCAAAGCTATATCTGATCATTTTGAAAACAAAATCCCGTGCACAAGATGACCATAGCTGCGTCCGCCCTTTTTGCGTCGACCATAGCCAAATGACTTATTTGTTTTTTTTGCCGTCTTTTTTAATTATAAAAAAGGGGCTGACAGGTACTAGAGAAACAGTCACCCGATGCTGCGATGCTATTGGTTGATGAGTATAAGTCAGCGTTAATTTAGCGGGCGAGCCCTGCAAGCAGAAATAGTCCTTACGGTGGTCAGATATAGCTTTGGCCGAATGTACATAGCATAGTGAACTTTATGCCAATTGTTTAACGTACAAACTAAATACGAACAGTAGCTACGGGAATTCTCAAGAAAGCGCGAGGATTCCGCGGAAGACACGTACAATTTATTCATTGCAGCCGGAACTTGCAACTGCTGGACATTGGCATCCCCCAAGTGTCGCCACCTCGATGGATCTTGTGCGTCTCGCATCCAGCGGATGCCTGCAGCCCTGAAACAAACATCGATCCACCTGGTGGGAGGCCAACGCAACGTCTTCCGGTTCGCGGTCGTCACTCCAGAACCTTTCTGCCCCATCGGCCATCTGTTCTGCGAGCAATGTGACCTGCCCACTGCTACTTAAGTTTGGCAATTCTTCAGGCTATGTCGGTAACCCTGGTTTTATTACGGATATCTTCATTTCTGATTCGATCACGCAAGGAAACTCCGAGCATGTTTGCAATACTCCGGTGATATAGATATTTTATAAATCTTTCGATATTGGATATTCAATTACAGGATAATTATTTACTTATTTCAGAGCGTGCTAAAAAGTAGCGTATTTTGTATCTATGCTATTTAATTTTAGAAGTCAAATTGTGTAAGTTCCAATAAAAAGTGGTGTAACTATTAATAATATAAAAATGAACGAGTAACAGTAACATTTTACTGAATTGATTCTAATCCCCGGTTATCTGAATTAAAAATTTAAAGTTGAGTATTGGTCAAACTCAACTAAACACAGTTTGACAGATACTCAACTACAAATACTCAATTCAGTAGGTAACCAACCCGGGCCCGCACTAAGGCGGGTTTCTGAATTGGCTATTTGGAGTTAAGAACGTGTTTCGTGAAAATTTGGCATTAAAACCAAACCCTACGTTTTGCCACAGATAATATAATACTAGCATACAGATGCCTCATCCCATACAAAGAAAGCGTGCCGACGTAACTAGCGTTTTTGATCTGATTAATCTTGTTATTTTTGTAAGTACATCAATAGCGTTCGATCCCGTTTCACGGCAATGGTGTTAGCAGCGACTTGCAAGTAAAAGGGTTTACTAGGATCGCGAATATTTTTTTCTTTAAATACAGTGAAGGTTCGTTTTATAGTTTTTTTTTGCACGTTTTTACAGTTTTTTTGCACCAAAATGTGAAAAAAGAAAATTTTAACAATCGAGTGGGATGCCTCAAAATTTTAAAAATGCGCCATCTATTGGCATCAATTTTAAATGGGCCGTTCAAATAATCTTTGAAATGTGAATTAAGAGCCCAATATTCCATAATTTTGTACTTAGGAGAGTTGATTAAACAAGAACATACAATTTTAATGTTCAATTCCAGGAAATGATAATTTTAATCACAATTCTATTGAATTGTGAGTACATGTCGCGCCATCTAGTGAGATTTTTTTTATTTATTTTTTTGTTATTGGTAGGCTTGCGTTTGACCACTATCTCACCTGATGGTAAGCGATGATGTGGTCGACGATGAAGCACGCTTGCCTAGAAGAAACCTATTCACTCTTGACTTAAAGACTCCCAGATTGTAGCTATCAGGAAATACAGACTCCGGCAGGGAATTCCACTCCTTTGCAGTACGCATAATAAAAGAATTCCCAAAACGTTTGGTGCGTATGGGTGGGATGTCCACCATGTACCGATGACGCAACGCCGTACGTCTTGTAGTCCGATGATGGAACGGGCTAGGAGGAATTAGTTCATGCAATTCCAACGCACACTCCCCGAAATGCAACCGATAAAAAACCGACAGACTGGCAACTCGGCGCCGATGTTCGAGGTTCAGGAGCCTAGATTCGGCCAATACTTCATTGTCGATGAGCCTCTTAGCCCGTCTTTCGATCGCATCAAGTGCATCCAGCTGGTACTTGGCAGATCCGTCCCAGAGATGAGAGCAGTATTCCATGCATGATCGAACTTGCGCTTGATATAAGTTGAGCAGCTGTTCTGGCGTGAAGTACCGTCTCACCTTCGCGAGGATCCCCAATTTTTTGGCAGCCAGCTGAGCTTTTGCCTCAATGAATGGACCAAAATTGAGCGTCGATGTCAACGTGATGCCAAGAATCTCAAGATGGTCAGTTATCGGCACGGTCACACCTCTGAAAGAAGGAGCCGGGTGGAATTGGCTCCTTTTAGCGGAAAAAAGACACGCCTGGGTCTTAGCGGCATTGAACTTGACCAGATTGGCATCGCCCCATTCGGAGACTGCCTCCAAGGACAGATTCAAGCGCCCAACCATGGCCTCCCGGAGAGACTGGATCTGAGGTCCAGTAGCGCGCGCGTCGGACACGTATCTCTCAGCTACAGTGCTGTCGTCTGCATACCCAAAGGTGCCGGGTTTTAGCAGATCATTTATGTGCATCAAGAACAACGTTGCTGAGAGTACCGACCCCTGTGGGACCCCGGCATTAATATCCAGTAGTTCAGACGAGTGGCCATCAATAACCACTCGAATGGACCGGCCCCTCAGGAAGTCTGCAATCCAATCGCACAGACCACTGGGCAAACCGAATGAAGGAAGCTTACGAATAAGGCTTTCATGCCAGACCCTGTCAAAAGCCTTCGAGATGTCGAGGGAGACGGCAAGCGCTTCCCCGTGTCTGTCTATGGCCTCACTCCAGATGTGAATGGCATACGCTAGAAGATCCCCAGTTGACCGATTTTGGCGGAAGCCATATTGGCGGTCACTGAGGATGTCGTTAGCTTCTAGGTATGCCAGGAGCTTGGAATTAAGCACTCGTTCCATACTCTTGCAGAGGATGGACGTTATTGAAATGGGTCTGTAGTTGGCCGGGTCAGCCCGACTGCCCTTCTTGGGCACAGGCTGAACGTTAGCTTACTTCCAGGCATTCGGCACTTTTCCCGTCTCATATGAAAGGCGAAACAGGCGTGTCAGGATCGGAGACAATTCAGGCGCACAGGTTCTGAGAACAATTGTTGGAATTCCGTCGGGGCCACTAGCTTTGTTCACGTCAAGATTGCGCAGCACCCTACGAACGTCCTTTTGATGTATGCGAATGTCCGACATACTCGTCTCGCAACAATCAGGAGAAGGAGTGGGCCGCGCGTCACCAGAATCCAGACGCGAAGATTCCGCAAAAAGAGAGGCAAACAAGTTTGCTTTCTCCTCAGCAGAGTGGGCCAGTGACCCGTCGGGCTTCAGCAGTGGTGGTAGTGAGGGACGGCAGAAGTTCGATTCAACCGACTTAGCCAGGGACCAAAACGCTTTACTACCCGCTGGGTAGGAAGCAAGTTTGGTCCCAATACAGCTTATGTGGTCAAACCAAGATCTTCGCATCACCTTCTTGCAGGACTTGGCAGCCCTATTGTAGGCTCTCTTGCGCTGACCCACGTCGTCCGCTTTGCGCTTCCGAGCGTCGACCCATGCCAGGTACGCCTCATGTTTGAGCGTGTTGGCGCGCTTGCACTCGGCGCCAAACCATGGCCGGTCAGCGCTAGACATTGCAACGTCAGAGAACGGAATGAAGTACTCCATTCCCCGACGCAACACATCCGACACGGCGTCCGCACACGACGAAGGATCAACCAAAGAGAAGCAGGTAGGCTGCCAAGGATACGATGCGAAAAAAGAACGCATCCCATCCCAATCTGCTGACTTGTACCGCCAAACCCGCCGAGCGCCTCTTGGGCTGGGATCGGGTGGGGAGTGGACGGATACAGACTTCACCAGACAATGGTCGGAACTACCCAAAGGTGAAGATACCGACACCGAGTAGCGGTCTGGATCTGTAGTCAGCAGAAGGTCCAAGCAATTGGCTGTGTGCGAATCAACATCCGGCACCCTCGTTGCCCCCTGGATCAGCTGGGCGAGATTTAACGCAAGCGCAAGCTTTTTCGTCTCCCGCCCAGCATGATCAGTGCGCTGGTACGGGAAAAGCCACTCCTGGTGGTGGGCATTGAAGTCCCCCAGTAACACCAATTGGACAGAAGGGTACCGCTGCTGTGCCGTATCAGCCGCCTCACTAAGGTATTCAGTGAGCCTGGTTGTCTCCTGATCCCCACTGTGCGAGCGGTAGACACAGGCGTAAACAATTTTATCAAGGCCCATGTCCACCAAAGCCCACAGCACAGAGAACCTAGAGTCCTCAAGGTTTCGGAGACGCCGATAGCAAATGTCGTCTCGGGCGTACATGCATACTCCCGCGCGTTGCTTAAAATTGTGCTCCAGAGATTTATTTGAACCAAATTTTCTCTTAGCAATGAGACCCCGTGATAGTTTTGCTAAAGTTTGAAACATACTCAACTTCAGATACTCAATTCAGTAACCGGCCCTAAGAGGTGAAAGATCAGCTACAAACTCAGCTAATTATTAACAATTATTGATTATGTCTATTTATGTCTACTTATTCTATAAGCGAACACAAACAACACAATTTTTTTTATAGCAATTATGTCTCATGCTGGCTCTTTCACAAGTCGTGTTTCACACTACATTATATTGCGGGTTTTTTACAGTATAATGCTGGGTCCACACGGCATAACGCCACACGAATTTACAGTATCTAAAGCAGGATATTCCCATTTGATTCTAACAATATACTGCAAAACAACGTCCAGTACAATTTAGTGTGAACCACGGCTTGGGTTTATTTTAGAGACAAAAATACTTTTATAAACTTCAGTGTCGTTTAAGTGTTCAAGGAGTATATTTAACGTGACCATACGCCCCATTTTGGGCGGGACAGTCCCATTTTCAGGCTATCGGACCCGCTGTCCCCAGCGAGGGCAAAAAAGTCCCGCTATCGCGAACAGATTTTGGTCTATAGTTACGAATAAATATAAACAAAACAATTGCTTAGTTAATTCTTAGAGGTCTGTGATTAAGACTAGTAACCTAACTAATATGTACTAAGGCCCACTTTGCATGAACATCTTGACTCTAGAGTTAGTTGCTAACACGTTCCCCTAGTCGACGGCACGAACTATTTTGTGCGCGGGGTTAAAATGCATGCTATCTCATCTGACAACACGTGCGATAGAGATAGATGCTGTGATGAGCAGTAAGAAGCTAGTTCGCGTACGAATTAGCACTTTTGCAAATTTGTATCGAAATGGATGATGATTTAGGACGAAAACGAGCGCGCGAAATTTTATGAACAGACCTTTGGGAGTCTAGACATCATGAAAAAACTACTGAATGTATATTTTCAAAATAAAATTATTTGCATTGTTGAATTACTAATCTACAGGGACAGATTAGTAATTCAACAATGCAAATAATTGGAGGCCAACAAAATATGGAGGCCGTTTTGCAATTTTCTTTCTTCTTATGGTATTTATTATATGGTATTTATTATATATAAGTTAAAATTAGTGTTGAAATATGGAACTTTCGACGTTCATAACTTTTAAATATTTTATATTTTTACTTTTTTGTTTCCGTGCCTCGGAAAGCACGTTAAGCCGTTGGTCCCGGCTGTCATTTGAAGATCTTTGACAGTCGTTACGAGTAGTCAGAAGCTTGAGATCTGACACCAGTCTAGCCAAGGGGTACGGTATTACTCAGTTACTGGGTTGTGGAGGTCAGATAGGCAGTCGCTCTATGTAAAATACTGGTACTCAGCTGAATCCGGTTAGACTGGAAGCCGACCCTAACATAGTTGGGAAAAGGCTAGGCAGATGATGAATTTTTTGTTTCCATACAGGGCTTGATAATGATGAGACAAATTGGTATCATTTTTATTTTGAACGTACACCGTCAAACAGTGGAGTAATCGCCAGACTACGTTTGTATGGAAGAATTTTCGAGTAGTGTAACCTTGTCATTATAATATTTTAAATTTAACCTTCTGTTAGCAACTAACTCTCAGTTAAGTTTTTTGAAGAAGTGGGCCTAAAAAATACTTAATATTAGGCGTCCCACATTGTCTAATAAGCGCTAGTAAAATACCAAAGACATTTTTTTTATTTCTGCGCTTGTCCCGCTCTGACGTCAAAAATAAATGGTCATGTTATGTATATTACACTAAACTTCATAAAAGATAGCTTGATCTCTGCGACATATGTCAAACTGACGTATACGTTATTGTTAGCCTCATAGACCTAATAAATAGTATGGACTCGAAATACCTACAAAAAAAACGTGCCTACCTAAACCTTAAAATGGCACTTAAAATGGCTGCCGATGCTTTGGTTGTGTCAATCACGGAACACAACAAGTAAACAACTATTTGACAGCAGGACTACCACGAACACAACCACAAATTTCGGCAACTAATCTGGCGAATATGGCACGTACTGACAGCTGTCACTACGTCATATCAAAATATTGCCATAATGAGCAACAACTGAAATATTGTTGTCTCTTTTGTCAAATACGATTACTACATTAGAAAAAATTAGACAAAACGATGTTTCACTTTCTGTATCGTATTTCACTCATATTTGTATATGCTAATGTATGTATAGAACATTTGGGCGCCTCCTTGATTTCCTAGCTCAATGGCCTGTCAAACGGTATTGTTACTGTATTGATACTGACAGCTGTCGCAGAGATCAAGCTATATTTTACGAAGTATTTACATGTGATATTATTTTCATTAACATTTTGACAGACAGTTCTTACTTCGATATTATGGAATTACAATAATTTACTATTTTAATTTACAAACGTAGGTACTGGGGCCCTACCATGAGCAAGCTTATTTACTTCCATTGTAGGTAAGGGTCAGATTTTATATGATTTGTGTGAATCTGTCCTTTACGCACGGTGGAAACAACCTTGCTTTAAGAGCTTATGGTAGCCCCCCTGTCCTTTCAATATACATTACATCTTTTACGATAATAATTATAATCGCCCTCCAGGCGCTCCACAAACGGAGCAACTTTATCTTTCGAAAAGTTTTCATTAACTGTTGCCAGTTGCAGCTACAAAAATGACTAGTTTACGGTTAGCGCAATTAACTTCGAGGGAGTGAAATCGCTAAATGAGTTGCAGTCACCGGTTGCGAAAACCAGCAACTTGACCTTCCGGTAATTTGGACATTGATTTTGTAACCGAGTATAGCAACCGCAAACTTTTGTGGTTTATCGAAACTATCAACTTAAGTGGCTATGTCTGCGCTGTTTCCCAAAATTATAATATGAAAAACGTCAAATAGCGAGTTGTCGCAACTCGGCGATCAAAGTTGCTCGGTCTGCAGTGTGCTTTATGCATAAAATTTTGGCATTTATCGCTTTATACATAATATATTCTTTCTTAATAAGTGTGTAATTTTTATCATATGAATATTCTCTTTTGATTATAAATTTTATTAATATAGCCAAACATTTATACAAGGTGCTAAGCTGTTTTGCAGAAAAAAAATTACTTGATTTTTCCAATTAGGGAAATTCCTAATTGATTTTAAATCGAACGTCATAATTATTACAATATAAACTCTTTCTTTGATCGGGGTATTTTATTATTCAAACCGATTGATTGTACATAGCATATTGACACCTATCTCCACAACGTAAAGCACATAATTCTATCACAATAAAGAAGACGCGTGTATTCGACCATCGAATTTTCGAATGCGATATTTTTTATCTGTATAGAAATATATGCATTCATCTCATAATTTCAGCCAAAAGACGTCCACGACTGAACATAGGCCTCCCCCAAGCGTCGCCACATTGACCGGTCCTGTGCGTCTCGCAACCAGCGGATCCCCGTAACCTTCACCAGGTCATCGCTCCACCTAGTGGGAGGCCTTCCAACGCAACGTCTTCCAGTTCGCGGTCGTCACTCCAGAACTTTTCGGCCCATCGGCCATCCGTTATGCGAGCAATCTACATTGTAGAAATAGGGGTTAATATTCTATGTAAGTATATTTTTTGAAATTCATTTCGACTGTCTCTGTGTTCTTAAAACCTTGTATAAACATTCGTAGTATAAGTTTGTATGTGAGTTAGTTTGTTTGAATTCTTGTATGTTTGTTTGCTTGCTTGTTTGTGTGACGCGTACGCCGCCGGGAGGGGGGCGCGCTATGGAGGAGTCATGCTGCCGCCATACTCAGGGGATGCTCCACGACCTGCAGGTTAGAGATAGTGGTTTTATTTTATATCATAACATGGAAGAGGGTTGGAAGGAGAAACGGCAGACGCGATGTGGATTTCCATCTATGGGTTGGCCGATTGATGGCGTCAAACACTTTGCCTTGCCGAATTCACTGGCTTGTCGTTTTTTGTCCTTGTAAGACATAACTTTACAAATTAATTACACTATGTTATACGAATAAAACTCTAAATTTTCTTAGATCAAATAATTAAGGAAATGGTCTAATGTAACATATATTTTTTTCAAAATATTACGACTAGCCGTTTAGACGTTATTCTCATTTTAAAATCAGCTACACAGGGGTGTCTTAAAATGGACGAGTTGGGCGGACTTGGTTTAGAGATATACATACCTCGGCCTCTGCCGCGGCCTCTGCCCCTGCCCCTCCCGCGGCCGCGTCACCTTCTTCCATCACCCAGACCTACCATGTCTGAAACATTACAGAGCATGGCATCAGTAAATCTTAAGTAGTTACATTCTAGCGAAAAAATATAGCTTCTATCAGATGCTTCATTCACGTGGAGTCGGCAATATTCCCAAGAGCACATACTCCCAGATATAGTCAACCCATGTACCAAGTTTCCTTTAATCCGTCCAGCTTTTGAGATATGAAAAGGTACCAAACAAACATACAGACACAATTATAGTAGTCACAGCGGATCTTTGTGTCTCTGAAGTTGGCTCTGCGAACCATTGCGCAAGAAACAGTTTGTCATCGAGTATACTGTATACAGTAATCGAGATAGGACGATGCGACAAACGTAAGCGAGTGAAAGAGGCAGTTATACAATGCTATCTTCTACTTCAACATGTATACAAAAATAGCAACAGCGCAGGGTCTTGCAGCCAACTTCAGAGACACAAAGTTCCACTGTGACTACTCCAGATGATTATATTCAAGATTTGAATGCCTGGAAACATGCTGGTCCTGCTCCATCTTTAGGGTAGACAAAATCAAACTGGTTGATTTTTAAATTCATGATTACTATTGTATTGCTTGTTTTATCTTTTTGTTTAAGAAATTGACACACCCTGTTCCATTGTTGATTTAGGTAAATTATCTGTTTGCAATATTTTAACTATGTGAGAACCATGTTCCTTTTTATTAGATGAATGGATTTACCTGTTAGTGCTTATAAAATTTCATACCTATACGTAGTAGTGTTATACTACGTATATCGTCCTAACGTATATGAATTAACATATGTATGTAAATATAGTAAAACACTTTTCATATTTTTAAAGAGTACCTACGTGTGGAGTTTCTTAGCCGTTCTTCTCCTAATACCTGTACAAGGCCTTCTGTTACTTCTTCATTATTAGATAAGTGTCAAAGTTGAAAATCTAATAATACACAGAGTATCTCGGGGAAGCTGTTACAAGCTGGACGGCATCGGTAGTTAATCCATCATTTATTTATTAGTTATTATAAGATTATTCATTATTTTATACATTATACATTTAACTTATCAAGTAATATACTTAATCAAGTAATCAGAAAGAATTTATAGCACCATCAACACACCTAAAACTGGAACGTTTGCCACTGGAAAAACATTTATTGCAATAAATTAAAGTTGCGGGTATACTTACGTGAAATACTCTTCGCATAACACTTTAACAACACTAACATAATTATCACGTCTGCTTGGCGACCATATGTCACTGCAGGGATCCAGCAGAATATCAGCGTCAGGTATATGCCTGACACGTGCTGAGCTGGACTCCCATTTGGTGCAACCTTGAGACGCACACCGCACTGTGTTTTAAACGTTATAACTACTATTTGAGGTATGTTACTATGTCACTTTTATTTCCTGTATGATTTTGTTTCTCTTTTTCTTTCTTTTGTATGTTGGCATCTTGTTTTTATATACCTCGTACAAATTGAAAATTTAATTGTGATTTTGTGTTTTGTGCTGACTTTTGTGTGCACTAAATAAATGTTTTATCTATCTATCTAAACAGTGCCAGTAAGATTCGAGATGATTTTATTGTGCGTACAACTAAGGAGTAGAATTCCCTGCTGGTGTCTTTGTTTCCTGATAGCTACAACCTTGGGGTCTTTAAGTGAAGAGTGAATAGGTTACTTCTAGGCAAGCGTGCTTCACCTTCGACCACATCATCGCTTACCATCAGGTGAGATAGTAGTCAAGCGCGAGATGGATGTCCTTACCTATATTAGTAGCGGTCTTCTCAAGGTAAGCCAGGGGCCCCTGCAGCGGAGTGCCGGCGTAGGCGCCTCTACCACCAGCTAAGAACATACCCTGGGCCAGGCTGTTCTGCATCTGTATGAGATTGAGGGTGTTAAAGAAGAAGCATCTAAAGTCCATTAGCAAATTAAAAAAATACTAATAAAAATAAAATAAAATATTCATAAGTAATATTTCTTTAAATTATTTTTGTTAAAAATGCTTAAAAACTTCTCTTTAAATAACGGAATAATAAAGCTTTAAAGTTGATATTTATCTAAAATAATACAAACATGGGGTTGTAATTAGTAAGGAAAAAGAAGTATTCCACATTGGGCACCCGTTTTAATGGCACCTGAGTGAATGGCACCCTGGTATAATATTGGATTCTGGCCTCCGGGTAGTTTAGGTATAAATGCTTATAGACTAACTAAAAAGCAAAAGAGAAAGTTATATTTTATTATTTTATTGAACTCTACTGATTTTAATAAAAAAATGTTTTTGAAGCACTAACAAAAATAAACGTCCCAACACTAGTACCTACTGATCCGTAGATGCCAAATGTACAATCATTTTAAATCATAAATTATTCCACTTATGGCACCTGCTAAAAATATCGATGGGTGCCGAATGTGGAATACGTCAGAAAAAGTTCTAAAGTCCCATTTTTTTTTTTTAATTTACAAAAACGGCGTTTTAGCAAGAAAGACAGATAATTATATTTGCATAAAACTGTTATTTCTCGTTTGTATTTCGATCAATTTTGATTCCGTTTTCACTGTTTTTGTATATTTATTGATAAAATGGTTCGAAAACAAATATTTATTCTATTGCATGTTTCCTAGTTGTCACAATAATTTTGCGATCATTTTCGTTCTAGAATCTAGGCCTATGTAAAATAGTGCAAATATTTAAATTAAAAACATTTATAAAATCAGACAAGCTATTGCACGCAATACTTATAAATATAATATAAGACCCACTAATATAGTCCAGCAGTGGTAAGTAAATAGTAAAAAATAATTTAAAATATTCATGAAAAGTAACCCATTAAAAAAATTATATAAAATTTAAAAAAAACTACATACCTTGCAAGTGCTGACACATGTCAAAAAATCTAAAGCGGTGTGTAAAGGTAAAAAAATAAATAAAACAAAAAATAATAAGAAAATCAAAATTATATTTTAGAAAATTAAAATTATGATGCATCTATCTACTAAACAAAAGAAAAAAGACTTAATATTAATACCTTATTGATAACTTTTTTGAGTGTCTCTTTGATTTAAATAAGTTACAAAAATATTCATATTTTACAATATGAATTTTTATCAAAATAAAATGTTTTCCAGGCTTTTTTTTTTTTTTGTTTATTCTCGATTAACAAGCAAAAAGTTTATTAAAAACCCGACTGCGGATATTTTTTTATTTTTTATGGCTTTTACCCATAATAACGAAACACTTTATTTATCAAAATCGGATGTATAGTTTAGGCGCTACGGAGGGACATACGTAAATACAAACATACATAGACAGATAACATTTTAACCCTTCCTTTTGATTTCGCCGTAGTCGGGTGGAAAATTATCTGACTATTGAAAAATTTGCCCTTAAATCTTGGCAAAACCTGATTTTGATTGATGCCTGGAAAAAAATTTGATAATGAAAAATTCATTAACAATTTGAAAAGGATTGCAATCGAACGTATGAATTTGTTTGTTTCGTATTAAAAAAATCGAAGAAGACTTTTTTTATGGACTTGTCTATACACTTTTAGACACTTATTCTGAACATCATTATTTTTTCATCCTAATACTTTAACGGGAGTTTCAAATCCCCAGGCGATTTTAAATCACCACTTTCACCAAAAAGTTCACTATTTCAGATCCATCCTACTTTGTACCCTGTAACGCGTATTGCAACTACCGGCGTTGTACGTTTGCGGGGTACGCGGGCGGGTGCGGTGGACGCGGTACCTGCTGTTGTTGCAACGCTGCTTGTTGCTGCAACGCGGCTTGTTGCGCGGCTGCCGCTGCTGCCATCTGTTGGGCCTGTAATGTAGTCGAGTGATGTTTAAGTTTGATGTGCGTATGGGGCTACTGAGCCGGAGAGCGTGAGTTCGATTCACAGATTGAGTAGTGTTGTTAGGATTTTTCGTCTAGAATTTCTGGATAGCAGTGCGGGGTCTGGACTTGTGCCTGTACAACTATTTTCTTAAGAAGTAGTTTCGATCCGGTAGACTATTCCGTAGTTTCGATCCGGTAGACTATCCCGCAGTTTCGATCCGGTAGATTATCCCGCAGTTTCGATCCGATAGACTATCCGCAGTTTCGATCCGGTAGACTATCCCGCAGTTTCGTTCCGGTAGACTATCCCGCAGGACTACCAATGGGAAATTATAATAATTATAGCCGCACACTCAGCGATAGTGTAAAGCTGTATATTTCTATATGTGGAAGAATTTGCGTAATCAGTTCAGGGGGTCTACTCCCTATCTCCGTCAACGAAGTTACGGGGCCCGTCCGAAAGTATTCCGAAACTTGTTTTAAGACAACAAGCAAGTTTTAAGTTAACACATCGGGAGTAGGTACAACTGTCAAATTGTGTTGTCATTAATTCATAGTTCGGACCTCGAACGAATCATCTGTCTGTAGGTATAGTTGTCGGCACGTAACTTGGCAGGATTCGTTAGATGCGCTCAAGTCGTTTTTAGGACTCTTTGGTTACCAAGCGGGACGCGGGGAACGTTTAGCACATTTCCGAGCGCGCGTTTGGTCGGACATTTGACACTGGGATCGACAGACCAATCGTGTCGCATCCACGCTCCATTCGCTATATATGGTGGTCGGTCTACGCCCGGAAATGCCTGTAAAGAAGGCCTAAACTACGGACTTCGTGCTTATGGAGTAGATCCCTAGAACTGCCAGAAATTATCTTCTACAAACATATGAACAATCAATGTACTTAATCAATTTTTAACCGACTTCCCAAAAAGGAGGAGGTTCTATGTTCGACTTCAAGTTTGTTTTTTTTTTTTTTTGTGTTTGTTCATCGATATCTTCGTCAATTGTGGACCGATTTTGAAAATTCTTTTTTTGTTTGAAAGAGTATGTTCCGAAATTGGTCCCATTTTAATTTTGTGATGATCTGATGAAGAACTTCGGAGATATACAACAGAACTCTTCAATAAATAACGGAAAATCTCTCGGGATTGCTGCAATGGCATGTATGTTTGTTGTTTATAACATTTCATAACATAACATCACGCCAGTTCGCTCTTAAGGGGTAAGCAGATCTTTCATTTCACCGGTTATGTACAAGTTTCATAAAATCTATTCTGTCGAAATAGTTCCCTTACTAACTTGCCTATTAGGTACGTACAACTAAAAAGTGAAAAATAAAAAACTTTTTGCAAAAATATACTACCGACTTCCAAATACAAAACTACAAAGTGAAAAATAACTTAATTTTTTGAAGTCGGTGTCCAAAACGCAAAAAAATGGTACCTACGAAAGACACCGACTTCAAAAAATTTTGTTATTTTTCACTTTGTAGTTTTGTATTTGGAAGTAGGTAGTATTTTTTTGCAAAAAGTTTTTTATTCCTTTATATTTTATTAGTGTAAATGGATGGAGATGGAAGTGAAAGAATAGATTGATGTCGTGAGAAGTGATATGAAAGAAAAAAAAACTTTTTCCAAAAAAATACTAGTTACCGACTTCCAAATAAGAAAACTACAAAGTGAAAAATAACTTTGTACATTATATATAGTAGGTACCATTTTTTTGCGTTATGGACACCGAATTCCAAAAATAAAGTTATTTTTTTTAGTTGTACCTACCTAATAGGCAAATTGTTTAGTAAGTCATCCATGAAGTCAGAAAAGAGAAACCGAATATCATGAAATTTGAACATAACCGGTGAAATGAGAGAGTACCCGTTAAGAGCGTACTGGCGTAATATTATGTTATGAAATGGTATAAACAATAAACAGACATGCGATTGCAGCAATTCCGAGAGATTTGCCGTTATTTATTGAAGAGTTCTGTTGTATATCTTCGAAGTCCTTCATCAGATCTTCACCAACTTAAAATGGGAACAATTTTGGAACATACTCTTTCAAACAAAAAAATAATTTCAAAATCGGTCCACAATCCACGGAGATATCAGTGAACATACACAAAAAACAAACATACATAAAGTTGAACATAGAACCTCCTCCTTTTTGTTAAGTCGGTTAAAAAGGGAGTCAGTGACAGCGTGACGGGGGACAGGACGGTATGGAAGAAGAAAACGTGTTGCGCCGACCCCAAGTAACATGGGACAAGGGCAGGCAAATGACAAAAAAATAAAAAAATATTTCGGTAGGTAATTATAGCCATCAAACGTGTGAAAGTACCATATTTATAGAGTTCATACATATTTACTAACTGTTTCGCGCCGAGAGTGTAAATATTGTTACTCTCGTAGTAAACAGGTAGCTTGCTGAGCTTAGCCTAGACAAAACATTGTATGTAGTTAAATTAACCAATAGTTTCTTAAAATCGACAGTCTTCAGGGGGTCTTAATAAACAACATTATATAATATAAACACACGACTTTTTCCCATAGGGGTTGCAAGAACCTACAGAACGCCTGCTACCAACCTTACAAAAAATAAACGATCTTGATTATCCAAGAACATTTCCAACACACGCTTTGTTGCTCTTTGTTTTCTCTGAATTCGTCATACTGCAATCTTAGTAATCTATATATATAAAAAATGAACCTCTATTTCTTCTGGTCACACTATAACTTGAGAACGGTTTTACCGATCTCGCTAATTCTTTTTTGTTGTGTTTATTATTGTTCGGAGAAGGTTCTTCGATAGAAAAAAAAATGGTAGGTGGGGTAAATTTGTAGGTAGGGTATGTAGGTAGGTAGGTTAGGGAAGGTAAGGTAGGGTAGGTAAGGCAGGGTAGGGTAGATAGGATAGGGTAGATAGGTAGGGTAGGGTAGGCAGTTGACGGGAGCGAAGCCGCGGGCACAGCTAGTCACTAATAATTATGAATTGGCGGTTTACGGACCCTCAGAAATTCTATGATCAGCGTTGGAGCCGTAAGTCCCTATCCACAGTGCAAAATGAGTTCATGTCATCATTTTTGCGATTCGAAAAATGCAACATGAACGGTGACTCGATTCACAATTCTAGCGAATTCACAAAGTTGTTAAAAGAGTTTTTATGGCATGTGGCACATCATTAGCAAGAGGATAGACTAAAGAATTCATGAGGGAGTTGGAAGATCCCGGTCACTTTTGTTTTTTTTTTGTAGCCATATAAACAGCTGTAACATGTACAGCTTTAATTTAAGTTTTACCTTTACTAGTGAATTAAAAAAATTAGGTGACTAATGTCACTTTTTTTTTATTTAAAAGTACTCTTAAACAATACACATCGAAATAAAGTTAAAATTCAAAGTCTACGTCTTATATTTTTTTAAATTTGCTTTTGGGTGTGGTCATCTGATGAGGAGGGATGAAACGCATGTTACTAAAAGAGTTATGAATATAAATGTGGATGGATGGAGAGGGAGGGGACGACCAAAGAAAAGATGGATAGACTGTGTGAGGAGTGATATGAAAGAAAAGGGAAAAGATGGATGGACTGTATGAGGAGTGATATGAAAGAAAAGGGAGTCAGTGATATCGTGACAGGGGACAGAACGGTATGGAAGAGGAAAACGTGTTACGACGACCACAAGTAACATGGGACAAGGGCAGGAAGATGATGATGTATTTGAATGTAAAATTTGGGTCTTTTTTTAGTAAAACAATAAAAAGTCGATAAAAAAAATCCACAGGGCATGAGGGGTGTTAAGGGGTCTGAAAGGCTAGCAGATGACCCCTTCAGTCGACCATTTCAATTTGGCACACGATGCACCAAACATCATGTATATTGGACTCTCTCTTGCTATGGTACCTTGCGGAAAAATCACCTTTTAACTTAATCATTCAGTTTTGTTTAATTGGCAACATTTAGCTTCTGATTCAAATCTCAGTTCGATTTTATTCGATTGACAACACTTTATTTTTCTTATGTCAAACTACTTGATTTTGATTGGATGTTATAAGCGTTACTTGGCCGGATGAGTTATTTAGCCAATGAAGGAGCGAGGAGAGTCTATGCTGGTTCTCCAGAGTGGAATCGCCCACCAGAATTCGCGGAGATAGAAAAGAAACGATAAACGAAAAGAAGCGGGTTGAAAACGATTTGTGAGGAAAAGAGTTGAGAAGTAGCCTAAAGTGGCGTGTATGAAGTGTGTTGGGAGAAAGCGAAACGATTGGTGACCGAATCCGCTGCTTCGTTATTGGACCAAGGACTATCTCTAAAATGGCTTAAGTAACCTGCTCTGCGCACAAGACCGATGGTATATTGAAGGTAGCCCTCATGTTTTCGACATAAATATCTCTGCTAGCCCTGCTCCATCAGAGCTGCGCAAGCCTGGCTAAGAAAATTAAGTGATCCTATTCGTGGGCATTTTTCCTTGCTCACCGCCTCGCTATATAGCGCATCTTCGATTGAAAAGAACCCGAAAAACTCTATAATACGCTCTCACATACCTGCACACTTTGTTGCACCACATGTTGCGGCGCGGGCGCCTGTTGCACGGCCTGGGGCGCTTGCGTGTTCTGTTGCTGACACTTATTGTACACCGTATGGCCCTGGGCAGAAATGTTCTACGGTCAGAAAAAAAAAACGAATGTATTTACATTTAGCCTAGAGATTTTGTTGCCACCTTTTACCGAGGATGCAAGCGATCCAACCACCAAATGTTAGTTCATCATCAGCCTACTTCCCAATAATAAATTAGTACATTTCGTGTCGAGCATAAAAAGTCAAGATTTTAACACGAGCGATGTAGCCAAAGCTACATGTGAGTGTTAAAATAAAGCCTTTTTATGCGAGACACGAACGATTCTTTTTCCACTACCTGATGAGCTTTCTTAATTAAAGACAAATAAGTTCCAACAACAATTTACTAGAAACATTCAGACTAAAAACCACAGATTATATACAAACAATCAACGCGCGCTTTTTCGAGAGGTAACAGGTTCAGTATCATTCTGCCGGTTACATAATGATATCAAAATTCCATACAAAAGTCATTTCGTAACTGTTATTATGTAATTTTGTTTTTTTATATTTTAATTTTATAATCATGTGTCTAAATGTTTCGAAACTAATTTTTTAGGCAATGTATTACATACTAGACAAGCTAGTGGAAAAATATATAGGTATTGTATATAATAATAATAATTTATAGGATAAAAATAAAAATGTAAATAATATGTATAAATAGTGAATAAATTGAATAGTTATAATAAATACTTACAAGTATTTGGGTATGTAGGAAGCGTTGGGGACTAACAGTGCTGACATAAAGCAACTGCTGAAGGAATGCTTCTTTGGCCGCCTGAAAAAGGTATTCAATAAATAGCCTTTTGTCAGGTGGAAATAAGGTACCTTCAACAGTTGGGTCATGCCGGTTTTGATGTACTCTTTCGGCATACTCAAATGGTCTCGGACCGAACTCGACGCCCTCGATAGGAGGGTCCGGACACTGCTGACCGCAAACCGGATTCATCACTCACGATCATCGGTGACGAGGCTGTAAATCCCGCGGAAGTGTGGGGGTCGAGGCTTTTGTAAATGTCAAGACTCTTCACAACTGCGAGTTGTGCAGCCTCAGAGAATACTTTTTAAAAGCTGAAGTGGCTATGCACCGAGAGGAGTTCGCAGTGGACAAGGGACTCACCCCGTTGGCAATGGATAAAGAGAACTGGCGCAAGCATATAGTACTAACTACTGATGAACACAAAGAGGTATGGCAGGGCAAGGAGCTACACGGACGCTTCTATCCGGCTCTCTATGGGCCCGGTGTAGATTGCCCAGCGTCCGTATCCTGGCTACGTTTCGACGACCTTTTCGGGTAAACTGAATCGTTTTTTGTGCGATTATAGACGTAGTTATACTGACGAATAACGGTTGATGTGAATCGGGCATGTCACTGTCCGGGTGAATCCATCAGACATACTATCTCTGGTTATTCTCGTCTGGCTAACGGCAAGTGCTTACACAGGCATAACCAAGTGGCTAGGATTATTCACCAGCAATAGCTTCGAAATTCAATCTAGTTGATTCTGAGGTATCGTATTACAAGTACCTATATGCCCGACCCAGTTCTCGAATATGACCATGTCACGTTGTACTGAGTTCGGTCTATCATCACTGATAGGACTATTGTTGCCAATAAACCGGATATAGAGGTGATAGACCGATTAGCTCGCCGCACAATGATGATCGATATCACCAACCCGCATGACGAGAACCTCGTAAAAGCTGAGAAAGAGATACAAATCAAGTATCTCGACTTAGCACACGAGGTTGTCAAGATGTGGAATGTAGACTCGGCGATCATTGTGCCCATTGTCATTACGGCCAACGGCCTGATGGCCAAGAACCTCGACGACCATCTGTCGAGGCTGTTATTGCGCGGTTGGATCAATGGCCTTATACAAAAGGCAGTACTCCTCGATGCGGTTCGCATTGTGAGGAGGTTCCTGTCTCTGGAGCCCTGGGGGTCTACTCCCTAACTCCGTCAACGACTACTCCGGAACTTCGAATTGAACACTACTCCATAATGATAATTTTTTTTCGGACTGGTAAAAACCCATCGGTACAACTGTCAAATTATGTTGTTATTAATTAGTAGTTCGGACCCCGAACGAATCATGCGTCCTTAAGTGATACGGAGTAGGAAACACCCGTAACCAAAGGCCGGAACCACGGACTTCTTGCTTAAGGAGTAGACCCCCTGTTCCCGACATCGGCGGAAAACATATAAACATATTATTATTTTTAAATGTTTTTTTTTTTTATAATTCGTTTTTAAGTATAAAGAAATATTTAAAAATTTAAATAAAGCTTGTGTAAATTTGAATAAACGAAATAATATAATAATGTTAGAAGGCTGACGTTTTACCCGGTTACTGTGCTGTGCACGAAAGACAGACATTCGCATCCGGTGAGAATGGAGGCCGTTCTCAACAAAATCGATCCAGGTATCCAGATCCAGATGAAGCCGAATCATCATTATAATCATTTCAGCCGAAAGACATCCGCTGCTGAAAAAAGGCCTCTTCCAGCCGTCGCCACATTGACCGATCCCGTACGTCCCGCACCTAGCGTATTCCCGCAATCTTCACCAGGTCATCGAACCACCTAGTCGGAGGTCTTCCAACGCAACGTCTTCCAGTTCGCGGTCACCGCACTAAAATTTATCGGTCCCATCGGCCATTCGTTCTGCGAGCAATGTCCCCTGCCCCACTCCACAGCCAAATGCCAGTAAGTATTTTAAATGGAATGACGATCTATCTAGCCACCGAATTGTTGTTAGTGATTAAGATGTGATGGTACCCTCCTCCTCCCTCCACATAGGTAATGTTAGTAAGCACATAGGGACTGAGAAGTTATGAAGTGTTAAGGTAAACGCGTACCTAGACGCACCCCAGGAGCCGCACGCGCCGCAGTCATCGAATTTTCTCAAGGCCCCGCGCAATCCGCGCCGCAAGCATTGAACGTGCCGAATTTGATGACGTCATCCGCACGCGGTGGGATCCGTATACCTACAGCATTTTGCTGAAATGCGGGTCGTGTGGTCGTAGGTGCGTGAGGCTGCATACGTTTTATAAAATGAGATGACTGCGGCGCGTGCGGCTCCTGGGGTGCGTCTAGGTGCGCATTCACCTTTACACAAATGTACATAGAATATACCAATATTAACAAATACAAAGCAATGTATTTCATCCATTGTCAAATCTCAAGTCAATAATATATTGGTTGATGTTGGTTACACAAAGTTCCTTGAAATATGATCGAACATATTGTGAAGCGCGCATTCACAACAGCTGACATTAGGTATTTGAATGAATTTCAACAGCCAATCTCATCGCTTGACTTGCGTTCAATTTTGCCGTCCAGAATTTTTTATAGTGCCAAAAACTCGCAGCCTGATTGCGTAAGCGAATTCGGCAAGGCAAAGGGTATGACCCACAGATATAAATCTAAATTGATGACGCGCTTGTATGTACTTCGCGTGCCAAAAAACGGAGTAAAAAGATGATCGTAATCTGAGCTTTTCATTTAGCATTATATATATATATTGAGCTGTAAAGACTGTATATAAAAAGTTGGAAGAGGCATTGGAAATGTTTTCTTTCATTGGCAAGTAAATTTGTTTTTAAATTGTGTGTGGAAAAGTGGCACGCTCGGTTTTCATGACCTTTGCGTTGTCTAGTTAAGATTTATGTCTGTGGTTTGACCCAATGAATGAGTATGAACAAATGGACCAATCACATGCGAGATGAACTAGGCTGCCGATGTTAGTTAACCAATAACCAAATCTAACGTGAGAATTGACAGCAATTTGACAGACCACAGATAACCTATACCCATAATACTCTAGCTTCCACACTGACCTGTAGATCTGCTAGCAAGTTCTGCCACTGACTGATCTTGTCGTAATGTCTTCTTAATAACTCTTCTTTCCTCTGTAGTTCACATTTTAGCTCGTTGTTGTCTTCTTTCACTAGTAATTCTGGCCGCATCGCTGATAGGAGAAACCTAGAAGATGAACGAAGATATAAAAAATATCTGGCTGATTCACTGCATAGATAGACTAGTGGTCACTGGTCTCCTCAAGCTATCATGCTAAACATGAGATCCTGCGGGGTAATAGCGTACCACACAAATTCACACAATCAAGGACAATGCCTTTCATTGTTGTCAATAGGGATGTTAACAGAAAATTTGCTTTTAGTCCGTCAGGTAGATTAATAAAAAATATTGAACACGTATTTTTAGGGTTCCGTATCCAAAGGTTAAAAAGGGGACCCTCTTACTAAGACTCCGCGGTCCGTCTGTCACCAGGCTGTATCTCATGTACCGTAATAGCTAGACAGTTGAAATTTTCTCAGATGATTTATTTCTGTTACCACTATCAAATACTAAAAACAGAATAAAATAAATATTTAATTGGGGCTCCCATACAACAAACATGATTTTCTTGTCGTTTTTTTGCGATAATGGTACAGAACCATTCGTGCGCGAGTCCGACTCGCACTTGGCCGGTTTTATCTTTTGACACGTAAACATAACGAAGATATAATGCTTCAAAATATCGTGTGACGTCACACCGTTAGTACACTTTTTACTGACATAGTGACGTCACAAGCCCCCACACCTGAACTTTGATGCGCTTCATCTTTGTAATTTCTTATTGACTTGGTAAAGCAAAAAATACGTGTCGTGTTGTAATCTAACTGACCAGGGAACATCCCTATTCAACAGTATTCATTGCGTTCTTTACGTTGTCAAGCAGACGATTTTTTTAACCGACTTCCCAAAAAGGAGGAGGTTTCTCGATTCGACCGTATATTTTTTATTTATTTTTTTATTTGTGTTCGCGGATAACTTCGTCATTCATGAACCGAATTTAAGGTTCCCCTAGTCAACGGCACGAACTATTTTGTGCGCGGGGTTAAAATGCATGCTGTCTCATCCGACAACACGTGCGAAAGAGATTGATGCTGTGATGAGCAGTAAGAAGCTAGTTCTCGTACGAATTTGCACTTTTGCAAATTTGTAGCGAAATGGATGATGATTTAAGACGAAAACGAGCGCGCGAAATTTTAAGAACAGACCTTTGGGAGTCATTGTGAAAAACTACTAAATGTATATTTTCAAAATAAAATTATTTGCATTGTTGAATTACTAATTTCCGCCCAAGATGCGTTAAAATTAGTGTTGCAATATGGAACTTTCGACGCTCATAACTTTCAAATATTGTATTTTTTACTTTTCTGTTTCCATACAGGGCTAGATAATGATGAGACAAATTGATATTTTTTTTTTATTTTGAACATATACCGTCAAACAGTGGAGTAATCACCAGACTACGTTCGTATGGAAGAATTTTCGACTAGTGTAACCTTAATAATTCTTTTTTTGTTGGAAAGGAAACCAGAATCTAATGATAGGATCCTAGAGAAATCGAGGGATCTCCTCAAATATTATGGGCATACATATAGCGATTTTGGTATTTTCATCAATCATTTGCACTCAGAAAGTATCATTTGGTGAAGTGGAACTGATGAAGAAGACCACAATGGTCACTGGAACTCCGAAATAAAACGATGTATCCTACTCGTGTTTGTGCTTATTGGAATCGTCATAAGATGTACTTTGGCTATAAACGATTTTCATGTTAATTGGAGATACGTACCAAAACTAAAAAGACGAAAATAAAAAACATTGTAACAAAAAATAAATCCGACTTCCAAAACAAAACACTACAAAACGATAAATATATTTCTTTTCCGAAGTCGCTGTCGAATAACGGAAAACAATGAGTATAAAAGACACCGACTTCGGAAAAGAAACTTATTTTTCGCTTTGTAGTGTTTTGTTTTGGAAGTCGGTTTGATTTTTTGTTAAAAATTTTTATTTTTCGTTTGTGACAGAAAGTGTGATGAAGCGTGTTACGCAATATAGCCCTCGCCAAACTTATTGCCATTGTAGCCAACTTCAGGGCCGCCAATAAGTTTGGCGAGAACTATAACAGTGTTGGGTTCGATTCCTGATCGAACAGTGTTGTTAATTTAATTTAATTTATAATAAGCTAAAATTTATTACTGTACTAAATTATATAGATAATTATAATTATATAGTGGTATAGCCTGGTATAGTGTGCCGCCTTTTATAACGTAACTAGCTTTTGCCCGCGACTTCGTTCGCGTGGAATAGTGACTTCCACTCCTGACCAATAGATGGCGCTGTATGTCCGGAATAAATTTTATTTTATTCTTTATTTTTTGTAATAAAAACTATCCTATGTCCATTCTCAAGTTCCAAACTATGTCTGTACCAAATTTCACACAAATCGGTTCAGTAGTTTAGGCGTGAAGCAAAGACAGACAGACAGACAGATAGACAGACAGACAGAAAGACAGACAGACAGAGTTACTTTCGCATTTATAATATTAGTTTGGATGTTGGTGAAGGAGGCCACTATAGGAAATCTCAGTAGACAAATAGGGGTATGTACTAAATTATTGTCCCTATCTGTACGACCCGAACAGATGGGGCTTTCGCAGCTGGAACTACGGGTCCGGCTGTTTGGATCAGGGTACTCGGGGTCAGGTAGGCCCTCCACCAAAGGTGGAACCTGACATTGAGGTTGGACTCGCGGTGGTCTATGTGGTGGTTGCAGAGGAGTGGCATGTTGTCTGCTCGGCTATTTGTGGGTCGAGCGTCATTCCTCGCGCGCAACAAGTGTCTGAAGTTACCGGCCCAAGGCAAAGGGCCACCTGGTGGTCAGACGCGGGGTTCGTGAGTAACCCTCAAGCAAGTGAGCTCCTGTGAGCGAGCTGCATCTCCGGCACTTTCCTGGATAGAAAGTAGAGGACTACCCGTTGGATTAGTTTTCCGGCAACCCAGCTGTAGGCATTGGGTAGATGCGTTGATTTGTATTCGAGAGGAGAGCGTGCTTACAGCTCCGGGACCATTCTGGAGAAATGGGAGCCAGCTTCTCTGGCGTCCCTAACGGGGATTGAATCCGCTAGCACCAACTGCGCCGGTGCCAGTGCTTGCGCTAGTGCTGGCGTGCTGGGGTGCGTGTGGTGAGCGGTTTTACAGCTCCGGTACCATTCTGGACAAATGGTAGTGAGTAATCACGATGCGACTCACATTTTCTCTTGAGTACCAGGGGCGAGTAGTCTTGGAGGCGTGACCTACCGAAGATGGTCCCAGACGCCTCGTAAGGGGTTGCCTGGTATAGTGTGCCGTCTTATATACCGAAAGGTGGGTGAAGGTGGCCACTATAGAGAATCTCAGTAGTCTAATGGGGGTATGTACTAAATTATTGTGCCTGACATATTTTATTTTATTTTGTTGGGATTGCCATTTTTATTTGATTTTTTATTTTGATTGACCATATACCATTTTATTTTACTATTATCTAATTTTTTTATACACATGAATCATTATTATTCTGTAGCATCACTTAATTACAATTTAAAGAATAACTACGTTATATTATTTGAATTAATAATATACTATGTAGGTCTTCTTTATTATTTTTCGTGTGAGGGTATGGCCACCTCTGGCACTCCTCTGGTGCCAGAGTTAACTAAGCCGCCTCTGGGAACCCCACAGGCCTCTGACTTGGCTATTTCAGACCTACATTAATTATATAACTCCAGTGTTTCCTCACGATGTTTTCCTTCACCGTTGCCTGTGATGTCCAAGATAAACTTAGAAAGAACATATGAATTTGAAATAGTCACATTGGTAGGTACTTGACCGGATTTGAAACCACGACCTCAAGCAAGAGTGGCGAGGTCTACTATGTAGGTGTATAAGTATAACTATATTAAATTGCTGTACCCGACATCGACATGGTATGAACCATGTGAACTGTACTAATATTGTTTACTAGCTGTCCCACGGGGCTTCGCTCCCGTCAACTGGCTACCTACCTACCCTACCTACCCTATCCTAGCTACCCTACATACATGAATGTTGCGTAACTTTAACCGCTTACGCAGCGCACGCAACGGATGGTCTCAAATAGGAATATTTTTACAGTTTTTGTAACATTTTTCATTTATGCTCCGCTCCTATTGGTCGTCGCGTGATGTTATATAGCCTATAACCTTCCTCGATAAATGGACTATCCAACACAAAAATATTTTTTTCAATTCCAACCAGTAGTTCCTGAGATTAGCGCGTTCAAACAAACCAACAAACTCTTCAGGATTATAATATTAGTATAGATAAGATATTTCTAAACAAGTGTGATTAAATTTTTTTCATCAGGGCTTTTTCCTTAATAGCCTGGAGTCTGGTTTTTAATTTCAAATAGGAAGATAGACAATAAAAAAAAAAAAATAGACCTTTATACAGGGTGTCCCAGAAATCGACGTCAAGCCGTAAATGGGTGATAGACCAAGTTATAACAGTTCTCAGAAAAATACGAAAAAAAATCTATCTCATGTTTTTAAAAAATTATGTTCACTTTAAAAATTTACTAAAAAAATCAATCCCTGTAATGGTTCTTTAACTCCAATTGCTACAAATCCCATAATTTATCTATTTTTTTTATTATTATGTAATCTTGAATAATGCTTGTGTAGATTTTTGCCTAAAATTCAAAGCCAACTCCTCCTACTTAGAAGAAAATTAAACTTTTTCAAAACCAAATTATTCAAATTTACTATTTCGCCCAACTTTAACTGACTGTACTGAAAAAAAAATGTACTACGCTAGTTTGGCAAGTAACATGAAAAATTGGCGCATTTAATAAGGATTCAAAAATGGTGTAACACTTGCTAGATTACGTTTTCAATAATTGGTCAAATTTTTTTTTGTAAATAGTATCGGTTTTTACCCAAAATGTCCATACTTCCTTAAAATGACTTTAGCTTACCTAAAGCTTTGCTAAACTCCGTTTCTAATTCGATAGAGACGGAGAGAGTCATTTTACGAAGTGTGAGCGAGATAAGTAATCGAAATTTTACGTAATTTAAGAGCAAAGTTATGATAGTGATTCAACCTTTTCAAGACGTAAATGGGTGATAGACCAAGTTATAACAGTTCTCAGAAAAATACGAAAAAAAATCTATCTCATGTTTTTAAAAATTTATGGTCACTTTAAAAATTACTAAAAAAATCAATCCCTGTAATGGTTCTTTAATTCCAATTGCTACAAATCCCATAATGAGACTCTCCGTCTCTATCGAATTAGAAACGGAGTTTAGCAAAGCTTTAGGTAAGCTAAAGTCATTTTAAGGAAGTATGGACATTTTGGGTAAAAACCGATACTATTTACAAAAAAAAATTTGACCAATTATTGAAAACGTAATCTAGCAAGTGTTACACCATTTTTGAATCCTTATTAAATGCGCCAATTTTTCATGTTACTTGCCAAACTAGCGTAGTACATTTTTTTTTCAGCACAGTCAGTTAAAGTTGGGCGAAATAGTAAATTTGAATAATTTGGTTTTGAAAAAGTTTAATTTTCTTCTAAGTAGGAGGAGTTGGCTTTGAATTTTAGGCAAAAATCTACACAAGCATTATTCAAGATTACATAATAATAAAAAAATTAGATAAATTATGGGATTTGTAGCAATTGGAGTTAAAGAACCATTACAGGGATTGTTTTTTTTAGTAAATTTTTAAAGTGAACATAATTTTTTAAAAACATGAGATAGATTTTTTTTCGTATTTTTCTGACAACTGTTATAACTTGGTCTATCACCCATTTACGGCTTGACGTCGATTTCTGGGACACCCTGTATATCTCTTCGAAAAAAATATCTGTGATATGATATTATGTTATTTGTCTAAAGGTGTCTTCACCACATCGTTAAAAATCGTTTTTACAAAAAAATACTACCAAAAAATCAAAATCAATTTTTTTTATGTCACGTAGGCCTACATGGACACTTATAAAACGTCGACAAAAGGTGCACGGTTCGGGTTGGTCGTTTCCTATGGAGAAGAACCGGCAAGAAACTCCACGGTTACTCTTTTAAATAAAAAAACTTTTAGCAAAAAAATATTACCGACTTCCAAATACAAAACTACAAAGTGAAAAATAACTTAATTTTTTGAAGTCGGTGTCCATAACGCAAAAAAATGGTACCTACGCAAGACACCGACTTCAAAAAATTCAGTTATTTTTCACTTTGTAGTTTTGTATTTGGAAGTCGGTAATATTTTTTTGCTAAAAGTTTTTTTATTTTTCACTTTTTAGTTGTACGTAACTACGTACCTAATAGGCAAGTTAGTAAGGGAACTATTTCGCCAGAATAGATTTCATGAAACTTGAACATAACCGGTGAAATACGAGATCTGCTTACCCTTTAAGAGTGAACTGGCGTGATGTTATGTTATGAAATGTTATAAACAACAAACAGACATGCGATTGCAGCAATCCCGAGAGATTTGCCGTTATTTATTGAAGAGTTCTGTTGTATATCTCCGAAGTTCTTCATCAGATCTTCACCAAATTAAAATGGGACCCATTTCGGAACATACTTTTGCAAACAAAAAAAGAATTTTCAAAATCGGTCCACAATTGACGGAGTAATCGGTGAACATACACAAAAAAAAAAAAAACAAACTTGAAGTCGAACATAGAACCTCCTCCTTTTTGGGAAGTCGGTTAAAAATGGTTTGCTTTTACAATATTTCCATGTTACAGCATTAGTACTATGGGGGGACAACGTAGGCCCGACAATAAGTCGTAAGAAACTAAAAAAAAGATTATATAATATATAAAAAGTTAACAAATGTTAACTATACATCTAGAAGGCCTACAATGTTCACACATTCACAAAATAATCGGTAAAAGAATCTACACAGAGGTAAAAAAAAAAAAGACTAAATTTAACATGTGGCACAAATGTTGTTATCAGTGCTGTAACCATTCTTACCGACTTCCAAATTAAAGCACTACAAAGTGAAAAATACCTAACTTTCTTTTTGGAATTCGGTGTCTTTGGTAGGTACCATTTTTTTTCGTTATGGACACCGACTTTCAGAAAGAAAGTTATTTTTCACTTTGTAGCGCTTTAATTTGGAAGTCGGTAGATTTTTTAATTGTAAAAAACATTACTCATAACCGGTGAAATGAGAGTGTACCAAGTAGAACTGTACACATCTACGTACCTCTTTAGAGCGTAATGGCGTGATGTTATGTTATGAAATGGTATAAACAATAAACAGACATGCGATTGCAGCAATCCCGAGAGATTTGCCGTCTTTTATTGAAGAGTTCTTTTGTATATCTCCGAAGATCTTCACCAAATTTTAATGGGACCATTTCGGAACAAACTTCTTTCGAACAAAAAAAAGAATTTTGCAAATCCGTTTATATACGTATGACGGAGTTATGGCCGAAAAAAAAAATTTAAACATCCGAATTGACAACCGCCTCCTTTTTGGGAAGTCGTTTAATAACAATAAAAACAAGAGGTACCAAAGACACCGACTTTCGAAACGAAAGTTATTATTGCTCTTTTGTGTATTTTGCTTTAAAAGTCGGTTTATTTTTTGTAAAAAAGTTTTTTCTTTCAAATAGGTAGATAGACCTTTTTCTATATAACAGCTATGATAATGATATTATGTTATTTGTCTAAAGGTGTCTTCACCACATCGTTAAAAATAATGACCGACAAATAAAAAATTGCCACCACCAGTTGCCACAGAATAGTGAATAGTTATTTTTATAGCAATTACTTAATGGACATTGTGAAATCAACCAAACAAATACATAAGTAATTATTTATAACTTGCCCGCATACCAAACTACTTTGTCGATTGTACTTACGTAATGAGATTTTTTAAACAGAATACCTAATAGATAAAATGAAATAACATGTTATTGTTTGATAACTTATCTGCGCTATTTGGCGGCTTGTCTTATTTAATAAATCTATTGTTTTTACCGGACTGCCGAAGGAGGGTAGTGTGTTTGTCAGTCTATGTATGTATGTTTGTTCCTATGTGTATTTTGATGATTCTTACGTTAATCGATTTGTCTTAACCTTGTGAGTGTCACTGACTACATTAAAATTGGAAAATAGAAAAATGGCGCATATTGGGCGCCATATTGTGGGAGACCAAATTTGATTTTCTGTCCAAACCCATCGTGTGGGGTACCAAAGTAAAGGGTTTTAAGAGTTGATTTCAAAAATATATAACAATTATATGTCCAAAAGTACAAAAATAAAATATAAATAAAAAAAGTTAATTAAAAAGAATCAAAAAACCCGACTGCTTAAAAAACTAAAAAGATGTATCCACCAACTGCACAGGTTGATTTTCTTCTTGTTTACATCTTTTTAGTTCGCTTTTTAAGCAGTCGGGTTTTTTCAATTTTTTTAATTTTTTTTTATTTGTTACTTATTAGTTTTCTGCGAGTGTCACTGACTACATTAAAATTGGAAAAAAGAAAAATGGCGGATTTTGGCAGAAATTACTTAATGAACATTGTGAAATCAACAAAACAAATACTTAAGTACTTATTTATAACTTGGTATGTGGACCAAACTACTTTGTTGATTACTGTACTTAAATAATGAGATTTTAAAACAGATTACCTAACAGATAAAATGAAACAACATGTTATGGTTTGATAACTTATCTACGCTATTTGGCGACTTGTCTTATTAACCGACTTTCCAAAAAGGAGGAGGTTATCAATTCGACTGTATTTTTATTTATGTGTTACCTCAGAACATTTTACTAGGTGAACCAATTTTGATGATTCTTTTTTTTTTAAAGCTGGTGCTTGCCATGTGGTCCCATTTCATCAAGATCTGATGAAGAACTTCGGCGATATACATCAGAACTCTTCAATAACTGACGGATTATCACTCGGGAAAGCGGTAATCGCGTGTCTGTTTATTGTACTGGTACGCTCCAAAGGGGTGCGCAGGTGTGAACAGTTCAACCTGGTATACTCTCATTCCACCGGATTTGTTTAGGTTTCATGTTATTGGATTAATCTATTCTGGCATCACTTTGGGCGTTATATAGCCTATAGGACTGGTCCATTATGTACCACAACGAAAGTGGAAACAAAGTAACTTTTTATAAAAAAATACAACCGACTTCTAAATAATAAAACACTAACCAACACTTTGTAGTGTTTTGTTATTTGGAAGTCGGTTGTATTTTTTTATTATTCTATTGTGTTTACCGATTATTATTCTAACTAATAAACGCGAGGGATACATAACCGAGTGCCCTTGAAGAACTACATGCCTATTGGAATCTATGGTTGTATCATTCTTTCCGTTTAACTCAGACGGTTGGTTTGGTATCACTAAATGAGCACACCACATCTATACTAATATTATAAAGATGAAGAGTTTGTTTGAACGCGCTAATCTCAGGAACTACTGGTTGGAATTGAAAAATTATTTTTGTGTTGGATAGTCCATTTATCGAGGAAGGTTATAGACTATTTATCTTCACGGTACGACCAAAAGGAGCGGAATGAAAAACGTTGCAAAAACGGGAAGAATTATTCCTTTTTGAGAGCTTCCGTTGCGTGCTCTGCGTAAACGGTTTAAGTTACGCAACAATCATGTATGTAGGGTAGGCAGGTAGCCAGTTGACGAGAGCGAAGCCGCGTGGGTCAGCTAGTTTGAATTAAGAGTACATAATGCTATGTACAATTTTGTTGCAAAAATTTGCTTCCATTCCGCGGCAATGAAAATTGAGCCTTATCTATACTAAAATTATAAAGAGGTAAAGTTTGTGAGTTTATGACGTTGGGGTAATCTCTGGATCTACTGAAACGATTTTGAAAATTCTTTCACCAGTAGAAAGCTACATTATTCCTGAGTGTCAAAGGCTATAATATATATTTTTTTAATTAGAGATCCTCATGAAAATTGCAATAATGTAACCCAAGGTAGCAAAATGCTTCCTATAAAATTCATTATTTGGCGTGCGCTGAGAAAACTATTGATGATAGATAAAAACTATTAGGTACTATTAGGTAGGTAGGTAAGGTTGGGTAGGTAGGGCAGGTAGTGCAGGCAGGATAGGCACGGTAGGCAGGGTAGGCATGGTAGGCAGGGCAGGCAGGGCAGACAGGTTAAGCTGGGTAGGCAGGGTAGCCAGTATATATTTACACCGGGTTGTAGTTAAATAGTCTCGAAGCCGACCAAAACCGAATCGGGGCATCCCGACTTCACGAAGTCTTTTGGCTGCTACCCCTAGAGTGTATATAAAAACCGGAGGCACGAAGGGAGAGCAAGCGCTGTAACGAAGCATAGGCTCCCGTGCGAGCAGTAGCGGCTGAGACTGGGTGAGCATGGGTGCCTATCCTTTGTTACGTAAGGGCGAAGGGGTTGCACTTCCCGCAGCGCCGGAGACGATGCAAAAGCAACTTTAGTGTTTTGAGGTTAGTTCACAATATATTTTTTTCTCAAGAACGGTGCACCTTAGAAAATTAGTGATAATTATTATACTATACATTTATTTCCTATACTACGCACAGTACTCCCCAATCTTATTGGCCGGGCTGAACATAAACTTTCTGATGAGCAAGGCACGGCGCGCTGCTGTTCACGTTTGAGATTTACTACTGCGCAGCCATTGTAGCCAGCTTCAGAGCGGCCAAGAAGATTGTGGAATACTGTACCAGTCCACCACCGATTCCCAATTAAACTTTCAAAAGCTACAAACCTCTTCTGCAGAAAGAAAGCCTCCATCTGTCTGGCCAGGTCGATGAACCGTTCCACTTCGACCTTGACCTCTTCCTTCTCCACGCACGGAGAAGCTTCTTGTTTCGTCAGCACGTTCAGACATGCCTGTAAATACTCTTTGGATGATGATCTATCCCATAGACAATTGAGATACCTCGGCGGTTATTGCTAAAGACGGTATCGGAGATCAACCAAATTGAGACAGAATAATAAAGCAATAATTTTTATTTTTGTGTTTTATTTTAACATTTTTTATTACTTTTTAACCCCCGACGGAAAGAGAAGGGTGGTATACGTTTGACGTGTGTTTGTGTATAGGTATATGTATTTGAGTGTGGCTTCATAGCTCCTAAACAGATGAACCGATTATGATAGATTTTTGTTTGAAAGGTGACATCGGGAGTATTCTTAGCTATGATTGATGAAAATCGGTTCAATCAGTTCTAAAGTTATGGGCGTTTTACTGTTGGAATCGGAGTATTATCGCAAGATATCGTGTCATAATTACGTGTTCGATAGTTTGTTGATGTAGAAGCGTGTCTACTAATAATACTCACAGCGGATCTTTGTGTCTCTGAAGTTGGCTGCAAGACCCTTCGCAGTAGCTATTTCTCAGTCAATGTTGAAGGTGAAGATAGCATTGTATAACTGTCTCTTTCAATCGCTTACATTTGTCGCATCGTCTATGCAGTATACTCGATGACAAACTGTTTCTTGAGCTATGGTTCGTAACTTCACAGAACTAACTTCAGAGACACAAAGATCCGCTGTGACTACTATACTAGATAAATTATGTAGTATAAAATTAATGAAATAAAAAATAATCTGGGGTTCTGGGGATGTTTATGTCTTAGTTGTTCATAATATTCCCTTTGCACCATCTTTTGCTTGAATCAAGTTATGTAGACCATCCCACTAGTTATCAAAAGCAAGTTAATTCTGTATGTATTCTTGTACATTAAGGTGTATATTGACATAAATTTTGTTGCTGTACAAACTTAACGTCGGTACCAAAGCTCCATAGAAAGTGGTTGATCTCTTTTCCAAAGAGACCAAGCGCGTCAGTGAGGTTGGGTTCTCAATGAGAGCAAGTAGTTTCGTAGTTAAAGAAAAGTGAATGCGGCGCCCCAGTCCAGAGCGTGACCCACTTGTTAGAATTCTCCAAGTGCCCATACACCTGCAATCTGGAGGACTTGATGAAAGCTACTGATGCCGCTGTAAACGTGGCATCAACCTACTGGGTCCAAACTATCTAAAGGGTTAAAACCGGTAGGCTTATTACGTATCTTTTGCAAGAGCAAAACGATAGCGATTGGCGGTTATTTTTTTAAATCAGTGCATTTGACCAACAGCGAGCGATTAGCAAACGATTGTGTAGAACCTACCATACCTACACTGCAGGTTATGAGGACATTTATTGCGTAAAGCGTTTGATCGTTTTCCTCTTGCAAAAGATACGTAATAAGCCTGCGGGTTTTCGTTTTACTTTAACTAATACTCAAGTAAAAATTTTCTTCTTTCAAAAATCGGGGGGTGAGTGTCAATTAAGCCCCTCCGCACACGGATCGTATGCGTAGTCGTCTCGTAAGCGTATAGTCTTGACGCAACGAGAACGTGCAGAGTTCTACAAACGAATCGTCGCGTAGACGTAGCGTTTTGTAAACGAAATCGCGTTAGTTGAATCATGGCGTCACTGGAACCAGATGTTTTCGATGGATTTATTGATGTTATTTTTTCTTCCGACGATTTTTTTAAAATCGTTTGACTATTATTTGAAATCGATTCATTCAGGACACATTAATACTTTAAGTTAACAAATATAATTTTTGTCTCCGAAATTAAAAGCATTTTTTTTTTCCTAAAAAGTATTTTCTAAGATTGCTTTTTATGCCAGTAAGCTAGGACGCGACGGTTACGACTATCGCAATGATAAAAAAAATCTCATAAGAGCCGCTGCAGCACCGCTTCGTACGGGCTAGTTAGAACATGTAGGCACGTGCTCGTATTGCTCTCGTCCTACACGTGTATTACGATTCGCTTACGAAACGACGCCGTGTGCGGAAGGGCTTGCTCATAGTAATTCACGGTCCGTGACTATTTTCATTATGGCTATGAAAGTCAGAATTTTGCTCAGCGCAATTGGGTGGCCACGAATATTATAAGCAATGGCGTCTCTAGTAAATTACTTCAATATCTACTAAAAAAAATTGGTTTTTCATTTTTTCTATGTCCGCAGACAACGGTGTGCCGTGTGAGATCTACCAACCAGCACTGTACCCGAGGTGGATTACGGCCAACTCCCTCTCAAAGAGAAAAGGCCTGTATCCCAGCAGTGGGAACACAGGGAACACATAGACTTCAGAGGTCAAACATGCCTCTAAGGCCTCATTTGTGCGTTGCGTCGACGCAACGGTTCAACGCATTGTATGTCATACCTGCGGAGCGACGACGCACTACATAGTGTGGTATGACACTAAAAATAAATGTAAAACGACGCAGCGTTGACACTACGACGACGCAACGCAACGCACTAATGAGACTTAAGCCTCTTTGCAGTGAGAGGAGAGCTTTCTTCTCATTTGATTGATTTGGAAATTATAAGTATTTTGTAAATGACGATTTTGAAAGTGTGTGTTTGATTCTTTCGGAGTGCGTGTCTGATTAAGAACTCGATAGCAACAAAAGATTTTTCGTGTGCGGGCGTTTAGTGTAAAGGCGTTAAATAAAATCCAGATATACTCATAATTATTTTAATTCCAAGAACTTCATTTTTAATTATACGCTATCAAATAAATCTATAGCTAACAGAAATTTGGTAACTCGTTTTTTTTGCTAAATCTTATGATGTTTCGCTCTCAAATATATTCTGTAGGTAATAAGTTTCATATTGACATTTACAATAATAAATATATCTATACATTTTTTAATCATATACACAAATAACATCGCGGGTAACACAGATGTGTAAGTACCCTCCACTTTGCCAGTTACAGTTCGCGTTAAACAAAATGGCCGGTCTGAAGTTGGCTGCAAATGGCGGCGCTGCAAATGGCGGCGTATTAGTTAATCTCAAACTCAAACAGCAGCGCCATGCCATGCGTATCGGAATGCCTGGTTTTATAGCGGCTAACTTATTTGACGACAACTATATTTTTAAATCACACGGTAAAGGACTAAATACAAGATATATTTGTTTATTTCTTTACTTAAAACAGGAAGCATTGCTTTACGTTATAGCTCAAGGACAAGCATACTCTCTAAAAAACTTACAATACAGATTAATGCAGCCATAACAACATTACATAAATTCACTCTTCACAAAATGAGCGAAACATCAAAAAATCGTGGTTCCCGACCAAGTTAACGAGTCCAAATATAATTTAATGACTATCATATTTACAAGTATCTCACGAGTTCTGATACACTGGTAAGTTGTGAACTCAAGATTTTCAGATGGTATGCATTTTTATAGGCTCGCGTTTGACCACTATCTCACCTGATGGTAAGCGACGATTGCCTAGAAGTAACTTTTTGCTGCTTTCTGTTTGCTTGCAACAAATCATTTTATTGTCGCCAAGGGATATTTTAAGGCAGTCCCTCCCCCGTTTTGTTTTTATGCCATAGAGTGGCGCCATAGGCTGCCCTCCTGATAGTAAGTGGTCTATGGACATCTGCAATACCAGGGGTACTAAAATCACCGCCAGATAACAAAAAAATAAGTCGTTAACACCTGCCCACCAATATATTCCAATATTGCCAAACGATACGAAAATGTAAAGGCAGTGTCGCTAACATGATCAAAACAAACGTATCGTGGTAAGGGGCATCCTTGACCGTTTCATTTGGCATTCAGTAATGAGTTAATATCTCATAAACGCGTGGACCGATTTACATGATTTAAACGGATAAAATGGTTCTACCTTTCATTTAAGACCAAAATTATGAAAATATCTTCATAAACAAAAAACCATGTTTTAAAGCAACTTGCTTAATTATTATTTTAGGTACAACTCGGATCAATGACCTTTATTTTTTTGTTATCTGGCGGCAACTTTACAGGTGCGATTGCCTACCCTTTTTAAATATAACTTTCTTTAATTGTTTGAAGCTAAGACCTCATGAAGTTTTTGCCGTAGAACTTTGTATAGACCCGAAAACCTTTTAGGCTGACCTTACACTCTTCGATTTTTAAGTACCCTCAATTAATATCCCAAAGACTAGTTAATAATTTAGTTTCTTTTCTACAACTACAGTACCTTGAGTTCACAAAATCACAAATTGTATGCAGATAATTACAATATAATTTTAAAATTAACGGCTTATTATTTCTAGCGCAGATTTAATAGTTTTGATAGCCAATCAGGACCGAGTATTTTTCTCGGTCACTGGGATATTTTTTTAAGTTAGTCAGGCGTTTTACATTTTTCTTTTATACCAAAAGGTCAAATTTGCGCTAGGTAAACGTTATAATTTCAACATTTCTTTGACAATACACAATTTATTCTATAGGTAATAACTGCTAGTTCTCGGTCGATCACTTTTCAAACGTATTGCTATAAGCTTAAGACCGAAAATTTATCGACCGAGAAGTTGGAGATATTTTAACTATTTTCGAACAAAACACCAATGCAGCAATTATTTTACATTTTAAGCTTTTTCAGGTAATATCCATACTACTGGACTTCTCTTGATAATACTTCGATTTCTAAAAACAATTATAGATTTTTCCAATCAATTTCTGATAATTATATAGCTTACATTTTTGCGCAATTTATTATAATAATCGAAATATTTCACTTCGTAATTCAGAATGGATAAAATAAAAAAAATCTTATAATTAAATTATTTCTAAAATAAAGCTGTAATGAGCGGGTTACATGTCAAATTGTAATCTTTTTCTTATACTTCGCGTTCCTTCATTTAGAAATTTTACATCTGATAAAATATTACCACAATTAAAATTGGAAACCAGCTCTTGTTTGACACATAACCCGTCAGGTTATACCTAAAGACTTATATACGTTCAAATATTACACCCGAATCGATGCAGCGTCGAAGCGAAAATCTGAAAATTAACATAGCATATTGAACCCTATCTCCACAAAGTAATGGTCATCTATGGGGTCACAATATGCTATGTACATTTTTTGGTTTGCCTTGCAGGGACAAGGCAACATATCTAAGGATTACATTCGAACCTAGTCTGCAATGAGACAAAAAAGCGCGCGTTTTTCAAGCTACAAATCTTGGGCATGTATATAAAAAGGTAAAATGTTAGTTAAAAAATATTTTTAAAACAAGCTTTGAATGGCCTAAAAAGAACGAAATGTCATAATCGCTGTACAGTACAACAATTTTCTTAATGCTCCTCGGCAATCATCGCGTTTCCAAATACAAACGAATGCTAATTTCCACGTCCATCTATTAATAGATTCCTCGTGTATAATAATTTGAATAGAAATAAGTACTTTATTGTTGTTTTGTTTTGATTTCCGTGTGAACTATGTAGAGCTGTAAAACTATTTGACTATTTAACACATTTTTAATACATTAAGTTAGTAAAGGATTAACAAAGTTATATACTTCCAAGTTGATTGAAAGCGTCCGATCTGCACTGATTGCAAACGGCAGTTGCTAGAAGTCCGACGACCGACAAAACACGAAGTTTGCCGAGGGATACTAAAAAAACAGTTGTACTGTACCTACTTATTATTTTTCCCTTTTGACAATTGTACTTCTACAGTAAAAAACATGGCGCGATTTCTACAGTGTAAACTAGATCCAAATTATCGAGAAGTACACGGGGCAGAATCGAAAAGTTACACAATGATTGAACACAAGATTGAGAAATCTTATCTCTTGACGCCTTAGAAATCGGGTGTGAAATTGTACGTATGTAAGTACCAAACCCTACAAAGTATTATACAAACTTAAAAAAATAACCTCACAAATGATCTTAAAATGAACCGTTTTATCAGTCGTCGTAAATGGCTAATATAATTTACATTCTTACGGTGTGTTTTACTCTATATTGAATTTTATGTGTAAGATAAATAAATTATACTAAGGTGAGACCGGAAGTTCTACTTTGGATAACATGTTTTCCCACCACACGGATGAGTCCCGGTATGCAAAGGATAGATCCACCTATCCACCGACCTCGGCAAGTTAGAAACTTGCCATGAAGCCAACCCACTTTAGAAAACACATTGATTTCGGGTTTTGACTACACGTAGAAACAACATAAACGACTTATTTTGTATGTGCTTGAATACGTTTTTAGGGTTCCGTACCCGTCACTCACGTGTCCGTCTGTCATACAGATTTTACAGCCAAACGGTTGGAGCTAAAGTTTTCAAATGTTCACAGTATAAGCATCTTGTTGGCCCAAAGCCAAACAAATTGACAAAAAAATTTTTTAAGGAGGGCTCCCAAACAGTTAGTCAAATATTTTTGACCTGCCCCACGGAGTGGAGTATCGTTGTTTAGAGCTCTTTAAGTAGATAAGTGCTTTATTTTTTAATGAGAAGCCACCAAAGACAGCTTTTTGTTTACAAAATTTGTCACAAAGAATTTTTTTAACATCCCATTGACACTTCAAATTTGGTGATAATGCAAAATACCAATATATTGATAAAAAATGATTAATCTTTGAAATTTCGGTTTCGTACGGAACCCTAAATGTACGAAGTCCGACACGCACTTGGCCGATTTTTCTTTTTACATATCAAAACCACGCTTGTAATTCCCCGAAGAGTTAGGCAGAGTACTATAGTACACTCACAATTCACCAGTCCTTGGGTGAAAATGTTACTGTCAGCCGCGCACAAATCCTGACACCGGGTTGAGAATACCCAACTATACAATACCCGACCTGGTCATCGAAAGGCAGGTTATAAAGATTTTTTTGATATAAGTGCATCTCAGCATTATTTTAATTTGCATTCTTTATCAAAAGTAGAACTTACGATCTCGTAAGTGAGGTCTCACTATGCAGTGTTTAGAAATCTAATAGATTAATGCTGCCTTTCAATAGCTATGTATTTACTAATATATATTTTCTATTCATTTATCTATATTATAAATAATTAATGATCTATTATCTTGCAAAGTTACATAGTATATGAGAATTGAAAATGCCACTTAAAAGTCACAGCGGATCTTTGTATCTCGGAAGTTGGCTGCAAGCAAGACCCTGCGCAGTTGCTATTTTTGTGTCAGTGTTGAAGTAGAAGATAGCATTGTATAACTGCCTCTTTCACTCGCTTTCGTTTGTCGCATCGCCCTATCTCGCTTACTGTATGCAGTATACTCGATGACAAACTGTTTCTTGCGCAATGGTTCGCAGGGCCAACTTCAGAGACACAAAGATCCGCTTTGACTACTACATCACTTACATAGTTACAATATTTCTAACAATGGGGATCGCAATAATGATATTCAAATCATACCTACACAAAATCAAAAGGATTCGATGACACAAAACTTAAAAAAAACGGATACAGAACAATTCAAGATATTTACGAAAATCGAAAAGACATCACACGAAAGAAATTGTCGGGATATGGAAATTAATTTGCAGTCAATATGACTAAACTAAACTCTCTTAAGTACCACCAACATTTCCAACAAAGAAGTAGACTTCAAAACATTGCACTAATGAGACAAAATCGTGGACATTACCTAAAAACTAATCATTATAAATACTGCTCATTTCTGATAACCATACTGCCACGGAGATTGATAAGGACTCCTATAGTAATTGTTAGACATTTGAGGGTACATAGGTGACGGAGGCATTTGCGTGTTGTGCATGGGAGGCTGTTGGAAGTACTCTGGCCTCCATTGGCTCCTGTCCATAGGAGGTTGCAGCCTTTCAGCGCCAGCGTAAGTCCTGTAATCCAGGGGCGAGTTGAGGATTATAGAATCGTTATACTGTCCCACCGGCATTGACCAATCGTCCCTCTGCTGCGTTTGTGAAGTTTGCGGAGTTGGCGGTGTTTCTAGACTTTCGACAACCACTTTCTCGCTCGGTGGAGACGCTTTAGGCGTCGGTTTCCGAGGCGTATAACTCATCCTTTGCGGTTGGGAAGGTGGAGGTGTGTTCTTATTACTCGTCATGAACTTATGGAACTCGCCTTCGAACGCACTAGGGTTCTTGTTAATCGGTGGCACTATTTTCGGTACCCTTAAGCTCGGGTCTAGGAGTATGGCGGAGTACGTTTTTGGTGGTCTAGGCGGGCTAGGTTTCCGCTCAATTTTTGGTGACAGGCTTGATGTTTGAGTAAATGTTGACGTCGACGTAGATGATGGTATTGCTATATCAGCGAATTGGTAAGTTAAGCCAGGCTTAGGTAATCCAGGTTTGGTTACGCTGTGGCTCATCGTCGTAGACCGGTACGACTGAACCGGCTTCGCCATTATAGGTTCGACAGGCGAATTATTATACTCGTAAGTACTCTTCTTAGGAGCTCTAGGCTTCCGTGGTTTCTTCTCTTTGACGGGAGCGTTAGGGTCCTTAGGTTTAGGTTCCCTCTTTTTTCTTTCCTTCTTAGGTTTTTCGACTTTCTCGCCGGGTTCGGCTTTTGGAGATTTCCGTTTTTTCGTTTCTTTTTTGACGGCGGGCGTAGTTGCTGTTGATGGCTGGGCTTGAATTGTAGTAGTGGTTGTAGTCAGGCTACCTGCTGCTGTGGTTAGAGGATCATCGGTAACTGGCGCTGGTTTGAAGATCGGTATCTCTTCCTCAATATGAGGAGGGGAATCCCAATTAGAGACTAGAGCTGCCATAGTTTCAACTTGTTGATCCGATAGTTTTTTCGACTTGACTTTCGATCTTTCGACCTCGACCTTTTTACCTGTTTTTTTTTGTCTTTTCTGTGCAGGTGCCTTCTTTTTCCGTGTCACTTCCTTATCTTTCACTGTTCCATTATCTTCTTCTGCCTCCTTAGGTTCCTCTTTAATTTCTTTTGGTTCCTTCTTCACCTTAGCTTCTTTCTTTATGCTCTCCTTACGCTTTTTACGTGTTTTAGAGCTCTTCTTTTTATTTGGTGCGCCATAGTCGGAGTCTTTGTCAGAATCTATGTATCCCACATCAGGCAACTGAGCCTCAGATGGATCCATTTCATCTCCTTTCAGCCAGATGTCTTCAAGAGCATCAAGCTGTGACTCCTGTAGAGGTAAGTTTGGTCGCTTCATTGATGTCATCATGTCAAGGTCTCCTTCAGCCATAGTCATCTCGTCATCATCCATGATGTCATGACCAAGGATAGAGACGGCAATAGCACCCTCAGATATGCTTTTACTAGCCATCGCTCTCTTCAAATGTAATGGATGCCGCTTCTTCTTTTTAAGCCCTTCAACCTCGGCTTCTATAAACGATTCCGGTAGCTCAGTATTGTTTTTATTGCATAAAATATCTTGGCCTGACGGATGAGGAGCAGGAACCATTTTTTCTGGTTGTTCCGGGTGACAACCGATATCCTGTCCCTTCAACCAAAGCTCGTAGCGGTCAGGTTGGAACCGTTTCACAAAAGTATCCATTGAGATCTTAACCATATCATTACTGCATGTACATTGAGTAGCTCGCTTGCCATATTCAACCCATCGTGGGGCAGCAAAGTTAGTGGACTCGGCACAATTGAAGCCATGGTTAAAACCAGCATGATATCCATATGGGAACGTAATCATAATCTCACCGGCCTCTTGAGTGATCTTATTTATAGGAACTGAATATTGTTTAAGTATTTGAGGAGATATTAAAGTCATCTTGTGTCGGAGGAAAGCTTGGCAAGTTTTAGCTGATGTCGGGAAAAAGCCTGAGGCTATCCGTTCAAATCTTTTACCGTGTTCTGGTGGGATTGCGTACCAGGTTTTAGGGTCACCGAAATGGAGGTAGTTTATAGAGTACAGGTCCATGTCTTCTGTGTGCCAAGCAAAGGTTGTCTTCCACATCCCAAAGTATAAGTAAGCGGTATTGACTCCATCAATTTCGATACCGTAGTCTGAATTTACAAAGTCAAGAATGGTGCCTAGACTGTTTATATTCCATTCTTTAACATCAGGGTCTGTTATGCTACCATTGACATCCGCTCCATAAATTGGTGCTACGTAAGTGACGTTTTTCCAGTATTTACGTTCCAAATCGTCGAAGCCCGTGTGTCGTGGGGTGCAATACTTAGCTGAGTTAGCCATGACAGCGAATTGCTTGACGGTCATAGCTTTCTTTTGTATATTTATTTGTTGAAACAAACCTTGCTTGCCAGTCACTACCTGGCATATAGGCGACGGGATCGTCACGTCCAGCTGCTCCAGGTCGTATCCAGACTTCCGAGGAACCCATTCCGGCGGAGGAATCACTTTCGCAAGGCCCGCCTTGTGAGCACCCTTCGATTCCATGTACTGTACGTACTTGTTGAAATCCTTGAATTCCTCCCATGTAGGGCGGAATACCTGTATTGTCATACCGTTTGAAGACATATTTGTTTCATCCCCAGCAGCAGACATTGTCCTTTTTACGATCACAAACACCAAAAATCAATCAACAAAGTTTCATCACACTTCAGTCACTATTACACCATTGTTCACAAATAGCACACGTTTTTATTGATGAATTACGCGACACAACATAATATTTAACAGTTCTCAGTCCGCTAATTGAATTAATAAACACGCGATAAACCTTTCGTAATTATGTGAAAACATTATCAGTAAAATGGCCGACTGACTTGATCGAGATGCGCTTGCAACAATCCCACAAAATCCCTTCACGACAGTCGCAGGTTAGTAGAAGCTTCATAAGCAAATATGGGTCACGTACACACAAAAGTTGTTGGGCATTTCCCAAAGAGAGATTTTTTCACCATACGAAGCTTCTACTAAATAGCAACACCGGGCCACGATTAGATTAGTTTTGCTAGGTTGGTAAAACTCCATCGTAATTTGACGTTTGGTAATGTAACTATTTTGTAGAGGTTAAGAATGAAATGCAATTTTATCGAATTCTTCGTGAAATACGATTTGTTAAGAATAAATTGAACTCACCTGAAAAGATTCTTCAAATTCTTCCACTAGATTACCACTACCGTTTGAAGGTGCCGCCATTTTTACGTCACATTTAATTCGATGCTGTTTGTTTATGTGCCTCTGTGACAGAAGTGAACCTTGTTTTGTAGCTGTAGGTATACGGGTGATTCACTCACGCACATCACTACCACATTCACAACAGTGTTGCCTTCTCACTCGCACTTTGGGTTTTGGATTTTTACTATCTCTGTTTAGGGATCAATAAATTAGGGCTGGAGCGGAAATTAGGCTGTTTTTTGCTAGTGGTCTTTCCGGAAATAAAGATGAGTCTGTCAATCAAAAAGTTGAACGCTTCAAGAAGTCTGTTTTGGTCTACTGTAGGTTTGCAGTTATACCAAACAGACCAAAACGCCCACATTGATCGAAATGATAACTTTTGTAGACCCAAATCAAAGAATGCATGCATATTGTAAAAGTCAAGGCAAGAAACTTGTGTCCCAATTTATTGCATAGAAAGTAGGGGGTGTATGAGTGAGTTAGAGAGTCAGAGATTAACACAGTAAGAGAAAGAGTCCTAATGAATGAGGACGAATAGAATTTTGCAGTGCTGACAACTTGGCGAAACAAAATTATTGCCGGCTGGCGCGATCGCGTCTTGTCACGTCGTTCGTGCCCGAGCGCATGTCAATGTTTACATCACGTGATCTTATGTTTGTAAACTTTGAAGCATGTGCGCATGTGCTTGTTAGAAAACTTTCCTTCTAAAAAAACTTTCTCTATTTTCTCCCAGGAGTAAACTGCTTTGATTAGGTCAGGGATTCCACTTACGTCTTACGCGTCAATAAAATTATGCAGATGTGTTAAGTTTAGTAATAATATTATCAGTAGCAGGCCTATGTTTATATTTAATACACAGATTTATTATAACTTGCTCTTATTGCACTGTCGTTGCAGTTTATAAGTAACTACCTTAAATTAATATTATATTTTTGTTTGTTTGTTTATGCATAGTATACATATTTTCATAATCATAATAGTCGTCATTACAAACAGCCAAAATCTTGAATGCCCTCCATAGATTTCCATTTTTCCACAACGATATGTTGCCGCTGGCTTTGATGACAGCCCGCGAGCGACCTTCAAGGTCGTCTGTTCACCTGTGACTCACTGTGACTGTGACAGGCCGGCCACTTGCCACAGCCGCGGCCGTCGTGCTCCGCGTCCATTCATATTTTCGCCCAACGAAGTATAAAAGAATCGTTCTATATTTTGCTGTGCTTCTACCATTTAAAGTTTTAATTTATGAACCTTACACACAGATAGGTACATAGGTAGGTACAAACCCAAACAAAAATATTTTATCTAAGACATAGAACAGTATAGGAAAAAAATAATCTAAGCGTTAAAAAAAGCTTCCCGGTTCCAAGCTACTTTTATAATTTATTATAAATGAAATATTATAATTGAATCGAATTGAAGGGTCTAAACAGAGCCCTATTGCTGTCACTCACGTGTCCGTCTGTCCGCCCGTCGTCTGTTACAAAATTTTGTTTCGAAGAAGTTTTTAACTGCTTTGACCTATGAACTTGAAATTTGGTAACAATGTTTATTTTACTAACAAAAAAAACAACAATAATAAATTATTGATAAATCAGTTGAATATTCTACATTTGATACGGAAACCTAAATGTGCGAAGTCCGACACGCACTTGGCCTTGCTTTTTTTTTTTTTTCATAGGCTCGCGTTTGACCACTATCTCACCCGATGGTAAGCGATTATCTGGTCGACGATGAGGCACGAATGCCTAGAAGTAACTTATTTAACTTAGTCTCTTGGCTTGAAGACTCCCAGGTCGTAGCTATCAGGAAATACAGATTCCGGTCTCCGGCAGGGCATTCCATTACTTTTATTCTCACCAAACATTGACGAAGACGGAACTCATTCAAAATATCTTTTTTAATTTTTTGACTGACTGCGTAATAGTTAACGTGTATTGCTTTTCGCGGTCACTACTGAGTCAATGACCGCTTCGTAATGCTGATATTGTACGTTATTATTAGTATGTACTAGTAACCAAGATATAGGAGTTATTTCTATAAGATAATGTAGTTATTGTAATGACCTGAATAAAGTTATAAAAGCTGTTATTATTTTGAAGGTTTCTTAGAGTGTTTAAGTTTATCAAACAATGATTAAATGATTTTAAATTTAGCACAAATTCAGTAAACGATCAACCTGGCTCGCTATGAACCAGCTGTATTGTAGATGTAGATGTGTATACTGTATGAATCTTTTTAGATAATCAGGCTGCGTCATTTGTGTTTTACATCATAGCATAGCTGTTGAGTTCATTTTTTTTTTTTTTTTTTTTTCGCCCTTCGGGCAGGCTATAGTCTTTCAACCATACTGCCTAGTCTTTCGTAGGTATTTTTTCTTTCGTAATATGTTTAGAAATCATGTCTTTCGTTTTTCTAATCCATGTTGTAGTCATTATAAGTTTGTCTTTGATTATTAGTTAAAATCTTGTTTTTACACAATTCCGTTTTTTTTTTCCAATTCCAACTCCAGGGTAAACGTCATTTCCATTATATGTCAATGTCAATCAATTCCAGGGTAAGTGTCATTTCCATTTCATGTCATCTTATTTATGTTTATTTTCTTCTGGTTTTTTTTTATCACACATCTTATACTAGTTTTAAATATACAAACTTTATAAATAATAATAAAACGGTAATATTTATATATACATAGGTGCATAGGAACAAGAAATAGAACCATTTAAATCTCATTTACAGTCTCCAATATGTATCTATACAAATATAAATAAGTTGAAGCGTTCTTAAGCAACTCCTGTATGCACAGCGGGACCCTATCAGGTGTTTTATAAATTTTTAGAAGCTCATCCGACAACACAAGGCGCTGAATGTTGAAAGATGAACACTCAAAGAAGATATCGCACCCCCGGTGCGACACTGTCACTTTTGCAAAAAATGCAAAAATGAGTTAAATATCTAAAAATGATCCTAAAGCACCCCTTTACTTGGTGCGATAACGTTACTTTTGTAGTACGCATAGTTTCCGAATGAGGGCGTGAGTGTCATTGCCGTTTTGGCGCGAATCACGCGTCGCTGGGAGCAACATCGTTTTATTGGTAAGTTGTGCGCGGTCCCCCCGCCAGTGCAAATGCGTCTTGGAGCTACACTGTTACTAAGGTAATTGTGACATAATATTTTTTTGATTCTGGAGCAATAGTGACACTTATGTAGAAATGTTAAGAAGTACAAAGTTTCTTATGTTTATTTTGAAGTTTTGACTTATTTTATTTCTTTCGTTAATAACAGTGGGTATTTATGATTTAAAATAAAACTTAGTAAACAATTTGTTCTTGTTTTCTTTTTAACTCATTGTGACATAACTACAGTTATAATTTTTCGTTAGAGCCACAACGTCACTTCTGAGGGGGTTGGAAGGCTTAAATAATGATATAGTATATTTTTTACAATATAAAGTGATTAATATTTATCCAAAAGTAAAGTTAAAAGTTGACGTTGTAGTATAAGCTGTTCATCTCATCTATATATTCTTATGTCATTGTTTTGTGAGGGTTCAAAGTTTTAAATGCTTCTCCTGAAAAACTACATTTTTGCATAAGTGACAGTGTCGCACCGGGGGTGCGATATGATGTAGTGATTGAACTTTATCTGATTGACAGTAATTGCAATACGATATGCTGACCATTTTAAGACGATGAAGATGATAATTTAATCTACAATGACCAAAGCGCATACGACAAATAATTGAATAAAACTTTCTACTTACAAATAAATTATTTTTGCAAAACCAAGGAACAGAGTTGATTTGAACATCAAGACTGTTAAACCAAGAACCTTTATTTTCAATATGTGTGCAGTGGTATGAATATTTCCCCCATGCCTCACACATGCGCCGTCTTAAGAGACTAACTGCGTCTGTGTATGGCATGGGAACACTCATATCAGTGCTAGGTATTAATTCTTCCAACTCAACAATTTTTTTGGCAAGAAAATCTGCTTTTTCATTTCCTCTAACACCAATATGTGAAGGTACCCAAACAAAACAAATTTCAATATTTGACTGGGCTAATTCAACCCAGAGTTGTTTTATCAAATGAATAATGTAATTAGTGTTGGCATGTAGTTTATTATTTGCCAAATTTTTTAGAACACTCATACTGTCACTTACTACAACCCATTTGCTATGTTCAGAATTGCTATTTTTAATATGTTTTAAAGCACTCAGAATTGCAACAGCTTCAGCTGTAAAAATACTAGCATTTCTGTCAATTCTCCTACCAATACCTACGTTTGAAGACGGCTCATAGATGGCAAAAGAAACAGCTCTATCATTCTTGGAACCATCAGTATACACAAATTTATGATCTGACCACTCTGACAACATTACATATACTTCCTCTTTTGAAGGCAAATCCTTTTTCTTATTTATAATAACACTAATAGCTGGAAATTTACTGCTGAAAGTTCCCTCATAGCAAGGCAAGTTAAGCTTAGATCGGTAAATGTTAATATTTTCAATAAAGTTTTTGAATTTTCTAAGTTGCTGTAGTATATAAAAAGATTTTGTAGCAGTTTGCACAGCTAAATGCAACATATTGACTAAAAGACTATTACCCAAAACACTATAAAGCTTCAAAAAGAACCTTTCTAACAAGTAATCAAAACGAATGGCCAATGGTGGAACATTACATTCAATCTGCATTGCATTTACAGGAGTGCTTCTGAACGCCCCAGTTATAACGCGCAAACACTTGTTTTGCAAAATATTTAAACTATTTACATGTTTAGAGTCTGCAGCAAAGCAATAGAAACCATATTCAAAGTGACTACGAACTAAAGATTTGTACAATAATAACAAAATTTTAGGGTCTGCACCCCAATATGTACCACTCAAGGATCTCAAAATATTATAAGCTTTATTTGCTTTGCTAATAATATGTTTCATATAATTATTCCAGGACAAATTATGTGAAAAAATAACACCCAAAAATTTGACATCTAAAGAACTGGGTAATGCACAATTATTGTACAGCACAGCAGGCATATTATGATTATGTTTACCAAATAAAACAACTTTGGACTTCAATAGGTTGACACTAAGATCAAGGTAAGAGAAATATTTACATAGATACATTAATGCAACATTCACTATTTCAACTACTTGTGATACATTTTTTCCAGATGCATAAACCACTAAATCATCTGCAAACTGTAAGTTTTTAACCTGAGACCCTAAAATTAAATTTAATCTTCGTATATACAATATAAATATTAAAGGTGATAAAATGCCCCCTTGACAAACTCCTTTAGACGATAGCCTAGGACCATAAAGGTGTCTGTTAAATTTTACAAAGACTTTCCTATTGCTAAGAAATTGTTTTAACCAATTTATTATTTTTCCAGGGATTCCTATCTGTGATAACTCACTACATAAAATATCTATATTCACACTATTAAATGCACCTGCAATATCAAAAAACACTCCAACCAAATTTTCATTTGACGATAACGACTTGTGAATATCAAGCTGTAATTGACAAACACTTTCCCTAGCAGAACGATTCCTACGAAAACCAAATTGGTTTGATGGTAAGATATTATTTTTTTCAATATAAAACTCTAAACGCTGTTTTAAAAGTTGTTCAAATAATTTTCCAACACAAGAAGTAAGAGCTATAGGGCGGTAAGAATCAGGACACATTTTAGGCTTATCTGGTTTTAAAACAGGTACAAGGCAATCCACCTTCCAGTTAAGAGGTATAATATCATTTTGCCATAATAAGTTCAAAAGTTGTAAAAATATTTTTAAACTACTAATGCTAAGTTTTTTAAAAAGTATGTATGGCATTCCATCAAGACCATAAGTAGTATCTCTTCTGGAAGATATGGCTGATATTAATTCCTGCAATGAAAAAGGACTAAGAAGAAAATTATTGCTGGGATTAGTACTGGTTGTGAATGAAGATTTTGAGTCTTGTGATGCGAAATCTGGTGTGTATTTTTTAAGAAAATCTAAAACCCATCCATCATCTTCGAGAGCATTAAAATTGAATGTTTTATTATACTTCCGCATAAATTTCCATATGACAGATAATGGCGTAGTCCTATTGAATGTTTCACAAAGAGCAAACCAACTTTTTTGTCTTTCCAATTTTAGAACAAGTTTTTTAACCGCTCGAAGCCTTTTGAATTGTAGATAGCTTTCTTCTGATGGATTATTTTTAAAATATATGTATGCATTTTTAAAATTTAATACGGCTTCTGTGCATTTTTGATTCCACCAAGGAAGATAAGGTCTTTTAAAATTATTTACAAGACATGAATGATTCACAAAATTTGCCCTACCAGTCAAATGCTTATTATTTTCAATAGAATTTACAGCTGATGTATGTAAAATGCTACAAAATTTAAGATATGTACCAGAAAGACTTATATTATCGACTTTAAAATCAACCAACAATTCATCAACAAGACTACTATATCTTTGCCAATCCACCAATTTATAATTTGGATAAACGGGCAAATGTTCAGCATTAGAACAATTGCTGTATGTATTACTTTTGTTAATATTACTAATCACTACTTTAATGATTATAGGAATGTGATAACTACTACCAAGAGGACAATCATGTACGTTCCATTCACAATTGAGAGCTAAAGACGAAGAGACCAGCGTCAAATCCAGCGCATTAGGACGCCAAGTTAAAGAGCCAACTGTTGTTGCATGACCATTATTGAGCAGAACCAAATCATTATCATCTATTACTTCCAAAATGTTTCGACCTCGTACAGAATCCGAGCCACAACCCCAAGACGAGTGGTGAGCGTTAAAATCACCAGCAAATATAAATGGCCCAGGAATAGATTTTATTAATAAATCAAGGTTTTCTTTTCTGAATGCTGGATTACAATTCAAAGGACTATAAAAACTGACTATGCTTATCTCCTTGTTATTTACTTTTATTTGAATACAGATGTTTTGCAATGAGTTATCAAAGAAGGTATCAATTTTAGAGTAGGTAATGGTATTGTGAATAATTATTGCAACTCCGTTATGTTTGTTACCAGTATCATTTCTCTCAATATTATAATTTTTTATTTTAAAATTTTGGTGAGGTTTAAGCCATGTTTCACTGATAATTGCTATATGTATATTGTGACTATAAAGAAAATCGATAAATAAATGTTTATTACTATTTAAACTTTGAGCATTCCACTGTACAATATTTAATTCTGAAAAATCCATCAACTGGTTGAAGAAAATTTATTACTGAACGTTGTTTTCAAGGCTTCTTTAATAGAAAGTGAATTAATAGGTTCATCTTTATTGCTTATTATTTTTGTGAGTGTTTCGACTAAAGTATTTATAAATTTATCTGATTTCATGAGATTACTAATCTGAGTGTCCAGATTGCGTGATGTTAAAGCTGGAAAAGAGTTTACATTAAAAAGATCTGAATATGTAGCATTTTTAGTTTTAATTTTATTTTCTTCTACCTTTTGCTTTTTTATTGGACATGCTGAAGAGATTGCAATATGATTGCCGTTACAATTTGCACACTTAGCATCCTTCGGGGCAACAACACACATTTTGAAATTGTGATGTTCAGTACATATTGAACAAACTTCAGTATTTCGACAAAATTTAGCTATATGCCCATAACGCAGACATTTAAGGCATTGTTTCACTGGTGGGATATATTTGTTCACCTCATGACGCCATGAGTCCAAATAAATATAAGTTGGCAAAATAGTGGATGCAAATGTCACAGCAACAGTCTGGGTAGGGGCAAAAGATATTCTACCTTCATCACCTCTGACCCTGCGCATGAAACGCCTCACCTGTATTACATTCTTTGAACTGCCGATTAATGAAAATATCTCTTTATTAGACATATCTACTGGGACTGAAGTAAGGACTCCAGTAACCTCTGTGTCACCAGCAGGGATAGATGCTTTTAGAGAAAGTTGATCAAATAATTTTTTGTTTTTTAGAAACATATTGGCGTTATTTGGTAAATCAAATGTGACACCGACCTTATATTTGTTTATTGTGCGCAAGTGCATCACACCAGACACTCCATGTTCTCGTATGCCCTTGGAAAGGGCCATACGATCTTTGTCGTTGAAAAACTTATTCTCGTCCATATGACTAAGAAAAACTATTAACTCTGCCTGCTTCGTATCTTCACTGTACTGACGCGTATACCCCTTTACCTTATATATGGCATATTTATTGTCCTTAGGTTCCTTATCAGTGGCATCTTTAAATTTAATAATCGAGTATGCTGTCGACACCGTGGACTCCGCCGTGTCAGAGTCCGAAGATTCCTGCGAATGCTGCTTCAGATCCGGAGGAATTTCCAGCTCATCCTTCCTCCGCCTCTTTTTCCCCATTTTTATGTCACATAAATATATATATACACCAAATAAGACCTAATAGTACGAATATTTACAGAATTAAATTACAATAAACACGAGAAGTTGAATTTCAAAGTAATAAATTAAAAAACGCGCCTTTCCACTTCAACCGTTTCCCGCCTTTTTTTCCAAGCCAAACCCTGTTGAGTTCAGTTTGTAAAAAATATAGATAAATACCAACTTTCAGGAATAAATTTTGTTGAGCTACTATGAAAACTCATTTTCCACATATCGATTGAATAACATTTGCGAAAGAGCTCAAAAACCTGATACTCGGTCCAGATATTGGTTTTTTAAACTGTTTGTTTTTTAATCTATGTCAAAATTGTCAAACATGGCGACGGCGGCATAACCTAGCAAATTTTGTTTTGTCGTGTTAACTTTTAGAATTTTGAAACTTAAAACGATATAAAGTGATTAAATAATAGTGAATTGTGTGTATAATAAATAATTCGACATGGCTGACGCGGCTGCGAGACAGTTGCAATATGAATATAAAGCCGTAAGTAAAATATTTTGATACGCATTATTTTGGTTAGATTATTGCTTGTTATTGTGCAATTCTATCACGTTTTCCACTCTAAAACCAAGTCAAACTGCCAATCCTAATCATTTCAACCCTTATAATAACAATGATTTACCAAAACAATATGAAAATATTAGTACTTTTGACAGATGCTCAAATATGTTTCTTGTAATATTTTTCCGTAGAACTCAAATTTGGTCTTGCAAGCGGATGTGAGGCTCATAGAGCGTCGTGGCCGTGATGAGGCGACCGGCGAGGTTTTGTCCTTGTCGGGGAAACTCCTCGGGACTCGTATGGGTGACAGAGCACAGCGGACTAAGCCTGATAAAACCGAGGAAAGAAAAGTCAAGTAAGTATCGAAATCCTGCATCTTTCTAACATTACAATGTGTTTTACAATACTTGTAAAACACATTTATTTAAAAAGAGTAAGTGTGGAGTTCCTTGTCCGTTCTTCTCCATAACAAGTTACATTTCTTCATTATTACTTTTTTTTTTGACATTCAAAAGTGCCGCTCAATGGCCTAATTGAATAAAGAAATTTTGATTTTGATTCCGTATTGTGGTGGCATTTTGGAGATGCTTAGGTCATGCATACAGTGAACTGCATTCATTGAGAATCTGAACTGTGAAAATTTATTAGAAATAGTCCGTACTCATGCACAATTCTACATTACCTGGTAATAACAATAATAATAGGTATGGATGGAACCAAATGATGATATTCCTTCTTCTGGTTACTTGGCTACTCCTGAGAATAAAATCCTATGAGGTTTGATTTATCAAACTCATTTAAATCCTTGGCTGAACAGAATATTTCATATTTTTTCTTAAATTTCAATCAATGGCACATGACATGTAGAATGATAAATTCTCTCCTTGGTTCATAACAAACCAACAATTACACCACGACCTTGAGATCAGGACAATTCAGGAAGAAATGAAATCATCCAAACGCACTATAGTCCAGTCAACGAGGATATTTGTTGTATGGAGACTTCCGAAAAATTCTCCCGCCTATGAAATTTGGCATGTGATGAAATTAGGTAATACAGATTACAGATGTAAAATAATCCAACAAATTATGTTACGAGAAGTTAGGTATTTTTACCTAAACATGAAAATTGCTTATAAGGCTCTGTGAATATTTCCTCAGACTGAAATACTTTCTGTATACGTATGTATGTACTAGTTAGAATAAGTATGTAAAGGTATCCAACATTTTTTCGATTTTGGTGATACCCCAAATTTAACTTTTAACATTTTGCGCTATAACTTCTACTGAAAAATTGATCTGCTAATTGTTATTTTTTAATGTGTTTTTATTTCCTTAAATACATAGCTTTGTTTAATAATCCAAAAGATTTTCCTTTTTTAACAATTTTTTTAGATTTTTGCTTAATTATGTAATGTGAAAAATATATCCGTGCATTTTCATACCTTTATTAGTCATATGATTTTATATTAAATAAGAATTATCAATTATCCAACAAATTTTCGAACGTTCATTATATTTGTTAGGATAGTTCGCTGATTTATGCTAGAGCGTAAGGGTTGACCTTCACTTGACCGCTCGGAGCTGCTTTGCCGCGCATTACTTTTGGAGTATTGTAGGCGGGTTTTGTGGCCACCGTTATTATTACAAATAATTTTTTATCTTAATATGCACTACTTATGTGAAGTCATCTAATTACCACAAACTGTCATTCTTTCTCATTCGATTTTGAACTTAACCATCAAGATTTGATGGTTCAAAATCATTTGGAGAAATTTTTCAGTTTTGTACAACCTAATGTGCTGTTGACTGTAAAAAGGCGTTTAGAAATTCGCTTTATATTTCTAAAGAATATTTATTACTTATACGGATTTAAAATAAACGTTTGATACCTCCTTAAGGACTTTGTAAACTATGCGAAAAAATGGTCAAAAAGTATGTTTAGAAAGACACCTGTTGAGGCGATATCGAGTAAGATAAAAGAAGATTATTATTATGTCCCTTATGTAATGTTCTTTTCTTATCGTCTACATTTATTTTTATTTATATAAAATAAATGTAGACGATATGACACTGGTATCGGAACAGGGTCTAAGCATGAAGTCCAAGTCTTGTATGCACTAGGTAAGTGCCCCCCAAGGTCCCCGGTTGGTGCACATTTTCGACGAAGTCAAATTTAGGTATCTAGTCTCACACAGCAACATTACGCGCACGCACTCATTGAAACTACTAAGCGCTCGATTTTATACATCACTGAAATAATATTGGTCCTTGATACTATTTTTTAATTTTATTGAAGTTGATTCAGAAAGGTTAGTAGGCACATTGAAAATGCATTTGGTAACTTTTACAAACCGTCGTCGTAAAAAGTAGGTTATTATTTACAACTGACTTCAAAAAAAGGAGGTGCTCTATCCATTCGACCCGTATGTATCCGCGATTTTCTTGAAAACTACTGTTCCGATACTGATCGGGTTTTCGTCGATAAATGTATGTCTTTTCAGGGAAGGTTTTATTGTGGAATATAGTAGAATCTGATAAAGATTTTCGGAGATAGACAAAGGAACTCTTCAATAACAAATAGCAAATGACCTGCGATTAGTGTGATCGTATGTTTATGTTTTGTTTTACCATACCATAATATAAAATCACGCTTATATGGTTTTAGGGGTAAACAGATGTATTTAGTATACCTACTGTGGGGTACCAACAAAAACTAAAAAGAGTAAAATAATAACTTTCCTGTGTTGAAAAACCAAAAAACAATAGGTACCGACACCGACTTCCGAAAAGAAAATTAGTTTTGACTTTGTTGTAATAAGTAGGCATTAAAAAAACGTTAGGAACGTGAAATAAGTAGATACCTAAAACGAAAAAATTTTTGGTCACAAGGATTAAAAATGACTTGAATTTTTAAATTGCATTACATGGAACATATAAAATATTATTATCTGAAATTTATACATAATGAGCAGCAGCTAATGACATACTACCCAAAGTCCATGAAAATTACACCCATGACGAAAAGAAGTAAAATTTTCGTCGGGGCCATCTTGTATTTTGGTTTTGACCCCATATTAGATATAAGCGACACCAAAAACCATGAAAATGACACCCATGTCGAAAAGATGTAAAATTTTTGTCGGCGCCATCTTGTATTTTGGTTTTGACCCCATATTCGATATAAGCGACCCCAAAAACCATGACAATGACACCCATGACGAAAAGATGTCAAATTTTCGTCAGCGCCATCTTGTATTTTGGTTTTGACCCCATATTCGTCATACATATAAACATACAAACCGGTTAAAATCATAAATCTCCTCCCACCCATCCACTTCTTACCTTCACCGCCGATAGCTTAACCTTACCCATCCAAAACCTAATCTTACTAAGAGCTGCTTAAACCCACCCATCCATTTCTCAACCTTGTCAACAACTGCTTTATACCACCTATCCAAATCCCGCTCTTACCGAACATAATTTCTAAATCACATTCTAATAATAATAGGAAACTCAAACATACTTTATTTCGGCCCGATAAAATATCAACTCTTTTCGATCAAGACAAACGACGACGACGGTACTCACACGCATGCACACTACAATCTTTTCTATTACTTTTATCGTATTTATTTTTTGCGAGAAAGCGATAAGCCCGTCCTTCCACAAGCGCTTCTGAGCGCGGAATGATGAGTCTCGAGTGCAAAATGTATGAAGAATTCGGCAAGTGTTTTTATTTTAGCTAATAATTAACATCTCTCTATAATGATTTAGGTAAAAATTAGCTGAACCTGTAAAGGACTATATATACCGCAATTTCTTCTAATTTTGAAGTACAAAAAATGCTGTAAATTTACCTAAATTGGGACCTATTCGGACCCTACTTTTTTAATATTTTTGCGATTATTGTGATGGGCAAAACGTATTTGTGAAAAAATTTGGTATGATATCATACAATTTTTCTGATGCCAATCAGGAGCTGAATATATTATCTTTAAATTAAGAGCATGATATCTTCATATCTGTGATTGCATATACATTAAAATTGTACCTGAAAAGCAGTGTTATTTGTAGAAAAATGTAATAGCGTCCTTTTGGGCTATGGGTTTTGGAAGGTTTATTGGATCGATTACCTAAAACTTTAGAATTACTATTAGCCCCTGCCTGACCACTGTTGAACTACACGACTATAAAATGGCAGGGGTGACATGCACACTCAATTAATGGGCTACCATAGCGGATAGCGGATCTCCAATCAAGCCAGCCAATTAAGGCAAGAGAGTGGTGAGGAACAAGACTTCTCCCAGGTGTTCGTCGAGGCTCTTGGCTATTATGCCATAGGCTCTCACGATTATCGGCACAATTACTGCTGTATTCACATCCCACATGTAGACAACCTCGCGAGCCAGATCAAGATACTTAGTTTTCTTATCTCCCTCAGCCTTCAACAGGTTCTCGACATGAGGGACCGCTATGTCAACAATCATTGCGCGACGCTCTAGTCGGTCTATCACCACTATGTCAGGCTTATTGGCAACAATAGCCCTGTCAGTGATGATAGACCGATCCCAATACAACGTGACATTGCCATTTTGGAACACTGGGTCGGGCATATACCTGTAGTAGGTACCGAAACGCAGCCGGGCTACGGACGCCGATTGGTCTACATCGAACCCATGTAGTTCCCGAAAAAAGCGTCCGTGAAGCTCCTTACTCTGCCATACCTCCCTGCGGTCGTTATTGTCAAGCACTACAGGCTTGCGCCAGTTCTCATTAGCCAAGGAGAGCGGGCCGAGTCCCTTGACCACTTCTACTTCATACATATCCACGTCGGCGTGTAGAAAATATTCTTTCAGTTTGCTTATCTCGCGGTTGTGGAGGTTTTTGGTATTTAAAAAGCCTCGGCCTCCACACTTCCGAGGGATATACAATCTTATGACCGACGATCGTGGGTGGTGCATTTGATATGCAGTCAGCGGTGTACGGACCCGCCTATCCAGGGCGTCAAGTGCCGTTTGAGTTAATTTGAGTATGCCGAAAGAGTACATCAATGCATAATATATGTATTTGAGTATGTCGGAAGCGTTAGGTATCAACACTACTGACATGAAGCAATCGTTGAAGGAACGCTACGTTCTCGGAATCGTTTAGGGCGAGCACCATGTTTCCGCCCGAAAGGCTATTGAATACCTTCTTCAGGCGGACAAAGAAGCGTTCCTTCTACGATTGCTTCATGTCAGACATACCCAAATAATTATAGAATTCGTTTGGGGACAGGGACCTCTTGTTTTACGTAATCCGCGATTCCATAATTTCCCCTCGCTTTACATGCATGACCGCACATTTATCCACACCAAACTCCATCCTGATGGCGCTACTAAAAGTTTCAGTTACCTTCAGTAGAGATAGAGATATCCGCTGAAGATTGCTGGCGGCAAAGAGCTTCAGGTCATCCATGTAAAGGAAGTGAGATATAACCTGACCACCTCTCTTCAGCCCTGAATTCTCCAGCATGCTTATAGGATTCAGGGCTAAGCAAAACCAAAGTGGACTCAAACTAGCACCCTGGAATATACCTCGTCGATCCTTACATGTTATGCATATTCCTCTGGATATTTAGACATCCTGGATAGCGAAGGACCGTGCACTATTGCCCCATACACGAAATTAGGAAGGTGCGTAGAGTTGTATAAGTTAATAGTTTAGTTTTTTATTAGTTTTTGTTTTTTTTACAGTTGTATTATTATTAGACATTTTGACTGGAAATCGAATTCGAGAGGCGGGATGCTCGCTGCCGGTGGTTCTGACACTGTAGCGTTCATGAATAATGTCTTCTTCCTTTTAAACGCCTTGATCATGGCATCATTTATATATGATTTTCGACATTTCACGTGTCCTGTAAGGTTTGACATTTCCATAAGTTGCGGGCAAAGTCCATCATCTCTTGCCTTAATTGGCTGGCTTGAGTGGAGATCCACTATGGTAACACATTATTTGAGTGTGCATGTCACCCCTGCCATTTTATCTTTTTTAGTCGTGTAGTTCAACAGTGGTCAGGCAGGGGCTAATAGTAATTCTATAGTTTTAGACAATCGATCCAATAAACCTTCCAAAACCCATAGCCCAATATATTTGTCTTCATATTTAACAATAGTCCTGCACCAACCGGGGATTGTCCTTGGGGGCACTTACCTAGTGCACACAAGACTTGGACTTCATGCTTAGACCCTGTTCCCGATACCGGTGGGCTCTATTTTTTATGTCTTTTTATAAATTTATTTTATATAAATAAAAATAAATGAAGACGATAAGAAAAGAACATTAAATAAAGGACATAATAATAATCTTCTTTTATCTTACTCGTTAACGCCTCAACAGGTGTCTTTCTAAACATACTTTTCGACCATTTTTTTGCATAGTTTACATAATCCTTAAGGAGGTATCAACCGTTTATTTTAAATCCATATAAGTAATAAATAGTCTTTAGAAATAGAAAATGAATTTCTAAACGCCGTTTTACAGTCAACAGCACATTGGGTTATACAAAACTGAAAAATTTCTCCAAATGATTTTAAACCTTCAAATCTTGATGGTTTAGTTCAAAATCCAATGAGAAAGTTTGTGGTAACTGGATGACTTCACATAAGTTTGCATATAGAGATAAAAAAATATTTGCAATAATAACGGTGGCTACAAAACCCGCCTACAATATTCCAAAAGTAATGCGCGGCAAAGCAGCTCCGAGCGGTCAAGTGAAGGTCAACCCTTACGCTCTAGCATAAATCAGCGAACTATCCTAACAAATATAATAAACGTTCGAAAATTTGTTGGATAATTGATCATTCTTATTTAATATAAAATCATATGACTAATAAAGGTATGAAAATGCACGGAGATATTTTTCACATTACGTAATTAAGCAAAAATCTAAAAAAAAGGCAAATACAGGAAAATCTTTTGGATAACTTATCAAATCTGTTTATTTAACGAAATAAAACAATATTAAAAAATAAAAAGTAGCAGACCAATTTTTCAGTAGAAGTTATAGCGTAAAATGCTAAAATTTAAATTTGGAGTGTCTCCCAAATCGAAAAAATGTTGGATGCCTATACATGCCTATTCTAACTAATACACTCGTACGTATACAGAAAGTTTTTCAGCCTGAGGAATTTTTCACAGAGAGTTATAAGCAATTTTCAAGTTTAGGTAAAAATACCTAACTTCTCTTATCAAAATCTGTTGGATAATTTGATATCTGTAATCTGTAGGTCTTACTTTATCACACTACCTACTCTCACAGGCAGGAGAATTTTTCGGGTTACTTATGCCTCGTTGATTGGGCTACTAGCTATGCATTTAATGAATGCAACATTCAAAAGACTAAAAAGGAAGTCCCCTAGAGATTTGTAGGAAATAAATTATATATAAAGGGCACAAGCCACTGGACTGACTGCCCTCCAAGACAAATTTTATATTCTTAACCCTTATGCTGAATGTTCGAAAAAAGTGGAACAGATTGCAAGACAACAAAAATAAAATATATTAGGTATTTTGTAAAATTACCACAAAGTCTCTTGTTAAATAAATTTGTACGGCTCCCCTTTTTAAAATAATGTGGGTGTCGCAAAACAGACATGTAAGTAGAATGTTGTAGATATGTGTTTCTTGCAAAGTATTTATTTATTAGTAGGTTCTGCTTGTGGCTTCGCCCGCATAAAAAGTGTGTAATCATCCCAAGGGAATAAAAACTATCCTATGTCCTTCCCGTTCTTCCGGTCTTAAACTACCTCCATAACAAATTTCATCTAAATTGGTTCAATAGATACAGAGATTACCCCCTACAAACTCACAAACTTTACCTCTTTATAATATTATAATAGATAATATTAGTATAGATATATTTTATTGTACACCAACAAAAACTAACAACAGGACAAATATTCACAAACACAGGTGTACAATGGGCAGTCTTGTAGTGTAGTTTTACATTGAATTAAGTGAAAATACAACATTGTGGTTTATAAGAAGATGCAAGTGACAAAAATATAAAAGTCTAACGGAATTCTGTAGTTCCTGCCTGTTGGAATGTGTTTAAATGAGTCAATACAATTTCTACTTGCAATAAGTTGGTTTACTAGTAAGTTAAATGTTTCTCTTAACTAAGCTACTCCTAGATAGAAAGTAGCACAGGGACACTTTTAATTCATTAAGACAGCCATTCAGCATTAAATTGACTTTCACCAATTTTCCAGGCGACAGAAAAGAGATGAAGCCTCCTACGAGCTTTCAAAATCTAAAACATCCCGTGTAGCCTGGGCGGATGACACCCCTGGAGTCCTATACCGTCCCCGTGCCCAACACACGAGGCATGCTTATGAAATGCTCCTGACCTTCATGCAGAGTGCTCTCGGAGATCAGCCAAGGGATATCTTGTGTGGAGCATGTGACGAAGTGCTGGTCGTATTGAAGAATGATAAGCTAAAGGATCTTGATAAGAAGAAGGAGATTGAGATGCTGTTGGGACCGGTTGCCGATGAGAGATTTGCACTGCTCGTTAATTTGGGTACGTTTTTGATATAATTTTCATAAGCACAGACTGATATGATATTTATTTACTTACTTTAACATGACACAGACTACTTTGTCTCCTGCCTTCTCCGGGCAATCCGGTAGGAACGAAAGTCCAGATCGTCACGAATCTAGAAAGATGTGGGGAAGGCCTTTGCCCAGCAGCGGGAAAAAGAAGGCCAAAAAAAAAAAAACTTGACACAGTCTAAGGCCAATTACATTTACTTGACCGATAAAGCTAAGACTGGGGGAAATTTGCATAGAAGTTTCCTGTGTCCTGACAAGAAACAGCAGAATTCTTTACTATCACACACAAGGACTGGAAAAACTTATGTGAATATTATATTATGTTCAAAATGATAATTCTGTTTAGTCCGTGAGTGATTTTATCAAATAATATTGGACACCTATTTTTTGCTTTACCAAATCAATAAAAATGGACAATGATAAAGCGCATCAATATTCAGGAGTGGGGCTTGTGACGTCACTTGTCAGTAAATAAAGTATACTAGCGGAGTGACGTCACAAGATATTTCAACGCATTGTATCGTCGTGACTTTATGTTTACGTGTCAAAAGCAAAAACTACGTGTCCAATATATTTTATTAATTCTACCTCACGGATAGACCTCACGATTTACAAAAAATAGCTGACCCCAATGTAGGAAAAGGCTAGGCAGATAAAAATAGATAATAAACTAGGTATAATCAGATGAAAAAAGCTAGTTACGTCGCCACGGTTTCTTTGTATGGGATGAGGCATCTGTATGCTAGTATTATATTATCTGTGGTACTGTAAAGTTTTGGTAGTGTTTGACAGACATCCATCCATCAATTATTCATCAATAGGTTTTTAGATCTATTAACCTGTGCAAATATGACAAAGAGAATGAAGAAGTGGTTGCCAATTTGCCTTCGCTGAAACACTCATAATTCCAGCGAAGGCAAATTGGCAACCACTTCTTCATTCTCTTTTGTTTAATGTGCTCTTTATTCTTTCCACCCCTCTTTATCTCAAGGATCGTTTTCAGTTTATCTGCAATTCTCACATGAAATCTCTAAGGTCATCAGTTAACTTGCGACTTAAAATGCCAATGCATTCCACTACTTTCATGGATAAATCTTTAACTGTCCAGGCTGCTCGTCTGTGGAATGCATTGCATGACCTTGTCTTGTATCTTTATATTCATTGTTGGTATTGTTTCACCACTGACAACCCCATGTCAACTGACAATCACTGTCCATTCCAGGTTACCTGGAAGAGATAGCGGATTGCGATAAGGCTACCCATTGTGTATTTTTTGTTCCTGTATTTTCTAGTCTATACACCTATATATATAAATAAATTACCTGCAAAGACTACAAAGAATAATAGATTTTCTTATAAAGAAAGAGAGTGTGTCCTTGTGTGTGATAACACACAAGGACTGGAAAAACTTATGTGAATATTATATTATGTTCAAAATGATAATTCTGTTTAGTCCGTGAGTGATTTTATCAAATAATATTGGACACCTATTTTTTGCTTTACCAAATCAATAAAAATGGACAATGATAAAGCGCATCAATATTCAGGAGTGGGGCTTGTGACGTCACTTGTCAGTAAATAAAGTATACTAGCGGAGTGACGTCACAAGATATTTCAACGCATTGTATCGTCGTGACTTTATGTTTACGTGTCAAAAGCAAAAACTACGTGTCCAATATATTTTATTAATTCTACCTCACGGATAGACCTCACGATTTACAAAAAATAGCTGACCCCAATGTAGGAAAAGGCTAGGCAGATAAAAATAGATAATAAACTAGGTATAATCAGATGAAAAAAGCTAGTTACGTCGCCACGGTTTCTTTGTATGGGATGAGGCATCTGTATGCTAGTATTATATTATCTGTGGTACTGTAAAGTTTTGGTAGTGTTTGACAGACATCCATCCATCAATTATTCATCAATAGGTTTTTAGATCTATTAACCTGTGCAAATATGACAAAGAGAATGAAGAAGTGGTTGCCAATTTGCCTTCGCTGAAACACTCATAATTCCAGCGAAGGCAAATTGGCAACCACTTCTTCATTCTCTTTTGTTTAATGTGCTCTTTATTCTTTCCACCCCTCTTTACCTCAAGGATCGTTTTCAGTTTATCTGCAATTCTCACATGAAATCTCTAAGGTCATCAGTTAACTTGCGACTTAAAATGCCAATGCATTCCACTACTTTCATGGATAAATCTTTAACTGTCCAGGCTGCTCGTCTGTGGAATGCATTGCATGACCTTGTCTTGTATCTTTATATTCATTGTTGGTATTGTTTCACCACTGACAACCCCATGTCAACTGACAATCACTGTCCATTCCAGGTTACCTGGAAGAGATAGCGGATTGCGATAAGGCTACCCATTGTGTATTTTTTGTTCCTGTATTTTCTAGTCTATACACCTATATATATAAATAAATTACCTGCAAAGACTACAAAGAATAATAGATTTTCTTATAAAGAAAGAGAGTGTTTTCATATCAAATGTGTGTTTCAGGCAAGAAGATCACAGACTTCAACATCAGCGCAGCGGCTGAAGGCAACACGGAGATTGACGAGACATACGGTATCAACGTGCAGTTTGAGGAGTCTTCTGAGGAAGACGACGAGGATGCTTATGGAGAGGTGCGGGAGTTCGTTTAGTAAAAAAATAAAAAAAAAGCAAAAGCTGTCGGAGGATACATATTCGCGAGCTGGCTGACCAAAACCAGATGTATCCTCCGACTTCACAGCATGATTTTCTTCATGTTTACGTCTTTTTTGTTCGCTTTTTAAGCAGTCGGGTTATTTGATTTTTTTAATTAACTTTTTGTATTTACATCTTTTTAGTTTTTTTTTTAAATTAGGTACATTTGAACATATACGTGTTATATATTTTTGAAATCACCTCTTAAATCCCTTTCTTTTGATACCCCACACGATGGGTTTCGAAGAAAAAAAAAACCCACAAAAGGGCGTCCAAAATCCGCCATTTTTTTCTTTTCCAATTGTTATGTAGCCTAAGACACTCGCAGGGTTAAGACGAACCGATAGTCGTAAGAATCATTAAAATCGGCCAACGCGTTTGGTCTCTAGAACGCCATATAGGAAAATACATACATACTTACATACATACATAGACTGATAAACACGTTACCCTCCTTCGGCAGTCGGGTAAAAAAGGTCCATGTACAGAAGTCGCCCAATTAGAATATCTCACATAGTCTAAATTCTAACCTTTATGAATATTTTATTTCCATAGGTGCGGGAAGAAGATAAGGAAGAAGGAGAAGAAGGCTCAGAGAACGAGAAGGAGAAAGACAGCAGTGCTGATGAGGACAGTGACGCAGAGGGCAAGAAGAATGCTATACATACCAATGTGAGTATATGTTATTACTTGGATTGAAATCATAAATGGGTTATAAATTGTTATGGAGACGAATATCTATCTTGAAGAACTTGCAGGAGGCCTGCCACCTTCCAATCTGTCCGGTTTTTTCCTTTCTTCCTTCAATCTCTGTCACGCTACACCTCTCTTGGTGACAACGCCCGTCTACTGGCTCCGATTGCTTGACGATTCTGAACAATTTGTTCCGGTGCACTCTGGATATATGGCCTGCCCAATACCATTTCAGCCTAGCAGATTTGTTGCCGGGTGTTGTGTCTGGTTCGGGCAATTGCCCAACTGTATATCAATAATCTACACTCCATAACCTTTTGGCAAACATGAGTTTGGACTTTTGAGGTTGAGCCTTTTTATGATTTATACTAATTTCTCCTAACAGCTCTCCGAAGAACAATCCCAGAAGCGTCGCGACGCCACCCTCCATCCAATGGACATCGATGCTTACTGGCTCCAACGACGTCTCTCCAGACACTTCCCAGACGCCATGCTCTCTCAAGCCAAGTCCGTGGAAGTCCTGACCGCCTTAGGAGACGCTGCAGATGACAGGGACCTAGAGAACAGGCTGGTGCTACTGCTGGGTTATGACTGCTTCGAGTTTGTGAAGCTGCTCAACAAGTACCGCTATACTGGTGAGTGGCTAGGTTAAGTTGAGTGACACTCGCTGAGGTGCAGCTCTGGATGGGTGAGCAACACTTAGGAGACGCGGCAGATGACAGGGACCTGGGGACCAGGCTGGTGCTACTGCTGGGTTATGACTGCTTCGAGTTTGTGAAGCTGCTCAACAAGTACCGCTATACTGGTGAGTGGCAAGGTTAAGTTAAGTGACACTCGCACAGGTGCAGCACTGGATGGGTGGGCAACACTTAGGAGACGTGGCAGGTGACAAGGACCTGGAGAACAGGCTGGTGCTACTGCTGGGTTATGACTGCTTCGAGTTTGTGAAGCTGCTCAACAAGTACCGCTATACTGGTGAGTGGCTAGGTTAAGTTGAGTGACACTCGCTGAGGTGCAGCTCTGGATGGGTGAGCAACACTTAGGAGACGCGGCAGATGACAGGGACCAGGAGAACAGGCTGGTGCTACTGCTGGGTTATGACTGCTTCGAGTTTGTGAAGCTGCTCAACAAGTACCGCTATACTGGTGAGTGGCTAGGTTAAGTTAAGCGACACTCGCTGAGGTGCAGCTCTGGATGGGTGGGCAACACTTAGGAGACGTGGCAGGTGACAAGGACCTGGAGAACAGGCTGGTGCTACTGCTGGGTTATGACTGCTTCGAGTTTGTGAAGCTGCTTAACAAGTACCGCTATACTGGTGAGTGGCTAGGTTAAGTTAAGCGACACTCGCTGAGGTGCAGCTCTGGATGGGTGGGCAACACTTAGGAGACGTGGCAGGTGACAAGGACCTGGAGAACAGGCTGGTGCTACTGCTGGGTTATGACTGCTTCGAGTTTGTGAAGCTGCTCAACAAGTACCGCTACACTGGTGAGTGGCTAGGTTAAGTTGAGCGACACTCGCTGAGGTGCAGCTCTGGATGGGTGGGCAACACTTAGGAGACGCGGCAGATGACAGGGACCTGGAGAACAGGCTGGTGCTACTGCTGGGTTATGACTGCTTCAGTTTGTGAAGCTGTTGAACAAGTTAGCACTTGTGTTACTTTCGGGATATTGGAATTTAGTATCCCGGGTTCGGTCGAGTTTCGACAAAAAGGAGTTTCGGTTTAGTTTCGGATTCGGCGGCAAACCTGCCGAAAGTACGACCGAAACCGAAACAGCATTCGGGAGACCTCGAGCTGTAATCTGTCATGTTCGGCGCGTTAAATTCCATGCAAGCGAGTATTTATTTGCGAATATTTTTTCTTTAATGAGGGTTTGTTATGTTGATTATCATACCAGGAAGTTAAAATGTCGAAGACTGCATATCTATGTGATTTAAAGATAAAAAAATAAAGACCAATAACATATAACCACCATACCACACCACCACTATACCACAAGATACCACCAACCACCATAACCAACCATGACCATATGATTATAATAATGTTTTCTTTATTTTTTCCTCGTAAGGAAGTTTCGGTTTCGGCCGAAACTGAGACTGTTGCCGAAATTCGGTTTCGGTTTCGGTAGCAAAAACCAGTTTCGGTCGGCCACTATTGGAATTTTATGGGTTATATTCAAAGTACAACAAAAAGTTGCCCGAATTAAACACTATGTTTTTTGTTCTTCTACAGTACTATACTGCACGAAGCTGGCGTCATCTCAATCTGAGAGCGAGCGAGCCGCCATCAGAGAAGAGATGTCCAAGCAGCCGCACTTGCAGAAGATTCTAGCACAGCTGGAGACTGGCAAGGGAGACGATGACGTATGTATTTTTATTTTAAACTAAATATTTTAATACTAGCTTCTGCCAGCGGCTTCGCCAGCATGAAAGCCGAAAATTATCCCGAGGTAATGTATTCCCGGTATAAAAAGTATCCTGTGTGTTAATCCAGGGTGTTAGCTACCTCCATACCAAATTCCATCAAAATTTGTCCAGCCGTTTGAGCGTGAAGAAGTAACAAACACACACACAAGCTTTCGCCTTTATATAATATTAGTGTGAATTAATGATTTTGATTCGTCAAATTTCAGTTTAATGGCGAAAATCGTGCCGTTTACTTTACATTCACAAAAATCGCCTAGTTTACTATTATCACGGGGTCCCAGCGCTAAAAAAGAAATTTGTTTTAAATAAATGTCACTAGATGGCGCGCTAAGCATCGATTTGTTATTATCATAAAAATTGTATGTTCTTTTATTTTGAAAATATACATTTAGTAGTTTTAAGGTTTCTGTACCCAAAGGGTAAAAACAGGACCCTATTACTAAGACCCTGCAGTCCGTATGTCGGTCTGTCTGTCGTCACCAGGCTGTATCTCATGAACCGTGATAGCTAGACAGTTGAAATTTTCACAGATGATGTATTTCTGTTGCCGCTATAACAACAAATACTAAAATAAAATAAATATTTAGGTGGGGCTCCCATAATGCTACGGAACCCTTTGTGCACGAGTCCGACTCGAACTTGGCCGTTTTTTTAGTTAAACGCGGGTATACGCTTGGCAAATACATTTTTGATTACTTCGGTCTAGTGAGCATATCTATCTATATATATAAAAGAGAAAATATTTATGTATGTTCCTTATGTTCCTTTCCGTTCCCGGGGAAGCTACACTATCCCCGGGTGACATAGGCCACTTTTTATTAATGTATTCCTACGGAACGGAAATTACGCTGGTGAAACCGCGAGGCGTCCGCTAGTAGACCTAAAAAAAACAAATGTCACCACCAAACTTACACCATTCTATTCCTTCCAGACCGCCCAGCAATCATCGGAAGCCCCTCGCAAGCGTCACAAGGCAGAGACAGAGGTCGCATCGGGCACAGGGACGGTCACAGGCAACCGGAAGGTTCTACAGCTTGAGGAGCTGATGTTCGCAGCCGGGGCCCACTTCATGGCCAATAAGAGGTGTCAGCTGCCGCCTGGCTCGTTCAGAAAACAGAGAAAAGGTGAGAGAGAGATTCAAACAAGCTGCTGTAGACGCCCCTTGACGACCCTTTGTGCCTATTGACCTTGTTTGTTCTGTCCTGCTTGATATGGAGGGAATTGCAAATTATGTTTTTGTTTTCCTACTCCTTTGTTATTCTTTTCTGATTAATTTCGTTGCGGGATCCAAGACAGTTAAATTCATTGCCTCGGCGCTTTTCTGGTGGTGGCCACTGTTGATTCTGGCTTTCAGGAGTTGCAATGGTTTGAGAATAGTGCGGTGGCACAGATAATATAATACCAACATACAGACGCCTCATCCCATACAAAGAAACCGTGCCACGTAACTAGCGTTTTTCATCTGATTATACCGATTATTTGTATATCGATCACGTTCCGTTCCGTTCCGTACGGCGATAGATAGATCACCATCTAATAATCAATCGATATCGATAGATAAATCAAATAATCAGTATAATCAGTATAATCAGTATAGTACGTCGGGACAGTTTCTTTGTATGGAATGAGACCCCACGGCGGTGGGATTGTCCTAAATAAAAAAAAAAGCTGCTGTAGATCATCCACAACCCAACTGCGGTCACTGCTGGGCTTAGATCTCCGTTTTCTTGTGGCAATCCCCATGTTCCTGTGCCATTCTCATCCAGGTTCGAACCGCGATGACAACAATTTCGTCTACCAATCTCACCGGACGAATAACACTTCTTCTGCCAGTTCCTTGCCAAACTCCATCTGTCATCGTCTCGCTGTGCCTGGTGCCCTGCCCAACTCCATTTAATTTCCATAACTCGTTCTCTGAAATCGGATTCCTATATTTTATCGTGGAGAAATGCTCTTGCATACTGCGATACCACGGGGAGATAGTGCAGTTATGTGGGACTCCAACCCACGAAAACTGCACGGTGTCCTCCTGTGCCACTTGTGGTGGGTACACGGGCACGCGTTAGCACTCATCGCGAACCCGGCGCGGCCGTCCGTCGCGGGAGTCGGGACCCTCCTCACGAGAGTACCCCCCTTCACCGGCGCACCAGAACACTCTGTACGCCGTGACCATCCACCCCTTTTTCCTAAACATAAGCCCTGTACAGTAAAATTCTTCAAAAATCTTTAACATCCCCTAAATCGTCTTTTAGTAGTAGTTTTGAAAAACTAATAGTGAAAACCCATACCTACCCTACCTACCATAACCTACCTACTCTACCCTACCTACCCTACCCTTCCTACCCTACCCTAACCTACCTACCCTAACCTACCTACCCTACCCTACCTACCCTACGTACCAACCAATTTTTTTTTTCTAATTTTTTTTTTTCATAGGAACCTTCTCCGAACAATAAAAAACACAACAAAAAAAGAATTAGTGAAATCGGCCCAGCCGTACACGCGTGATGCCGTGACCAAGGGAAATCGGGATTCATTTTTATATATATATAGATGAGCTATTTTGAACAATTCAGAGCAAGAATTACCAAATTTTTTTTACTTATTTCATCAGGTTACGAAGAAGTCCACGTACCAGCTCTGAAACCCAAGCCGTTTGATGAAGGAGAAACCCTGATGCCTGTGGAGAAGCTACCCAAGTATGTGCAGCCTGCCTTCGAAGGTTTCAAGACGCTCAATAGGATACAGGTATGGAAAATGTGATGGATGGAGTGTAGTGGTGGCTTAGTGGTATCGGCCGCGACTTATAAGTTGTAGATCATAGGTTCAAACCCAGGCAGGTGTTTTACTTTGTGTAAATTATTTCACCACCACTGCTCTCAAATCGGTCTTCTTCTTCCACCTCGCCACTTCCCGTTACTCGGGGTCGGCTTTCCTGGTCATGAGGCGCCACTTGTTTCGCTGATAAGCATCGTCAGTAGATAGGCCGCACACCTTCATGTCCTTCTGAACATTCGTCATCCAAGGTGTCAGCGGTCTACCTCTCCCTCTCTTTTGTGTCGTCATGGAAAGGCACTTTTTCACGATGTGATCATTGGGTCTCCGCATCATATGGCCGTACCATCGAAGCCTGGATTCGGTAAGTTTTTCGGCGATGGGTGCAACTTTAAAACTACCTCTACTGCTCTCAAATCGGTGAAGGAAAACATCGTGAGGAATTCGGCATGTCCTGGAAACGAAAATTCGAAGACATGTGACATCCACCAACCCGCACTGGGCCCGCGTGGTGGATTACGGCACATTCTCTCTCACAGAGAGGAAGAAGGATGATGAAAAATGTTGTTCATATTTACTAAGCTTTTTTAGTAACTATGTGCGAGGCCTCCCACTCGGTGGACCGATGACCCGGTTAACGTTGGGGGAATCCTCTGGAAGAGAGACGCACGGGATCTGTCACTGTGGCGAAGTTAAAATAGTTTTCTCAAATATGCTTGGAAATGTGAGCATTATTTTGACAACCTTCTTCGAGATAAATCGAAATTGCTGTACTGGCCAAATACATGCGAGCAGCGGCCGGCAAAAGTTGTATGAAAATCCATATCTGTCGTGTGTAGCGGCCAAATAAATTACATAGTAAACTCATATCTGTCGTGTAATTTAAAAATGGAACAATCTTTTACGCCGAAACATGGCAACCAAGGAGGTAACTTCCAAAGGTTTTATTTAAATTTCGAACTGGCTTGCATTAGAAAGCGGATTATAAAAAAAAAACACTTTAACACGGGCATAATTATTGTTGTTCGTCATTGATTTCGAAAAGTAATTGTATTTGACAAAATAAGTTCTAGGAGCTACTTAGTTTTAATTTCCGCGCATTATTTGAGAAAAGCACTATACAAGCCTTGGCCACAACTAGGCATTGATGGACTTACGTATGTAACGATTACACGTTCGTCCATCAATGCCTCTTTTGCTGGCCGCTGCAGTAATGTACTATATCCTCAATAGATTGAGCTCACATAAACATTTAGTTTGAAAGACAATGCACAGTTAGCTGATAGGGTAGTTGACTGAAAATTAGTTTTCTGCCCGTCAGGTAGATTAATAAAAAATATTGGACACATATTTTCCTTTTGACACGTAAACATATAGTGACGACGATATAATGCGTTGAAATATCGTGAAACGTCACGCCGCTAGTACACTTTATACTGCCTTAGTGACGTCACAATCCCCCACTCCTGAACTTTGTAAACCTTTATTGATTTGGTAAAGCAAAAAATACGTGTCCAATATTATTTGATAATCTTACTGACGGACTAAATAGAATTATTATTTTCATACCCAGGCAATATCCTTATTGCCGGCACGTAACTTGTCAAGAGTTGTTGGATGTGCACAAGTCGTTTTTTAGGTCTCTTTTGTACCAAGCGGAACGCGGGGAACGTTTAGCACTGTTCCGAGCGTGCGATTGGTTGATCAGTTGACACAAGGATTGACTGACAGATCGCTGTTCGCTCTATATGGTGGTTGGTGTTGGTCAGTTCTCACAGCGATAGCGATATGAATTCAACTTCAGGAAGTACAAATACAGCTGCAAATTAAATTGTTAATAAACCCTTTTCCTCAAAAGTTGCGGGATAAATATTTTTCACTAACTTGAGTTATTTTTAACCGACTTCGCAAAAAGGAGGAGGTTTTCAATTCGACTCTATTTTTTTTATGTGTGTTACATCAGAACTTTTTGCTGGGTGAACCGATTTTGATGAATTATTTTTTATTTAAAAGCTGGTGCTTGTCGTGTAGTCCCATTTAAATTTCATCAAGATCTAATGAAGAAATTCGGAGATATACATCAGAACTCTTCAATAAATGACGGCAAATCACTCGGGATAGCTGCAATCGGATGTCTGTTTATTGTTTACATCATTTCATAACATAACATCACACTATCACGCTCTAAAGGGGTACGCAGGTTGAACAGTTCACCCTGGTATACTCTAATTCCACTGTTTTGTCTAAGTTGCACGTTTCTGGTTTAAGCTATTCTGGCTTCACTTTGGAGAATTGGTCCATTATGAACCACAACTAAAAAGTGAAAAATAAAAATAACTTTTTAACAAAAAATACAACCGCCTTTGTAGTGTTTATATTTGGAAGTCGGTTGTATTTTTTGTTAAAAAGTTTTTTTTAGGTATATTTTATCACGGTAGGTAGATTGGTAGTTGAAAGAAAAGTAGATTACGCACCTTGCTAAAGTGAGTAATTAATGCACTCGTGTTAATTTAGCCTACACCCGCGCTTTTTCCACCGCCCCATCCGGCAGATTGATACTGAACCTGTTACCTCTCGAAAAAGCGCGCGTTGTCTGTGGTTTTTAGTCTGAAAGAAAAACTAAAATTTACAAATTGTAAATTTTAAGCTGTTTCTAATAAATTGTTGTTGGAACTTACTTGCATTTAATTAAGAAAGCTCATCAGGTAGTGGAAAAAGAATAATTCGTGTCTCGCATAAAAAGGCTTTATTTTAAAACACGCATGTAGCTTTCAGCCGTTATGCTCGACACGAAATTTACAATTTAATCACTATTTTGGTGTTTGAATTTAGAACACTCCAATATATTCAACCTCATTACGCTAAAAATACTCGATACAAACTCCTTTTGCAAAGAATACTGGACATACAAACTCCTTGAGATTTTCGCTTAAATCTATCTTTTTCTCGTAGTTACGGTATAAAGTATAGTATGCAACTCTTGAATAAAACGGATTTATATCGAAGGCCATGAATCACTCGCGTCGCTCAGGATTCTAACACTTGAATCACTCGCTACGGTCGTGATTCAGTCGTTAGAATCCTTCACTTACTCGTGATTCATCTATGACCTTAAATCCGTCCTTTATTCATTAGTTGCTTAATATACTATTGCATTATTTTTTATTCTGTTTTTTTTATCAACTATACCTTATCTCTCCCCAGTCTCGCATATCAAAAGCCGCTCTGGAAACCGACGAGAACCTCCTGGTGTGCGCTCCAACAGGCGCCGGCAAGACCAACGTAGCACTCCTGACGATACTGCGGGAGGTGGGCAAGCACGTCAACGACGACGGCACCGTCAACGTGCACGACTTCAAGATGATCTACGTGGCGCCCATGAGGTCGCTGGTGCAGGAGATGGTGAGTCCTAAGTCGTTAGCAGGTGGGCAAGCACGTCAACGTGCACGACTTCAAGATGATCTACGTGGCGCCCATGAGGTCGCTGGTGCAGGAGATGGTGAGTCCTAAGTCGTTAGCAGGTGGGCAAGCACGTCAACGTGCACGACTTCAAGATGATCTACGTGGCGCCCATGAGGTCGCTGGTGCAGGAGATGGTGAGTCCTAAGTCGTTAGCAGGTGGGCAAGCACGTCAACGTGCACGACTTCAAGATGATCTACGTGGCGCCCATGAAGTCGCTGGTGCAGGAGAAGGTTAGGTTAGTCAAACAGTGGAGTAATCGCCTGACTACGTTTGTATGGAAGTTTTATCGACTAGGGCAACTTTAAAGCACCCCCCTTGGAATTTAGAATTGATTTGTGGCTTACCCTTATTCTTGACTACCACCAACTTATCACAACCCCAATCCTATATATTTACTCACTATTTGTTTCCCCCACAGGTGGGCAACTTCAGCAAGCGTCTCGCCTGCTACAATATGAAGGTGTCGGAGTTGACAGGAGACCATCAGCTGACGAGAGAGCAGATTGAAGCGACACAGCTTATAGTGTGCACTCCGGAGAAGTGGGATATTATTACTAGGAAAGGTGAGAAATTGTCAAAACTGTAGCCCTAGATTGGCAGAGGTGTTATAATAGTTACAACGGATCTTTGTGGCTCTGAAGTTGGCTCTGCCAATCATTGAGCAAGAAACAGTTTGTCATCATAGAGTAAGCTAGATAGGACGATGCGACAAACGTAAGCAAGTGAAAGAGACGGTTATACAATGCTATCTTCACCTTCAACATTGACACTAAAATAGCTGCTGCGCCGGGTCTTGCAGCCAACTTTAGAGACAAAAAGATCCATTGTGAGTATTATAAGTAAACTAATGTCAGTAACCAACCTCACATCTAGACCGTATCACGGGCACCCAATGCTAAAACAAAAAATTTGGTTCAAATAAATTGCACTAGATGGCGTGATGAGCTTCGATTAGTTATTGAGTTTTGTGAAATAGTAAGATTTTCTAGAGACAATCATAAAAAACATTATGTTCTTATTTAACTAACTCTCCTAAGCATACAATTAAGGATAATTGCGATCTTAATTCACATTTCAAAGACTATTTGAATGGATAATTTAAAGATTCCAATAGATGGCGCGATTTTTAATTTCTGAGGCATGCCACTCGATTTTTTTTGATTTGTTCTGTAACATATTTTGGTACAATGACACTGTAAAAACGTGCAAAAATACTATAAAACAGATTGTAGCTGTATTTAAAAAAAAAGTATTCACCAACCGAGTAAACACAGCACAGTGGTCACAGCACCACGACAGCTCTTCTCAACATTACGGACGATATACGGTCAGCCATGGAAAGCAGTAATCTGACGATTTTGGCATTACTAGATTTCAGTAATGCTTTTAATACTATTGACTTCGACGTTTTGCTTGGTATTCTATGCTCTCTTAATATATCTCCATCGGTGGTTGACTGGTTTCGTAGTTACCTGTTCGGGCGCCGGCAACGTATATGTATCGGGGAGAACTTGTCTTCCTGGTGCAGTACTTCTGCTGGGGTACCACAGGGTGGCGTTTTATCCCCTTTACTTTTCGCAGTTTTTATAAACTCAATCTCCAATGAACTTATTTCTTCCTACCATCTTTATGCAGACGATCTACAGTTGTACTCGCGGGCACCCCTCGGAAAGCTGTCCGAGGCTATAGCAACCATAAACCTTGATCTGGCTCGCATTTGCGATTGGAGCAGGAGGTATGGGCTTATGGTCAACCCTATTAAGACGCAGGTTATTGTAGTGGGCAGTTCTAGAATGGTTTCAAAGATCGACTGGACGTCTCTTCCCCAAGTAGTTTTTGGCAATTCTGTTATTCCATTCAGTGAGAAAGTTAAAAACTTGGGGATATTCATCGACAAAAACTTTTCATGGACTGCCCAACTGCAGGAAGTTAGCCGCAAGTTGTTTGCATCTGCTGCAACTTTGAGGAGACTGCGGCATTTTCTTCCGACTGCCACCAAGATTGCGCTTGCACAATCTCTTCTTCTTGCCATCCTTGATTATGCTGATGCCAGCTATCTTGACCTTACTCAAGAACAACTCGATAAACTTGAGCGACTTCAAAATGTTTGTATAAGGTTCATATTTGGTTTGCGCAAATATGACCACGTTTCCGAATTCCGTGTAAAGCTCAAGTGGTTGCCAATTCGCCTTCGCCGGAATACTCATATTCTTTCTCTTTTGTACAATGTCCTCTTTACTCCTTCCACCCCTCTTTACCTCAAGGATCGTTTTCAGTTTATCTGCGATTCCCATACGAAATCTCTTAGGTCATCAGAAAACTTGCGACTTAAAATGCCTATGCATTCCACTACATTTTTGGATAAATCATTCACTGTCCAGGCTGCTCGTTTGTGGAATGCATTGCCTGACCCAATAAAACGTGCTCAGTCGTTGCCTGTCTTTAAAAAACTTATAAAGGAACATTACCTCTCTCTGTGATTATGTCCTTGTTTAAGCTGTATTGTTTTCTTGTTTGTTTATTTAGATGTATGTATGTATTTATGTATCTATTTTAGTAGTTTGTTTTACCTGTATGATTTGAAATTGGCACCAAGTGCAACCCCATGTCGTGTCCAGGCTATCTCTATCCATTCAAGTTTGCCTGGAAGAGATCGCAGAGCGCGATAAGGCCGCCTATTGTATGTTTGTTTTAATTTTTAATGTTTCTTTTGTATTGTCTTATCTTGGTGTACAATAAAGTATATATAAATAAATAAATAAACCTTTTTACTTGCAAGTCGCTGCTAACACCATCTATATCCGACGACCGAACGTGATCGATGTTCGTAGAAAAATAATCAGCTTAATCAGACGAAAAACGCTAGTTATGTCCTGACTACGACTGCCAAATAAATAAGTTCTCATTTTATTCTCCTTTCCATTCCCAGGTGGCGAACGCTCCTTCACGAACCTGGTGCGCCTGATCATCATCGACGAGGTCCACCTTCTCCACGACGAGAGAGGACCAGTCCTGGAAGCTCTTGTCGCCAGGACCTTGAGGACTGTGGAGCAGACACAAGAAGAGGTTAGCAGTTTGTTCATATTTATTCATACTGGCTCATAGTGTTTATAGTCCACCGATCACAGTATGGACTATTAGCCCAGCATGTTATTTTTAAGCGACGCCTAAGTCTGCGGTAAGTTTAAGTACAGTACAACAATTTTCTTAATGTCCTTCGGCAAACTTCGTGTTTCGTCAGTCGTCGGATTTCTATCAGTTGCCCTTTGCTCTCGGTGCAGCACGGACGCTCTCAATACAATTGGAAGTATATAGAGTTGTTAATACTCTTTTAACATAATGTAATTTATTTAAAAAATGGGCAGAAATCTGCTAATGAATAGTTTTACAGCTCTATGTAGTTCACACGGAAAACAAATCAAACAAAACAACAATGAAGTACTTAGTTCTGAATTCAAATTATTATACAAGATAAATCTAATAATTGATGGGCATGGAAATTTGCATTCTATTGTATTCGTAAATGCGATGACTGCCGAGGGACATTAAGAAAATAGATGTACAGAATGTGCCTAAGTACCGTTCTTTTAGTATTATATAACTGCATTATTATTATTATTTATTTATAAAAGTACAAGTTTATAATATCTTAACTTAAAAACTATGGCCCACAAAATCGTTTTCACGGTTTGTCTGTGGGAACGGAACAAACATTATTAAAAATAAAGTTTAATAGTGCGGTCACTTAATAATTCACTTTAAATAATTATAAAAAATAAATAACCCACATTAATATATTATCCAATGAAAAGGTAATAAAGGAACTAGGACTAAAAGTACTATGTTCCGACTGTAAATCTACCATTTACTGTACCTATTTGTCGTTCCGTTGACTTCTGTGTGCCCTGGCTTCTTCATTTGGTTCCCTTCATGATGGTTGAGCCGAGTGGTGCCGATCCATGCGTCATGTTCGTGAACGGGCGCCATAAGTTGTGATTGGTTAAAACTTAGTTGCCTCGGCCTGTTATTGTATTTTTTTTAAATTTTTTGTTACTTTTCATCTCCATTGAGACCTACTGACGCTTGCGAACTAGTCATCCTTTATTTATTTTTTGACAATTCAAAAGTACTTTTATGGTTTATTTGAAATAAACTATTTGATTTAGATTTTTATGATTTTGACCTTGAATCTCCAAACGGGGAAAGAGTTTTAAGTTCAGTAAAGCTCGAAATGACTACATTGTTATGCTTCAAACGCTCTTCTTAGTAATTAAAAACATTGTTTCTTGTGAAGTTTACTTTTTATAATTTTATTAATGTTTATTACAGGTCCGTCTAGTGGGACTTTCCGCCACGCTACCAAACTACACAGACGTCGCTGCTTTCCTGAGAGTCAAGCCTGAACAAGGACTGTTCTACTTCGATAACTCATTCAGGTAAGCTACAAAATTTCGACAAATGATAAGCAATCGTTAGAAAACCAGTCATATCCTAGAAACATAAATTCTAAGATAATCTGATTTGCATCTGGTTTTAGTCAGCCAGCTCGCGAATATGTATCCTCTGACTGCAAAGCATGATTTTCTTCTTATTTACGTCTTTTTAGTTTGCTTCTTAAGCAAACTAAAAAGACGTAAACAAGAAGAATTGAACGAACGTTCACGAACGAATGTTCGTTCGTTCTGACGTTTAAGAACTGTTCGAATACAGAGTTTTTAATGCATATTAATTTATCAATTTATATTATTTTACAGACCGGTAGCACTAGAACAGCAGTACATTGGTGTGACAGAAAAGAAGGCTCTGAAAAGATTCCAAGTCATGAACGATATTGTCTATGAGAAGACCATGGAGCATGCGGGAAGGAATCAGGTAAGAACAGTGCTTTTGATAACTAAATTAGTGTCATGTCCTCCAACTCGACTCCATCTAGAAACATCAAATTGACAGTGATTGCTATACTGTGATTTTTAGGGTTCCGTACCCAAAGATTACTCAGACTCCGCGCTCCGTCTGTCTGTCTGTCACCAGGCTGTATCTGATGAACCGTGCTAGCTAGACAGTTAGAATTTTCACAGATGATGTGTTTCTGTTGCCGCTATTACAACAAATACTAAAACAGAATAAAATAAATATTTAAGTGGGTCCTAGGTAAGAACAGTGCTTTTGATAACTAAATTAGTGTCATGTCCTCCAACTCGACTCCATCTAGAATCATCAAATTGACAGTGATTGCTATACTGTGATTTTTAGGGTTCCGTACCCAAAGATTACTCAGACTCCGCGCTCCGTCTGTCTGTCACCAGGCTGTATCTCATGAACCGTGATAGTTAGACAGTTGGCATTTTCACAGATGATGTATTTCTGTTGCTGCTATAACAACAAATACTAACAACAGGATAAAATAAATATTTAAGTGGGGCTTCTATACAACAAACATGGTTTTCTTGCCGTTTTTTTTTTTTGCGATAGTGGTACGGAACCCTTCGTGCGCGAGTCTGACTCGCATTTGGTCGGTTTTTTTATTTATTGACATGTGTTTTGTTACAAGCTTTTATTTAAATTGCAATGTATGTATGTAAGTGTGTTCGGGAAAAATCTTGCAACTCAATTTTAAAGCAGTTATCCTCCACCGATTAATATGCAATTTTGCATATACGTTTAGTTTGGATGACAATGCGTGGTTAGCTATGTGACGTCATTCTAAATCCAAGATGGCGGACTAGTTATTTTTTGTGCACTGCCATGATAGGGGTGTCATATGAAAGGGTTTGGCTGAGAAGAATACGAAAAAAGCTTGTTTAAAAAAATATTTTTGACCAGCTGACCCCCGGCTTAGCTCCCGCGTGCTGGCTACCTACCTTGCCTTCCCTGCCTATCCTGCCCAGCCTGCCCATCATGCCTACTCTGCCTACCCTACCTACCTATCTAATATTTTTTATCCATCACCAATAGTTTACTCAGCGCACGCTAAAGAGTGAATTTTATAGGCAACATTTTCTACCTTGGGTTACATTATTGCAATATTCATAAGGATCACAATTTTTTTTGAAAATATATTATAGCCTACGACACTCCGGAATAATGTTGCTATCTACTGGTGAAATTATTTTCAAAATCGGTTAAGTAGATCCAGAGATTACCCCTTACAACGTCACAAACTTTACCTCTTTATAATATTAGTATAGATTTATAATTTTATATTTGTAGATTCTGGTGTTCGTGCATTCACGTAAAGAGACCGGCAAGACTGCGAGAGCCATCCGTGATATGTGCTTAGAAAAGGATACACTTGGACAGTTTTTAAGGTAATATATTTTTCAATACAGCTGTTAAACATGGCGTACTTTCAGAGGCTATAATTATGATACGAAAATTAAATCTTTCGCATAGGCATCTTTCTGTTACGCGGTCGTGACTTTTGTTTACGAGCTCGATCATTAGTTTTGCAGTTGAGTTTTAAATTTATAAGTCAATTTAAAAAAGTTTAGTATCAAGGAGTTTTCATACATAGAATAAAATGGGATAGATTTTATACGACAAAAAAAAATTAATGATTCCGTACGTTTTAGCATTGAATTCTCAAAAGTCTTTTAAATGGTTGTTTAATATATTTAATTACCAGTTATAATTTAATTATTTTCACATCAACATTTGTCAAAAATTTAATAGGCTGTATAGGCTGTTTCCGTTGTAAAAAAAATATGTCTAGTTTCAAAAACGCGCCATTTTCTGAAAATTTTATTTTTGTGTGATTAATCAAATAATTCTTTGATTTGTTTTTACTATTTCCCACAACTGTATTGATAAACGTCGTGTGATACACGGGTGTGTAGGTTATTGCAAACGAGCTGTCATTAACAAGCCCGAGCCGAAGGCGAGGGTTTTTAATGACACGAGTTCTTTCCACCCTTGTATCACAATGTACTATGAATACACAATTCATGAAGTTCTGCAGTGACGACCGCTTACCCACTGGACTGTGTGTAGTGTTCGTCTGGCCTCCCTCAGGTGGAGTATGTACCAGGTTATGGCTGTGCCAATCTGCTGGATGCGAGACGCCTATGTCCAGCAGTGGACGTCTTTCTAATGATGTTGGTGATGGATGAAAAAGAAATCGAAATAACACAAAAAACAAATGAATATTACACATGTGCACTCAAAAATCAACTTACAAATACATATCGTGTTTATATATATGGTTTATTTATAACATAAGGTGCAATTAAAACACACAACACAAAAGTCTACAGTTGTGTTACGGCTGACAACAATGACTCACTATTTTCTTAACGCGATTTTTCTTAGTATCTTAATAGAAATACTTCTGAACTAAACATTTTCTTTGCTTATTTTTGAAGTTTCTTGTCCAGTCTTCTCCATAACAATCTTGCTTTGTGAATGGAATCAATTATTATTAGTTTTTGAAATTTAAGTTTCTGTCATTCTAAGTGCCGTTTAATGGCCTAAATGAAATGAACGATTTGACTTTGATTTTTTCTAATAGCTGATCATTTTATTGAACAGGGAAGGCTCAGCCAGCATGGAGGTACTCCGCACAGAAGCGGAACAAGTCAAGAACCCTGAACTCCGGGAACTGTTGCCGTACGGGTTCGCCATCCATCACGCCGGCATGAGCAGGGTGGACAGGACGCTGGTCGAGGATCTGTTCGCCGATAGGCATATACAGGTCAGCTTATGTACTTAATATTGTAGCTAAAATGTCTCTAATGTGTCTAAAATATGACCATAATAGAACCACATAATGACCCCAATATGGCCATTACATGGCTCTAATACAATATCAATTTGGATCAAACAGTTCACCAACTTTGCTCAAACATTCCCCATTATGGCCAATTGCATATTCAGGTCAGTTAATATGTACTTCATATTATAGCTAAAATGTCTGTAATGTTCTAAGATATGAGCAAAATAGGACCATTAAATGACCCCAATATGGCCATTACATGGCTCTAATACGAAACCAATTAAGGGTCAAACATATCCCAACTTTGCTCAAACATTCCCCTGTTATGGCCAATTATTTCTTTCTATTATTTGTTTTTAGAGCATAGGCTGATATGCAGAATTAATTTCATTGTATAATGGTGATTGGTGGTAGCGTTGAAATCAGACAACGGATGGCAGGATACAATCATGTATTGACACATGTAAGATACAGAACAGGGATACTTTTCGAATTGATATCCTGTCTTGTATCAACGCTGTGGGCTAATTGTTGCATTGGCCATCGCATTTTAGGAGCCGGAAAATAGGCCTAAATACGCCAATGCGTGTGCAAGGGACGCGACGGGGAATATGTTTAGTGCCGCGTTGGTGTTCACGACGTTACTTACAACTATATTTTTTTTATGCCCACAGGTCCTGGTCTCCACCGCCACACTAGCCTGGGGTGTGAACTTACCCGCTCACACTGTCATAGTGAAGGGCACACAGGTTTACTCTCCAGAGAAGGGTCGCTGGAGTGAGTTGGGTGCTCTCGATGTACTGCAGATGTTGGGCAGAGCTGGTCGACCGCAGTATGACACCAAGGGCGAGGGTAAGTCATTTTCGCTCCCATGCTGGACCGCAGTGGCCCATCCTGGAGTTATATGGCTCTTGCTGGACCATTTCATTCCAGGTTGGACTGTAACTCGTAAATGCTGGACTATAGTGCCCCATACTGGAGCAAAGAGGCCCCTGTTACACCGCAGTGGCCCATATTGGACCATAGTGCCCTATGATGGCCATTACTGGCCCATGCTGGAGCATACTGGTCCTGAATTATTGGTTAATCCATTAGTTCGATTGACTATTCTTTATCTGACTCATCAAAAGTACGACTTTTGAAATATAAGGTTCTACTAAAGTCTCCGCTAAATAACAAAAAAATAAGTCAATGAGTCGTCTTGTATCAAAAAGTATAATTACTTAACTTAAAAACATGATTTTTTGTTTTATTTTGGTCTCAAATGAAAATCGTGTAAATCGGACCACGCGTTTATGAGATATTAACTCATTACTGAATGCCAAGTGCAAGGGTCACGGACGCCCCTTACCGCGATACGTTTGTTTTGATCGTGTTAGCGACATAGCCTTAACATTTTTGTCGAATCGTTTTGAAATATTGGAATACATTGGTAGACAGGTGTTAATGACTTTTTTTTATCTGGCGGTGACTTTACACTCTTCAAACTGATGAATTTCTAGAAAAAAGAAGTCTTTGCGTTCTGCTTCTTCAACTACAAATTCTAACATCCTTTTTATCATCCACAGGCATTCTCATCACGAACCACTCGGAGCTGCAATACTACCTCTCCCTCCTGAACCAGCAACTGCCGATAGAATCGCAGCTGGTCAGCAAGATGGCTGATATGCTGAACGCTGAAATAGTGCTCGGATCTGTGCAGAGCGTCAGAGATGCTGTCACTTGGCTAGGTAAGTCATTTGAGTTGCTGTTTTTGTCTTTAGTGGAGTATGCTGGACCATGTTGTCCTATCAAGGCCTATGTTGGCCCATACGGGACCATCATGGCTGATATTGGAACATGCTGGCCGATACTGGACCATACTGGTGGCCCATACTGGATCATATTGGTCTATCATGGCCCATTCTGGATATAGTGGCCTAGCTAGGTTTCTCGGGTCAACGCTGAAGGGTCTGTTCATCGTCACAATACTACCTCTGCCTCCTGAACCAGCAACTGCCGATAGAATCGCAGCTGGTCAGCAAAGATGGCTGATATGCTGAACTCTGAAATAGTGCTCGGGTATGTGCAGAGCGTCAGAGATGCTGTCACTTGGCTTGGTGAGACATTTTAGGTGCTGTTTTTGTTCTTTAGTGGATTATGCTGGACCATGTTGTCCTATCAAGGCCTATGTTGGCCCATAAGAGACCATTTTGGCTGATACTGGACCATGCTGGCCGATACTGGACCATGCTGGCCGATACTGGACCATGCTGGCCGATACTGGGCCATGCTGGCCGATACTGGACCATTCCGGGTTGGCCCATTCTGCACTGTAGTTTATAAGGTGTAACATCCTTGGCCATGTTGTTAACAGAATGGAACAATAAATTAAATCATGTTAAAAGAGTATTAACAACTCTATATACTTCCAAGTTGATTGAGAGCGTCCGGTCTGCACCAAGTGCAAAGGGCAACTGATAGAAATCCGACGACTGACGAAACACGAAGTTTGCCGAGGGTCGTTAAGAAAATGTTTGTACAGTATGTGTATAAGATCGTTTGTTCACGACACGACAAAATGTGGTCACGATTCAGAGTTCCATATATTTGTATGGCCCGTTTGTTCATTGCACGCGACACCGCACTACATGCTACACGATTTACAAACGGTTTTTCGGCTGTGTCATCGATGCTGTTATGTCGTTGAGACTTTTTTGCGGTAATGATTTAGCGGCTGTACAAAACAAGTATGCGCTTGTTGACGACACGACCGCACCGGACGCCTCACGCGTAGTTCGTCACTCACATACTTATAGAACAATACAATTGCACTGCAGTCTCGCTGCAGAATCGTGTCTATAGTCAGAATTTTAATTCGATTCCAGATTTGACATTAGCTACTGTCATTTTGTGAAATAATGATACCACATATAATAGTGTAGTGATGAACACAAAAATCGATAAACAATCGAAAAACAAAATGAGCTGGAAAAAAGCTGCCATTCAAGATTGGCTTTTAAATAAAAATATTCATTACGAACCAGACATGGTTAAAGCTACGCTTTTAGAACTGATTCCACATAACGAGTCTTTTAATAAGTACGCTGTAGACGAAATGGCAGCACAACATGGGATCACGGTTTTAAGACTGCCCCCTTACCATTGCGAGCTAAACCCTATCGAATTGATATGGGCGCAGGTAAAGGGGCATGTAGCTCAAAATAATAAAACTTTCAAATTGACAGACGTGAGAAATTTATTTCAGGAAGGCATTCAAAAAATTACGGCTACCGAATGGTCTAAATGCGTATCCCATGTTGTCAAAGAAGAGGAAAACATGAGTAGGCTAGATATGTTAATTGACAATATCACAGACACATTTATAATAAATGTTACAGAAAGTGACATCGATAGCGATAGCGATGACGGCGACAATATATTAAATAAATTATTACCATAATACATCTATCTGTTTTATTTGTCATGTTCCTTCATGATTACATTTTTTTATTTATTTCACACACAATTATAAAAGAAAAGTCTCAGATCGTTAATTAATCGTCAAAACTAAATTATCGGTTCAGAAATATTTAATTTCCTGATATACTTAGTTTACGAGAGTAAAATTATAAACGAGAAGAATCGATCCGGAAATATTCCATTTCCATATCGAATAATTTTGCAACGTCACTATTTAGTACTTGTCATAACGTTGCAACACTGAAATTGTCAAATCTGGAATCGAATTAAAATTCCGAGTATAGTGAACAAACGAAAGGACGGCAGATCGTCTGCTGTGTGTCGTGGGTTAAAAATCGTGACCGCAAATCGTGTCGTGCGGTGCCTCGTGAACAACCGACCAGTGTCAAATATCCTGGGCTCAGTTAAGATACTAGTTGTCCACATTTAAAAGTAAATAATCATCTCCTTATCTTACAGGCTACACTTACCTCTACATCCGGATGCTGCGCCAGCCCGCACTATATGGCATCTCACAAGAGAAGTTCGCAGAAGACTCTCTGCTAGAACTCCACAGAGCTGACTTAGTGCATACGGCGGCCAGTCTGTTGGACAAGTGAGTAAACCCAGAAATCATATTCGAAATGAAAAATGTAGACAAAGAAATGTCATTGTCAAAGTGACAGGTAGTCAACATTTCCCTAGTGATACAAATATCTTTTATTTTTTTTATTTCTAGAGCAGCTTGACAAAATTAATAATATGTGGGATTGTGGGCTCAGAGTGAAACAACTTCTTAATTCGATGAACTCACTTTATTTTAATAAAATATCTCCTAGCACGTCTTAGCGTCTGTCGCCATCTTGCCATCTCTCGTACCTCCTCCCTTTCTTTCACTCCTGATACATTCATCTCTTTCGCTACTCTTACATTCCGTATCCTACAAATATGATAGCTTAAGGTAAATCCTAATATGATAGGTAAGGTAAACGAAATGAAAATAATAGATTTATACTGTTACTAGCTTCTGCCAGCGGCTTCGCCCGCGTGTATTATACATATAAACCTTCCTCTTGAATCACTCTATCTATTAAAAAAACCGCATCAAAATCCGTTGCGTAGTTTTAAAGATCTAAGCATAGGGACAGATAGCGGGAAGCGACTTTGTTTTATATTATGTATGGATAATAAAGTGCCCATGTTTATTTGTAAATTAAGATTGATATAGCGGACGCCTCACGGTTTCACCCGCGTAGTGCCCGTTCCTGTGGGAATACATTGATAAAAAGTAGCCCATGTCACCCGGGGATAGTGTAGCTTCCCAATGGTGAAAGAATTTTTTAAATCGGTCGAGCCTTTTTGGAGTCTATAAGGAACATACATATATACTTTCTCTTTTATATTAAGATATATTAGGATTTATATAATATTAACGAAAAAACAAGGAACACCGACTGCCGAAATTAAGTTATATTTCACTATGTAGTGTTTTTTTTTGGAAGTCTGTTGTATTTTCAATAGGGCTGATGTTACAACCAAAAGTGGGGGTATCTGAAATTTTTGACGTCTTTATGACTTCTCAAGCAGGATTCGACCCTTCTAGAACGTCTTTTGGCGACTTTTCTGTGTACTAAAAACCTGCAACTTACTTACATAGGTCCCCAAAATCTTAAATATTTACCTCCCATTGAGCGTTTCTAACCAAAACCTCTCTTTTCAGGGCCGGCCTAATAAGATACGAGCGTAAATCCGGCCATTTCCAGCCTACCGAACTCGGACGTATAGCGTCGCACTTCTACTGCACGTACGAGACGATGCAGTGCTACGCTCAGTTGCTGAAGCCGACGCTGGGCGAGATCGAGCTGTTCCGGGTGTTCTCCCTGTCTGCGGAGTTCAAGCATATCGCTGTCAGGGAGGAAGAGAAACTGGAGTTGTGCAAGCTTATGGAGAGGGTAAGATCCGTTTATTTTGTGCACTGGACCAAAGTAGACCATGGGGTTACTTCTGGACCATGACGGTCCAAGCTGGAACGTGATTGTTCTTGCTGGATTATGATAGGCCATATTGGACCCTTTGTGCCTATTGGCCTTGTTTGCACTCCTCTGTTATTCTTTTCTGATTAATTTCGTTGCGGGATCCAAGACAGATAAATTCATTCTCCGGGACTTCGTCGAGCTTGGAGGCAATTGTCTCGGCGCATTTCTGGTGGTCGCCACTGTTGATTCTGACTTTCAGGAGTTGCAGTGGTTTGAGAATAGTGCAGTGGATTAGTCCCAAAAAAAGAAAAATAATATGAAGGCCCTTGGTGGGTCTTGACGACTTATGCTTGCCCTTGTGGGTCCAATCTGAGATTATGGTCGATAATGGCCCAATTTGGGCCTTCTTGGTCGAGGAGGATGGTGCAAGCTGGCGTGTTGGCTGTCACACGCAACAGCCAATATTTCCCAATATATTTTTTAGAACAATATTATAAAAAATAATAATAAGCTCTATGTATCTTCCACAGGTACCAATTCCGATAAAAGAGAGCATAGAGGAGCCTTCAGCTAAGATCAACGTGTTACTGCAAGCGTACATCTCTCAGCTGAAGTTGGAAGGATTCGCTCTGATGGCTGACATGGTGTATGTGACGCAATCAGCTTGTCGACTGCTGAGGGCTATTTTCGAAATTGTGTTGCATCGAGGTAAGTTTTATTTTGGTTTTAATGGCTCATGCTGGGCCGAACTTGCCGTGAGTCATTTAATACACAATTCATTATTATTTATTAAAATAATGTTCAGCATCATCAGCCAACAGTAATCCACCTCTGGACATAGGCCTCTCCAAAAGAAGTTCTTTTATCTCAATTCTCAGGAGTCCAGCTGTTACCAGCCACCCTGCGAATATCGTCACACCATCTAGCTTGATATTCCCTGTTTGTTTTGTTCACAGGTTGGGCACAATTAGTGGACAAAACTTTGGCTCTTTGCAAAATGGTGGACCGAAGAATGTGGCAGTCCATGTCACCGCTTAGACAATTCAGGAAAATGCCTGAAGAAGTAAGTATTATCATTTTTAACTATAAAAATCTCTGAGCTGTTTAGTAACTGATTATGTAGTGATTTTTAATTTTGTTGACTAAACTAACAGTTGCCAATGATCTAATATTTTTTTAGGGTTCCGTACCCAAAGGGTAAAAACGGAACTCTATTACTAAGACTCCGCGGTCCGTCTGTCTGTCTATCTGTCACCAGGCTGTATCTTATGAACCGTGATAGCTAGACAGATGTATTTCTGCTAAACAACAAATACTAAAAACAGAATAAAATAAATATTTAAGTGGGGCTCTCATACAACAAACGTGATATTTTTGCCGTTTTTTGCGATAATGGTACGGAACCCTTCGTGTGCGAGTCCCATTCGCACTTGGCCGGTTTTTTAATGTTGCAAGCGCGGAGCATAATGTTGTAGGTAAGGCTCAAACATTAGTGATTCATCGAATCGATGTGACATGACTTCTCAATTAAATTTTACTAATTTGTGTAAATGTTTCATGAATATATTATACGTAATATATTTAAATATAACAGTATTAATACACATAGTATATAAACTTTTATTGTGATAAATAAGAAATCAACAATAACATTAATGCGATCGATAGAATGAAGTCTGACGTAAATGAGTAGAAATTAAATAAGGGCCGTTAGTGTCTTATCATATTATTTTTATTGCTGTGCAAAAGTTCCATTGTCGATCTACTTTCTATCATTCAGGATACGACACTATTTTTATGTAACGATAAAGTGGCAAACTCCCGAATTTCAGTTTAGTCTACGTAATTTAAAATCAGAGATTAACATTTTCTAAGATATAGAGAATTCAAATTTAAAACTTTTGAACAGTTCGCTACGCGGACGCTAAAAAGAGACGATTTTTTTTTTAAATAAGTGTGAAAATCTGAAAGGTTTTAGAGAAAAATCGTAATATTAAAATTGTTATTTAATGATCCGTCAAAAAGAGAAAGAAAAACATTTAAATTTAAACACAAAAGGATTCCAAATTAATGTGACGGCTATTAAGTTTGCACTCTCATCAATTCAACCAATTAAAAACTTGATTTATTGTTACAACAGTTTTTCCTTTACACAGGTAATAAAAAAATTAGAAAAGAAGAACTTTCCCTGGGAGAAACTATACGAGTTGGGACCCAATGAGATTGGAGAACTGGTCAGAGCGCCCAAACTCGGCAAGATGATACACAAATACGTACATCAGTTCCCTAAGCTGGAGCTGGCGACGCATATCCAGCCGATCACCAGGTCTACCTTGAGAGTTGAGCTGACCATCACACCCGACTTCCATTGGGATGAGAAGGTAAGGCTTAAATTTTTTTTTTTTTCAAATTGACTAATTCACCAGTATTAACCAGGTACATGATGGTCTAACATGTCACTTGCAAAATTGCTCAAAATTACCCATAATGAACCATATTTGGCCTTTAAGGTTACACTAATCGAAAATTCTTCGAAAAAAAAACATTATCTAGCCCTGTAAGGAAACAGAAAAGTAAAAAAATACATTATTTGTAAGTTATGAGCGTCGAAAGTTTCATATTTCTACACTAATTTTAACGCGTCTTTGGGCGGAAATAAATACCATAAGAAGAAGGCAAATTGCAAAATGGCCTCCATACAGGGATAGATTAGTAATTCAATAATGGACATAATTTTATTTTGAAAATATACATTTAGTAGTTTTTTTAAAGTATCTAGACTCCCAAAGGTCTGTTTATAAAATTTCGCGCGCTCGTTTTCGTCCTAAATCATCATCCATTTCGATATAAATTTGCAAAAGTGCTAATTCGTACGAGAACTAGCTTCTTACAGCATGCATTTTAACTCCGCGTACCAAATAGTTCGTTCCGTTGACTAGGGGAACCTTAAGTGTGATGCAGTGGTCCGTGATGGACCGTAGTTGGCCATTTTGCTTTTACATAATGGCCCGTGATGGACCGTAGTTGGCCATTTTGCTTTTACATAATGGCCCGTGATGGACTTGTATCGACCAGGTTTCAACCAGCTCTGTCTAGCATCCCGCTGGTGAAACTTTCGATGATCGTCACCGAGTTAGCTACAGGGTAAGATGGTACACAAATGCGTGCATCACTTCCTTAAGCTGCAGCTGGCCACGCATATCCAGCCGATCATCAGGTCTACCTTGAGGGTTGAGCTGACTATCACTCCTGACTTGGGATGAGCAGTAAGGAATAAAATTAAGTAGACACGCAGATTTTCGTGCTAAGGTGTTGTAAAGAAGCATTAACACGATCTGGTGGCCGCCATTAGGTTGTATTTCCACCAGAGATGTGCTGTGCTGGGCATTGCGAGGATGCGTAGTGAGGCTGTGGAACGGTGTGGGTGTTTCCACTAGAGATGTGCTAGGCCACATTCCTCGCAATACATTCCTTGCAACAAATCCCACGCATACATCCCTCGAACACATACTTCACCTGCTTTGTATGTACAAAAACCCCGTGCGGCTGAGCGGTTTCCACTAGAGCTGCGCTGAGAAAGGCTAGGTAAATTAAGTGATTCTATTGGTTCTTAACTAACACATCCCTCGCTACGCACCCTCGCACATCTCTGGTGGAAACGCAGTCTTACGGCCCTTACTCTTGGCTCTTGTAAAGTGTCTTAAAGTATAGTTGTCGGCACGTAACTTGGCAAGAGTCGTTAGATGCGCACAAGTCGCTCTTTAGGTCTCTTTGGTTACCAAGCGGGACGAGGGGAATGTTTAGGTTCACGGTTCCGAGCGAGGGATTGGTTGGTCAGTTGACACAAGGATCGACTGACCAATCGCGTCGCATCCACGTTCCGTTCGCTCTATATGGTTGGTCAAAGGTTGTCTGTAAGAGATTGCCCTGTGCGATAAGACCGCCCATTGTACACTTGTTTTTGTGAATATGTTCCTGTACATATTTTGTGGTGTACAATAAAGTATATAATAAAATAAATATATGCTGGTTGGTCAGTTCGGTCATTATGCGCGAACTTACCCCCCAATACGCCAAAACCTTGCGAAGTTACGTGCCGACAACTATACAAGGAACTCGCTTGGTGAATGAATATGTCCGCTTCGCTAGCTCGACTAGAGAAGCGGGCTCGCTCGCTCGCTCGCTCGTTTCTTGAGGAAGCTAAGTTTGCTATTTCGGCTAGAGAGATGGTACGCTTCGCTTACTTGACTCATGATATGACTGGGATTATTGGTTCTGCTCGTGAGTGCTCGCTGGGCCCTTAAGACTCTTGCTCATGGAAGACCAGGACTCTGTGTTGGTAGAATAAAAACAACCTACGTTGATATTTCTAACCACCTGCCACCTTTCAGATCCACGGGCAGTCGGAGGCGTTCTGGATCCTGGTGGAGGACGTGGACGGCGAGGTGGTGCTGCACCACGAGTACTTCCTGCTGAAGGAGAAGTACTGCAAGGACGAGCACCACGTCAAGCTGTTCGTGCCCGTGTTCGAGCCGCTGCCGCCGCAGTACTTCCTCACCGTCGTATCTGACAGGTACGTGGGCGCACTATGATGATGGTCCATACTGGCCAATGATGGTAAACACGGCCCATGATGGTCCATACTGGCTCTTGATAGTATACACTGGCCCATGATGGTACATACAGGTACATGATGGTCCATACTGGCTCTTGATGGTATACACTGGCTCGTGAGGGTCCATACTGGCCCATATTGGCCCATTTTAGCCCGCGATGGTCCATGCTGACCCATGATGATCAATTTAGGTCCACGATGGTCTATACTACTGATTTTTTTATTGTAATATTTGATTGCTTTTTTAATTGTATTTTTTTAGTCCTAATATCTTTGTGGTAGGAACATTGAATTGACGTTGTAGCTATTAAGGTTATTTACATAATTTCAAATAAAAAAATAAAATAAAAAGATACTGGTCCATGATGGTCCATTTTAGTCCACGATGGTTTATACTGGCCCGTGATGATCCAATTTTGCCCATGATGGTTCATGCTGACCCATGATGGTCCTCGATTGCCATCCTGGTCATGATTGGGTGGTTTATCTTTGAAAAATTGGAACTTAAAATCCAATTCTCACAGTTTTGAAGCATAACAAAAATGTTACTAATTTTATTTATAAATTCATTTAAATCTCAAAGTAACTATTACAAAGTCACGATACTGTAGGATCAGTGTTTTACCAAACAGAACTCAGAAGACCTAACATTCACTCCCTTTTTAGATGGATAGCAGCAGAGACACAGCTGCCGGTCTCGTTCCGCCACCTTATACTGCCTGAAAAGAACCTGCCTCCCACTGAGTTGCTGGACTTACAGCCGCTCCCTATATCGGCGCTTAGGAACCCCAAGTATGAAGAACTGTACAATGAGACCTTCCCGCAGTTTAATCCGGTTCAGACGCAGGTATGTTTTGAGATTTTGTTTAATGTAAATATTAGCTGGTGGTAAAATAGTGACGCCGGACTGGCAGCCTTATTGCGTAAGTGAATTCGGCAGGGCAAAGGGTACGACTCCATGGAAGTGTTGACAAATTCCCTAAAAGCAAAAGCCCCACTGTCCGGTTTTGCTCAAAATGAACTAAGAACGCCATCTGGTCTGGTAGAGTGTTTTAAAACCTTTCGGATGGTTCAACTCGTTTGAATGCAATGTTTCCACTGTCCCATAGAAAATTGAGATTAAAAAGTCGGTTGAGAAGCAATTGCAAATACGGTACTGTCCAAATTGACCAATCACTGCAATCACAGAACGGTCGGCACTAACCGGTACTGCGCGCCTGATATTTGTCATTGCTTTTATGGTCTTAGGGAATTCGGCAGTAAGCTCGCCCTCTTTAAATTGGAATAGAAATAAACGATATTGTTTATTCAAAGCCCAATTCTTTCCATAGGTGTTCAACGCAGTCTACAATTCAGACGACAACGTGTTCGTCGGCGCCCCCTCGGGCTCCGGCAAGTCCGTGATAGCTGAACTAGCGCTCCTGCGCATGCTGAGCACCAACCAGGGAGGCCGCGCCGTCTACTTGCTGCCTAAGGACGCCCTGGCTGACATTGTGTTCGCTGATTGCTACCATAAGTTTGGCACAAGATTCAATTTGAAGGTAAGAAAAATAACTTATAGGCCATCATTGTTCAGTATGGGCCTTCGTGGCCCATCGTGGCTCAGCATGGACCATCGTGGCTCACCATGGCCCAGCATATGCCGTCAAGAGCCAGTGTCTACTATGAACCTGTATTTTCGACCTGTGGGTTATCTTGGCTCGGGTAAGTCCGTGATAACTTAACTGGCGCTCCTGCGCATGCTACCACATGTTTAGTACAAGATTTAATTTGAAGGTTAGAAAAATATCAAATTTATAGGCCATCATTGTCCAACATGGACCATCGTGGTCCAGCATGGACCTTCATTACTCAGCATGGGCCACCAAGGTCCAACATAAACCATCATCGTCGTGCAGGGGCCATAATGGTCAGCTATCAGCTGACAGCCTTGCCCACTATGGACAAGTATTGTCCACCTGTGAGTCATTTTGGTCCACTATGACCCATCATAGACATAGCTTGGTTCATGATCAACATCGTGGGGGGCACGGCGAGCAGTATTAGCAGAAGTCTTTAAACCTCAATATATATCACAAACTAGCTTTGCCCGCTCCCGTCAACTGCTTACCCTACCTACCTTACCTACCCTACCCTACCTGCCTACGATTTCTTTTATTATTTTTTCTTTAATAAGAACCTCCTATCAATTACAAACACAATAAAGAAAGAATTAGCGAAAAAGGTCGAGCTGTTCACGCGTGATGCCGTGACCAAAGGAAATAGGGATACATTTTTATAAATATCCCAAATACAAATTCTCGTTGTATTTTCAGGTGGTACAGCTAACGGGTGAGACTGCCACCGACCACAAGTTGCTGAACAAAGGACAGATTATCATCACCACTGCTGATAAGTGGGACATACTGTCCAGAAGGTGAGATTATCACAAATAATCTTAACTTTTTTTATTTGTCGATAGATTCGTGTTTGACCACTATCTCGTCTGATGTTGAGATGGTTAACTATTGTATAATGTAAAATAAACTGCTATACCACTTTTGTTGAAATTTTCTCTATTCCTTAAGTTGAAATAAGTATCTTTATACTTATTTTATTAAAAAAAAATACAATCTTATATTAGTTTCTTAGAAATACTTAGGAGTAGACAAATATACATACATGTTCAGATTAATAGAATCTACGAGTATTGTGAAATTCCAATAATATTACAGAGGGATTTATTACATTCGGAGCAAATTGACGGACAGACGAAACACTCGAGTGATCTTATAAAGGCGCGTCCAAACATTGAGCGGCAAGTGCGCGGCAGCAACACGCGGCATGTCCAGGAAACAATTCTGCCGCGCTCTAGTTAGGACAATCCGACGAATGTTTGCGCGGCAATATGCGAGACACGCCGCGCATTCGAATTCAGTCTGAATCTAAACTACAATGAAGGCGGTTATCAGTGTTTTAGCTCTGTTTATTATTCCAAAATTGCGAAGAAGAAATAATACGCATACGCATTTTTATTAAAATATTCTTTATGTCGAGGATTCCACAACTCGTTATATGAGCCATATATTTCAATCAGTCTAATTGATGTTTCATTGTCCATTTTTGTGAAGCGCAAACACGTCCAGACACGTTTACCGACGAACGTACTGAGCAATGATTGCGCGCGGTAGCTAGATCGCAAAGTTCGCGCGCGGATGTTGTCAAACACAGCGCGGCACGACGCGGGCGGCAGCCGCGCACACTAGCCGCTCAATGTTTGGACGCACCTGAAGGGTGCAGATTTTCATTCGGACGTACGGAACCCAAAAAAAAAATAAGAGACCTTAATATTTTTTATAAACAAATTGTATTTTTGCCACCAGATGGAAAGTCCGTAAGAGCGTGCAAAGCGTGACGCTGTTCATCGTGGATGCTCTGCAGCTGTTGGGCGGAGAGGAGGGACCTGTTCTCGAGGTGGTCTGCTCCAGAATGAGATACATTTCCTCACAGATTGGTAAGTTGATGCTAGAGATGATGGCCATTCTTACAAAGGATTAATTTAATTAAAGGCTTGCCTGCATTGGCACTGCTAAAGTATCATATTTCTGAGATACTCGTGTGTAATCCTGGTCCCGGCTGTCATTTATAAAGGATGTTTTGGTTTTGGGAATCCCCTTCTTGTTATCACCCACTTAGTATTTCAGTAAGCCATATTCGGTATTTTTTACACCTTTATTTTTAATTTAGTTTTGCTCGTTTAAATATATATCTTTTCTCAAACATGCTTGGAAATTTGAGCATTATTTTGACAACCTTCTTCGAGATAAATCGAAATTGCAGTACAGGCCAAATACATGCGAGCAGCGGCCGGCAAAAGTTGTATGAAAATCCATATCTGTCGTGTGTAGCGGCCAAATAAATTACATAGTAAACTCATATCTGTCGTGTAATTTAAAAATGGAACTATCTTTTACTCCGAATCATGGCAACCAAGGAGGTAACTTAACAAAGGTTTTATTTAAATTTCGAACTGACTTGCAAATAGAACGCTGTGTATTGAAAAAAAAACAAATGAACACTTTAAGGCTTAGCACGCACTGAGATTTTTATTTGCGCGGATTTTTGTAGTATTATTACCGCGTGATTTTTTTACCGCAACGCGTGCGGCTTCATACAATTCCATAGGTCACAGAATGGGCGGAATACGCGCGAATGCAAATCGCAATGCGTGCTAAGCCTAACGCGGGAATAGGTAATTATTGTTGTTCGTTATTGATTTTGAAAAGTAATTGTATTTGACAAAATGAGTTCTAGGTACTACTTAGTTTTAATTTACGCGCATTATTTGAGAAAAGCACTATACAAGCCTTGGCCACAACTAGGCATTGATGGACTTACGTATGTGTGCCTCGGCTTCGCCTCGGCCCACATTTAGACGTTCGTCCATCAATGCCTCTTTTGCTGGCCGCTGCAGTAATGTACTATTTCTCAAACATGCTTGGAAATTTGAGCATTATTTTGACAACCTTCTTCGAGATAAATCGAAATTGCTGTACTGGCCAAATACATGCGAGCAGCGGCCGGCAAAAGTTGTATGAAAATCCATATCTGTCGTGTGTAGCGGCCAAATAAATTACATAGTTAACTCATATCTGTCGTGTAATTTAAAAATGGGACGATCTTTTACTCCGAAACATGGCAACCAAGGAGGTAACTTAGGTAGTTTTTATTTAAATTTCGAACTGGCTTGCATATGGAAAGCTGTTTATAGAAAACAAAATGAACACTATAACACGAAAATAATTATTGTTGTTCGTCATTGATTTCGAAAAATGATTGTGTTTGACAAAATGAGTTCTAGTTGCTACTTAGTTTTAATTGCCGCGCATTATTTGAGAAAAGCACTATAGAAGCCTTGGCCACAACTAGGCATTGATGGACTTACGTATGTGTGCGTCCACATTTACACGTTCGTCCATCAATGCTTCTTTTGCTGGCCGCTGCAGTAATTTACTATTACACACGTAACTTGTAGAAAATAAGTATAAAGATTTCATAAATTGAATTTCATTTCGTTAATGTAATTTTTTGTTCTGCAGGTCGTCAAATCCGCATAGTTGCTTTATCACTACCACTTGCCGACGCTCGTGATGTATCGCAGTGGCTCGGCTGTAACGCCAACTGCTCCTTCAACTTCCACCCTAGCGTCAGGCCACTGCCTCTGCAGCTGCACATACAGGTAAATATTGTCTCCTAACCGGTTTTTATAAATCGTGTCTTTGATTGGTACCCCATCATATCAGCCGAAAGACGTCTACTGCAGGACATAGGCATCCACTTTTCACCGGTGAATGTCTTACCTAACTTAATCTATCGTTTGCAGGGCTTCAACATATCTCACGCAGCCTCCCGCCTAGCGGCCATGACGAAACCTATCTACAACTCAGTGATCCGCTACGCCGGCAACAAGCCTTGCGCCGTCTTCGTACCTTCGCGTCGTCACTCGCGACTCCTGGCCGCTGACCTGCTAGCCCTGGCTGCTGCGCACTCCTCGCCTACCAGGTTCCTGAGGGCCAGGCCTGATATGCTGCAGCCGTTCCTCAAGAGAGTGCATGATAAGGTAAGATAAATTATAAATTCGTATGAAGGTCATCATGAGCCCCTAGGTATTTTGAAAATCCATTGAAGTCCATCGTGAGTCCTTGTTGACCATCATAGGCCATTGTCGACCATCATAGGTCATTGTAGTCCATCATGGGGCATTGTGTATGTAGTTAGATGTCCACAATGGTGAAATTTGACTGGCTACAAGCTTGTCTTCGTACCTTTGCGTCGTCAATCGCGACTCTTGGCTGCTGAACTGCTAGCCCTGGCTGCTGCACACTCCTAGGTTCCTTAGGGCAGGCTTGATATTCTGCAGCCGTTCGTGAAGAGTGCATGATAAGGTAGGAAAATCATAAATTCTCATGAAGCCCACTGTTGGCCATCGTGGGCCATTATTGGCCAGCATGGGTTAAAAGTTCTTATTGAGGAATTCTATTGTCCACCATCATGGGCCATTGTAAGCCAACAAGGGCCATTATAGGCCACTGTGGACCATCATGGACCATTTTGTAGTTAGTTGAAACACTGGTGTCTACCATCCCTAGCTACAAGCTATGCGTTGTTTTCGTACCTTCACGTCGTCGTCACTCGCGAGTCGTGACTCCTGGCCGCTGTCCTGCTAGCCCTGGTGTGGCATACTCCTCGCCAACCAGGGGGGTAACCCTAAGCTTTAAGAGCAAGGTTAAAAAGCAGATGTATTTGTACACATCTGTCCCAGATGCCAGTCGCACCATGATAGTTTTGATACGTCATGGTTCGGGGGCAGATTCCTGAGGGCCGGGCCTGATATACTGCAGCCGTTCCTCAAGAGGGTGCAAGGCAAAGTAAGAAAAACTATAAATTCGTATGAAGGCCATTATAGACCCCTAGATTTCGAAAAGAACTGTAGCGGCACTAACGCCGCCACTTACGAACTAATGACATGACTTCACACAAATCCTGCATTGCGCAAGCAAAGTTTTCGGCGCGATTTGAAGACATACAACAGTCCGACAACAACCGTTGGGCAGTTGCCCGGACCAGACACAACACCCGTCTGGTCGGAGGATCCTCCCTTTTCTATGGAGGTTTGTGGGACTTTACTCCCTGTTCCGCCTACCCCAAAGAACTATTGAACTTCATCATAAGTCATTGTCGACCATCATAGGCCATTGTCAACCACCACAGGCCATCGTCGACCATCATAGGCCATTGTCGACTATTGCAGGCCATTATCGACCATCATGGACTATTGTGTAGTGTTTGTGTTCGGATGTACTGGTTCAGGAACTTCAGCAGGGACTTCTTCAATGATTGAATTTTATTTAATACTATATGTCCTCCGCGGCTTCGCTTCCGTCAACTGGCTACCTAACCTAATCTACCTACCTACCCTACCCTACCCTACCTACTCTGCCCTACATACATGATTGTACGCAACGCATGCAACGAAAGCTTTCAAAAATGATTATTTTCCCCGTTTTTGCATCATTTTTCATTTATGCTGCGCTCCTACTGGCCGTAGCGTGATGTATAGCGTGATATATAGCCTATAGCCTTCCTTGATAAATGGTCTATCCAACACAAAAATAATTTTTCGATTACAACAAGTAGTTCCTGAGATTAGTGCGTTCAAACAAACAAACTCTTCAGCTTTATAATATTAGTATATATAATAATATTATATTAGTATAGATAATAATATTATATTAGTATAGATAATAATATTATCTATACTAATCCTTTCCTTTCTTTCTATTATTTGGGAAAGGATTACAATAAGGAAATCAGGTACAATGCGACTAGGTAGTTAGCTCGAAGCGCTGTCAATCAGAAAGGTCCGTGGATCAATAGGTTTTAGAATCTAGTTGATTCAAAGACCATGGATAAACTCGACAAATACTAAAACACTTCTGTCTCTTTCAGATGTTAAAAGAAACCCTAGCAGCAGGCGTGGCATACCTTCACGAAGGGGTAGAGCCAGGAGACAGACGCTTAGTACAGCAGCTGGTGGAATCAGGAGCCGTACAGCTGTGCGTGGTGGCCGCCGAGCTGGCCTGGGCGCTCGCCGCGCATGTGCACACCGTCATCATTGCTGATACGCACGTGTGAGTACTGAAAAACATAGAACAAATTAAGGGCAATGGGTCGTAACTTTTTTTGACAATGGCCAATGATGGCCAGCAATGGTCAACCATCATTGGCCATTGTCGATCAGCGTATACCATTATCGACCACCGAAGGCCATTTTCGACCAGTGTACGCCATTGTAGACATCATGGGACATTGTCGGACATCATAGACATTGTCGGACATCATGGATATTGTAGGACATCATAGGCCTTTGTAGTTCATCATGGGACATTGTAGGCTATTTATGGACACTGTCGGACATCGTGAATGATGTCGGACATCATGGACCATTTTCAGCCACCATTGAGCCAATATAGAGCAATTTGGCTTATGGTTAGGCATTTGCGTGTTGTTTCGGTAATCAGCGGCATTTTCTGACTTCTTAACGAACAATAAATAGTAACTAATTAAGTTATAAATAAAGTGTTGTCTCTCTACCCACAGCTACAACGGCAAACTCCACGCCTACGAACAGTATCCGATCACGACGGTCCTACAAATGGTCGGCCGTGCGTGCAGGCCCTTAGAAGATGAGCACGCGGTCTGCGTACTCATGTGTGTGGCGCATCACAAGACATTCTTCACCAAGTTGCTGAACGACTGTCTGCCGCTAGAGGTAAGTGAACACTATTTTGGTTGGAGCTTCATGTGCCAGCATGTAACATTGTCGCCCAGTTTCGCAGCCAATGTTGGAGCTCGACAGTTAAAGTTGACCAGTATCGGCCATTGTCGACATATGTTGGCTATTGTCGACCGTCTAGCTGGCATAGACCTCTGGTTAATATTTTCCCCGATCATCACGACGGTAGGTAACAAACAGTCGGCCGCGCATGCAGGCCCTTAGAAGATAAGCACGCGGTCTGCGTACTCATGTGTGTGCCGCATCACAAGACATTATTCACCAAGTTACTGAATGACTGTCTACCGCTAGAGGGGAGAAAATATGATTCTAGGAGGGGCCAGCATGGACCATTGTCGGCCATCATGGGTCAGCATAGTCCATTGTCAGCCATCTTGTGCCAGCATTGACCATATCTAGCACCCAGCTCTAGTTAGTATTTTGCCTGGACTGGACCATTGTTGGCCAGCATGAAGGCCGTAATGTTTGTCGCACCAAAAGGACGACACGGTAGGCGTAGTGATTGTGCGATCGGCTGCTGCGCTGCGTGTCGCTGGTTCAATTCCCACACGGAACAAATATTTGTACGGCCTACAGACAGTTGTGCCGGGTCTGGGTGTTTTGTGTTAATCCGTCACAGGAAGAAATTCCTAGTGTGAGAGCTAATAGATTATTAAAAAAAAAACTGATCTACCTATCCTTGACCAGTTTTGACCATCCACTCATTCTGTTGCAGAGCCACCTCGACCACAGACTACACGACCACATGAACGCGGAGATCGTTACCAAGACCATAGAGAACAAACAGGACGCCGTCGACTATCTCACCTGGACGTTCTTATACCGACGGCTGACACAGAACCCTAATTATTATAACTTGCAGGGAGTAACACACAGGTATGTTTGAAAAATGCATCTTAAAATTTATACCTTTTAAGTTGAAGCGAATTTCTAAAATCTACAACCTTTGAGGTTCAAAGTCGAAGCGAAATTCTAAAACTTTATAGAGCATATTGATCGCTGTTTCCGCTACATAATGCACACATTCGACTTTGTGAATCCGATTTCCTTTTTTATCTGGATACAAATGAGTGCAATACAAAATCTAAATTTCTTTATTCAATTAGGGCAGCGGCACTTTTCAACGTCAAAATTTTTAATCTGGAAGTAAAAATAATTGATTCTACGACGGTACAGTATTTTCAGCTTGTTATGAAGAAGAACGGACAAGAAACTCCACACTTTTTCAAAGAAAGTGTTTTACTAGTATTTGTTTACGTCATTTTTGTTGAATACATATATGTGAGAATGATGTAAAAATACGTGCGCATAAAAGCGGCTAGAGTAAAACAAACAATAAAAAAATACAATCAATAGGTAATTAAAAACAGGCCGAGGCAGCTAAGTTATGGCCAATTCCAACTGATGGCGCCCGTTCACGAATATGACACATGGATCGGCACCACTCAGCTCAACCATGACCATACACTATGGAGATAAGGGTCAATATGCTTTAATTATAACACGTTTCATGGTTTTGAAAGTGCTCCTTAAAGATACATGGAAATCGAAGGCGAATCTAATCAGTACAGTCTACAAGGTTTATTAGTAGCCATTTAGGGTAACTGAACTCTCCTTCCAGACCTCTATTATACGAGTACGCTGGACTAAACATACTATATGAAATGACAGTTGATTTTTGTGCTGATTCAAAGCGCCCCGCTCGAGCGTATCAGGAACTAAAATTGACACATTTAGAGATAGGATACTACCAAAATTTCTAAAAATTAGGTAATACTAATATATTTGACTGGAAATATTATAATATTGTAACTAATATATCAGTATTAGTGATATTTTTAAATTACACTAATATCAAAATAGTAGTCTTGGCAAGGCGTATCACTCATTTACTGTATTGACTTCTCGTAGTATGTTGGAACTAAATATCTCATATTGGTATTGGTGATGAATGTTATATGAATGCCTAATAATCAGTAATAATATGTTCAAAAGCGATGTGTAATACTAAATTCTGGAATCATCATCATGATCATCCACAGCCCGACTTCGCCCACTGCTGAGCACAGGCCACTCTCTTGTACCAATCACTACGTTCCTGAACCTGGAATTAATTCTGGAACAATATCATGATAATTATAATTTTATTAACAAATGTTTTGAAGTCAAACAATTTATTATCTGCATCTAAAACAGAGCTGAAAACTGATTTCAGCGGGGGTAGGGTCATCTCGATAACTTATTTTCATTACTTTATTAAATATATATATTTATTTAGATATGTATCATATAATATATGTATATATGTACATGTTAAGCAATTAAAAATATATTTTGTTGTTAAATTGTTGCCACGATTTAAACAATGCACCTGCCATGTTATCTCTTCACCACCCTTGGTTGACTAGTAGAGAATACCTAAGGCATTAAGTCCGCCATTGTACCTTTGTGCATGAAGTTTAAATAAATTAATATAAGTCTTCACCTTGCTGGAATGCGATGTCACTCTTATTTGCACCTTAACACTACAGAGACAAGATCTCAGCGATGAGAGCGAGAAATACGTCCGTTGTAAATGATTATCCATCTCATTTATTATTATTATTATATAAATGATGTTCCCTTCACGAATCCATGGGCGTACAAGTAGTGTACTTGAGCAAGGAGATACTTGCTCAAATGAGATAGTTATTAGGATAAGTTGTTAGCCTAACCCCATATTTAAATCTCACTGATCTGACAGTAATGCGCTATAACTTTACTAGCACGCTATCCACTAGTTTATAGCTTGCAATCTGACTGAAAATATTTTTTAGTAACCTTTACAGCTATTATTCTATTACTTAAAAATTAATCATAATAAAAAAAACTGTTTTTTTTTCTCTTACGTATTAAATTATTCTCACGATCGATAAAACCCATAAAAGTATTTTACCGAAAGCTGTGTCCCATCTCTAATATTAGTTCCATGCGACTCTCACGTTAACTCACGTTGCTATCAGCGCCAAAATGGCGATAATCAAATGTCTTCATTTTGTCATCGATAATATGAAGTCCAGTGTACAATGTATGATAGAGTTCAGTGTTCCAGACCCATTATAGCCATATGCTTCCATATTATTATCATATTATCGGAAATACATACATTTGCAAAGTTTCAGATGGGTACGACCTTTTTATGGCTTCTAGATTTTTACGGATTGCTTAGCAACGTATTCATAAATCTGATAAAAATATATCATATTTCATGTGTCCAATTTACAAACTAAAATTTCATCCCTTATTTTACCCCTTTAGGGGTTCAATTTCCAAAAACCAATAAATACATCAATTCTTTTTATCAAACAACAGCGTAAATTAAAAAAATCACGTGTCCAATTTACAAACTATAGGAATTTCATACAAACTTTAAACCCTCCTTATGGTTGGCATTTCCAAAAATCCATTCTTAGTGCGCACTACCTCACTTGAGGAACCTCCCTGCCAAATCTCATCTTTATACGTCAAGCTGTTTTCGATAATCCGTGATGAGTGAGTGTCTTTTCGCTTTTATATAAATATATAGAAGATAGATATTAGGTAGTATTATTACATAACGATTATTATTCTAGAATTTCTTAGAAGATATTATCCACTCTCTGTTACTTTCCTTAGTTCAAATTAAGGTAAATAGACTCTACTAATTGCGATCCCTGATCACATAACTTTTCACTAATTAAATTGTGTGCCTCTGTCTGCATTTTATAACTTATTAACAAATCAATTTCTTATCTCTTCCACAGGCATCTATCAGATCACCTATCAGAGCTCGTAGAAACAACGCTAACAGACTTAGAACAATCCAAGTGCATCGCTATAGAAGATGACTTGGACGTGCAGCCTCTCAACTTGGGCATGATCGCTTCTTACTACTACATCAATTACACTACAATAGGTAAGATAACTTATGATATGATAATAATTTGAACCACTCATTGTGGGCCAGCATGGACAAATTCGTGTATTTGAGACAGGCCATAGTCATTATCGGCTGAACATCAATGGCCATTATCCGCCATCATGGGCCATTGTCCACCATCATGAGCCATTGTCCACCATCATGGGCCATTGTCCACCATCATGGGCTATTGTCCACCATCATGGACAATTGTCCACCATCATGTGCCACCAACATGTACATAGGGTAGTAGAAACAAGTCTCACAGACTTAGAACAATCCAAGAGCATCGCCATAGAATGACATGGACGTCCAGCCTCTAAACTTGGGTATGATCAATTCTGACTACTGTTTAAATATACTACAATAGGTAAGATAACTTTAAGTTAATATTTGAACCGCCCATTGTGGACCAGCATGGGGTCCATGTATTTAAACGGGCCATAGTTGTTATCGGGGAAAATAATGGGCCATTGTCTACCATCATGGGCCATAGTCTACCATCATGGTCCATAGATCACCATCATGGACCATTGTCCACCATAATGGGCCATTATTACCCATCATGGGCCATTGTCCACCATCATGGTCCATTTCCACCATCATGGGCCATTGTCCATCATCATGGGCCATTTGGGGCCAGCAGCGGCAACGGTCCATGCCGGCCGTTATGTGCCGTCGTGGTCTTCTTTCCTAAGAAAGATTTTAACCGCCCGTTGTAGCTCGGTATGGGCCATCATGGACGTCTCGGTGTTCCCAATGATAGGACATTGTCTATCATCGTGGCTTATTACAGGCCAGCATGGAACCTCCCTAGCCAGTAATTCGGACACCAGTCCTGCCAAGTGTTTCGTATTCCCTAAGGTTGTTGTCAGGTGGAGTAGCTGGGGTTATGGAGGTCGGTATTGAGCTTGGTTTGACTGGAAGCCGGCAGTTAGTTAGATTGATATTTTGATCTTTATCCTTACCCCGGCTCCACATGTTGGTCCCAGCGCTCGTACCAACGTTGGTCGATTAATTGGTGAGGAGTACACACGTTGGCTATAAAACTAGTTCTGTCTCGTCAGAGCCAATGTGAAGATGTCCGATACAGAAATTGCTGTAACCGCTTTTACAGTACTGAGTGCATAATATAATTTATATTTGTTACTGACTAAAAATGAAAACCACGTCAAAGAAGACGTGGACGACGACACATCATAAAACACGAAAAAATCACCAACGTGTGGACGGATCGCGAACGTTGGCACAGTTACTTTTGATATTACCAACAGGCGACTACCAACGCTCCAATATTGGCGCCAACGCAATTTTCTGGATCCACACGTTGGACGAATGTCGTTGGGGTCAACGTGTGGAGCCGGCGTTAGAAAAGATATATTTTCTTCCCTATAAATAACATTCAGAATTTCTGATACTCCTAATTTTGTTACAGAACTGTTCAGCCTGTCCCTCACGAACAAGACCAAAATCCGCGGTCTATTGGAGATCATATCCTCTGCCGCGGAGTACTCCGAACTGTGCATCAGACACCGCGAGGAGAACATCATCAAGGCGTTAGCTGCTAAGTAAGTGACTATGTTTATCCCTCTGCTTTGCTTCCCACCTATCTATCACACCTAACATAACCCAGAAATTAATTAAAGCTAGAATCAAAACTAAAGGCGGCTTACAACATTTAGGTGGTGGAGAGGGGTGGTATAGTACCCGGCACGTAAGTTGGCAAGGTTTTAGCGTAGTGGGTTTAAGTTCGCGAACTGACCAACCACCATAGAGAACGAACGGAATTTAAACACGATACTTTTGGTCAGTCGATTCTTGTGTCAACTGAGCAACCAATCGCGCGCTCGAATCGGTGCTTAACGTTCCTCCCGCCCCGCTTCACTGCCATTGATACCTAAAAACGATTTCTGCGCATCTAACGACTCTTGCCAACTTACGTGCCGGGGATTATACTGTGCAGTGAAAAGCGAACTTCACAGACGCCATTAAGTTTGTATCGATCTGTATGAGCTTTTCGGTAACGTACGGTTACGATTACGTATCGTACATGTGTTTTATTTAGTTCATAAAAAAGCATGTTTTTTTATAAATACATATTCCCTATTACCTGATAACCGTTTTTCTAAAAGACAAAAACGGTGTTGAAAAACAATGAAAACAACAGGTACCAAAGACACCGACTTCCAAAACGAAAGTTATTTTTCACATATTTGTGTTTTTTCTTAAGAAAACGTTTCTTTTTTGTGAAATAGTTTTGTATATATGCTTGTTAATAATTTATTATTATCAAATTGTATATACTTTATTTTATTGTTCCATATTATAGTTGCATTCCGTTGTAACTAATAAAGATCATCTCTCTTTCTGCCCGCAGAGTACCACACAAACCCTCAGCACCATCCGGCGGCAACGTGAAGTACAACGACCCTCACGTGAAGGCACATGTGTTGCTACAAGCTCACCTGTCCAGGATGCAGCTGCCCGCTGAGTTACAGGCTGACACCGCACTTGTACTGGCTAAGGTAATTTTATAGGTTTTTCCTGGCACCGAACAGATGGTCGATGGGGCCACAATGTTCTGGAGCGACGAACGTGTATTAAAAGACGCTATGTTATTGGAAAGCCTCTCACTAGATGGGAGTGTGCACCTGATTAAGGAATCCACTGGATGCGAGATGCACAGAACCGGTCAATGTGAAGACACTTGGGGGAGGTTGGTGAAGACACATGGTGGACATCCCACCCATACGCACAAAACTTTTTGGGGACACTTTTATTATGCGTACAGCTAAGGAGTGGAATTCCCTGCCGGAGTCTGTGTTTCCCCATAGCTACAATCTAAGGGTCACTTCTTCACCGTCAACCACATCATCGCTTACCATCAGCCGAGATAGTGGTCAAGCGCGAGCGTATCGATAATAAAAAAAAGAAAAGGTTTCTTGTAGCTAAATTGGCCCAGTAGTTATCCAGTGATACGTTTACCAATGCACAACTAATCATTTTACAAGATTTTATTTTGCATTGTTAGTTACGATGTATGGGCTGTGCGGGCTTATGGCTCTATTTATTTTGTGGTCAAAGTTACAAGTCAAAAATATTTATTTCAACTAGGCCATTAAGCGGCACTTTTGAACGTCGTAAAATATACACGTAATAAAATTTTATTCAACGGTGCATTCGGAAATGTAGCTTGATATGGAGAAGAACGCACAAGAAACTCCATACTTACTCTTTTAAAAAAAAACCTCTGTCAACTTTAATTGGAAATAGACTAAATTCAACCCTGAAGAAATACGTCTACAGAAATGCCATCTTTTTGTGATAGTTGTCTTTCGTAGGTACTATTTTGTTGCGTTATGGACACCGACTTCAAAAAATTAAGTTATTTTTCACTTTGTAGTTTTGTATTTGGAAGTCGGTAGTATTTTTTTGCAAAAAGTTTTTTTATTTTTCACTTTTTAGTTGTACGTACCTAATAGGCAAGTTAGTAAGGGAACTATTTCGCCAGAATAGATTTCATGAAACTTGAACATAACCGGTAAATTGAGAGACCTGCTTACCCCTTAAGAGCGAACTGGCGTGATGTTATGTTATGAAATATTATAAACAACAAACAGACATGCGATTGCAGCAATCCCGAGAGATTTGCCATTATTTATTGAAGAGTTCTGTTGTATATCTCCGAAGTTCTTCATCAGATCTTCACCAAATTAAAATGGGACCAATTTCGGAACATACTTTTTCAAACAAAAAAAGAATTTTCAAAATCGGTCCACAATTGACGGAGTAATCGGTGAACATACAAGTCGAACATAGAACCTCCTCCTTTTTGGGAAGTCGGTTAAAAATAAGTGGTTTACAATATTTACAAAAGTACGTACATGAATAAATTCATATAATTATGTGAGGACGATGGACCCGGAATAGCATTTTATACTATACTACGTATAGGTATAAAGTATTTAAAGCATTAACAGTTAAATTCATTAATTTGATAAATAGGAACATGGTACTCACATACTTACAAATATTGCAAACATAGGTAAATTATCTAATTCAACAACAACGGAACAGTGTGTGAGTCAATATCATAAACATAAAAAAAAATGAATACAATAACTATGAATAGGAATATAAATTAACAAATTTGATTTTATCTACACTAAAGATTGCCAGTATGGGTCGAACTAACATCTAAATGTTAAAACAGCCATACTGAATATAACTGAGCTGAAATTTTGCATACATGGTTGGTTTGGATGACAATACACACGGGTGACTCCCAAAGATAGTAAACCAAAATTTTTTCTGTACGCACATGATTTGAGTTCAAAAATAAAGGGTTTGCTGATAGGTGATACTACTGGCTAATAGCTAAAAGGAAAACTTTGTTTTGAATAAGTTTAAAAGAAAAACATTTCTAACTAAATCTTTCTTCACCCAGGCAATCCGTCTCATCTGCGCGTGCGTGGACGTGGTCTCCAGCAGCGGCTGGCTCTCACCAGCTGTCGCCGCTATGGAGCTGGCACAAATGGTCACACAGGCCATGTGGGCCAAGGACTCATACCTGAGACAGCTGCCACACTTTACTGCAGAGCTGGTGCAGCGCTGCTCTGAGAAGGTAAGAAAATAACGCATGAGTTTCTAGAGAAGCCCATTGCCGGCCAGCATGGTCTTCCAACATGGCCCATTATCCGTCAGCATGTGTCACAGTCGGTTATCATGGACCATTGTCGGCCAGCAAATGTCATTGTTGGCCAGCAAATGTCTTTGTCGGCCAGCACAAGTCATTACCGGCCAGCAGATGTCATTGTTGGCCAGCAGATGTCTTTGTCGGCCACCATATGTCACAGTCGGCCAGCACAAGTCATTACCGGCCTGCAGATGTCTTTGTCGGCCACCATATGTCATTGTCGGCCAGCATAATATGTCATTGTCGGCCACCATATGTCACAGTCGGCCAGCACAAGTTATTACCGGCCTGCAGATGTCTTTGTCGGCCACCATATGTCACAGTCGGCCAGCACAAGTCATTACCGGCCTGCAGATGTCTTTGTCGGCCACCATATGTCATAGTCGGCCAGCATAATATGTCATTATCGGCCACCATATGTCACAGTCGGCCAGCACAAGTCACTACCGGCCAGCAGATGTCATTGTTGGCCAGCATATGTCATTACCGGCGTGCAGATGTCTTTGTCGGCCACCATATGTCATAGTCGGCCAGCATAATATGTCATTGTTGGCCAGTATATGTCACAGTCGGCCAGCACAAGTCATTACCGGCCTGCAGATGTCATTGTCGGCCACCATATGTCATAGTCGGCCAGCATAATATGTCATTGTCGGCCAGCATATGTCCCAGTCGGCCAGCATAGACTATTGTCGGCCAGCAAATGTCACAGTCAGCAAGCATAGACTATTGTCGGCCAGCAAATGTCACAGTCAGCAAGCATAGACTATTGTCGGACAGCATATGTCACATCACAGTCGGCCAGCATAGTATGTCATTGTAGGCCAGCATATGTCACATCACAGTCGGTCAGCATAGAGACTATTGTCGGCCAGCATATGTCATTGTGGGCCAGTCTATGTCAATGTAGGCCAGCAAATGCCACATTCAAATCAAATCAAATCAAATGTTTATTTGTAGAGCATAGGTAACATACAAGGTGTACATAATAAAATATAAGTTCGCCATGTCTAGCCGATAGCGGCATACAAATATTAATTATATATAATGTCCTTACAACTAAATTAAAGAATAAGTATCACAATATTAAATGATTTACATGCACATAATTACATTATTACTAAGTCGAAAATGTTAAAATATTACTAATATTATTAATATTGCTAAATATTGTTAAAGCACATATTTATCTACAATTTATTTGAATATTTATTCAAATTATCATCGGTTAGGTATTCTTGTACTGAGTAATATGCCTTCTGTGTCAGGAATTTCAGCAGCGTTTTTTTAAATTCATTTAACTCATTTTTTTCTCTGATGCACCTGGGTATTTTATTGTATATCTTGGGTGCCATACCTACAATGCTTTTTTGATAAAGGGCAGTCTTGTGTGAGTAGGAGCAAATGTCCATATTACGGCGTTTAGATTTTACAGCTTTGAATGTTTCCGAATTAGTTTTTACGAACAAAGCTATCTCATAAATATATAAGCAAGGCATGGTAAGTAAATTAAATTTTCTAAAATATGGTAGGCAGCTGTCAGTTGATTTTAATTTAAAAATTGATCTAAGGCATTTTTTTTGCGCTTTGAAAGCGACGAGTCTATCAGTGGAATTTCCCCAGTACATAATGCCGAACCGTAGTGTAGAAACTACATATGCATTGTACGCTACTAGAACGGCAGACTCATTTACCATTTTTGATAAATTGTATAGGGCATATGCATATTGATTTAACTTTTTGGCAACGGTTTCAATATGGGATTTCCATGATAGGTGATTGTCTAAATGTAATCCTAGAAAAGTAGCAGTATTAGTTTCAGCGATCCTTTTATTATCGTAAGTAATATTAAGTTGCACTTGATTTTTTCGCTGATAAAATAACATTATTTTGGTTTTTTCTAAGTTTACTTTCAATTTATTTATTTCTAACCAGTTTATTATGGATTGAAGGGAACTATTAATATCATTTTCGAAAGTATGTATGTTTTCACATGGGACTATGACAGTGCTATCATCTGCAAAAAGAACGGTTTGATGTTTAATACATTTTGGTAAATCATTTATGTATACAATGAATAGCAAGGGCCCGAGGACACTTCCTTGGGGAACTCCGCATGTAACATATCTAGTCGACGACGTATAGGTATATTCTACTTTTGTTTTGGGGCAAACCTTTTTTAAGACAGTGACTTGCTTCCTGTCAGATAAGTAGGATTTAATTAATTTTAATACATTGCCCCTTACGCCATAACCTTCTAACTTACGTAGTAATAATTCATGATCTACATGATCAAATGCCTTTGACATATCCATTAGTATGGCTGCGATCGGTGTTTTTTTGTCAACATTGACTATGATTTTTGAGAGTAATTCAAAGACTGCCATATTTATTGTTTTATTTTTACGAAAACCATATTGCTCTTTAGTTAGTATATTTTGTGATTCAAAGAAAGAATATAAAGACTTGTTTATGACTTTTTCGAATACTTTAGACAGTACTGGGATTAGAGCTATGGGACGGTAATTTTGAATAGCTGTTTTATCACCTTTTTTATGCAACGGTTTTATTATTGTCAATTTTAACTTACTTGGAAAGTGGCCGTTTTCTATACACAAGTTAATTATATGATTCAGTACGGGTGCTATAATATTTGATACTAGTTTTAATATTTTTGTACAAATACCGTCGTAACCCGTACTGAATAGGCCCAGGTTAAAGGAAAGCAAGTGGACTGTATATAGGTTTATTAGGTGGTTTACAATATAATAGCAATTTAAGTATTATTAAACAGGTAAGTATATGTCTAAGCGCGGTCGTGTCAGACGATGCAATGTCGAGCCGAGACGCTGCTGTGCTACCGGCCCCCGCGCCGCCGCCGTGCCGCGTCGCTCGTTGACGACGCCGTAGTGTGTTCGATGGTTTTGGATGTGTGTGCGTGAACATATTCCCGGGCCAGCAGTGGATGATGACTCGAACAGTCCAGCCAGGTTGAATGATTGGTTGATGAATGCATGAAGTTTATGTTGATTGGTCCATGTTGATTGTTTGAGACATGAATGATGATCGGTCCAGATGGGTTAATTGAATAATGAATAATCAATTTGGTGGTCCATCTAATAACGGGCAAATTCTGTGGAATGCCCTTCTGATTGTGCCTGACTGTACTTTGATGTCCGCTACGCGAGCCTCTCCGTCAGGTCCCGGATAAAGCTTCAGTATCCGTCCCAGTGGCCAGTGTGCTGCAGGTAGCGTCTCGTCCTTTACGATGACCAGCGAGCCCTCTGTGAGCGCGCCGTGTGAGCGTTGCCACCGCGTCCTTTGGTGCAACTGGGAAATATATTCCTTATTAAAGCGTCTCCAAAAATGCTGGCGCAGAAGCTCGACTCGTTGATGCCTCGGCAGCCGTGATGGGTCGCAGTCGGACATCTGTGGGTAAGGTAACACAGTTAGAGGACGACCAATTAGAAAATGGAAGGGAGTGAGAACCGATAGATCAGATGGATCGGATGAAAGAGGTGTGAGAGGCCTCGAATTAAGGATGCCTTCTATCTGAACAAGTAATGTGTACAATTCCTCATATGTGAGGTGTGCCAAGCCTAGAACTCTTTTGAGGTGGTATTTTACTGATTTAACTGTACTTTCCCACAGTCCTCCGAAGTGAGGTGAGTATGGGGGAATGAAGTGAAAGTTAATTCCTTGCTCTGCAGCGCAGCTGTAAATTGACTCACTGTGATTCCTGATGAAATTGGTGATCACGCGAGCAGCACCTACCAGATTTTTCCCATTGTCTGAATAGATATGATTGGGTTTACCCCTACGAGAAATGAACCTCTTAATTGCTGCTATATATGACTCTGTCGTCAGATCTGTAACCAACTCCAAATGCACAGCTTTTACTACAAAACAAACGAAAATACAAATGTATGATTTAATTAGTACACTTCCACGCCCTTTACGGTTATTAATCATAATTGGCCCTGCATAGTCTACACCTACGTCACTGAATACAAAATTTGCATGCAGTCTCTGCTCAGGTAACGGACTCATTATAGGCGTTATAGTTTTCCCTTGAAACCGTTTGCATGTTATACATGATTGTGTCGTTTTTCTAGCTAAATTACGTCCTGAAATTGGCCAAAATTGTTGACGTATGTGTGACAGCAAAAGTTGTGGGCCAGCGTGTAAAAGTGTTATATGGTATGTTGAAAATATGATTTTAGTAATATGATGAGCTGTATGCAAAAGGATAGGAAATTTCCTATCGTAATTGTATGCCGAATGGGCTAACCTTCCGCCCACACGAATGAGTTTATTATCCCCTAAAAAAGGGTTAAGTGAATTAAACTTATGTTTAGCAGGTAACTTTTTATTATTTAATAACAATTCGTATTCCTCAGGAAATGATTCTATTTGTACTATCTTTGCTAACTGGTATCTAGCTACATTAAGTTCTATGGTTGATAAAGGTTTGATGTCACCTATGCACACCTGTTTGTTTACGTTACTTGTGTTGAAAGTGTTTGAAAGTTTATTTCTGCAGTGATGAATGAATCTAAGTATGTAAGCTACGATGCGTGTAAGTTTGTTGAAATTGGAATATTTGTAAAGAAAGGAATTGTTGTTATTTGTTTCAATGAGTGTAAAATGCGTTTGGGACCTGACTTCCGGAAGGTCAGTTACGCTGAGATGGCCAGGTTGTTGAGGCCAGCTGTCGTTATCATCATTCCTTAGGAAGTCAGGCCCTGAAAACCATAACTGTGTCTGTATTAATTGTTTTGCATTAGTACACTTTGTTATAATGTCTGCTGGATTCTGTTTGGTTGGTACATAGTACCAGGAGTGTGGATCAGTATGTTTCAGAATGTCTGTGACTTTGTGTTTGACAAATGTTTGCAATTTATATGTTGGTGTATTTATCCATGATAAAACAATTGTCGAGTCGCTCCAATAATAACACTTATAGTTGTTTATGTTACGAAGTGAATTTATAACTTTATTACATAAGTTAACACCGGCTAATGCTGCGCATAATTCAAGTCGCGGCATTGTGAGTGTTTTCAAAGGAGCCACCCTTCCCTTAGCCATTAGTAACTGAACACTTATATTGCCATCTGTTGTATAGGTACGTACGTATACGCAAGCACCGTACGCATGTTGCGAGGCGTCGCAAAAAATATGTAGCTCAATATTATTACGTGATGAGTCACAGAATGCATAACGAGGTATAGCTAACTGATTTAAATAAGATAACGATTCTACAAACTTCGTCCATTGTGTCTGAATCGAAACCGGTATTTCACCGTCCCAACTAATGTTATCCACCCACATCTGTTGCATTAGTAGTTTAGCTTTAAGTATGCACGGACTAATTAGGCCTAATGGGTCGAAAATATGACCTATAGTGGATAAAATCGTGCGTTTTGTAATGTGTTTTTGTGATACGAAGTCTGAATGTACTGTGTATGAAATTGTATCTTTGTGAATGTTCCAATAAATGCCTAAGGTTTTAGATGGATCGTTTGAACTTAGATTGACAGTTGTTTTATCTGAATCATGAAAACCTAGTTTTTTCAGTACGGGGGGACAATTAGATAACCATTTTCTAAGTGGAAATTTATATTTTTTAAGCTCGGAAAATACTCCTCTGCTTATTTCCAATAGACTGGACTCTTCATCTGTCCCCGTCAAGAGATCATCACAGTAAAAATCATGTAAAATCACCTCCGCGACTAATTTGTGATCATAGTTGTCTGAATGGTTTTCAATTTGTTTGTCTTGACAATCTAAGCCAATTTGTTTAATGCAGCGTGTTGCTAAGAACGGCGCTGATGCCGTGCCATATGTGACAGTGTTGAGCGTGTATGTTTGAAGTGGTTCCGTTGGATTGTGTCGCCATAAGATTTGTTGTAGGGGTCGCTGATTTTCGACTACTGCAATTTGGCGAAACATTTTTTCTATGTCAGCTGATATAATGTATTTATGCTGACGAAACCGTATGAGTATGGAAATGAGATCGTCCTGGACAACAGGACCCACTAACTGTATGTCGTTAAGCGATAACTTGCTAGACGATTTAGCGGAGCCATCGAATACCGCTCTGAATTTAGTGGTGGTGCTTGACTCACGTATAATACCGTGATGTGGTAGGTAGTACACTGGTGAGCGATTGAGTGATTGTACGATTGATTTTTCGTTATTATTTTTTGAATGAATGTATGATGATTGTGGTGGAGTTTTGTGTGAATAATGTGAATGTTTGTTTAAAGTCATGTGACCGAGTTGTATATATTCTGATATGAATTTTGAATATTGTTCTTGGTATGTGTGATTTGAATTCATGCGGTTTTCTATGGAAAGAAACCTTTTTTTGGCTTGATAATAGGAATCACCTAAACACTCAGGTGATTTTTTGAATGGAATAGTGACAACAAATCTGCCATCTTTTTGTCTTGTGGTTGTTTGTTTGAAAATGATCTCGCACGCATCTGAGTCGCACGGATCATTAATCTGAGAATTAGATAAACTATCTAACTCCCAAAATCGTGATAATTGATCTGAGTTATTGTTATTGAAAAAACAATTGTTTGTGTGCTTGTTGGTGTCTGTTGTACACCCTGAAACTAGCCAGCCGAACTCTGTTTCTTGTAGTGTTGGCTGTTGTTTACCTAACTGAATTCGACTGTTGCCAATTATCTGCCAAAATATGTCAGCACCTAGTAATAGGTCAATTGCAGCAGGTTCATAGAACAGAGGGTCAGCTAGTTTTAAATGTTTAGGTAGGTTAATAGCTTCTGTGTTGATGCGCACGTTAGGTACTGAGTGTGCAATTGTGTCAAGTACCAAACATGGCATATTGACTGTGAATGAATTGTGTATTGATTTTATTTGAACGTGTGTGCTATGAAAAATACTTGTGTGTTGTTGATTGACGCCTGAAACTGTGCCTTGTATGGATTCGAATGTTAGATTGAGCTTTGTACACAGACTATTTGTTATGTAACTAGAGGTACTTCCACTGTCCAGCAATGCTCTCGCCAAGTGTGGTGTTCCATCACTGGCAATAACTTGCACTAGGGCAGTGGAAAGTAAAACTGATACGTGTTGTGTACTAGTGTTACTGGCGAGTGTAGTGTGTTCTGATCCTAGTTTTGGTTGTTCCCTATGTAACATTGTATTGTGTTTTTGTTGGCAATACTTACATGCACCGCCGCGACAGGATTTGGTCTCGTGCCCGGTATGTAAACAGTTAGCACAATAGTTATGTAATTTGGAAACCTTTTCTATTCTTTTTTGCACTGTCATTTCCTTAAATACTGGACACGAGAACAAATAGTGTTGTGATTTACCTAAGGGACAGTTAGGCATGCGATTTTGATTTGTGTGTGTTTGTGTAGTTGATTTGAATGAATTTGATTTCGAATCTGTTTTGATGTTATGTTTAGTGTCTTCAAGATTTTGTAAAAGAATGGCACGATCATTGAGATATGTTTTTAAATCTTGTAGTGTGGGGTTTTTCTCAAGTGTGCTCTTGTGTTCCTCCCAATGTCTGAGTGTTTTGAAGTCTAATTTGGAGGCAACAAGATAAATTACCAACGTATCCCAGTACTGCGTGGGTTCACCTATGTTTTCAAGTGCTCTGAGGTTTTTATTTACTGTATCCAGTAGTTGTCTGAGTGATGTTGCGGATTCATTACTTATGGTATTTATGCTAAACAATGCATGAACGTGGTTGTTTAGCAGCTGTCGCGTGTTATTGTACCTATCCGAGATGAGTTCCCAAGCTATCTGATAATTGTCTGATGACAATTCTAATGATTGAATAACTTGTGAAGCTTCACCTTGCAAAGATGCACGCAAATAATGATATTTTTGTATGTTGTCTATTGATTTATTTTTGTGTATGAGTGATTCGAAAGTGTCTCTGTATTCTAGCCAATTATGAAATTCACCTGAGAAGTGTGGAAGGTCAATGGTAGGTAATTTAATGAACGCTTTGGTTCCTGGTTCACCTGCATTTTGAGTTTGTACAGACCCGCTGACGCAAGCAGTTTCTTTGGATCGTATCAGCTGGATTCCGAGTGCAAGTTGATTCTGGTATTCTATTTCAAACTGCTCCCTCTCCCGCAGCTGTTCATCTGAAACCCCAATAATTTCGTCGATGTAGGTCTGGTTTTCATCAAAGTCTTTTGCAAGGGACTTGTAAGTTTCTAAGCGATTATTTAATTGGAAAATATCTAATTCTGTCAACGTTTTTTTCGATTTTATCGATTCAAGATAATTTTTGAAAATTGTGACCTTGGCTTTGTGACTAGCTCGTCTTTTTTTGTAAGTGCTGACCTGTGAATCGTCATCATCAGGTATATTAGATGTTTGGGGTTTTTTGGTTTCCATAATCAAAGTTATAAAATTAAAACGATACTTAAATTATATTGGATTTGTGGCAGGCACTGTGCAATGATCACGCAACTTTACCAAACTACCCTCGGTTTGAGACTCACTCGGTGCACACAGAGCAAGGCGATGTATGCTGGAGAACAAAGGAAAATGTTAGTTTATATTTATGAACGTGTTTAAGTAAAGTGGTTGGTAATTGGAATCCTTTGAATTACTAAAATAATTACGAAGAATTAAAAAAAGAATATGTGGGTAGGTGGTAAGAGAAAAAATAATTGTATGCAAGAATGACTTATTTTAATGAAATCTATGAAATGAATAGATTGCTTTCTGCTTGAAAATGGGAATGGACGGGAATCAAGTAAGTTCACTGATTTTTAATGAGACTTTGAGTTTGGATGAGAAGTTTTTAAGAAATGAATTGGTCGAACTCACGAAACTGTGCTACCAAACCCTTTTTCGTCCTTTTTCGACTGATGCTGCCGACGCTGCTTGATTGTGCTGCTCCCAGATGCTAGTAGGCTGCGCTCGCTGTTGCGATGACCGCTGTTTGACCTCCAGCTGAATTCCGGACGTTTTGTGATGGCGTGGCTTTTTCTTACGATCGCGACTCGACTTTTAAACCTATTTGATTGTTGCTATGACGGATCTGAAGGACCATGAATAGGCCCAGGTTAAAGGAAAGCAAGTGGACTGTATATAGGTTTATTAGGTGGTTTACAATATAATAGCAATTTAAGTATTATTAAACAGGTAAGTATATGTCTAAGCGCGGTCGTGTCAGACGATGCAATGTCGAGCCGAGACGCTGCTGTGCTACCGGCCCCCGCGCCGCCGCCGTGCCGCGTCGCTCGTTGACGACGCCGTAGTGTGTTCGATGGTTTTGGATGTGTGTGCGTGAACACGTACTATTCGTGTTTTTTAATGAATTTATAATTTCATATAATTCTCGAGGATCCGTAGGTGCCATAAACAACGATTTAGGGTAATAGGTTTGGCTTGGGAAGCTATTGCTATTTTTATTACAAGACGTTTGCTTTACTGAATCTATATAGTAGTCATTAAAAGCCGTAGTGATTTCTGAGGGATCATGAGCTATTTTACCATTAATATTTATTTTATTCAAAGGTTCTGAAGGAAGCCAGACTATTGTCGGACAGCATATTATGTCAATGTCGGCCAAAATTTGTCATTGTCGGCCATTATACGACATTGTCGGCTAGCATTTGCCGTTGTCGGCCAGCATTGCTTTACACACATGGAACTAACTTATTTTGGTTTTTCTCCTCAGGGCGTAGAAACGGTATTCGACGTGATGGAGCTAGAGGACAACGCTCGCGCCAAGCTGTTACAACTGTCCCCCACCGAGATGGCAGATGTCGCACGATTTTGTAACAGATATCCCAACGTTGAACTCACCTATGAGGTAAGTTTTATAAAAGTGAATTTTCAAAAACCCCCGTCTCATTTTTATTTCATGCTACATAATTTATCTAGTAGTAGTAGTGGTGGTATTATTTATGTAGTAGACACGCTTCGATCGAAAATCTATTGTAAAATGTAATTATGACACGATATTTTGCGAAAACCGCCCGATTCAAACCGTAAAACGCCCATAACTTTTGAACGGCTGAAGTGATTTTCATCAAACAAGCTAAGAACTCGATAAATTCACCATTCAAACAAAAGAAAAACAAAATCGGTTCATTGATTTATCCTTTTGGAAGTTATGATGCTACAGACAGGTACACACGTCAAACTTATAACAAACCCTCTTTTTCTGGCGGGGGTAAAAAATATAGTTAGGGTATCACCCAAAAACCATAGGCCTCTTCAGGAGTGTTCATGTTTTTGGTATCAACTGCATGTCGAAAGATCCGAATGTTTCTGGAGTGGCGACTGCATATCGGTGCGCGCAGCATTGGGAGAACTCCTACGAAGTGGAACGTGCATCTGGTGAAGCTGGGGATAGGATAGATGGAGCCCCTTTTCCGCACTTAGACTTCCATTTGGTCCGTTGTGCGTGCAGGCCTCCTCTGTAAGAGGGAACTGGCCGTAATCCACCACGCGGACCCGGTGTGGGTTGGTGGATGTCTCACGTCTTCGAATTGTTGGTTCTAAGACATGCCGGTTTCCTCACGATGTTTTCCTTCACCGTTTTGAGAGCAGTGGTGATGAAATCATTTACACAAAGTAAAGCGCCTGCCTGGGTTCGAACCAACGGCCTACAACTTGTTAGTCGTGGCCGTTACCACCTCTGCTATGCCTAATGGCCTGCGCACACTGACGAACGGGACGGCAGAGGATTTGAAAAATATCAATTGAATTTAATAGTTATCCAATCAAAATAAGGAATATATTTCAATGCTCGATGATCGGCCGCGGAGCATCGCGGCGCAGTTTTTTCTAGAGCACCGAGCTTTGAAATATATTACCTTATTCCGTTTGGATACCTACTAAATTCAATTGATAATCTTTTTATCCTCTGTGGTTCCGTCCGCCAGTGTGCACAGGCCATAAATATCTAAACCAATTTTGATGAATACGGTATATAAATAGATACTGGTCTAATTCTTATCTCGGGAGGACGTTTCCTTTAGATATTTTCTGACTCTAACGCGGGCGAAGTCGTTGGCACTAGCTAGCTTGGTATTAAAGCTCGCCGTTTTCAAGTAGCCATAATCTTTATGAAAGAAATCACCAACAGACTGGTTGTGGTCGTGAGTTTGAACCCAACCAGGCGCTTTACTTTTTGTAAATTATTTCATCACCACTGCTCTCAAAACGGTGAAGGAAAACATCGTGAGGAAACCGGCTTGTCCTAGAACCAAAAAATCGAAGACATGTGACATTGACTCCTCTCAAAAGCGCCTCATTAAGCATGGTGTGCCCCAGGGAACTGTATTGGGCCCTCCCCTGTTCTTATTATATATAAATGACCTACCTAATGCAACTAAAGAACCCATGACATTATTCGCTGATGACAGTACTGTTACAATAGCATCCGATAATTTATCTGACTATAATTTTGACGCAAATAATTCATTAAACTCTATAATTGCCTGGCTTAGCAACAATAATTTGAAAATTAATCTGCATAAAACTAATATAATGCACTTTAGACAACGGGAAAATTTATATAATTTATCAAAATTCAATTTATCTCACAATGACAATATTATACAAGAAGCAGATACAGCCAGATTTCTGGGCTTAATCATTGATCCACAATTAAATTGGAAAACACAGATTAATGTACTTTGTAAAAAAATCAGCAGCGCGTCGTTTGTCCTCTATAAACTTGCTCCTACTGTCAATACAGACACTTTACTAACGGCCTATTACGGACTTGTGGAATCTTTATTGAGGTTTGGGATAATTTTCTGTGGCAATTCAACGAACAAAGACACAGTGTTCAAAGCACAAAAGCGTTGTGTACGGGCTATGTTTCGGTTGCATACTATGGACAGTTGCAGACCAATGTTCATAAAGCACAGAATTTTAACACTTCCGTCACTCTACATATTGGAAATGGCTGTATTTGTAAAACGTAATCCTCAATGGTTTCCTCTTTTATCAAATAATAGAAATAGACGTGAGCAGTATAGACTTTGGGTTCAGTCACACTCGGCCAAAACAGCACTTCTGAGAAAAAGTGTTGTATGCATGGCTCCAGTAATATACAATAAAATTCCGAATGACATAAAGCAATTGAATTTTATTTTATTTAAGAAAACACTTAAAAAGCTACTTACTGATAAGTGCTACTATAACATTGTTGATTTTTTAAATGATAAATTTTGAATTTTATTTTGATTTAATTTTATTCTTTATTGACATATTTTGTATGTAATTAATTTTGACTACATTTTGTACTGACTCTGATTGTATATTTAATTATTGATAACATTTTGCACTGACTCGATTTTTTTATATATGAAACTGACATTAATTTATTCAATTTATAATTGCTAATTTAATTTTAATTAATAACAATACCTAATATTTTCATTTTGTACGCCGAGTGAGGCAAAGCATGTTGGTCCGGTAAAACTATGTTTCCATCTATATGTGCATATTCATGTATCATGTTACACATGTTTAAACAAATAAATTTATCTTTATCTTTATCTTCAACAACTCACACTCGGCTCGCGAGGTGGATTACGACCCAGTTCCTCTCACAGAGAGGAGGCCTGTGTTTTTTTTTTGGGAAAATCCCACCGCACTATTTTCAAACCACTGCGACTCCTGAAAGCCAGAATCGACAGTGGCGATCATCAGAAAATAATGAATTTAACTGTCTTGGATTCCGCAACGAAATAATAACGGAGGAGTAGGAAAACAAAAACATAATTTCCACTTCCCTCCATATCAAGCAGGAGACAGAAAAAACAAGGCCAATAAGCACAAAGGGTCGTTTACAACTGGGATAAGCCCAGTTGCCTAGCACTATTGATAAAAATTAGCATTAATAATAATTGCTCCTAACATTGTGAGCTTTTATATTTGATTCCAATAATAGGTATGGCAAAATAACCTATACCTACCTAACTCCCTATATCTATACCAATAAATAATAACAGCCGCACTGGTCGATCTTCAAGGTTAAGCAACGCTTGCCGATGTCGGTCCGTGGATGGGTGACCATTTCAATATAGCGAGTTTCCTCCGTGCCTCGGAAAGCATGTTAAGCCGTTGCTCCCGGCTGTCATTTGAAGATCTTTGACAGTCGTTACGAGTAGTCAGCAGCTTGAGATCTGACACCAGTCTAGCCAAGGGGTATCGTGTTACCCAGTTACTGTGTTGTGGAGTCAGATAGGCAGTCGCTCCATGTTAAACATTGGTACTCGGCTGAATCCGGTGAGACTGGAAGCCGATCCCAACATACGAGTTGGGAAAAGGCTAGGCTAGAAAAGGAATTAATAGGTATGGCAAAAACGCTAGAACGCACGGAAATTTAGAAAGCCTGTGACCCAGCAGTGGGACATTAAAAGGCTGGTGGTGATGTTGACTATCTAATAATTGTATAATTTTCCAGGTGAAGGACGAGCGTCACCTGCGCGCCGGCAAGCCGATCGTGGTGGAAGTGTCGCTGGAGCGAGAGGACGATATCGTGGGGCCGGTCATTGCGCCGTTCTTCCCTCAGGTGAGATTCTTGAAGAGTTCAGCATAGCTATTCACAACCATTCCATTCCATCCTGAAATGGATGGTTGTGGGTTTGTATGGTTCTATTATAGTGCTAACACACGCTCGGATATCGTTCGGCTCGGTTGCCGTATTTAGAACTTTATTTTCCATATTTATTTATGACTAAGTTGAATGTAAAACTATCGGGAGACAATAACCAAAATCAGTAGATCGCCCATAAATCGGGGACTTTTCAACGCCTCTGGTCGTAGTTGGTACGGCCCAACCAGCCGACAACCCTACACACGTCCGGATTTGGTACGGAGTTGACCATATCCGATGTGAAAACGAGCGTACCGAGACGGACTCAATTAATAATAATAATATCCGGCGGACCACTCTAAACACGCTCGGATATGGTACGGCCGGACTAACTCCGCCCACAAATCCGTGGTCCGACCGTACCAAATCCGGACGTGTGTTAGCACTATTAGGATGGCGGCCTGCGGGTCCTTTGAAACGAGAACTTCGGTTAAACCAATTTAATAGCGAAGTTAACTGTAAATTAGTTATTTGTCCGTCAGGTAGATTAATAAAAAATATTGGACACGTATTTATCTTTGACACGTAAACATAAAGTGACGACAATATTGACGTTGAAATATCGTGAGACGTCACGCTGTTAGTACACTTTATACTGACATAGTGACCTCACAAAACCCTACTCCTTTGATTTGGTAAAGCAAAAAATACGTGTCCAATATTACTTGATAATCTCACTGATGGACTAAATAGAATTATCTTTTTTCTACCTGGGAAAAATCCCTATTTAATTAGAGAAAATGTATATGGAATAATTACGTTGTTGATCCGGCTCGAAGGACCATGTAAAGGGTGGTTTCATGCCCTTATGATAGTGGTGGTGGTGATAGGACAAACACTGACTTGGTGTTTTACAGCATTGTATTTACATAAAGAGATAACAAACGGTCGAGAGTTAAAATACTAAGTTAAAGGCGTAAATTTGATAATTATCTCGAATTCCGAAGATTAAAGATATATTTTTCTTACCATGTGCAAAGATAATATAATACTACAGTACAGATACCCAATCCCATACAAAGAAATGTCACCTCCTTAAGTCGGGCTATTGGTCGGGCTATTTTTTCTTTCTCGATATTTTTAACAGGCGGCAGCACCAGTGACTCTTTAATAGCCCGAGACTATGGTTTTCTAACGCCATCTAGTAGTTTGCCTAGATACTAAATTATATGGCAATTTGAGCGAGGAATCGTATCATGTAGGTACTCAGAGACGTTATTTGCCAGTTGTCCTTGAACGCTTACTTCGTATTCGTAATAATAACATTAGGTATGTTCGGTTCGGGACAGATTCCGCTCAGACCGCGGTAACTTCTTAAATCTAAGTGGTCGTATTGTGTAGCGAATTTCACAATATTCACGAATATTCCAAATCAATCAAAACTATAGAATTCGTTGTAGAATTAAATGTAGGTAGTTAGCTTGCTTCCGCGGCAACGGAATGACACGAAGTAGGTACCTACTTCATGTTATTTTATTATTCACTATAAGGGTTATCCTTTTTTACCCGGCTGCAAGGAAAGGGTTATGTTTTTCGCGTGTATCTTGTATGTAAGTATGTATGTAATATTCTTTATTACCTCGTATCTTTCAAACCACTTGACGGATTTTTATAATTAATACGTCGTTAGATAGGTCTTGGCCACCCAAATATTCTTAGATAAGTGCTATTAAAAAAAATGGCGTATTTTGGGCTCCATATTGTAGAGGTTGCAATTTTTTTTTCTTTGTAACCCGTCGGGTGGGGTATCAAAATGAAGGGCTTTTTTTAGTGGTGATTACAAAAATACATACCACGTATATGTTTAAAACAATTTATAAAAAAAAAGTACTTAAAAGTTGTAAATAAAAAAAGCTAATTTAAAAATCAAAAAGGAAGCGAACTAAAAAGCTACAGTAAACAAGTAATATGTATCCTCCGACTGCACAGCTAGTTATTTTCTTGTTTACAGCTTTTTAGTTCGCTTTTTAAGCAGTCGGGTGTTTGATTTTTAAATTAGCTTTTTTATTTTAGGTTGATACTTAGATATATAAAGAACAAAATGTTTCTACAAAAATGATTACTTTTAATACTTTAGTTAGGTACGCAGCATGGCAGTACCTACCCTACCCCTCACCCCCGCTGTCACATGAAATTGCTAGCGCGTAGTGGCTCACGAAGTGTTTCGAGCCGTTATTAAGTTTGAATCAAACTGTACCTACTTCGCGACACGTAAACTCGGACGGCAAGCGGCACACGCGTCTCGTTATCTCTTATGTTAGTACCCGTGCGATTTGAGTAGGCCCTAGCGCGATACGAGTCCTGTTCCAGCGAGGTATCTAGTTAATTCGACGTGTAAACAAGCTTCACTAAAAAGTGATTTTAAATAATAGACCAAAACTTTAATATTTGAAATTACGCCTATAATAAATAATATCTTTTAAATTACGCCTATAATAAATAATATCTTTTAAATTACGCCTATAATAAATAATAACTATCCTACAAAATGAATCTTACGATGGATATATATATAGTTTAGGACAAATTGTGAAACATGCCATCTATTGCAAAGAACTCAAAACAAAACGAAAAGTCGATAGCTACTTTCAACTAATTTTTAACATACAAAGTCTTCACTTATCTTTTTTGTTCAAAAAACCTGATTAATGAGTGTAATTGGATAAATTAACATCAAAGAAGCAAGTTTTGATTTTTACTAAACTTATTTCAGCCTGAATCTGCTGTTAAACATTTTAATTGATTGTTACTTTCACATTTGTTACCTATGCTGCCATCTATGATGTTTTTTTAATACTAATTATAATTTGTTTGAGTTGATACCCCATGCCATATGTGACTTTTGCTAATATTTTTTGTTATTATTTCAGAAACGCGAAGAAGGCTGGTGGGTGGTCATCGGAGACCCTAAGAGCAACACTCTGCTGTCCATCAAGAGGGTGTCACTAGCTCGCAGCGCTAAGGTGAGATACCACAATATTTTTCATTAATTACTGCCCGCCCCGACTCTGCCCGGTTTATACAGGTGATTTTTTTAAAGTGAGCCTGAATTATCCTATCTGAAACTATTAAGAATAGCGAAAATCACTAACCTAATCTCGGGCCCAATTTAGAAAACTCAAAATTAGCGACATGGTTGGCGCAGTGTGTGCGATCGACTGCTGGGCTGCGTGTCGCGGGTTCGATTCCCGCACGGCACAAAATATTTGTATGGCCTACAGATAGTTGTTCCGGAACTGGGTGTCTTGTGTATGTGAGTTTGAATGTTTGTAAACGCCGGGTGCGTTTACAAACATTCAAACTACATACAGGAAAAAATCCTAGTGTTGGGCAACGTTTTTTTTTTACATCAAAACTAAACTGAAACTGGATCATTTTATTTTTGAAAAATCCCGAAATAGAACCTGCACATTTCGAAAAAAACACACGGTGTATTATTACTATTATTAGTATCGCTAATAAGTATCAAATTCTGTGAATGTATGTATTTTTTGTCACGGGCGAAGCCGGGGCGGATCGTTAGTCTATATCTATACTAATATTGTAAAGAGGAAAAATTTGTATTTTTGTATGTAACGAATAAACATAGACACTACTGGATTTCAAAAATTCTTTCACCGTTGGGAAGCTACACTATCCCCGGGTGACATAGGTTACTTTTTATCCCTGTATTCCCACGGGAACGGGAACTACGCGGGTGAAACCGCGAGGCGTTGTTCGTTAGTCCTATATAAATAGTTATCCTATACACAAAACCAAATCTTATCACAAAGTTAATTTTATAGTTCATATCTATTCAACCCTACCTACATACCCTACTCTACCCTACATGGGTCAGGACCAAATTTTTGACGTAATCGCACAACGGAAAATGTGTCACACTGGAAAATAAATGTAGCACAGTATAATTATTGGGGTGTGTGTAAATACTTGTATGATTTTAGGTAGGTAAGTGGATATTCTATTTTCCTACCTACATTTTCCGTTGTGCGATTACGTCAAAGATTTGGTCCTGACCCACATACCTACCTACCCTACCCTACATACCCTACCTATTCTACCTACCCTACACTACCTATCCTAACCTACCTTACCCTACAGTACCTACCTTACCCTACCTACCCTACCAAACTTTTTTTTGGCTAATAGTACCCTATGTCTCCTTCCCCAGGATGTCTTCTATCTCATAAATTGTACAGCAATAATATAAAATACCTATTCTCTCCCCAGGTACGACTGGACTTCGTGTGCGGCAGTTCAGGTCGCCACACCTACACGCTGTACTTCATGTCGGACGCCTACCTCGGAGCTGATCAGGAGTACAAGTTCACCGCGGAAGTCGCTGAAGCCGCCTCCGACTCCAGCGACTCGGAGTAGACTTGACTTTCGAGGGGGAGATAATATACTGTCTGGGAGTAGGATTATAAGATGTTGTTAAGGAAAATAAATGTTTAATATGATTGTAATGTTTTTATTCCTGTAGATACATAACATCAAACATGTATTTAACGCAGCATTGCAATATATTTTATTTTTTTATTATAATATAAGTTTATAAAATCTGAACTTTGCAACTATGCCCCACAAAACCGTTTTCACGGTTTATCTGTGGGAACGGAACAAACAGTATTAAAAATAAATAATAGTTAAAAAAAAACTAAAAAAAACACGCTTTAATAGAAAACCGAACTAAGTCCAGATCAGAGGTGACAGAGACAGAGTCGACGGTGGAGTGAGCTTACCCAGAAGAAGCCTGTTCACTCTAACTTTGAAGAGATTCGGGTTGAATGCGTTCGGAAACACAGACGCAGGTAGTGAGTTCCATTCATTCGCTGTGCGCTTAGGAAGGATGTTTGGAAGCGCTTGGTGCGAATTGGTGGCATGGCAACCAGTTAAGGATGGTAACTTACAGTGCGTCTAGATTTCCGATGGTAGAAGAGGGCTGGTGGGATGAGGTCGTGGGGTTCTTGAGCACACTCACCGAAATACAGTCTGTAGAAGACCGACAAGCAGGCAACCTTGCGGCGATGAGCCAAGCTGTGAAGCTTGGTATCCACCAGTTCAATGTCGCCAATGAGCCTCTTGGTTCTGCGTTCCACCGAGTCAAGTGCGGCAAGCTGATACTTTGCTGAGCCATCCCAAAGGTGGCTGCAATACTCCATGCAGGATCGGACTTGCACTTTCTAGACGGGCGAAGTCGCAGCAGAAGCTAGTATCTTATCATCATCAGCCTATAGCAGTCACCTGCTGGACAAAGACCTCTCCAATTGCACGCCATTTGCTTCGATCTTCGGCAACTATGGAAAGGCCATGCTAGGAGTCTCTCTGAGGGATCGAATCCGGAACGAGGTGATTCGGCAGAGAACCAAAGTTGTCGAGATAGTACCGTATTAGCCGTAGAACCGATGACCGTTGGTGTAGACGTGTTCTTGCATGGAGACCGCGAACTGGCAAACGTAAGGTAGAAAGTCTTCAGGCTAGATAGGGCAATGATCTTCGCAGATTGGCTGGTAGCAGCTGGGTGAGTACATTGAGGCAAAGGCTCAGCTGGCAGCCAAAAAGTTGGGGATCCTTGCAAATGTGAGAAAGTACTTCACAGAACAGCTCCTCAATTTGTATCAAGCGCAAGTTCAATCATGCATGGAGTACTGTTCTCATCTCTGGGACGGATCTGCCAAATACCAGATTGATGCAATAGATTCGATCGAAAAGCGGGCCAAAAGGCTCATCGGCGATAAGGCGCTGGTCAAGTCAAAGCTTCTTCCCGAGTCTTGAACATCGTCGCCGAGTTGCCAGTTTGTCGGTTTTTATCGGTTACATTTCGGGGAGTGTGCGATGGAATTGCACACGCATGTGCCTACCATGCCTATCCTGCCAACCCTGCCTATCCTGCCAACCCTGCCTATCCTGCTAACCCTGCCTACCATGCCTACCCTACCTAGCCTGCCTTCTCTGCCTATCCTGCCTGCCCTGCCAACCCTGCCTACCCTGCCTGCCCGGCCAACCCTGCCTATCCTGCTAACCCTGCAAACCCTGCCTTCCCTGCCTATCCAGCCTTCCCTGCCTGCCCTGCCAACCCTGCCTACCCTGCCTGCCCGGCCAACCCTGCCTATCCTGCTAACCCTGCATACCCTGCCTTCCCTGCCTATCCAGCCTTCCCTGCCTACTATGCCTATCCTGCTTACCCTGCTTACCCAGCCTAGCCTGCCTACCCTACCTACCCTGCCTACCCTACTTACCTACTATTTTTATCTATCATCAATGTTTTTCTCAGCGCACGGCAAAGAATGAATTTTATAGGCAATATTTTCCTACCTTGGGTTACATTATTGGAATTTTCATAAGGATCTCTAATTTTTTTTAAAATTTATTATAGCCTATGACACTCAGGAATAATGTAGCTTTCTACTGGTGAAAGAATTTTCAAAATCGGTTCAGTAGATCCAGAGATTACCCCTTACAACGTCACAAACCCACAAACTTTACCTCTTTATAATATTAGTATAGATTGATTCTACCGTCCATTCGGAAAAGTAGCTTGTTATGGAGAAGAACGGACAAGAAACGCCACACTTTCTCTTTAACAAAAAGTGTTTATAACATTTACACACATACATTAATTCATATACGTGAGGGCGATGCACCCTTACTAATACTATTACACTACGTATAGAAATAAAGTATTACAAGCACTAACAGGTAAATTCATTAATTTGATAAATAGGAACATGGTTCTCACATACAAATATTGCAAACATAGGTAAAATACCTAATTCAACAACAACTGAACAGTGTGCGAGTTAATTTCTTAAACAAAAGGAGAAGAAAAAAATAAAATTAAGCATTACTATAATTATGAATATAATAATTATAAATTAGCCCGTTTGATTTTGTCTACACTAAATATTGCCCTATGGAGCAGGACCAGCATATTTCCAAGCATTCTTATCTTGATTATAATCATCTAATTTGCTTGCTAACAAAGTATGCTTATAACAAACAGTTTTACATTTTCTTTCATTTAGTTTTAATATAAACAAGGTATATTGTTATAGAATTTAACACAGTACTTCTTGAAAGATGTGTGTACTTTAGCTAAAATATAAGATGGTTGATCTACCTTATCTTTACTTCTAGTATTACAATTGTGTCTATCACTAACTTTACTGTAGAGATGTTTAATTTTCCTTATTTAAATAATAGTTTCATAATGTCAACTCACTGTCACGACTCACGCTACGTGCGTAAGCAATGAGATATTTATACAAATAAAAATTGAAGTGTCTGTATGTAATATTAAAATAACAACGTTTCATTGAATTCATGTAAAAATATATACGGTACTAATAACAAATACGCAATTTTTTATGTCTATTTGTTCCAGTTAATCTCCGAAACGGCTGGACCGATTTTGGTATCTATCGATCACTGAAAGATAATTGATGTTTTATGGAATAACATAGCCTACTTTTAACCGACTTCCCAAAAAGTAGGCCGTAGTTCTCAATTCGGATGTTTACAAATATTTTTTTAAATCTTTTACGGGCATAACTCCGTCACTTAAAAACGGATTTGCAAAATTATTTTTTGTTCGAAAGGAATTTATGCCGAAATGGTCTCATTTTTTGGTAACGATCTGATGAAGAACTCAAAAAACTCTGAAGAAACGAAAACAGGAATACTGAATGCCGAAATAAAAGTTTTAATATTTATATTATATTTAATATTTTTTTAGTTTGGGTTTGACGCGGATGGAAACGCGGGCAACAGCTAGTCTACGAATTAAATTTGATATAAAATGACGTACTCAAATGACCAGACAGGAAAAAACAAAACAACTGGACAACTAGGTCCTGAGTAGGTTACCTAACTACAAACAGCCTTTCTTTCTACTAATAATTAATTAGTTATAATAAGTCTGTCAGCATAAAAACATATTTAATACACAATAAAATAAAATAATTTAATTTTCACAATTATTCACAATGAATAAGTTCTCTTGTAGTGTGTTTTTATTATTTTTTGTTTTCGGTGTTTTAAGTGTGCAGTCTTCTTTCGACAAATTAGAAGGTCAGTGTATATTGCTTAAGGTTGCCCTAGTCGATCATTCTTCCATACAAACGTAGTCTGGCGATTACGCCACTGTTTGACAGTGTACGTTCAAAATAAAAAATGATATCAATTTGCCTCATCATTATCTAGCCCTGTATGGAAACAAAAAAGTTTTTTTTTTTTTTTTTTTTGAGATGGTTTTGCTCTTGACTCTAGTCTAAGTCATAGGTGACAGAGACGATGGAGTGAGCTTACCCAGAAGGAGCCTGTTTACTCTAACTTTGAAGAGATTCGGGTTGAATGCGTTCGGAAACACAGACGCAGGTAGTGAGTTCCATTCATTCGCTGTGCGCATTATGAAGGATGTTTGGAAGCGCTTGGTGCGAATTGGTGGAATGGCAACAAGGTAAGGATGGTAACTTGCAGTGCGTCTAGATGTCCGATGGTAGAAGGGGGCTGGTGGGATGAGGTCGTGGAGTTCTTGAGCACACTCACCGAAATACTGTCTGTAGAAGACCGACAAGCAGGCAACCTTGCGGCGGTGAGCCAAGCTGTGAAGCTTGGTATCCACCAGTTCAATGTCGCCGATGAGCCTCTTAGCTCTGCGTTCCACCGAGTCAAGCGCGGCAAGCTGATACTTTGCTGAGCCATCCCAAAGGTGGCTGCAATACTCCATGCAGGATCGGACTTGCGCTTTGTACAGGGTTAGAAGCTGTCCAGGCATAAAGTATCGCTTCACCTTATTTAGGATGCCCAGTTTTTTGGCCGCAATTTGGGCTTTGTGCTCAATGGAGGCGCCGAAGTTAAGACTGGATGTCAACTCCATGCCTAGGAGCTCAATCCGATCAGTCACTGGAACAGACGCACCACGAAAAATAGGCGCCCGATCGAAAAGACTCCTTTTAGCGGTAAAAAGACAAGCCTGTGTTTTGGTGGCGTTAAAGGAGACCAGATTGTCATCACCCCACCGGGAGACAAGGCTTAAGGTCAAATCTGTCCGCTCTACCATAGTCTCTCTCAAGGAACGAACTTCATCCACGCTGGTTCTTGCGCTGGACAGGTATCTCTCTGAAACAGTACTGTCATCTGCGTACCCAACAATACCAAGCTGAAGAAGGTCATTGATGTGCAGCAGGAAAAGAGTAGCAGAGAGAACAGACCCCTGAGGAACTCCGGAATCAATAGCCATAAGGTCAGAGGAGCAGCCGTCTATGACTACTCGGATCGACCGTTCGCAAAGGAAATCTGATATCCAGCTACAAAAACCAGCGGGGATGCCATACGCAGGAAGCTTACTGAGTAGACTTGCGTGCCAGACCCTGTCAAAGGCCTTCGAGATATCCAGCGAAACAGCAAGTGCTTCGCCGTGTCTCTCGATGGCTTCGCCCCAGCAGTGCGTGACATACACAAGAAGATCGCCAGTAGACCGTCCCCGGCGAAAGCCATATTGACGGTCACTGAGGAGATTATTGTCTTCAAGGTAGGTCAGCAACTTACTGTTTAGTACTCTTTCCATAACTTTGCACAGAATGGAGGTAATGGCGATTGGACGGTAATTGACAGGGTTTGCACGGTTGCCTTTTTTGGGCACTGGTTGCACATTTGCAAGCTTCCAGGACTTTGGTACCGTTCTTTTTACAAGAGAGAGGCGGAACAAGCGTGTCAACACAGGAGAAAGTTCGGGCGCACACAGCCTCAGTACTCTTGCTGGAATGCCGTCAGGCCCGCTGGCCTTGTTCACGTCTAGACTGCACAATACTCTTCGGACCTCTTTGGTGTGCACAGCGATCTCCGGCATCGAAGAGTCACAATGAGGGACAGTAGGTGGTTGCTTGGATCCAGCGTCCAGACGTGAATTGCTAGCAAACAGAGATGCAAATAAATTTGCTTTCTCACTTGCAGAGTGAGCCAGCGACCCATCAGGTTTCAGCATTGGAGGTAAAGTGGGACGACAGAAATTCGATTCAACAGCTTTAGACAGGGACCAAAACTGTTTACTACCCGGAGGGTGTAATGCCAGCTTGGACCCAATACGTCCAATATGGTCAAAACGTGCCCGACGCAAAACCCGCTTGCAGAACTTGGTGGCAGAATTAAAAGCTCTTTTCCTCGCACGAACCCTACGCGCTCTAACTTTGCGATCTCGGGCCCCGACCCAGGCTTGGTAGGCAGACTCTTTTTGGGCCTCAGCGTGGGCACATTCTGAATTATACCAAGGTCGGGATTTGTGACCGAGCGGAATGTCGGAGAATGGAATGAAATACTCCATTCCCTGCCGAATCACATCCGCAACCGCGTCCGCAGAGCTCGAGGGGTCACCCGAGGCGAAGCACACATGCCGCCAATATATATTATATATCGCTATATATATATTTGAAAGTTATGAGCGTCGAAAGTTCCATAATTCAACACTAATTTTAACGCAACTTTGGACGGAAATAAATACCATAAGAAGAAGAAAAATTGCAAGAATCATCATACAGGGATAGATTAGTAGTTCAACAATGCTAAATAATTTTATTTTGAACAGATAGATAGTAATAATACATTTAGTATTTTTTTCATGATATCTAGCTTCCCAAAGGTCTGTTTAAAAAATTTCGCGCGCTCGTTTTTGTCCTAAATCATCATCCATTTCGCTACAAATTTGTAAAAGTGTGTATTCGTACGCGAACTAGCTTCTTCATGCTCATCACAGCATCTATCTTTTTCGCACGTGTTGTCAGATGAGATAGCCTATTGTATGAAATTGCATCACTTCAGAACGAAGTGATGCAATTACATACAATCGGCAATATTTTCTCCATTGATAATTTTTCTATAGTAAAAGCACGGGATCCCAGAGCTAACAAAGAAATTTGGTTCAAATAAATGTCACTAGATGGCGCGATATGCATCAATTTGTTATTGAATTCTGTGTACAATTAACATTTTCTAGAATTGGTCATAAAATTGTATGTTCTTTTTTATAGCACATAATTATGGAATAATGGGCTCTTAATTAACATTTCAAAGATTATTTGAACCAATCATTTAAAGTTGATTCCAATAGATGGCACGGCTTTAAATTTCTGAGGCATGCCACCCTAGTTTTCTAAATTTGTATTGTAATGTAACACATTTTGGTACAATGAAACTGTAAAAACGTGCAAAAAATACTATTCGCGTGCTGGCTGACCAAAACCGTGTATCCTCCGACTGCACAGCATGATTTTCTACTTGTTTACGTCTTTTTAGTTCGCTTTTTAAGCAGTCGGGTTTTTTGATTTATTTGATTAACTTTTTTTATTTATAACTATTTAGTTATTATTTTTTTGTATTTAGGTACATTTTAACATATAAGTGTTATATATTTTTGAAATCACCTCTTAAAATCCTTTATTTTGATATCCCACACGATGAGTTTGAAAAAAAATGTTGTCCCCCACAAAATGTCGCCCAAAATCTGCCATTTTTCTTTTTTTCAATTTTAATGTAGCCAGTGACACTCACAGGGTTAAGACGAATCGATTGACGTAAGAATCAACAAAATCGGCCAACACTAGTTTAGTCTCTAGAACGCCACATAGGAACAAACATACATACATAGACTAATAAACACATTACCCTCCTTCGGCAGTCGGGTAAAAAATCGTTACTGAATTTAAAGAAAAAAATAGTCACGACCCGAGAAAACCCTTTTACTTGCAAGTCGCTGCTAACAACATATATAGCCGTGGAACGGAACCGAACGTGATCGAAGTAATTATTAAAAATCATCCTAATCAGACGAAAAGCGCTAGTTACGTCGGCACGGTTTCTTTGTATGGGATGAGGCATCTGCATGCTAGTATTATATTATCTGTGGTAAAAGTATGCAGTGAATTAACTGTTACTTAGCATTAGTCAATGACGTGATTTTATAACAAAACCTATGTACTTAAAGCAGGATAATGCTTAAATAATATGTATTTATTATTTCGTTGACGTAGTAATACGCTATTGTTCCTGACTCACTGTTGATTACTTTGACGTACTATGTTTATTAGGTCAGAAGGATATGTTGACGTTTAAGATCATTGAAATTATATAGTGAGGATAAGGACAGGGTGAATCGAACGATTTTCTGACGCCTTAATTTTGTCATACTTACGTCAAACTTAAACCGAAGCGAGTTCGCTTCAAATTTGCTGTTTCCTAGATTTTTAACCGACTTTCCAAAAAGGAGTAGGTTTTATGTTCGACTTCGTGTTTGTTTTTCTTTTTATCATGTATGTTCACCGATATCTCCGTCAATTGTAGACCGATTTTGAAAAAGCTTTTTTTTTGTTTGATAGAGTATATTCCGAAATTGGTCCCATTTCAATTTGGTCAAGATCTGATGAAGAACTTCGGAGATATACCTACAAATCTCTCGGGATTGCTGCTTGCTTCATAACGAAAAAAATTGGTACCTACCAAAGAGACCGACTTCGAAAAAGAAAGAAATTTTTCACTTTGTAGTGTTTTTAGTTGGAAGTCGGTAGTTTTTTTTATCTCTAACAAAAATGTACGGCAGTTTATTTTTATTTTTAATATCGTTTTTTTAGTTGAGACTTTAAAGGCTTCCTTAGAATAATGCTCGGCCTAGTGTTCGACCCACAGCGTTGATTTTCAGTGATAGGCGGCTCAGCAGTAAATTTTCTTGGCGCGGTTAAAATGCGTGCATCTCACACAACAACACGTGCGAAAGGGATAGACGCTGTGAGTAAGAAGCTAGTGCGCGTAAATACACAATACACACTTTTGCTTGGATTGAGGAGGGGGGGGAAATTTCTTCCATCCGTCGAAGATTGACATTCTGTTGTAATAGTAAAGAGAACGCTATTTAATATACGAACAATCACATCGACGCACGGGCTATTACTTTTACGTTTGCGAAATGGATGATGATTTAGAACGAAAACGAGCGTGCGAAATTTTATAAACAGACCTTTGCGCTTGGGAATTCGGATATCATGATAAAACTACTGAATTTATTTGTTCAAAATAAAATTAAACTACTCATCTATGACTGTTTTGCAATTTTCCTTCTTCTTATTTCCGCCCAAAGAAGCGTTAAAATTTGTCTTGAAATATGGAACACTCGACGCTCATAACTTTCAATTATATGTATTTTTTTTACTTTTTCTTTCAAATCGATATCATTTTTTATTTTGATTAAACACCGTCAAACAGTGGAGTAATCGCCAGACTACATTTATATGGAAGAATTACTGACTAGGGCACCCTTAACTGTTCCATTGAAGAGCAAAGGTCTCATACAGACAAGGTACTGACAATGCAGTTGAGTAATGCGATAATTGTCGTTAGTCTAGTGAGTGGCAAGCGCTACTGTTGAACATGATGTCCTGCAATGGGTTCTGGAATTGTGCCCGATTGATAGTAATAGGGTCGCACTCGCACCCTAAAATATGAAACTTTAAATTCGGTGAACATGGGTTTACAACCCTTCAGCATATACAGGCGTTATTAATGTAACTTTGTGTCTTCAGGTGAACCATGCGAGTCGGAGGGAGTTCCGGGGAAGTGTGCGCACATATATAAGTGTCTCTCAGCTTACCTAGATATAAAGAAACGAAAACATCCAACGGTAAATAAAGTATAAAACCAACCAAACTTTTGAATTAACTTTAGGATTCTAATTATTAACAACTTGCATACATAACCATACTAATAAATATTATAAGTACTTAAAATAGTTGTGCCCGCGGTTGTGCTCCTGTGTTCTATCTAAACGGAACCGTTAATATACCTAATTGGGATAAAAGTATCCTTTTACACTATTCAGAGCTGCGCGGAATACATGCTTTACCTTAATTAAAATACAAATTACTATCTTGCAGGTGTTTAAAATACAAAGTATTTGTAAGACGTGTGTAAAATATAGTATGTTGACGTGTATTTGATATTTAGAATATCGAATACACGTCAACATACTATATTTTTTTATACGAAATACAGTATTTTAACTATTTTTATTTAAAATACAAAATGTAGTCGATTATCCATCGTGATATTAGTACTAATAAACTTTAATAATATCAGATGTTTCGTGAAAATAACCGTTTGAAATGAAAATTACAATTGACAAGATACTTGACAATTTGACGTACGCGGTAAAGCTATGGAACCACCCATTAACAAGATCGCTAAATGTATTTATGTTCAAATGTATTTGAAATACCAATTACATATTTCAATTATATATTTAAATTGCAAGTAATTCAAATCCTGCCCAACCCTGACAATAACTAATACACGCTTAGTGAAAATGCAACTTTTTTATAAGTGTTTCTAGAGATTTACATAGAAACATAAAATCTAACTAACAAACAGTTTATCTCTTATTCGTATAAATTTAGATTTGAAAGTCTCCCTTTGTTAATCCATCAACGGTTGAATGTATTTGGATGAAAAGGACATGGTCAACCCATGGTTTGCCCTAAATTAGGTCATATTGTTAGTTTTTCGTTCCCGTGGCATATTCGACTCGCACGGTTCCGGAACCGCTAACAATACTTCTAACACTCCGTAACGATTCCAGTCCATGACCATGAAGCAGCATGGTTATTTGATTGGATCATAATGTTGTAATAAATTGACTACTAATACTAAACTTGTTCTTTCAGATTTGTTCATTTCAAGGAAGAGAGCCCATTGTATGCTGCACCGATTGCAAACTAGTTAATGATACAAGGTAGCTATATTTTTCTTAGTAACTATAAAGACGCAATTTTTCTGTTACGTAGGATTTGCACGGAGTGGTTATGCCACTTTAGCTGTGCAGTTAATTTGTTTGCCATACAGGCGTCCGTGCGTAGCGTGGCCCTGGCACAACCCTGGCAAGCAGTGGACGGTCCCACAAATATTTTGGTACAAAGCGAAGCTAAGTATAGTCCTCGCCAAACTTCAAACTCAATTTCTTTTAGTATTGTATAACTGCGCAGCACGTGTGTGAGTACTATGTACCCAACTGTAAATCTACCATTTGCTGTACCTTGGTGTCGTTCGTTGACTTGTGTTTGCCCTGGCAGTTGAGTGTGTCATGCTCTCTCAAATGTCTCTCTGATGGTGGCGCGTGTGTTGGATCATTCGGTTCCCTTCATGATGGTTGAGCTGGGTGGTGCCGATTCATGCGTCATGTTCGTGAACGGGCGCCGTCAGTTGGGATTGGTATTAACTTAACTGCTTTGGATGCTAGTGTTTTTCTAGTACTTATTATGTAACTGCACAGTACATGTGTGAGTACTATTAATACTTAGTACCTGTAAGTAGTATAGTATGTAGTGATTCTGGGAGCATTGTCCTCACACATATAAATTTATTAATGTATGTACTTATGTACCGCCTTAAGTGCCGCTTTGTGGCCTAGTTGAAATAAAATATCTTTGTCTTGTCTTGTCTTCTTGGCCGCCCAGAACTTGGCTACAATGGCTGCGCAGTAGTAAATCTCATACAAAAACATCACTGATCCGTTCCTACCGCATCGGAAAGCCAACTTCAGGGCGGCCAAGATATTTGGCGAGAACTTTAGGTATACGTGCATAACGTGCTAGCAATGGAACCACACCTTGAATTTTGAGGTAATTTATAGGGTTATGGTGGTATCAGTGGTATGCGGAACAGAGTGTTAAGCCCCGAAACTTCGATTGAAAATGGGAGGATCCTTCGATCAGATGGTTGTTTTATCTGGTGGTCAACAGGCCAACGGTTGTTGTCGAACTGTCTGTTGTATATTCAAACTGCCCCGAAAACTCTGCTTGCGCGATGCAGGATTTTGTCATTGAGTTCATACGTGACTTTATAAATGTCGCTACAGGATTCGTTACCCAATATAAGCCTGATTTTTGTTTCAGAAAAGCAATCATAGCCAAAGATGGGACAGTATTCTTTAAGAGCGGTCAAAAGGCGAAAGACAGTAAGTTTAATTATTTTGTTAATTAATAAACATACATTTTCGGTGATGTTCTTTGTAAGGGCCAGGTGTGTAGTACTGAATGAGAAGATATATGAACGTACGAAGCAAAAGCAGTCTGTAAAGATTTAAGCAGGTGGCTATAAATAGTTTCCGCATGGGAAACGGCCTGAATCAATCATTATCCCGCAATACAATATTATACAATACAATATTACAAAAAAGTGAATAAATATTTTATTGAGAGACAAGTAGAATTCCCGGAGGGCTTCCCTATTGGCTAAAATGATGAACTGTCTAAGAAACACAAACTTTCATCCCCTTTTTAACTCCTCTGGGGAATGGGTTTTCAAGAATCCTTTCTAGTGTTTTCTTCTTTATTTATAAAAGGAACTGCTATATAAAATGACATGCTTGTAGAATCGACCTATTTAGCGTTTAAACTTTGCGTTTCGTTAGATCTCGTAATTAATTATTATAATTCAGCCGAAAGACGTCCACTGCTGGACATTGGCCTCCGCCAAACGTCGCGACACTGATCGGTCCTGTGCGTTTTTGACATCATTGCCTGCGTTAATGTATGTTGTAAATTCTTACAGAATGTATCGACCTCTTAGCTCTCCTGCCAGACACCTGCGAGACAGGAGGCATGACATATACTTGGCAAAGCCACAACACCCATCAATGCAAGAGGTTCCTCAGAAAAGGATATGTGGGTAAGAAAAAAGGATTTACAACGGTCGTGGTGGGAGGTACAGACGCGAAGAGGTACAACTTTACGCATATGGTGAGATATATTTTGTTAGTTTTTGAAAAGAAATAAAACATTTATTGCCAACACTGTTTGGAAGACTGGAGTGGCTTAATCCTACGGGAGACTTGGTACATAACAAGTTAAGTTAGAGAAACCCCGACACATTTTTATTTCATGCTACAAAATTTATCTAGTACATAGTAGATACGCTTCGAGCGACAATCTATTGAACACGTAATTATGACACGATATCCTGCGAAAACACCCCGATTCAAAAAGTAAAACGCCCATAACTTTAGAACGGTTGAACTGATTTTCATCAAACATAGCTAAGAACACTCGATAAAGTCACCTTTCAAACAAAAAAAAACAAAACGAAATCGGTTCATCCGTTTAGGAGCTATGATGCCATGGACAGATAAACACAGATATACACAAACACATAGGTATACATGGGAAACTTACAAAACCCTCTTTTTCCGTCAGGGTTAAAAAATCGAAAGCTACTAAACGTTACAGCGTCCTTAATTCTACTTTTATGGCTTTTTTATTGTAGTTGAATTGTATTACCATTTCAAAACGATTTAAAATGCTACGTGGCCTTTTCATTTTTATGTACCAAATCTGCCGTAGCATCAAGTATCCCCAGTTTCCCCATCTCAATATTAATACCAAACGCAGGTTTCAGTATGCTAAAAGGAGCGGGCTCAGCAAATGTTGATCAGTGTGCAGCATAGCCACAACGCTGGTCAACGCTGATTTACGGGCCGCCTTTCTCAATACTTAACAAAATTTTGTATTAAGGCTAGGTACCCTAGTCTCCATACAAATTTTAATGTATTATGGCGATTACTCCACTATTTGACGGTGTAGGCTCAAAATAAATAATTATATCAATTTGTCTCATCATTTATTTACGTAACGTTTTTTTTTTTTGTTTCCATACGGGGCTAGCTGCACGGAAACAAAAAAGTATAAAAACGGGTTTTTGAAAGTTATAAGCGTCGAAAGTTCCATATTTCAACAATAATTTCAACGCATTTTTGGGCGGAAATAAATACCATAAAAATAAGGAAAATTGCAAAACAGTCTCCACACAGGGATATATTAGCAATAAAACAAGACAAATAATTTTATTTTAAACATATACATTCAGTAGATTTTTCATGATACTCATACTCTCAAAGGTCTGTTTATAAAATCTGGCGCGCTCTTTTTCGTTCTAGATCATCATCCTTTTATTATTTTTATATAATGAGTGTGTATTCGTACGCGCACTAGCTTCTTACTGCTCATCACAGCACCTATTCCTTTTGTACGTGTGGTCGGATGAGATAGCATGCATTTTAACCCCGGCCACAAAAATGTTCGTGCCGCCGACTAGGGCAACCTTAAGATACCAAGATGTTTTACCACACACATGGTAGCACACATTGATTTGTTCGACGCTGGAGCGCGCATGCCTTGAAGTAATGTCAAGTTCTGAACTATATTGTGAAAAACGTAGTTCCAGCTATATTATTTACGAATAGAGTGTAGGGTCAGATAGGCAGGTACACCATGTAAGGTAATAGTGTTCAACTGAATCCAGTTACACTCGAAGCTGACCCCAATGTTGTTGAGAAAAAGACCGAGATAGATTGATTGATCATAATTTGTGTTGCAGGCGTTGCTAGGATACGGCGAGGATAGGGAGTCAGCTCAGTGGCATTGCGGAGGTTCTCTGATCAGCGAGAGATTCATCTTGACAGCCGGTCACTGCATAAAAGACCCACACTTGTAAGTTTGGTCTACTTCATTCATTAATCTACATTACATATATACAGTGCTGGGCAAAACACATGCCCAGCTTTAATTAAAATACAAGTTACAGATTACTATATCACATGTATTTAAAATAAGAAATAAAACATATTTGTAAGTGGTGTAATTTAAATATAAAATACAAAATAAGTACAGAACTTTAATTATTTTTATTTAATATATAAAATACAAATTACAAAATACTATCTCGCATGTATTTAAAATACGAAATGCAAAATATTTGTAATTCGTGTAATTGAAACATAAAATACTAAATAAGTACAGTATTTTAACAATTTATATTTAGAATGCAAAATGAAAATTACAAAAAACTGTCGTTCATCCATAGTGCCATTCGTACTAATAAACTTAATTAATACACATAAGTTTAGTTAAAATAACCGTTTGAAATAAAAATGATAATTCATAAGAAAGTATCTTGTGCCTGGAAGAGATCTCGGAATGCGATAAAGCCGCCCATAGTACGTATATAATAATTACATGATAAATAAAAAACCGACCAAGTGCGGGTCAGACTCGCGCACGAAGGGTTCCGTACCATTATCGCAAAAACGGCAAAAAAAAACAGGTTTGTTGTATGGGAGCCCCACTTAAATATTTATTTTATTCTGTTTTTAGTATGTGTTGTTATAGCGGCAACAGAAATACTGTGAAAATTTCTAGCTATCACGGTTCATGAGATACAGCCTGGTGACAGACAGACAGACAAACGGACAGTAGAGTCTTAGTAATAGGGTCCCGTTTTTACCCTTTGAGTACGGAACCTTAAAAAAGGTAAACGAAATAATTAACTAATCTTCGACATATTCTGTACTCAGCGGACCAGTTCGCTTCGTAGTCCTGGGCATCCTGAAACGGTCAGACCCTCACGAGCTGTGGAACGTCTACAATGTGCAGAGGATCATTCCTCATCCAGATTACCACTCTCCGTCTAAGTACCACGACATCGCGTTACTTGAGACTGATAAACGGTAAGTAAATTATTGAAAGAAAAGATGACAGAAAGAAAAACAGTTCATTTGCGCCGAGCAGTGCCTGTTTATTGCGGAGCAAGCATTGCCGGGGTCGGTCCGTGGTCACTCATCTACTACGTACAGTAGTCCTAGCGGATCTTTGTGTCTCTGAAGCAGGTTCTGCGAACCATTGCACAAGAAACAGCAGCCTTATTGCATTGAATTCGGCAAGGCAAAGGATTTGATCCTATCAATCGAATAACGTTCGAGATGAAAGACCAGATGTGGATTTCCGTCTATATGATTGGTCGATTGATGGGGTCAAATCCTTTGCCTTACCGAATTCACTTACGCAATAAGGCTGCAGTTTGAATATATGCATACAGTAAGCGAGATAGCACGATGCTACATACGTAAGCGAGTAAAAGACGCAATTATACAATGCTGTCTTCTACTTCAACATTGGCACTGATAGCATCTGCGCAGAGCCAACTTCAGAGACACAAAGATTCACTGTGACTTATGTACCGAGACCCCTCCGTTTAAACTGTTGGTCCCGGCTGTCACTTCCAGATCATTGACAGTTGTTACAGGTATTCAGATGCCTAAAATCTGACACCAGTCTTGCTAAAGAGTAGGTATCGTGTAACCCAGGCAGATCGTTAAGGTCAGATAGACAGTGGTTCTATGTAAAATACTTGTACCCAGCAACATCGTTAGCATGAGAGCCAAACCCCAGCGTACTTGCGTAAAGGTTAGACAAATTGATTAAATAGAAAAATAAGAGAGAGTGTCGGAGTTTCCTTGTGTGATCGTATCAGAAATGAGGATATCCGCATGAGAACCAAAGTTACCGACATAGCCTGAAGAATTGCCAAACTTAAGTGGCAGTGGGCAGGGCGGTGGGGAACGGATGGCCGATGGGGCCGAAAAGTTCTGGAATGGCGACCGCGAACCGGAAGACGATGCGTTTGGAAGGTGGGCCGTTGAACTGGTTATGGTTGCGGGAATGCGCTGGCTGTGAGACGCACGGGATCGGTTAATGTAGCGACGCCCGGGGGAGGCCTATGTCCAGCAGTGGACGTCTTTCGGCTGAAATGATGACGATGAGCAAAAGAATTCACTGTTTATTCACAAACCGGCTAGGATACTAAGAGCTCTTTTTCCACAGTTAATGTAGTAAATTCATTTTATTCCAGAGTAACCTACAGTAAGTCCGTATTCCCAGCATGTCTGGACGTCCAAGGTAAATTCTTTAGGGACTATGATGAAGACATCAATGATGAAGAATTGACAGAGGAACAACAATTGAAAGAGTTTAAAAAACTCTCCTCAATGCAAGAAGAACCCGCTGAAGACCAGACACGAGCGGTGGCGACTGGATGGGGCAAACTGGGCAAAAATGAACCGCTTGCTGACACTCTACAACAGGTAAAGAAATACCACTTTCTTCAGCATAATAGTAACACGGACAGGCAGCCAGGCAACGCAGTGATCCTATAAGGATTCTTCTTTTGAGTAAAGGACTTGCGCACCGAGGGTTCCGTAAATCAAACCGACCTATGTCGATGCATGTGGACGTAATAGATGTTAATTTTGTTCCTCAATCCAGTTTATCTTTTCGTTAGAGCAATGTTCAGTGAATGTTATTTGAATAAGATGAGTTTATGAACGTTAATTATTAACCGACGAAAAAAAGAAGAGGTGCTCAATTCGACATGTACATTTATTTTTATGTATGGCCACGCTTAGAGTAGTCCGATTTCAAAAATGTTGCCCTATTGTTTCGATCCCAGGCAAGGGCGTCGCCAGCCGATGGACCAGGGGGTGGCAAGTTGATATATGGAGGATGCGAAAAAGTATGAATTTTATAGACGGTACATTCAAAAGCATATGAAGCTTTAAACTGGTAGTGAGTCTTACCTTACCCCTACGGCCATTGTTCTATGAAGAGTATAAAGTCCAATGGGTAACGTTGCACGAGCTCCATCATCGGGGGTTTTGGGTAAACTTCTCGACCACTTAATTATGTAAATCTTATAAGTTTTTATTAATGCGTTTTCTGTGCACATTCATCATGGCCAGACCATTATGGCGATTTTCCCCCATAGTACTTCAGGTTTTTAGTCTCCTGAGGCTGCTTAACGATTAATTTTGGTAGACCGACCCAAAATTTTCAACGCTTTTAGTACTCTTTTAGGACATCAACAAATGGCTAGATTAGTTGGGTTGGGTTTATGTTGACTTAGGACTTTGATTTCTTTCCATTTGGCTACTTATTTTTAATCTCTAGGGGAGGGGGCACTGACCCTTGGCGATGCCCTTGACCCCATGTGCTTTAATTTGTGTAAATTATTCCATCACCACTGCTTTCAAAAACGGTGAAGGAAAACGCTGTGAGGAAACCTGCATGTCTTAGAATCAAACTGTCGAAGACATGAGACATCCCCCAACCGCACAGGGCACGCGTGGTGGAGGGAGGGCTGAGTCCCAGCTTCAATGTTCCCAACATTAAAACGCATCAGCCTTTTATGTTACACTGCTGTGACACATGGGATGATGATCCTACTTTTTATGCCGAAAAAGGCACAGATCTTGTTCGAAGATTATCTGGCGATTGAAGATTAACTGATTTAAATCCTCCTCTTCCAGGTATATCTGCAGAGGTTCTCTGAGAAAAGGTGTCTGAAGAGCTTTCCACCGCGCAAGCACCGAAACTTGAGGCAAGGCTACAATGCTACCATGCAGATGTGTTACGGAGATGAGAGCGAGCCCAAAGATACTTGCGAGGTATAACATGACTAAATCTTATTATGAAGTAGTGGAAAATAGGCCTATTCTGACAGCCAAGTCGAATTTGACAGCCAGATCGGTTTGACAGCTAGGTCGGCTTTGACAACTAGGTCAACTTTGACTACTAGGCCCATGAGACCAACACTGACAGAGAGGCTAGAGATGTTTCCTGGGTCGAAAAATGATAATTCTATTTAGTCCGTCAGTGAGATTATCAAATAATATTTGACCCGTATTTTTTGCTTTACCAAATCAATAAAAAAGTTAAAGCGCATTAAATTTCAGTAATGGGGGCTTGTGACGTCACTAAGGCAGTATAAATTGTACTAGCGGCGTGACGTCACACGATATTTCAACGCATTATAAATCGTCTGCACTTTATTTTTACGTGTCAAAAGAAAAAATACTTGACCAATATTTTTTATTAATCTACCTGACAGTCAAAAAGCAAATTTTCAGTAAACTACCCTATTGTGACAGCTAGGTCCATTCTGCCAGCCAGACCAACTCTGACAGAGAGGCCAGCTGTGACACCTAGAATAGGCCTAGTCTGACAGCAAAGCGAGCGTGCACTTAGTAGAAGTAAGCGGAGAAACCGACAGAGACAGACAGCGCCGTTGTTTTATAATATTTTAAGATTATTTTACTGTTTATATGTTTTTCCACAGGGCGACAGCGGCGGTCCCCTACAAGTGATGTCACAGATCGCCAAATGTCTGCACACAGTGATAGGCGTGACGTCGTTCGGACGCGCGTGCGGCTACGCGGGGGACGCCGGCATGTACACGCGCGTCTACCACTACATAGGCTGGATTGAGAGCGAAGTGTGGAAGGAGTAACATTAAGAAATAAATGCTTTAAAATAGTTTAGTGTTGTTTCATTTCACATTTTGAGGCATGGGCACGGCACATTGCTCGCAGAGCGGGGGCCAAAAAGTTCTAGGCGCAGCGTTGGAAGGCTTCCTACTATGTGGACCGAGAACATAGTTAAGGTTACGGGTGTAGGCTGGAAGCACAGAATCAGTCGATCTAGTGGCACTTGGGGGAGGTATTTTCAATAGTGGACGTCTGTTGTCTTGTCTAAGTCTTCTTCTTCATCTTTTCGAGTTGATGAAATACTCTTTATAAATTTTGGGGCACTAGGTGGCCTCCCCGATTGCGGCGTCAGTGGCGAGCATAGTCTACCAAAGTGTAGGTGTATGGATACTTGGGACACTCCAGCATGTGTGCCATATTTTTGTTTATTTCCTGTCTAAGTAATAACAGTCACCGTCGACCACATCATCTACCATCAGATGAGATAGTGGTCAAGCGCGAGCCTATTTGAAAAAAAAACCTTTGTCGATCTTCAAGGTTAAGCTGAGCTACCCAGGGTCGGTTTGTGGATGGATTACCGTCCTTTACAAACCGAGATTCCACCGAGCCTCGGATTAAACATGATCGAGCCCAAGTCCCCCCGGCGTTGCCCTGAGCCAAGGTTCAAACCCACAGGGGGCAGCCCTCAGCGTAGTCGCTTTTTTGTGCCTAGCTGTAAGCTCTAGTTTAGTCTTTACAGGATCACCTGGTTAAGCAGTAGCCAATCACTCTGATTGAACTGCGAGACGTCCAACAAAAAAAAAGAAAAGTTATATAATATAAAAATTAAGTCGTTGAATCCGGCTATCATTCAAAGATCTTCGACAGTCGTTATGTGTCATCATCCGCAGCCCGACTTCGCCCACTGCTGGGCGTAGGTCTCTCTTTCTTGTGCCAAGCCCGCGGTGGCAACAATGTAGTCTGCCCATCCCGCCGCTGGACTACCAGCATTTCTTCTGCCAGTCTTTGTGTATAGTAGACCTTAAATCTAGTAAGCAGGCGTTTCAAGGGTAAATAAAAAACCGGCCAAGTGCGAGTCGGACTTCGCACTTTTAGAGTTCCGTATCAAACCGCAAAATTATGTTACCTATTACCTGTCGATGAGCTTGCGCTTCAAGGATAAGGGTAGGTCTCCCTTGATCAGTGACTTCATGGACCAGTAGCTCTTCCAGGCGTTCTTCTTGCCTATTTTCGAAGGATACTAGCTGGTCCAGTAAATGTACTCATCGACATAATGGATTTCTTGTCCATCTACCTCAACCCTACTTTTTGTGCTATTCGTCATTACTTCTTTGACCAATTCATCATTAGTCCAACTTCAAGGCTTACGGTACTCAGATCTTGAAGCATCTGTTGTAACTCGGCAGCAGTCGGTGCGAATAGAATGATATCATCAAAATCAAAATTTGTTTATTCAATAAGGCCATTAAGCGGCACTTTCGAACGTCAAAAAAAAATTTATGTAATAATAATTGATTCTACCGTCCATTCGGAAATGTAGCTTGTTATGGAGAAGAACGGACAAGAAACTCCACACTTAATCTTTAAAAAAAATATGTGTTTTACAAGTATTTGGTTACAATAATAATAATAATGCCAATGCATTCCACAACTTTTATGGATAAATCTTTTACTGTCCAGGCTGCTCGTCTGTGGAATGCATTGCCTGACTCAATAAAACGTGCTCAGTCGTTGCCGGTATTTAAAAAACTCGTCAAAGAACATTACCTATCGCTGTGATTGTGCTCTTGGTTTTTTTTTTAATATAATGTGCTATGAATGTCGTAATTATATTTTTCTTTTTTTTTATTGCTTATATATTATGTATATATTTATGTTTATATTATTAAGAATATGTATTTTTGTTACTAGTGAGTATTGTTGTATGTTTATTATGTTCATTATTGGTATTGTCGCACCACTGACAACCCCATGTCATGTCCAGGTAATCTCTGTCCATTCCAGGTTGCCTGGAAGAGATCGCGGAAAGCGATAAGGCCGCCTATTGTATTTTGTTTTAGTATTAAGTTTCTTTTTCTTGTTTATTATGGTGTACAATAAAGTGTATATAAATAAATAAATAATAATCTTGTAGGAAAAATACATATATGTGAGAACGATGTAAAAAAACGCACTTAAAAGCGTAAAACAAACAATTAAAAATACAATAAATAGGTAATTAAAAACGGGCGGAGGCAGCTAAGATATCACCAATCCCAACTGATGGCGCCCGTTCACGAACATGACACATGGATCGGTACCACTCAGCTCAACCATCATGAAGGGAACCGAATGATCCAACACATGTGCCACCATCAGAGAGACATTAGAGAGAGCATGACACACTCAACTGCCAGGGCACACTGAAGTCAACGAACGACACATAGGTACAGTAAATGGTAGATTTACAGTTGGTACATAGTACTCACATATGTGCTGTGCAGTTATATAATCCAAAAAATAAATTGAGTTTATACAACACACATATACATTATAATTATTCATACAGTCTTCAGCAGGTCCATCAGCGAACAGGTATAGATTAGCAGTTAATAAATGCAAATAATTTTATTTTAAATAAATTCATTCAGTAGTTTTTGCATGATACTCACACTTCCAAAGGTCGTGTTTATAAAATTTCGCGCGCTCCTTTTAATTCTTAATCCATTATTATTTTTATACCATGGGTGCGTATTCGTACGCGCACTAGCTTCTTACTGTTCATCACAGCCCCTTTCGTAAGTGTTGTCGGATTTTAACCCCGGCCACAAAATAGTTCGTGCCGCCGACTAGGGCAATCTTAAGCATGCATTTAACTTTGAACAAATCTAGCACTTGCCATAACTTGCTTCGCGGATCGCAACCGACAACGATAGCTCGTAAATGATCTTAATCCTTCCTAAATAATATTTTTCAAGTTGCGACTCGCTCAGTGCCGCACAGTGCCAATGAAGGTTTTCAAGAAAACCAAGCTTCTCCGACGTTTTTCAGTAATATTCCTGGGTACCTTATTCCTCTACAAATACGACCAATATCGTACAAAAAATCGAAACTTTTTATGTCCGGTTTTAAAGGGTTACCTTTACAACCGGAAATGAAAAGTTTCAGTTTCGGTTTTGGTTAGGAAAAGGGTCGGCAGATTATACTGAATACTAAATGAAACAAATCGAAAACTTTAAAGCATGTAATCAATACTTCCCCGACTACACGATGTTCCAAGTGTGGTAGACGGGCGTGTACATGCCGGCGTCTCCTGCGTACTCGCACGCGCGTCCTTACGACGACGTCGTAATGAATCAACATCATTTCAGCCGAAAGACGTCCACTGCTGGACATAGGCCTCCCCCAAGCGTCGCCACATGTACCGTGGATAATTAATACTGAATAGAAAATGAAACAAATAGAAAACTTTAAAGAATGTATTCATCAATCAATTCATCATCAATAATTCCCCGGCCACACGATGTTCTCAATCCAGGGCAAGTAGTGGTAGACGCGCGTGTACATGCCGGCGTCCCCCGCGTAGCCGCACGCGCGTCCGAACGAAGTCACGCCTATCACTGTGTGCAGACATTTCGAGATCACTGATGTAACTTGCAGAGGGCCACCGCTGTCGCCCTGAGGAAGAAAGAATCTAGTTTTATTTATAAAATCACTTACACACACGATTAGAATAATCATAAGAAAAATTTGGGACAACACCTTAACTTAACTTTTACTTAACCTTAGTTAACAAACATCTGTTCAACATAGGCGTCACAGACAACTAACTTCGCAGGGGCTGCTTTAACGCCCAGAAATCAGCCACCCACGGCATCCTGGACACCGATGCCGTGGATTTTCAACGTGCAGAAATACTCAGAACAGTGACGACACTCCGCGAAGCCTGTAAAGCCCCCAGGAGGCTTCTTGTGCTTTTGGTACGAGCTGAGCTGGCTAGTTAGCTGGAACTTCAACGCACAGCGCCAAATGAGAGTCTAGGCGACGTCCTGCGTGAGTGATCTAGAGGCGAACGCGAAGCGGCGGCGGCGCGGCGCGGCGCGAATACAACAAACAGTCGAAACCTATTGAAGTGGCCTACATGACCAAACTACATGATGTGCGGAGCGGCGCTAAATGTAGCGAACGCGATCAGTTGGCTTGATATTTTCGCGCGAACTGGATGCGGTGCCGTCGTGTTTTTGTTTGGTTATAATGTCGGAAATATTTTTTTTAATTAATGCTAGCCAAGAACGTCCTATATTATGGCATAAATCCGTTGAGTTGAGTCCGTAATTCCTCATACAAATTTTGAAATTCCCCATAAATATGCCTTTCTAAGTATACAATATTAGTCCCACTTCTTCGCCGTACATTTCTTGAGTATTTGATATTTAAGAAATCAATTTTCCAATAATATTTGTTTCCGTCCGTCCATGACAAATGCACAATGCTCACTGAACACTGAACGGCGGCGTCGGTGGCGGCTGCGCGAGACGATTTGCGTAATCGCGTACATGTAGGACATAGCCGCCGCCGCGTAGCACCGCATCGAATTCGCGTGTCACCGCTTCATAATCGCGTTCGCTTTGAACCGCCTACCTAGGACGTATCGTAATTGCGGAAAAGGGAGTCCCGCCATCACTATCCGAAAAGTGAATTTCGACACCGACTTCCGAAACGAATGTAGTTTCGAACTTTTTATTGTTTTGCTTTTGAAGTCGGTAATTTTTTTTGTTATCAAGTTTTTATTTCCTTCTTTTTAGTTTTAGTACACTATCACTAAAAAGTGTGCAAGTTACCTAAAGGATTGACAAAATAACCATAATAACTCAATTTACACATTCATGTTGTTTGCACTAAGGAGTTCGGTTGTATGTTCCATATCTTCAAAACTGCTGAACCGATTTGAATACAACTTGCACTGTACCCTAATTTGAGATATACCTAATCAAATAAAAATAATGGTCACGATCCGTCTCGGAGAAATGCGTGGACACATGTATACACTTATGGCACACGTGTTTAGAAGTCCAATTAGACTGACAAAAGTGAACATTGTGCAATTCCAACCATATAACATACTACGTGTCGAATTGATTACCTACTTTTTTTTGAAGTCGGTAAAAAGAAAGCATTGCCCAGTGCCATCTATAAAAACAAGTGCGAGGCGGACTTGTGCACGAAGGGGTCCGTACCATTATCGCAAAAAACGGCAAAAAAATCACGTTTGTTGTATGGAAGCCCCACCTAAATATGTATTTTATTCTGTTTTTAGTATTTGTTGTTAAAGCGGCAACAGAAATTCATCATCTGTGAAAATTTTAACTGTATAGCTATCACGATTTATGAGATACAGCCTGGTGGCAGACAGACAGACAGTGGAGTCTTAGTAATAGCGTCCCGTTTTTACCCTTTGGGTACGCAAACCTAAAAACGTCTTTTTTCATAGCTAATAGTGTAGACGGTTATACCGGAAGACGTTGCGTAGGAAGGTCTCCCACCAGGTGGAGCGATGACGTGGTAAAGGTTGCGGGGATCCGCTGGATGCGAGACGCACGGGACCGGTCAATGTGGCGACGCTTGGGGGAGGCCTAGGCCCAGCAGTGGACGTCTTTCGGCTGATATGATGATGATGATGAATAGTGTAGGTTATGTTTTTTTGGGTGGGTTTTTGTTTATGGTTTAGTTGACTTCCAAGCAAACTACATTCATGATTACCTCACAAGTATCCTTGGGCTGGTTTTCATCTCCATAGCACATCTGCATATTCGCTTTGTACCCCTCTTTCAAGAGTCTGTGCGGAGGAAAGTTCTTCAGACAGTCCTCTGTTGAGAACTTTAGTAGGCTCACCTGGAAATGGGAAAAATATTTCAAGATACTGAATGTTGACATTTGCACCACATTTATTTTTTATTTACACTAATATTATAAAGAGGAAAGATGTGTATTTTAGTATGAAATTAATAATCTTAAAAACTACTGGACCGATTTCAAAAATTCTTTCACTCACATCCAAAGAATGAAAAAAATTAGAGATGCTTATGAAAATTGTAATAATGTTATCCAAAGTAGCAAAATTTTGCCTATAAAATTCATTAGGTGGGTAGCTAGGACGGTAGGGTAGGTAGGAGGTAGGATAGGTAGCCAGTTGATTGGAGCGAAGCCGCGGGCGTCAGCTAGTTATTACTATATATGACATTGTATTAATTATTTTGATTTGTATTCTTTACTTATTTGCAAGGCAAACATGACGTTCTATTATTTTGAATCCTAACATCTCTTCATGTTATGTACGTATGGTACTCATGTTTGAGCAAATAAAAATTATTTGATTTGAAGAAGATTTACTAGTCTTCTACTTCTTCTTGTTGCTGGCACGACAGATCATTAAAATTTTGCTTCGCCGGATCATTTCTCAACTTAATGGCCTCCTCACCTCTTGTAGGTTATCAGCAAGCGGTCTGTTCTTGCCGAGTTTGCCCCAGCCCGTGGCGAATGCGAGTGACAGATCACCGCCGTGGAAGTCCAAACATGCTGGGAATACATTCTTACTGAATACCACACTGGAACAAACAAGTATATTATCAGAAATTAAAAAAAATCTATCCTTCCAGAAAAATGATAAAATAAGGAGTGAACTTTTCAGAACTTGTTTTTTAACACAAAAATATTTGAGTCTTCTATGAATAGGCAGTATTAGCTGCCTCCCGCGGCTCCACCTGCTTCGAATTTGTACTTCCCCCAGCCCCGAATCTACGAATTTTTCGAACCGGGGCAAAACCTTGATAGTGGCGCCCCTTCCCTTCAGTGTTTGAAAAAAACTGTTAAAACTGCCAATGAGTAGCATTTTTGTGACCATTTGTTAAAATAATAATCCTATAAATTTATACTTTTTATTATCTAATACCTAACTTTCATTTGTGACATAAAACAGGAAAATGTGGAAAAAAAAGTAAAATGTTAAATATTTTTTCAACACAGAAAAAAATATTTAACCAGGCAAGACTACAACTTTACACGGCGTGCTTTCTTTAGTGTGAAATAATCTATTAGCTCCTTAAAGTCCGTCGCATAGGCAGTTTTGTTTTCAATGGCTAGGAAAGTTAGCTTTAAGCTAGAATAGTTTGATTTTCAAATATATTATATTAAGATTCGATTACTTGATAAAAACCTATAAGATTGTAGGAAAAGGTTCATTTGTTCGACATTTCGAATTCTTGTCTCAAGGATTTGGCGCCCCCATGAAACTGCCGCCCGGGGCAAGTGCCCCGGTTTGCCCCCCCTTAGATCCGGGGCTGACTTCCCCTAATAACATATAGGTTATTAGGGGAAGTACTAAGCAGGTGGAGCTGATGCTTACAAGCTATATTAATGTAAAGTTTCGTCAAATTTCGTTGATTAGTTTTTGAGAGAAAGAGTCGCAAACAACCAAATATATAATACTCACAGCGGATCTATGTGTGTCTGAAGTTGGCTGCAAGACCCTACGCAATAGCTATTTTACAAGCTTTTAATCAACTTGCAAAGTATATATGTATGTATGTGCTGGGTCAAATCTTGCAACTGAATTTTAAAGCAGTTATCCTCCACCGATAAAGATGAAATTTTGCATACACGTTTAGTTTGGATGACGATGCATGGTTCGCTAATTGACGTCATTCTAAATCTAATATGGTGGACGGCCCAAGATGGCGGACCAGTTATTTTTTATTCACTGCCATGATATGGGTATCAAATGAAAGGGTTTGCTGAGAAGAATACGAAAACAGCTTGTTTTAAAAAAGAATTTTTAGTGTGAATGTTGAAGGTGAAGATAGCATTGTATAACTGCCTCTTTCACTCACTTATGTTTGTCGCATCGTCATATCTCGCTTACTCTATGCAGTATACTGGATGACAAATTGTTTCTTGCGCAATAGTTCGCAGAGCCAACAGCAGAGACACAAAGATCCGCTGTTACTACTATACAAACTTTACCACTTTTGCAATACCAGAGGTATCGCAAAAATAATTATACCATGTTGCAGAAATAAAACTTTAAGGCCTGTAAAGACACCGGCACACATCCACTTCAAACCGAAATATAGCAACGCTGCTTGGCGCTAGAAATATGTGTATGTTGGCTGTTTTCACCGGATGATAAAACAGTCAACTAGGTAATTACATAAAAAACTTTTTAACAAAAAAATCAATCCGACTTCCAAAATTTGTTTTGGAAGTCGGTTTGATTTTTTGTTTTCGGAGTCTTTTGTATCCATTGTATTCCGTTATTCGACACCGACTTCGGAAAATAAAGTTATTTAGTTTTGTAGTGATCTGTTTTGGAAGTCGGTTTGATTTTTTGTTAAAAGGTTTTTTATTTTCCACTTTTAGTTTTGGTAGCTGGTACCTCCAATTAACATGAAAATCATTTATAGCCAAAGTACATCTCGATGACGATGCAAATAAGCCCAAACACGACTAGGATACATTGTTTTATTTAGGAGTTCCACTGGCCATTGTGGTCTTCTTCATCAGTTCCACTTCACCAAGTGATACTTTCTGAGTGCCAATGATTACATTATTGATGAAAATCACAAATTCGCTATATGTATGCTTATAATATTTGTGAAATGCCCTCGATTTCTCTAGCATCTCATCATCAGATCCTGGGTTTCTTATCATAGTACCACCCTTGGGATATCTCCTTTCCAACAAAAAAAGAATCATCAAAATCGGTTCATAAACGACGAAGTTATACGCGATTAAACATAAAAAAATATATGTATACGGTCGAATTGAAAAACCTCCTCCTTGGTCGGTCGGTTGAAAAACTTACGGCTTAGTAGTCTGCAACAACGCGATGTCATGATATTTGGAAGGAGGCTGGTACTCCGGATGAGCGATGATCCGCATCACGTTGTAAATGTGCCACAGCTTCTCAGGGTCTGACCGCTTCAAGATGCCCATGGCAACGAAGCGAACTGGTCCTCTATGGAAAAACTTGGCTATTTTATTCAAAAAGAAAAAAACGTTCTGTTTAGAACAAATTCTGGGTTTGAACTTTCGACTAAGTAGTCTTCGGTTTCTTGCAGAAAAATACTCTTTGTAAAAATTAAGTTAACAAAGGGTGATGAAGAAGAAAAATCTAATCAAAATTATCAATGCCTTAAATACGAAGGAATTTCACAACGACAGATTTTATTTTTGGTTTTGTGAAGAACTTTTTGTGCAAAATGATTGCAATTTATTAAGAAGAGTCAATTTATTTATATTTTATTCCTTTCTGCATTTTTTTATTTGAAGCCTATGCCCAGCAGTGGACGTCTTTCGGCTGAAATTATGATGATGCTTTTGTTTATTTATTTATTAATTTACACATACAACTGCAGCCTATATTTGATTGCTTCAAAATACCCTCTATATCTGACAATATTTAACCGTCCCCACCTTGGGTGTCCCTGCCCCACCTTGGCTCCGCATTAGAAATCGGTATAATCAGATGAAAAACGCTATACTTCTTATAAGATAGCTTGATCTCTGCGACATATGTCAAACTGACGTATACGTTATTGTTAGCCTGTCAAGGGCTATTGTTACTTTATTGATACTGACAGCTGTCGCAGAGATCAAGCTATCTTTTATGAAATATAGTTACGTCGATACGGTTTCTTTGTATGGGATGAGACATCTGTATGCTAGTATTATATTATCTGAGGTACAAGTCAGATACTTCTGTCACTTACGCACACTAAAAATAAAATGCTCTAAGAGCTTGGTCACCCCCAGATGTGTCAATCGCATTCGTTTTCTATAAGCGTTATCGATTGTAGATTGTCAAATTGGGGATACAGGTGCAGGATAGTTGCCCCAGGGGTATAGTTGCCCTGATAGTAATTACTCTTAATCTATAGAAACATTCTACAACTATACCACTAAGTTTACCGTATCCCATGTCTGCCCGATTGCATGGGAAGGCAAAATGCGATCATAATTTTTTCATGATTGATGTCCTGCGTCTCGGTGGAGCATCCATCCTAAACGTAATTTACATGGATAAGATAACTATCCCCTATATGGAATAGATACCCCAAAATATAGAGGTCCGCAAGCATAGCTAATTCTGGAAATAAAGATAATGTTTTATACTTTTCATCACACTTGCACGTAAACAGTATCAAAACATACAGGTTAACTTAGCCGTAATGCCCCATATAAAACCTTCGGGCTTTTTTGTTTGTCATGAAGCCCTAGGGTGGTAAGTAATATTTTTTTAATTTACTGCACAGCACACAGGTCATGCAAGTTCAAGCAAGGAGTTTACACGCAATTGAAAAATTGACATAAAATGTTATCTAAACAGGAATTTCTTTGCAATCTCGCTACATGTTACTTAAATACTCAACTAATGTTCTTAATAATCGATTTTAATAGTTATAGTACGAAAACGTCGAAATTATTTAATTCTTTTTACACTCCGTCATGGCTGTATACCTACGTAAGAATTAGCCCTTAAAGTTTCTGAACGAAACACTGTATAATCTGTGGTGTGGGCAAAAATTCGCCAACCGCTTAAAAAAAAGGTTCACGTATTTCGTAATAACAGCTGTGCTGACTTGTGTATTAAAGCTATAATAAAATTCATAATTATTACTCGCAAATGTGATGAAAAACATTGTGTGTATCACGGGCGGTACGGGAATTACGAACCTCGACTCAGAAAGCCCTCAGTCTTCGACTTCGGGTCCATCCTACGTAAGTCTCGATCGTAATTCGTTACCTACCGCCCTTAATACACAATGTACTATATTATACTTCTAATTTAATATGATTTAGTTTTTTGATTTTGTTTTATTTGTTTGTTTGTGTTGTGTTTGGAGAAGTATGTAAGGATCGTAACGCCACCTCGTTCTGTAGTTGTTGTGAGTTTATGTAGATATGTGTGTATGTATGTAAATTTGTAGATCAAAAAGCAAAGTGCCGGCCAGATATACAAATAAAGTTTTTTGCTTTATGTACTGGGACATATAAAGTGATTTCAAAACGTGTGGCAACTATCCGGATTTTACCCTAGGTACATAAACAGTGTTCAAGATCATAAGGGGGCCTACATTATAGATAAGAGACAGACATCGAATAGGATATAGCGCAGCAGAAATAAAACACAGCAACTTACATGACAGTCTCCGAGATGCAATGAGCCGCAGTTAAGACGAATCTCTCACTTATTAATGACCCTCCACACAGCCACTGAGCTGAGTCTTCATCATCGCCGTATCCTAACAGCGCCTGGAATGTACACAAATAATAGTTTTTCAGTAGACTTTACCTACCGAAGGTGCCTGGACAAGCTAAACTGTACCGCTACCGAAAGAACTGCCGTTCTATGCTGTAAACATCTCATCGTGAAAACTTAGATGGATTGAGCTAGAAGTGAATTGACGTGACTTCATCTGAGATTTCAAGGTTAGTGATTTACAGAATAGCACTAAACAACAGAGTTGTTTGGCAAAAGTAGAGGGAGCCCGTTGCCCTGCAGTGGGACATAAAAGGTTAGTTACTAGCAGGTTTGGGCAGTTAATTTTAATTACGAGTATTTCAAATACGAATTTGGTATTTGTAATTCAATTACTTCTTAGAAAAATAATTTGTAATTAACAAACTCTGAAAAATACTTAACGCTGAGGTATTTTGTTGTTAGTATTTCAAATACTTCAAAATATATTTGAATATAACTAAATTTAGCGATCTTATTAATGGGAGCGTTCTGCAGAAAATAGCACTATACTGTGATTTTGAATTTCGTAGACTAAACATTGAACATTAACATTTGGGGAGTTGTCACTTTATCTATACTATAATATTATAAAGCTGAAGAGTTTGTTTGTTTGTTTGTTTGAACGCGCTAATCTCAGGAACTACTGGTTGGAATTGAAAAATTATTTTTGTGTTGGGTAGTCCATTTATCGAGGAAGGTTATAGGCTATATAACATCACGCTACGACCAATAGGAGCGGAGCATCAATGAAAAATGTTCCAAAAACGGGGAAAATTTATTCTTTTTGAGACGCAACGTAATTAGAGTAGGTGGGTTAGCTTGGTAGGTAGCCAGTTGACGGGAGCGAAGCCGCGTGGGACAGCTAGTCCTTACATAAAAATAGTTTCGTATCCTAACTACCCTGAGTGTTCGAAAGTTGATCGACAATCGAAGTAGATCGAAAATGAAACTATTTCATGGCAAAAAAAAGAAATTGCTTAGAAACTATCGGCCCTTATTTAGTTTCTACTCATCTATGTCAGACTTCATTTTATCGATGAGCAATTATTTTTCAACACACTTGCTCATAAAGTGGCTCTAATTTCACCGCAATTAGGCACATAATGACACCTGTTAGCAAACTGTGACTTTTTCATTACTATTATTCACAAGTGATATAAAGAGTTTCTTTTTTTAACCGACTTCGCAAAATAGGAGGTGGTTCTCAATTCGACTGTTTTTTTTTTGTGTGTTACCTCAGAACTTGTTACTGAGTGAACCGATTTTGATGATTCTTTTATTTGAAAGCTGGTGCTTGTCATGTGGTCCCATTTAAATTTGGTCAAGATCTGATGAAGAACTTCGGAGATATACGTCAGAACTCTTCAATAAATGACAGCAGGTCACTCGGGATAGCTGCAATCGGATTTCTGTTTATTGTTTACATCATTTCATAACATAACATCACACTAGCACGCTTTAAAGGGGTACGCAGGTGTGAACAGTTCACCCTTGTCTACTCTAAATCCACCGTTTTTGTTTAAGTTTCATGTTTCTGGGTTAATCTATTCTGGCTTCACTTTGGAGAATTGGTCCGTTATGTACCCACAACTAAAAAGTGAAAAATAAAAAACATTTTAACAAAAAATACAACCGACTTCCAAATAAAAACACTACAAAGTAAAAAATAAGTTCAATTTCGGAAGTCGGTGTCAAAAAACGAAGATCCCAAAACAGGAACACCGACTTCCGAAATTGAAGTTATTTTTTACTTTGTAGTGTTTTTATTTGGAAGTCGGTTGTATTTTTTGTTAAAATGTTTTTTATTTTTCACTTTTTAGTTGTGGGTACATAACGGACCAATTCTCCAAAGTGAAGCCAGAATAGATGAACCCTTTTATTATGCGTACAGCTAAGGAGTGGAATTCCCTGCCGGAGTCTGTGTTTCCCGATAGCTACAATCTAGGGGTCTTTAAGTCAAGAGTGAATGGGTTTTTTCTAGGCAAGCGTGCTTCACCGTCGACCACATCATCGCTTTCCATCAGGTGAGATAGTGGTCAAGCGCGAGCCTATTACGAATAAAAAAAAAAAAAAAAAAAAAACTTTGTAGTGTTTTTATTTGGAAGTCGGTTGTATTTTTTGTTAAAAGGTTTTTTATTTATTGGTTGAGTTGCTTTGTTCTTAAAAAAGTTTCGATTCTAAAAAGATCGTGCTCAATAGTACAAATGCAACACATTTCATGCAACTTCGTATTTAAATAGATAATTTCAACTTGTACGTGTTTAATAAATAAAACTTTCACTTAAATATAACTTTTGTTTTTGTCTGTAATAAAGAAAACTTGAAATTCCCCATTTATTACGTGGCTAAAACGCTATCCGCGAAAAGCCAAAAAAAGATAACTCATTATTTTTAGTCTATGGCCGATCGCCATTGTTAGATGCGCGCGCATAGGAAAACTGAATAATTTTGCCCGCCATTTGAAAAAAAATTCACAACTGTTTTTCATTGTTGGAAATGATTTTTTAGTATTATTTTCTTCACAAGTGTGTTGAAAAACGTCGTATGATACACGTGTGTATTGATGATTACCGTCCTCGTCTCTCTTAAGACCCTCACCTAACGGCTCGGGTCTCAATGGCGCCTCAGCGGTAATCACCAAAATTACACACTTGTACCATAATGTACTATTATTGTTGATTTCATATTTAACTCAATAAAAGTTTATGTATTATGTGTATTGAATAATGTTATATTTAAAAATATTAAGTTTATATTCATCATTTGAGCCGAAAGACGTCCACTGCTGGACATAGGCCTCCCCCAGGCGTCGCCACATTGACCGATCCCGTTCGTCTCGCAGCATGTTAAGGATAAGGCGGGAAAAAACGTCAGGTGGTCACCTTTGTGTGGATCGCCCGGAGGACACGGTGGAGCATACGGTGGAGGTCTGCCCCGCTTGGGCGGAGCACCACCGTGTCCTTATGGAGGCGATCGACGGTGGCGACCACTCGCGTCCGGCCCTGGTTCAGACCATGGTACGGAGCGAGAGGGCATGAGAAGCTATCACCTCCTTCTGTGAAGCAGTAATGCTCGCGAAATAGGAGGCGGAACGCGTGAGGGAGACGCAACGGAGATGTCCGCATCCCAATAGCCACCGCGCGAGACCACCGTAGGCTTGTGGACGGTGATTAACGGGTAGCTCGCCATCGGATAATTTTTATTTTTTTTATTTTTTTTTATTTTGGCATCAAACAGTCATATACAATCAATATAATTCTTCAGAAAATTGGTTACTTTCAAAAGACCTATAGTGCCGACAATGTGATATAATGGTAAAAATAAGTACAATAAACTCTTAACAAAGAAAGACGTGCAAGAAATACATATTAATTTTTGTATCAGATCATAAGTTCAACAAAACATCATTATCAGTTTACAAAGTAAAGTGAAGGTAGACAATGTAATAAAAAAAAGGTAAGTTTTAATTAGGTGATATATCTACTTTTAAGTTTTTGTTAAAGGCTATTAAGAGAAATGTTAAAAAGATCTATGTCTGTAAGTTCTCTATTACAATTGTTAGTGGAACGGTATATAAATGAGTTACGAGTGTATGTTTTATTTAGTCGAGGAGGAACAAAAAGTGGTTTTGAACGTGAGGGGCGTACGGGTAGGCGAGCGTGCGCTTTTAGTGATAGTTTACCAAGTAATGATGGCGAATCGGTTAAGGAGTTTAAAATTTTGAACAATTGAATAATATCAAACATATTACGTCTGTTACATAGACTTGTCAGTTTATGCCTACGCAATGCATCTGCATATGCAGTGTCGTAAATATTATTGCGATAGTTAAGTGATTTTAAAACTTTTTTTGTACCCTTTCTATCCTATTTATATGTATGTTAAAACATGGGCTCCATACAGTGCTACAAAAGTCTAGAATAGAGCGGACGAATGAAAAATAAAGAATTTTTAGAGTGATAACATTTTTAAAAGGTTTACTAATTCGCAAAATAAATCCTAGTCTGCGAAATGCGGAGCTGACGATGTGGTCTATATGATGGGTAAATGTTATAAGATAATGTTATAAGTAAATGGATAAGGACTAAGCCCGAGTCGACGGCGCGTTGTGTTCCACTCGCGCCTCAAAGAGATGTCAGCAAAACTGACGGGGTCCGCTAGAGCCGATAGCTGTCTGGTTCGTAGATAAATTTGAAAAAGAGTTACCGCTTCCCTGGCTCAAGCAACTGAAGAAACACGGGTCGGTTTTGGTCAGTAAAAGTCTGACACACCCTCCCACTTAACCCAGAGCGGGAGAAGTCATTGGATGATTTCCAACACAAACATAAAAATGCCGATGTTCGGTGATGCTTCAAGCACATCCTACTAATATAATAAACGTGAATGTCTGGATGTTTCGAAGTTTGTTAATCAGTCCCGCCTTGACGGCTGACCTGATTTTAATGATACTTGGCACAAAGGTAAACCATGCCCTGGAGGAAGAAAGGCATAGGTTAGTTTCATCCTGGTTCACCTACCCGTCATCTTGCCACTTGCCACCTGGACTTGAACTGCAGTAGCCCATATGGAAAGCACTGAATCGTTTGCGCACCCAGGTAGGCCGCTACAAACACAATTTGGCGAAATGGGGTTTTATAGACCCGTCTGATACCCAGTGTGAGTGCGGTGCCCCTTTGCAGATTATGGCACATATGCTGGAGTGTCCCAAGTGCCCATACACCTACACTTTGGAAGAACTTACCCTCACCACAGACGCCGCAATCAGGGTGGCCACCTACTGGGCCCAAAATATATGAAGTTTTTTTCCATCGACTCGAAAAGACGAAGAAGAATCCTGGAAGTATTTTCCGTGGAATACTTCTCGACTTTCATGCAGGCGAAGCCGCAGTTAAAAGCTAGTAACTACTTAAAAAAAGTTAAATTAAAATCAAAAACCCGAGATACATATAGGCGAGCTGGCTGATCCCCTGATACGCCGACTGCACAGCATAATGTTTTCTTGTTTACAGCGTTTTAGTTCGCTTCTTAAGCATTCGGGCTTTTTTATTTAAAAATTATTGTAATTTTTCTTTTCGGATTTCTTTCAGAATATAAGTGGTATATATTTTAGTAATCACCTCTTAAAATCCTTCATTTCGCTACCCCACTCGATAGGTTTGTAAAATTGAGACCAGCACAATATGGCGCCCAAAATCCGCCATGTTTGTTGTTTTTTTTAACTTCACTTATCTAAGAACTTGGGCGGTCAAGAAATATCTACTGATGTGTCTTAATTATAAATCCGTCTAGTGGTTTGACAGATATGAGGTAATATTACATACATACAAGATACGTGCGAAAAACATAACCCTTTCCTTGCAGTCGGTTAATAAGAAGCTCTTTACAAATTGTCATTCACGATGGCGATTTTCGAAATGCCAATATTATGTCAAGGATTGATTACTTGACATTTCAATACCACTTAGCATGCATTTTTGATATTTTACCAATCGGTTTAGTTGAAAAGATGTCACTTGTCTACAGTCTAAGGGCAGTCTTACCATATGCGGATACCGGAACCTCTCAGCATCATTTCCGCCCACCACAACGGTTTTGAAGGTAGTCTCAAACGCGTGGCACTGTCTCTGGCGATCCCACGCTCGCTCCAACCCATTGGTCTCGCAGGGGATGGGCAGATAGTTAAGGTGCTCGATACATTCTGAAATGTAACTAACATTAAAGATGTTTTTAGATTCTGTACCATTTCTGTACCTTAAACATGAACAGAACCCTATTATTACATTACATATAATCTGATGGCAGAAATTTCTATTAAAAATTTCTTTCAGCAGCCCTGTGACAGGAAAGTTGGATGATAGACGAAGACACAGTGTGTAGAAAGAAATAAGGAAACTTAAAAGAGACTAAAAACTATATAATTTAACTTATTATATATAAATTATATATATACCTTAACAACATATATAGAAGATGAAAATACATACATATAATAATTATATAAATTTACAAGACGGTAGAGAGGTGTGTTTGTGAAATTTTGTTTGACCTGTTTCTTATTGGAAGTGAGTTCCACAGTCGTACTGCATGGATGGACAGAGAAGGATTGGGAATTCAAATTAGTATTGTGCGAGGGGTAGTTTAGGTGACGCCTTACGTGGGATCTACACTGGACATCGACAGGGCGAGTAAAGGAAAAGCGATTGCACCGATATCCAGGATACGTAGGGTTAAACAGGATGTTGGAGAGGAGACATAATACTCGAATGTTCCGGCAAGGACAGATATTATGTCAAAGAGCTGTATCTTTTCAACCGTGTTTGCTGTGTTGGGGCTGCTTCCAGTCTACGAGCATGCGGTTGAATACTAAATAGTATTTTAATTCGAAGGAAAATATTTAAGAATAATAAGATTGGCATTTAACTTACTATCTCTCGCTTTTTGGCCGCTTCTAAAATGTATTCCTCCTGCACTGTCTACGACTGCATTTCTGAAATAAATGTAAATCTATGCCTGATTGTTTTAAAGCAAACCAGTAACATTTTAGATGAGGCCCACTTCGTCTCGCAGAGAAGAGGGCCCCAGAATGGCTATGACTTTGATTTCAGGGCAAACAAGCGAGATGTATTTATGTTTACGTATTAGGTAAGCAAGTGTTAAAGCAGCGCCATGTTTTACCACCGGACGACACTACCACGTCAGGCGTCATTCTTCTTAGCTCGTGTCATCCCGGTTAGATGGCACCACTTTTGTTAAGAAACCAATAATCAATCATGCGTAGATTTTGTCTATGATATTCTATATTGTCTATGTAAAATATCGTCTTTAGCACATTCAATATAATTTTGGAATCACAGCAGCGAAATTAATTTCCTACGCCTCTTCTGTACCCTGAACCAAGTCGCCGCATGGCTGACACACTACAACTCCGAAACAACAAGTATGGAAGGTACTTACCTCGTATCATTAACAAATTCACAGTCAACGCAACATATAACAGGTTCTTTGCTTTGGAATGAGCATATCTGAAAATATAAAATTTGTAGTTTTAATACATCTTCATCATCAACTGCAACGTTGTCTGCTTGCCAAAAGAGGTTCTTCTGAACACCTAACATCGTTATCTGGGTTGAAAGAATTTTATTGGATGGATTTCGATGAGTAGGATGGATAGACTCGATGAAATTCTTATTAGTAGCGTAGAGGTTGGACTTGTTGAGCCACAGATTACCTCCCAATAATCTGTGGCTCAACAAGTCCAACCTCTACGCTACTAATAAGAATGTAATCTGTGTGTTGAGCTTATGGCTATGGGCTCGTCCCGTTACACGGGGGATAAAGATAATTGGTGAAATATGTGTCAAACAAACTCTTTAGGTATTATGTTACTTTTCATTTAAACAGAAAATGTTGAACTTACCCAATTACTACAAAGCTAGAGTATAGGTAGAGGTACATACGACTCTTTAAAAACAAAATAATCATTAATAGCTACTATAGATTTTCGGCGGTCATAGCGTTCAATAACCGCAGTAGCTTTTAATAATAATTTCCGTAAACAACATATTAATATAATCGTAAAGTTAAGCCAGCGACGCATCTCCCCGTGGGTTTTCCTCATTATAAGTTAAAAACAAGCACACAAACTAGAATTTGATTCCTGCATGAGATGATAGATAAGATTTTAAATAATTATTCGAGATGCAAGTAGCCAATAAGGTCAGGGTATAAACACACTCTGACACAGTCTAAGTGAAAAGACGCATCAGGGCAAATGCCAACTACATACGAACTGTACATTGCCACGGTGCTGAATAAGAAGAAATCTTGTCTGCGCTACACTGCGAGTCACAAGTTCACGACGGGCTCCGTTTTGCTGGGATCTGCTGCAGACACGACAAGTTTTCGTGCCTAGCTCCGATATTTTTTTTTGGGTACATAATCAATTGGTCATGTATGTTGCAGACACAGTGCATTTTGAACACCCCTCGACGGAAAGATAGGGTGTTATAATGTTGATGGGTATTATCTGTTTTTCTGTGTCTGTGTATCTGTGTATCTGCGTGTTTGTCTGTGACATCATAGCTCCTAAGCGAATTAACTGAATTTAATTAAGTTATTTTTTTGTTTGGAAGGTGACTTTGTCAAAAGTATTCTTAGACATGTTTGATTAAAATCGGTTCAGCCGTTCAAAAGTTATCCGCATTTTACTCTTTAGATCTGGGTTTTTCACAAGATATCGTGCCATAATTAAGTGTTACGATAGATTGTCCATTAAAGCGTGTCTACTTCTAGGTATATGTAGTTTAAAAAGCATGAAATTAAAATTTAGAAAACCCTCGACAAAAAACCTCAATAAAGCAAAAAACAAGCCTCGTACTCGCGTCGGTAACCGCCAAGTAAATTAAATAAACTGCTGTAAACGGTAGCGGCATTACGTGGTGAAGACAGGGGATCTTCACTACGTAATGCCGCCAAGTGAAATGGAATAACCCTCAAAAGTACGTAGAATATGTACGTAGAGTAAGTAGTTATATATATTAATGACTTGCCTTACCTCATAAGGGATAACCATGATATAGTGTTGTTTGCGGATGATACTTCACTTTTGTTTAAACTTAAACGTCAGCAGCTGGTTACTGACGATGTAAATAGCGCGATCTCAAAAGTAGTTCACTGGTTCAATGTTAACAATTTACTTCTTAATGAAAAAAAAAACCAAATGCATTAAGTTTTCTCTGCCTCACGTTAGGCAGGTGAAAGCTGATGTGTTGATAAAAGGCGAAGAATTGAATCCTGAAAATAGCAAAGTATTCTTAGGCTTGACTTTGGGTGCTAAGCTTCTGTGGGGCCCACATATAAATAAATTGTCAAAGAAGCTAAGCTCCGCAGCATATGCTTTGATTTTTCAGCTTCTTTAGCTGTTAGAAAAAATCGTAATTTAACTGATATAGAGACAGCCCGTTTAGTATACTTTAGCTATTTTCATAGTGTAATGTCGTACGGTATTCTGTTGTGGGGAAATGCCGCCGACATCCGGACTATCTTTGTTATGCAGAAAAGAGCTGTTCGATCAATTTATAAATTAACCCCGAGATACTCTCTTGAGAGAGAAATTTAAGGAGATTAATGTAATGACTGTGCCTTCTCAGTATATTTATGAAAATCTTTTATATGCCCATAAAAATATAAAATTGTTTAAAACACACAGTGATATCCATAACATAAATACTAGGAACAAACACAAATTTGTAGTACCTACAACAAGGCTCAAGAAATGGTGGCTCGTTTAGATGTCAATGTGTACGCTTCTATAATAAGCTTCCAAGCCACGTACAAGATCTAAGTCTTAATAAATTCAAATCTTTCATTAAACGTAAGTTGTGCCAGAAAGGGTTTTATACAATTAAAGATTACCTTGAGGACAAAAAGGCTTGGGATTGAGCTGCTCCAATTAATTTTGTTTTATTATTATATTTTGCACCGTGAATTTTGTTATTATAATTTTGTTTTTGTTTGTGGTTTTCTTGCAATGACAAGAATATTTACTTTTCAAAGTATTATATTATTTTATTTTAATTATTGTGAATGTTAAGACTATGTGGATCATTATTTTTGTTTTGTTTTAATTTAAATTTATCTTAGTTTTTAATCATGGTCTGGCAGTTTGAGTAGTTTATGCGGCCTATCCGAATGTCCTTTCTTTGGTATTGTTCGTCGAATCGTTGAGCTCCATAAATTCTGAGTTGAGCTGCTCGGTTATTGACAAATGCGTGCACTGACTGGACAGGTCCACTCAATCTGGCTGGTTCTTCCCTCAAAAGACCATTTCAGACATCAGTCTACATGGTCTTCACATTATCTAACCAAGATTTTGTCTGGTCGTTAAGAGACTGTAACCTCTGTGTTTGTTGGCATTTCTTCTCAGAGTAGTCAGATAGGAAATGCTGAGCTCATCTAGTTTTAAAAAATATGATCGACAGTTTAAAAGTGTTTGTACAAACGAACATACAGAAATAAATCATTTATCATATATTCTATATATGATTGCGTAGCTTAGCTGTGGGTTGGAGCGACGTCTCACCTTACTTTGAACCCGTTATTTGATGGGCAGATGTTTAATCTGATCTCATGCTCATGACTATTATACACTGCTAGCTTCGTCGGACACGTCATTTTAGGACGTGATACGCTTCGCTGACTCATTCAGAGACAGAAAAATAGTATATTATGCAACTAGTGAATAAAAGACGGATTTAATGCGAGGGCCGTAGATGAATCACAAGTAAGTGAAGAATTCTAACGACTGAATCACGACCGTAGGGACTGATTCATGATGATTGAATCACGAGCATAGCGAGTGATTCAAGTGTTAGAATCATGAGCGACGCGAGTGATTCATGGCCCTCGATATAAATAAACGGATTTATACCATGACTACGAGAAAAAGAAAGATTGAAGCGGCACAAGGAATAATAATAAATAAATGGGTTTATTACCTTCAAAATTTACAAAAAAATGTGAAACCCTAACCCCTGAGCTAGGTAACAGCACTTGTGTTTCAATCTCTATCTCTAACTCGATCTCTTAACTCTATCTCTAACTCTATCTCTAACTCTATCTCTAACTCTATCTCTAACTTTATCTCTAACTCTATCTCTAACTCTATCTCTAACTCTAACTCTATCTCTACCTCTAACTCTATCTCTTAACTCTATCTCTAACTCTATCTCTAACTCTATCTCTAACTCTTATCTCTACTCTATCTCCAACTCTATCTCTAACTCCATCTATATCTCTATATGTAACTCTATCTCTAACTCTATCTCTATATCTATGTCTTTCTCTATCCCTATCTCTATCTCTATCTAAGTTTGTATCGAATATTTTATGCGCAAGGAGGTTGTACAGCATTGAGATGGAGTTTGAATATTATATTGGTGTGTTCTAAATTCAAACACCAAAACAGTGATTAAAAGTGCTTTTTATTCACTGTTTTCAGTGAATAAAATAAGCTTTTTAGAGGGGGAATGGTATAAAATACTTTATACCATTCCCCCCCTTAAAAGCTTATTTTATTTTATTCACTGAAAACAGTGAATAAAAAGCACTTTTAATCACTGTTTTGGTGTTTGAATTTAGAACACACCAATATAATATTCAAACTCCATCTCAATGCTGTACAACCTTCTTGCGCAAAAAATACTCGATACAAACTTCTTGTGCAGAGAATCACGCTCCTTCTTCGATTTTAATTTTGAGTTTGTTTATATTGAGGATTTTAATAATGATGTTTATTTTAGTCTAGGGTATATGTTGAATTCTTATTTGGATTGATATTCTAATATTAATTGCAATGGTGTTTAATTAATTATAATTATGTAACGTAACGGAGGTGGTCATTGCACTGGTCCCTGAAAAATTGTTGCTGTTACCTAGCTCAGGGGTCAGGGTTTCACATTTGTTGTAAATTTTGAAGGTAATAAACCATTTATTAATTAATTTTCCTTGTGCTTTTCGTTTTAATCTTTCTTTTTCTCGTAGTCATGGTATAAAATATAGTATGCAACTCTTGAATAAAACGGATTTATATCGAGAGCCATAAATCACAATCACAGCCAAATTCACAACTCGTTCTCACACTTGGAAATGACTTTTTTGTATTATTTTCTTCACAAGTGTGTTGAAAAACGTCGTATGATACACGTGTGTATTGATGATTACCGTCCTCGGCTCTCTTAAGACCCTCACCTAACGGCTCGGGTCTCAATGGCGCCTCAGCGGTAATCACCAACATTACACACTTGTACCATAATGTACTATGAAACATGACATGACATCAAGATTATATGCCCCGAAAAAAAAGCATCGTCACATTTACTTTAGATGGATAAGTTTGACACTCGGCTTACGGAAAAAAAAAAAAAAAATCTCAAATAACGCTAGTCAAGTGATACTATTTGCTGTTGAAAATTCATTCAAACTAATTTCAGCAGTTAACGCGTGTTTGATAATTTGACACATTATTGGCGTGAACGTCTAATAAATCGATGAAAGCCGGCTGCACGCACGAAAACTTGTCCCGTTACGCTCATTGTAACGTTACGATCGGAGCGAGACCGCTACAGCGAGCGAAAGGCACGATCGGCTTGAGCATTCGGCTTTCTTCAATGTTTTGTTATGACGTTGTCACGTTACCTTATCGTTAAACCGACTTTACAGACAACCAATTTTTAAGCTATTGCATAACTTCTATCGCGGGCCTTGAGCGCGGGGACCGAATCCAGAAATTCCGTAACGAAAAAACCTCACGCTCCCCACTGTCCATCAATGTGGACCTTATGCTAATAAGAATAAGGGTCACTTTTGCTTGTCAAAGAAATGCGACCTTATTTCAATGTGAATAAGGGTAAAAATACCCTTATCCACATTGAAATAAGGTCGCTTTCGTTTTGTTTTTTAGAGTTTTATTAATCGTAAATAAATGCGGGTTTGGCTCGCTACGTTTTTTGTTTTTTAGAGTTTTATTAATCGTAAATAAATGCGGGTTTGGCTCGCTACGTTTTCGAGTTTTTAACGTTTTTAATTTTTTTGACGCATTTTCCAGGACTGGATCTAGAATAAATGCTATGCAATAGCTTTACCGCGGCAGTCCCCGAGTGCCACACGACTTTTTTTTTTAAGTTCAAGAGAAGCTTGAGCACGAGCGCACGGGCGCAATTATCACTCAGAGACAGATACAATAATACAAGTAACATTTAAAATATTAAAAAGCCTTACACACGTACATTTTTTTATTTCATACTACATAATTTTTCATGCGGAAACAGCTCGATTCAAACAGTAAATCGTCCTGCATAACTTTTGAACGGCTGAACCTATTTTCATCAAACATAGCTAAGAACAGTTTCGATAAATTCACCTTTCATACAAAAAAAAAACAAATCAAAATCGGTTTATCAGTTTATGAGCTATGATGCCACAAAAAGATACACAAACACACATGTACACACATCGAACTTATAACCACTCCTCTTTTTCCGTCGGGGGTTTAAAATCACGATTGTATTCTCCTAAGGGGAAGACAGAGATCTCTAAAAGTACCTACATGCGCCATAATGAATTCGGCAAAGCAAAGGGCAAAGAGTATGAAAAATCGACCAGAGATGAAATACGCGATTCCTTCTATGTGATTGGTCGATTTTTCATACTCTTTGCTCTTTGCCTTGCCGAATTTATTACGCAATAAGGCTGCCAGACTTCATGCTATAAAGAAGTTCCATATTGTGCTGAACTTAAAATTAAAGGAATAAATTAACTTTCTTTACCGGTGGGTAATTCTTCTTCTTTAAATCTAGTATCGACGACAGGCATTTGTAGATATGCACGCACTTTCCTACCCCTTCCTCTGACTGGCAGAATTCTCCTGAAAAATTAAAACCATATGAGTTATTGTTCTCGTCAAACTTATTGGCCGCCCTGAAGTTGGCTACAATGGTTATGTAGTAGAAAACCTCATACAAAAACAGTACCGTTTCGTGCATCGCGCATCCGGTAAACCAACTTCAGGAAGGACGCTATTACATTTTTCTACAAATAACAGTGCTTTTCAGGTACAATTTTAATGTATATGCAATCACAGATGTGAGGATATCATGGTCTTAATTTACGGATAATATATTCAGCTCCAGATTGGCATCAGAAAAATTGCATGACATCATACAAAATTTTCGCACAAATACGTTTTTCCCATCACAATAATGGCAAAAATATTAAAAAAGTAGGGTCCGAATAGGTCCCAGTTTAGGTAATTTTACAGCATATTTTATCTTCAAAATTATAAGAAATTGCGGTATATATAGTCCTTTACAGGTTCAGCTAATTATTTTTTACCTAAATCAATATATTTTTTAAATATTAGCTAAAATAAAAACGCTTGCCGACTTCTTCATACATTTTGCACTCGAAGCTCATCATTCCGCGCTCAGAAGCGCTCGTGGAAGGACGAGTGTATCGCTTTTTACCGCAAAAAAAAATACGATAAAAGTAATAGAAAAGATTGCGTGTGCATGCGTGAGTCGTTTGTCGTGATCGAAAGGAGTTGATATTTTATCGGACCGAAATAAAAGTATGTTTGAGTTTCCTATTATTATTAGGATGTGATTTAGAAATTATGTTGGATAAGATCGAGATTTGGATAGGTGGTGTTAAGCAGTTGTTGAAAAGGTTGAGAAAAGGATGGGTGGGTTTAAGCAGCTCTTAGTACGGTTAGGATTTGGATGGGCAAGGTTAAGCTGGCGGCGGTGAGGGTTAGAAGTGGATGGGTGGGAGGAGATTTATGATTTGAACCGGTTTGTATTTAGGTGTGTATGACGAATACGGTGTCAAAATAAAATACAACGCCGACGAAAATTTGGCCGCTTTTCGACATGGGTGTCATTTTCATGGTTTTTGGGGTCGCTTATATCTAATATAAGGTCAAAACCAAAATACAAGATGGCGCCGACGAAAATTTGACATCTTTTCGTCATGGGTGTCATTGTCATGGTTTTTGTGGTCGCTTATATAGAATATGGGGTCAAAACCAAAATACAAGATGGCGCCGACATAAATCAAACATATTTTCGTCATGGGTGTCATTTTCATGATTTTTTGGGGTTCCAGTAATGAATATGGAGTCATAACCAAAACCCAAGATGCCACCGATAAAAAAATTACAACTTTTCGTCATGGATGTCATTTTCATGGATTTTGGGGTCGCTTATATCGAATACGGGGTCAAAACAAAGATACAAGATGGCGCCGACGAAAATTTTACATCTTTTCGCCATGGGTGCATTTTCATGGTTTTTGGGGTCGCTTATATCAAATATGATGTCAAAACCAAAATACAAGATGGCGCCGACAAAAATTAGACAAATTTTCATCATGGGCGTCATTTTCATGGATTTTGGGATCGCTTATATCGAATACGGGGTCAAAACCAAAATACAAGATGGCGCCGACGAAAATTTTACATTTTTTCGTCATGGGTGTCATTTTCATGGATGTTGGGTAATATGTCATTAGCTGCAAGTCCAAAAATTTTAGTTAGTAATATTTAAGTAATTTTTTAATCCTTGTGAGCGGAAATTATTTCGTTTTAGGTATCTACTTATTTCACGTAGTGTTTTTTTTTTAAATACCTACTTACTACAATAAAGTGAAAACTAATTTTCTTTTCGGAAGTCGGTGTCGGTACCTATTGTTTTTCGTTTTTCGACACAGGAAAGTTATTATTTTGTTGGTACCCCATATTGGGTATACTAAATACATCTGTTTACCCTCTTAAACCGTACGAGCGTGATGTTATATTCGGGTATGGTGAAAACAAAACATAAACATATGATCACAGTAATCGCAGGTCATTTCCTGTTTGTTATTGAAGAGTTCCATTGTCTATCTCCGAAGATCTTTATCAGATCCTAATAAATTATACAATAAAACCTTCCCTGAAAACACATACATTTATCGACGTAAACCCGATCAGTATCGGATCAGGAGTTTTTAAGAAAATTGCGGATACATACGGGTCGAACCTCCTTTTTTGAAGTCGGTTGAAAATAATAACATACTTTTTACGACGACGGTTTGTAACAGTTATCAAATGCATATTCAAAGTGCCAACTAACCTTCCTGAATCAACTTCGATAAAATTAAAAAATAATATCAAGGACCAATATTATTTGAGTGGTGTATAAAATCGAGTGCTCAGTAGTTTCAATGAGTGCGTGCGCGTAATGTTGCTGTGTGCGACTAGATACCTAAATTTGAGTTCGTCGAAAATGTAACAGCGTCCTAATCATTTCAAAAGGACCACACGCTTTGAGAAACTGTCATTCTGTTTGTCTGTAGCAATTAGATGAGAGGTGCCGAAAACGGAGACAAATGGTGTGCGTATGGAGGCCTAGGTATGTCCAGCAGTGGACTGATGTAGGCTGATGATGAGACATGTCGAGAGCGTTAGCATTTGCCTCTTGAAGGTATTTTATGTTTGAATTTAAGGACGTCAAATATCATCAGGTTTTAAGGCTAGAATTTAAAATACTAAAAAATACCCGCCAAGTGCGAGTCGGATTCGCGCACGAAGAGTTCCGTACCATTATCGCAAAAAAACAAAAAAAAACACGTTTGTTGTATGGAATCACTTAAATATTTAATTTTTACTATTTGTAGTTATAGCGGCAACAGAAATACATCATCTGTGAAAATTTCAATTGTCTAGCAATCACGGTTCATGAGATACAGCCTGTTGACAGGCAGACAGACGGACAGCGGAGTCTTAGTAATTAGGGCCCCGTTTTACCCTTTGGGTACGGAACTCTAAAATATTCAGAAATGGGGCAGTATTTCATGTAGCATTAGAGAAAATTTACAAGGTAGGTAATGCTTGATAATATTCTATCGCGTAATGTTCTACCAAAATCAAGGACAAATATTACACTTGCGTCGCTCCAATAATTTACTTAATTACTTTTAGGTTTAATATGTTTTTTCACTAATCAAAAATCGAGTAAATAGAGCGATTTAGGGCAAATCGCTTTATTTACTCGATTTTTAATTGCCCACTGCCACTTAAGTTTGACAATTCTTCAGGCTATGTCGGTAACCCTGGTTCTCTTGCGGATCTCTACATTTCTGATTCGATCACGCAAAGAAACTATAGAGTATAGCCCTCTCCATTGCCCTTTGGGCGACTGTAAGCTTCCTGATGAGGCCCAGTGTGAGCGACCAAGTCTCAGAGCCATAGGTCATCACTGGTTTTAACTTTTGTCTTGAGGTACTGTGGTAAGTTGGACGAGAATATACCGCGCAAATGCCCGAACACTGCCCAGCCGAATCGGATTCGACAGTTGACCTCGGTCTCGAAGTTGGCCTTACCCAACCGGATCGTTTGTCCCAGGTAGATATAGTCGTCCACAACTTCGAGTGTAGTCTCCGACCTTGATAGGAGTTGGTGTAACATGGCCATTCAACATCACCTTGGATTGTTGCATGTTCATCCTAAGACCCTCTCTTTCGGAAGCTCTACTGAGTTCATCGAGCATTGTACTGGTCCTCCATGGTCTCATCCATGATCACTATATCGTCGCAAACCGAAGGTGCCTAGCCCTCTCCAGTCCTGCTGGACTGAGCTGGGCTGAAGACACACTCCAGTGCGGCGGTAAACAGTTTCGTAGATATGATGTCTCCCTGTCTCACACCTCGCTGCAGAAGGATAGGATCCGTCGTCTGATCCTGAACTCGAACTGACATGGTGGCGTTTTTGTACAAACACTTCAACAGCTACTACTACACTACAGTAATTCAAATACGTAATTGAAATACAAAAACGTATTTGGTATTTGTAATTCAATTACTTATTAAAATTTAATTTGTAATTGGTATTTCAAATACTTCTGGCTTCAAAATACATTTGAACATAAGTACATTAAGCGATCTTAATAATGGGTGCGTTCTGCAGAAAATAGCGGTCGAAAACTTTCGTAAGCAAAATGGCGACCGTGTACGTAAAATTGTCAAGTATCTTGTCACTTGTCATTTTCATTTCAAACGGAACGAAACTTCTGAGTATTAATTAAGTTTATTAATACGAATTTCACGATTGATGATCGACTGTATTTTGTAGTTAATATGTATTTTAAATAAAAATAGTTAATATACTGTATTTTATATTTCAAATACACGACTTACAAATAATGCCTATGTATTTCGTATTTTAAATACATTGAGAGTATTTTGTAATTCATGTATTTTGCCCTATACCCTAGCTAGTCCCATGTTTTATACCTACTTGTGGTCAATGCAATGTATTCTTCTTCCATTTTCCCCTGTCAACGGTCACGCACCCAATATTCTTCCATGTCATTATTTACACAAACCATTTTTAGGGTTCCGTACCCAAAGGGTAAAAACGAGACCCTATTACTAAGACTCCACAGTACGTCTGTCTGTCTGTCACCAGGCTGTATCTCATGAACCGTGATAGTTAACAGTTGACATTTTCACAGATGATGTATTTCTGTTGCCGCTATAACCACAAATATTAAAAATAAAATAAATATTTAAGTGGGGCTCCCATACAATAAACGTAATTTTTGTGCCGTTTTTTGCGATATCGTGTCCGACTCGCACGTGGCAGGTTTTATTTTCTTTAACTTTCCTCCCGATTTCCATCCATCACTCCATCACTCTTTAATACTGTGATAAAAAAATACGATAAATAATTTTGTTATGACCAAAGTAATGAAATTACGTCAAATATTATTGGCATTTCTGGGAACATTTTGTCTGAAGGTCCACCAGCTGCTGTGCCGTGTACCAATTTCACCAGAAATACGTCTCATGGAATTAAAGTTGGGATTAGTTCATCGCTAGCCAGTTAAAAAGCCACTGAGAAGCCAGTTACCTACATTGAAGAAGATTAATTGTAATTTTATACAACCTTATCACTCAGGTCGTAATAAAGTTATTCACCGTATGTAGTTTAAGTAAATTATAATAAATTAATTTAAAAAAACACGAATAAACCAACCTTCAGATCGGTCGTAAGCACACTGCACACAGTACACACTCAGAACACCAACAAACAAATACACGACACAATCAGAAAACATATTTAACAAATCTATGTACTATTTAAATATTTATAATGTACATGTTTGTACGTTGCAAGGCGACACATTACTGAGTTCTTTGCTAAGATGTTTTGTAGCTACTTATTTATACAGAAACAGGTTTATCCTTGCATGTTTGTTACGGGTCAATGTCACTTTTAGGTTTTGTTTTTAATGTCCTGGTTTTATTTTTAACTAACTTTTGCCTGCGGCTCCGGCCCGTGGATAGTGTTTTATTTTACATACTGGGATGAAAAAGCTCTGTGACAAATTTTATATAGATTCGTTCAGTCATCCTGGCATGATTAAGTAACAAACATCCATCCATGGATGGATGGATGTTTGTTACTCCCTTTCCCATTCAAAAAAGATGGAAGAAATCAATGGGCCCTGAAGGGAAACTACTTTAAATCCTTAAGATTGCCCTAGTCGACGGCACGAACTATTTCGTGCACGGGGTTAAAATGCATGCTGTCTCATCCGACAACACGTGCGAAAGAGATAGATGCTGTGATGAGTAGTAAGAAGCTAGTTCGTGTACGAATTAGCACTTTTGCAAGTTTGTAGCAAAATGGATGATGATTTAAGACGAAAACGAGCGCGCGAAATTGTATAAACAGACCTTTAGGAGTCTAGATATCATGATAAAACGAATAAATGTATATTTTCAAAATAAAATTATTTGCATTGTTGAACTACTCGTACTAATCTATCGCTGTATGGTGACGTTTTGCAATTTTTCTTCTTCTTATGGTATTTATTTGTGCCTAAAGATGCGCTAAAATTAGTGTTGAAATATGGAACATTCGACGCTATTAACTTTCAAATTTTTTCTTTTCTTTTTTGTTTCTATACAGGGCTAGATAATGATGAGACAAATTGATATCATTTTTTATTTTGAATGCACACCGTCAAACAGTGGAGTAATCGAAAGACCACGTTTGTATGGAAGAATGATCGACGAGGGCAACCTTACAGGAAACATTCCTTTATTTTTTTAAAGAAACAAAACTGCATTCACAGATTTCTCATTCTCGACAAGCTTATCTAAATCGGAAATCGAGGCAACAAAAAATTCAAAAGGTAAGCACCCGCTATTTTATTTCACTAGTCAATATTAAAGATTGCAATAAAAGCATTTGTGATTGTCGAGACTAATGGTCGTTTCGGGATTAAAATATCGAATTGAGAACTGTTTGCATCCACTGCGAAAAAGAGATAGTACCTACTTGACATGTACCTATCCCTTTCTTATACGCACTTATAGGACGGTATAAAAAAAAACTGGAAAAAGTTTTCAGTTTAGGTAGGCTGATTTCAACAGAATCGGACCATAATTGAAAATTTTGTGAGAAGATTATCAATAAATTAAATTTTTCTATGCTCTAGGAGTGGATTTAATTTTTATAGTGCTAACACATGTCCGGATTTGGTCCGGCGGACTAACTCCGCCCACAAATCCTTTCTCGCTTACACACGCTTGTGTGGAGCGAGACGGACTCAATTAATAATAATAATGTCCGGCGGACCACTCTACACACGCTCGGATTTGGTCCGGGCCGGACTAACTCCGCCCACAAATCCGTGGTCCGGCCGGACCAAATCCGAACGTGTGTAAGCACTATTAAATGGGACCAACTTTGAGGTGTACTCTTTCCAATAATACAAGTTTTTTTTTTTTTTCAATATACATCAAAAATATACATGTTGAATTGATGAGAACCGCCTCCTTCCTCTTTTCGTCGATTCAAATTCATCGCAATTGTCTGATAGAACGCCAGGAATTTGACAGGATCCATTCCTTCACAAACACACAGAAAGAAGTGTTTATTTGCGCCAGGCATGACGGTACATAAGGAAAAACTTAAATACAATATTACAAAGTATGCGTCACAACCACGCAAAACGGCCCTCGATCAGTATAATGCTGGGACTCGCGTGCCAGACGGATGATGATGATGTTAGGGACTCCCTTTTTTATTCTGAGACTCCCATTTGGTCCGTTGTGCTTGGTGATTCTAGCTAACATAGCCAGCTTAACTCCGCCCAGACGCACAGAAGTTTCCTGGGTGCTTCAGACGATTTCCTCACGTTGAGAAGCCACGTCCTCGCATTCCAGGGTGACTCGGGCGACTGATTCATCGGCGTTAAAGCAGCCCCTGCAAAGTGGACTGTATGACCCCGTAATTGTTCCTATAATTCTTAGGTTATTCGTGCGAGACAGAGCCACAGCGACAATCGGTGTCGACTGGGTGACGCCGAACCCATCAAACCTTAGAGGCAAATGACGCAGTGACGGCACATCATAGTCCGGTTTCGCGTTCAAGAGAGCTTTGAAATCAGAGGGCTGCAGATAGCTGCATACACAACTAAGTACCTGCCTATCTAGTAGATAATCTCGCTTGTCCACTATCTCACCTGATAGTAAGCGATGATGTAGGTCGACGGTGAAGCACGCTAGCCCAGAAGTAATACCTATTCACTCTTGACTGGTAGGGAGTTTCACTCCTTAGATGTACACACAATGAAAGTATTACCAAAACCTTAAGTGCGTAAACTGTCGTCAAACGACTTGGTCCACGCAGCATTTAGTAAAAAATTACATTGACTGAAATCTTACTTGATCGGCGACCTGTATAAAGGTACGTACCTACCTATTTTCAGAATCGTAAGTACTCGTAATTTAATAATTATAATGTGAACTGCTATGAACCTTACACCGGAAATAACAAATTCCTTGGATGATTCACAAACATAAGATTACTGACCCTTTGGAGAATAACATACGCGTCCCGACTGTGATTTCAATGTCGTCACGTCAGACAAAGTACATTCTAAATAACGGCGTTGGCCGTGCGTTGGCGATGGTCGAAATGCCAAAATATAAGGGACTAGCTGACCCCCGCGGCTTCGCTCCCGTCAACTGGCTACCTACCTATCCTACCCACATACCTTATCTACCCTACCCTACCTACCAATTTGTTAAACTATTTATTTAAGTAAGAATTAATACTACCTTCAATACGAATGTAACCAACTTTTGTTTCTACCGCTTTTATGTTCTAATTAAAATTTAGAACAAAAAAGCTGCTATTGTAACTTAACTATGATAGTTAGATATATTCTCTCGCAGACTTTTTTGTAGGTTATAATAAGTACTTTAATCATGTAGTACATATTTTTATATATAATCAATATTTTTCTCAGCGCACGCCAAAGAATGAATTTTTACGCAAAATTTTGCCACTTTGGGTTACATTATTGTAATTTTTATAAGGATCACATTTTTGAAAATAGTACATTATGGTACAAGTGTGTAATGTTGGTGATTACCACTGAGGCGCCATTGAGACCCGAGCCGCCAGGCGAGGGTCTTAAGTGAGCCGAAGACGGTAATCATCAATACACACGTGTATCATACGACGTTTTTCAACACACTTGTGAAGAAAATAATACAAAAAAATCATGACCAACAGTGAAAACGAGCTGTAAAAATTTTTTCGCAATGGCGGGCAAAATTAATCAGCTTTCCTATGCGCGCGCATCTAACAATGGCGATCGGCCATAGACTAAAAAGAATGATGTCTCTCTTTTTTTGGCTTTTCGCGGATGGCGTTTTAGCCACGTACAAAATGGGGCATTATTTATATTTATGTGAAAGTTTTATTTATTAAACGCGTACAAGTTGAAATTATCTATTTAAATACAATGTTGCATGGAATGTGTTGCATTTGTACTATTGAGCACGATCTTTTTTGTATCGAAACTTTTTTAAGAACAAAGCAACTCAACCAATAAATTAAAAAAAAACTCTTTATCTCACTTGTGAATAATAGTAATGAAAAAGTCACAGTTTGATAACAGGTGTCATTATGTGCCTAATTGCGGTGAAATTAGAGCCACTTTATGAGCAAGTGTGTTGAAAAAATAGATAATTGCCTATGTCACTCAAGAATAATGTAACTTTCTACTGGTAAAAGAATTTTCAAAATCGGTTTAGTAGATCCAGAGATTACCCCCTACAGCGTCACAAACTTTACCTCTTGATAATATTAGTATAGATAAATTAGGCGACATTTCGATAGCGCTTGAAATTCCCTTTTTTTATTTATTTCCAATCGCTATTGAATGTCACACGTCTATATCATCAGCTCGCAGAGGTAAGTATACTCTTCTCTACTTATTAAAGCTGTTAAGTCCATTCCAGTTCCCTTTGAAGGAGTACATGTACGCCTGTGCCAGCCGCAATGTCGCATCTACTGGGGTCGTGAGTTTGGCCCATATTGGTCAACCGTCATGCAGCAGATGTGTCCAGCCCATCTGATTTAAGCATGGCAGCTTTTCAAATGTAATTTATTCTTTGAGATATCACGGTCGCTCGTATTCGTAACCCGCAGCCTAATTGCGCAAGAGAATTCGACAAGACAAACGGTTTGACCGCCATCAATCGACCAAACACACAGACGGAAATCCACATCGTCTTTCATCTCTCATGTGATGTGTGTGATTGTTTTGCTGGTCTGTTAGTTTTATATCCAGAATCCAGAGCATTAATGCATCGTTATGACCTAAGTATTTTATATTCAGAACCAGTCATTTACTAATCTTAAGGAAAATATGTAATATCAAGAGCTACTTATTGACCTTGGAACATATTTTTCCCTAAGGTAATGTTACAAGATAGGGCAACGCCATCTAGTGACGAGTAGAAGAGCTAAGTAGTAACTAGTGGCGCTATCTAGTATCGAATAGCGGAACTAATCTTCTCGAAAGATCGTGTCGAATAGAATTTTCCAGAATGTTCGCGCCGAACTTACTGAAAGTTTCTAGTCGCTTCGGGCACAATGAGTTCGATAGTCGATTGTTCTGGAAGTTTCTCGAATTATCAAGAACAGTATGGAACGTTCTAGAAACATCTTCCGTGCTATATAAAGAGCGGTCGGGCTCGTCGTGAGTAAGCCTGGCCGGAGGCTACATAGCTTAGTCTCCACAGGGTAGTCCGGTTAAGCAGTGGACGGCTACTTTGGCCGAACTGCGAGACGCCATTTATAAAAAAAAAAAAAAAAAAAAAATCGTCGTGAGTCAGTTTCGATTTGGAAGCGACACAGAGCGATCGGAAAAGGAAAATAGAATTGTTTAGGAAGTGTTTTTGTAATAAAGTGTGATTAATTGAAGTCTGCTGTTTAAATAATTTATCCCTGAACCCCAGCTCGTAACAGTAATAAAGATTTACATGTAGTATTTGCATCATTGTTCCTAAGATTTAAGGCGCTGCGCAAACGTAGACACTTTGTTTCCAGTTACCGAAACCGAACTCTTTTTGATCGTCATGAGTATGTGTTAAGTGGAAGCAACTGGAAACAAACAATGTTTACGTTTGCGCAGGGAGTGGATGATTTCATATTGGTTCTATAAAAATCAAATGTAGCTTGTATCGCACACAAGACACATAAGTGTCCACGTTTGCGTCCTGCCTAAATGTTCGGTTTCCTTAAACCTAACCTAACTGGCATTCATTCATTGGTTCGGCGCTACTTACCTTTGTTGTTCTTGGCCTCATCAATAATCTTCTTACACTGGAAATTCCTAATGCATAAATTTGCGATACCGGGGCATCGAACTCAGGACCTAGTCCTGAGCCTCATCTCTCTCCGGTCATGTCGGACTGCCGTCTCATCGGACTGAGAAAGAGTGCACCAGTGTTTCCGCACACACTTGTGCACTATAGTACCGGGAATTATTTAGTATCCGTGAACACGTTTTTGGGGTTTTTAGGGGGAAGAGGGGGATCTAGGGAGTAAGTAAGTAGTTTTCAAAATATTTAAGTTTTAAGGTAGGATAACACAAAAACATCGCAATAAACAGTATTTAAAGTGCTCCATGATGGTTCTAGGTGGACACAAAACCTTCCCCCTTCGGTGGGTGCCCATATTGTCGAGGCGGGGGGCTCAGTAGCCGTGGCTTGGTCACCCACGGTGAAGCCAAGAGGAGCCCGAGGAGGGGCCGCTCATCAGGGTTTTGCCGTTAAGACGACGACGTAGCGGCCGACACGTAGGTTGCGGTGCCGCCTGGGCGACATACCTATACGATATCCCGGCTGGGGGTTAGAGGCCGCGGCGGGAGAGGAGTGCCGGTATTGCGGTGCGCCGCTCTCTCTACCTTTCGCGGCCAGGACGGGGTCACCATTCCGGCGGACACACGGATAGCGTTGGCCGCTCTCCCTATCCCCTGCGGCCGAAAAATGGTAGGTGGCGGGGCCATCTGCGGGTTCGCGGTGAGTGCTAACGTGTGCCCGTGTTCCCGCCATAAACGGCACAGGAGGACACCGTGGAGTTTTAGTGGGTTAGAGTCCCACATAAGTGCGCTATCTCCCCGTGGTGGCGCAGTATGCGTGAGCATTTCTCCAAGCTAAAAAAAAAGGGCCGTGTGACTTGATCTCGGAGAAGAGAAACTATGCTTTTGGGGTTGTCAAATGAAAGAGCAAAAAATATTGCTAAGCGCATTTATTTCAACTCAAAACGAATACTGTTTATTCTCTTAAATAAGGTAAGTACATAATTTATTAAAAACATTCAACATTTGAATACATTATTATGATCTAAAATGTAGACAAAGTAACATTGTGTCATCGACAATAGTAATCGTTGATATAATGGCACTTCGTCTAACTAGGGCCTAAGGATTCCGACGTGATTGCGATTTTGCGACAAGACAGTATACATTTTTGTTGTTTTTGACATTTAAAAATCAAGTTTGCTTCACTATCGCTTCGAAATCGCTACTAAATAACACAAAACAAATAAATAAATGCCTCAATACTAATCGTAAGTGCGACTTGCGACTAATCGCGTCGCACAGTCGCATGTAAGGCGACCTATCCTCCGATTGACTACTCTAAATCAGATCTGCTATATCACATACAATACTTATTATATTAATGTTCAGCTTCTGGAACGTAAATTAACGCAAAATTGCGAATTCGCGCAAACTGCTATGATTGGTTGAATTAAGGTTGCTATGATTGGTTGAATTAAGGTTGCTCTAGTCGACGGCGCGAACTATTTTGTGGGCGGGGTTAAAATGCATGCTATGAACTGAAATGGTTGATGATTTAGGACGAAAACGAGCGCGCGAGGTTTTATAAACAGAACTTTGGGAGTCTTGATATCATGAAAAAACTACTAAATGTATATGTTTAAAATAAAATTACTTGCATTGTTAAACTACTAATCTATCCCTGATGGTGACTGTTTTGCAATTTTCTTTCTTCTTATGGTATTTATTTGCGCCCAAGGATGCGTTACAATTAGTGTTGAAATATGAAACTTTCGACGCTCATAATTTTCAAATATATATATATATATATTGCTTTTTTATTGCCATATAGTGCTAGATTTGAACATACACAGTCAAACGGCGGAGTAATCGCCAGATTACGTTTGTATGGAAGAATGATCGACTAGGGCAACCTTAATCGTCAATAAATTAATCACAAGCGTTTGAACTAATTGTCGTATTAATTTAGCGTTCCAAAAACTGGGAATACCTAAATTTTATCTTTTGCTAGACATTATACAGGTTGGAGAAAAACAACTCCTCATGGAAGTGCTTAAGTTTTCCCCACCTGTATTATACATTATACAATTATGGTGCGACTTCAATTTATTTTTAGTTTTTTTTTGTTTTGTAAAATATCGAGAATCGCCTTTATATCAGTTACTTCGCAGACTAGCCAAAGCGTTGTACAAAGTAGAAAAGTAGATAATATTAGAGTATATATGCTTATTTTTTGTTGTTTTCTTTATGAAATATTGTACTTAAGTATTATGTATCATTATAATTTTAGAGCAATTCGCATTTTGTTTTTAAAACGACGCGGCATTTGCGCATTAATTTTGCTTCGCGGTTGCCGCGAGCGCGTTCAAGTTCAAGTATGTATAGGAAGGTTTATGAAAGACAAGAGTTTCACTCATTTTCTTTCTGTTATTTTATTCATATATTTTAACAACTCTGATAATTTGATTTGCTTTTAAGTATGTACTGTGATGGAATCTCCACAGTACACAAAATACCGTCTGGCGGGGGGCACGTGCCCTCGTGCCCCGCCCAGCTCAAATGCCGCACCATGTTTGGACCACAGATATAAATCTAACTAGATAACGCGATTGTATGAACTTCGTTCGCGTGTAAAAAAACGTGTTAAATTACGATCAATGATCGTACTTTGAGCTTTTCATTTAGCATTATCGGCACCGGAAATCCAGCAAAATGGCTTTTTATGTCATATTGAGCTGTAATACCGTATAGAAAAAGTTGTTCGAGGCATTGGAAATGTTTTCTTTCATTGGTAAGTTAGCCATCTTGAAACCAATATGGATTTATGGCATACAACTATGGGGTACAGCCAGCAACAGTAACATAGAGATATTGGAAAGATTTCAAACAAAAACACTGAGGGCTATCTTTAACATTCCCCAATACATCAGTAACAAGATCATATATCATGATATAAAACTACCAACTGTCAAACAGGAGATAGCAAAATATAGCGACGCCTACCAGAAAAGACTATCAAAACACAAAAATGAGCTTGTTGTCAGACTGAGTGGAGACCAAGGTCTCCAATATAGAAGACTAAAGAGACATAGTGTACCAACTCTTCAGGATAGATTCGTCAGGATGGAATGAGACACTCATCTGAGAAGTGTCTGTCCAAGCTAAAAGCCTTAACCAGATAAATATATCAGCCAAAACAGTGGCCTATTGTTGTGTGCAACAGATTGCCATGGAGCAGAGTTAGACAAAAAAAAAAAGAAATTGGTAAATAAATTTGTTTTTAAATAGTGTGTGAAAAAGCGGCACGCTTGGTTTTCATACAGATGGAGGGACTTGCGTTATCTAGTTAGATTTATGTCTGTGGTTTAGACACTACCTAACAAAATTCTAGATATACATGGTGACCTATATTAAAATAATTTTATAATAGTACTCTTTTAATATGCTTTAGGTTTATTTATTTTTTCGTTATTATAAAAAAAACATTTACAGCTCATTTTCTAAACACCTATAATCATTATTTTATCTAAACAAATTATAAAAAAGCTAAGTTATCACTAAGGTTCAGCTCACACCGAGACGCGATCGAGAATAAACCGGCTAAGTGCGCCGCGTCCTGTCGTCTCTTGATGTGAGCTGACCCTTTTGCTGCAATTATTTAAAATTCCAAAAAGCTTAAGATTTTTTTTACATATAAAAGAAAACATAGGTGTTTATTGTCCTATTCTGTGTTTAACTACTATTTAAGTACACACAATAATATGTAGACCTTAAATTAAAGTACATCAGTTGAAGATACATTTTTTTGACGCTACCATAGACCACTGAATAGCAGGCCGAGAAATTTCGGTGCTCTGTGACAATACATTGCAAACATACATAGCAAATTAATAATGACTAGTTTTCCATCAGATCTTTAAATAATTATAATTGCCAATTAAAATATAATTAGTAACTAAAATTATTATTCAAAAATACTATGCAAATTAAGTATCTGAAAACATTGTCCTTGTACTTATTAAATTCGTTTACAACATAACAATTAACTGAATACATTTACCAAAAAATTTATTTATTTAAATTTGCGTTATTTTTTATTTAAGTTCTGCTAACACCATCTATCGCTTCTCCCAAAGATAGATGGTGTTAGCAATAACTTGCAAGTAAAAGGGTTTAATCGATTCGTGAATATGTATTTCTTTAAATACAGTAATGATTTGTTTTGTAGTATTTTTTACACGTTTGTACAGTTTCATTGTATCAAAATGTGCTACAATTCAAATGTAAAAATCGAGCGGGTTGTCTCAGAAATTTAAAACAGCGCCATCTATTGGAATGAATTTTACATGATCTGTTCAAATAATCTTTGAAATGTGAATTAAGAGCCCAATATTCCATAATTTTGTGCTTAACAGTGTCGATTAAACAAGAAAATACAATTTGTAAGATCAATCCCAAAATTCAATAACAGATCGATGCATATCGCGCCATCTAGTGGCATTTATTTGAACTAGATTTTCTTAGTGTCCGGACCCGGTCAGGTTACTTCTAGGCAAGCGTGCTTCACCGTCGACCACATCATCGCTTACCATGAGGTGAGATAGTGGTCAAGTGCGAGCCTGACTACAATAAAAAATACCTCAGCCATTGCTAAGAGCGGACTCAACAGGAATATATTTGTTTTTAATGTCTTGTTGTCATTCTAAATATTTCAACATCTCGACAATCTTTACCGCTGATAGAACCTCACTTTGTCGAGAACGAATTCCTAATAGTTATTACATTTCTTATTTTACATTTAATTCAATTTTTTTTTATTAATAATACTGGACAGTGTAAGTTCTAAACTAGACAGTGCATTTTTTTTCGCTTATTTTTTTACTTATTTTGTCATAATTAGTAAATAATAATACAATGTTTATTGACACAAAAAAGATTACAATAATTAGTGTTCACATAAATATACAGCTATATTGTAGGAACTACATTGTAACCATTGGTTAATGAACCCTGCCTTATCTTGAAAGACAGAAATATACTAAGGGTATTGTTGTCGGCACGTAACTTGGCAAGAGTCGTTAGACGCGCACAAGTCGTTTTTTAGGTCTCTTTGGTTACCAAGAGAGACGCGAGGGACGTTTAGCAACGTTCCGAGCGCCCGATTGGTTGATCAGCACCTGTAGCCAAGTTGACAGTCTACAATTGATAACGCTAGTAGAAAACGAATCAATGTATGGGAATGACACATCTGAACGTTAAGTCCATGGTGAGACCATACAAATAGAAGGCGTTAAAGATGTTCGATACGAAACGTTTGTCAGTTCGCTAGGAGGCCAGTTGACACAAGGTTCGACTGACAAATCGCGTGGCGTCCACGTTCCGTTCGCTCTATATTCAGGTTGGTCAGTACGCGCAAAATGCGTGAACTTACCCCCACTACGCTAAAATCTTGCCAAGTTAAATGCCGGAGACTATATATTCAGAAGCTCGAAAATTTGACACCCAGTATTACTAAGGACTATCGTGTTGCCCACCACGATAGTCCTTAGTAATACTGGGAGTCCTTAGTTACTGGGTACTGGCAGTCGCTCCATGTAAAACACTGGTACTCAGCTGAATCCAGTTAAGTCTGGAAACAATGTTGACCCCAACATTGTTTGGAACAGGCTCGGCAGATTTTGTAATAATTCATACTAATATTATAAACTAGCTTTTGCCCGCGACTTCGTTCGCGTGGAATAGTGAAAAAAAAAAAATATATATCCTATGTCCATTCTCAAGTTCCAAAATATGTCTGTACCAAATTTCACACAAATCGGTTCAGTAGTTTAGGCGTGAAGCAAAGACAGACAGACAGACAGAGTTACTTTCGCATTTATAATATTAGTTTGGATTTAAAAGTAACTCTGTCTGTCTGTTACCTTTTCACGCCTAAACATAGGTTACTTTGTGTTAAAAACTAAAAAAGTAGGTAGGTAGGTAGGTAGGGTAGGGTAGGGTAGGTTATTAGGTAGGTAGGGTAGGGTAGGTTATTAGGAAAGTATGGTAGGATAGGATAGGGTAGGGTAAGGTAGGTCCCCCCCCCCCGGTGGGTTCCCGCATTGTCGAGGCGGAGGGGCTCAGTAGCCGTGGCTTGGACTACCACGGTGAAGCGAAGAGGAACCCGAGGAGGGGCCACTCGTCAGGGCGCCTGCCGATAAGCCGACGACGTAGCGGCCAATAGGTAGGTTGCGGTGCCGTATGGGCGTCATCGCAACTGAGGCGGGCCACGATGTGGTATGGTAGGCATCGCGGCTGAGGGTTGGAGGCTGCGGCGGGAGAGGAGTGCCGGTATAACGGTGCGCCGCTCGCGCTACCCTCCGCGGCCTGCACGGGGTCGCCACCGTCTGATGGCGGACATGGTGGGGCCGCAGGGGAGGAGGAGTGTCGGTATAGCGTTGGCCGCTCTCCCTATCCCCTGCGGCCGAAAAGTGGTAGGTGGCGGGGCCACTGTCCTGACCCGTCACAGGGGGACCAAGGGTGCCATACACGGGGTCGTCTGGCGCCGATGTGCTGGTTTGGTCCTTGGGGTGGTCACGGCGTACAGTGTGTTCTGGTGAGCGAGTGATGGGGGTAAAGCCCAGAGGAGGGTCCGGAGACGGACAGCCGCGGCGGGTTCGCGGATGTATGCTAACGCGTTCCCGTGTTCCCACCATAAGCGGCACAGGAGGACACCGTGGATTTTAGTGGGTTAGAGTCCCACATAACTGCGCTATCTCCCCGTGGTAGCGCAGTATGCATTAGCATTTCTCCACGCAAAAAACAAAAAAAAGGTAAGTTAGGTCCAGTTGACGGGAGCGAAGCCACGGGGGACGGGTAGCGAAAAAAATATTTTTTCCTGAACTGATTCAATCGACTGTATACGTTAAGAAGGCATCTAATTATTTCTTAATAAATGTCATGAACATCTAGATTTAATTCTCTACATTACATACAATGTACCATCAGATTTGAGGGCAGGTTACACGGATCAGAGATTTGAGCAGCAGCCTTTTTGCTTAATGAATTTAGCAAGGTTAAGGGCAAACAGTATGAAAAATCGACCAATCACATGCGAGATGAAAGACGCGGTGTGGTTTTCTCATATCGATTTTTCATAATCCTTGCCCTTTGCATCGTCGAATTAATTTCGCAATAAGGCTGCAGGTATTCTTTTGTCAATATTTCTAAATTAAATTACTTAAATAATGGCTCTGTGAGCTGTAGACCTCGTGAGTCTGGCTTTTTTATATTTTTTTGTCGAATATGCCATTATAATTATCGAACCTGCTAACAAAATTTCACGAAAATCGATTGTAAAATGCAACCTGTAGAGGGGAACAGCCGGACTTCCGCACATACGAAAGTATTCTTGTCCAAGCTGAACCGTATCTATATATATCGTACCGTAAATACATGTCAATAAATACATTATTAGCTAAACATCTCTTTTGAATCATTGCCATGCATACTGTGGCATTGATGCTAAGACCTATTCTAGCATAATGTTTAAATTTATCTCAGCATAATGCTTCGACCTGCATCAGAATAATTCTGTGGCACATCTCACTCGCATAATACAGCGACGTTTAAATCCGCCTCCACACGCTTGGCGAATAATAGCAAACAGCAAACAACAAACACGAACGCGTGGATGGGTGTTTGTTTGTGTTCGCCCGTATTCGGCATCGGTGTCGGTTTTTATGCACAAATCAAAGGGTGTTCGACAAACGTGTTTGCGATGTATACAGACGCTTGTTCGCGCGTTGTTGTTTCAGTACGCACGAGCTTGCGGGCGACGGACGGAGTTAATAGTTTTTAAACTGCTATGGTCACTAACACTAACATTATAAGCGGGATATTTACCATGTTCACTGTTTGTAGCGAGTTTTCGATATTTCGGTGCTGTTGCAAGCACCATGATCACGGATAAACTGAGAAACTCGCTACAAACAGTAAACATGGTAAATATCCCGCTTATAATGTTAATGTTGGAATTAATGGTGGTGGTCAAATTTACGAATCGTGACATTTTGTTTATCCCAAGCTAAATTGTAAGGAAAAATGAAGAGTTTAACCCGAAAGTAATCGCTGCCTCAACAAGCTCGTCGTCTGCCATGTTTCCCAATCCGTAATATACTAGCACGTTCACTAAGCACGTGGATGCCGTGTTTGTGTTAGGTGATTGTGGTCAGTGTTCGGCACGTGTTTGCTGTTTCCCACTGTTTGTGAACTATATCTGAGTTTTTTTGCAGGGTTTCTTTCTTGTTTATTTATTTTTAGCTACAAATAAAAACATTTCTCACTTTCTTAACCCCTGACAGAAAAACAGGGGTGTTATAAGTTTAACGTGTGTACCTATGTATTTGTGTATCTGTCTGTGGCATCATAGCTTATTAACGGATGAACCGATTTTCATTTCGTTTGAAAGATGACTTTATCGAGAGTGTTCTTAGCTATGTTTGATGAAAATCGGTTCAGTCGTTCAAAAGTTATAATATATAAATAGTTTTACTGTTTGAATCGGGGTGTTATCGTAAGATATCGAGTCATAATTACGTGTTCAATAGATTGTCGATCGAGACGCGTTAGCCGGGGCAAGTCACTGTATTATACTGCAGTGAGTCGCCGCGTTATGCTAGGGTGAGTCACCGCATTATGCTGGGGTGAGTTGCCGCATTAAGCTGGGGTGAGTCGCTGTATTATGCTGGAGTGAGTCGCCGCATTATGCTAGGGTGAGTCACCGCATTATGCTGGGGTGAGTCACCGCATTATGCTGGGGTGAGTCGCTGTATTATGTTGGAGTGAGTCGCCGCATTATGCTAGGGTGAGTTGTCACATTATGCTGAGGTGAGTCACCGTATTATGCTGGGGTGAGTTGCCGCATTATGTTATGCTGGGGTGAGTCACCGCATTATGCTGGGGTGAGTCGCTGTATTATGTTGGAGTGAGTGGCCGCATTATGCTAGGGTGAGTTGTCGCATTATGCTGAGGTAAGTCACCGTATTATGCTGGGGTGGGTTGCCGCATTATGCTGAGATGAGTCATATCATTATGTTAAGGATCGTAACAGATTTTTTTAATCACTACTAAATTTAAGTTTTTCACTATCTGCGTCCTATACAAACGCATATTGTCTACTTATCTCCTACAGCTACAGTTGTGTGTCGCCGGCGCCTCAGCTGTACTTGGGCACGGCGAGATGCTGATGTTATTTCAGCAGCTTCTCCTGCTCGTCGGGCCGCGCGAATACGTCTCCGTTGCGACCTTCTGGGGGGCTGCGGGAGGAGAACGAGGACCGAGTGTGGGGGGAGGCTGATACGGGGACAGGGTGAGGGGATACCTGGGGAATAAAAAAAACATTATTATTAACTTCACCATATGAGTGTTAAGACGACCACTGATGGACAAACGTGTCCCCAAAGTGTCGACATATCCATCAGTTCTGTGGTTCTTACATATTATTATATTAAGTTCTACCTATGAAATTACCGTTTAAAAAAAAACCCGGTCAAGAGCGAGTCGGACTCGCGCACGAAGGGTTCCGTACCATTTTCGCAAAAACGGCAAAAAAATCAGGTTTGTTGTAGGGAGTCCCGCTTAAATATTTATTTTATTCTGTTGTTATAGTGGCAACAGAAATACATCATCTCTGAATATTGCAATTGGCTAGCTATTACGGTTCATGAGATACAGCCTGGTGATAGACGGACCGTGCAGTCTTAGTAATAGGGTCCCGTTTTATCCCTTTGGGTACGGAACCCTAAAAACGACATCACTTTAAACTGTAATAACTTAGGTTTGACTTGGCATCATGAGTTTAAATAAACTTTTTAAGTATTTAAGGCATGATATTTCTTTTGAAAAATAATATATTCATTTGATTCTTTGAGTTTTACTTTTCCTGCAATATTTCCGTATTCATATATCTAGAAAATTTATGTTATTTATTATTATGAGATCCATAGTGGAAACAATGAATCTTTTACGATTCATTTTTCACGACGCAAGAGTCATGTATGTCCTACAGTACGCCATAGGAGCACTCTTGCTAGTCGTCATTTCTATGTTCTCGGCCCTCGCCTTTATAACAAAGCAAACAAACAACTCAACCAGAGCCGGCTCGTGACATTTATTTATGAGTTCACAAAAAAAAACGTAAAACTAGTACCATTTATTTATCTTTACAGAAAATCCATTCTGATCTGTTCTGTTCAGTATTTCTGTTCTGTAAACTTCATAAATATCATCTAAAATGTCATTCTGAATGGTTTTAGACGTAGGTACCTTTAAAACGGAACTGCTGGATAAATGCTGTTTCATAGCTAAATCGATCTCTGACACGAAGTCAACCAAACCTCTATAGATGCCGGGATTCAGGGATTCCGTAGATTCACCCTAACCCCGTAAAGCAACTTGAAATGCACCACAAATACCACACAATCTATTAAACGCCGTAAAATATATCGATTTTCATCAACGCGTTCCAATTGAACTCTCTAATAGATTTTCGATACGCAGAATCGAGCGCCTTACGAATATCTTGTCGGCCGATAGGTGCCAATTGAACTTCACATAACTAAATTTTGAGTAAGAGCAATTTCAGGACATGGTGGCCCCTTAGCTTTAAGTTCGAGACGCATTTCAAGAGTCTTTTCATATTTTTTTATAAAAGACACTACACTGTATTGTTAAATTTTTAACACAAATATCGCGCTAAACTATATTTAATACATAATTAAAAGAAAACTGCAAAGAATCTACATTCTGCCGTAAAGTAACTGACTCCGAGTGTTTGTTTAGGTACATAAGATTGACAACGGCGCACAGGCATAAGTCTCCCGCGCCGCCTTGCGCGATTTGGCAACGTCGCGCGTGAGCGGCGCTCCTGATTAGGCTAATTTCCCATACAAAATCTTCTGTTTCACGCGTCGGACTGTGTCGATGTTTCTCTTTCGCACTCATTGAATACAGTACTAGAAATCGTACTGAATTTTGTTTCATAGGAGAGCAATCGCTGGCGCTCCACTCCACACATTAGGCACATACAACTTGACGCTAAATGTGCGTGTAGGTAATAGTTAGTTTCTACTACGTTTCTAGTAAACTGCTATTATGAGTGTATTGTATAGGCATAGTAGAAGGAATTTATGTATAGGATTTTATGGAAATATAGATTAAGCAATTTTTGTGGGAGTGCACTGCACCAGCGCTCTTTAGGACGAGCCGCCTCTGAACTCAACATTTACGAGCATTCGTTCTCAAGTGCAAACTACTGTTGCGTGATTGGCTGTTGAAACTCTCATATGGTGATACTGAAGGCCTTCTTGTACAACCGATATAGTTCTACAGTGAAATCTGTACACTCACAAGCAATCACACACACATGCACACACACACACACATACACAACAAGCCTACACAGGACACCCACACCTACAGTTACTTTCTTTTGATTACCGACTTGTTCCTATTTTTGCATGTATTCCTTATTACATAATTGGCTATATATTTCCAACAAACATCGGCATGCATGTACTGCCAATACGCTGTCTCATTGTAAATGGAAGGCCCTGTCTCCTGTGATACAGTTTTCTATAACTAGTACAGGAAACAGGTGATCTTTTCCACTAAAAGTTAACTACTACTGTGTATTGCATAATCTTTACATCAATATCTGGTGGAAAAATATAATTTGTAACACTGTTTTTGGACCAATAAATTATTATTAATTATTATTTCTTTACCTTACAAATTAAAAGTACTGGTGTATATTAATGACAAAGATACCTGTCGTGAAGGAGTTTTGTGTTCACCGCTGATGCTAA